>CM062294.1:457183562-458532376 GCA_031216915.1 Pictodentalium vernedei | reverse complement strand
CCCAAGTTCTTACTTAAGAGATTAGACGACGTTCATCATGACGCTGCTCGCATAGTAACCGGCATAACTAGATCTGTATCTCACGAGCGGCTGCTCCTAGAACTTGGATGGCCAGTCTCTTGAGGAGAGAAGATTTTGTTAAATCCATGAGTACGTTTTACAATATCGTGCATGGAAAATGCACCGAGATTTTCTTCAAAATATACTACCACCTACCTTTCGTGGACGTGACCCGGCACAATTTTACGAGGATGCTGACAACTTCGTACAGTTTATAACATTGCGAACTGAGTTATATCAAACGGTCATTTTTCCCAGCCTGTATTGCTATCTGGAATAATTATTCACATACTGTTAAAAGCAGCCCTTCGGTCTATTCATTCCGACGTCTTATATCACGAAAGACCCCGTTTAAAACCATCCTCATATTTCAATTTTGGGAAAAGAATAGTCAATGTTGTGCACTGTAAGCTTAGAAATGGGTGTAGTGATCTCAACTCAGATAAATATGAGAACTATTTAATTGATTCTCCTCGTTGTTCGTTGTGGGGGCGGTTTTGAGGATGCTAACCACTTTTTCTTCTCCTGTCCAAACTATGACAATATAAGAATTATCATGTTTCAGACCTTGACAAAATTCAATATTACAAGGGTACAGCAGATTTTATATGGCGAAGGTTAGCCTCACAAAAAGAAACAATGAGATAATTTTTTCTGCTGTACAGCGCTATATATTCAGATTCAAGGAGATTTAAACTATGCGTGTTAGATGAGCCGTATGTACGATGCAGCTCTTGATTGCAGGGGAGAGGGCGAGACTTCGACTGGGTCACTATTTCACTAACTTCGTAGTCTGAACAAGAACCGCAGTAGTTCATTCCATTTCTGGTCCTTTGAATTTCAGCTTGCCATTAATTTTGATATGCTTTCCGCGTCGTTCAAGGGGGGGGGGGGGGGGGGGGGGGGAGGAGGGGGGCTGTGGGTATCAAGTTTACATGTTATATATGATTTTATTATTATTTTTTCTCTCTTTTATTTTGTGCTTTTTGACAGTATTTTTGTTTTGTTTTTCCCCAATTATTAGTTTTGTTCAGAAATTAATTGTTAATGGCAGTTGTTTTGGCTGTCATGTAAACCTATATGAACTTTATGTATGGGAGAGGGAGTGTTTTCTAAGGTGGTAAGCACTTGTACTCCAATCCCTTTTTGCGATTTTTGTGAGCAAATAAAAATATGTTTAAAACTAAACTAAACTAAACTTCATCTCCATTGCCCGCGTGGGGGCACGATGACGCCGTTGTACTAAGGCGTACTGCACGTCGATGGTACGCATGTCTTCAACCAATCTCACCCTGCCTGTGCTGCAGTGCGGAGTTATGATGTTGGGGAGCTGGCAGCTGCTCGTCCGTTGCTCGTTGGGTTTCTCTCCGGGTACTCCGGTTTCCTCCACCGGGTAAAACTGTCACGGTCATGATTAGCCATTGTGCATAAATATGTGACCTTAAACATCAATAAATAAATAAATAAATTTTCTTAATAAATACAGAGAAATATTATGCTTTGTCGTGTTGTTTTGAGATCAATATAACCTTTATGTTCCATTGTATCTCCTTGAAGGTGGTCAGACAAAAGGCAGTTAACTGTATTGTTTAAGAATCCCTGACATCTGCTCTCCGGCTGTCTGGCCCCCCCCCCCCACCACCCCTGTCAAAATTGATAGAAGATATACACCATCTATGTCAATGACCTCAAAATTGCCGAGGATCGCGTTCAAATCTCACAATTTGCAGACGATAAGGGTCTCTGGGACTCTAATAATACTGCCAATCTACTTCAAGAACCCCTTAAACGCGCTCTCGACGACCTGGAGCAATGGTGTGCCAAATGGAGAATCAAGCTGAACGCCAGTAAAACCCAAAGAATCACGTTCACCAGTAAAAAAATAACCGTGACTTTGACCTAAAACTACGGGACCGAGTCCTCCCTGAATGCACAGAGGCGAAATTCCTTGGCATTACCATTGACCAAAACCTATCTTTCAATAAACACACCAACGATATTGCCTGCAAAGCGACCAAACGTTTTAATTTACTAAAAATGCTAAAGGGTACATCATGAGGAGCCAACCAGAATACTCTGCTTAAACTATACAAAGCCTGTCTGGACCCTGCACTCGAGTATGGGGCTATCATCCTAACAGACCTAAATCAAACAAATATGGGGAAACTCCAGAAGGTCCAAAATCATGCGCTCAGGATCGCCCTCCGTGCTCCCTGGGATACACCTATCAGAGCACTCCACGACAGAGCCGAAATCCCAACCATAAAGGACCGCCTGGCCTCCCCAGCCGCGAAGAATCGCGACCGGTTAGCAGACAGCCAACTAATATCCGAACTACAGGCAACTTACGAAAGCAGACAAAACCCCAAAACGCCAAAATTTAATGAAAAAAAAAGAAACGGGGCAAGTAGGCACCAGACCGCGGAGGTGTTTACTCGCCTTTTTGGGGAATCTTCTGGTCCAGATGAGGGGAGGGGCAAGCTCTTTGTTAAGTCCTGCCCCTCCCCCTATCTCGATCGGATGATTCCTAAAAAGGGCGAGTAGAAACGGGACAGCCGTGACCCTCGGCCAGGAAGAGCGGTCTTCACCGACTCAACTAAAATCTCTTTAATTTAACCAACTCAACTAAAACACTAAAAATCAAACGTCTTAAAATATGAAATTCAGCAAGATCCAACACCCACGAACCGACAATATTGGGAAAGGGAAGGTGAACAAACAGGCAGTAATAACGCCTCTGCTGTGACCTTCTACCCGGAAGAGCTGTCTTCACCGACTCAGCTAAAACCATTAATAACTGACCGCCAAAAATAATCAAAACTCGTAAGAGGAAAATGGTAAATGTCAAACTTTTTCATTATTCTTTATATATCAAACTAATTCTGACTTCTTCTTTTAGCAAGTACACAGAGATGCTTTCTTTTTAATGACCAGCAACCCTACAACCGCTATGGAAACTATAACAGTTATGGAAAACAGGAACCACTATGGAGTCTGAACATCCTCCGCTCCATCCCTAGAAGTGGTCACCCACTTCAAGGGAGGCGAGCGCTAGTCCTACGCCCCGCCTCTGCCCCTTTTTGTAAGCGTAGAGCACATTTTTGACCCATCCAAATAGGTTACAATGCAGGCCTGCCCCCGAACCAGGGAAGTTCAGGTGTTTCTTTCTTTGGGTGGTCCCCGAAAGGGGCCGTTGTTGCTGTCGTCCTCCAGAACGCATCCAACTGAACAAGCAGAACTAATCAAAGAGGCTGGGGCAGACTCTACTTGCCAGTGATGGCTTACCATCTAGCCATCGCCCCACGACTCAACTAGAAGTGGCAGATTATACTTGCCCGAAAAACTCTACAGCATCCCCGGGGAGAGGTAGCACCTTTGTGAGAGGATCCCCTCTCGTTCTGGTCCTCACCCGGGGGTTCAGTCAACTACCCGGAAAAGTCTACCCAACACCATTGACCTTCCAGCCTGGGACATCTGCCGAGTACTCCAATCCTTTTTCTCCTCTACCACGCCCTGACATGCTGCGAAACCATTCTTCTTCATCTATTTAAAATAAAGTAATAAGTAAAGGGAGTGTGACTTTTTATTTCAAATCCAGTACCTAAAAGCAACAAGTTTGAAACTTGAAAAAGTGGCCTAAACCACGAATCAAAAATTAATAATAATAATAATAATAATAATAATAATAATAATAATAATAATAATAATAATAATAATAATAATAATAATATGGGCGGCCACACATAATCTTTCATTGAAGCCCCCCCCCCCCCTTCCTGCGCTCACTCCATTGAATAGCTCTACATTGTTAATCATACAAACACAAGCTTAAGTTTTATCAAATAAGGTTTACAGCAATCACTGTTAAAACACTGACACAAGCACATTTATTTATTTAGTTGTGTTTAAGGTCACTTACTTATGCACAATGGCTAATCGTGACCGTGACCGTGACTGTTTTACGGGTTGAGGAAGCCGGGGTACCCGGAGAGAACCACCGAGCAGCGACGAGCAACTGTCAGCTCTCCAACATTCTAACTCTGATCAAGATCCGCTCAAGCAGGGTTACAGCGGTTGAAGACATGTGCACCATCGACGTACAGTACGCCTTAGTGAACGGCATCATCATGCCCCCATGTAGGCAGTCGGGATAAAGTGCCTTGCTCAAGAACACAACGCGGGTCGTCCTGGGCGGGGATCGAACTCGGGACCTCTAGCATAGAAATCCAACTGTCTACCACTGAGCCTCCGCGCCCCCGCGCCCCCGCGCCCCCGACACAAGCCTCAATAATTTTTTATTAAACAAATTAGAGAGACAAAGATTATCAGGACAAGAAAATCAAACTTCTGAACATTAAGTTCACCACACAAGATTGTTCATCAGTTAACCAAGAGGTAGGAATAGCTAGTCACCTGCACATTTTTTCTATATATGCCCCAATACAGTATCAAAATTCAAAACTGAATGACACTTTTCTGAGAAATCTTTATACTCATGTTTGTGACTAAATGTTATTGAAAAGTAATTAAAATGACATGGTATTTTCCAATGTAATTAATTACTTTTCAATTACATGTAATTGACAAAGGTCTTAATTACACCCAATTACTTTGAAAACATGTAATTAATTACACTTACTACAATTATAAATTACAATTACCCCAGCCCTGCGTTCGACTACACATTTGAACGGTATCAGAAAAAAATCTGGTCAGGTAAAGAGGGAGGGTGAAAACCGATCCTCCTAAACACCGATGGTCTCCGATGAAAACCTTGAAAAAAGTGTCAAAAAAAAAAACAAGTCTAAATTAAATCGGTTGACACTGAGTCGAAATGGCCAAAAATATACTGTATGTATAAATAAACGAAATGCAAGCTGTAGCTTTGGGTGTATCGGCACAGTCGATCAATACTTATCATAATACGCCACAAAGCCCAATAACGACATAAAACCAATAACAGCAAAACAATAAACAAAGTGAAAAAAAACAAACAAACAAAAAAAAACAAACTTTAGAGCTGCCAGAACTGAAAAGTTCTTTTGGCCCATAGCCCGGATAAAAGCTGATGGGAGTTTTGTTTTTATCAATTATTACAGTGATCCGTATTATGATACCCAATTAGCACTTAAACACTCTATTCACACACCGAGGCAGCGCATTAATTACAAAACTACCAACTACTAAATACGGGGGACAGTTTTCGGTGACGGCTCGGTTTTTTATCTTGCATTCAATCGAATAAATCAACGGTTATATCACATGTATTGGTTCAGAGAAATAAATTATATGTCTGCATATGCATTTAAACCTTTTAAACGACCCCTTCTTCCTTATTTTCCTTCACCTCGGTATCCCTCGGTATACCTCAGTATCCCTCGGTATTTAGTAGGACCCGTTACCCGTTGCTTCATTGATTAAATTGTTGATGATTATTCCTGTAATTAGTGTTTGGAATCTAATATTATTGTGTCAGTGGAAATATTGCCCACCCGTGGGTAGTAACCAGTCCACGGCTACCGTTCTGTAAACATTTGTTTATTATTTGACACTCTATATTTAAAAACTGAATAAGACACCTGAAATGAAAACAAAAATGAAACTATGGAATGTTTGTCCAGAGAGTTTAGCGTGAAGGCACTGAGGTCTTTATTTCGTGTTTGAAAAAAATCTGCCACGAAAATCTTTGCACGTCATTGACGTCAAATTCGTTTGAAACAGTATGGATAGGGAAAACGATGAGACGAGACTCTCGTTTTTCCGGTGAAGCGCCCAGAAGTAATGAGACAATTGCGGAAGTATCGCGGGACTATTTGGAGTAGACATAATTGCAGTGCGTCAGTGATGCCGCCCAGCACTAATTCAGAGAATATATATGCGTATCAAAATGTCGGCATCCGTATTTAATAGGGTTTAAGGTGACACCTTGAAGTTTTCTCTTCAATATTAATGCAGATGTTGCTATCCTCATATATCTACAGTAATGCAACCCCGATATTGGAATAGGCATAAGCTCACGAATGGACACATTTCATATATCAATGTCACAGGATGCTGTCAATCGCAATCCCAAGACACGAGAAGAGATCAGCTATGTGCCAAAGACTACATATGATCCACACATTAGACCTATCTTGCTAGCAGCTATGGTGGCGGACATGCTGGACAATGACCCATAAAATTCTTCTGCTTTATTCCACATGGTGCTCAGCTCGTCGAAGCAGAGGGGGTTGTAGCAATTGATCCTCCAGGATAATGTCCACACCATACGAATTTTGTTTCAATGAAATGCTTGATCATATCGCACCCCACACTACAACATTATGTTGCATCACACGGTTACCTTTCTGGGATCTACCAACCATTTTGTTCGGTACCTCCACCGAGGATCGTATAGACTAATACCCATATCCTGCATATTTATCCCTTTACTCAATTCGAATAGCAGGCGACACTTGCAAACAATTTTTTTAATAAATAAAAAAGCATCTATCGAAAAACATAGCTCACGACCCCTCATACGAACGATGAGAGGTCATGAGCTATGTTTTCGAGACTAGAAATGAAACTATAATAATATTTGAAGGGCAATTTGTGTGAGTGGCGCTTGCTGGTTTTCCGTTATATTGCGTAAATGTTTTACGCACTAAGAGGCAAAGAAGTATTGACAATAGCTTTGATTGCTTACAAGTGTGTCTGCTTTCATTTCCGCTCTGACAACATCATTATTATCAACACTGTTTTGACGGCAACATCCAACTCACGGCTGACAATTTTCGCCATTGGAAACAGATGTATAGAAAAGTTACCTCCTCTTAATTTCCTGAAGCTGTCAGTAAATTTAATACCGAGGGTTTGGGAATTTCATATAAAAATTGGAATTTCGAAATGTTAGCGAATTTGTATCATTTATGTGCGCTTATCATTTCTCAAACTTCAGGCATTTTCCTGTAGAGAAGAATATAAAACAAAGCAAAAGCTGGCTTTTTACAATATTTTTCCCAATCAGTTTGAACACTTTGACTATTATTCTCTGTGGAAATCCATTTAAAAATAAGAAAATAGCGGTTTCACCATCTTTTGATGTTATCAAACGTTCTTTGTTCGGTTGATTATATCAACGGTGTGCACATTGTGACAGAAAATACGGACAGTCTCCTCCCTTTAATGTAAAAGTCTACGAGATGAGATTTGGTATTTTTTTTCTGGGAAAAAGAAAAACTTGCAAATTTCTGTAAAACACATTCGCGAAACAAAGAGCCAAAAGATTGCCCTTCGCTCTGGAAAATTAAAGCAAATCAAAAACAAAACAAACGAAACAACATGAGCAAATCGCCGTAAATGCGAATGTACTGTGTCTCTTGACGCAATACTTAGTTTAACCCTTTACTCAATGTAACGGCCAAAACCGGTCACCGCTATTCTCAAAAATCGCCAATTAATTTTTATTATTTTTTCATTTTCTGTCTCAAAAACGAGTTCCAACGAGGGGTCATAACCTATGTTTTTGAGACAAAAAATGAAAAAAATTAGTTATTCGAGAATTTTTTTTGCAAGTGATGTCTGCTTTTCATGTTAGGTAAAGGGTTAAAGAATATTTATTTTGTGTAAATTTACATACTGTCGGTGATTTATTGATGCCTTAGGGATGAAGAGAGCCATTGTATGCCTTCGAAAAAACCCCACACGCACCTGCAACCAAGTCACGGTTTGTTTGGAATACTTATAAACAGTTGTACTTTGGATTTAAACACTGTGTAGGATAGTGAAGGAGTATGGTGGAAATGTTTGGTATCTAGGCTGTTTTAGTGTTTGTAGTAGTGTTCTTGGGTTGAACGCCTGCATGTAGATCGGCAGCGTAATTAATCGAAGTGGGGAGGCCAGTCAGTCACGGAAAGTTGTCCCTTACGGTTGATAAGGCACATATTTCTAGGATTGGGTTTCATAGACCGCATATGGCCGAGGTGATTACATGATGAAGAGTATAGACACTAAGAAGCTTCGTTTCCTAAAATTTCTATTTCCCGACGGAGTTCAGAATGGTCAAGCGTTAAACCAACAGTTCAGACTGCGCGGGCACCTCATTTGGTAATTAAATTCTCGAATGAGCATGCAGTCATACATTCTTCCGCGAATATGCACGCCCAGACGCATGCGCCGCACACTGTACAGCCACACATTTGTGTCTACAGATATGTAGCTGCACAACACACAACATACACACACTAGATATACACGCACACTGATCGAATAAAAAAAGAAAACAAAAGAAAAAAGAAAAAAAAACGGGCATTACAGCGCACGTAGCCGACGTGACTGTCAGCACCTTGCGTAATGCCACACCGAGCAGAGGGACAAGAGTTATTTTTTTTAAACCTTTTAGTTAGCAAGACAAAACTGTGGGTTGTTTCAAAAACGTTTCTATTGATTTTGGGAGTGAAAAGGGAGCTGCCGTACAAAAGGGTGTCTACGTTGACAATACCTAACTGACCTATTGTAACTGTTCGTACATCGTCGTGAATCGGGCAACGCAGCAAGAAATGTTCAGTTGTTTTCCGTTCGCCACAGCTACAATAGAATGAAGACGATACGTGGTTTCTGAACAGGTGATCATAATGATTGCTGCATCTTAGGCGAAGCCTACAATGTAGAATCTGGGCTAATCCGGATTTATGACCGACAAAGAAGCTGGGTATCTTGAGATTGTTCTTGATAAGATACTGTTTGAAGCTGGTGGGATCAGAGTTTTCTCTCACCTGGACTGGGGTCTCATTCCAAAGGTCGGTTGTGGGAGGTAAAAAATAGGATTGGTGACTGTGAGTTCGGCATCTGACGTTACCCAGGTAAGATTTGTTTCGAAGATTATAGCTGTGGGGTTCCGCGAGTGCTGGGGGATCATCAATGATATATAATGGGGTGCTAGACGATGGTACATTTTGAAGTACTGCATAAGTTTATGTTTTTTTTTCCTTCTTGAAACCAAAGTTTCTCAGCCAGTGTCAATATACAGAGACGGCTTGCTCGCACATTTAGTTCCCCCTGTCATAATCCAGGCTGCTTCAATTTGAATTCGTTCAAGTCCACGGGATTCGTCTGCACTGCAGTTAACCCACACTACGTCTGCATATTCCAATGCTCGGCGAACGAATGAAAAATAGACTATTTCAAGGGCTTTACTATCTTGTCTAAATTTTAGTTGCCTGATCATGCCAATTCGTTTCCACCCTTGAGTGATTATTTCACTGAGATGGGGTGACCAACTACCACTCTCTTTTATGGTGTTTGTGCTTTTGGACGTTCTTTATGTTCTGTGAGAACATTGTCAGATTGGGCTGGGTCTGCTGTGATATCTTACGTGTAATTACCATAGATTCCGTTTGTTGGGATTGAAGGATACGAGCCATTGGCGAGGCCAGTCCTCAATTATTGTAAGATCATTATTAATAATTTCAGCTGCCAGTTCTCGACAACAAGAAAAAAGTGGTATCATCGCCAAAGAGTCTGATATTACCTTTAAAATTGTCCACTATGTCGTTGATGTAGATAAAAAGCAAAAGTGGTCCTAAGATAGATCTTTGGGGAACACCGCCTGTGACATTCCCCCACCATGACGTTGAGAGTTTATAGAAACCAGTTGCTGACGGTCTTCTAAGTAACTTTGAAACCAGCGAAGTAAGGGTCCATTGACTATCAAGCTTAAACAGTAAGCCATTATGCCATACTTTATCGAATCCTTTACTTACATCACATAATACGGCCCGAATTTCCTTCCCATCGTCAAGCGTAGAACTTAATATATGATAAATTTCAGTGAATTGTAGAACTGTTGAGTCAGATAGATGAGAGGAAGCCGGATTGAAGAGGCGTAAGTTGAGAGTTACTTCGTAGAAATACAATAATTCTTTTAAAAATGCATCTTTCAAAGACTTTACTTAGACAACTCAAAAAGGGTTATTGGGCGGTAGTTCGTTTTCATTTGGGGGTTCCCGGATTTGTAGACGGGCACAACGTCACCCCTCTTCCATTCAGCTGGAAAAAAGAGTGGCTCATCATCATATTGAAGACAGTTATCAAAGGAGGTGCTAAGCTCGTTGAACACCTTTTGAGAATCTTCGGGCTGATATTGTCGGGGGTCACATGCTTTGGGGACACCCAGGGAGTCGAGCTATTCTTTCACTTCCTCTGGGGTAACAGTAATCTGACTTATTACTGGGCTATCAGGGCTGAAAGGGGTACGCGGGGGGGGGGGGGGGGTGGGGGGGGGAATGACCCTGGTCTTCAACTGATGAGATGTTACAAAAATAGTCGTTAAGAATTTGGGCTTTATCTCGTGTGAGATGAGATTGTCATTTAAAAGAAGGACAGGGATGGGCGACTGATTTTTGAAGAGTATATGTCTAAGGGTTTTTCACCACTCAGAGAGATTTGTTGAGGGACTATTCAGGACTCTGTCAATCTTAGTAAAGTGTAATTGCTTTGATTTTCGTATTTCTGATGTTACTTCGTTGCGTTTTTTCCTAAATGTTTCTCATGCCTGTGGGGAATTTACTAACTTTGTTTTGCGATGGAAACGCTTTCTCTGACGTATTAGGCGTCTCAAATTATTGTGAAACCACTTCGGTTGTTGGGGTCCTGCAGTTACAAGTTTGTTGGGAATGCATTTAGCAGTTGTACTCGTTATTGTTGTGGAGAGCTCGTTTGTAACAGAGGCGATGCTACAGTTAGCAAGCAGGTCTGACCAGTTGATGTCTGAGAAGTGACAATTTAATTCAGGAAAATTCCCATCATTACATTTCCAGACAAGTCGTTTATGACGTTTACTGTGGGTTTTTCGGAAGTTAAAAGTCGCAATAACAGGACAATGATACCTGACATAATTACCAAGGAAGGGGTCACCGACTTCTGCGGTTAGAATTGAGAGGTCATCATTTACAAGGATCAGGTCTATAAACGAGGATAAATTCTCTGTGTAATAGATCGGTTCGACAACCAGCTGCTTGAGATTGAACTGATTGGTAATTCGTTGCAGTGAGACCGAGGGACCGGCTGCCCGATTATCGTCTCCCATTAGCAAAAGATTTTTAATATCTGTGTCTAGAACTCTTTCAATAGATGTTTCAATTAAGTTCCATAAATCACTGTCTGAGTTGGGTGGTCTATATAGTACACCTACGAGGATCCACCCATTGGTGGTGTTTATCTGGGCCCATAAACATTCAAGCCTAGGTATGTCAAGATCTGGGCGTGCCTTGAAGGGTATATCGGTTTCGATGTAATTTATTACCCCACCACTTCTTGAGCCCCTGTCTTTTCGCAAAGGGTTTTGGAAGTTTGGAAGTGGGATATCCTTACTCCTCACACCTGGAGTAAGCCACGTTTCGGTAAATGCACAAATGCCAAGGGAAGCATCTCACAGCCAAGTATATCCAATTTGGGGCATAGATTTTGGACGTTCATGTGAAATACGGAGAGACCACTTGTATTGGGAGATGAGTTTACACACAACCTAGTTGGACCGGGGTTTCTCTCAATGTCACCGGCCACATATAATAGCAGTATTGCCCAAAATGTGTTAACACTAGCGAGCACAGACAGCAAAGTAAATTTATGCATATGAGTTATCTTTTTGAGGGAGGGAGAGCGTGGCTCTTCACTTGTGGTACTCTTGTTATCCGCTGAGTTTGTCGCGACCAGCAAGGCAATCATTAATGTTAGTCCAACTATGCCATGTGACGAGACCAATAGCACCAGGATAGTACTAGAGTGGTCGAGCTGTTTTTTACGATGCACCCCGGAGCTCTGTTGTTGCAAACAGGCCCACTCTCATCCTGTAAGTGTTTATGTCATCCACTGTTTAGACGTGGGCGGACTATGCACGGATGAGAGTGGACTGACTTGGTAAGACCCATCAAAGGTGAGGCCGATCTCCGAACTGACTGGACTTCACACAAGTGTTGCCGATTCATATGGGGAGTTTCGGGCATTTTCAAAAGTAGTTTTGGCATGACCAGTGTTGTAGAAAGAAGATCGGGTATAGGAGGAAAAGAGGTAATAAGTGGTGTTACGTACAAAGTAAAAGAACAAACAATTAAGGCAATATGTACAAAGATGGATCGTGAAAACACAGGTTGTTGGGAGTCAGAGGTTATTAGTTTCCGTAGGCCATCCTTCACACTTTGAGTGTTTTGGGTTTTTAAATCAATATATTCTTAGAACACAACGTTAATCGCTATAGCATTCATGGTGTTGCTAGAGGTCTGCTATCATCCACCATGTGCCTGCAATTAAGGTGGGGATTATAAAAGTCCCCAGCCCAATGCAAGGCGGATGGAGCCATCCTAGCACTTGGGGTTGCACGGGCCTTTAGCTCAAAAACGAATCAGTAGGCGAGGTAACATGAGCTTCCGCGCAGTTACAAGGGGGGTGGGGGGGGGGGGGGGGTGGCAGGTGAGGGGAGATATCGGAAATCCCAGAGAGAAAATACACGGGAGTTTTTATTTTGGTACCGGATGGTATTGTTCTTCACAATACTTATTCACACGGCATTGTAAGGATTACCACATTCTATGGAATGTTCTTCCCTATCAACATACAATTTACCTTCCCAAAAAGTAACCTTCAACCCTTTCTACTATCCCGAGTGTTTACTACTGCTCTGCATACACCACCTTTAAAACTCACTAGCTTGTGCAGGTCTTGGAAGAAATATCCAATACGTATCCACTGGTCCTGGAGTTAACCCTTTACCTAACGTAACTGCCAAAACCGGCTAGCGCTATTCTCAAAAATCGACAATTAATTTTCATTATTTTTTTCATTTTTTGTCTCAAAAACATAGGTTATGACCCCTCGTTAGTAGGTAATAAAGGCGGATTTACGACCACTTGTACATGTACGTGTACAACATACGCACACGATGCGTTCACCAACGTGGAATTCAGTGTTAAATCACACGCTTGTTCACAAAAACTGTACATGGTCTTGAATCCCCCCATGTACAGTTGTGACTCCTAGATCGCACTTTTAACGTTCAAATACTCATGGTGAACACGCGTTTTTAAAAAAAGGGTGAAATTGTACATCTTCACTTGTATCTTGTACGTAATTTTTCGTCGACGTTCCCATCGCAGATCAGACCATCGATCCATCGTTGGCGAACGCGAGCAAAAGCAAAAAATTCTGGGTCATGATCAAAAAACAGTTTTGGGGACTCTAGACCAGCGGTCCAGAACCCGCAATTGTGTTGAGACAGATGGTCCAGAACCCACAATCGTTTTGAGGTGGTGGTTTTTTTTTCCCATTTATGACATTATTAGGGGAATTCCCCACTATGAGAAAATTAAAATGCATTTTCCGCTCAATTAGGTTTTGAGTGGTAAAATTTTTAATATATTCATGATAGCAATCACAGTCATCAAAAGGATTCTCTCTTAATTCGACACTCAGTGAATTGATGTGTGAATGAAAAATCTTTTGACAAATGTAAAAACTACTGTCAAAATGCGTTAAATCAGAAACCGGTTTGTCATGTACTGTTTAAACGTATTTTTCAAAACTTCAATTAACACAGTCAGTTGAGATGTGAATATTTTCAGATTATTATATATTAAGACGGAAAGAGTTTTTTATTACTTAAAACATAAAAAAAAAAAAAAAAATATAATTAAACATTTAATTTTGAAAATAATAAAAACAATTAAAACGAAAGATGTTTTTACAGATGGATCCTAGACGCCGAGATTTAATTTTAGGCGAGTATGAACGTGCTAAGAAGAGCATTCAGTCTGCTGACAGAAGCAGACGTCTTGGTGAGATGGAACTCAGACGCGAAGCCACAAAAATAATTAAACCTGTGACAGAGGGTCAAGAGCGAAGCAGGAAGGACATAATTGAAGAATTGAGACCCATAAAGGAGAGTTCTTTGAGAATGGGTTCGTTGCCTCCTAGTTTTGGAAATCGGTATTCCGTTCAATCTACACCGGATTACGTTCCCACGGGAATTCAAACAGATTTGAGCGAGAGTGACGATATGGCTTCGACTATCACCACTAGTAGCGTCGCATCGTCCGATGATGATGGCGGTAAGAGAGATCAGTTGTATGGAATTTATAAGGATTCTGAGGGTAGAACTTTTGTAGGTGATACAGAAGTGGAAATGGATGATGATGAATTGATCTTGGGTTCGAATAAATATAAAGTAACTGATGGTCTGCGCAGATTGCTCCTTTACGACAAGCCCGGCGATTACACGGAACAGGATTTCGACAATTACGGAGACATTCTGGTCCAGACCCACGCCATGAAGAGAAGTAACGATGCCAGAGAGACGAGACCCAAAGCCAACAGAGGTTACAAGTGGACGAAAGTGGTGAAACCCATATGGGACATGAACAAGAAGTTCGTCGAATCGGTGACTGGCAAAGGGGTGAAAACCACTTTTCTTCCGAGCGATTCCGACGCTCTGTCTCAGAGATTGAGTTTGTTGATGGCGAGCAGACGGGCTGGTAACACGGGATTAGATAATCAGATAGTTGCAATATCTGACGAATTGTTAAGACAGAAGGTTTTGAATAAAAACCAGTATAAAAGGCTGATGAACGAATTGAAGGATTGATGTGTATATAATAAGAAGAGAGAAACAAACAAACAAACAAACAAAAATAAAACAGTAAATTCTTACACTAGAATAATAAAAGTATTTAAAAACGACAAAACGATTTACCAGTGAAAAAAACAAAAAAAAATATATCATAAAAATAAAATATGTTGGTGATAAAGAACAGGGGATATGTCAGAACTTACGTTCAAGGCGGTTCTGGCATCGTCGATTCTATAATGCGAGCGTTCACGAGCAATGCGGGTAGAAAACTCGCATCGATCGCGTTTGAGGTTGGTAAGAAGACGGCTTTGGATGCTGGAAAGAAAGCCGCTTCCGAAGCCAGTGGTAGGATAGCTTCTGTGGCTGGCAAGAGGGCAGCCGACGAGTTGATCGACAAGTTGATCAGTCCGCCGGCGAAGCGAGCTGCGTTAGAGCGAACGCCGAAAAGTTGGAAAGATTTTAAGGATGCTGTGGTGCCCATACAAGATTTAGCCAAAATGACGAGTGGATCCGGATTGAAGAGAACTCGCAACGGTGCGATATAAGTAAATAATAATAACATTAAAAAACAGAGTTTGAAAAACATAAAAAAAAATTGTGTTTGAAAAGAATCTAAAATAACAAACAAAATAAAACAAAGATGAACATTAAAGATATGTCTTGGAACGACGCTGCGACCAAGAGGTCGAATAACGAGTTCTTTCCCAAGAGCATAAGAGGCTTGATAGTGGGAAAATCGAATTGTGGAAAGACCAATCTGTTGATGAATCTGTTGTCCCGACCCGACTGGTTGGATTACGACAGATTGTTCGTGTTTGGCAAGAGCTTGTTTCAACCCGAATACAGATTGCTTCGAGAGTGCATGGATCGCAGATTGCCCAAGGACGTCATAGCCAGAATCTTTGACAGTAGGGAGGAATTCGACAAGTGTGGAGCTCCACTCTCGACCATTTTGGACAGCGCGGCGATGGAGCTGATGAAGAGAAATGCATCTTCGAACGTCGAGTGTCGATTTTATGAGAACGCTAGCAACGTTCCGGATCCTAGAGAACTGAAATCGGAAGATAAGAATCTCATGATTTTCGACGATCTGCTTTTGGAGAGACAGAACCGATGCGAATCGTATTACGTTAGGGGTCGACACAGCAACATGGACTGTTTTTACCTGTCGCAGAATTATTTTCGATTGCCCAGACAGACGATAAGGGAGAACGCTAATTTTCTATGTCTCTTTCGCCAAGATCTCAAGAATCTCAATCACATCTACGGCGATCACGTCGCAAACGACATGAGCGCTGCGGAATTCAGGAGATTCTGCAAGAGGGTTTGGGATGGTGGACTTCACAATTTCGTCGTGATCGATTTGACAAGCAAATTTAATCGCGGAAAATATGGGTGCGGATTCGACAAGTTTTATGTTTCAGATGGTAATAATAAGATAGAGCGTGAAAATAAAAAAAAATTAGAAAAATAATAAATCTTCAAATAATTAGTTTTGAATAAAAAAAAAAATAAAATTAAATATAATGTTCGAACATGGAGAATTGTTAGGACGGATAGCCGAGAATACGGCTGTGAAACAATCCATTCAAATCGTGGTGAGTGGCGATTTGACTCGATTCACTACAAAATTCGAACCTTCCATCGAATTGAATAGAGAGAAAAGATACGAGATGGCGTTGGTGAATCTGGAGACTTATTATTCCTTTCCCAACGTCACCGAAAAGAATAACTCGTTCAAGTATTCCGACGGAACGGATTGGTTGGAGATTCGAATTCCCAAAGGGAGTTACGACATAGATGATTTGAATGATTACATTCAGACACGAATGAAGACGGATGGAAAGGGAAGCAACAAGATCAGACTCGCTCCCAATCCTAATACCTTACAGACGATGTTGGATTTGGAAGATAATTTTCGAGTGGATTTCAACACGGACGATTCTATAGGCAAGATGTTGGGATTCGATCGAAAGATGTATCGAGGCCACGCGGCATCTGAAAATACAGTCAACATTCTCGCAGTCAATAGCATTCTGGTGAACGTGGACGTGATTGCTGGAAGCTACGTGAATGGTAGCGCTCAACCGACGATCTATTCCTTCTTTCCAAATGTGTCGCTGGGTTATAAGATCGTGGAGCGACCTCGAAATTTAGTTTATCTACCAGTGATTTTAGACACGTTGTATAGTCTCAAAACCACGTTGATGGATCAAAATGGTGAACTGTTAGATCTTCGCGGAGAGAGAGTGACGATACGATTTCACATAAGAGAAATATAAAAGCAAAAAAAAAATAAAAAAATATTATATATAGATAACAAAAATAAAATAAACGCAATATTAATTTTTACAAAATTATTTTAATATAATTATTAAACAAGAAACAATTGAAGTAAATATATTTAAAAAAAAAAAAAAACAGAATTATGACAGAATACGTGGTTAAAAACGTGAACATATCCGCAGGACAGAGGAAGAAACTTAAGAGAGCGTTAACAACTCGAGGCGAGGCGGTGAGATTCAAATTCACTCACGAAGATCTGACGAGAGGCGGTCAGGATTCGATCGCCTGGACTAGAAGTCAAATCAAAAGGATGGAGAAAGCGATGCGCGATGGAAGAGGGTTGACGGTGAGAATGAGTCCCGCTCAATTGAGATACAATTTGAGAATGAAAGGTGGTTTCCTACTGCTATTGGCAGGAATAGCCGCAAAAGCATTACCCCTTCGCCGCAAAGGCGCTACCCTTTCTCGGAAAGACTCTCGGCGTGGGAGCTCTCATGGGACTCGCAAGGTCGGCAGTTGAGAAATTAATGGGTGGCAGCGGACTGTTTTTGAAGAAGGGAGGAGCCGTGTGTCACGTCCACGTAGACGACAGCGGTAAAGGATTGTATCTAGAACCCGTTAGAGGTGGCAACTCTCTGAGAGAAAACGGTCTCTATCTGAAGAGTGGACGGAACGTCGAGCGACTCGGCAAGGGTTTGTTGCTCGGTGAGAATTCGCCATTTAAGAACATACCAATTTTGAATATGTTATTATAATATAAAATTATATAAAATATATAAAATCATAGAAAGTATAAAATAATATATTTAAAATGGATAAAAAGGTGGAGAAACAAATTTATCACCTGGATGAAAAGGTGGAGAAACAATTTGACGATAATGACAAACATCGCGAGCCAGAGAGCGAAAAAATAAAAAAATGGTTAGACGCTAATGATGGATATCTAAGGAAAGAACTAATGAAAGAGATAGATGAAGCACGGGATAGACGGTTGAGAATGAGACGATGCTTTCCACGGTCACCACTACCTTCTGAAGAGAATGGTAATGATGCGAGTGTTACCAAGAGATGCACAACATTCGTTCATAATTATGATTCGGATAAACAAAAATGTTACCATAAACGTATCACATCACAAAGAAAAAGAAAAAAAAAAAAAAATTTGAGAGAAAAGGAAACGTTATTATAATATATTATGATGATAGTGAAGAAGAAGGAAAACAAAAAAAAAACAAATAATAATGAGATCTAAAGATGATCTTATTACTTTTTTTTTTTTTCATTTTTCTTCGCTAAAAATCAATCACTCTATTGTTTATATTTCCAAGTCCATTATTAGCATGTTGACACTCGTGTCTTCTCCTTTTTCGAAAACATGTTGAATGTTTATCTTTACTCTTTTGAGTTTTTTTACATCGGTCAACTCTCTCTCACCACCCAATTTCTTCACGAGTTCGAATGAGATGTTTGGAAATATGTAATTTCCATTGGGCAACGACAAATCGTCCTTGTCGAATTCTCTATCTTCGGCGATGACGATGTTCTGCAGATCGCTTTGGTACTCGTAAATCAAATCGAGCACGGCTTCGTCCAATTTCAAATGCATCTTATATTTCTCGTATTTGTGCTTTAAGCCCTTCGTCTCGACCTCGTTCAATTCGATGGGATCGTGTCGTTGTAATCTATAGATTTTATGACCGAATTTCTTATACGTTTCGACTCGTTTCAATTTCAATTCGCATCTTTTAGGTGTTGTTGTCTTCATGATCGATTATTTAGTATTTAAATAATAATTTGTTTAAAAAGTTTTTTTTTTTTACTCTTTATATATATAAAAAAGTTGTTTTTTTTAATTTTTAATTTTCTTTAATGTAAAATTTTTTTAGTAAAAGTTTTTTTTCTCTTTATATATATATAAAAAGTTAAATTTTAATTTCAATCTCTCTATTGTTTATATTTCCAAGTCCGTTATTAGCAAGTTGACATTCGTCATTTTTCCACATACGAAAATGGTGTGAATGTTTATCTTTACTCTTTTGAGTTTTTTTTCATAGGCGAATGCGCTCTCACCACCTGATTTCTTCATGAGTTCGGGGGAGATTATTGGATATATGTAACCTCCATAGGACAACAATAAATCACCCCTGTCGAATTCTCTGTCTTCGGCGACGATGATATTAATCAGCAGTTCGCTTTGGTATTCGTAAAACAAATCGAGCGCGGCTTCATCCACTTTCAAACACATTCGATATTTGTGGTAGTAGCGCTCTAAGTCCACCATCTCGACCTCATTCAATTCAATGGGATCGTGTGGTTGTAATGTATAGATATTAAAACTGGATTTCTCATATTTTTCGTCTCGTTTCAATTTCAATTCGCATCTTTTAGGTGTTGTTGTCATGATCGATTATTTGGTTTTTATGAATTCTTGCAAATAATGTATATTTTAAATTTTGTATTTTAAATAATAATTTGTTAAAAAAAAAAAAGTTTCTCTTTATTTCTCTTTATATTTAAATAAAAGTTAAAAAAAAAAATTCTTACAAACTCAATTTTGAGGTAAAAACAATGATCAAGTCCAAACATCCGAATTATAGTCTAGAATGTGCAAGACTTCAAACGTTTAAAAATTGGCCTTCGTATCTCGCTCAAAAACCCAAAGATTTAGCTGCCGCGGGTTTCATTTACGTGGGTAGAGGTGACAAAGTCAAATGTTTTTGTTGTGACATACATTTGATGAATTGGGAACCTCATGACAGACCTTTACTAGAACACATAAGTAATATTAAAAAAGGTGACTGTGATTATTTAAACAAGATCCTAACGTTGGGATTGATCAAAATCCAAGACGAAGAGAGAGATAGAGATAAAAACCAAAAATTATTGATGGATATGTTACAACTCGGATACACCAGAGAACAATTGTACGATGCGCTAAACAAAGCGAACAAGACCCTGTCTCAATTCATAACTTTAGAACATCTCATCAAATTCATGGCGGAAGCGGACGAGTTATCGTCACTCGTCAAAAACAAGCCGAGTAAAACGTCCACCACCAAGTGTCTGGTCTGCAAAGGTGTCGCAAACATCTTGTTTCTACCGTGCGCACACCTGCGTTACTGTAGAGAATGTCATTCCGAAGACGAGAAAACGTGTTCGGTTTGCGAGCGAGAAATAAAAGCGGTCTTAAATTGTTTTTGAATAAAAACACATTAAAGAAAAAAAAAAATTGAATTTAAAATTTAACTTTTTTTTTTTTTTCTATTATATATATATAAAAAGAGTAAAAAAGCAAAAGTTTTTTAACAAATTATTTAATACAAAATTCCAAAAAAAAAAATATATATTCTTACAAATGAAGCAAACAGATAAAACAATGGTAAATTTAAATGAGAAAACCATACCTCAGTTAAACGAGATTTGTATACTATTACAAATTTCAGATTTCAGAAATCATAGAACTAAATCAAAAAAAATTGAAGTCATACAAGAATATTTGCGAAACGCTAGAAAGGCAAACGAAATGTCGATAGCAACGACGTCAAAAGATGCATCGGTTGTGAAAAATAAGAAGACGACTAAACGAAAAGCCGTTGAAGAACATCAAGTTTCCAAAGAAAAGAAAAGAAAAACTAAAACGAAAACGAGTGATGCACTTCAGATTCAAGACAAACGAGATATATCGAGCGAAATTCAACGAGCAATCGACGAAGAGAAAGGAGAAGAATATGTAACACGACTCATTGCGGAACTATTCCAATCGAAACCCATAGAACGGGAGAGTGCGATCAAAGGCATTTTTAAAACTTTCGACGTGATTCCCTCGTTGAAGAAAGTCGATCCGAAATTGTTCATGGAACAGGTGAAGAAAGAAGTATTGGATTTGTTTCGCGAATACATGAATGTGGGATTAAAAATTAAGATGATACTCCATTGCATAATGAATAAAAGTCCGGCGAGAGCATCGTGAAAAATGCATATTTCAGATCTAACGTCGAACCCGTATTTCGAGGTTCAGATCTATCGGACGTTTTCGAAAAGAGGAAAGACAAGATGTTGACGTCTCTCGCGAATTATCAACATGAAGGTAGTAATTGGACGTTCGACGAGGTGTTGAAACTCGAAATTCACATGAATAAAAACGATCCGTTGAAAGGATCTTCCTACTTGGAATTACTGTATTTCTTGACTAAGAAACACGCCGTGGTCAACGTGAGAAATAAAGATGATCAGTGTTTTAAATGGGCAGTCACCTCCACTTTATACCCTGTCGAAATACACACCGATAGAGTTTCTCATTACGAGGAAACTTCTAAAAATCTCGATTGGACCGGAGTGACTTTTCCAACAGAGTTAAAACATATCGAACATTTCGAGGCTCAAAATCCCACCATAGTAGTGAACGTCCTTGGATACGACGACGAAAAACGAACGATCTATCCTCTCAGACAGACTTCGTATCTCAGAAGAGAAAAGACGATTATTTTATTATTGATTTTGAATGGTGACAATCATTATTATTGTTGGGTTAAACATCCGACCCGATTACTGTCGAAACAAAATAATAATCATAAAGGAAAGATATCTTTATGTTACAATTGCATGAACATATTTAAGATCGAAAAATCATTAGCGAAACATCAGGAATATTGCAACGAAAATCAAGGTGTCGCTGTCGAAATGCCCAAACCGAACACCATCGTGAAGTTTGAAAATCACAATAGAAGGTTAAAAAAACCATTCGTCGTGTATGCCGATTTCGAATGTTTCACGCGAAAATGAGTTCCTGTCAACCCAATGCTCTTCAAAGTTACATCGAAAGATATCAAAAACACATACCTTCGGGCTATTGCATTTACATGAAATGCGCTTTCGACTCGCAACATGACATGGGTCCCTTCACCTACACGAAACAGCGCAAAGACGACGACATGGCTCAAAGGTTCGTGGAAGAGTTAGAATCGAAACTTCAAATGTTATACGACAAATTCAAAACTCCGGCGAAAATGATCATCACGCGAGAGCAGCAGGACGAAAATAACAGAGCAACCGAATGTCACTTATGCAGACAATCATTCGACGAGAATTCGGAGGAAAATAAGAAGGTCAGAGACCACGATCATTACACGGGTCTGTATCGCGGTCCGGCTCACAGCAAGTGTAATTTAAAATATCGAGATGCCACTTTCTATCCGGTGATGTTTCACAATCTCTCGGGTTATGACAGTCATCTGTTCGTGAAAAATCTCGGCACCTCACACGAAGAATTAAATTGCATCGTGAACAGCGAAGAAAGATACATTTCCTTCACGAAATGGAAGCTCATGGAGAAGAAAAGAGTAATCAACGGAAATACGTTGAAAGAAAAAACGAAATCCATTCGTAGATGCATACGTTTCATCGACAGTTTTAAATTCATGTCGACCGCTCTGAAAAAATTAGTCGATAACATGAGCAAGGATAAATTTAAAATCACAAGCGAACATTTCAGAGAACGAGTAGACGTCATGTTGAGGAAAGGAGTCTATCCTTACGATTACATGAACGATCTAAAGAGATTCGAAGACACCACACTACCTTCGAAAGATGATTTTTATTCGAAATTATATGAATCCGACATTTCCGACGAGAATTACGAACACGCCAAAAACGTGTGGAAATCATTCGATATGAAAACCATGAGAGATTATCACGATCTCTATCTGAAGACCGACGTTCTGCTCTTGGCAGACGTGTTCGAAAATTTTCGAGACGTCTGTCATCGAAATTACGATCTGGATCCCGCTTGGTATTTCACCGCACCCGGTCTGGCGTGGGACGCTCTGTTGAAGACCACCGAAGTCCAATTGGAATTATTATCCGACGTGGACATGTTGCTCATGTTCGAAAGGGCTGCGAGAGGTGGCGTCTCGATGATCTCCCACAGATATTCTGAGGCTAACAATCCTTACATGAAAGAAGGTTTCAATTCGAAACGGTCGACTAAATACATACAGTATTGGGACGCCAATAATCTGTACAGTTGGGCTATGAGTCATCCTTTACCGATTAGAAATTTCGAATGGGTGAAAGAACCGGAAGAGATGCAAAAATGGAGAGACTATCCTTGCATTTTAGAAGTCGATTTGAACTATCTGGAAGAATTACACGATCCACACAACGATTATCCGCTGGCTCCCGAACGAATGGAACCGAACGAAGGAGACGAGGAAAAACTCATTCCCAATTTATTTAACAAACGTAACTACGTCATCTACAGCGAGAATTTGAAACAGTACGTCGATTACGGGAGGAAATTAGTCAACATACATCGCATCATTCGATTCGACGAAGAGCCTTGGATGAAAAAATACATCGATCTCAACACGAATCTCAGAACTCAAGCCGAGAACGATTTCGAAAAAGATTTCTTCAAACTCATGAACAACTGCGTGTACGGCAAATCGATGGAAAACATCAGGAAGAGAACCAACGTTCGACTCGTCACGTCTGAGAAAAGAGCTAAAAAATTAGTGGCGAAACCCAATTACAAACACCGAACCATATTCGACGAAAATCTAGTGGCTGTTCACATGCAAAAGACGCACCTGAAGTTTGACAAACCATATTATCTTGGACCGATCATCTTAGCAAGCGATTGATGTACGAGTTTCACTACGATTACGTCAAACGAAAATTTGGTGACAAAGCCAAACTACTGTTCACCGACACAGACAGTTTAGTTTACGAGATAGAGACGAAAGACGTCTACTGAGATATATCTCCGGACGTGGCTGATTGGTTCGATACGAGCAATTATCCCGTCGATCACCCGTCCAACATTCAATCGAACGACAACAAGAAGGTGTTGGGTAAATTTAAGGACGAGAGCGGCAGTAAACAGATCGTCGAATTCGTGGGCTTGAGACCCAAACTCTATGCTTATCGTCTAGAAGATGATGAAGAGATCAAGAAGTGCAAAGGAGTTAAAGCGTGCGTGGTGAAGAAAAACATCTCTTTCCAAGAGTATAAAGATTGTCTGTTAGGAAGTGGTCTGGTGTATAAGACTATGAAATCGATTCGAAGCGAAAATCACGACGTGTATACTGAAATAGTCAACAAGATTTCGCTGATGGCCGACGACGACAAGAAATTCGTGTTAGACGATAAAATAAGCACTTTGACACTCGGAAATTGGAATTTGGATCTAATTTTAGATGATATGAATGGAAATGATTGGATTCTAGATGCGATTGTGGATGATAAGATTCCAGATACGATTGTGGATGATAGGATTCCAGAAAATCAAGAAGAATTAGATGAACGCAAAATTATAGAAATGGATAGTGACATCGAGAAAGTTAGTTTAAAAAGAAAAAGAAAAAAATAGAAAAAAAAATAACGTCATTTTTAGTAAATTATAATAAAATAAATAAAAAAAATATATACTTATTTATGAATAAGAAAATAAAGATATCCGTAGAAGGTGTCGTCTTACCCAATGAACCCCTATCCAACATCGATCTGTTGAATGCGGCAAAAGCTTTGAAAATCGAAGATTTTCTAGGAGTGTTTTCCAGAGATGCCTTGCCGAAGAGAAGACCTCGACAATCGGAATGCGGAATTTTAAATCTAGACGATTCATCGGGTGAAGGCACTCACTGGGTGGCGTGGATGAAGAACGGGAAGAAGAAAAATTATTATTTCAACAGCTACGGAATCTCGCCGCCAAAAGAAATAAAGAACTATTTCAACAAATCGATGGTTCGTTACAACACAGAACAAGTGCAATCACCACATCAAGTGTTTTGCGGTCACCTGTGTCTCTACGTTCTCAAGAGATGGTCTGAAGGAGATCGATTTCAAGACATTCTCAATGATTTACATTAGAGAGAGATTTTTTTTTTTTATAGTATATATAAAGATAAAAAATTATTTAAAAAAAATTTTAATCGAATAAAAACGAAAAATAAAATAACATAGTTCATTTTTAATAAACTGCGTTTTGAACACATTTTTCTAAAAAAAACAAAAAAAAAATCCCACAACAACATGCCAGTTGATAAATTTGGTAGAAGTGACGACGAAACAGTCAACCCGAGAAAGAAGAGGAAGACGTTCGAAGTCGACGATGGTTACGACATTGCCAACTTGGACGAACGTTACGTTCGGAGATACAAACCTCGAGAAGAACCTTTGAACATGAACGATAAGAAGCTCCACAATCTTCCCGAGCTGATAGATCTCACAGATGCTGCGACTAAAAAATACGTCGACAGGGGGAACGCCGATTTCGAACGAATCCTGCTGGATAATTACGTGGATAAAACCATGACCGACGATCTCGATCTGAAATCCAAATGTTTGGTGAACGTCGCGAATCCCATAGATCCCACCGATGCCATGACCAAGAAATACACGGACGACTCTCACGCGAGATTCAGCGAACACCTGAGAAATAGATACGTTCTGAAAACGATGCACTCGGAATTGAACGCCAATTCTAACAAGATAACGAACGTGGCCACTCCCACGAATCCCAAGGACGTGGCGACCAAACACTACGTAGATCTGGAACAGAGAAAGTCTGACAGATGAGAAATGAAATCGGATCTGAATGCGGGATTCCACAAGATATTGAATCTGTCGAAGATCGACGACACGGATGCGGACTCAACCACGGTCAACAAGGGCTACATAGATTCTGTCGTGATACAATCGCAAGAATACCTAGAATCGCAAGTGGATGATCTCTACCTGAACAAAGAATCTGGCAGAACCATGGAGGGTGGCATCAACAAGAACGGTCACAATTTATTCGGTCTCGATCACGATCCCGAATTCGATTCCAGTGCAGTAAGCAGGAAGTACGTGGACGACAACTCGGTCTGGAGAAAGGGCGACATCATGGAAGGTAAACTAGACATGGGTGGACACGCGCTCACGAATCTACCGGATCCCGTGAACATGACGGATGCCTGCACCCTGATTTCGGTGGTGGAGAAAGTCAAACATGCTAGACAATTGATCACCGTGTGGGCCGAAGAGGCCGGCGCCTTAGAGGAGGGAAAAGCTGAGTGGTCTTTCGGAAATGGAGGTAGGGGATTGAAACATGGTCAGGTGGGATATCCCATGCCGCTGGGAGGTGAAATCCTTCGAATGAGTCTGGCTTCCTCGGATTTGAATAACAGAGCGGTCATCAATCTCATGGTGAATGGTGTGGAAAGCGATAAGAGATACAGCGTCGAAAAGACTGAGAATCAACATGCGAATGTTAGCACGTTCGGCATGCTTCTCAAAGTGAACGCCGGAGACAGGATTAATTTCGTCATGAAAACCAATAATCCCGAAGCCACCACTTCTGTGGTGAGTCTACTGATCGAACTAGATCCTTTGAACAAACAGTGAACGCATGGAAAATAATGAATTAAAAAAAAAAAAATAAAAAGTAATGAGTCATTATTAAAAACAAAAAAAAAAGAAAAAAAAAAAAGTAATGAGATTTAGAAAGATGTTCAATCTCTCTAGATCACATTACTTTATTTATTTTTGGGGTTTTTTTTTGTTTTTAATAATGACTGATTACTTTTTATTTTTTTTTTTGTTTTTTATTTTTTTTTCACACACTCGTCTCTCATCGAATGATCGACATCTTATTTCCATCCGATTCGAATTGTAATTCTCTGTCCGACAGGACCAGGGCGAAGGCTTCGGTTTTTCTCGGCACGTTCCTATCGAATTGCATCTTGATCTGAATGTCTAACACGCTACTCTTGAGTCGTTCACTCTGTTTACTGACGTCGAATATGAACATGGGATACATCGACTTGTATTCACCGGGAGATATGTTGGGGTTGCTCATCAATTCGTCTAGACCGTGATACTTCTTTCTAAAATCAGCGGCGTCACCGTACAGTCTGCAGAAATCGTTCTTGTCGAACGATGCATTGTAATCGATTGCTGGATATCTCGTGGCATTCAGAAACACTTGCATGTTTCTCAAATGGCAGTGATCGAACAGCGACGCATTCTTTTCCTGAGACCCGTCCCTATCGGTCTGAAACACAACCACGATGAAACGCGGTCTCTCGGAAGCGGATTTCACCATCAATCTCCAATCGAAGTGATTCGTGGAGAGAGGAATGCTAGACGTGTCACACTGTCTCATTCTAAATCCCACGGGTAATTTACTCTTGGATTCTACGATCTTGTAGAGATGTGCTTTCTCCACGATCGAAGGCTCCACGTGCGGAACGAACCACGATATCTTGTGTAGAGTTATCTTACCCACATCGGTCGTGGTGAGTTTCACTATTGCGTCGTCGTTTCCTTTTCGAATCAACGTCAGATTGTGTTTGAATCCATACATGATCTTGTTGTAATCATCCGCAAATCCGAAGATGTGTTTCAAAGGTATCCTGAACGAAAACGTTCCTTTAGGTCTGGACGTCTTGACGACGTAGTCGAATATCGTGGCGGCGCCTGCGCTAGCAGGGCCTATGGTGTCTTTCACCCACAACTGATTAAGTCCTCTGGATTTCGAAAAATCATCAGGATACGTCAAGAGTCCGAACATCATGGTGGGCTGACCGGGATGAAACACAGATTCTATCTCTTGTCCGGATAGCATGTACTTTATGTTACTGAATAGATGCATGATGCCATTATTAGCTAGAGTAACCGTGTCGTCGTCGGCATAGTCGCTCCCATCTTCCTTGGTGAGACGTCCCTGCACCACTATGTAACTCTCGCTAGGATGTACGAATAGATCTTGAGTTTCGACGTTGATTCTTATCTCTCCCGCATTGTTCAAACTCGTCCCAGTTACCGGTTCATATTCGTGAACCTCATATTCTTGAATACTTTCATCTTTCACTATGCTTTGTGCTATATCTAGTATATTTGTCATTTTAAAGGATTTTTAGTTGTTTTTTTTTTTGTTTATTAATTCACTTGCTTTCTTTATCTAAAAAAATAGTTTTTAATTATTTTTTATTATTATTTTTTTTCTCTCTTATATATATATGTGTGTAAACAAGAAAATGTCAAAGAGAGTAAATAAAAAAAAAATTTGTGTTCTTCATCAAAACTTCATCTTCTGTAATTGATGTTCGTAAAACTTTCCGATGATCTCTTCTCCATCCAAAGCTTCGATTTCGTAAGTCACCGGAGCAGTGTGAAATATTTTGATGATCACGAAAATTTCCGAGGTCCATCGAGGAGTATAACCCTTTTCGAAGTGCTTCTTATAAGCGTAGATTCTCACTCGATCGCCGACCGCAAATTTCGGCGTTCTAGACTTCTTCCAGATCTTAGATCTCTCGGGATATAGATTCGCATAGACCCGTTTTTCGTTTCGAGGATCGCTAGCTTCCACGGGAGTCATCTTGATCGATCTGTGTCGCGTGTTGTTGTAATCTTTGACCAGACCGTTCAGAGCGTATATATATGTATTTCTTGGTCGAATTCGCCGTGAAGTATCTGTACATCTTCTCCTTCATCGTTCGATTCCAACGTTCCACCACGCTGGCTTTCTCTTCGTTTTCGATCGAGTAGAGGTCTACCAATCGACGAACGTCCTTGTTGTAGAATTCCTTTCCCTTATCCACCCACAATTTACTCGGTTTTCGAGAAGACGAGTCGAACACGCTCTTCAGAGCCTCGGCGACGCAAGGTCCCGATTTATCCTTCAAAGCTCTGATCCAACCGTATTTGGAAAACACGTCGATGACCGTCAATAGATATTTGACGCCCTCGTTCCACCTCGAAAACGATCTCATGTCGACCAAGTCGGCAGATCAAATGTCATCCAGACCCTTCCCGAACACCCTTCTCTTTCGAAATTTACGCACTATGGGTTTGTGTAACTCCTTGGCCAATTCGCTCGTCAATAATCGTTTCTTCTTCTTTTCAGATGCGCTTTTTTTTTTTGAACGCCCCATCCGAATCGACGTTTTGCACCGATCAGATTGCCGACCAGCGAACGTTCCATCTTCTCTCTCCTGGTCGGATTCGATATGCCTCTCAATCTCCCCAACATGTTTTTGTCGCAGACGTCGTTGCGAGTCTTGGTGTCGGGATGTCTGGCATAGCACAGATCGTTATCGTACGTGGCCGCATCCACCCTATTCACGGGTTTGCTCCAAGATTTGGGTGTCAGATCGGCGTTGAGTCTCTTGTTCAATTTCGTTCCGGGTCCCGTGAAACTGTGACCGGGCAGATGCATTTCGAAAGGTAGATTGTTGATCATTTTATTCACGATGCCTTTACCTTTGCTCGCATTCTTTTGTTTGACGAATCGCGTCTTGACAGAACCACACATGTCGCAAATTCCGCGAAGCATCCATCTGTCATTTTTAGTTCGCACTTCTCTAGAATTACTCATTTCGGTAACTCTCTTACACTTTACGCAATACATTTTTTTAAGAGTTATTTAAATTAATTTCATTTTTTTTTTTATTTTATATATAAATTTAATATTTTTTTTTTTTTTTTAAATTCTGTTCTTATTATATATATATATATTTTTTTTCAATCGCTGCTCTTCAGTTCTATCATCTTACTGAATTCCTCCCTGGCCTCTTTCCTCCCCTTTTCCACGAGAGAATCCTTCATCTCTTCCTTGATGATCTGACGAGTCTTGATTCTCACGGCTTCTTTCATGGCATCGTATTTTGTTTTCTCGCTCAATATCACGAAGTATTCTCCGTCCGATATCCTACCATCTTTCAATGCCATAGAGATCATTTCAGATATCGTGTCGATCTTGGAGTCAGCCAAGACGCGAATCTTGTCGTGTTTCCTCGCCTTCAGATATAATTTCCTACTCAAAAAGTTTCCGAGCGTGCTAAACAATCCGGCGGCGAGAGCCACTCCTTCTACTGTCAACACGATCGGAATGCCGACCACAGTCAACAACAATCCGATGCCGGCCGTGTGTAAACCCATGGAAATCGTGATGAGTGTCGTGTCGATCGCGTTGACGAATTTCACGAAGCGCGAATACTTCTTCTTGAGGGAACGACGAGAATCTCTCTCTCGAGTCAGATACAATTGAATTCTACTGATTTGATCGATACCTCTCTCCTCTTTCTCTTTCTTCTAGCGACGGCGCCGTCGGCAAAACGCCGTTCGGCTTCTCGTCCTCGTCGTCCACTAACGTCGGATACAATTTATTTCTGGTTCTCATTTTGTGTTTTTTTTTCTTTCTTTCTAATATTAGATAAAAAAAATTTATGTGTGTATTTATTTTTTTTTTATTTTCTACTCTCCCTTATTTTTATATCAACGAAAAAAAATCTTAGACGTATGCTTCGTTCAGCAATAATTTCTTGATGCATCCCTTGTCTTCTAAAGTCAATCTTCTACGCGCCAATTTCAGTTCTTCCGAATCTGTGGGCCTGTCTCGATTCTTACAGAAGACTAATCTCTTCCAAAACGTGATCACATCGTTGAATTTAACGCGTTCGAACGCCGATTCGAAATACATGACGACCATATCTTCCCTTTCCATCGTCAGACACGAATGATTCTCGTGATCGAAGTCTAGATGATCCCGACACCCGACGCATCGTTCTAACAAGATGGGACGTAGTTGTTCGTTCACACAGATTGCGTATGCTCTCATCAGCATGTTTAAAAGAAACCTCGCTCTAATAGTCTGAGAATCGCTCATGATTTACGTATTTTTTTTTATTATCTATTCGATTTGATATATTTAATTTTCTAAATAACTATTTATTTATATATTTTTTTTCTCCCCTATATATATATCAATCAAAAACGTGACAGCGGGTTCGCGAATTTCCAACACACCGACGACAACAACACTCTTCGTTCAGATCGAGTTTTTACGAGAATCGAGCGATCCGATCGCTCGATCAGCTGAGTTTTTGAGAATTTCTCATAGTGGGGGGGGGGGGGGGGGGGGATTCCCCTAATAATGTCATAAATGGGAAAAAACCCACCGCCTCAAAAACAAGGGAGAGTTCTGGATCATCTGTCTCAACACAATTGCGGGTTCTGGACCGCTGGTCTAGAGTCCCCAAAACTGTTTTTTGATCATGACCCAGAATTTTTTGCTTTTGCTCGCGTTCGCCAACGATGGATCGATGGTCTGATCTGCGATTGGAACGTCGACGAAAAATTACGTACAAGATACAAGTGAAGATGTACAATTTCACCCTTTTTTTAAAAACGCGCGTTCACCACGAGTATTTGAACGTTAAAAGTGCGATCTAGGAGTCACAACTGTACATGGGGGGGGGGGGGGGGGGGGATTCAAGACCATGTACAGTTTTTGTGAACAAGCGTGTGATTTAACACTGAATTCCACGTTGGTGAACGCGTCGTGTGCGTATGTTGTACACGTACATGTACAAGTGGTCGTAAATCCGCCTTTATTACCTACTCTCGTTGGAACGAGCTCGTCGAGCTCGTTCTAACGAGGGGTCATAACCTATGTTTTTGAGACAAAAAATGAAAAAAATTAGTTATTCAAGAATTATTTTTGCAAGTGTCGTCTGCTTTTCAGGTTAGGTAAAGGGTTAAACAAAGATAATACAGCTATTTTGATAAATAGAAAGGCCGCCGTGGACTGGTCACTTTTCAGGGGTTCCCAGTATTTCCACGGACGCAATAATGTTAGATTACACACACTAATTAGAGCAATAATCATCAAAATTTAATTTTAATTAATGAAGCACCGGCTACAATTAAAATTGTGCTGCTGCTGATTTTTATAACACGGTAATCGCATGCGTGGACATCACTGCCCACGCGTGGATTACGACGAGACCACGGCGGCTGTACTGTAGCCTTGATATGAGTAAAGTTATGGTTAACCCAAACTGTAAAAAATTACCGTAATTTTTTTACGGTCATTTGACCGGCAGCTAGTTTCCAGGCATATGATCGTACGCATTACGGCAAACCGTAAAAAAATTAACTGTCATTTGCCGTATATTCCCGTAATTTTTTTTCACGGTTTGCCGTTATTTGTACGGTCATATGCCTGTAAACTACCTGCCAGTCATATGACCGTAAAAAAATTCGACCATCATTTGCCTTATTTCCCCGTAAAAATTACCATCAAGATAATTACGGTCAAAATTACCGGAGGTAGAGTTCCAGCCATATGGCCCTTAATCAATTGAAAACCATAATTTAATTCCAGCCATCATTAACCGCATTTTACATTGAACCAATAAAAGCATATGGGTATGCCGGCCTCAGCGGAGATCCGTGGCCACAAGCCATAAGATCCATCGAATATCGGTGACGCAGTGCGAACAGTCTGCTATTCTGCATGATTACCGAAACAATTATATGCATAAAAAGATGACGTTATTTGATTTTCATGTCCAAGACTGCAATGAACATGATTCACTTGGCCACAAACTTACAAATTGATAGTAATACGTTGTTGCATCGGGCGTCCATCTTGGAAATGGCGTCTTCCAGAGTGGCATAGGGCAAGACCGATCCCATAATTCACCATTTTTACTGCAGTGCGACGTATTAATTGGACAGCGCGACAGGAGAAATACGTTCATTGGATCAAATTCGCGGGTTTTTCTACGGCAACACCGTTAAAATTAATTTACGGCCTCGAGACCGTTGTATTTGACAGTCATCTGACAATAGTTAACCGTAGAATTACGGTAATTTTTTACAGTGTGCAGCGGCGTAGGAAACATATAATATTAGGGGGTATTGTAAATGGGAGCTTGTAGGGGACAGCACGGCCGCTTTTGGAGGCCCGCTCTGCGTAGCCGAACCCGAGGGAGAGTGCGGGAGGGGGATACCAGGAAAATTTGTGAAATATGAACTACTGAGAGCTCATTTCCTCGCTTCTCAAGTGAAAAAATGAAGGTATCGTTGCTGTTAATTTTTGGTGTTATCCCTTTACTTAACGTGAAAAGCAGACGACACCTGCAAAAAAAAAAAAATCTTGAATAACTAATTTTTTTCATTTTTTGTCTCCAAAACATAGGTTATGACCCCTCGTTGGAACGAGCTCGACGAGCTCGTTCCACTGAGGGGTCCTAACATATGTTTTTGAGACAAAAATGAAAAAATTATGAAAATTAATTAGCGATTTTTGAGAATAGCGCTGGCCGGTTTTGGCCGTTACGTTGGGTAAAGGGTTAAAAGAGGATGTATGTCAGAGAGGAAGATGTTAACCTGTTGAGCGTCAAATCAGTCAGTGACATCGGCTACCAACTTTTCTATGCACTGCAAATGGTGTAGATCATACAGTTTTTATGTGCGCCTGTATGATGTAGAATATGCAGATGTATGTGGTTATTTTCGTGTAGATACTAGATATGATTTACAAAGTTTTGGAATTTTTTTTGGGGGGGAGGGGGGTCAATACCCCCTTACCCCGCCCCCGGTTCCTATACCACTGGGTTATGGGTTAACCTTACGACCAAGTAACTTCCATTTCCAATATCCTGATTTTTTTATGACCCTCAAAGTGTCAAGGTTCACTCAAACAGATTCTGATTCCGAATATGCAATTCGTGAAAAGAGTTGTGAAAAACATTGTGCGGACTGTAAACTGGGGTTCCGCGGCTTGGTACCCAACTAATTTGTAGCTCCTTGTGGGGATACAGTATGACTGAACTCAGGATGGCCACACATAAAATATCTTCTTTTGAGCCACTGGCTATACATTTATATAGTTGTTTGGATTTTAACGATACTTTCAACACCCGGAAAAGGATCATATCACATCTGACCGTTTTACGGGTGGAGGAATCACCGAGCAGTGGCGATCAACTACTGAACACCAATGACTCTTATGATTTGGTATTTTGGTATACGAATAGCTGACCAGCTTCCTTACGTGGCATCGATTCAAATTGAAAAGAAGCTGTGAGAGGCTGTAGCCAATGTTTGGCGTGACACCCAAAAGACATTTTTATTTCCAGCTCAAATTTTCGGTTTTCAAAAGCGCAAGGAAAATTTGAGACTGGGGCCAATACTATAGAACCTCTAACCCTTCACCTAACATGGAAAGCAGACGACACTTGCAAAAAAAATTCTTGAATAACAAATTTTTTTCATTTTTTGTCTCAAAAACATAGGTTATGACCCCTCGTTGGAACGAGCTCAACGAGCTCGTTCCAACGACGGGTCATAACCTATGTTTTTGAGACAAAAAATGAAAAAATAATGAAAATTAATTGGCGATTTTTGAGAATAGCGCTGGCCGGTTTTGGAAGTTACGTTGGGTAAAGGGTTAAGGCCATTTTATACTGGAGGCGAACGCGACCGCGACTCTGACCGCGGTGACCGCATTTGTTTTATTAACACCAATTTTAGTGCAGTCATTCATACTAAGGGCGAACGCGAACGCGGCCCATTTTTTGTTCATGCGGAAAACCGCAAAGCTTGCCCCCAGAGCGAATTTTTGTGAATTGTTCGCGCGAACAATTCTATTCAGCCAATCAGATGGCGAGATAAAAGGCCGTATTATGACCTATCTGGGGAATTATTTGTTAACACTGCGAATTTCCGCGCGAATCACTGCTTTCAATATGGACGATAATTAGTGCGGAAAGTCGCGCGGAAATTCGCAGTGGTCGCGTTCGCCTCCAGCATAAAATGGCATTTACAACTGTATTTTCTAGAATTGTATTTTCTAGTTATTACTTCAAATAGGTTGAAATGAACCATTAACAAATGTGGCAATTTGCCAGTTGGCAAATTGTCATATCTTTTAAAATGCTAATGATTTCTTTTAGACAGTTATATTAATATGTAGAACATACAATTCTTGAAAAAACAATTGTAAAAGTTTTATAGTATTGGCTCCCCGTCTGAAATATTGTTGGCTGACATGTACGCACTGTATAACCGAACCGAGTCTCCTCGGCACAAACAACGTCCTCTCGATGCGATTACACATTTTCCGAAGATATAGAGACTGCAGCTTCTGATCAAATAACCAGAAAGTCGAAATGGATAGGTGTGTATACACAGTTTTGCATTTGAAGGTTTGAGTTCGTCTGGTTGCTGTGTTCCTCGTATTTAACGCAGAAAAATAGCTTGTACAAATAGGTCAAATTTCCTATCTGATGGCCTTTTACCTAATTTGTGAGCATAAATTGTTGAATGTTCGATGATAATTTGGCAACAGAATATACAAGGAACCAAAGCAAATGGGAAGAGTTAGGCCTACTGTGAATAGTTTAAAAAGATGCAAAATGCCAACGAGAGAGGATGTGGTGCACTTCAAGACATGCACTACTACACCGCAAGCGACATCGTGTCCTCTCGGTACAGATTTTTCTGTTGTGTATCAACCATACACCCGTTCGCACTTGGCATATTTTCAAACTATTCACAGCACCTCTTGCCATTTATGTTTTTCCAGATATATTCTGTTTCTATTATATCAACAAAAAGTCCATATTTTATGCCCACAAACTGGGTCAAATCTCGCCAGATTGTCTATAAGACATCATCTCCAAACCGATAAAAATAACCCGCTAAAATGCATATGATTCCATTTAGACAGTTGTATTAATAGGTAGAAAATACAATTCTAGAAAATACAATTGTAAACGTTATATAGTATTGGCTTCTGTTTGGATTGTGTACTTACATGCATGGTTAACAGTAAGAAGATCTCCGAGCGTAAATCCAAAGCTTTGAGTTGCCCCTTTTAAAATTCAATTCTCGCATAGAGATTCTGAATAAAAAGAACAATTCTTTCTTCTGAATGACTATAAGAACGCACATGACTAAATTACACTGCCAATTATATGCTGAGGTATTGACCATTTGCAGACTGATGTCAAAATACCAAACTTGAAGTTGCCATTTTACCCATAATGCAAAAAGTAAGTTTCCCGATTACGTCTTCAAGTTTTTTGACAAAGGTCACTGAACTCTGTCGAACAAAGGTGAATTCGTCCACTGAGTTCCAATGTGTTCTATTGGCACATAGAACACATTGGAACTCAGGGGACGAATTGGCTAAATTCCCAGCTTCATTATGAGAACAATTTGCGGCTTGAACATTTGATATTTCGGCATCTGTGTGCAGGCGCAATAATCAACCGTAGGAGATATGTCCAGTTTCTTTTATAAATGATTCAAAAGTTTGTTCAAACCTAGTCACTAGGTGCTATCGAAGAGGTGGCACCACCTCCAGTATTTTAACTTCCTCTCATAAACTCAGTTTGGTCAGAACAAGCCTGGAGTCATGTGTAGGGTTTCAGTGGGATCGGACACATAACTTGGGGAAAGGAGAGAGTTCGAATATCTTCTGGCAGACTGCTAGCTCACTTGATTTTATATTGATAAATAACATCTTCCAAATTAAAATTTACAAATTTATTCAAATCTAACATCTAGTAGGGTGAGGGCGAATTAAAACACTCTTGTTTATGGAGAAACACACGAAAATATTCATAATCACAAATAGGTGAGGCATATAGTCTCATATTCGCAGCACAATATCTTTGAACAGCACAATGCACAATCATTTTGTTAACTTAATACTTGTGTAAAGTGTAGCCATGTCGTGGTGCTCCAAATCTCAAAACCGCGGCAAAGAGTCTCATTTTTGTCAGAGCACTGGTTCCAGTACTTTTATTCAATCATCAGTGAAACATAACATCTTTGTAATTGACATTTGCGTATCTACTTTACTATATATTCCCCTCTTCGCATATGTCGGGTGAGGTGTAATAATAACTCTTTGGCCCGCCGCTGATTTGTCGCGGTCCTCATAAGAGAAGGCCATCATTCCCCCTGCACCCCACCCCCTCTTCCCCTCCTCTCCTCCCAGCATTCAGATATAAACTGCTTAATAGTGTCCCTCACTTCCTCTTTTTCAATTTCTTCAATAAGCATTCCTACCCTCTCCCTCGTGTCCCCCTTCAGCCATCTATCCTTTGTTTCTTCACCCCACTTCTGCATTATTCTTCCAGTGAATTTTATTCTATGAGGTATATACTGTGGGCATTCCAAGAGAAAATGTTCCAGGGTCTCCACTACTCCAGAGTGGCACATTTGGCATCCCTTTTCCCCATCTCTCCCAATTTTTCCCCGAAGCTCCAGTGATCTTGATCTCAGTTTGAACAGCAGTGACCCTCCAAAGGTGCCATCTAGGTACTTCTCAAAAGCTGGCTTTTCTTTATATTGTAACCCCTGCAGTGATCTTTTCACGCCAACCCCTGCTCGCCAGTTTCGATTGCAATCTTCCATGACTCTCTCTTTGACAAACCTTTTGCCTTCTTTCATTCCTACTTCTATGTTTGTGACCTCTATAGAGTAATTGTCCATTAGTTCCCTCACATGTTTTGACCACCCCGTTTCTATATTAGAATTCCAAATGGTATCGAGCATCAATTTGCACCATCGGTTGTCAGGCAGGTTTCTCAAGTAGTTAAAGTAACACAGTTTTCCCAAATCTACCCTGTCCTTGATTTTCATCCACCCAAGCTCCCCCCTTACTGCTTCCAAAGCTGCAGCATTACTCGACCCTGTTATCCATCTGCCGGCATCATTTTGAGTATTTTCCAACTTCTTAATAACGGTTTGGTTTAATGGAATCACGTCCGTGCCATACGTTATACTTGGTAAACCCACCCTCTCCCACAGTGTTTTCCCCACAAAGACCTTGTTGAAACTATTTTTCCCTAAAAGTTTTAGTTGGTTCAGAATTCTTTTCCCCTTCAGAATCAGTTTGGCTGAGTAATTTCTGTACACCCCTCTTCCCGTTATATTTATGCTTACCCCTAGATACTCATACTCTCCCGTTTCTCCTACAGTGATTTGTTTGCTTTCCCCTTCGGGGATTGAGAACTCCCCCACTCTCCATCTCTTCGTCATATCTACCTTGCGTCCAACGGGTATTACCTTGCTTTTATTTTCATTTAGTTCGAGCCGCCAAGTGTTCCCATATCTACCAACAATTTCCAGCAGTTTCTCTAGCCCCTGTTCAGTTCTAGACATTAACACCATGTCGTCCGCAAAGAATAAGCCTGGTATCTTTATGTCTCCAACATTTACCCCCTCCGCACTCTGAATTAGTTCGTCCCCTAAATCTTTAACATACAATGCAAACAAAATCGGTGAAAAGATACACCCCTGCTTGAGGCCTATATCCATAGGGACTCGTTTTGTAGTGATACTCCCTAGACTGAGTTGGCTTTGCACATCTGTATACAGTGCTTTCATGATTCCCACAAAGTCACCCCCCAGTCCGATGCCCTCGAGCTTTCGCCACATACCTTCCCTCCACACTCGGTCGTACGCTTTTTTCACATCTAGAAATGCCAGAAACATCTTTTTCTTTTCAGCCTTTGTTGATTCTATCAGTTGGGTGAGTGTAAATAGGTGATCAGTGACTCTTCGTCCTTTCCTGAAACCATTTTGAATTTCTCCTAAAAAACCTTTCTCTTCAATAACTTCCTCTAGTCTATCGTATATGACCTTACAGAATACTTTTCCGATGTTACTACTAACTGATATCCCGCTATAGTTATCTAGAACTTCCTTATCCCCCTTTTTGTGTATGAACGACACCTTACTTTCCCTCCACTCTCTGGGGACCTCTTGCTTTCGCAGAGCCAGGTTGAAAAGGTTTGTCAGGACTTCAATAAGTGCCTCCCCTCCATTTTTGAGGAATTCGTTCGGAATTTCATCAGTCCCTCCCGCTTTACCATTTTTTAATTTCGAGACCACGTTCCGCACTTCTTCTGCCGTTATTTCGCTACATACACGATTGGATAGGTTCTCCTCCACCAGTGTATTTCTTTTTGGTGGGGACCCACTGCCCCATCGCCTATCGTTTATCTTTTCCCAGTGCTTGACTAACTCTGAAGCGATACGGCCTTTATCTTCTGTACTTTCCCCATCCACTTTGATACTCTGCACACTACTTTTCCCCCGTTTATTTACCCAGTTCCAAAATACGTTTGAGCTCGAACCCCCCGTTTTCTTTATTGTTCTGGCAAGACTGCAATTGCGCTCCTTCCTATTATTATTCTTCATCTCATTCACCTTTTTCCGTGCCAGTTCATATTCTCCTTTCATTAGTCTCGTGTCATTGTTATCCACCCCTTTAAGCTTCCTACTTCTTCTGTAAGCAGCGCATTTTACCTTCGTTTCTTTTATAGCCTTTTTCAGTCCCTCGTTAACCCTGTATCCAAGCTCTCTCGTTGGGACCCTCACCCTTCCTATACACTCCTTCCCTGCCTCTGTTAGGCTATTCACTATGCCATCTGAAATACTCTGGACATTTGCATCCCTAGGTATACATTCAAGATTTGGTTTTAGTTTTTCCCGAAACTGCTTCCAGTCGGCTCCTTGTTTTAGTCCCCAAACTTCCTTGAAGGTATTTCTGTCTCTATTCGTCTTTTTGCCCATAATCTTAACTGTTATCAGGTTGTGATCACTACCCAAGTCATTTTTTCCCTCGTCATCTATTTCTACATCTATAACCTCCCTCCATACGCTAATGTCAGTGAGTATATAATCAATTATTGTTTTCTTATCGTTCCTCTCCCAGGTCCATTTACCCTTACATTTCGCATCCCTGTTCAGGATCTTTAAACCAAACTCTTTTGATAGGTCCAACATCTTCCTCCCATTCGTGTTAATTTTCCTATCACCTCCCTGTATGCCCTCCTCCTTATCCCCGATGTGCCCATTGAAGTCCCCCATTAGGACAATACTGAACCCTCTGCTCCCAAGCTCTGTGATATTCGATCTAAGAGTTGTATATATTGAATCATTCCACTCGGGCTTACTTCCCTCCACTGCTAAGTATACAACACCAACGGCAACACTCCTGCTTCCTAACTTGATTTTTGCCCAGACTATTTCGTTGGATACTGGAATCTGAGTCCTTGCTTCTGTGAGATCTGTAATCAATGAGGGCTGTAATTCCTCTTTAGCGTAGATGCCAACACCCCCACCCCGTTTCTGACCCTCAGTTCGCCCAGCTCCTATCCACACGCAACCCTTCATCTGATCAACCCGCTCATCCCGTCGTATCCACGTCTCACTTAGACCCATTATATCGAAGTCTCCTTCGTCCATCATTGTTGATATTTCGCTTACTTTCTTGTGCAGACCCTGGATGTTGCAGTACCCAAACTTAATGAATCTTTGTTTTTTTGTCATCACTGGCACATTATTATAACCCTGGTATGTCCCTGTATTGTGCATGTTTGTTGTTCTTCCTATGTTCCCAGCATTTGAGCCACTCTGGGTTACCGGCTGTGGTCCCCTACCCCCCTTTTCTCCAAAAAAGGCCCAGCCACCTGTAAGATTTTTTGGCCCAACAGGTCTGTACCCATCCTACTTAAATGCAATCCGTCTCGCCCATACAACTCTCCTTGTCCCCAGAATGAATCCCAGTGGTCAATGAAATGTACTCCCAAGTCTTTGCAGTGCTCTTCCAGCTCCTCGTTTAGTGCCATAATCCGCGAGTTCCTCTCATTCCCACCACCCATAACGGGGAGCACCCCTGAAACGATGATCCGAGCATTCCTGCTAAGTAGCTTACTAATTAGGTCCTTGTATGTGTCCACCAAACGAACTGATTTCCTCTCCCTGATGTTATTGGACCCCACATGTAATACCACTACCGGATCAGGCCCCGACCCAGCTACAATACCGTCCACTCTATCCCTCAGGTCCTCCACTTTAGCCCCCGGAAAGCACAGAACTGTTCTATTTTTACTGTCCGGACCACAGACAACCTTGTCGATCCCCCGAACTATGCTACTTCCCGCAACCACCAACTTACTTTTGGACCTCGCCCTATTTATCTCCTCTAGTCTCCTATTGTTTACAGCGTCCTCTTCCTCTCCAACAGCCCCACTCGGAATCAATATCGGTATCGGTATCTTTGACCTAGGATTACTCCTATCCTTGTCCCTCCGTCTCTTTCCAGGCCCTGAGCTACCTGGACTACTCCCCTGGTCTTCCCCCGGATCCCTCCTCCTTTTTCCTGGCCTAGACCCCAAGCTACTATCTGTTGCAACTACCTCCATCTCCTCCTCTGTCTCTTCCGAATCGAGCACATCAAATCTGTTTCTGGTGCTGCACTCCCCACTGCCTTTGGACTTTACACCCCTATCTACCTGCTTCTCTGGCCCCCCTTTCCTACCACTTTTGGTAGTCCACGTCAAACGCTTTACAGCATTGCGCCAGCCTGGGCCCCCCTCATCTGTCCTACGTACTTTTCTAGCAGCCCCCACCTCATCCCCTACCTCATTCACATCAAAGGTTCTACCCCCATGTTTCCTCTTGGAACCACCGACAACCTTCCATCCTTCTCGGAAAGCCACTTTCACAGGCGTAACTCCAGACAGCCCCGCCCTACCAAGTTTTCCCTTCAGCTCAGCAATCTCCCCCTCAAACTTAACAATTGTCTCAAGTAGGCGGAGGATTTCCTGACAGTTTGCACATACCTCTCCATATCCCATCGAGCGACAGTCCCCATACATCATAGAACACTGTTTACAAACTTCAAGCCCAATATCGCCATCGGTGGCCCCACCAACCCGGCTCTGACCGACACCCCCAGTGACCTCTGTCTGCACACCAATACTTACTCCGTTGGCACCGTTGACCTGGACCGCGATATTACACGTATTTACCTCCATACTTACCTCCGTCTGAACAGACTTGCTCGCCATCATCAAGACAAAATTACGCGATCGGACAGGGAAAATTGTAAACACGCGACAAAAGGCAACACGACGAACCGTTCGACAACTTAGCGCTCACAGTTTTATTTAAGGCCTCCTAACTTTGTCCCAGTTACTATACTAAACTAACTCCCCACAAAGTTGAATAAAATAACCTGAAAATGAAATATATATGATTAGTAAACAATAAAAATACTTAATTTCGATTCGTAACCAAGGAGACTTCCGTAACCAAGGAGACTTGGTGTATAATATAATTACTCCCACGCTACAGTTTACTCTCGCCAATACAACTAACCAGTTTCACAGCCAGTCATGGAGCGAATGCATTCTGGGCCTTAATTTGGCTATACAGACAGTTCCAGCAAAGGGTTCACTTTTTCAAATACTTTACATTGTAGTCCCTAGTCCGTTAGGTATTAGACCCAATCTTTTCTTAGAGGTCATGAGAGGATGCGGGGGGCTCAATTGTTTTACAAGCACAGAGACCAGGGGAAGGTATTATCTACTATAACACATGGGTATCGCCAGATAATATCCTACCCCGTGCATACAGTTATAGCTTCTCCGCGAGTCTCCTGTAAGTTGCTATAAATTGGCTTCCTTTCTTAAAAAATGAATAAGTCTGCACAGATTTTCTAGAAAACGTTGTGATCATATGCAAAAACAGGTCACCCAAGGGTCACTTTTGCTTTTAATTTTGGAAAATATTTACCATTGAGGCCCTCAGACCCCGCCGATGAGAGTGGAATAACACCCCTCATACTCGCCCCGAACTCGCCGCTACACACATCAGGTGATACTTTACATCATGAATCACAAACTATGTCTGAAATATGTTTCATTGACAGTACGTGGAACGTAGATCTCCACTAAACCATTTGTAGGGCGGCGTTTCCATATGGACATACACTTTAATTTTTATGAAAAAGTATAAAAAGTACAACCTAATTTTTCAATAGAGAGACCTCAGGGTTTCCCGGAGAACTATTGGGTGGAATTTTGCTTGTGCTTTTTTCCACTCAATCTGAAACTTATTCTGCTTTTTCGCCATTAATAGAGAACTGTCACACGATCAAACGCATCTGTTAGTTATGACCGCGACAAATCAGCGGCTGGCCAAAGAGTTATTATTATGAAAATACATAAAAAAGTGGCGGCAGGCAGTCTGTTAAAAGGGTACAGAGAAATTGTTGAAAACGTGAAGCAAAACTTGAGAAGTAATAGATATATCACTATTTTGTGCACTATATGGGTAAATAATTGTACAGTTGTGCAGGTGTCCGGAGATATTTTTGACGAGGCGAAGCCGAGTCCAAATATTGGAGGACACCTGCACAACTGTACAATTATTTACCCATATAGTACACAAAATAGTGATATATGTGATTTAATCCACAGCCCCTCAATGTTAACAAAAGTAAAAAAAATTATATTTTAGAAATTTTGACACGAGTAAAACCTCATTTGAAAACACTTTTTGCTTGCTCTACCCCCGAAGAACAAACTGGGCATAACCCATTGTTTGCTTGCTAGAAAGTCTATTGAAGTTATGACACGCATCAGGAGTTCAGATATTGTGAACAGATCTGTGGCTTCGAAGTGAACTCACATCATGACGTAATTTGTTCTCCCGCTAATATAATGTCTCAGCTCAAGAGTGGAACACTTATTCAACCCCTCATCGAAAGTGCGGCAGATAAATTTAATAATCGTTCATTTTTAAAGCGTTTGGAAGAATAATTCTTTTTTATCTGAAGAAGAGGTTCGCTTTCCCTCAGGGTTGGCGGGTGGTGATGCCTGATTGCCGTCTTAATATTTGAAAAAGGGCGGTTTTTTAGGTTATTTATTTATTTACTGGTGTTTAAGGTCACTTTTCTGCAGCTATGCCCAATTGTGACCGCAAAAAAAGGTGTAAAGTCAAGTTTAGCCAATCGTTTACACCCCTGCTGCCCATTTTAAAGGACTTCTACCCCTGGCACTGGGACCAGGTCCTATTTTACCAGTAAAACTGAACTTGTTTACCACAGCAAACAAGCACTGCTTCACTTCCGAGGTTTCCACAGGAGTCCTTTTTTAGGTTACCAGGGCTGTTGGTTATTAAAAGCAACAAAAAATTAAAAAGTACATTATAATTTGGACACGATGCACACTCAATTCAGTAGCTCTGTCGAGAAAAGCTTGTCGATAATTCATGTGTTAGAAAGTTTTTCACACCTCCTTTACAGCATCTTTACTTTTGAATGGTTATGATTACAGTACCGTGACAATCGTACAAATATTTAGTTTTTGGGACTGTTTCACAACCGTTCCAATATCCAGATATTGGTACTGTTTTACTGAGCTGTTCTCATCAAAACTGTACTTGGTGTGATTTTATAGGGCTTGTTTTCATCACAGAGAACAAAAGAAATATTAGGTAGCTGTGGATTAAACTACATCTATGACCTGATCTGCAGATTTGTTTGTGATGTTTGCTGTGTTACAATAGAGTCTCGTGAACGAGAGCGGACTCCGTGAGATTTGTGTGCATGTGTTGAAAATTTGTGATACACGAGAGTCGGGTGAAGAAACTTTACTTGAAACTTCACTTGTTCTGAGTAGATGATTTGGAATGGTTTCTCCATCGACAGTTTATACATACGCTACACATGCACATTACCTAGTTTCTGTGCATATGTGATAATTTCTGTGAAAATATATGAAGTGCTGAATCCTGCCTTTTTCTGCTGTTCACTGTGTAAGTACTTTTAAGCTCTATAATTTACGACAACAGTACAAGAAAGGTTTATGATTTAAAATAAAACTAGATTATTTTGAAATCGCAAGCTGATTTCCAGAAGTCATGCACCGGAACACTTTCATCACCGAGTGGGACCCTGTGGAGATGAAATGTTTTTTAGGCTAATGTTACAAAAGCCTTCTTTACCCTAACTAAAATGTTGAAACATTTGCAATAATCGAAAAAAACCCCAGCAATCCCTTATGTTTGAGGTCGTACAACATACGAAAATTTACAAATTCTGACGTATTTTAATTTTGGACCCTATGACTACCCTATGTCGTCACATTCGATCTGCAATGACCTCATAGTGTTATTAACTTTCGAACAACTTGGATGGAACTGCAGACAACTTGCCCTCAGCCATTCCTCCTGCCGACTGTGATATTGCTATAGTGCTCTGTGAGTAGAGGTTACAGCATATAGAAAGCAAGTGCAATTGAATACATACTATTTAAAAAAAAGTAGGGGGTATACAAACTGATGTTGATATTTTCGGAAAATGGTATTGAATGCGCGTGATTGGACACATCAACGTGTTACCAAGTTCTGTGTGGATCATGAATGTCACCAGCCCATGAAAACTTTGTGCAGGTTTTTCGCACGAGCGCCGCGTTAATGTCTGTAGGGTACGTTTTGAAATTTTCATTTGTACTGGACGGGCATTTTTGGAGGTCTCATCGTTCTTTTCTTGGTATAAACTCGTTCATCAATAGTTTCTGGTCGAAACGTAACTTTTGAGGTATGCGAAGAATGACATATGACGAACGTTTACGTGCCGTTGGCATGTTGAACGCTGGCAACAGGCAGACTGCAGTGGCTCAAATTCTAAACGTTACTCAATCAGTGATTAGCAGGCTGTGGTCACACTATCGTCAGACAGGCAATGTTGATGACAGACGTCAGCCAGGTCGTCCAGGGGCGACAAATGCTAACCAGGATCGTTTCATCTGAACCACATCATTACATAACCACCATCAGACTTCCTCAGAAATTGGACTGCAGCTTCACCGAGCGACAGATGTGCGAGTCAGTGGTCAGACTATCCGAAATCGCTTACACAGCTGGAATTTGTACGCTCGACGACCTCGAATAGTTCCACGTTTGACTGAATGTCACACCGCAGCAAGGCGTAATTGATGTGGAACACGACAGCGCTGCGACAATCCTCGGTGGAGCAACGTCATGTTTTCCGATGAATCGAGGTTCGCTCTCGACTTCCATGACAGGCGAAACAAAGTGTGGCGGTAGAACGAACGATACCATGACGTAACCATTAGGCAGTACGGTCGTTTTGGTGGTGGATCGGTTGTGGTGTGGTGAGGCATAACCATGATAAGCAGAACAGCATTACATGTCATCCAAGGGCGTGTCACAGGGCAGTGCTGCGGTGACAACATGCTAGCAGCTCATCTGGTGCCATTTGCGCGACGTCACGGCCGTCGATTCATTTTCCAAGATGACAATGGAAGAGCACACAGGGCCCGCATCGCTACAGAGTTCCTCCAAGAGCAGAACATCACTACACTGCCTTGGCTAGCACTAAGTCCAGACTTTTCACCAATCAAGCACGTCTGGGATGTGCTTGGTAGGCTCCTACGACAACGCCAACACCCCCCTACCAATGTCCAGGAACTTGCCGCTGCACTGCAAGAAGAATGGAAAAACATCAGTCAAGTTGATATTGGACGTTTCGTGAGGAGAATGCCACGTCGTATCCGCGCTTGTCTCGCGAACCAATGAGGATTTACAAGGTATCGAGATCTTGGACTGAATGTGGTAAATTCTCTGACTGACCGTTCATGTCTTCTACAGCTCAGTGCGTGGAATGTGTGCTTGTCAGACTATCAACTATCGCTGAAATCATTCACCAGATGCCACAGTGCAATGCCTCACTTGTCTTTTTTATGAAAATATAAATATATTTCTTAATATATCTCACTTTTGTCAAATATCCCCTACTTTTTTTTATAGTATATAATCGCGAGGGTGTTTACGAGGGTTTTGCCCGAGTGAGCATGCCCGAGCGATTGTATGCTCAATATTGCGAGCTGATATGGTGTGAACGACATGTCCCAGAGTTGTTTTCTTAGACAAACAAAGACGCACAATCAGCAAGAGAGACTCAATATCGAGTCTCTATTAAATTAACTTAAATTGATATTTTTTTCTCAAACTTTTCAATACTTTCTTTTTGTTTGAGTCTGCAAAATCTTGCTATCGTTATACGGAGAGCGCCATTTTTATCGTACTTTGGGGATTTTATTTTATGTGTGAAATAATATCACTAGACGAGGAAGTTCAGAATCGTACATGAATGGATTCACATACTTTAATACCACAGTGTATAAACAGAAATAGTCGAAACTGGAAGTTGTGCGCTCTGAGGCGGGACGTTCCAATCGGAAAAAGCCAAATCGCGAAGAGGCGTTGCACAATTTTCCTGATTTTAGCCTTGTATTATAACTGGAAGAGGAGCAGTTTAAACTCAAAAAGTAAGTAGACTCGTTATATTTTAATTCTAATGCAAATTCAGGTCCGAATCTCTTGGCATTTGAGCTTAAACGCCAATTTTGTTCACTGCGCTCACGACATTGTTTACATTTTTGCGAACGAGAATCCGATTGATGATACAAACATACAAAATCAGCGACCCTTTAAGGTTATTTTATTCTCGAAATTCCTAGATAATTCACTTTCCAGTCCATTGAACCTTACATCGACGAACCTGGTTACTTTAAAATCGTACATCAGGCTAATTTCTGGGGTGCTGTCATCGCACAATCTGTCCGATCAATTGTCAAATGACTGTCCGAATAACTCAAATGTAACATTTGACCGACTAATTGCATCAATAAACACGACAGAATGACAGTAAGCTAGATACATGTCCATAGATTGTTGTTCCGTTTGCGCCCTGGGTGGTTCAGACAAAGAAAATCGTCCCAACTACAATTGGAAAGAAGCTAATCTCTATATAAACGTATTAGGAAAACAAAGACTTCACAACCATTGCAGGATGTGTCGCTCCCACCGAAAAGATGTTGGTAAGTCGTTGTCGATGGGTAGTGTTTAACACACTGGCGCAATTGTGATGTCGTGAAGGAGACGTTTCTGATTACCAGAAAACTAAATATACAAATTTCATTTCTGCTCACTTCAGTTCTGCATGGTTCTAATATAAATTAATATGTCAATAAAATGTTGCAACTTCCGAAAACCATATGTGGGTGTGTGTGTATGTATGTGCGTGTTCGGCTTTGTATGTTGTTGCGACCGTTTTTAAGGAACATTTGGGTGAACAAATATAGCCCATATAAGGTTTCATCCTATGAATAACAATTGACGCTTTCCCTACCAGTGACACCATATGACCTCATTCCTTAGACTACACCAACGTTTATAAATTAGCGCACACAGTTAATTTGCATGAAGGTGTGAACACTTTAACATGTGAAGCTTGCGGACATCTGTCGGTAGACTTCAAATATTAAAGTGTTCACTCCTTTTTCCTGCAAATGGACTTGTCCAAGCATCAGATATTTGCATGTATGGATCAAACCATTCAAGAGCTCCAATAGTGAAAGTGTTACAGTAGAAAACAACAGCACTATCATAGTTTGCAGAACGTTTATTCTACATTTTCTACAAAATAATAAAACGATGAATTAAAAATCTCAAAAACACATAACCAAAAAATAATTATGCACTTAACAATAATATCTCTGTGATCACAATAATCACATGTATAGCGGTAAATGACAGTTTCAGTCTTTCCAGGAGACATAACGTCGACTGAGTTCTAGAGTGCTCCATGTCCCTGCGGGGGCGCGGTGGCTCAGTTGGTAGAGGTGCAGGCTGCAAGCCGAGAGGTCCTCGGTTCGAATCCCACCTGCGGCAACCGCGTTGTGTCCTCGGGCAAGACGATAAAATGGCATGCAGTGTTTCATATATCTTTATATTCACAGCCTTGGTCGCGCAAGCGTTAAATAACTTTGTTTTGTCGATAGTGAAGACGGGTAAGCAATTCGAATGATTGGCGTTCTAATTATACTTTAGCTTGGTTGGATTCACAATAATCGATTATTCTTGAAATACCTTTTGTACTTTATTAATCACTTGATTAAAAAAAAAACTTTCTTTTTAATAAAAATATATTATAACAACTAAAAATTTTGAAGGTAATCTCCCATTGACACCAGCATGTAACATGGCATAATAAAAATTACCACCCACTGTTTTTCTGTCTGTCTGTTTGGTTTTGCCTTTCTTGGATGTGGCTTATCAGTCTCTCCGTCTTTCCCCTGTCTCAGAGAGGGTGCGCGGACATTTTGCCATCGGACATTTTGCCATCCGGACATTTTGCCATCGAACTTTTCGCCATCCGGACATTTTGCCATCCGGAGCGGACATTTTGCCATCGATTTTTTTATCTCCATCGGACATATGTGAATAGGTTAGGACCCCTATTCGAGCGAGCGTGAGACGCGGTTCGAATGAGGGGTTATAACTTATGTTTTGGGACCAAAAAATGAAAAGTTGCCACTTATTTGCATATCTTCGCCGGATTTACCCAACGTAACAGACAAGCCGACCATTTTCAGCTTTTAATTTTTTGCTTTCCAAAACATAGGTTATGACCCATTATTTGAGCGAGCGTGAGACGCTCGTTCGAATGAGGGGTTATAACTTATGTTTTGGGACCAAAAAATGAAAAGTTGCCGCTTATTTGCATATCTTCGCCCGATTTACCCAACGTAACAGAGTCGTAAACTGTGTAAAAGATAGTGTTAGAAATAAAATACACCAAGAGTTGCTGCTGTGTTCTATGTATTATGTTCTATGTATTAAAAACATGTAAAGATAAATATACTGTGGTTAAAACGTATTGTGTTGTTTGTGCTGTTTCTAAAGGGAAATTTCAAAGAAACTGACCTGCAAAGAATCAAGACATGAATGGCGAAATCCCCGGCCTTGGGATGGGATAATGTCCGGGTGGTAAAATGTCCGATTTTCTATTAAGCAGAATGGTGAAATGTTCGATGGCGAAATATCCGATTTTCTATTAAGCAGAATGGCGAAATGTCCGATGGCAAAATGTCCGGCCAAAATGGGGTGGCAAAATGTCCGGATGGCAAAATGTCCGATGGCAAAATGTCCGGCATTCCTCAGAGAGAGACAGAGAGAGAGAGGGAGAGAGAGAGAGAGGGGGGGGGGTGGATTATATATACGTGAGGACGTATAAAATATAATGTCAACCCGGAATCATATTATTTGTCTGCCCATCAGCCAATGTCTGTTTCTTGCTTTCTATCTCTTTCTCCCTCTCTTTCTCTTCCTCTCTCTCGCTGAATTTATCAACACTTGAAAAATAGAGAGAACAAATTGATTCATGGAAAGTCACAGTCTCTGAGTGGACACTACATCCCATATGTTTTGATAGACCAAACGTCTTGTCTTCCAGGTGAGCAAGTTGTGTGAACTTTTCCTTCCAGGCAGTTTTCTTATGTAAAACGAAGTACATTGACTCACCAAGCGAGCAATGATATTACCCACATGTTTTATATTCATGTATTGGGTCGACATGAATATAACCAAGGAGTAAGAATACTCAATAGAGGCCCATTTTTAATCGTGCAATGTGTATCTATTGTTGCAGCCCCACCTCTTGCATGGTGTATGTCTCTCGTTAGTATAGCAAGGAATTTGCTGGTGATTATACGGCTTACGTTTATCACATGTCCATGGCATTAACAATTCCCGATACAATAGCGCACAGTTAGTCGGACAAGAAGCCCACAGTTGATCGGACAGTTCAAAAACGTCCACGCTTGCAATTGGTCGGACAGTTAGGCCGAATACACCGTCTCGCATATTGGTCCTGTTTACGATTCTTCTATTACATGCTTTCCGTATGAGGGTATGTTTCAACTGGAAAGTGAATAATCTGGGAGTTTGGAAAGTAAAATGCCCATAAAGCGCCGCCTATTTTGTACGTTTGTATCATCAATCAGATTTTCGTTCGCAAGAAATGTAAACTTTGTCGTGATCGCGGTGAACAAAATTGACATTCAAACACAAATGCCAAGAGATTCGGACAGGAATTCACACCAGAAATAACATATAACTATTCCACTTACCGTTTGAATTGAATATACTCCTCTTCCAATTACAAAACAAGTCTAAATCCAGGGAAATTGTGAAGCACGTCCTCGCGATTTGGCTTTACCGATTGGAACGTCCCGCCCCAGAGCGCACAACTTCCGGTTTCGACGATTTCTGTTTATACCCTGTGAATACAGATAACTGAAATGTTTTCACGGGTTTTTGTTTATGTCAGAGCTGACACTGTCCCACTTCATTGCCTTTGTTATCGAAAGATATCCTTCATCGCAGAGGTTAGAGCGAATGTTGAATACAGCATATGCTCTTATCAACTCTTCGAAATATGTGATATCACTTCTTTTAAACAAAGGAGTGACGTCATAAGTGTAATGATTCTCAAACATGGGCTGATAAATCTACATTTTTATTTACAAAGTGGACCATATAATTTATAACGAGCGAAAGCGACCCGCAGGGCCGCGTACAAGCGATCCGAAGGATCGCTTGCTTCGCAAGCTATCAGGCAACACGTATGTACAGTTTGTATGAACTCAAAGCCAATCTCATCTCAAAGACATCAACTTCAAAATTTTTCAACGGAAGTGGTACACAAGGACGCTGACATGTTTGCGCATGGCGGAAATTGATATTCGTAAATGAAGAAATGATTTATTTTCGTAGGAAGTAGTTAACGAGATGAGACTTCACGAGAATAACTCTGGCTGATTAAGGTCTCGTTTCCTATTAAAAGGTCATTTCCGAGGTTATTGGATATCCTCTGCCAAATGGCTATTTTGAGCTATAGTTTTAGTTTATGGTGGTGTGGATTTAGTAAATAATTCTCATTAATGGTGATATGGCCAAAATAATCTGTCTTGATTCAAACTGTGTATTGTCAAGTGCATTTCAATTGGGGGTCAAGGTCACATGGGAGTGTTAAATGACTAACACAGACCTGTTTGGGACCGGGCAATTTGCAGTTTACAAATGGGACAATTTTTGTGTAAATTTGCTATGAGAAAGCCTTCTGAAAAAATGAATAAGAAACCCCTATGCTTTTTATTTGTCAGAATGATCATGTTATGCTGTAAAATCCTCAGTGGAGAAATGAGGAATTTCTATAACACTGTTTTATCACTATCGATGCACGAATATTGGAGATTTGTCCCCAAAATTAGAAAAGTTTGACCATTTTGAGCCATTTTTTTAGCCATCAACTGTGACATTCGGCTGAGTGTATTTGAGTGATATTGTAAGATTTTTGTTGTGTACAGTTGTCTCCAGAAAGGGCCATATTCAGAGCTTCCAGAAACTATATAGAATGTGAGTATTGTGAATAGGGGAGGTAATTTAAAAGCGAAATATCCTCGGCCGTGTTAATCAGAAGATGAACATGTCTTGAAAAGCCGACATTTTCACCTGAATAACTGTAACGAGACCTAAACTTTTAGGAATTTTTCCCAAAGGAACCGTGCACAAATGAGGTTACATTTTTTCAAGGATACTCGGAAGCTAGAACAAGTGATGACTGTCCACCATTGCTTTCACCTTCATTGGGTGAAGGGATCCTTAATATATTGGGAGGGGGGGGGGGCTAATGGGTCACTGCTTATGTCACGTGACGTCCATAGCAAGTAAAGCACACCCCTAGCAACGGGCAAACTACTGGGTCAATTTTGACCAATTTTGATACATGGACCCAACATGCATTGCAAACGAAAACAGACAGGTCAATGGTGTCGTCGCGTGACTTCCCTAGCAACCAGAGCGCCCCTTTAGCAACGGGCTAACTACTGGTCCGATTTTGAGCGAATTCGGTACACAGACCCAAAATGCATTGCAAATAAAAACAGACATATCAATGTTGACGTCTCGTGACTTCCCTAGCAACCCGAGCGCACCCTTAGCAACGGGCTAACTACTGAGCCGATTTGGACCAAATTCGGTATACGGACCCAGAATGCATTGCAAATGAAAACAGATAGATCAATGATGACGTCGCGTGACTTCCCTAGCAACCAGAGCGCCCCTTTGCAACGGGCTAACTACTGGGCCGATTTGGACCAAATTCGGTATACAGACCCAGAATGCATTGCAAATGAAAACAGATAGATCAATGATGACGTCACGTGACTTCCCTAGCAACCAGAGCGCACCCTTAGTAACGGGCTAACTATTCGGCCGATTTCGACCAAATTCGGTATACGGACCCCAAATGCATTGCAAATGAAAACAGACAGATCAAAGTTTACGTCTCGTGACTTCCATAGCAACCAGAGTGCCCCCTTAGCAACTGGCTAACTAATGGGCCGATTTTGACCAAATTCGGTATACGGACCCAAAATGCATTGCAAATGAAAACAGATAGATCAATGTTGACGCCACGTGAAGTCATTAGCAACCAGAGCTCCCCCTTAGCAACCGGCTAACTACTGGGCCGATTTTGACCAAATTCGGTATGCAGACCCAAAATGCATTGCAAAAACCCAGAAGCACATGATTAGCTGTTTCATAATTACTCTCAGAATTATCTGTTGTGATAACTACAAACAATACCGGTACGTCGGTATTTTTTTCAGTGAAATTTATGAAAATGGCTTATTGAAATTGGCACATAAAGCTCTAGACCTATTTAATTCAAACGACAAGTCTGTGCTGTCTTGTGAAGTGTGTATGTCTGTGCTGGTTTGTGTAGTTTGTGTGTCTGTTGGGCAAAACACCCAGAAACCTGGTCCAAATCGTTCACAAACATGGTCCGAATCGTCCAATAGTCTGGTCCGATCGGCCAGAAATATGATCAGAATCCTCCATAGATCTGGGGCCGAAATGTCCTGTATAAAAGTCTGGTCCGAATCATGAAACTACATTTGTGATACTCAGTCTTATTATCTTAAAGATGGCCTTTTGAGTAAAACTGCATTGGCATATTATCATCGTCCTTTTTTTGCACAGCACTACTGTATTTTCTTGCTGTGGCTACTAACAGTTGGTAATAGTAACAATAAATGCTACACGCTGTTTGTGAAAAAATAAAAATGAACGCAGCAATTTCCGTAACTCCTCGGATAAATTCTGGAAAACAACGACGCCATAAATATATCTTCCAATCAAAGCAATGATAAAATCATCTTTCAATCAGAGCACTGGAAAATATCTTCCAATCAAAACGCAGATAAAAGTAGTTATCTCGAAATTTGGTTGGTCCCATATTCTTTACCAGTAAATGTAGGCCTACATCACTTTAGGCCTAATGCATCACTTTAGCTCGCTTTTAGATTTGCCTAAATTTCATATTATACAAGATGCCAAGCAGATGCCAAGCTTTCCATTTTTTTACATGCCCCCAATTTTCCAATTCTGTTCCATTCCTCTTTAGTTTATGTTTCTGTGTCTACTCTGGAAGAGAGGTTCTCCAGTTATATTTTAGGATCTTAACCTGGACAAATTAAAATACGACAGAACCTGGTCATTTTCACATTACTCCCCCATCTCACCAAGACACGTCCACGTGACTTATAGACTTGGAAAGTACCCAGTTTACTTATCAATAGTCAAACTGGATTACTAAATCAGTCATTCAGATATGTTGGTGGACGCCTATTTCTTTGTGGTCGTGACATGCTAATTAGTTCCTCCCCATTAACAGTTTGTTCACTTGTTCTTCTGTGTCCTCTTCAGGGTGGTCTGAACTAATATCAAAACGTTCATATATGTTGGTGGACTTGGAAAGTACCCAGTTTACCTATCAATAGTCAAACTGGGTTACTAAATCAGTCATTCAGATATGTTGGCGGACGCCTATTTCTTTGTGGTCGTGACATGCGAATTGGTTCCTCCTCGTTAACAGTTTCTTCACTTGTGTCTTCTGTTCCCACTCCAGGGTGGGCTGAACTAGTTTCCACTTCTTGTATAGTCCCACTGGAATAGTCACTTACGTCCTCATCTGACGTGTCAGACTCATAATTTTTAATTGGATCATCCGTTTCCTGTGACACATCTGATTCCATCGTAACATTGCTCTTCGGTTTAGGATGCTTTGGATTTCTGTCAGGAGCCCCTATCTGCTGCTCCAAGACAAAGTCATCATTTCTAAATTCTTTTTTGGAATTTTTTTTAGTCTATCCATATGTACAATTTTCGATTTCCCCATAGTTTGCTTTATTTTATAATCAACTTCAGAAATTTTCTCTATGACAGTGTAAGGCTCTGACTCCCAGGGGCAATGCAATTTCAGTATTTTCCCTTGACTCACTACAGATGTATATAACATCACTTTATCGCCAATTTCAAGAGTTTCACCTTTCACATTTTGTCATAATAATCTTGTTGTCGTTTTTTTTTGTGCCAGACCAGGAGTTAATCTAACTTTATCAAAAGCTGATTAGAGTCTTTCCTTGAGGGAAGAAGCATACTTTGTTTTTTCAATTGATACACCTGGGCCTTCACCAATTCCAAATACAACATCAACTGGTAATCGCAATTCGTGACCAAACATAAGGAATGCTAGATTGAACCCAGAAGATTTATTTATACTACACCTGTATACCATCATGACAAAAGGCAGCTCCTCATCCCAATTATTCTGATCTGCATTAACATATTTGCTCAACATGCTCAATAAGGTGCGATCAAAGCATTCAACTTGACCATCACATTGAGGATGATAAGCTGTTGTTCTTTGCTTCTTCGATCCATACAGCCTGCTTATTTCCTTAAATAGCTTAGATTCAAACTCCGGACTTTGGCCAGTGAGGATTGAATTAGGAGCACCAAATCGACAAATAAATTTTTAAACTAATTTCGTGGCAACTGTTTTTGCATTTTGATTTTTAAGAGCATAGCCCTCAGTCCATTTAGTGAAATAATCTGTATCGCCAGTATATACTTATGCCCTTGTCTAGTCGTTGGTGGTGGGCCTAATATGTCTAAGGCTATTTTCTCTAGAGGACTACAGTCTTTACTGGCACTAGTGGTGCTTTTATCTGTGTAGAGGCATATTTCTTGAGGCACACTGAATACATTCCTTGCAAAAGATCTCAACGTATTCAGTCCTTCCATGCCAATAATATCTGTCTCTGATTTTGTTTTTCATTTCCTTAACTCCAAGATGGCCCCCCTCCCTTACCCATGTGTAAATTAGTTAATATTTGTTGTTGACAGGATGGTGGTACTATCAATTGACATATTTCACCATTATTACTGTGGAACTTCTGGTAAATTATTCCATCCTTTATTACTAAGTTCTCCCACTGATCAATTAATCTCTTCATCATGGCAGATGCCGATTCTTTAGTAAGATGATGATTGGAGATTAGTTTTGCATCTATCAGAGATGCAATATCTTTGTCGTCTTTTTGACACTTCTGCCAACTATAGTAGGTCCTAAACTAAAAACATTACAAGACATTTCCTCATCAATTATTTCCGAGGAAACATCAGAATGTTCACTGTCAACTATCGGTCTCTGGGACATTGCATCTGCATTATTATGGGATGATCCATTTCAGTAGATTATCTGCATATCACACTCTGCTAAATATGTTTAACACCGAGATATTTGTTCTTGGGGTTCTTTGAAGTTCCACAACCAGGAAAGTGCTTTATGATCTGTTAGGACTTTGAATTTTTGTCCAAGTAGGTAGTGTCTAAACTACTTTATAAAGAAAACCAGAGCAAGCAAATCTTTCTTTGTAGCACAATAATTCTTTTCACTTTTCTTCAGAGATCTACTTGCATAAGATATAACTTTAAGCTTACCACATTGTTCTTGGGATAAAACTGCACCAATTGACATATTTGAAGCATCTGTATCAAGAACAAAAGTTCCTTCTCTTAAGGAAAAGGCTGGCACTGGAGCACTAATTAGTGACAATTTAAGCCTTTCAAATGAGTTTTGGCATTCCGGTGACCAATTGAATGTTCACTGTTTCTGAAGTAGCTTATTCAAAGGAGCACATATTTCCCCATAATTTTTGACAAGCCAATAGTAATTTGTCAGTCCGAGAAATGATCTGAGGTCATGAATATTCTTAAGCTGTGGCCATTCTTTTACAGCTTACACCTATAGCAGGAAATGCATCCAACTTGACCTTTGAACGTGATGCAATTTGCCTACTTCGATACATTCACACTTCACGATATTTCATTCAAACATACGACGTTTTGCGGTACAATCTACCACGTGCAATGACTTATTAAGTTTAAAATACTTACAATTAAATATTTAAAATAAAATTTTAGAATTATTAATAATAATTTGACTGAAAAAGCAAGGTAAATTCAATCAAATTTGACAATGTGTCTAGCTGTCAATCAAACATTCACGAGCAGCCGGTAGTACTGCCCACTCAAAGGATATGTGTTTTAACAACTCGACAAGCTGACTGGTTAAAACCCTTATCCTACTCGTGGTTTAAATCCGATTACTGGCCCTAGTACATATTTATTCTATATATCTCCTGAAGTTATGGTAGGGTTTTGAAAACTTTTCGAACCCCGTGTCAGACCACAAATGCTGTCAGGCTGTCAATTTCTAGCGTCAGATACGGAAATTTAATTTTGATGTTTTCTGCACCTTTATAGTTAACGATGTCATAGCTTAAACATTTATATATTTCAATCCAAATGGGAGATGCACTTGCTGAACAATTATACTACTATCTGCACAATTTTGTCCAAAGAAAACGTATAGTTGTGGATGAAATGCATTACACAGAGGGTGGTGTCGTGACGTCAATAATGTCATATCTTCGAAAATTGTGTTGGCATTTTGAATTTTTTTACACTCCTTATTGGGGATCACACATGCTGTTAGGTGGCCAATTTGTAGCTTGTCATGTTGAAATTTAATATTCCTATTTTCTGCACCTTCCTTGCATCATAGCTTGAATGTTTCTTTATTGTATGTCAATCAAAAATGAGAAGCGCACTTATTTGGACAATACATGGATTTCTCTTTGTAAATTCTGATTAACTTCAACCCAAACTACTAAAATGAAGACAGACGCAGGGGACATGTGTATGGATCAAGTTGTTAGATTACAGTTTACAAAGAGCTTAACATACCTCCTTGTGAGGATATAGATGATATCTTCACACTGTTGAATGGGGCAAGACATTGAACGACATTAAGTCTAACGAGTGTAGACTAACAGTTACTCATTGACGAAGCAGGCAAACATAAGGCAGCCGCCTTTACCTGTCACAAAAGTTTATTTGGAGTCAAGGTTATGACGTTTGGCCTGTAAAGGCGACAAGTTACTTTCATTATTTAACCCTTTGATACTTTAGTCATCCTGACGTTCAAATGTCACTGGGAATTCAGTGAGCATCGGAGGGCGGTACTTCCATTGTCATTATTAAACGGAAAGCATCCTCATTTTTAATCTACTTCTCGTGGCAAAGCATTTGCTGCTATTATTACACCTGTTGGTTGGTCTTTGGAGATAGTAGCTTGGTACATGGTCTCATGTAAAAATTCAGCATTTTCAGAGAAATATTTTGAAGGCAGAAAGAAGACATGCGAATACAGAATATACCCATAGTAGTTTGGTGAACATTTGGTACATCAAGCTACTTTGGGTACATTTTATTTATACCATAATCGACAGATTATTAAGAGTCGCTGTTATTGTTTCTCAATTTTATTGAGCAGCAGGTGTACAAACGCGCGAATCTGCTTTTGTTTACATGAGCACCAGTAGGTGGTACTTCCTCTGTCAATTTTATTGCCAAAACGAAATGGAAAAAGAAATCAGCAAATCACGAGGCCTTTTTCATTTTAGTAACATAATAACATACTATTTCGAGTTCAGCATGCTTTATTAACACGAGGCAATGCATGTTTGTTAATTTTTTGCATCTTGTGAGGTAAACCCATTTAAAAACATCATAAATAATTGTCTGTTTCATTTCACTCTTCGCGGGGCGACATGCGGTAAATTTAGACAAACTTTGTATTCAGGTCGACGTCACCAAAACACTTATCCCCAAGAAGGGCTGCAATGGCCCTTCAGTACATTCATCCCTTATCAGAAATATTTTTCACAGGTGAAAAATGCAATTGGATAAAGTCAAAATTCAGAAGCCACACATTCCGAGAATTTAAAAAAATGTCAGATATAAGAGTGAATCGATATAAGGAATAATCGTTTATTTCTGTCTATTTCTTGAGGTATAAACCCCAAAAAAACAAATTCCAAAGTGCGTAAATGGGCGTAGCCAAGTGGTTAAAACCCTTAGTCTACTCGTGGTTTAAATATGATTACCGGCCCTAGTACCTATTTATTCTATATATAAATGACTGTCTCATACAGTTCTAGGCAGGACAATGACAATGGCTCCAGGTCGAGGAATAGCTTTGCCTAAGCTGAAGGGCCTTGATTAGGATAACCACCAGGAATAGCTTTTATGAATCTAAATCGTTCAAGATCAGTAGTAGGAGATGTATGGATCGTGCCTGTTTGGGGGGACCCCGGCAGGGACCCCGGATGTGACGTCATGCCACATAACCTCGTGGCGCCATGTTTGGTTGTCATGGTAACCCGCGTGAGCGGCCACCTTGTGACGTCACCCCCATAGTGATACATTGTGTGAGTGCGCATGCGCACGTGTTGTTAGTGTGATACTTGTTTCCGTCGTCCATTTTGTATACTGGAGGCCGCCATCTTGGTTTCTATGGTAGCACGTGGTTGCTATGTTACCCAAGACCTTCTAACAAGACAGGGGTATGTTCGGAGGGTGTGTTCCTTTGTAGAACAGTAATTTCCTGATTTTTCGAATTACCCAAATAAACCCGACAAGTTTTACTATTTCGAATTCTTTCAGAATTCTCTGCTTCTATCTATATATGCAATAGTTTCCATCAACCTGATCATATTCCTTTGTCCTGGAGTATACTCGGGTTTATTTGGGTAATTCTACGAATGTAGAAGGAACACACCCTCCGAACACACCCTTGTCTTGTTAGAAGGTCTTGGGTAACATAGCAACCACGTGCTACCATAAAAACCAAGATGGCGGCCTCCAGTATACAAAATGGACGACGGAATAACGTATCACCCCAACAACACGCGCTGCGCATGCGCACTCACACCACGTATCACTATGGAGATGACGTCACAAGATGGCCGCTCACGCGAGTTACCATGGCAACCAAACATGACGTCACTGGGTCACTTCCGGGCTCCATGCCGAGGTCCGGCCAATGAGGGACGGTTAATCCCTCTCCTACTACTAAGATCCTCAAAACTTAAGTTACATCAGTAAATAAAGGTAAATACCAACTGAGATGTTAGGTCTGGGCTAACGACATGTACATTTCCAACTTCTAGTCTAGTGAAGTACATTATAAGATAAGAACTGTGCCACATTTTGGTTATTGGTATACCTTGAAAACATTTTTTTAAGGATTGATTAGGTATTTTTATCGACACTTGTGATATAATGTTCCCGAATGACTCATTTTGACTATTTGATCATGATTCCATCTTAATAAAAGTCTTAATATTAAAATATGGAAAATTACAAAACGTTCTTCTTGTGAAACCATGAAGCCCAAATGTGGCAGAACTTTGACTTTTGCCTTGGAATACACAGCACGTTAACTCAAGATGTTCACTTCTAAATCACCACACTCCTTTTCACCTGGGAATTAGGGCATGGCCCCTTTAGGGATTTGCTGCTAGGTTACAGATCCCACCAGCCCTCAGACTCCCATGCAACTAGCATTTTTGCTATACAGGACATGATTGTTTGATAGTACTGGACTTCTGGATCCCAATAGGTCCTTGCTCCCGCCCTAGGCTAATGCAGCAGCCAAGAGGAAGTAGTTGTTGGCGCACCCCCCCTCCCCCTCTCCCCCAGACGCAATTTCGTGGACAACTCCTCGACTCATCAGGGTATTTGAGTACCTCCGTGTGGGACCTCTCCTGCTGAGACTTCCTTTCGTTATTCACTTCTAGAACTACTTCAGCATTCTGGACAATCTCAACAACCCAACCATTGCCATCAATAGCAGTCCCCAGAGCCATCCAAATGACACCAATAATTAGGACATAAACGTCTCTTGTTGAGTTGGACATTCTGTAATTTGACGATGGAAAACCATTTGTTAACGATTCCCGAATGTCTAACGAAACTAGAGATATTTATCTCCATTGTTATTCCTGTCATTGTTAGAAGTGACAAAATTCTCCAAACCCATCTTATTTGAAGAAAAACAATCAAAAATTATTATCCTTGGTCTGTTTGCCATGATCAACTTTACAAGGTGAACTTCAAAGCACGGACGCAAACAACCGGTGCCATAGAAAACAATTCAGCAGTGTGTTCGATCTGCGATTTGATCGGCTTAGCGTCGTTGCTCCCGCATAGCGTGGATACAGACAAGTTCTAATTGACCCGCTTTCGGCAATGAGAGCACAGTGAGAATGAATTTACCTGAGATTAGAGATTACGGGTTCATTAAGAACAACGAGGTCGAATTTAACTGATTAATAACAATAATACTTGGAGCACGGCGATTCTTTAGTCAGAACATAGGCCAGGCCGAAAATTCATAGGATTGATTCTCTCCGGTGTCCTCTACAGACTTGGAAATAAAGGGCTTATATCATAACCCGTTGGCTGGTCACGCTATGTAGCATGGTAGTACCTCATAGCAAAAATAGTGTTATGATGCTTCTCATTTTTACTACGCCAGACAGATTTTTATGTCTTAACGGGATTTCTGCAAAAATAAATAAATAACATGCGATATCGAGATTGCACATCAGTTGTTGATATTTACTTTCGTGGAAATTCTTTTAAGATGGAAACAACATGCAATTCTATTCATATGTTATTCATATGTGTATGCAATACTCAACCCCTGAGTCGAGATTGTGTTGAAAGATTGCTAAGTCTTTCTGATAAAACATGCGAGATTAGTAATTTGAAAAAGTTATGTCGGATTATTTTGTCAAAACCTGTAATTCGTTCGCCTATTTTACAATTGACGCAACTCAAACGTAGTCTAAACGGTCGTTCACATGTTATTTCCAGACTTGCATCTGTATTGTGTCCGTGGGGAAGACACGGTGAGGTGAACTGCAAGTCAATGGTACACATGACTCCAATCGTTAGTAACACTGCTTGTGCATTGTTAGAATGTTGGGGGAGTCGAACAGTTACTTTCCTCAGCAGTCACTACTCTCCTCTGATATTCTAACGGTCTATAGTACCTAAGTGTTTTGACATACATGAACTGATCATCAGAGGATGTAACAATCTATTGATTGTGGGTGAGATGTTTGTTTCCGTAACGTTTTCTGAAAACAAGATCTCCAGGGTTGGCAGAGGTGCTCGTAAGCGGGTCACCATGTAAAGTTTTGGAGTGGGCACTAGGTTTGTAATTTTCCTTTCAAATATCATAGTGTTTATTGAAGAGACGTTCATCCTGCAAATTTAGTTGTTCACCCGTGATATAGCCACGCTGGAAAAGCATCGCCCCAACACTTATATCATGGTTACAGATGCGGGAGTAGAGGCGAGCTACTACTTGGCTACAGGAAAATTGTGAAGTTTGAAATGATGCGCACATCGATGACACAGCACTTTGTTGACATTTCGAAATTTCAATCTTTATATGAAATTCACAAACCCTAAATGCTAAATTTACTGACAGCTTTAGAAAATCAAGTGAAGGTAACTTGTCTGAAGATTTCTTCCAATGTTGTATATTGCCTGCCATGATGGCAGATGGTTTCCCATCACAGTGAAATGGCTATGAAATGATAGTCGCCATCCTCAACCTTTTCCCGGTCTGTCGCAGACAACATTTGTGGGTAGCAGCAGAGTTTCCATGGTCCAACTTTCCAAATTACATACATTTAGTTCGAACCGCCAGTTTTTAGTTTGTGAAACGCCAATGGCCCATTTGGGGCAAATTAGGATAACAGTAAGATTGGGTAACATGCATTTGATTTCTGTAAAATATCTCTCGTTGGAAGAGGAACCACAATGGCTGCAGAGAATAAACGGTCCTTCTCCTTCAAAGAATCTTGTCGCACTGTGGTGAATGGTGCATGTTCTTCACGACATTTACTGCGGAAATGTTCTTATCTTTCCAGACGTGGCTTTTGTAGGCTTGGGTATCCAACTGTGTTGACACTTTTCGTACCGGGCGCAAATTCCGATCGCGCGACTGAAGTCGCCGCAGGAATGCAGTTTAGTAAGGCTAAATTTATGGTCGGTGTACATGGTCGTGTTAACACTTTTCGTTCCAAGCTTTAATCAGATCGTTCGGTGGAACCCGATGTAAAGTTATTACATTATCTGATTTATATTTGCACCACGGTACAAACGGACGCGACGAATGAAATCCAGGTAGTTTATGTAAACTTAGCCCCAGTTTCCTGATACATATTGCGACATAAACGTCTTCTAAATAAAAGAATGGCACATTAACAGAGATGTTGTATACTTTTCTCACTACCTCCATCGACGTGACATACCCTGTCCCAGAACAAAATCCAGGATAGTTGTCACCAGGATAGCTAATCTTCGAGGCGTACCATTTAGATCTTGGATCTCGAATCGGCTTGGCAACTATGTGACACATACCAACAACAGTTGTTTTCAGTTTATCGCCCTGTGATTCCAAAACTTTCAACAACCCATTGACATTTACCCACATATCGTCGTCTGTTTTCATGACATATTTTGCATTTGGACAAAACAATGTGGCCCATTTAAATCCCATTATTGTTTTTAAGGTCAAATTCTTGTAACTATCCACGAAATCTTCCTTCAGAATATCTTTATGTTTTAAGCTCTCGTGGAGTACCTGATCCTCTAACACTTTGTCCTTGATTTCACCAAGAGTGAATGCATACCGTACATTGGAGGTGTTGTTCTTAGCTATTTGCATCCAACTATGTCTAATGGCATTTCTCTGCCTTACATGGCGGTGTTCTGTTGTTATCAGAACAAGAAGATCCACTACTCCATCAGATTGTACTTTACAAATTGATTCGCTATTTATTATTAGTTTAAAATCGTGTCTAAAACAATTTACACAACTATCTCGACGAGGTGTATTTTGGACTGCATGAAATTTTGTTGGCAATTTTGTTGTTCCAGTTGTAGATAATCCCTCATCTTGTAAAGTGGTCGTTGATCTTTTAGTTCTTAATAGCTCTGTTGTTGCCACTGTACTTGTTTTTGTTGTTCTGAGTCGAGGCAATTCTAACGTTTCTACGGCATTTCGTGTTGCATTTGACTTTATTTGTAGTCGTTCATTTTGTTTTATCTCCACACTTTCCTCCACTCTCGAGTTTGTTGACGCGGGTGTAGTCGTGAATAATGCAGGGACTTTGAACTTGCTGAGAGTAAAAAACTTTCCGATTCTATTTACAGAAAATCCTAATATAATCAAAAAGAGTAAAATCAAAATCGAAATGATCTTCTTCGACATAGGATGGCTGTTTTAAAATTTCTCCTCTTTGTATTTTATAATGTAGAAACGTACTCATGGAATTATAAATGTTTCTGATCAATGTATTCAGAACATCGTCTTTGCATGCTTTGACGAATTTCTCTTGACAAGAAAACCTGAAATAGAAGATATCGGAAAGCTTATTCAACAAACAGAAATACATCTGAGTTGATACCGACATTATCTCATGAATAAATGGAGGATATCTAGTGTTTTGAGTGAATACCAAAATTATCTCATGAATAACTGAGACAAATGTTTATTTTTCGCGAGTGCTTCAAAAACACTAGATTTCTTTTTATACTACTCAAAGTTTGCTAAGCACCACATATTTGACACATCATTGTGAAATTTTCTTGTGACACATTTGCGATATTTTTGGTGGATATGATTGAGGAATGTATTGAAATGGTCTCCACCATTTACATTAGCTCTCTTGACAGGAAGACTTTTCGTGACAGTCATGGAAAGCATGTACCCCTTGATTTTCATGACGCTTTCGTGTACTGTCGACAAGTCCATGAGATGTGTAGTGTATTCAGTCTTCATTTCAGCACAAACCCTTGTGATTTAATGATTGAATATGGCGAATGCAAATGTAAGAAGACATTTGTCTGAAGCAGAAATGTGGCGGGCTGTAGGGACGGAGAACAAGGGGCTACCCATCGTTAGGTTGGTGAAGCCCTTGGTGTGCACCATACGGTGATCGCAAGAGCCTGGGCAAGAATTCAGCAGTATGGCACACCAGTCAGATGAGATGGTGGTGGCAGAGACAGGGCAACATCTGCAGCTGAAGATCGGTTTTTGGTCATTCATGCCTGGAGGAACCGCTTTGACACAGCAACCCAGCTTCGCAGTGATCTTCAGAATGCATCTGGGGTAAATGGTTCGACGTAGACTACCAGGGCAAGGTCGCACGAAGGTGGGCTCCGATCGAGAAGACCATGTATTTGCATTCAGCTGTCCCAGAACCACCACCAGGCACGATATGAATGGGCAATGGATCACGTTGGATGGACCAGAGAAGATTGGCGACCTGTCCGTTTTTGCAGATGAGTCAAGGTACTGCCTAGACAACACAGATAGGCGTTCTAGGGTATGGAGAAGCCCATCATCGCGATTCCATGCAGCCTACATTGCTGAGCATGGTGGAGGGTCAATAATGGTCTGAGGCGGCATCAGCTGGGATGGACGTACAGAACTCTGTGGTACATTGACGGCACAGCGGTATATTGATGAGATCCTGGATGCCCACGTCAGATTGTGTGCAGGTGCAGTGGGTGATAGATTCATTCTGATGGACGATAATGGCCGTACTCATGTTGCCCATCCTGTCCGGGAGTACCGACAGAGGGAGGGGGTTGAGAGTACGGACTGGCCAGCAAGATCCCTTGACCTCAATCCAATCGAACATGTCTGGAATGAGTTGCAGCTTGCAATTTCAGTCCGTCCAGTCCAACCAAGAAGTGTCCAGGAGCTTGGTGCCATGCTGGTCCAAGAATGGAACAACACAACACAAAGGACCATCTGGAACCTGATTGGGAGCATGAGAAGGCGTTGTCAAGCTGTAATTAACAAAAATGTGTTTCATACTCGATATTGAACCCATATCAGTTCGCTCCGTCAACTTTTTGGAAAATTTGAAAAATTTCCTCTTTTACCAATAATATCCATTTTTCATGGCTGTCGTATTCAAAAGCTAAAAAAATAATGTCAAACACAAGCAAAATCTTAATTTCTGTGCTTAGATCATTGAAGATATAATTAAATAAAAAAAAGATATACACTTTTCATAGCAATATTTCAACTAAAACGTAAAACAGGTAGTTGGATATACTTGGTGCTTAGCAAATTTTGAGTAGTATATTATATGCTTTATATAAGAATCTGATCATTCCTATCGATAATTCCACTCGTTTCAACCTTGAATTGATGCATGAAAGTAGTAGGAGCTTTCGTAAACGGGCCCCATTGGAGGACCTAGTAGGGAACCTAGGAAGTGACGTCATGTCACGTTACCTGGTGGCGCCATGTTGTGTTGTCATGGTAACGCGCGTGAACGCCCATCTTGTCAGCTCATCATAGTGATACATGGTGTTAGTGCGCATGCGCAGCGCGTGTTGTTAGGGTGATACGTGTTTCCTTCGTATTTTGTATTCTGGAGGCCGCCATCTTGGCTTCTATGGTAGCACATGGTTGCTATGTGACCCAAAGGCTTACAAGAAGACATGGGTATTTTCAGAGGGTATGTTCGATTGAATCGGAGTATCACGAATTACCCAAATAGACCTGACAATCCCTCCAAATCACCAAAAACGACTTTATTTACAACGGATTCCCCATTTTATCGGCCCAGCACGTAGCGCTATGGTACAGAGGGGAACAGGGGTGAGTTCAATTGAATAAGAGTATTTTGCTGGCTTGGATTGTCCCCACGATCCTCGTTTAATTCGTAGAATTACCACAAACAGCCCGACAAGTTGTATCATTTCAGTACCGCCATATTATGAGGACCGCCATACTTTGGCTTATAATAGTAGTTCTATAGTACCGAGTCCCCTCCCCGTGGGTACGTTCCTTTGGACTTGAGTAATGTTCTTGTTCTCCCAGAATCCTTATATTTGGATCCCTATTCCATAACGTTTTTTTCTCAAAAAAAATGTCACGTTCCTTTGTATAAGAGTAGCACGTAGTGCTAAACGACAAATTCCTTTGTATCAGTGTCATTACCCAGAATCCTGTATTTTTTATATAAATTCCTATTTTTAGTAACATCCTTAAATGACCCCCATCACTATTTTAATAAGTTCATTAACTTTATTATGTAATGTAAGGATCAAGATTCCTTTTTGGATCCCCAAACTGACCAATGAAATAACAGATTCATCGACCAATCAGATTAATGTATTCCTGTTGTGTTTCTTTCCCATTACTTTCTATGCTAATTTTCTAATTTTCCCTACTTTAACCTATAATCCTATAGGAAACAAACACAAACCCCAACAAAGAGATGAAAATATCGATTAAAAAACGCCGTGACGTCATGACGTTTTCAAGAAATCCCTCAATGAGGCCTCATTTACTATCCCTCTTAGTGTCATCTCGGTATTTAACAGTCATATCCCCAGGCACCCTAATTTCGGAACCCCTTTTTGGAATACTTATGGCCTTTGGCAGCCCTTTTTTTGTCGTATGAGGCCATAAGGGCTATGTAAAAGCCCTCAATGAGGCCTCATTTACTATCTATCCCTCATAGCCTCATTTTCTTTTGATGGCTTGAGGGCCATGAAAAAATCCCTCAATGAGGTATAATTTACTATCCCTCTTAGCCTCATCTCGGTATTTAACAACCATATCCCCAGGCACCCCAATTTCGGCACCCCTTTTTGGAAAACATGACCTTCGGGACCCCATGTTTGTCGTATGAGGCCATGAGGGCTATGTAAAAGCCCTCAATGAGGCCTAATTTACTATCCCTCATAGCCTCATTTTCTTTTGAGGGCATGAGGGCCATGAAAAAAGCCCTCAATGAGATCTCATTTACTATCCCTCTTAGCCTCATTTCGGTATTTGAGGATACCTATGGCCTGGTATTGTATTATTTGGGGATATTTTTATAGGATACTTATCTAAGGATACTATTACTTGTTTGGCCCAACCTTCTGGGCCACCCCAAGACATACCTATTCCAAATTCTGCCAATAAGCTATCGAGCAGTTACTGAAAAGTCATTGCACGAATGACTCCAAGCCCATCGAGCAAATGAGCTTTAGAGTAATTGCTCGATCGGGTGACTCAACATACTACTCTTAGCCTCATTTCAGAAAAAAGGGGTTCTGTAGCCACATATATATCCGGAAAAGGGGATTCCATAGGGATTCCAAAAAAGGGATTCCATAATTGGGATTCCGTTTTACCTCGAGTGACTCGCACATACTTCTCGAACGACTCGAATCCCATCGAGCAGATGAGCTATAGAGTAATTGCTCCTTCAAGTGACTCGACATACGACTCGTAGCCTCATTTCAGAAAAAAGGGATTCCATAACCACAGGCATTTTCCAAAAAGGGATTCTTTAAAAGGGATTCCGTAAGTGGGATTCATATTCAATTACGTAAAATTGTGTTCCGTGATTTGACACCAACACTCTAGGGTATGGAAAGGGTTTGGTAACACCCAATTATTATTGCAAGAACCTAAACAGGTAAAGCATTATAACAATTACAACAAAACAACGAAGGTACAAACGTGAACGAAGATCCAACACTACCAAGATCGAAGTGAACAGAAAACAACAAAGCGAATAAAGATAAACTGGCTGGAAACAACTTAATTATGGACAGATCCAACACAACTACAGTTGAACTGTTCAAATGAAGTCGCAGTGAACGAAGATCGAACACAACAAAGATCGAAGTGAACAGAACAATGTGAACGAAAATCGAACTAGTTGGTTTGAACACAACCAAGATCGAAGAGAACAGAACAATGTGAACGAAAATCCAACACTACTAAGCTCGAAGTGAACATTACAAAGTGAACAAAGTTTTGAACTACAACCCCTGAATATACCCCAATGTAAACCACTTTGAATTGTTTGAATGAACTATACTTTGTGAACCATAATCTTAATGAAGGTATAAATAAATATAACACAGTGTTAACCCCTTTGAACTGTTTGAATGGACTTTATGTATTTAAAACACTTGTGAACTATTCTGGACTGAATGATTTTTTGAACTACAACCCTTTGAACTTAATTCTTCCAATATGGAAGGTGAATACCCTCGAGTGTTGATGTCAAATCACGGAACATTATAAGTTATTCTGCTTGTTGACAGGGGACATTGTCTCACGTTCCCTGCTTGAAATTTATATTTAACCGAGGCGTCAGCTCTCGATTCGTTTCAGTTTATGTTACAGTAAATTAATGAAAAGAGACCTTAAAATCTAATCGGTTTCATAAATAATTACCCATGTTTACAAAACTAATCTTTTTGTACGTAATAACGGTACTTTTGTGTGTATTTTACTTCAGTTAAATGTATTTGTCTCAGTTGATATCATGTAAAAAAAGACATTACGATGAACCGTTGCTCATGGCAACGAGACGCTTTCCTTGACGGTGGACATAAGAATCGCTGACAGTAGACATATGCGCGTGCCCGGCGACATAAAATAAAATCAACGAGGCATTGACCAGTTACTGCAAGGTATTGCGGTTGGTATCGGGACATAATTTTACGTAACTGGATTAGAATCCCACTTACGGAATCCCTATTTAAGAATTCCTTTTTGGAAAATGCCAGTGGTTATGGAATCCTTTTTTTCTGAAATGAGACTAAGAGTCGTATGTCGAGTCATTTGAACGAGCAATTACTCTATAGCTCATTTGCTCGATGGGATTCGAGTCGTTCGAGCAGTGTATGCGAATCACTCGAGGTAAAACGGAATCCCACTTATGGAATCGCTTTTCTGAATCCCTATGGAATCCCTCTTTAGGATATGTCTGTGGCTACAGAATCCCTTTTTCTGAAATGAGGCTAAGAGTAGTATGCTGAGTCACTCGAACGAGCAATTGCTCTACAGCTCATTTGCTCGATAGACTTCGAGTCATTCAAGTAATATGTCGAGTCACACGATCGAGCAATTACTCTCAAGCTCACTGGCTCGATGGGCTTCGAGTCAATCGAGAAATGATTTTTCAGTAACTGCTCGATAGCTTATTGGAAGAATCTAGAATAGGTATGCCTTGGGGTGGCCCAGAAGGTTGGGCCGTAAAAGTAATAGTATCCTTAGGTAAGTATCTATAAAAATATCCTCAAATAATACAATACTAGGTCTTAGCTCTCCTCAAATACCGAAATGAGGCTATGAGGGATAGTAAGTGAGGCCTCATTGAGGGTTGTTACATAGCCCTCGTGGCCTCATGCGATAAAAAAGGGGTGCCGAAGGCCATATGTTTTCTAAAAAAGGAGTGCCGAAATTGGGGTGCCTGGGGATATGGTTGTTAAATAACGAGATGAGGCTAAGAGGGATAGTCAATTATACCTCATTGAGGGATTTTTTCATGGCCCTCATGCCCTCAAAAGAAAATGAGGCTATGAGGGATAGTAAATGAGGCCTCATTGAGGGCTTTTACATAGCCCTCATGGTCTCATACGACAAAAAAGGGCTGCCAAAGGCCATATGTTTTCCAAAAATGTGTGCCGAAATTGGGGTGCCTGGAAATATGGCTGTTAAATACCGAGATGAGGCTAAGAAGGATAGTAAATGAGGCCTCATTGAGGGATGTTTTGAAAACGTCATGACGTCACAGCGTTTTTTAATCGATATTTTCATCTCTTAGTTGGGTTTTGTGTTTGTTTCCTATAGAATTATAGGTTAAAGTAAGGAAAATTAGAAAATTAGTATAGAAAGTAATGGGAAAGAAACGCAATAGGAATACATTAATCTGATTGGTCGATGATTCTGTTATTTCATTGGTCAATTTGGGGATCCAAAAAGAAATCTTGATCCTCACATTACATAATAAAGTTTATGAACTTATTAAAATAGTGATGGGGGGGGGGGGGGGGGGGGGGGGGGTCATTTAAGGATGTTACTAAAAACTGGAATTTAAATAAAAAATACAGGATTCTGGGTAATGACTCTTATACAAAGGAATTTGTCGTTTAGCACTACGTGCTACTCTTATACAAAGGAACGTGACATTTTTTTTGAGAAAAAAACATCATGGAATAGGGATCCAAATAAAAGGATTTTGGGAGAACAAGAACATTACTCAAGTCCAAAGGAAGTTACCCACGGGGAGGTGGGGGGAGGGCTCAGTAATATGGAACTACTGTTATAAGCCAAAGTATGGCGGTCCTCAAAAGGATTCTGGTATAATACATTTGTCGGGCTGTTTGTGGTAATTCTACGAATTAAACGAGGATTCTGGGGGAAAATCCAAGCCAGAAAAATACTCCTAGTCAATTGAACTCACCCCCTGTGCCCCTCTGTACCATAGCACTGCGTGCTAAGCCGATAAAATGAGGAATCCGTAGTAAATAAAGTCGTTTTTTTGGTGATTTGGAGGGATTGTCGGGTTTATTTGGGTAATTCGTGATACTCCGATTCAATCGAACATCCCCTCTGAGCATACCCCTTATCTTGTTGTAAGCCTTTGGGTCACATAGCAACCACGTGCTACCATAGAAACCAAGATGGCGGCCTCCAGTATACAAAATGGACGACGGAAACACGTGTGAACCTAACAAGACGCGCTGCGCATGCGCACTAACACCAGTCATCACTATGGAGATGCCGTCATAAGATGGCCGCTCACATGGATTACCATGACAACACAACATGGCGCCAACAGGTCACGTGACATGATACGCGGAAGTGATTTGATCGATACCCGGAACAGATAGCGTCTTGCGATCTGATTCAGACGGTGGGTTTCATGCATCAATTCAAGGTGAATACGTGTTGAATTATTGCTGGAAATGATCAGTATCCACTTAAAACACAAGATGTTCTTTTCATTATACGTTTTTAGAACAAATTGGTCATTTCCAGTGATAATTTGACTCGTATTCACATGAAGAGATGCTTTGAAAGCCGCCATTTTGATTGATACCGTGAAAGTGAAAATTTCTATATCTTCGCTGTGGTGGATATGGTTTCTATCTTTCTGCAATTTTTTCGAGAATCTATCGTTTAGCGTATAATAAAAACGACAAATACCACACTTTCGCAGGATGGAGCATGTTTTCAATATAGCTACCTTTAAACGTAACATTGAGCCAATAAATTCTAGTCAGAAAGCAGTATCACATCCCTGCAGGCAGATATCAGTGCTCGAGTTAGCAAGCCTCGGTATAAAGCAGCCCTGACAAGATTTATTTTTTAAAATTCTTAGTGGGTTTATCAGTTAATTTGAAAACCCACGAACTATAAAAATATTAATAACAAAGAAGTTATAGGCTATTATTAATGTTTACAAAATAATTTCAAGATTATTATTTACTCACTGTTTATTCACTCCAAGTAAACTTGTAGAAATAGAGAGGGAGCGCGGTGGCTCAGAAGGTAGATGTGCAGGCTACAAGCCGAGTCCTCGGTTCGAATCCCACCTGCGGCAACCGCGTTGTGTCCATTGCGCAAGACACTTCATCTCCATTGCCCGCGTGGGGGCCCGAAGACGACGTGTACTAAGGCGTACTGCACGTCGATGATGCGCATGTCTTCAATCAATCTAACCCTGTCTGTGCTGCAGTGCGGAGTTATGATGTTGGGGAGCTGGCAGCTGCTCGTTTTTGCTCGGTGGTTCTCTCCGGGTACTCCGGCTTTCTCCACCCGTAAAACTGACACGGTCATGATTAGCCATTGTGCATAAATATGTGACCATAAACATCAATAAATAAATAAATAAATAAATAGTAGAAATAGAGGATATGGAATGAGTGTTTTTCTCATATAATATTTATGAAATGAGTCTAAGAATTTTCCGTTTTGGCGAGCCTCTGGCGAGCCCAAAAGGAAAATTCGGACGAGTTTCATAAATATATGAGAAAAACACTCAATTCATATTCTATTTATCATATGACATACACACGCACAAATTAGCCACTTAGTATGACTTTTTAACCCCTCACCTAACTTGAGTTGCAGTCGGCACTTGGAAAAAACATCCTCGTATAACTAAAAAGTTTCATTTTTTGCTTCCAAAACATAGGTTATGACCCCTCGTTGGAACGAGCTCGTTGAGCTCGTTCCAATGAGGGGTCATAACCTATGTTTTGGAAGCAAAAAGTGAAAATACAAAGAAAAATGAATGGCGTTTTTCTTATAGGTAAAAGATTAATACAATATAACCCACCCTAAATAGGACAGATAACGTAAATTCGACCTACTGAAATTATGCAAATGCGACCCAGTTGTATTTTGTTTAGCCAATCAAAATAATTGTCCAGTTTTGAAATTGACAAACGAAAGCTCCCAACTCTAATTATGCAAATTATGAAAATGTGGCCCAGTTGTATTTTGTTCAGCCAATCAAATTGCCTAGTTTTGAAACTGACCAATGAAATTGACGGAAGGCTTTATTTATCACTGATTAATATGAAAACAAAATATCAAATGTTTTAAAGTGAACAAAACGGGCGAGTCATATGATAAAATTAATTTATTACCTTCCAGAACGATTAAAAAAGAATAAGAAACGTAAAAAAGTAAGTAACAAAGAAATGTTTTCATAACAAAAAGATTAAATGGATAGATTGTTAATTCAGGTGACCCATAACAAAGAACATAATTTATCCTGTAGATTACCAGACACGCGTGAATTCTGTCTCTCCAGTTACGGCGGAAGCTCGATAAAAGTGGAGGGGCACAAATTTGTAATGCTACCATGGTTCGACCCAGTGAGAGAAAGGTTACAAATGTGTATCGGTAAATGTACCATGACTCGCCAGAGCCCCTCGTTTAAATGAATATGCAGCTGTGTGCTCACTGTCCTGTGCGTTTTTCAACTTCAGCCATCTTATAAAACGAATGCCAGCCTTCTGGTTGGAAGATAGTGGAAGTTGAAGAAACAGACCGAAGCGACCGAAAGTGGGGTTCTTTGGCTAAATATTGTGTGGATTTGCAAATACTTTTACAGGAATGTCTGTATATTGACACGTTTGCATGCGCCCATTTTAAACTCATTGTGTTACTGCGAAACGTATCTGTGGAAAACGTGTAGGGGCACGTGTCTACTGTGACCCCCCCCCCCCCCCCCCCCTGGCTCCGCCGCCTCTGGTTTCGCCTCTGTCGTCAGTCATTTTATCGAAAACTACGCACTGTAATGATAAACCACAAAGCATTTAAGACCTACCAAACGTATATTTTCAGTTCCAAATTTTGGTGGCAAATACTGCATTTTTGGTGTCCGACGAATTTATTCAGAGCAGTTGGCACCTGACAGCACGAACACTAAAAGCAATATATCGCGTTCGTCGAGTAAAGACAAAATAAACGTTGCAACGAAATGCGTTTCTCATTATAATGACATTTCGTTATAACGAGATGGGGGTGGGGGCGTGGTGGGCCAGTAGACAGAGGTGCAGGCTGCAAACCGAGAGGTTCTCGGTACGAATCCCACCTGTGTCAACCGCGTTGTGTCCCTGGGCAAGATACTTCACGGTGTATTGAGGCATACTAGACGTCAGTGGTACACTTATCTTCAACCAAAATAAATAAATAAATGAATAAAACGAGATACAGTAAATTTGACCCATATCCTATCTTATCCATATATTACCCGTTATAATGAAATGCTTTCTCGTTACAACGATGTACTGTCTCGTTGTAATGAGCTAATTTCTTGTTATAACGAGAATGTGTTTCTCATTATAACAAAAGAAAACACATATTCCCAATGTTCCAATTCAGCCATCGTTTGCCAGTATTTATAATTATTTATTGGTGTTTAAGGTCACATACGTATGCACAATGGCTAATCGTGATCGTGACAGATTTACGGGTGGAGGAAGCCGGAGTATCCGGAGAGAGCCACCGAACATCGCCGAGCAATCGTCAACTCCTCAACATTCTAACTCTGTTCAAGATCCGCTCAAGCAGGGTTACAGCGGTAGAAGACATGTGCACCATCGACGTGCAGTACGCTTTAGTACACGACGCCATTGTAAACAACAGGGATAAAGTGCCTTGCCCAAGGACACAACGCGGTCGTCCCGGACGGGGATCGAACTCGGAACCTCGAGCATAGAAGTCCAACAGTCTACACTGAGCCACCGCGCTCTCCTCGTTTGCCAGTGGGCAAGGGCGTTGGATTAATTTCTAACTAGAAGGGGTTGGGCGTGGCCATAGAAAGGCCCCCTCAAGCACTGATATATATCAGTGGTGATCCCGGACATCAGGGGCGTGGTAGAAATAATATACACGAAGGTTTGGTTTGGCTTAACGTGTCTCTATAGTGAGAAAAGGCACGTTTGTGGCTCCATTCTTAACATTTTAGACCGGATGAGAGCTCTGTAAAATATGGGGGCAAAACATTACACTTTTTCAACATTGAAGACCTTTTGAAAACTGATGGAATCTTCCACGACAGCTTTGTGCCTCCAGTTGGAAGAGTCAACATTCGTAACTTGGGGGGGGGGGGGGGGAGGGGGAAGAACAATCAATATTTTCAACATGCAGCCTTAGGGCTGCACGTTGAAAATTTTGATCGGACTTCCACACAAATTCACGGAGCAACAATGTAAATTCTGATTTCATGTGGTTGTGGTATCGTGATCCTGGTCGGGAAAAGTAGCCTTCCGAGTTCAAAGGGTTGAGAATAACGAGTTTGCGTACTCTCTGCTAAGTCCCAATGAGATTACAATGACGGTAGTCGAAAAGGGAAATCTATGTTTCGGTGACCGCATTTGAGTCGTGTGGGAAACCCCACACTAACCTACGCTAGTGGTGTTGTTGTGGTGTAAAAATATATTGGTAAAGAGAACTTTGACCTAATACCCCCGTCTCCATCTCCTCCCTCTCTCTCTCTTTTCTCTCTTTTCTCTCTTTTCTCTCTTCTATCTATCTCGCCCCCTCTCTCTGTCTCTATTTTAGTTTCAAATATTACTGGAAAAAACGCCCTTTTTATGTACCTGCCAGTGGGAAAATCGTATACCGGGCCCAACTATTTTGTAATAATAATAACTCTTTGGCCAGCCGCTGATTTGTCGCGGTCCTCATAAGAGAAGGCCATCATTCCCCCTGCACCCCACCCCCTCTTCCCCTCCTCTCCTCTCAGCATTCAGATATAAACTGCTTAATAGTGTCCTTCACTTCCTCTTTTTCAATTTCTTCAATAAGCATTCCTACCCTCTCCCTCGTGTCCCCCTTCAGCCATCTATCCTTTGTTCTTCACCCCACTTCTGCATTATTCTTCCAGTAAATTTTATTCTATGAGGTATATACTGTGGGCATTCCAAGAGAAAATGTTCCAGGGTCTCCACTACTCCAGAGTGGCACATTTGGCATCCCTTTTCCCCATCTCTCCCAATTTTTCCCCGAAGCTGTCTAAACAACTCTCTTTCTGTAAATGACGATACGTCGAGACATTCGGGTAGTAAATGATCGAGGGCCTTTCCCTAGACTATTCTCTGGTCGATACCCTGAGTCTGACTTAAAACCAACCTTACATTAAAGGTATATTTTAATGCAAAAAATGAAATACTTTTACATTGGGGAGAATTAAAATTGAAAATTTGAACAGTTTGCTAGATGAGTTATCGATCAGGGATGACTCGTCGAAGGCAACAGCACGTGTTATTCAGTTGAAACTCGAGGTTTAATGTATCAGGTATAAAGTTTGCGTTTGAGCAATAACTGTGCATTATTAAAAAAATAAAGCACACCTGCTGTCCGTGGCAGTCATTCTTTCGAATAACAGCGATGATGAAACAAATGGAGTTATCGACAGCGGGTTTTAATATTAATATACTGTTTTCATATTAACCCTTTGAAACTGGGTTCCGAACATTTTCCCCTGGGACATTTTCCCCTAGGACATTTTCCCCTAAAAAACGTGTCACCTAGAGCATTTTCCCCTAATTTCAAATGAGAGGGTGGACATTTTCCCATAGTTTGGAAGAAAAAGAGTGGACATTTTCCCCAAACTAAAAAAAATGAATTTCAAGATTTTATTAAAAGAAAAAGAAAGAATTTGTTCCATTTAATGTCACACTATTTTCAAAGTACTAAATAAAAATAAAATAGGCATAGATAATTTATACAATATCAAGTTGAATTACTGTATAAACAGTAAGCTAGTCGATCTGTCACACACAGTGTGCTGTATGGCTTAACAATATCAAGTTGTATTGCTGTATAAACAGTAAGCTGGATGATATGTGCTTTGATATATTGTGAGATGAAGACTTTAATGGTATTATAAGCACCAAGGTGAAGAAACACAGAGGGGTGAGAGAAACAGAGAGGGGTGGGGCACAATTATAATATATGGATGCAACTCGTAATATAATTTTATGGGTTTGTACTTCCTTCATGCATGTAGGCTGTACATATCCATAAAATTATATTACGGACTTGCACCAAGGGTGTTCTCATCTAAGTCGTCTTGTAAATTTTTTCTTAGCTGTATTATCGTTGTTTCATTTATCATAGTTTTATTTGTGCTACTTGGGTTTAGTGCTAATTGGTTGGGCAACAAGTACTTGCACTAAGGTGAAGAAACACAGACGGGTGGGAGAAACAGAGAGGGAGGGGTGGGGCACAATGATAATATATGGATGCAACTCGTTATATAATTTTATGGGTCTGTACATAAAATTATATTACGGACTTGCACCAAGGGTGTTCTCATCTGAGTCGTCTTGTAAATTGTTTCTTAGCTGTACTATCGTTGTTTGATTTACCATAATTTTATTTGTGCTACTTGCTACATGTATATTATTATCTTGTGCTAGCCATTTTAAAAAGAATAAACTATTACATGAAACCTTAATTACATTTTTATTTTTATTCTTCCAATTTTTTTTCTATTTTATTCCATGAGAAATTAAAAAAAAATCTATGGGAACAAGTCCTGGGTGAAAAATCTAGGAGTAATCAGTCTAGGGGAAAAAGTCCGGGGATGAATAATTAAGGGAAAATGTCCTAGGGGAAAATGCCCTAGGGGATAATGTCCTAGTGGGAAATGTCCTAGGGAAAAATGTCCTAGGGGAAAATGTCCTGGACCCTTTGACACTGTGGGCCCTTTTATCACGCTCAGAAACATTATGCGTCATAATTCCATTAAGATGGATGGCTGCCAAATGAATGTGTGAAATATTGATGGGATTACACCAAATAATGAATATGGACTCAGCCAATTGCTGCCATTGACATGGAAGATTTCACCAAGGCTCAATGGTTTAAACCCTTGTCCTCTTGTGGTATCTTCCATGCCAGTTCAATGGCAGCAATTAGAAGATTCCATATTCATTATTTGGGGTAGACCAATCAATAATTACAGACGACACTTGCAAAAATAATTCTTGATTAACTAATTTTTTTCATTTTTTGTCTCAAAAACATAGGTTATGACCTCTCGTTGGAACGAGCTCGTTCCAACGAGGGGTCATAACCTATGTTTTGGAGACAAAAAATGAAAAAAATAATGAAAATTATTTGGCGATTTTTGAGAATAACGCTGGCCAGTTTTGGCCGTTACGTTAGGTAAAGGGTTAATAAATAAAATATGCATTTAGTAGTCGTGACTTTAAGGGAGGCGAGCGTTGGTCCTGCGTCCCGCCTCTGTCCCTTTTTGTAAGCGCATTGCGCATCTTCTGTCCCAACACAAGAGGATTACAATACAGGCCTGCCCTTGAACCAGGGAAGTTCGGGTCTTCTTTCTGGTGAGTAGTAGTGTATGCACGTTTCAGGGATCATTGGCCGGACCCCGGTGCCGGACCCCGGAAGTGACGTCATGTCACGTGACCCAGTGCCGCCATGTTGTGTTGTAATGGTAACCCGCGTGAGCGGCCATGTTGTGACGTCATCCCCATAGTGATACGTGGTGTGACTGCACATGCGCAGCGCGTATTGTTAGGGTGATACGTGTTTCCGTCGTCCATTTTGTATACAGGAGGCCGCAATCTTGGTTTCTATGGTAGCACGTGGTAGCTATGTTACCTAAGGCCTACAATAGGACAGGGGTATGTTCGGAGGGTATGTTCGATTGAATCGGAGTATTTTCTGGAACGACTTCCCTGGATAATTACCACAAACAACCCGACAACTTGTATTATTTCGAATTCTTTCAGAATTCTCTGCTTCTATCTATATATGCAATAGTTATCGTTTATCTGGCCATGTTCCTCTATTCTAGAGTATACTCCAGTAGCGTAGAAGAGCCTATCAACTGGAACAGTTTACCTTATTATTGCTATATTTAGCAATTTCTGGTCTATTCTTGTTAGTTCTGACCCTATTCTAAGTACTCTTGTTGTTTCATTTATCTAGATTGTAACTAACCAATCAGATTGCTTGCTTTCCCATAATCTGTATACAGAGTTATCTCCCCTGCGTATAATAAAAGCCTATATCCAATGACCACATCCCATGGAATCCGATTTTTGGGAAACATCCGTGGCTATGGAATCCCTTTTTTGTCGCATGAGGCCACGAGGGCTATGTAAAAGCCCTCAATGGGTCCTCATTTATTATCCCTCATACCCTCATTGAATTTTGAGGTTATGAGGACCTTGAAAAATTCCTCAATGAGGTATAATTTACTACGACTCTTAGCCTCATATCAGTATTTAACAGGTATATCCTATGGAATCCCATTTTGGAAAACGCCTGTGACTGTGGAATCCCTTTTTTGTCGTATGAGGCCATGAGGGCTATGTAAAAGCCCTCAATGAGTCCTCATTTATTATCTCTCATAGCCTCATTGAATTTTGAGGTTTTGAGGACCATTAAAAATTCCTCAATGAGGCATAATTTACTACGACTCTTAGCCTCATCTCGGTATTTGAGGATACCCATGGCCTGGTATTGTGTTATTCGAGGATACCTATCGAGGATACCTTTTATGGGATACTTATCTGAGGATACTATATTGGCTGTACATATCCATATAGGTCTCTTGCTGGCCCTTAGTACTATTAATCCACCTGATGCTTTATGTTATCCTATGACTGGTATAGGTAGTATGCAATGCTAGGCATAGGGGTATTGTGGGTAGGGGTACTGCCTGGTAGTTTAGAACGGTACTATAGTATGGCGGTATATACACCTATAGGCCCCTGTTAGAGCTTGGTACTATTAACCAACCGATTGCTTTGTTTTATTATATGGCTGGTATATGTAGTACGTTATGGTAGACCTAGTGATTTTGTGGGGGTGGGGGTAATGCTTGGTAGTTTAAAACGGTAGTATAGCATAGGCTGTACATATCCTTGTAGGTCTCTTGCTGGCCCTTGGTACTACTGATCCACCAGATGTTTCATATTATTGAGCGGTATTCTGGGGTGGGGGTCAATGCCTGGTAATACAGAACGGCAGCAGAGTATGGTTGGTATATTCCCCTATAGGTCCCATCCTAACCGTTCATAGTATTAACCTACCAAATGCTTTGTATGAGGGATAATAAATGAGGACTCATTGAGGGCTTTTACATATCCCTCATGGCCTCATACGACAAAAAAGGGATTCCATAGCCACGGGTGCTTCCCAAAAATGGGATTCCATGGGATGTGGCCATTGGATATAGGCTTTTATTATACACAGGGGAGATAACTCTGTATACAGATTATGGGAAAGCAAGCAATCTGATTGGTTAGTTACCATCTAGATAAATGAAACAACCAGAGTACTTAGAATAGGGTCAGAACAAACAAGAATAGACCAGAAATTGCTAAATATATATGATATGCTCTTCTACGCTACTGGAGTATACTCTAGAATAAAGGAACATGGCCAGATAAACGATAACTATTGCATATATAGATAGAAGCAGAGAATTCTGAAAAAATTCGAAATAATACAAGTTGTCGGATTGTTTGTGGTAATTATCCAGGGAAGTCGTTCCAGAAAATACTCCGATTCAATCGAACATACCCTCCGAACATACCCCTGTCCTATTGTAGGCCTTAGGTAACATAGCAACCACGTGCTACAATGAAAACCAAGATGGCGGCCTCCAGTATACAAAATGGACGACGGAAACACGTATCACCCTAACAACACGCGCTGTGCATGCGCAGTCGCACCACGTATCACTATGGGGATAACGTCACAACATGGCCGCTCACGTTACCATGACAACACAACATGGCGGCACTGGGTCACGTGACATGACGTCACATCCGGGGTCCGGCACCGGGGTCCGGCCAATGATCCCTGAAACGTGCATACACTACTACTCTGGTGGTCCCCGAAAGGGGTCGTTGTTGTTTTCTTTCAAAGAGTCCAACCAAACAGAGACAGCATGAGGCAGATTATACTTGCCAGTGATGGCCATCACTCAAAATCATCCTCGAAGTGGCAGACTTTACTTGCCTGAAAACCTATTTACTTGCCTGAAAACCTAGAACCACTGCACCCTCGGGGAGAGGTAGTACCTTTGTGACAGGACCCAACCTCCCACACTGGTCCTCACCCGAGGGTTCAACCGAGATATGTCAACGAAGCCATCACGCCGCAACCGGAGACACCTGCCGAGTACCTGAACCTTTTCCGCCTTCAACACGCCTAGACATGTGAAAACTACCCATATACAGTCAGTGAGGGTCGAAAGGGGCTTGTTTCGCAAAACCGTCCTTGCGCGCCTTAGGCGCGCGAAACCATTCCGTCCGGGTGACGCAACTTCTTATTTAATTAACCCGCACTGTTCGGTACTCCAAAATAGTCATGCTGCCCCCCCCCCCCCCCCCCCCCCACCACAGCCTGAATAGGATACTGCAGACTTTCACTTGTATGGCCGACTATTAGTTCGGACACCACAAGACCGGTTTATTCGTTTCTTTATTTTTATTTATTAATTTTTTTTTTTTGTGGGGGGGGGGGGGGGAGAGTAGCCTATAAAAATGCGTGAAAAACATTTTATTTGCGTTCCTACGATAATTTTTTCCGCTGATGCCCAAAAATGAAATCTGGCTTTAGACGCATCGTTGGTATATCACCAAAATACATACATAGCCTAAATGTATAACAAAATGTTATAACAAATATACTACTCAAAGTTTGCTAAGCACCAAGTATATCCAACCACCTGTTTTACGTTTTAGTTGAAATATTGTAATGAAAAGTGTATATATTTTTATTTAATTATATCTTTAACGATTTAAGTACAGAAATTAAGATTTTATTTGTGTTTGTCATTATTTTTTAGCTTTTGAATACGATAACCATGGAAAATGGATATTTTTGGTAAAAAAGGAAATTTATCAATATGCCAAAAAGTTGACGGAGCGAACCGGTATGGCTTCAATATCGAGTATGAGACCCATTACTGTTAATTACAGCTTGACAACGCCTTTTCATGCTCCCAATCAGGTTCCTTATGGTCCTTTGTGGGATGATGTTCCATTCTTGGACCAGCATGGCACCAAACTCCTGAACACTTCTTGGCCGGACTGGACGGGCTGAAATTGCAAAATGCAACTCATTCCAGACATGTTTGATTGGATTGGGGTCAGCGGATTTTGCTGACCAGTCCATACGCTCAATCCCCTCCCTCTGTCGGTACTCCCCGACAGCATGGACAACATGAGGACGGGCATTATCGTCCATCAGAATTAATCTATCACCCACTGCACCTGCATACAATCCGACGTGGACATACAGGATCTCATCAATATACCGTTGTGCAGTCAATGTTCCACGTTCAATGACACAGAGCTCTGTACGTCCATCCCAGCTGATTCCGCCCAGACCATGATTGACCCTCTACCATAGCGGTCATGCTCAACAATGTTGGCTGCATGGAATCGCTCTCCTGGTCTTTTCCATACCCTAGAACACCTATCTGTGTGGTCTAGGCAGTACCTTGATTCATCTGTAAAAAGGACAGGTCGCCAATTTTCTTTGGTCCATCCAACGTGGTCCATGGTCCATTCATATCGTGCCTGGCGGTGGTTCTGGGACAGCGGAATGCGAATACATGGTCTTCTCGATCGGAGACCACTTTCGTGCAACCTTGCCCGGATAGTCTGCGTAGAAACATTTACCCCGGATGCCTTCTGAAGGTCACTGCGAAGCTGGGTTGCTGTGGCAAAGCGGTTCCTACGTGCCTGAATGATCAAAAACCGGTCTTCAGCGGCAGATGTTGCCCTGTCTCTGCCACCACCATGCCGTCTTACTGGTGTGCCATACTGCTGAAATCTTGTGCAGGCTCTGGTGATCACCGTATGGTGCACACCAAGGGGTTTACCAACCCGACGAAGGGTAGCCCCTTGCTCCACTATCCATACAGCTCGCCACATTTCTGCTTTAGACAAGTGTCCTCTTACATTTGCATTTGCCATATTCAATCATTAAATCACAAGAGTTTGTGTTGAAATGAAGATTGAATACCCTACACATGCCATGTACGTGTAGACAATACACGAACACATGAAAATCAAGAGGTACATGCTTTCCATGACTGCCACTAAATGTCTGCCTGTCAAGAGAGCTAATGTAAACACTGGGGACCATCTCAAACATTCCTCAATCATATCGACCAAACATATCGCAAATATGTCCCAAGCAAATTTCACAATGATGTGTCAAATATTTGATACTTTGCAAACTTTGAGTAGTATAGTTGGAATATAACATTGACTTATTTGGGTAACTCTGAAAAGGGTTAAAAATCCCAGATTGCCCAAGATTTGCAGGGTGGCATAAATCGGATGGGATTCGAAACGCCGACAGAATGCTTTGCACGCCTTTTGCAGGTGTCCCTCCGGGGATGGGATGGGGGATGCGGACTATGTGTGTGTGTGACACAAGTCAAATTATCAAATCTTGTCTTCCCTTTAACTAACAAATTGGCCACATCCGCCTGCGTAATTTATAAATTAGGCAGATAAAAAATGTTATTTTAAGAAAATATTCAATAAAAATATATCATGTGACCCCCTCATTGGAACGAGCTCTTCGAGCTCGTTCCAATGAGGGGGTCATATGATATCGTTTTGTTGAAAATATTTGAAAAAGTAAACAGTCTTTGAATTGATAAATTTTGATATCCTCTGCGTTGGGTAAAGAGTTAAGAAGGTACGTGATTACTAGCAAGAGAAAGTTGATATTAGATTCCAGCCTTAACGAATATGTCTAGCCTGGAAAAATATTGATGGTATCACCCCATCCCCAAAAACCCACACTGACGACGCACCTGACTTTATATATATAATTAAATATAAGTTATGTTTTTTGGTAAATAACGTTGACTGGTTTCCTTTGGGTCTGGTAAAGGATAAAGCAGCTATATTTATCGGTTGAACTACTTGTTGTTCCAGGTGAACAATCACATCAACATTCAGCTAACAAATGACGACAGAAAGTAATTTTGTCGTGTCTCATACCAAAGTGATTGATAATTATGAGGAACATCCGCCATACAGCTGTATCCAAATTTTAATTACCGGCTTTCAAAATTCAAGCTTTTTGTCTTACTCCATTCATCATGTGTATGATATAACCTTTTATTATACGCTAAACGATAGATTATCGAAAAAATTGCGGAAAGATAGAAATCATATCCCCCACTGTGAAGATATAGACATTTTCACTTTCATGGTATCATCAAAATGACGGCTTTCAAAGCATCACTTCAAGGTGAATACGAGTCAAATTTTCACTGGAAAAGATCAATTTTGTTCTGAATGCGTATAATGAAAAGGAAATCAAGTGTTTTGAGTGGATACCGATCTTTTCCCGAAAAAATTCAACACGTATTCACCTTGAATTGACGCATGAAACCTGCCAGCTGAACCAGATCGCAAGACGCTACCTGTTCCGAGTATCGACCAAATCACTTCCGCATATCAATGCGCATCAGCTGTTTACTTTCATGCATCAATTCAAGGTTGAAACGAGGGGAATTATCGATAGGAATGATCAGATTCTTATAAAAAGCGCTCGCGAAAAATAAACATTTGTCTCGGTCACTCGTGAGATAATTGTCGGTATCCACGCAAAAAACATAGATATCATCGGTATTCTGTGTACTCCAAAAATGTGGAAACTTGAAAACCACAAAGGAATTAACAAGCACACACACCATATAGTACCCACCCCCGTACCAGATACGTCAATCCGGAAATAGACTGGAGTACTTCCCATAAATATCTATTGTATTTCTGTAAATGTCTTTTCAGGGAACATGCGCAACAAAATACATAGCGGCGATACAGAGATAGAAACTAACAGCCTTCTATTGATTGAAATTAATTTTAGCCTATACAAAGGTGAAAGCAACTTTAAAGTTCCCAAGCAATATCGACGATGAGCTCACGGTTGCTTGCGGCTAGACCCGTGTAGTGCCCATTACAGCATTCTCGAACCCGTTTCTGTTTTTGAATTAAAATCCTTACTGGGTAATATTCCAACTACATCATCAAGGCATGCCTTCGACGAAGGCATGCCTTGATGATGCAGTTGGAATATTTTGTCAGTCGGGACTTCAAGACGACTGTATTCAATTCGAGGTTCGATTCTATTTCGAATAATACATGTAGACTCGATTCGATCCGAATCGAACATATGTGATTCGCAGAGCCCTACTGAAGGCAAGTTTCGATGATGTAGTTGAAATATTAGTCAGGCGGGGTTCAAGTAACAAAAAATCTCAACACTTCTTGCATAGGTTTATAACCGGCTTGTGTGACATAGTTCCGTTGAAAGTACTAGCAAAATCGAATCGAAGTCTGACCCCAATCTCCAGACGAAAATGCCCTGTCTGGAAAATTATTGGGGTGGGGGTGAAGTACCCTAACACCACCAACCTTCAGTACGCCCTTCACACAACAGGTGTTTACGACTCAACGAGAAGAAATAAACTAGGCTGGAAAAAATTGTAAAGTTCTTTTATATCAGTGTAACGGAACTTGTTTTCCATAGAATCGAACACCGCCTACCTCCCAGAGCTCAGACGGAAACGAAAATTAGAAGTGGCGATTATGGCTTTTTTCGGGGGCGCGGTGGCGTTGCGGTAACCGGTTCTCGTCAGATCACCGAAGATAAGCAACGTCGCCGACGAGCCCGGTTAGTCCTCGGATGGGTGACCGTCTGAGTGATCGATTCGGACTCCCGCGTTGTGTCCTTGGGCAAGGCACTTAACCCCGATTGTCTACCTGGGGGCACGATGACGCCGTGTACTAAGGCGTACTGCACGTCGATGGTGCGCATGTCTTCAACCAATCTAACCCTGCCTGTGCTGCAGATAGGAGTTACGATGTTGGGGAGCTGGCAGTTGCTCGTCGTTGCTCGGTGGTTCTCTCCGGGTACTCCGGCTTCCTCCACCCGTAAAAACTGTCACGGTCATGATTAGCCATTGTGCATAAGTATGTGAACTTAAACGCCAATAGATTATAATAAATAAATATTATGGCTTTTTTCTAGTACAGAACGAGTCCATAAACTTTCAGAGAGATATTAGACATGCACAACATCACCACGTGCCTATTGTTGCGAGTTGTGATGTCTTGCATCCTCATTTTCTGTCGGAAATTGCATTTATTTTTACTTCCATACATAGTGAGGGTGTATGATCAACTACAATGGAGACATTCTTAAAATGTAGTCTAAAAATGCAATATACAGGCATAGAAAGCATTTCGAATTTGGAGAGCGGTGGGTGGGGACACGGACACACCAGGGCACCCGCTCACTGATAGATATTAGTTGTGATCCATGTGCCCTAGTAGCATGGCAGGAATACAAGACACACAGCTATGTTTGCGATTCATGCACCTAAAAAATTACGAAACAAGAGCAACGCGAAGCGTGGTATATACCTCCGACGATGGAAAGGGCAGGTAAGTCTTAAACTAGACACCAACAATGTATAATCTGAAAATAAAATTGATTCGGATCATCGAGTCAGCATTGATTAGTTATTGGATGGAAACCAAAGTCATTATGGTCGCCATGATGTCCATACTGAATTTGTTCTCTGATCCAAAATCGAATGGAAGCTTCATCTAGACACCAATAATGCATAACCAAAAAAATGGAATGGATTCGAGGCAGTATTCATTAGTTATTGGATGGAAACCAAATTCAAGATGGTTGCCATGGAAGCCATAATGAATTGGCCACTGGCGGCCATCATGGTTCAGCTAACTAGTCCATCATTGAAAGGAAGCTTCCTCCAGACACCAACAATGAATAATTAAAAAATGAAAATGATTAGAGTCAGCATTCATTAGTTATTGGACGGCCATATTGAATTGGTTATCTGATCCAAAATCGAAAGGAAGCTTCCTCCAGACACCAATAATTCAGAACGAAAACATGAAATTGATTCGAGAAAGTATTCATTAGTTATTAGACGGAAATTAAATTCAATATGGGGTCCATACTGAATTGGCTAGCTCGAAAGGAATCATTGTCTTGTCATCCACAAGTTACCCCTAAAATTATGATGTGATCAAATAAGCGGTTCTTTAGTTATTGGACGGAAACCAAAAGTTAACGGGAAGACGACGGACGGACATGGTGAAAACATAATGCGCCAGAGACTGTCGGGGCATAAAAAGTATATTTTTGGCTTCCAAATTTAGCAAATTTCCACACCGGGCCGAAACAATGTTCGATGCAGAAATTAGATAAATTTGGAGCCAAACATGTGCACTCTTCTCGACTTTAAAGGCTGTAGTTAACCCTTTACCAGACTTTTTCAGCAGTTGACACTTGCAAATAACATTCTTGAAGCACTAATTTTTTTTACTTTTTGCGTCAAAAACATAGTTTATGACCCCTCATTGGAACGAGCTCGTTGAAAAAAAATGAAAAAGTAAAAAAAATTGAATGGTGGATTTTGTGAATAGCGCCTGCCGATTTTGAACGTTACCTTGGGATAAAGGTTTAAGACAAATGGAACTAGGAATCTTCGGTCACAATTTAATCCTTTCAACTGCGGTAACCGGTTCTCGTCAGATCACCGAAGTGAAGCAACGTCGAGCCCGGTTAATCCTCGGATGGGTGACCGTCTAAACGATCGATTCGGACTCCCGCATTGTGTCCTTGGGCAAGGCACTTTATCCCGTTTGTCCACATGGGGGCACGATGACGCCGTGTACTAAGGCGTACTCGGTGGTGCGCATGTCTTCAACCAATCTAACCCTGCCTGTGCTGCAGTGCGGAGTTACGATGTTCGGGAGCTGGCAGCTGCTCGTCGTTTCTCGGTGGTTCTCTCCGGGTACTCCAGCTTCCTCCACCCGTAAAACTGTCACGGTCATGCTTAGCCATTGTGCATAAGTATGTGACCTTAAACACCAATAAATAAATAAATAAATAAATAAATAAATAAATAAATAAATAAATAAATAAATAAATAAATAAATAAATAAATAAATAAATCCTTTCAACACTGGCGCCATAGGAGGTATCATTTCAGTCAATACTGTCAACGGCGAAATGGGCGAAACCATCCTGGTTTGTTGGGAGGTTCAGTAATAATTTAACCCAACAGCTCTGTCAAGCTTAAATTGTCACCGATCCTCGCTTCACAATTTTTTGCTCTTTATGTCGTCTGCGCGTCCACTACCAATTGTTTCTTCGCGCGAGATGAAAGGATTAAGGGTAAAGTGTCTGTGCACGCCCCTCCTGCTTATTCCCAATAAGACTGCAATGACGAGTTGGTAAAGATAATGTGAAAGATGAACTCTCTCTCCTCTCACGTTATTCTCTCCTCCCACTCTCTCTCTACTCTCCCTCCCACTCTCTCTCTCTCTCTTAACAATTTCTTAAAATAGCGGGAGAGTGGGCGTGCCCCCTGTTCCCCCGGTTCCTACGTCCCTGGTGCAATACCACTAATGCTAAATAATCATTATCCGGGTCTTATATAATGCGTTTTCTCCCAAGAGAATATGCAAAAAAAATTCGACAAGCCAACAAATGTTCCGACAAAATATTTGACCGAGGCCACCCTCCTTCGAGTATCTACACCCCTGCAAATTGTTTGTTTCTTGTTTTTGGTGTTTAACAACACTTTCAAAAGCTAGGGTCACATCGGGTAGGGCAGTTTTACGGGTGGAGGCAGCCGGAATACCCGAAGAGAACCACCAATCAACGGCAAGCAACGGCCAGACTCTCAAACTTACTATCGCTGCACAAGCAGGGTTAGCAGTGCTTGAAGGTAAGTGCACTATCGACGCGTAGTACGCCTTAGCTTAGTACACAGCGCCACCGTGGCCCCCCACATGGGTAACCGGGAGGAGACGCCTTGCCCAAGGACACGACGCAGTTACCGGTGGTTAGGGTCGAACCGTCGGCCTATCGGTTTAAATTTCAATACTCCAACCACTGCGCCACACTGCAAAAAATATAGGTTCTCTTTAGAACCAAAACTGGTTCTAATCTTATCCCTGAGATGGAACTAGTTCTGTTTAAACAGTATTTATTTCAAATCAAATAAATTTATAAAGATTAACATTAAATATTAACAGAATTAAACATAAATTGGGGGGGGGGGGGTTCAGTCGTAAGTTTAGAGCTTATACGAGGTTGTCTCAAATCAGTATTAAGCAAAGGAGATATGAACAGTTGGCATATCGAACCAGTTTTGGTTCTGTACAGAACCAAAGCTGGTTCGATATGCCAACTGTTCATATCTCCTTTGTTTCAAAATGTTTGGCGATTGCGTTGAATAAGCTCCAAGTTTACTTCTGAATCTACTTCAGTTCATGTAATATTCTGTTAAAATTGAATGCTAATCTTGATAAATTTATTTGATTTGAAATAAATACTGTTTAAACAGAACTGGTTCCATCTCAGGGACAAAATTAGAACCAGTTTTGGTTCTAAAGAGAACCTATATTTTTTGCAGTGCACCGTGCTCCCCATCCACCCTGAAAATTAATTATATTTACCTCAAAGTAAGATATCCTTTTCTGAATTCCTCGTAATTACAGTCTGATACAACAACCCGTCGCAAGTGTCACGCAGTGAACCTGAACACAGACACGTGCAAAGAGATATATAAAAGATATATAAATGTAACAACGGCTCTGACATCTGCGTGTAAAGAAAATTATTGTCAAGCGGTGTGCGAAAAATTACTGCATTGTACACCAAGCAAATCATGAGAGGAACACATTGAATCCCCAACAAACAAAATACCAGTGTTCAAGTTAATTGGCGCAATCGATTAATGAACGACAGATCAAGAGATTTCAACATGTTGTACATTATCTTTCAACAGTCTGGAAAGCCAACGTTAAAAGATACAATGCATAGAATAGGGCAGCACATAAAGGTTGGCCTCGGGTGGCAATCTTTGCATGTCCGTCACTACCTTGTGGTAAAATAATTAGGCTTTCCCAAACCCAGTTTGGGAAAGACTATTGTTATTCTTCTTTTTCAAAATTTTTCTTCTCTATTTTTTTTTTTTTTTTTTTTTTTTTTTTTATTCCTCCCTGAATTTTGTCTGTTGAACTGATCGAAAACAAGTTGTACGATTTTGACCAAATTTGGCACACTTATGTAATGTCATAAAATCTAGTGAAATGCGGTATCGTCATATCTGTGAAAACGCGTATTTTCAAAATATTCTGCCAAAACCTTCAAAATTTCACCATTTTTCGAATGTCTCAAAATTTTTTACAGTTATTTCGCTCAAATTTTCCACACATTTACAGCATAATATGAGACACCACAATCACCACTCAAATCTTTCAACATTAACCCCCACTGGCCAAAAATGACATGAATATAGATTTTTTCTTCAAAATTGACCAACTTCAAGGGCAAATTTCTCTAATAACAAGGTTGTTGTAACAATTATTTTGGTTTGGATAGATGCAAGTAGGTAATAAAGGCCGATCTACGACCACTTGTACATGTACGTGTACAACATACGCACACGATGCGTTCACCAACGTGGAATTCAGTGTTAAATCACACGCTTGTTCACAAAAACTGTACATGGTCTTGAATGCCCCCCATGTACAGTTGTGACTCCTAGATAGCACTTTTAACATTCAAATACTCGTGGTGAACGCGCGTTTTTAAAAAAAGGGTGAAATTGTACATCTTCGCTTGTATCTTGTACGTAATTTTTCGTCGACATTCCCATCGCAGATCAGACCATCGATCCATCATTGGCGAACGCGAGCAAAAGCAAAAAATTCTGGGTCATCATCAAAAAACAGTTTTGGGGACTCTAGACCAGCGGTCCAGAACCCACAATTGTGTTGAGACAGATGGTCCAGAACCCACAATTGTTTTGAGGTGGTGGGTTTTTCTCCCATTTATGACATTATTAGGGGAATTCCTCCACTATGCGAAATTCTCAAAAACTCAGCTGATCGAGCGAGCGATCGGATCGCTCGATTCTCGTAAAAACTCGATCTGAACGAAGAGTGTTGTTGTCGTCGGTGTGTTGGAAATTCGCGAGCCCGCTGTCACGTTTTTGATTGATATATATATAGGGGAGAAAAAAATATAAATAAATAGTTATTTAGAAAATTAAATATATCAAATCGAATAGATAATAAAAAAAAAATATGTAAATCATGAGCGATTCTCAGACTATTTGTGCGAGGTTTCTTTTAAACATGCTGAGAGCATACGCAATCTGCATGAACGAACAACTACGTCCCATCTTGTTAGAATGATGCGTCGGGTGTCGGGATTATCTAGACTTCGATCACGAGAATCATTCGTGTCTGACGATGGAAAGGGAAGATATGGTCGTCATGTATTTCGAACCGGCGTTCGAACGCGTTAAATTCAATGATGTGATCACGTTTTGGAAGAGATTAGTCTTCTGTAAGAATCGAGACAGGCCCACAGATTCGGAAGAACTGAAATTAGAAGTTTGACTTTAGAAGACAAGGGATGCATCAAGAAATTATTGCTGAACGAAGCATAAGTCTAAGTTTTTTTTCGTTGATATAAAATAAGGGAGAGTAGAAAATAAAAAAAAATAAATACACACATAAATTTTTTTATCTAATATTAGAAAGAAAGAAAAAACACACAAAATGAGAACCAGAAATAAATTGTATCCGACGTTAGTGGACGACGAGGACGAGAAGCCGAATGGCGTTTTGCCGACGGCGCCGTCTCTAGAAGAAAGAGAAAGAGGAGAGAGGTATCGCATCGATCAAATCAGTAGAATCCAATTGTATCTGACTCGAGAGAGAGATTCTCGTCGTTCCCTCAAGAAGAAGTATTCGCGTTTCGTGAAATTCGTCAACGCGATCGACACGACACTCATCACGATTTCCATGGGTTTACACGTGGCCGGCATCAGATTGTTGTCGACCGTGGTCGGCATTCCGATCGTGTTGACCGTAGAAGGAGTGGCCCTCGCTGCCGGATTGTTTAGCACGCTCGGAAACTTTTTGAGTAGGAAATTATATCTGAAGGCGAGGAAACATGACAAGATTCGCGTCTTGGCGACTCCAAGATCGACACGATATCCGAAATGATCTCTATGGCGTTGAAAGATGGTAGGATATCAGACGGAGAATACTTCGTGATATTGAGCGAGAAAACGAAATACGATGCCATGAAAGAAGCCGTGAGAATCAAGACTCGTCAGATCATCAAGGAAGAGATGAAGGATTCTCTCGTGGAAAAGGGGAGGAAAGAGGCCAGGGAGGAATTCAGTAAGATGATAGAACTCAAGAGCAGCGATTGAAAAAAAAAAAAAAATATATATATATAATAAGAACAGAATTTAAAAAAAAAAAAAATATTAAATTTATATATAAAATAAAAAAAAACGAAATTAATTTAAATAACTCTTAAAAAAAATGTATTGCGTAAAGTGTAAGAGAGTTACCGAGACGAGTAATTCTAGAGAAGTGCGAACTAAAAATGACAGACGGATGCTTCGCGGAATTTGCGACGTGTGTGGTTCTGTCAAGATGCGATTCGTCAAACAAAAGAACGCGAGCAAAGGTAAAGGCATCGTGAATAAAATGATCAACAATCTACCTTTTGAAATGCATCTGCCCGGTCACAGTTTCACGGGACCCGGAACGAAATTGAACAAGAGACTCAACGCCGATCTGACACCCAAATCTTGGAGCAAACCTGTGAATAGGGTGGACGTGGCCGCGTATGATCACGATCTGTGCTACGCCAGACATCCCAACACCAAGACTCACAATGACGTCTGCGACAAAAACATGTTGGGGAGATTGAGAGGCATATCGAATCCGACCAGGAGAGAGAAGATGGAACGTTCGCTGGTTGGCAATCTGATCGGTGCGAAACGTCGATTCAGATGGGGCGTTCCAAAAAAAAAAGCGCATCTGAAAAGAAGAAGAAACGATTATTGACGAGCAAATTGGCCGAGGAGTTACACAAACCCATAGTGCGTAAATTTCGAAAGAGAATGGTGTTCGTGAAGGGTCTGGATGACATTTGGTCTGCCGACTTGGTCGACATGAGATCGTTTTCGAGGTGGAACGAGGGCGTCAAATATCTATTGACGGTCATCGACGTGTTTTCCAAATACGGTTGGATCAGAGCTTTGAAGGATAAATCGCGACCTTGCGTCACCGAGGCTCTGAAGAGCATGTTCGACTCGTCTTCTCGAAAACCGAGTAAAGTGTGGGTGGACAAGGGAAAGGAATTTTACAACAAGCACGTTCGTCGATTGGTAGACCACTGCTCGATCGAAAACGAAGAGAAAGCCAACGTGGTGGAACGTTGGAATCGAACGATGAAGGAGAAGATGCACAGATACTTCACGGCGAATTCGACCAAGAAATACATATACGCTCTGAACGGTCTGGTCAAAGATTACAACAACACACGACACAGATCGATCAAGATGACTCCTGCGGAAGCTAGCAATCCTCGAAACGAAAAACGGGTCTACGCGAATCTATATCCCGAGAGATCTAAGATCAGGAAGAAGTCTAGAACGCCGAAATTTGCGGTCGGCGATCGAGTGAGAATCTACACTTATAAGAAGCACTTCAAAAAGGGTTATACTCCTCGATGGACCTCAGAAATTTTCGTGATGATCAAAATATTTCACACCGATCCGGTGACTTACAAAATCGAAGCTTTGGATGGAGAAGAGATCATCGGAAAGTTTTACGAACAACAATTACAGAAGACGAAGTTTTGATGAAGAACACAAAATTTTTTTTTTATTTACTCTCTTTGACATTTTCTTGTTTACACACACATATATATAAGAGAGAAAAAAAAATAATAATAAAAAATAATTAAAAACTATTTTTTTAGATAAAGAAAGCAAGTTAATTAATAAACAAAAAAAAAACACTAAAAATCCTTTAAAATGACAAATATACTAGATATAACACAAAGCATAGTGAAAGATGAAAGTATTCAAGAATATGAGGTTCACGAATACGAACCGGAATATGAGGTTCACGAATACGAACCGGTAACCGGAACGAGTTTGAACAATGCAGGAGAGATAAGAATCAACGTCGAAACTCAAGATCTATTTGTACATCCTAGCAAGAGTTACATAGTGGTGCAGGGACGTCTCACCAAGGAAGATGGGAGTGACTACGCCGACGACGACATGGTTACTCTTGCCAATAATGGCATCATGCATCTATTCAGTAACATAAAATACATGCTATCCGGACAAGAGATAGAATCTGTTTTTCATCCCGGTCAGGCCACCACGATGTTCGGACTCTTGACGTATCCTGATGATTTTTCGAAATCCAGAGGACTTAATCAGTTGTGGGTGAAAGAGACCATAGGCCCTGCTAGTGCAGGCACCGCCGCGATATTCGACTACGTCATCAAGACGTCCAGACCTAAAGGAACGTTTTCGTTCAGGATACCTTTGAAACACATCTTCGGATTTGCGGACGATTACAACAAGATCATGTACGGATTCAAACACAATCTGATGTTGATTCGAAAAGGAAACGACGACGCAATAGTGAAACTCACCGCGACCGATGCGGGTAAGATAACTCTACACAAGATATCGTGGTTCGTTCCACACGTGGAGCCTTCAATCGTGGAGAAAGCGCATCTCTACAAGATCATAGAATCCAAGAGTAAATTACCCGCGGGATTTAGAATGAGACAGTTCGACATGGCTAGCATTCCTCTCTCCACGAATCACTTCGATTGGAGATTGACGGTGAAATCCGCTTCTGAGAGACCGCATTTCATCGTGGTTGCGTTTCAGACCGATAGGGACAGGTCTCAGGAAAAGAATGCGTCGCTGTTCGATCACTGCCATTTGAGAAACATGCAAGTGTTTCTGAATGCCACGAGATATCCAGCAATCGATTACAATGCTTCGTTCGACAAGAACGATTTCTGCAGACTGTACGGTGACGCCGCTGATTTTAGAAAGAAGTATCATGGTCTAGACGAATTGATGAGCAACCCCAACATATCTCCCGGCGAATACAAGTCGATGTATCCCATGATCGTATTTGACGTCAGTAAACAGAGTGAACGACTCAAGAGTAGTGTGTTAGACATTCAGATCAAGATGCAATTCGATAGGAACGTGCTGAGAAAAACCGAAGCCTTCGCCCTGGTCCTGTCGGACAGAGAATTACAATTCGAATCGGATGGAAATAAGATGTCGATCATTCGATGAGAGACGAGTGTGTGAAAAAAAATAAAAAACAAAAAAAAAAAAATAAAAAGTAATGAGTCATTATTAAAAACAAAAAAACAAAAAAAAAAAATAAATAAAGTAATGTGATCTAGAGAGATTGAACATCTTTCTAAATCTCATTACTTTTTTTTTTTTTGTTTTTTTTTTTGTTTTTAATAATCACACATTATTTTTTTTTTAATTCATTATTTTCCACGCGTTCACTGTTTGTTCAAAGAATCTAGTTCGATCAGTAGACTCACCACTGAATTGATGTTGATTCTCAGTCTTTTCGACGCTGTATCTCTTATCGCTCTCCACACCATTCACCATGAGATTGACGACCGCTCTGTTATTCAAATCCGAGGAAGCCAGACTCATTCGAAGGATTTCACCTCCCAACAGCACGGGATATCCCACCTGACCATGTTTCGATCCGCTACCTCCATTTCCAAAAGACCACTCAGCTTTTCCTTCATCTAAGGTGCCGGCCTCTTCGGCCCACACAGTGATCAATTGTCTAGCATATTTGACTTTCTCCACCACCGAAATCAGGGTGCAGGCATCCGTCATGTTCACGGCATCCGGTAGATTCGTGAGCGCGTGTCCACCCATGTCTAGTTTACCTTCCATGATGTCGCCCTTTCTCCAGACCGAGTTGTCGTCCATGTACTTCCTGCTTACCACGCTGGAATCGAATTCGGGATCGTGATCGAGACCGAATAAATTGTGACCGTTCATGTTGATGCCACCCTCCATGGTTCCGCCAGATTCTTTGTTCAGGTAGAGATCGTCCACTTGCGATTCTAGGTATTCTTGCGATTGTATCACGGCAGAATCTACGTAGCCCTTGTTGACCGCGGTTGAGTCCGCATCCGTGTCGTCGATCTTCGACAGATTCAATATCTTGTGGAATCCCGCATTCAGATCCGATTTCATTTCTCGTCTGTCAGACTTTCTCTGTTCCACATCTACGTAGTGTTTGGTCGCCACGTCCTTGGGATTCGTGGGAGTGGCCACGTTCGTTATCTTGTTAGAAATGGCGTTCAGTTCCGAGTGCATCGTTTTCAGAACGTATCTATTTCTCAGGTGTTCGCTGAATCTCGCGTGAGAGTCATCCGCGTATTTCTTGGTCACGGCATCGGTGGGATCTATGGGATTCGCAACATTCACCAAACGTTTGGATTTCAGATCAAGATCGTCGGTTTTATCCATGTAATTATCCAGCAGGATTCGTTCGAAATTGGCGTTCCCCCGTCAACGTATGTTTTAGTCACAGCATCTGCGAGATCTATCGGCTCGGGAAGATTGTAGAGCTTCTTATCGTTCATGTTCAAAGGTTCTTCTCGAGGTTTGTATCTCCGAACGTAACGTTCGTCCAAGTTGGCAACGTCGTAACCATCGTCGACTTTGAACGTCTTCCTCTTCTTTCTCGGGTTGACTTTTTCGTCGTCACTTCTACCAAATTTATCGACTGGCATGTTGTTGTAAGGATTTTTTGTTTTTAGAAAAAATATATTCAAAACGCAGTTTATTAAAAATGAACTATGTTATTTTATTTTTCGTTTTCTATTCGATTAAAATTTTTTTAAAATAATTTTTTATCTTTATATATACTATAAAAAAAAAATCTCTCTCTAATGTAAATCATTGAGAATGTCTTGAAATCGATCTCCTTCAGACCATCTCTTGAGAACGTAGAGACACAGGTGACCGCAAAACACTTGATGTGGTGATTGCACTTGTTCCGTGTTGTAACGAACCATCGATTTGTTGAAATAGTTCTTTATTTCTTTTGGCGGCGAGATTCCGTAGCTGTCGAAATAATAATTTTTCTTCTTCCCGCTCTTCATCCACGCCACCCAGTGAGTGCCTTCACCCAATGAATCGTCTAGATTTAAAATTCCACATTCCGATTGTCGAGGTCTTCTCTTCGGCAAGGCATCTCTGGAAAACACTCCTAGAAAATCTTCGATTTTCAAATCTTTTGCCGCATTCAACAGATTGATGTTGGATAGGGGCTCATTGGGTAAGACAACACCTTCTACGGATATCTTTATTTTCTTATTCATAAATAAGTATATATTTTTTTTATATATTTTATTATAATTTACTAAAAATGACGTTATTTTTTTTTCTATTTTTTTCTTTTTCTTTTTAAACTAACTTTCTCGATGTCACTATCCATTTCTATAATTTTGCGTTCATCTAATTCTTCTTGATTTTCTGGAATCCTATCATCCACAATCATATCTGGAATCTTATCATCCACAATCGCATCTAGAATCCAATCATCTCCATTCATATCATCTAAAATTGGATCCAAAGTCCAATTTCCGAGTGCCAAAGTGCTTATTTTATCGTCTAACACGAATCTCTTGTCGTCGTCGGCCGTCAGCGAAATCTTGTTGACTATTTCGGTATACAAGTCGTGATTTTCGCTTCGAATCGATTTCATAGTCTTATACACCGGACCACTTCCTAACAGACAATCTTTATACTCTTGGAAAGAGATGTTTTTCTTCACCACGCACGCTTTAACTCCTTTGCACTTCTTGATCTCTTCACCATCTTCTAGATGATAAGCATACAGTTTGGGTCTCAAGCCCACGAATTCGACGATCTATTTACCGCCGCTCTCGTCCTTAAATTTACCCAACACCTTCTTGTTGTCGTTCGAGTGAATGTTGGACGGATGATCGACGGGATAATTGCTCGTGTCGAACCAATTGGCCACGTCCGGAGATATATCTCGGTAGACGTCTTTCGTCTCTATCTCGTAAACTAAACTGTCCGTGTCAGTGAACAGTAGTTTGGCTTTGTCACCAAATTTTTGTTTGACGTAATCGTAGTGAAACTCGTACATCAATCGCTTGCTGATATCTAAGATGATCGGTCCGAGATAATACGGTTTGTCGAACTTCAGGTGCGTCTTTTGCATGTGAACGGCCACTAGATTTTCGTCGAATATGGTTCGGTGTTTGTAATTGGGTTTCGCCACTAATTTTTTAGCTCTTTTCTCAGACGTGACGAGTCGAACGTCGGTTCTCTTCCTGATGTTTTCCATCGATTTGCCGTACACGCAGTTGTTCATGAGTTTGAAGAAATCTTTTTCGAAATCGTTCTCAGCTCGAGTTCTGAGATTCGTGTTGAGATCGATGTATTTTTTCATCCAAGGCTCTTCGTTGAATCGAATGATGCAATGTATGTCGACTAATTTCATCCCGTAATCGACGTACTGTTTCAAATTCTCGCTGTAGACGACGTAGTTACATTTGTTAAATAAATTGGGAATGAGTTTTTCCTCGTCTCCTTCGTTCGGTTCCATTCGTTCAGGAGCCAGCGGATAATCGTTGTGTGGACCGTGTAATTCTTCCGGATAGTTCAAATCGACTTCTAAAATGCAAGGATAGTCTCTCCATTTTTGCATCTCTTCCGGTTCCTTCACCCATTCGAAATTTCTAATTGGTAAAGGATGACTCATAGCCCAACCGTACAGATTATTGGCGTCCCAATACTGTATGTATTTAGTCGACCATTTCGAATCGAAACCTTCTTTCATGTAAGGATTGTTAGCCTCAGAATATCTGTGAGAGATCATCGAGATGCCACCTCTCGCAGCCCTTTCGAACATGAGCAACATGTCCACGTCGGATAATAATTCCAATTGGACTTCGGTAGTCTTCAACAGAGCGTCCCACGCCAGACCAGGTGCGGTGAAATACCAAGCGGGATCCAGATCGTAATTTCGACGACAGACGTCTCGAAAATTTTTGAACACGTCTGCCAAGAGCAGAACGTCGGTCTTCAGATAGAGATCGTGATAATCTCTCATGGTTTTCATATTGAATGATTTCCACACGTTTTTGGCGTGTTCGTAATTCTCATCGGAAATGTCTGATTCGTATAATTTCGAATAAAAATCATCTTTTGAAGGTAGAGCGGTGTCTTCGAATCTCTTTAGATCGTTCATGTAATTGTAAGGATAGACTCCTTTCCTCAACATGACGTCTACTCGTTCTCCGAAATGTTCGCTCGTGATTTTAAATTTATCCTTGCTCATGTTATCGACTAATTTTTCCAGAGCGGTCGACATGAATTTAAAACTGTCGATGAAACGTATGCATCTACGAATGGATTTCGTTTTTTCTTTCAACGTATTTCCATCGATTACTCTTTTCCTCTCCATGAGCTTCCATTTCGTGAAGGAAATGTATCTTTCTTCGCTGTTTGCGATGCAATTTAATTCTTCGTGTGAGGTGCCGAGATTTTTCACGAACAGATGACTGTCATAACCCAAGAGATTGTGAAACATCACCGGATAGAAAGTGGCGTCTCGATATTTTAAATTACACTTGCTGTGAGCCGGACCGTGATACAGACTTGTGTAATGATCGTGGTCTCTGACCTTCTTATTTTCCTCCGAATTCTCGTCGAACGATTGTCTGCATATGTGACATTCGGTGGCTCTGTTATTTTCGACCTGCTTCTCTCACGTGATGATCATTTTTGCTGGAGTTTTGAATTTGTCGTATAACATTTGAATTTTCGATTCTAACTCTTCCACGAACCTTTGAGCCACGTCGTCGTCTTCGCACTGTTTCGAGTAGGTGAAGGGACCCAGGTCGTGTTGTGAGTCGAAAGCGCATTTCATGTAAATGCAATAGCCCGAAGGTATGTGTTTTTGATATCTTTCGACGTAACTTTGAAGAGCGTTGGGTTGACAGGAACTCATTTTCTCGGGGAAACATTCGAAATCGGCGTACACGATGAATGGTACTTTTAACCTTCTATTGTGATTTTCAAACTTCACGATGGTGTTGGGTTTTGGCATTTCGACGGCGACACCTTGATTTTCGTTGCAATATTCGTGATGTTTCGCTAATGATTTTTCGGTCTTAAATATGTTCATGCAGTTGCAACATAAACATATCTTATGTTTATGTTTATTATTTTGTCTCGAATAAAAACGATTGTCACCATTCGAAATGAATAATAAAATAATCGTCTTTTCTCTTCCACGATACGAAATCTGTCTGAGAGGATAGATCGTTCGATTTTCGTCGTCGTATCCTAGGACGTTCACCGCTACGGTGGGATTTTGAGCCTCGAAACGTTCGATATGTTTTAACTCTGTTGGAAAAGTCACTCCGGTCCAATCGAGATTTTTAGAAGTTTCCTCGTAATGAGGAACTCTATTGGTGTGTATTTCGACAGGGTATAAAGCGGAGGTGACTGCCCATTTAAAACACTGATCATCTTTATTTCTCATGTTGACCACAGCGTGTTTCTTAGTCAAGAAATACGGTAATTCCAAGTAGGAAGAACCTTTCAATCGTTTTTATTCATGTGAATTTCGAGTTTCAACACCTCATCGAACGTCTAATTACTACCTTCATGTTGATAATTCGCGAGAGACGTCAACATCTTGTCTTTCATCTTTTCGAAAACGTCCGATAGATCTGAACCTCGAAATACGGGTTCGATGTTAGATCTGAAATATGCATTTTTCACGATGCTCTCGCCGGACTTCACGTCGATTTTATTCATTATGCAATGGAGTATCATCTTAATTTTTAATCCCACGTTCATGTATTCGTGAAACAAATCCAATACTTCTTTCTTCACCCGTTCCATGAACAATTTCGGATCGACTTTCTTCAACGAGGGAATCACGTCGAAAGTTTTAAAAATGCCTTTGATCGCCCTCTCCCGTTCTACGGGTTTCGATTGGAATAGTTCTGCAATGAGTCATGTTACATATTCTTCTCCTTTCTCTTCGTCGATTGCTTGTTGAATTTCGCTCGATATATCTCGTTTCTCTTGAATCTGAAGTGCATCACTCGTTTTCGTTTTAGTTTTTCTTTTCTTTTCTTTGGAAACTTGATGTTCTTCAACGGCTTTTCGTTTAGTCGTCTTCTTATTTTTCACAACCCATGCATCTTTTGACATCGTTGCTATCGACATTTCATTTGCCTTTCTAGCGTTTCGCAAATATTCTTGTATGACATCAATTTTTTTTGATTTAGTTCTATGATTTCTGAAATCTGAAATTTGTAATAGTTTACAAATCTCGTTTAACTGAGGTATGGTTTTCTCATTTAAATTTACCATTGTTTTATCTGTTTGCTTCATTTGTAAGAATATTTTTTTTATTTTTTTTTTGGAATTTTGTATTAAATAATTTGTTAAAAAAGTTTCGCTTTTTTACTCTTTTTATATATACATAACAGAAAAAAAAAAAAAAAAGTTAAATTTTAAATTCAATTTTTTTTTTTCTTCAATGTGTTTTTATTGAAAAACAATTTAAGACCGCTTTTATTTCTCGCTCACAAACCGAACACGTTTTCTCGTCTTCGGAATGACATTCTCTACAGTAATGCAGGTGTGTGCACGGTAGAAACAAGACATTTGCGACACCTACGCAGACCAGACACTTGGTGGTGGACGTTTTACTCGGTTTGTTTTCGACGAGTGACGATAACTCGTCCGCTTCCACCATGAATTTGATGAGATGTTCTAAAGATATGAATTGAGACAGGATCTTGTTTGCGATGTTTAACGCATCATACAATTGTTCCTTGGTGTATCTGAGTTGTAACATATCCATCAATAATTTTTGGTTTTTATCTCTATCCCTCTCTTCGTCTTTGATTTTGATCAATCCCAACATTAGGATCTTGTTCAAATAATCGCATTCGTCTTTTTCAATATTACTTATGTGTTCTAGTAAAGGTACGTCGTGAGGTTCCCAATTCATCAAATGTATGTCACAACAAAAACATTTGACTTTGTCACCTCTACCCACGTAAACGAAACCCACGGCGGCTAAATCTTCAGGTTTTTGAGCGAGATGTGAGGGCCAATTTTTAAACGTTTGAAGTCTTGCACGTTCTAGACTATAATTCAGATGTTTGGACTTGATCATTGTTTTTTACCTCAAAATTGAGTTTGTAAGAATTTTTTTTTTTAACTTTAACTTTTATTTATATATAAAGAGAAATAAAGAGAAACTTTTTTTAACAAATTATTATTTAAATACAAAATTTAAAATATACATTATTTGCAAGAATTCATAAAAACCAAATAATCGATCATGACAACAACATCTAAAAGATGCGAATTGAAATTGAAACGAGACAAAAGGTATGAGAAATCCAGTTTTAATATCTATACATTACAACCACACGATCCCATTGAATTGAATGAGGTCGAGATGGTGGACTTAGAGCGCTACTACCACAAATATCGAATGTGTTTGAAAGTGGATGAAGCCACGCTCGATTTGTTTTACGAGTACCAAAGCGAACTGCTGATTAATATCATCGTCGCTGAAGACAGAGAATTCAACAGGGGTGATTTATTGTTGTCCTATGGAGATTACATATATCCAATAATCTCACCCGAACTCATGAAGAAATCGGGTGGTGAGAACGCATTCGCCTATGAAAAAAAACTCAAAAGAGTAAAGATAAACATACAAACCATTTTCGTATGTGGAAAAATGACGAATGTCAACTTGCTAATAATGGACTTGGAAATATAAACAATACAGAGATTGAAATTAAAATTTAACTTTTTATATATATATAAAGAGAAAAAAAACTTTTACTAAAAAAATTTTACATTAAAGAAAATTAAAAATTAAAAAAACAACTTTTTTATATATATAAAGAGCAAAAAAAAAAAAAACTTTTTAAACAAATTATTATTTAAATACTAAATAATCAATCATGAAGACAACAACACCTAAAAGATGTGAATTGAAATTGAAACGAGTCGAAACGTATAAGAAATTCGGTCATAAAATCTATAGATTACAATGACACGATCCCATTGAATTGAACGAGGTTGAGACGAAGGGCTTAAAGCAGAAATACGAGAAATATAAGATGCCTTTGAAATTGGACGAAGCTGCGCTCGATTTGATTTACGAGTACCAAAGCAATCTGCAGAACATCATCATCGCCGAAGATAGAGAATTCAACAAGGACGATTTGTCGTTGCCCTATGGAAATTACATATTTCCAGACATCTCATTCGAACTCGTGAAGAAATTGGGTGGTGAGAGCGAGTTGACCGATGTAAAAAAACTCAAAAGAGTAAAGATAAACATTCAACACGTTTTCGAACAAGGAGAAGACACGCGTGTCAAGATGCTAATAACGGACTTGGAAATATAAACAATAGAGTGATTGATTTTTAGCGAAGAAAAATGAAAAAAAAAAAAAAATAAGATCATCTTTAGATCTCATTACTTTTTTTTTTTTTTTTTTTGTTTTCCTTCTTCTTCACTATCATCATAATATATTATAATAACGTTTCCTTTTCTCTCAGTTTTCAGCGTCGATTCTTCTTCTTTTTCTTTTTTCTTTTTCTTTGTGATATAATACGATTATAATAACATTTTTGTTTATCCGAATCATAATTATTAACGAATGTTGTGCATCTCTTGGTAACACTTGCATCATTACCATTCTCTTCAGAAGGTAGTGGTGACTGTGGAAAGCATCATCTCATTCTCAACCGTCTATCCCGCGCTTCATCTATCTCTTTCATTAGTTCTTTCCTTAGATATCCATCATTAGCGTCTAACCATTTTTTTATTTTTTCGCTCTCTGGCTTGCGATGTTTGTCATTATCATCAAATTGTTTCTCCAGCTTTTCATCCAGGTGATAAATTTGTTTCTCCACCTTTTCATCCATTTTAAATATATTATTTTATACTTTCTATGATTTTTATATTTTTATATAATTTTATATTATAATAACATATTCAAAATCGGTATGTTCTTAAATGGCGAATTCTCACCGAGCAACAAACCCTTGCCGAGTCGCTCGATGTTCCGTCCACTCTTCAGATAGAGACCGTTTCCTCTCAGAGAGTTGCCACCTCTAACGGGTTCTAGATACAATCCTTTACCGCTGTCGTCTACGTGGACGCAACACACGGCTCCTCCCTTCTTCAAAAACAGTCCACTGCCACCCATTACTTTCTCAACAACTGCCGAACTAGCGAGTCCCGTGAGAGCTCCCACGCTGAGAGTCTTTCCGAGAAAGGGTAGCGCCTTTGCGGTGAAGGGTAATGCTTTTGCAGCTATTCCTGCCAATAGCGGTAGGAAACCACCTTTCATTCTCAAATTGTATCTCAATTGAGCGGGACTCATTCTCACCGTCAACCCTCTTCCATCGCGAATCGCTTTCTCCATCCTTTTGATTTGACTTCTGGTCCAGGCGATCGAATCCTGACCGCCTCTCGTCAGATCTTCGTGAGTGAATTTGAATCTCACCGCCTCGCCTTGAGTTGTTAACGCTCTCTTAAGTTTCTTCCTCTGTCCTGCGGATATGTTCACATTTTTAACCACGTATTCTGTCATAATTCTGTTTTTTTTTTAAAAATATATTTACTTCAATTGTTTCTTGTTTAATAATTATATTAAAATAATTTTGTCAAATTAATATTGCGTTTATTTTATTTTTGTTATCTATATATATAATATTTTTTTTTTTTTACTTTTATATTTCTCTTATGTGAAATCGTATCGTCACTCTCTCTCCGCGAAGATCTAACAGTTCACCATTTTGATCTGTCAACGTGGTTTTCAGACTATACAACGTGTCTAAAATCACTGGTAGATAAACTAAATTTCGAGGTCGCTCCACGATCTTATAACCCGGCTACACATTTGGAAAGAAGGAATAGATCGTCGGTTGAGCGCTACCATTCACGTAGCTTCCAGCAATCACATCCACGTTCACCAGAATGCTATTGACTGCGAGAATGTCAACCGTATTTTCAGATGCCGCGTGGCCTCGATACATCTTTCGATCGAATCCCAACATCTTGCCTATAGAATCGTCCATGTTGAAATCCACTCGAAAATTATCTTCCAAATCCAACATCGTCTGTAAGGTATTAGGATTGGGAGCGAGTCTGATCTTGTTGCTTCCCTTTCCATCCGTCTTCATTCATGTCTGAATGTAATCGTTCAAATCATCTATGTCGTAACTCCCTTTGGGAATTCGAATCTCCAACCAATCCACTCCGTCGGAATACTTGAACGAGTTATTCTTTTCGGTGACGTTGGGAAAGGAATAATAAGTCTCCAGATTCACCAACGCCATCTCGTATCTTTTCTCTCTATTCAATTCGATGGAAGGTTCGAATTTCGTAGCGAATCGAGTCGAATCGCCACTCACCACGATTTGAATGGATTGTTTCGCAGCCGTATTCTCGGCTATCCGTCCTAACAATTCTCCATGTTCGAACATTATATTTAATTTTATTTTTTTTTATTCAAAACTAATTATTTGAAGATTTATTATTTTTCTAATTTTTTTTTATTTTCACGCTCTATCTTATTATTATCATCGGAAACATAAAACTTGTCGAATCTGCACCGATATTTTCCGCGATTAAATTCGCTTGTCAAATCGATCACGACGAAATTGTAAAGTTCACCATCCCAAACCCTCTTGCAGAATCTCCTGAATTCTGCAGCGCTCATGTCGTTTGCGACGTGATCGCCGTAGATGTGATTGAGATTCTTGAGATCTTGGTGAAAGAGACAGAAAATTAGCATTCTCCCTTATCGTCTGTCTGGGCAATCGAAAATAATTCTGCGACAGGTAGAAACAGTCCACGTTGCTGTGTCGACCCCTAACGTAATACGATTCGCATCGGTTCTGTCTCTCCAAAAGCAGATCGTCGAAAATCATGAGATTCTTATCTTCCGATTTCAGTTCTCTAGGATCCGGAACGTCACTAGCGTTCTCATAAAATCGACACTCGACGTTCGAAGATGCATTTCTCTTCATCAGCTCCGTCGCCGCGCCGTCCAAAATGGTCGAGAGTGGAGCTCCGCTCTTGTCGAATTCCTCCCTACTGTCAAAGATTCTGGCTATGACGTCCTTGGGCAATCTGCGATCCATGCACTCTCGAAGCAATCTCTATTCAGGTTGAAACAAGCTCTTGCCAAACACGAACAATCTGTCGTAATCCAACCAGTCGGGTCGGGACAACAGATTCATCAACAGATTGGTCTTTCCACAATTCGATTTTCCCACTATCAAACCTCTTATGCTCTTCGGAAAGAACTCGTTATTCGACCTCTTGGTCGCGGCGTCGTTCCAAGACATATCTTTAATGTTCACCTTGTTTTTATTTTGTTTGTTATTTTAGATTCTTTTCAAACACAATTTTTTTTTAGGTTTTTCAAACTCTGTTTTTAATGTTATTATTATTTATTTATATCGCACCGTCGCGAGTTCTCTTCAATCCGGATCCACTCGTCATTTTGGCTAAATCTTGTATGGGCACCACGGCATCTTTAAAATCTTTCCAACTTTTCGGCGTTCGCTCTAATGCAGCTCGCTTCGCCGGCGGACTGATCAACTTGTCGATCAACGCACCGGCTGCCCTCTTGCCAGCCACAGAAGCTATCCTACCACTGGCTTTGGAAGCGGCTTTCTTACCAGCATCCAAAGACGTCTTCTTACCGACCTCAAACGCGGTCGATGCGAGTTTTCTACCCACATTGCTCGTGAACGCTCGCATTATAGAATCGACGATGCCAGAACCGCCTTGAACGTAAGTTCTGACGTATCCCCTGTTCTTTATCACCAACATATTTTATTTTTATGATATATTTTTGTTTTTTTTCACTGGTAAATCGTTTTGTCGTTTTTAAATACTTTTATTATTCTAGTGTAAGAATTTACTGTTTTATTTTTGTTTGTTTGTTTGTTTTGTTTCTCTCTACTTATTATATACACATCAATCCTTCAATTCGTTCATCAGCTTTTTATACTGGTTTTTATTCAAAACCTTCTGTCTTAACAATTCGTCAGATATAGCAACTATCTGATTATCTAATCCCGTGTTACCAGCCCGTCTGCTCGACATCAACGAACTCAATCTCTGAGACAGAGCATCGGAATCGCTCGGAAGAAAAGTGGTTTTCACCCCTTTGCCGGTCACCGATTCGACGAACTTCTTGTTCATATCCCATATGGGTTTCACCACTTTCGTCCACTTGTAACCTCTGTTGGCTTTGGGTCTCGTCTCTCTGGCATCGTTATTTCTCTTCATGGCGTGGGTCTGGACCAGAATGTCTCCGTAATTGTCGAAATCCTGTTCCGTGTAATCGCCGGGCTTGTTGTAAAGGAGCAATCTCCGCAGACCATCGGTCAATTCGTATCTGTTCGAACCGACGATCAATTCATCATCCCCAATATCCACTTCCGTATCACATACAAAAATCCTTCCCTCCGAATTCTTATAAAATCCATATGACTGATCTCTCTTACCACCACCATCATCATCGGACGATGCGACGCTACTAGTGGTGATAGTCGAAGCCGTATCGGTGTCGCTCTCGCTCATATCTGTTTGAATTCCCATGGGAACGTAATCCGGTGTAGATTGAACGGAATACGGATTTCCAAAACTAGGAGGCAACGAACCCATTCTCAAAGAACTCTCCTTTATAGGTCTCAATTCTTCGACTATCTCCTTCCTGCTTCGCTCTTGACCCTCCGTCACGGGTTTAAATATTTTTGTGGCTTCTCGTTTGAGTTCCATCTCACCGAGCCGTCTGCCCCTGTCAGCAGACTGAATGCCCTTCTTAGCACGTTCATACTGGTCTAAAATTAAATCTCGGCGTCTAGGATCCATCTGTAAAAACATCTTTCGTTTTAATTGTTTTTATTATTTTCAAAATTAAATGTTTAATTATATTTTTTTTATGTTTTAAGTAATAAAAAACTCTTTCCATCTTAATATATAATAATCTGAAAATATTCACATCTCAACTGACTGTGTTAGTTGAAGTTTAAAAATACGTTTAACCAGTACATGACAAACCGGTTTCTGACTTAACGCATTTTGACAGTAGTTTTTACATTTGTCAAAAGATTTTTCATTCACACATCAATTCACTGAGTGTCGAATTAAGAGAGAATCCTTTTGATGACTGCGATTGCTATCATGAATATATTAAAAATTTTACCACTCAAAACCTAATTGAGCGGAAAATGCGTTTTAAACATTCCGGATAACTGTTTGACTTTTTTTTTTTCGAACGAACGCTTAACAGTCAATCTCTCTCATCAAGACAAAATACGAATATCTATTACAGATCATCTCTTTCGAACAAAAAACCCCTCAAAATTCAATTTCTATCCATCCCATCAAGAGAAAACATGAATGTCTATAACACAGACCATATTCGCGAATTTCCAACACACCGACGACGACACTCTTCGTTCAGATCGAGTTGTTACGAGAATCGAGCGATCCGATCGCTCGCTCGATCAGCTGAGTTTTTGAGAATTTCTCATAGTGGGGGAATTCCCCTAATAATGTCATAAATGGGAAAAAAACCCATCGCCCCAAAACAATTGCGGGTTCTGGACCATCTGTCTCAACACAATTGCGGGTTCTGGACCGCTGGTCTAGAGTCCCCAAAACTGTTTTTTGATGATGACCCAGAATTTTTTGCTTTTGCTCGCGTTCGCCAACGATGGATCGATGGTCTGATCTGCGATGGGAACGTCGACGAAAAATTACGTACAAGATACAAGCGAAGATGTACAATTTCACCCTTTTTTTAAAAACGCGCGTTCACCACGCGTTCACCACGAGTATTTGAACGTTAAAAGTGCGATCTAGGAGTCACAACTGTACATGGGGGCATTCAAGACCATGTACAGTTTTTGTGAACAAGCGTGTGATTTAACACTGAATTCCACGTTGGTGAACGCATCGTGTGCGTATGTTGTACACGTACATGTACAAGTGGTCGTAGATCGGCCTTTATTACCTACTGATGCAACAGTGATTGTGGAATAAAGTTACTGTTTACTTTTTAATCTCAGATTTAACCCTCAAGCACAATGAGGGCGAGGATAAGAGTACCATTTGAAAATGCCAAAATTAGCCAACTTTGGTTGCTTTTTCCATCATTTTGGAAAGGGTGAATTTCAAACACTTTTCATGTACGTATTCACAATTGACTACCGAGCATATTTGCTGTTGTAAGTTTGGTTGTAAAGTTTAACCCTATCCCATTCTGGTTACATAAAAGTAGGTACCGTCCAAAAAAACTCCATTTTTTCAGAATTTGATAAGTTTAGGTGGCGATTTACTCCATTTTTAATTGCTTGAGCTCTGAATGTTTTTGTAGCTGTTTGCATCAGTCAAAGTATGACAAATTTTGTTCTATATGTTATTATTAAAAGTTTAACCCTTGGCAGATTTGAGACTTCCCATAAGGGTACTGTCGGAATAATTGTTATTTTTGCCAACTTCAAGGGCAAATTTCTCTAATTACAAAGTAGTTGTAACAATTATTTTCATATGGCTAGATGCAACAATGATTGTGGAAGAAAGTTACTGTTTACTTCTTAATCTCAGATTTAACCCTCAAGCACAATGAGGGCGAGAATAAGAGTACCGTTTGAAAAGGCCAAAATTAGCCATCTTTGGTTGCTTTTTTCTATCATTTTGGAAAGGGTTAATTTCAAAAACTCTTCATGTACGTATTCACAATTGACTACCGAGCATATTTGCTGTTGTAAATTTGGTTGTAAAGTTTAACCCTATCCCATTCTGGTTTGCATAAAAAAGTAGGTACCTTCCAAAAAAACTCCAATTTTTCAGAATTTGGTAACTTTAGGTGGCGATTTACTTCATTCCTAATAGCTTGAGCTCTAAATGTTTTCTATAGCTGCTTGCAGCAGTCAAAGTATGGCAAATTTTGTTCTATATGTTATTATTAAAAGTTTAACTCTTGGCAGATTTGAGACTTCCCATAAGGGTACTGTCGGAATAATTGTTATTTTCGCCAACGTTTTCATGCACTTTCTCGGCACTGGAGCCATATTGTCTCCAAACCTTTTCCATGAGAGGATTGGGCCTTCATCCAAGAACAATTTTGCTGTTATATATTTTATTCAAAGATTTAACCATCACCCAGTTTTCTGGCCTTGAATTTGAGTGCCCTAAAATTCTTCATAAAATTGGCTAATTTGGAGCTCACTTTTCTTCCATTTTCGAAAGGAATATCGAAAAATGATTTACATGTTCGTATTTACAATTGCCTACCGAGCATATTTGCTGTTGTAAGTCTAGTTGTAAAGTTTAACCCTATGCTCGTTCTGTTTGCATAAAGATAGGTGCAGTCCAAAAAAACTCTCGTTTTTCAGAATTTGGTAAGTTTAAGTGACGATTTACTCCATTTCTAATTGATTGAGCGCTAAACGTTTTCTATGGCTGTATGCAGCAGTCATAGTATGACAACTTTTGTTTTATATGTCATTATTAAAAGTTTACCTGTTGGCAGATTCGAGACTGCCCATGTGGGTACGGTCGGAATAATTGATATTTTCATAAAATCACTGAATATTGATAAGCGTGCAGTGGTAGTTTGGAATAGAATATCCGAAAATGCTTTTGAAATTCGGATTCACAGTTCAATTCCAAGAATATTTTCTGTTATAAGGCTGCTGTAAAGTTTAACTCCATCCCTGTCTCAAATGCATAAAAATTGGTGCCGTCGAAAAAAAACTCTCATTTTTTCAGAATTCCGTAGGTTTAAGTGACAATTTACTCCATTCCTAATTCATTGAGCGTTGAATGTTTTCTATTCCTGCATGCAGCAAGCGTAGCATGACAACTTCTGTTTTATACGTTATTATCAATAGTTTAACCCTTGGCATATTTAGGAGTTCCCATGTGGATATAGTCGGAATAATTGTTATTTTCGTAAAATCAATTCCTGAATATATTGGTAACCGTGCAGTGGCCTTTCGGTGGTGCTACATGAAGCCGTAAATAGTTAAGGTTGAAAAGTTCATCAAATAGACAGATATAATGCCTAACTCAGCCGGTGACAGGTAAATAATGAATGGAAAGTCGTTGAATTGAGAATAAAGTAGGGACGAATCGTGCCCTCGGTTTCCACCTGATCCAGGGTATTTCCACGCGCGGCACTTGACAAAGATACTAAACTGTCGGGCAGGGACAGTAGAAAACATTCTGAGAATTTCAAGTTGCTGCCTTGCATGGTAGGGACATAATTGGAGTATATCCGACATTGTAACTGTTCAGTTTGAATGTTAAATTAGCCAGATGACGGCTTTTTCTCCACCGGATAATCCCACCTGCAGCAACCGCGTTGTGTCCTTGGGCAAGACACTTCATCTCCACTGCCCTCGTGGGGGCACGGTGGCGTTGTGTACTAAGGCGTACTGCACGCCGATGGTGCACTTGTCTTCAGCCAATGTTAACCCTGCTTGTGTGGAGTTCGTATGTTGGGGAGCTGACAGTTGCTCGCCATTGCTCGGTGGTTCTCTCCGGGTAAACCGGCTTCCTCCACCCGTAAAACTGTTGCGGTCATGATTGGCCAGTGTGCAAAAATATGTGACCTTAACCACCAATAAATAAATAAATAAATTCTCCACCAGATCGAGTTGTTAGTTTCTGCCGGGACGGTCTAAAATAAGCAGTTTAACTCAAAACTTTCTGTCCCATATGAATGTGCGAATATTTAATGCTGGACAGTTCATCAAATAGACAGAAATAATGCCAGACTTGACCGGTGATAGGTAAATAGTGAATGGAAACGGCGTTGCATTGGGAATACAGTGGGGACGAATCGTCCCCGCAGTTTCCACGCGATCCACGTTGTTCCCAAGCGCTCACGCCACTTGAAAAGATACTGTTCTGTCGAGCAGGGATAGTAGAACATCTTCTGAAGATTTCGTGCATCTGCTTTCACAGGTCTAGACGCCGTGTACTAAGGCATACTGCACGTCATTGCTCGGTGGTTCTCTCTGGGTACTCCGGCTTGCGCCACCCATACAACTGTCACCGACATAATATGACCTTGGCTGTTAATGTGTCGTTAAACTCTAATAAATAAATAAATAAATAAATAAATAAATAAATAAATAAATAAATAAATAAATCCAGTACCAGTTTTGCTCGTACAAATATTAGTGCCGTCAGACAAAATTCATTTCCTGATTAATTTCGTACTTTTCTGTACTCACCTTCCCTGAGTAAGATTGGTATATCTTTTCAATCTCAGATTCAACCCTCAAGCACAATGAGAGCGAGAATAAGAGTACCATTTGGAAATACCTAAATTATCCAACTTTGGTTACTCTCTACTATCATTTTGGAATGGGTTAATTTGAAACACTTTGCTTTGCTATATGCAGAGATGTTTAATCAATAAATCCGACTTTAGTTATGTTCTGGGACTTAATGAAACATGTGCTTTGATCACTTAAAAATAGCACTGTCTGCAAAAAAATGACTTTGAGTGAATACACACTTGTCCAAAAACAAAAAGGAAAGAGCTCTTTGAGCATTCCCTAACTGCTTTCAAAAATCAATGGGGAACAAATTTTGTGTTATATGTTTTAGTGTTCCGTGTTATCCAACCCCAGTTTGGCCGTACAAATATGAATACCGCCAGGAAAGAAAGCACATTTTCTCAGTGATAGACTTCTATGATAGAGGTCCCGAGTTTGATCCCTGTCTGGGACGACCCACGTAATGTCCATGGGCAAGGCACTTTATCCCATTTGCCAACATGGGGGCACAATGATGCCATGTACTAAGGCGTTCTGCATGTCAATGGTGCACATGTCTTCAACCGCTGGTACCCTGCTTCAGCGGAGCTTGAGCATAATTAGAATGTTGGGCTGACAGTTGCTCGTCGATGCTCGGTGGTTCTCTCTGGGTCCTCCGTCTTCCCCCACCCGTAAAACTGTCACGGTCACGATTAGCCATTGTGGATAAGTATGTGACCGTAAACACCAATAAATAAATACCGTCAGGGAAACCCTCTGTGAAATCCTTCTGTCAATAAATAGCAAAGTAGTAATGTAATGCAAGAAATATTAACAAGCTGTTCAACATCCCTTTAATCAACTCATTTTGACTTGAACTGTACCCATCACTGTGTATACTAGCTCTCTAGATGGTTTAAACCATATCAAATAAACAACTAATTTGTGTGTGACATTAACTCATATTACATGTATTTCATTGTATCTGAAACAGATATGTTGGAAAAATTGTGAAATCATGGAGTAGGAAGCTTACACTCGTTTGTTGACAAATCCCACACATTCATAAACAGAAAGAATGATAGAGAATAAATTAATTATTGATATTTAAGGTCACTTTCAGCATCTTCAGCTATATCATGACCATAATATAGGTATTTATTCAAGTCCAGGTATTCATTGCATAGGCGTACAGGGCTATTTTTCAGGGGGGTGGGGGCCCTATTAGCCCGAAAAAGTTGAATCTCAGGAGGAAATGCGGGTATGGAGAGAACCACCGAGCAATGGCAAGCGAGTCAGACTCCCCGACATACTAACTCCACAAAAGGAGGGTTAGCATTGGTTGAAGACAAGTGCACCCTCAAAGTACCCTTAGTACACACCGCCTTCATACCCCCACCCCCACGTGGGAAATTAAACTGGGATGAAGTGTCTTGCTCAAGGACACAATGTGGTTGCCACAGGCGGGATTCAAACAGAGGACTTCTTGGATTGCAACAATCATCTCTACCTTCTGTGCCACCATGCTCCCGTAATATGCAGTAATAGAACTCTTTATATGTACTTGTGTGATTATAAATGAATAATATTAACGTGGATATGGTTCCACTGAATCAACTTGTACAGTATAATGGTCAGTTTACTTGCAACTTCTAACTGATGAGATAGGAAAACAACATTTTGTGTGGAAAACCAAAATGTTTTGTGGTCATTTCTGGCAACTAAATTGTCCGAAATTTTCTGGCATAGTGGCTGAAAAATCGGCTCCTTCCTGACTCAGGAGTGGGTTGAGGCACAGTCCTCCATGAAACCCCGGCCCGTACGCCCGTAATTCATATGTACTTATTTTTTTCAAAGCAGAAAGGACATCGCTTGTTTTGCTTTCTATGAAAATATTCTGTAATTATTGAAGAGCAAATTTTGTGTTAAATGTTTTGGTGTCCTGCTGTATCTCAAATATCTGTTTTGGCTGCATAAAAACTAGCAGCATCACAAAAACTTTGATTTCCACTAAATTTTCTGTTTTCAAAACTGATCGATAGTTTTGTGTACAATACAGTTTGCCTTTTCACATTAAAAAGTTGGGAAAGCCCGTAATTTGTCCAACAAATTACAATTCTCTAGTTACTCTATGTGATGCTTCGTTCTATATATGTGTTGCATCTTTCAATACATGTAGTGTTTTCGTCAATGTATGTTCTTCTCCGGCCAATATATGCACAGAACGACACACGCGTGTGAATGGATTAACCCTTTGAACTCTGATGGTATCTTCCATACCAGTTTAATGGCAACAATTAGAAGAGTCCATATTCATTATTTGGGGTAGACCAATCAATAGTTTCAACATGCAGCCTGGCTGCACGTTGAAAATATTGATTTGGTCTACCTCACATGTTTACTGAACAGCCATCCTACGTAATAAGGTTATGGCGTATCATGTCCCTGGACGGACAAGCGTTCGCTAGAGTTCAAAGGGTTAATCGACATGGCACGAGTGCCAGTGCGGAAGGATAGAACAGAGGCTACACGCGTTTCGTTCGTGTTTATTACACGCATTCGCGTCTATAAAAATACAATTATTAGAAGGACACCCAGTAATTCATTTGGCAACTATCAACAAGTTATTTCGCAATCGGTTCAGTTTTGGGTGATCAATCGTCTGCTAATGTTTACAAACACGTGTGCCATTTGGAGGAATTCCCGTGGGCAGATTTATAAATAGGCCATACATGTGGTGTACATATGTTTGTACTATCGTATTACATGCACATTTGAGCTGGTTCTATTGAATTTATTACCAATATACAGCTAATAATGATTGGTTTGAACTCTCCCTTCTAAACTTCAGTAGTAAATCTATACACAAACATGTTTTTATTTAGTTTATTGTCTTTACGATAGCTTATTAGAACGCAATTGCTTCGTTTAAACTGCACGGCTTCCCTGATTGCAGGTCAAACGGAAATTCCAAGTAGGCGGTATTATGTTAAGTTTTGACAGATGACGTGATCGTCCACAAATAGTCTGTGAACGATGTCCGTTCGGCACATGTGTGCGAAACGGATTTTTATTTTCCATATTGTTAGTGTTACTGTAGATGGGGATTTCATTGAACATGCGTGTAATAAATGTGGTGCTTATGCGGCACTGTCGTTAATATTTGAAACTCGCCCGTCAATACACCCAGAGAAATCTAAGTGTAGAACCAAAACCAAAATACTACATGTGGTTGGAAAGAAGAAACACACACTGTAACCAACCCTTTTAATACTAGATACCCTTTGAAATTACCGAAGATTATCGGGTTGATATTACTCAAATCTACCCGATTGGTTCCCTTAGTATGCCTGCGAGTTCACCGTGTACTAAAATTAAGCCGCACAAGCCTAAATAAATAATAAGATACATACTTGTAATTAATTTAAGTCCAATATATAATTGGCGTTGTTTCAATCTTAGGCTATACTTACCCACCCCACTCTACCCCACACCATCCCACGCCATCCACTTTTGGCTATCAACCCTGTTACTGTAGCTGATTATAACAATGTTAATATCCACGAGAGAGAGGGGTGGAGAGGGAGAGAGAGTGGAGGGAGAGAGGGAGGGAAGGAGGGGAGGGAGGGAGACAGGGGGAGGGAGGTAGAGCGATAGAGAGTTACAGAGAGATACTCTAATATGTCTATTTTATAACTATCACAGACATGTATCTTAGTAGAACGGGGGATACGAGCGAACCAAGTTTTTGGCACAGATCGTACCTCACCAAAAACTAAGTTTTTTCGGGCAAATCGCGTTCATCACGATCGAAATCCATCGACATGTTCGATGCGACACGTTCACGTTTACATCGTCACTTTCTCCCGGGTTTTACAGTGGTGGACGTAGACGAGGTGTCGTGCGTTCGACGTTCAATTTCTCTAACGATCAACGTGGATCCGACTAAAATTTCGATGGAATTTTAACAAACTCTATAAATTTCCTCTCTTAAAAATTCACTTTTAGGTGCGCTCGTGAGATCTGACAACGATCGTTCCCGGGAAAACACTCACCCTTTCGCAGAGGTAACACGGACCCGTCATTTAGGTGGATTTTTTCGACAGAATACCGCGATTATGTAGATATTATGAGTTGTGAGACGGATGATAAAAAAATGTTTTTTTAAATATATATAAACAACATTCAAAAAATAAGAATACAAAAGATATATATAAAACAACATTCAAAAAATAAATAAGAATACATAAAAATAACTGTTTTCTTATTAAAAAAAGAAAGAAAAAAAAATAATAATAAATAAAAACAATGTTTCTACATATCGGAGATTCGAGGTGAAGGGACGTGCAGGTTCGCGAATTAATACGAAGTATGGAGAATATTCAGGTGCAGGATAGGGCCAGGCGATTGGGAGAGATGGGATTGAGACGACAGGCGACCAAGTTGTTCAGACCCATCACCGAGGTTCAGGAACGAGCCAGGAAAGAGATCGTCGACGAATTGAGACCCATAAGAGATAGTTCTCTGAGGATGGGTTTGCACCCCGGTAGTTCTACGTCGAGAATTCCGTCTGGTTACACTCCGGATAGAATCGAGACCGATCCGAGTAGCGTCGGTAGTTTTACACCGAAAAGTTTGTCCGAATACACTCCGAAGAGAATCGAGACCGATGCGAGTAACGTCGATAGTAGCGACGCTTCGAGCATTTTTAGCAGATCTGATGGTAGTAGTGGAATCGTGAAAGATCCGATGTACGGATTTCGTGACTATCGCGATAAAACTTTCGTGGGTGACACGGAAGTATCGCTTGAAGGTCACTATTTGTTCGTCGGTCAGAACAGGTACGATATGACCGACGGATTGTATACTCCACTCTCTCACCAGAGACCCGACGATTACACCGAGGAGAATTACAGAAATTATGGAGACATTCTGGTTCAGACTCACGCCATGAAGAAGAACAACAATCCCAAAGAGATGAGACCTAAGGATAGGAGAGGTTACAAATGGAAGAACGTGGTAGAACCCATACGGAAGGCGAACGAGTATTTCGTGAAATCGACAACTGGAAAGGGAATGACCGATATGATATTTCTTCCGCACGACCCCGATGCCTTGTTGGGGAGATTAAGATTGTTGATGGCAAGCAGGGAGGCTGATAACACCAGAGTGGATAACGAGATAGTGAGCGTGTGCAACGAATTGTTGAGGCAGAGGGTCTTGACTAAGAAGAATTATCAACAGTTGATGAATAGTTTGAAATAATAAAATAGTAAGAGAAAAGAAAAAAAACAAAAATATTAAGTAAATAAAAATATATATATATATATATTTAAAAAAAATAAATAATAATAATAATAATTAAAAAAAAATGTTAGTAATAAATAACAGGGGATACACTAGATCTTCGGTCTATGGCGGATCGGGCATCGTGGATTCAATGATGCGATTTTTAATTCGTAAATTCACCGGCGATGCTGTGAAACAGATTGCGTCGAGCGCTCTCAAAATCGGAAAGAAAACAGCAATCGATGCGGATAAGAAAGCTGCAACAGAAGCGAGCGGTAGAATAGCTTCGGATGCCGGTAAGAGATGTGCCGATGCTTTGATTAATAAATTGATAACTCCACAACCTGCCAAACGGTCGAGAATCGAACCGAAAAGTTGGAGAGATTTCTGTGATGATGTCGCACCAATACAAGACTTGGCTGAAATGACGAAAGAATCGGGATTGAAAGGGAGTTATAAATAATAAAAAAAAAACTTTTTTATATATATATATAAAAATAGAAATTAAAATAGAAAAAAAAAAAAAAAAAAACATAATTCAAAACATAGTAAAAACAAACTGGAGAAAAAAAAATGAATATCAAAAACATGTCTTGGAATGACGTGATGACCAAGGGGTCGAACGACGAGTTCTTTCCCAAGAGCATAAGAGGTCTGATAGTGGGAACATCAAAATGCGGAAAGACCAATCTCTTGATGAATCTATTGTTGCAACCTGGTTGGTTGGATTATGACAGATTATTCGTTGTCGGCAAGATTCTCTTTCAACTGGATTACAGATTGCTTCGAGAGTGCATGATGCGTAAATTACCCAAGGATGTTATGTCGAGACTCTTCGACAAGCGAGACGAATTCAAAGGATACGAGACTTTGAATATATTGGAAGGAGTGGCGAGAGAATTGACCAAGAAAAACGTAGAGTGTTCGAACGTGGAATGCCAGATTTACGAGGATGCCGACGACGTTCCCGATCCTAGAGAGCTGAAGTCGGAGAATAAGAACCTCATGATCTTCGATGATTTACTGATGGAGAGACAGAATCGATGCAGATCGTATTACGTTCGAGGACGTCACAGCAATGTGGATTGTTTCTATTTGTCTCAGATTTATTTTCGACTACCCAGACAGACAACAAGGGAGAATGCTAATTTTCTGTGTCTCTTTCATCAAGATCTCAAGAATCTCAATCACATCTATGGAGGTTACGTGGCCAGTGACATGAGTAGGGAAGAATTCAGGAGATTTTGTAAGAAGGTGTGGGACAAAGGACTTCACAATTTCGTGGTGATCGATTTGACTAGCGAATTTAACGATGGAAAATATTGAAGCGGATTCTATGATTTTTTTTATATTCCTGATAACAATAGAGAAGAAAATAAAAAAAACAATATCGATAAAATATAAAAAAAATATATAAATAATAATAATAATAAAAAAAATGTCAGAACATCACCTGTTAGAACAGATAGTCAAGAATATGGCTGCGAAACAATCCTTTCAAATTGTAGTGAGTCACGACACGACTCGATTCACAACTAAATTCAAACCTTCCATTGAAATGAAGAAGGAAATTGGTTAATCTCGAGACTTACTATTCGTTTCCCAACGTCACCAAAAAGAATAACGCGTTCAAGTATTCCAATGGAGTCGATTGGTTCGAGATACGAATTTCTAAAGGAAGTTATGACATAGACGATCTGAACCATCACATCCAGGCGAGACTAAAGATCGACGGTCACGGAAGCAAGATGATAAGAATTGCTCCCAATACGAATACTCTACAGATGATATTAGACTTGGGAGATAATTTTCGAGTGGATGTTAGTGTGGAAGATTTGATTGGTAAGATGTCGCGATTTGATTGAAAGATGTATCGAGGTCATGCCGCGTCCAAAAATATGGTCGACATTCTCGCGGTCAATAGCAACTTAGTGAATGTCAATGTGATCTCAGGAAGTTATGTCAATGGTAGCGCTCAGCCTACGATCTACTCGTTTTTTCCAGACGTTTCGCCGGGTTACAAGTTCATGGAGTGACCTCGAAAAGCTCATCTATCTACCCGTGATCCTGGACACATTGTATAGCAACAAAACCACGTTGGCGGATCAGAATGGAGATCTGTTAGATCTTCACAGAGAGAGAGCGACTATACGATTTCACATCAGAGAGATATAAAAAAAAATAAGTAAATAAAAAAAATAGTAATAAATAAAAATTGAAAAAACAAAAAAAAATTTTTTTTTTTTTTTTTTCATTCAACAAAAAGATTTTTTTCATTTTTTTTATATATTTATATAAGAAATAATAAAAAAAAATTATAACATTTATAATAATTAAAAAAAACAACTTATAATATTCCTAATTAAAAATATTTATAATCCAGTGAAAAAAAAAATATGAGTAGTAGTCAATATATCATTAAAAACGTGAACCTATCTGAAGGACAGAAAGCTAAACTTCGCAGAGTGTTGAGTCATCGAGGCGAAGTCATTAGATTTTAATTTCGTTGTGAAGATCTGGTGAGTGGCGGTAGCGATCAGATCGCATGGACTAAAACTCAAATCAAAAGGATGGAGAAAGCGATTCATAATCAACTGGGAATGACGGTGAGATTGAGTCCCGCTCAATTGAGTCCCGCTCAATTGAGATACAATCTGAGAATGAAAGGTGGTTTCTTACTTCTATTGGCGGGACTCGCCGCCAAAGCATTACCCATTCTCATGAAGACGGTGTTACCAGCTCTGGGTGTGGGAACTCTCTCGGGACTCGCTAGTTCGGCAGTTGACAAATTAATGGGTAGAGGATTGTTTCTGAAGAAGAGAGGAAATGGACTATTTTTGAAGAAGGGAGGAGCCGTGTGTTGCGTAGACATCGAAGGTAAAGGATTGTATCAAGGACCCATGAGAAAAGGTGGCGATGCTTTCCACGGAGATGCTCTCTGTCTGGAGACTGGAGAGAATGTGAAACCGATTGGTAAAGGTGTATTGTTCAGTCAAAATTCACCGTTTAAGAATATACCCATTTTGGGTATGGTATAATAAAAAAAAAATAACGATTAAAAAAACTAAATAACAATTAAAAAAATGAAAGAAAAGGAGAGAAAATGACTTCCAACAGACGTGTTCACAAGACGTTCGTATTATAAAAAAGCTTTCAGATTTTCACAATGTTTACACGAGAATGCATTAGAAACAATTCAATCGGAACAAATCGCACATGGCACATGTTTAAATGGGTACAGAATGTTGTTTTCTTTAATATTGTTATTCATATTCCTAAATTGAAGGTATTTCGAAAATATCGAAACGATGAAGTGTGAAAAAAAGGTTCCTTACCAAGATTATAACATGATTATAGATGTTCTAGATCGTTTAAAATACGATTTGACATTTGTAGAACGTTATAATTACAGGAAGTAGCATTATATAATTGTTTGCATGAAAAACGTAGTTAATGTATTTGATCGTGGTGGTGTTGAAAATATTGAAAAATCTATTCGCGAGTGTGTCAAATGTTTTCACAGATTACACTCGTTTGCATTAAATACATCATGGATCGAATTTGCTGAAAGGTTAAAAATCATTATCGATTATTTCCCATATCAATCTAACAACGACGACGATGAAAAAATGATTGTTTTATCGAAATACGAGAAGCATAAACTCCAACTTTTGAAAAAAAAGTCTTCTCTTTCCAGTAATAATACACATGATCGTATTAGATGAGAAGTATTCGTTCACTCGTTTGATGATGAGAAGAATAGATGTGTTGTTATTAAAAAAAACGTAATATATATAAAAGAGACAGAAAATATAAAAAACATAATACAAAAAACAAAATAATAGAAAAAAAATAAATAATAAGAATAGAAATTTTTTTTTATATAAAATAATTATGAGTAAAACGAATGATTCCATGAAAACGAGACCTTGGTTTCTCCGAAGGGCACTGTGCAGAGCTTACATGATGTACATGAACGAACAATTTCCTCGCATCATGCGCGAAAGGTGCCTTGACTGTCGAGAGGAGAAAAAATTTAATCACATTGATCATTCGTGTTTCACGATGGAATGGAAAGACACTGTCTCCATGTATTTCATGACTGCATTGGGATGCATCCGACGTGATGACTTGATCGAATGTTGGAAATAATTTGTGGTTAGCGTCACACTAAATTGGAAAAGTTCAAGATGGTGCATCGAAGTCTCACCAATGAAGAGAGAGGATAAATTTTGAAATATTTGTTGGAAAATGGGGGACCACAACCACGAAAGGAGGTTTTTAATGTTGGATTCCTTGTTTTAAGGGAAGAAAACTTTCGAAACAAATGTCTGTATTCCATGTTTTATGGAAGAAAACATTAACAAAAATTTTTTTCTCCATTAAATAAGGTGAAAATAAAAAAATGCATAAGAAATAATAATAGATATAAGTAAAATAAAATGAAAATGGAACTTCGAAGTAAAAACATCTATCCATTGTTAGAGAAGGTGGAGCCCATGGCACCTATTCTACCACTAGAAAGTAGTGACGACATGGCACAGGAGTATCGAATTGAACAAATCAATAAAATTCAATCGTATCTAATGCGAGAGAGAGATTCTCGTCGTTCACTCAATCAGAAATATTCGAGATTAGAGAAATTTGTGAGCGGTGTGGATTTGACTCTCATCACGTTCTCTATGGGTTTGCATGTTGACGGAATCAGTCTATTGTCGGCCGCCATCGTTGCTCTTCTGGTCGTGTTGGCCGTAGAAGGATTGGCTTTGACTGCAGGATTCATCAGTACGATTGGAAAATTTCTCGCTAAGAAATAATCCGTGAAGGCCAAGAAGCACGAAAACATCAGTGTTTTAGCCGTCGCAAAGTGCAATTCCGTGTCAGATAAGATATCTATGGCATTGAAAGACGGTAGGATTTCGAACGGTGAATTCATTGACATATTGAATGGAAAAAAAAATATGAAGTCATGAAAGCGAAGATAAGAGTCAAGAGTCGTCAGATCATCAAGGAAGAATTGAAGGATTCTCTCGTGGAAAAAGGTAGGGAAGAAGTAAGACAATCGTTTCATAAATTATTGGATCCCAAAAAGATTCCAGAAGCAATCGATTGAAAAAATGTATATATAAAAGAAGAAAAATTATATATAAATTAAAAAAAAAAATTAAAATATATATATGAAAAAAAAAATGGATTGCATCAAATGCAAGAGAGTTACTGATACGGTTAGTGTTAAAAAAGTACTGACCAAAAAATAAAAGTCCCATGCTTCGTGGAACATGTAAAATGTGCGGTTTGACAAAAACGCAATTTGTCAAACGTGGTGCCGGTCTGACGAATAAATTGATTAATAATCTACCCATCGAAATGCATCTGCCAGGACATCAATTCATGGGACCCAGCACGAAATTAAATAAGATATTGAATCGAGATCTGACACCTAAATCTTGGAGAAAACCCATAAATAAGGTGGATTCGGCCGCTTACGCTCACGATCTGTGCTACGCTAAACATCCCGACGTTGAGAATCATAATCGAATCTGCGATAAAGACATGTTGACAACGTTGAAAAATATACCAAATCCCACTAGAAGAGAGAGACCCGAACGTTCGTTGGTCGATAAAGTGATCATTACCAAACGTCGATTCGGATGAGTTTCTAAAAAAAATGTCCAGAAAAACATCATTAATGAATGCATTGGCGAACGAACTACATAAACATATGTCATGCGTAAATTTCGAAGGAGAAGGGTATTCATGAAGGGTCTAGATCAGATTTGGTCAGCCAATCTGGTCGACATGAAATCACATTCGAAGCGGAACAAGGGCATTAAATACATACTGATGGTCATCAACGTGTTTTCGAAATATGGATGGATGAGACCTCTGAAGAATAAATCGGGAGCTTGCGTGGCTGAGGCTCTGAAGAGCATATTTGTATCGTCTTCTCGAAAACCGGATAAATTGTGGGTGGACAAAGGGAAGGAATTTTGAAACAGTCACATTCATCCATTGGTCGACCTCTATTCCATCAAAAACGAAGGGAAAGCTAACATGATCGAACGTTGGAATAGAACCATGAAGGAAAAAATGTACAAGTATTTCACGGTCAATAAGACCAAGAAATATATCGAAGTTCTAGACGAACTGGTCGAAGAATACAATAACACGTGACATAGATCGATCAAGATGACTCCCGTGGAAGCTGGTGATCCTCGAAACGAAAAACGCGTCTTCGTTAATCTCTACCCCGAAAGGATCAAGATCAAAAAGGAGTCCAAACCACCGAAATTTGCAGTCGGCGATCGAGTGAGAATCACTTCTTATAAGTCACTCTTCACAAAAGGTTACACTCCTCGATGGACCTAATCTCTACCCCGAAAGGATCAAGATCAAAAAGGAGTCCAAACCACCGAAATTTGCAGTCGGCGATCGAGTGAGAATCACTTCTTATAAGTCACTCTTCACAAAAGGTTACACTCCTCGATGGACCGAGGAAATCTTTAAGATCGTTAAAATATTTTACACAGATCCGGTGACTTACAAAATAGAAGCATTAGAGGATGATGAAGATGACAGCAGAGAAATCATTGGAACATTTTACGAACAGGAATTGCAGAAGATGACATTTTGAAGAACCAACCCTTCACTTTTATTTTTTTTGCATATATATAGTTAAAAGGAAAAAAAATAATAAATAAAATTAATAATTAAAAAAAAAATTAATAATAAAAAAGTGAATTAACACCCAGACAACAAAAACAAAACATGATGAATATATTAGATATAACTGAAGGTATATTGAGAGACGAAAGCATTCAAGAATATGAAGTTCACGAGTACGAACCAGTGACAGGAATCAGTCTAAACAATGCCGGTGAAGTAAGAATCAACATAAAAACTCAAGATCTGTTCGTTCATCCCTGTGAAAGTTACATAGTGATACAAGGGCGTCTAACCAAGGAAGACGGAAGCGATTATGCTGATGATGACGTGGTCACACTAGCCAATAATGCTATGATGCATCTGTTTAGTAATATAAAATACATGCTCTCTGGACAAGAGATAGAATCCGTGTTTCATCCCGGACAAGCCACCACGATGTACGGACTCTTGACCTATCCGGACGATTTTTCGAAATCTAAAGGACTCAATCAGTTGTGGGTGAAAGACACCGTTGCCGACATGAGTGCAGCCAATACCGGAGCTGGCTTGATATTCGACTACATCGTCACGACATCGAGACTCAAAGGAACGTTTTCGTTCAGGATACCTCTGAAACACATATTCAGATTCGCGGAAGATTACGATAAGATTCTCTATGGATTCAAACACAATCTGACGTTGATTTGAAAAGGAAATGATGAAGCCATCGTGAGACTCACTGCAATCGATACGGGTAAGATACATCTGAACAGGATATCTTGGTTCGTTCTGCACGTATTGCCTTCAGTCGCAGAGAAAGTACGTCTCTACAAGATCATAGAATCGAAGAGTAAATTACCAGCGGAATTTAGAATGAGACAGTGCGACACGACTAGTATTTCACAGACTAGCAATCAATGCAATTGGAGATTGACAGTGAAATCTGCTTCGGAAAGACCGCGATTCATCATAGTGGCATTTCAAACCGACAGACATGGGTCTCAAGAGAAAAATTCTTCCCTGTTCGATCATTGTAACTTGAGAAACATGCAGGTATTTCTAAATGCCATGAGATATCCGGCCATCGATAACAACGCCTCTTTTGATAGGAACGATTTCTGCAGACTATACGGCGACACCTCGGATTTCAGAAAGAAATATCATCACCGCAACTTAGAAGATCATTCAAGAGAGAAAATATTGATCTATTCAAAAACTTGCTTCATAATATTAATTTTGACTCAGTGTATAGCTGTACGTGTGTCCATGCAGCATACGAAACATTTTTGAATATCTACCTTGACACATTCGAATTGGCATTTCCCCTGAGAAGCTTGAACTAACCAAAAAAGCTCATAAAATGTAAGCCCTGGATGACATCGGGTCTGTTACAGTCCTCCCAAACTAAAAATAAACTTTACCTAGTTAAACTGAAAAAAAAACACGGAAATTAACATCAATAAATATAAAACGTACTCCTCGAGTTTAATCAATTAAAGAGACGAAGTAAGGCTACATACTACAATGACGTTATAGAAACAAACAGACACGACTCTAAAAAACATGGCAAATACTTCGTACCTTAATCAACAAATCAAAATCAGCGGCGACACTTCCCTCTAGCATATTCTCATAATAATGTTGAAATATCTGACCCCGATAAAATCGCCACCATTCCCTCTAGCATAATCTCATGATAATGTTGAAATATCTGACCCCGATAAAATCGCCACCAGTTTTAATGATTACTTCTCAGAAATTGGTCAGACTATTAACGATAACGTCCCCACCTCCGATAACAACTTCGGTGACTTCATGAATGGAAATTACCCGGACTGTTTTTTATTACCCCAACAAACGAGCAAGAAATCATATTGACAGCCGGACAATTGAAAGGGAAAGTGAGTACCGACGCTTTCAATTTATCTACAAAAAATAATGAAAGAGACAATTTGTGAGATCGCGAAACCCCTGGTCTATATATTCAATCAGTTATTTATACGAGGTAAAGTGCCCGATAAAATGAAAATAGCAAAGGTGATACCAATTTTCAAAGAAGGTAATTCCCGTGAGCTTGGTAACTACAGGCCAATCAGTTTATTACCAGCTTTTTCGAAACTTCTGGAGAAAATATTGAACCGGAGACTCTCTAATTTTCTCAATGATTTTAATATTCTGTACGAACATCAGTACGGTTTTCGCAAAAATCATTCTACTTTTCACCCCATCATGCACCTTTTGCAGTATGTCGCTGAATGCAACGACATGCCTACAAAAGACTCCACTCTAGCCGTCTTCCTCGATTTGTCAAAGGCATTTGACCCCATTAGTCACGAAATTTTACTTAGCAAAATGGAATTCTACGGAATAAGAGGGATAAGTAAACTTTGGTTCCAAAGCTATTTAACAGGAAGAGAACAGTATGTGGAATACAACACGAATCGGTCCCCAAACCGACATGTCACTTGCAGGATCCCCCAGGGGTCTGTGTTGGGGCCTATCCTCTTTTTAATCTACGTGAATGATATGAGATACTCCTCTGTTCTTAACCTCTTATCATTTGCCGACAACACAACCCAGTTTACAGCTGGACATGACCTGAATACTCTGGAGACTACAGTTAATACTGAGCCGAATAAAATATTCGACTGGTGCTGTTGCGACAAACTCAAAGTGAATGCCAATAAATGTAAATATATTATGCTACACCCACCGAACAATCCGAACAAATCCGACCTACTAAATATTGTTCTTAACAATACTAAGCTTTCACCCATAGGTAACTCCCAACAAGAAAAAGTCGCTAAGTTCTTAGGCGTATACCTTGACGAAAACCTCAATTTTAAGTACCACATATCCACAGTGTGTTCTAAGATGTCAAGTGCAATCTACTGCCTTAACAAAGTGAAAAATGTTCTCCCCAAGAAATCACTGATATTACTGTATTATACATTAGTTCATAGTCACCTACTGTATGCAATCCATATTTGGGGGCATGGGCCATCCAGCAGAAAATATACTCTCTACAGAAACGCGCGATGCGAGTAGTTAGTTGTAAAAAATATAATAGCCATACTGATCCCTTATTTAAGGATAATAAGATTTTAAAATTTAACGATCTATACAAAGTGAAAGTCTCTCTTCATGTACGACTGGAAAAACGGTAGGCTGCCCGACTCATTCAAAACTTTTTTTAGTGTACACTCATCAAGTGGACTTCAAACAAGACAAGTTGGCATGATACAGTCGCAGAAAGCTAGAACCCATTTCTCTGCCAAACTGCCGAAACATAGCTTCCCAAAGATTTGAAATGGAATTGATTCTGACTTACGGGCCATACCTTCCAGATATGTTTTCAAGAAACAGCTTACTAATGAATGCTTAACAAACTACTCCTCACATGTTACCTGTTCGTATCAAATGTGTCCGGATTGTAGGCCTAATGCTCATTGATACTCGCATGTCTCGTCACTCGCCCGTGGGACCTATTATCTGAGAGAGAGAGGGAAAGATGTCGTCGCCTGGGTGCTTGAGTGCTCCATGTGCCAGTGGGACATAGGACACTTTAGCACTATGGTATACATTAAGTCTCCATTGACGTCCATACCTTAAGTATGACGTCAATGGAAACAGGAAATCGTTCTATTTGCCAATAACATTCCCTCCTAGTTACAAACGAGCCATATTCTAAATACTTCTGCTCAAGGCGCCGACTGTTCGAGTCTTTCCTGTCAAGAAAAAAAGCATTCTTAATCGTTGGACGCCATTGTCAGCCCATGTCGGTGACTTCTCCAGTTATCTCATCCCACCGACCTCAAATTAATCTCCCAATCATACCTTGCCCCACCATCTCACGTCCAATCTTATATATCCAAATTTGTAGTCTACCGTCAAATTGCACTCGCGTATATCGGGTGCAGTCTTTCGCGTACACTGGGAAGGGGTTAGCATATAGTTTCGAGGTCTTCCTTCCTCTCATCATTCGTTCAATAGTTGAGCCATAGGCAGTGGTACTTATGAACAAAAATTTCCAGCGTATTCCATTTCTATGTAGTAATTTCTGTATTGTCTTTCTCTCTTCCTGGGGGCAACAGGAAGACAGCCAATGTGGCTATGTTGTCTCCCAACAATTTACCAGTGTATCCTATATACGTAAAACTCTCTGTACAAATCTAACTTGTAAATTTGGTATTTTGTTGAATAAATTTCATTTCATTTCATTTCATTTCATCGACTGGACGAATTGATGGGTAATCCTAACATCACCCCCACCGAATACAAATCGATGTATCCCCTATTCGTATTCGATGTTAGTAAACAGAGCGAGCGACTCAAGAGTAGCATCTTAGACAGTCAGATCAAGATGCAATTCGATAAGAATGTGCCGAGGAGAACAGAGGCTTTTGCTTAATCCTGTCTGATAAAGAGTTAGAATTCGAATCGTACTGACAAAAAAATGTCCATCTTTCGATGATATAATATATATATATCAAAATAGAAATTAAAATACCCCCAAAAATATCGATAAAATATGAAAAAATAAATAATAATAAAAAAACCCTTAAAAAATAAATAATCAAAATAGAGAATGTTTGAGACGAAATTGAAAGCATTTGGTAGATAACATAGATGAGAGCAATTTATTAAATATATTAGATCGATTGGAAATGACAACACCCATAATATTGACTTTGGAAATGGTAGAACGAATTAAAAAAACAGGGTACAACCACGAAAGATTGCGTGAGACATTTACTAGATATGTTAAAATATAGAGGAGAAACGGCTTTTGAATAATTTATTCTTGCTATGTTGGATCTTGGTTTAGACACTGACGAGTGTTTTAAGAATGTTAAACCAAAACAAATAACAATATATGCAAGTTAGGAATGTCTAACCAAAAACAAAATAAAAAGTAATAAATAAAAAAAAAATATAATTGGATTTTGAGAAATGGAATCTCTTAAAATCCAATTATATTTTGTTTTGAGTTATCTTCCCTACATCACAAAAAGTGATTATTTTCAATTTTTTTTTGGTACTCACTGTTTGTTCAGAGGATTGAGTTCAATCAACAGAGAGACCACTGAAGTGGCAGCTTGGGGATTATTGGTTTTCGTCTTGAAATTGATCCTGTCCCCCATCTGCACCTTGAGAGGTGTATCGAAGACGTTAGTGTTCGAGTGTTGTTCCTTCATCTTTTCTACTCTGTACCTCTTGTCGCATTCCACACCATTCACCACGGGATTGACGATTGCTTTTTCGTTCAAGTCCATAGAAGTCTGACTCATTCAAATGATATCGCCTCCCACAGGCATGGGATATCCTATCAGACCGTGCAACGGTCCGTTAACTCCATTTCCGAAGGACCATTCGGCTTTTTCCACATCTAACGCACCGCTCTTCTCGGCCCAGATGGTGATCAATTGTCTGGCATATTTTATCTTTTCCACGACGGAGATCAGATTGCAGGCATCCATCATGTGGGTGGGATCCGGTAGATTCGTGAGTGCATACCCTCCCATGTCCAGTTTTCTTTCCATGATATCACCTTTTCTCCAGACCGTATTTTAGTCCAAGTACTTTCTACTGACTGCACTGGAATCGTATTCCGGGTCATCATCGAGACAGAATAGATTGTGACCAGCCATGTTGATACCGTCTTCCACGGTTCCTCCAGATATTTTGTTCAGATATAATTCGTCGACTTGAGATTTCAGATAGGGCTGAGAATTCTGTATGGCAGAATTCACATAGCCTTTGTTGACTGCCGTCGAGTCTTTGTCCGCATTGATGATCTGGGATTGATTCAATATCTTGTTGAATCCCGCATCCAGATCCGATTTCATTTCTAGCTCATCGGCGTTATTCTTTCTCAGTTCCAAGTCTACATATTGTTTAGTTGCCGCATCATTTGGATTTGTGGGAACAGACACATTGATTATCTTGTTAGAATTCGCGTTCAATTTGGAATGGATCACTTTAGGAACGTAGCGATCTCTCAGATGTTTACTGAATCTCCCGTGAGCGTCGTTGTCATATCTTTTAGTGGCGACATTGGCCGAATCTCTAGGATCCGCTACATTCACCACTTGTTTAGATTTCATGTCGAGATCGTCCGTCATGGCTTTATTCACGCAATTATCTTTTATCATATGCCGAAAATTTTCATCTCCTCTATCGACATATTTTTAGTCGCTACATCCGACTGATCGATTGGTTCAGGAAGATTGTAGATTTTCTTATTGTTTAAATTTAAAGGTTCTTGTCGAGGTTCGTACCTTTGAATGTATCGTTCATCCAAGTTGACAATGTCAGCAACAATGTCGACTGTGGTTCTTCTTTTCTTTCTACAGGAACCTTCATTATCGTCAGCGCAACCGAATTTATCGACTGTCATGTTTTGTTTTGTTTTTTGTTTTGTTTTTTTATTATTTAAAAAATTATATATTTTTTTATTATTTTAATTAATGCAACAAAATTGTTTTTTATTTATATATCTCTCTCTCTCTATATATATATCCAAAAAACATGTTTCTTTAATGTAAATCGTTGAAAATATCTTGAAAGTGATCCCCTTCCGACCATCTCTTGAGAACGTAGAGGCACAGGTGACCGCAAAACACTCGATCCGACGCTTGAACTCATTCGGTATTGTAAATAACTGACGTTAAATAGTTCCTTATTTCTATCGGCGGTGAAATTCTGTAGCTATCGAAATAATAGTTTTTATTCTGATTCGAAAACCACGTGACCCAATGCGTGCCCTCACCTCCAATATCGTCCAGATTTAAAATTCCACATTCCAAATCGTAGTCTTTTTTCTCGGCAAGACATCTCTAGAAAACACACCTCAAAAATGTTTAATTTTTAAATCTTTTGGCGCTTTCGATAGATCAGTGTTGGACAGGGGTTTTTTGGGTAAGATGACACCTTCTACGGATATGTGTTTTATTTTCTTATTATTCATAATATGTTTTGTTTTTATTTTGTTTTTTATTTATTATTTTTTTCTATTTTTTTTTTAATTTATAAATTCGCGAGTTTTTTTTTTAAACTTGCGACATTTCGATATCTTCAGTCGTACTCCATTCATCATCCTCTCGATTTTGTTGAAATATCGCAGAATAATGTCCAAGTGTGAAAGTGTATATTTTATCCTTACATATAATTCTCTTATCATCGTCAGCCATCAATGCAATCTTATTGATTTCTTTGGTGTACATCTCATGCATTTCACTTTGAATCACAACCATCTTTTTTATACACCGCCAAACCTTCAAAAAGACAGTCTTTATACTCTTCGAAAGTGATGCTTTAATTCATCACACACGCTTGAATGCCTTTACATCCCTTGATCTCTTCACCATCGATGAGATAAGCGTACAATTTTGGTCTCTTACCCACGAATTCAGTGATCTGTCTTCCACCGCTCTCATCTTTGAATTTACCGAACACCTTTTTATTGACACCCCTTTTAATCTTAGACGGGTGATCATTGGGATAATTCTTCGTGTCGAACCATTCGTTCACGTCTGATGCTATGTCCTCACAGATGTCCGTAGTCTCTATTTCATAAACCAGACTATCCGTGTCGGCGAACAATAGTTTGGCTTTCGAATCGAATTTCGCTTTGACGTAATCATAGTGAAACTCGTACATCAACTGCTTGCTAATTTTTAAGATAATCGCTCCGAGATAACAGGGTTTATCGAACCTTAGATGCGTCTTTTGCATGTGCACGGCTACTAGATTTTCATTGAATATGATTCTATGTTGATAACTGAGTTTCTAATGTTTTCCATAGATTTCCCATACACGCAATTGTTCATGAGTTTGAAGAAATCTCTTTCGAAGTTGCTCTCGGCCTCCATTCTTAAATTCGTGTTGAGATCGATGTATTTTTTCATCCAAGGCTCCTCGTCGAATTGAATAATTCGATGCACATAGATCACTTTCATCCCGTGATCGATGTAATGTTTCAGATTTTCGCAGTTGACCACATACTTGCGTTTGTGATTTAAATTAGGAATGAGTTTTTCGATGCCGTTCACTTCTGTTCGTTCAGGAGCTAGCGGATAAGCATTGTGCGAATCATGTAACGTTTCCGGATAGTCCAAATCAACCTCTAGAATACAAGGATAGTCTCTCTATTTTTCTTTTTCTTCCAACGTTTCAGCCCATTTGAAATTTCTGATCGGTAAAGGATGACTCATGGCCCAACCATACAAATTATTAGCGTCCCAATACTGTATGTCTTAACTCGGTTTTTCTGAATCGAAATCTTTTCCCATGTGATAATTATTAGCTTTAGCATATCTAGTGGAAATCATAGACAAACCACCCCTCACAGCCCTTTTGAACATGATCAACATGTCTATGTCCATTAATAATTCCAACGAACCTCAGTCGTTTTCAAGAGAGCATCATAAGCGAGTCTGGGTGCAGTGAAATACCAAGCCGGATCTAGTTCGTAATGTCGACGACACACTCGTCGAAAAGTTTCGAACACATCGGCCAAGAGAAGCACGTCGGTTTTCAAATAGAGGTCGTGATATTCTCTCATGGATGTCATGTTAAATAGTGTCCACACTTTTTGCTTGTGTTCGTAATCATCGTCGGAAATGTGAGACTGGTATAATTTCGAATAAAAATCTTCTTTGAGAGGTAGAGCGATGTCGTCGAATTTCTCGAAATTGTTCATGTAATCGTAAGGATAGACACCTTTCCTCAACATAACGTCCACCAATTCTCGTTGATCATTAAAATGTTTACTCATGATTTTAAATTTCTCCCTATTTAAAAATTTGACTAATTTTTCCAGACTGGTTGACATAAATTTATAACTATCGATGAAATGTATCTCTCTATGGATGGAACTCATTTTCTCAGTCAAACCATCGATGACTCTTTTTATCAACGACTTTACATTTAGTGAATGAAATGTATTTTTCATCGTTTTGCACGATGCAGTTCAACTCCCCCTCGCTAACACCCATATTTTTCACGAACAAGTGACTGTCATAACCCGAGAGATTGTGAAATATCACTGGATAGAATTGAGCATCTTGAAATCTTAAATTACATTTGTTGTGAGCAGCACCGAGAAACAGACCTGTGTAGTGATCGTGATCTTTAACTTTTTTTTTATTATTTTCAGACTGATTATCGAATAATTGCCTACAGATGTGACATTCGGCGGTTTCGTTGTATTCTCGATGTTGCTCTGGCGTGATGATCATGTCTTTAGGTTTTTTAAATTTGTTGTATAATATTTGAATTTTCGATTCTAACTCTTCTACGAATCTTTGAGCCACGTCGTCTTCATCTGAATGTTTGGTATAGACGAATGGACCCAACGATTCTCAATCGTCAAAAGAACATTTCACATAATAACAATAGCCTGAAGGTACGTGCTTCTGATATTTTTCAGCATAACTCCTACGCTCGTCAGGCTGGCAAGAATTTATTTTCGTGGTGAAACATTCGAAATCGGCGTAGATGACGAATGGTGGTTCTAATCTTTTTTTGTAGTTGCGAAAATCCACGTAAGTGTTAGGTTTAGGCATTTCGACGGCAACACCTTGCTTTTCACTGCAGTTTTCCTGATGGCGCATCAACGATTCTTGTCTACGGAATGAATTCATGCAGCTGAAACAGAAAAATCTCTCGCACTTATGTTTACTAATCTGCTTCAACAGCAAATGATTCACATTTTTAACCCAGCAATAATGTTGATTGTCACCCTCTGAAATTAATAACAAATTAACACTCTTTTCTCTCTCTCTTTGTGCGAAGTCAGTCTGAGAGGATAGACTATTCCTTTTTTATCGTTTCCCTCGTATCCCAAGACGTTCACGGACACGGTGGAATTTAGTTTTTTGAAATCTTCGATATCTTTCAACCACGTTGGGTAAGACACTCCCGTCCAATCGAGATTTTTACAAGTCTCTGAGTACTCTCTGAGCCTCCTTTTTTACGGGATACAAGGCCGATGTGATTGCCCATTTGAAACACTCGTTATCATCTTCATTTTTCACATTGATCATGGCTTGTTTTTTAAATACGAAATAAGGTAATTTTATGTAGGAAGATGCTTTCAAAGGACCATGTCTGTCCACGTGAAACTCGAGATTCAATATCTTCTCGAACGTCCAATTACTTCCCTTGTTTTGAAAAGTAGCCATAGATTCCATCATCTTGTCTTTCATCACTTTATAAACGTCGACTAATTCGTCATTTCTGAACACAATCTCGTTTTTAGATTGGAAATAGGCATTTTGTAGCAGGATCTCACCCGTTTGGGCTTCGACCTTTTTCATCAGACAATACAAGATCATATTTATTTTTAAACCCTTATCTAGATGTTTTCGAAATACGTCCAACACTCTACCCTTCACCCATTCCATGAACGATTCGTGATAGAGTTTTTTTTTATGAAACCGGGCTTCACATCGAAAGTTTTAAACCATCCTTTGATAGCTTCGTCTCGTTCTATCAAAATCAATGGTGACTTCAAGTCTTCAATTACGATATCCATTAAGTATCGAGACCCTTTTTTCATTTACCGCTCTCTCAATTGCATCCATCGTTTTTTTTCTAACGAATCGTCATCTCGAACCAAGTCACTTTTCATTTTTTTCTTATTCTCTTTCGAAACCATCTGCCACTCTACTACTTTTTGTTTAATGCTCGTCTTCTTCTTCTTAGTTTCCTCCACGGTCGTTTGTTGACATTTTGTCGTCGCTGTCTTCTCATCTTTTTTTTCGCGATTCGAGTTCTTTTTGTCACTACCGCAGATCTTTCGTCCGTTCCCTTTCCATTGAGCAAATGACTTATGCATTCGTCTTTTTTCATGTATTTGACACCTTTCAATTTCAACGACCGACATACTTTGGTTTGTAATTTCACCAGTGATAGATCACAAGTCTCCCTGCAAATGGCTTCGATCAATCATTCTTTGGTTTTGTAATGGTTGTAATTTTTAATTCCTAGATTTCTACAGTACTTTTTCAACTCGGGTTTGGTAGACAAATATATTTGTTTTCCCACGATATGCTTTTTTTGTTTGTGTGTTTAACTTCTTATTTAATATGTATATATTTATTATTTTAATTTTTCAAAAACATTTTTTGTGAATTGTTAAACTTCTTCTTATTATCTATATATTTTTTTGTTTGTTTTTTTTCTTTAATGACAAAAAACCCCAGAAAAAATAGAAAAAAACGAGTACTACTTCATGATAAATACTTTAATAAGCTTTTCAAGTCGAGATTTAAAATCTATCTATATTGAACTAACTCTCTCTTTTTTATCATATTTTTGCGTCCCTCATGAGCATGTTAACTTTAAAGCTATCGTCTCCCCGCTGATAAATCCATCGGAAAACCAGATTCACCCTCTTAAACGTCCATTCTTCCCTGATGCTCAGATTCAATTCGTCGACCACTTCTTTTGAGACGTTCGGATATATATTACTCCCGTAGATTAGCGACAGATCGTCTGCATCGAAATTTTCTATCTTTTCCTTGAGAATGGCTAATAGATCATCTTGACATTCGTACATTAATTCCAAGGTGGTCTCGTTCAATTTCAAAGGCAATGTATATTTGTCGTATTCCTCTCTCAATCCAGTCGTCTTCACGTCCTTCAATTCGATGGCGTCGTGCGATTGTAGTCTATAAATTTTACTACCGATCTTCGAATATCTCTCGATTCTCTTCAATTTTAATACGGATTGTTTAGGTACTGACGATTCCATGACTGATTATTTTTTTTATGATAATAATTATTAATTGTAAAAAATATTTTTAAAATTTTCTTCTACTTCTTATTATATATGTAAAAATAACAACTTTTTTTAACTGTTTTTTTTCTTTAATGACAAAAATGGTTATTAAATTGTGTGAGTGTATTCTTTAATGATAAATAATTATTAATTGTAAAAATATGTTTTGTCAAAAATTTTTTTTGGTGATTTTCAAAAATTTTTTTGTGAATTGTTAAACTTTTTTATGATAATAATTATTAATTGTAAAAATATTTTTTTTGTTTTTTTTTTATAATTATTAATTGTAAAATATTTTTTGTCCAAAATTTTTTTGGTCATTTTCCAAAATTTTTTTGTGAATTGCTAAACATTTTTATGATAATTATTAATTGTAAAAATAGGTTTTTTTCCCCTTCTTATTATATATGTAAAAAAATAACAACTTTAATGACAAAAAAGGTTATTAAATTTTATGATGAAAATGGAATGAAGCCGATGCCACAAATACGTGACTCTATCGGATAGAACTTCTTTGCAATAAGGGGAGATAACTCTGTATGATTAAGTACAGGTTATGGGAATGAAGCAACTGCGGACCGGACCGAGCGCACCTCACGCGTTTAGACTCCTCGAGCTATCTCTCTCTCTCCTTGCCAAAAACCCCACTACGTCATCGATGGGGGATTCGGACGCACCGATAAATTCGCCGCTCGATTCAGACTGCGTTTTTCCGCGGGAATCGACGTTGGATCGCTCGTCTTTTATCCGCACCGGTGGTGTTTTTTGGCGGTATTCTGTCGAAAAAAATCACCTAAATGACGGGTCCGTGTTACCTTTGCGAAAAAGTGAGTGTTTTCCCGAGAACGATTGTTGTCAGATCTTACGAGCGCACCTAAAAGTGAATTTTTAAGAGTGGGCATTTTATAGAGTTTGTTAAAATTCCGTCGAAATTTTAGTCGGATCCACGTTGATCGTTAGAGAAACTGAACGTCGAACGCACGACACCTCGTCTACGTCCCCCACTGTAAAAGCCGCCGAAAGTGACGATGTAAACGTGAACGTGTCGCATCGAACATGTCGATGGATTTCGATCGCGATGAACGCGATTTGCCCGAAAAAACAAGATTTTGGTAAGGTACGATTTGTGCTAAAAATTTGGTGCGCTCGTATCCCCCGTTCTACCCTACTTATCTTATTTAATGTAAAAGTTAAAATATGTTACTTTGTATACCTCATGCGAGGTGAAAAGTAAAAATAAATCAAACCAAATCGAAAAACCAAAACAAATGAGTCTTCATTTGATCTGGAACAAGGCGGTTTCATAAAGAGTTGCTGTCTTGTTTATAAATATGAAAAATTGCCTTTGAACACGCAACTTAACTCTGTATCACGTACGCTGCCGAAAGCGACTATTGTCACCTATTTTATGATGATTATCTGCACGTTCTGGTATGCGCAGACCAAACCAACCATCTGATTAATTGTTGGAAAGGGCTCATATAGAGTTTCAAGTGTGTCATAAATTTTATTAAATTTCCTGCCACACTAGTGAATATATGAGGTTCTCGATATATGGCTAAAGTGGGCGTGGCTGTAAAAGGGTTAATAACGAATTGGCCATACCCGCCCGCGTAATTTACAAATTAAGCACTTGAGAAAAACTCGTTGAGATCGTTCCAACGAGGGGTCAGATGATATGGTTTTGTTCAAGTTTTAAAAAACAATAATTAAAATAATAAATTAATAAATTTTGATATCGTGTGTGTTGGATAAAGGGTTAATGCATGTATGATGGAACAAGTGAAAGCGTGTTTATGGTGTTGCCATTTTAAGACTTAAACTTGGCGCAGCTTTTATATTTTACAACTTATAGAATATCCGAAGGCCTTGACAGTCCAGTTAATGTAACAGATTGAAGAACCAAAACATGTGTATGTTTAGTTTCGTGTAACCAAATTTCGTTTCCCTACCAAGACAAACTGAAGAACCAGTTCTCTGTGTGAATGTATGAAGCACATTAACTGGACCGTCAACGTCTCTGAACATTAAACAAATTGCAAAATACAAAGCCAAGCCAAGCTGGAAGAAGCCACGTTTTCAGTTGTTCCATCACGTATACGTATACGTTAACACTTTACCCAAGCACACGATATCTGAATTTATTAATTTAATTGTTTTTTAAATTTTTTCAAAAATCTTCTCAAAACCATATCATTTGACCCTTCATTGCAACGAGCTCAGCGAGCTCGTTCCAGTGAAGATCACAAGATATGGTTTCGTTGACATTTTCTAAAAAATACATTTTTCTATTCTTTTAATTACGTGGACGGGTGCGGTCGATTCGTTAGGCAAAGGGTGAAGTTGCGCGACAACGGTAATTTTAACCCTTTACCCAACGTAACGGCCAAAACCGGCCAGCGCTATTCTCAAAAATCGCCAATTAATTTTCAAAATATTTTCATTTTTTTGTCTCAAAAACATAGGTTATGACCCCTCGTTGGAACGAGCTCGTCGAGCTCGTTCCAACGAGGGGTCATAACCTATGTTTTTGAGACAAAAAATGAAAAAAATTAGTTATTCAATAATTTTTTTTGCAAGTGTCGTCTGCTTTTCAGGTTAGGTAAAGGGTTAAAATAACAGGCAACACTGTATGAAATTGCCTGGTTCTAGATCACATGAAATCTTATTTGTTTTATTCTTCGATGAGTTTTGTTTCCACTTGGAACCAAATCTGGTGCGGATTTCTCTGAGTGTTCAGACGGATCTTCATTTGAAAGGTGCGCGATTGTACTCGCGTCCACTCATTTTCGACGTCCAAGAGTCGAGATTTACCCGAAAGCCACCAGAAGGCATAATTTGAGAGCACAATTCATTCTTTCTAAAAGTGTCTTCCGGGTAAACCCTCATACAAACCTATGATTGTTCATGCCTTGAACTTGTGCAGATATCTACGGACCTGAATGCAATGCTATGATGCTACAGCACGTGTAGAGTGCTTTATCACCAAATCACCCACAGAGTGGAGATTCCACTCAAGCAATAAATACAAATTTGTTGCAAAGCATAGCGAGTACAAGAAAAGTTCCAGCCAATGGACCTCCGGGTTGAACCCGGAGGTCCAGTGGCTGAAACATTGTTTGTGTTTTTAGTCCGTATGGACAGAATTTGAAAGTTATAGTTTGGGTGATAACTCCACTCTCCAGGTGATTTTGTTACAATCCACTCTCCACGTTTTGTATAATTCTAAAAGGCCACTTGTGAACTTACTCCCCCTCCATGGAGAACTTGTCTCCTACTTGCACTCCACACCCCCTCCGTGAAACATTTTCTGGTGCTGCCACTGCATGTTGGTAGCAATGCGACGATTGTGAAAACCCTTCATACCTTTAAAGATGCGAGGTCACATGACCTATGGAGATGTTTTTCCAGTGAAATCCAAGACTGTGACCTCCAAACCCCTCAGGGATAGTCAGAATAGAAAGAGAACAATCATTCTTAGTAAATCCGGCCTGTAAAAGTACTCTGTGCACATTTGATCATATACCCTTATATCGTGTGACTGAGTCGATTGCACTACGCTCCTCCCCAACTACCACTTTTCACTCTACAAATCTAAGATTGTGGCCCCAACGCCATGTACAAAATGGCCGAACAGAAGGAAATAGGGATTCGGCGGGATCCGAACCAGCGATAGCATTGCCCTCCATATCAAATTCTATCAGAATACACTTCCGGGATGGCATATACAGTGGCGTAGGTACGGGGGTGAAGGGGTGGGTTGTGGAAGAGCCTTGGCTCCCTAAACTGCACCTCCAAGCATTGGCAATTTTTATACAACATAGAACCCTAAAATGGTCTCCAGTATAGAGGCTGCACACGATACAAATGCCTCAGATTCGCTCCTAGCGCACTCAATTTTGCAAAATTTTCTCAGGTGTGTGTGTGTATGTTGGGGGGGGGGGGGGTGGTGGAGGTGTGGGGGATAATCCTAGGAGGCAAGTGGGAGGAGGGGCAACGCCGGATGGTCCTATTTAGAACTAAGGGAGGCTCTCGGAACCCCACACAACGGTCTTTCAAATATCACCCCCCCCCCCTTCAAAAAGAAAAAAAAGAGAAAAATGTGGTTAAGGCTACCCCTGTTATAGAATCCTGGCTACGCGCCTGGGCTTATACGACCACGTCTTACAAATTGCCCGAACCCCTTCATGCCCCTTAGGTCACACCTTACACCCACACCCTTCGGATAAAATAATCGTCACAAATGAGAAAGTATTTTAGAGAATAAACCGCCGATATCATAATAGAGTACAGTTTCTCATTGCAGTTTTTAAAACAAATATTCATTCGCATGAACAGAATGACCCCTTATCGCAATGGTATGGGTGTGACAACAGATTACACAGAAAAACAATACGTGTCTATCAAAAAAACTAATAACAGACCCATTCATTAAAAGAAAATTGTTAAGAATAACGCCGAACGTTTGACTTTCAGAAGTTTAGTCTGCCTTTTTTCGGAGAGAGGTAAAATTGGTTGTGAAGCAGCATGGATACTCATACAGAGTGCGCTGGGGAGGATAAGTCGGGATATGTATATGCTAAGTATCGCCCATCAAAGCTGTCCGAATTCTCGGATTTACTACATGAATTGGCTATATTTTCATTGCCGTTCAAGTGTTAATGGAAGAACAACATTAGTATAGATTACAAATTTAAGCACCCATCTTATGGTTCTCATTTATGCTTCTCATGTGACGTCATAGTCACGTGACCCAGTGGCACCATGTTGGGTTGTCATGGTAGCCCGCGTGAGCGGCCATGTTGTGACATAATTACCATAGTGATACATGGTGTCAATGTGCATGCCTAGCGCGTGTTGTTAGGGTGACTATGTGACTCCAAACCCTCTAATAGAACGGGGCTATGTTCGGAAGGTGTGTTCGTCAACGGGAGTAAATCTAATTATCCAAATCAACCCGCCAATTTCCACAAATCACCCAAAACTACCGAAACGGATTTGGCATAGCTTGCTAACTTAAGCCCCCGTCTTATGGTTATAATTTATGGTTCTCATGTGACGTCATAGTCGCGTGACCCAGTGGTGCCATGTTGGGTTGTCATGGTAGCCCCCGTGAGCGGCCATGTAGTGAAGTAATTGCCTTGGGGGTGCTTAGTGTCAGTGCGCATGCGCAGCGCGTGCTGTTGACACATGTTCCCGTCGTCCATTTTGTATAATGGAGGTCGCCGTCTTGGTTTCCATGGTAGCACGTGGATGCTATATGACCAAAAACCCTGTAATAGGACGCGGTTGTATTCTGAGGGTATGTTGGTTTCAACAGGAGTAAATCTAATTATCCAAATACACCCGACAATTTCCCCAAATCACCCCAAACTACTGAAACGGAATTGGCGAAGCCCCATATTGGGTTTATAATAGTATCACGCAGTGATATAAGGCACGTCCTATTAAACTGCACTTTTTTGTTAAGATTTTAGGCAAATTCTTGGTTAGAATAATCACAAATAACCCCATAATTGATTTACTAGTTCCGATTCCTTCGGAATCCCCTGCTTCAGCCTAACCTAGTCAATTCCATAGGTTATTCTCTCCATTCCTTGGCTTGTCCTGTCTATGTTTTGACTTCCCCCGATCTCCCTATAAAGTATTCTGACTTCCCAAGTTGTGTTTGTTTGCTAGTGCCCTAAGTTTACACATTACAGATGTCACATAGGCACATGCTGGATGCGTCGATATGTGCATATGTACGTATGCACAGTGTGCGCACATCACACGCAGCACATATGCACACACGGGTATTTAATGATAACTACAGCATGGCTTTTATACAGCTCCTAGCTCCTATATGGCTCATAGCTCCTATATAGCGCCTAGCACATATACAGTTCCTGGCTTCTGGACCACCCCTTCATAGCTTCAAGGCCACTGCTTGTCGATAGCCACCACCATCTGTCCTATGATCAGCCGGTATTGGATTGACCTTTCGTAAGCTGTACCATTACTGCTTCGTGCCATTACAAATGGCTACCACTATTCTGTCCTATGCTATATCAATATCAGAGTTGTCTTCCACTACTAGAAGCAGTCGAATACCGTCTGCTTGCTCGAACAACTTTTTCATACCTATTCCAAGGTCCTCTTAGAAGCTATCGAGCAGTTACTGAAAAAGTCTTTGCTCAAACGAATCAAATCCCACCGAGCAGATGAGCTATCGAACAATTGCTCGAATGAATGACTCCGCATACTGCTCCACGACAGCTCCTATACAGCTCTTAGCTCCTATGTGGTTCCAAGCTCCTATATAGCTCCAAACTCATATACAGCTTCTGGCTTCTAGAGCATCCATCACTTTCATAGCTGCAGGGCCACCACTTGTCCATACTCACCATCATCTGTCGTGTTATCAGCTTCCACTGTATTCAACATCACTATGGTCATCTACCAGCTTTGCAGTCTGGTACCATAACTGACTTGCACAATTACTATTGGCTATTAGTATTCTGTCCTGTTCTAGAGTTCCTCAACCATTACTAACTTGTGTAACTACTAGTAGGGCTGTCACGATTAATCGATTCCTCGATTGTCGATCGGTCACGCCGAAATCGATTAGTATTTTTCGTTGACGAAGAATCGGTAAATTTTAACCCATTTAAGAAGTTTAATAATTAAAAACATATTTGATGAAAAAACTATTGTTTCTAAGGTAAAAGGCCAAGAACGTAGACGTTAAACCTCAAGAAGCCGTTAGAAGCATTTGTCTTTTAGGCGCATTCAAAGCTTTGATGTGCTGAACCTTTGAACCGCCAGTGTAATAATCAAGACCGGTCTTGATTATTATACTGACGGTTCAAAAGTTCAGAACATCAAAGCTTTGAATATACCTAAACGAGGATCGTCTTCGTTGTTTACTTGAGGTGGGACAGCTGACTTGAACTTCATTTTTAACGACTTCAAAGAGATGGAGAGTGGTGGTGGGGTAGGAGTGGTCATCTAGGTCCGATTAATCGATTATTATCAATTATTTGCGACGATTAATCGATTCCTAAATTAACAAATCGTGACACCCCTAACTACCACGGCCTTTAGTACATTAATGCCGCTAAGGGTCCTAGTTTCTATCACTGTCATTACACTACTGCTTACTCGAACGTCTTATCGAGCAAATGAGCTATCGATCAATTGGTCGAACTAGTGACTCCACACACAACTCTTCGACTCATTTCGGAAAAAGGATTCTATGGCCTAAAAGGGATTCTGTAAGTGGGGTTCCGTGTAACAGGGTTGATGATTTCATCAAATGAACCATCAAGCAGCGACTGGAAAAGCATTGCTCGAACGACTCGAATCTTATCGAGCAAATGAACTATAGGGCAATTGCTCGAACGAGTGAATCCACGTACGACTCATTGGATCATCTTGTAAAAATGGGGTGCCGAAAGTGGGGCTCTGGTACAAATGGGATTCCGTGACTATGACACGTGACTATGACGACAGGTAACTATAACGTCACCCCCCCCCCCCCCCCACCTTTCTCTCCACCTGATCAGGGATTAACTATGCGAGCTATACTAATAACAACGAACCATTGTTGGGAAGTGATAAAACCTGTCATTCTCTTAGTCGGCAATTCCATTCGGCAGATTGGAACAAAACCATCTTGCACAGTGTTCCAAGTCAGAATCTCTCTGTTAAATCAACGACATCAGAAACCCGCGACGTAGGTTACAGGCGCGGTTGGGTAACTGTGACAGTTAGGAACAGAACATGTGGAGAGATAAGATGCCTTACTTGTAGCATACAAGTTGTGTTCTTGTTTGTGTTTCTCTGTAATAAATGTAACACAGTAAATGTCGAAACTATCATCGATTTAATTTGTTAAACTCAACTAGAGACTGGCACAGTAACCCGCACAGTAAAATCCTACACACCATGGGTCAGCAAATTACGACATGGCCACGAGTTTAACTTCATCACAATCCGGGTTATCTCTTTACCCAACGCAGACGATATCAAGATTTATTATTTTGAATATTATTATTTTCAATTATTACCAAAAACTTCAACAAAACTATATCATGTGACCCTTCATTGGAACGAGCTTGACGAGCTCGTCCCAATGAGAGGTCACATGATATGGTTTTCTTAAAGTTGTTTTTACAAATATGCTTTTTTCATCAGCTGAATTTGCTTATTAGGCGACGGATGCTATCCATTCGTTATGTAAAGGGTTAACCTTAGAGGTCCATTACCTGAAACTTTGCTATGCGTTCATATATCTTTTTCACAGAAAAGGAGTTATTGTCTGGGTGGTACCTCGCTCCACGGGTGTTCATATGACATTCCAGCAAAATTTGTGACACTCATAGGCACATTCTATAGCAAATTTGAATGCAGTATCTTCCTTGACAACACCAACTCAGAACCCTTTGAAGTGACATCTGGAATTAGACAAGGATGCATTATGTCTCCAATCCTGTCCTAATAGCAGTGAGAGACTGGGTACAGCGAATGGCAACACCAGGCAAGAAAAGAGGCATCTAGTGGACCATGTTTAGCCAACTCGAAGACATTGGCTTTGCAGACGATCTTCAGAAATATCAACAACATATACACAACTACAAGACAGGACCACAGATCTTACTACCTCTGCAAAGTGCTAATCAGACTGGCCTAAACACCAACACTAAAAGACCAAAGTTATGAGAATAAACACTGGAATGACAGAAAGCATCACCATCAACAATGACCCAGTAGTAGATGTAGAGGACGTTTACATATCTGGGAAGTGTCATTTGTAAAGACAATGGGGCAGGGGAATATATAAAAGCCAGACTTACGAAAGCAAGAGCAGCAATCGCACGACATCACACCATCTGGGAGTCGGACAAATACAGCCAGAAGACCAAGATCAAGATATACAATAACCATGTAAACTCTGTTCTGCTATATTGCTCAGAATGCTGGAGCAAGAAAATTGAAACATTCCATAACAACTGCCTTCGAAAGTTTCGAAGTTTTTTTCATAACATTTGATACCTGCCAATAGGGTTCGAGTTGGACATAGAGAATTTTCATCAGAAAATCGAACTTGGCTTCGATGTCTGTTTTTCCGTGTCAATGGCTTGTTTTTGACCGGACTCACGATCTTCATTAGGAATTAGAACTGAAATCGCGCGTTTTCTCGATTTTTTCATAAATGTAAAATGTCCCACTTTTGTAAGAATATTTTAGCCCTTTTGTAAGAGGTCCCCACTTTTGAAAAATATTTTAGCCCTTTTGTAAGAGGTCTCCACTTTTCTAATAGTTTTTTAGCCCTTTTGTAATAATTTCTTTTTTTGACCGGGAAACATGATTTCAATGAGTTTCGAAGTTTTTTTTTATAACATTTGATAACTGCCAAGAGGGTTCGACTTGGACATAAAGAATTTTGATCAGAAAATCGAACTTGGCCAAAACTGGCGGAAATTTTCAATTTCTGTTTTTCTGCGTCAATGGCTTGTTTTCGACCCGATTCGCACTCCTCTTTAGGAATTAGAACAAAAAAAAAAAAACGCACGTTTTCTCGATTTTTCATAAATGTAAAATGTCCCACTTTTGTAAGAATATTTTAGCCCTTTTGTAGGGGTCCCCACTTTTGTAATACTTTTTTAGCCCTTTTGCAATAATTTCACTTGCGTGGACGTTCGATGTCTGATTCAACACCAATTGCTTGTTTTTGACTCGGTACACTTTTGCAATAGTTTTTGATCCTTCTGCAATAACTTCTTCTTACAAGGAAACGTGATGTGGATTACTTTCGACGGTTGTGTCTTGCCCCTTCCCAATGGGATTCAGTTGTTTTTTTTGGCTCTATTCGCGCTACCCATTAGCAATTAGAACGTAAATCAGCGAAATTGTAAATTTCTACGGCGACTTCTGGAAGGTCGCCAGTAACACAAAAAAGCGCAGTACCAAGGAAGCGATACCTTGTACGTCGGGAAAGAAACGAAGCTATGGGTCGATTCGTGTGATAAGGACGCCTCAGCCACAGGCCATCGCTGACACATACTGCAACAGGTTCTTTGTAGCCTGGATTTAGAACCGACGTCGACACCCATGCTTTTCTACCAGAGTGTCCCCGGGAGAAAGTTAGAGTATGAACTTACCTTCAATGACGACAATCGACTTATCCAGACCACAGGCAATACTGTTTGCCAAGTGCAGGATCGGTAATACCTGGAGTATGACATGTTACCTTCCCAGGCCTGGCTAGACTGATTTATAGCAAGTACGCAGGACGCATTGCCATCCTCTTCGACCGAAACCTACAACATCGCAAAAAAATCTCAAACTTAAAACAAAAACCCTGCTGGCCAGGGGTGACGCAAAAGCGGATGAAATACTCCTAGAGGGTGGGTGCTGGGTGGTTACGCGAGGCTATTCTGCAATACACGGGAACAGCAAGGAGGCAGATATTGACTTGTTTGAACAACACAAGAGTGTAAGGAGTCAAGACCGTTGGCATAAACCAATCAAGCCTGGACACTCTTTTGCGGTCTGGTAGTTATAGGGGGGCATCTGGCTGCTGACTCAACGACCGCCAGCTTGTAGAACGTCACCAGTGGTGCCCATCCCGAGTCAAAAATACATGCACAAAGTGTTGCTAAACACCAGGGGCCTGATGTTAATTTAAAGGTTAAAGCTGACCCGTTCTATATGCAGTAAGGGTAATAACAATGTTTTTCCCCGAGCGCAGGCGAAAATATGCTAGTGAATATGGCCTACCACTCGCCTGTGGTATCTGGCTTGCCCATGGGCTGTGCGCGCCTAGGCAAAATAGCGATGGACGTATAATACCACCCGGTATATTGAAGTAATCTATTACAATCTATATTGTTACAGTAACAATGGCTGCTCTTGTGGTGCTGGTTGGGGCGCCCTAGTGAACGCACTTGCCTTTGGTGAATCAAACGGCCTCTTCTCAAGCAGCTGTTTTGGGCAACAGTAGCACAGGAGATTACGTCATCCCAGGGTAAAAAATACACTGAATGGCTTGCCCGGTTACCGACTGTCGTCTCAGTTCTAAACAACGAAGTAACGCGTCTGATTGTTAGAAAGTCAATGGAATCCATGAAGGCTGAAATATTTGCGCACAATCTCTCTGCCCTTTCAAGTAGGATTGTTGGCTTGGAGAAGAAGAAAGATCTACATTAATGCGTACGTGTGGTACCTCTATCAGCCAGGTGAGCTTGAGGTAAGAGGGTGACGAGTTTCTCTCGCAGTGTCCGGGGCTATTGTCTATCCTGTCTACGCCAGACTGTTGTGCGTCCTCAGAATCGAAGGCCTAGAACATCTCGATGTTACAGACTGCACATTATGTTGTCCGCACTGAGATTGAACTTTCGACCTTTTTATGGCCTCTGCGCTTGTAATACACAGGCTTTTTGTGGGCGAGCTTTCGGAGTCTGGGTCCAGTGGGCTGTAATTCTCTCTTGTTTCACGAGGGACGAGCGACTTCTGAATATGAGACAGGACATCCACCCTGTTGATGGCCAGGTATTCTCGGTTAGACAACTGGAGATACCCATCGATGATACAAACCCTCTGTGACGCATTTACTGTCTGGAGTTGGCAGGGAGTGCTTAACCAAGGCCCCGATATACGCCATATATATTATATTTCTGCGTCGATGAAATGATGGGACACATCAGCGATATGATTGGGGTCGATGACTTCATTGTACCACCGTTCGTTCATCAGGGGCCCAGGAATAGTGACCAAACGGTTTTGTCGTCAACTGTCTTGGCGATGGTACAGGAGCGGAACAGGCATGATTGACAAATGTTTTTGGTGTCTCTGGATGAGCAACTCCTGAATTTCGTCTCGAACTTTCTCGCGGATCAGATCTCCCGTCTTCCACAGCTCCAAAACACCGGCGCTGTCCACGACAGCCGGAAATAACTTTGCGAATCTCGTGGCACTGAACTTGTTCTCAATGGAGTCGGATACATTTCTTAACTTCTTAACGGTTCGCCGGAGTGTGGGATGTGAAAACAACTTCGACAGTAATCCCAACCAGTAATTCCCGGCCAGCAAAAGAAACCATTATAGAAAGACCAAAAAAACCATTACAAAATTGGGGAACTCCAACAAAAGTGCCAAAAACCCTAACAAAAGTGGGACATTTTATATAGATGACAATTTGTTACAACGCAGGATTTTCGTTCTAAGTACTAATGGAATGTGCTAATCGGGCAAACAAGCCATTGATGCGGACATCCAGACATCGAAAGTTTCTGCCAGTTTTGGACAAATTTGATTTTCAGGTTAAAATTCTCTATGTCCAACTAGAACCCTCTGGGCAAGTATCAAATGTTATGAAAAGCAATTCGAAACTCAATAAAATCATGTTTTTCGGTCAGAAGAAGAAATTATTAGAAAAGGGCTAAAAAACTATTACAAAAGTGGGGACCACTTACAAAAGAGCTAAAAAAGTCTTAAAAAAGTGGGGACCTCTTACAAAAGGGCTAAAAAATTATTACAAAAGTGGGACATTTTACACTGATGAAAAATAAAGAAGACGCGGAATTTCAGTTCTAATTCCTAATGGGGAGCATAAATCGAGTCAAAAACAACCCATTGACGCGGAAAAACAGACATCGAAATTTCCGCCAGTTTTGGCCAAGTTCGATTTTCTGATGAAAATTCTCTATGTCCAACTCGAACCCTCTTTGCAGGTATCAAATGTTAGGAAAAAAACTTCGAAACTCATTAAAATTATGTTTCCCGGTCAAAAAGATAAATTATTTCAAAAGGGCTAAAAAACTATTACAAAAGTGGCGACCTCTTACAAAAGGGCTACAAAATTCTTACAAAAGTGGCGACCTCTTACAAAAGGGTTAAAAATACTTACAAAAGTGGAGACCTCTTGCAAAAGGGCTACAAAATTCTTACAAAAGTGAAGACCTCTTACAAAAGGACTAAAAATACTTACAAAAGTGGGGACCTCTTACAAAAGAGCAGATTATTACAAAAGTGGGTGCAACACATGACGTCTGGCCAATGAAAGAAAAACTTAATAAGCAAGAAGTCTCTAATGAATGCAGAGTTATTTCCCGTAGTCCATTTATTAATGTTTTGTGACACATTTCTTTGTATTTTTTGTATGAGCGATGCACATGGAAAGTTTTTGAATTGCGCATGTATCAAGTTAAACGTGGAGGTTTGCCAATTCTCAGACATCTTCATACTAACCGAGGTCTTCTGAACTGTTCTTAAAATCTTTGACTCTCGTTTCTCACCATGAAGGAGGGTCAAACTGTTTTGGTTTTTCTTTAACCCTGTACCTAACATGAAAATCAGACGACATTTGCCAAAAAAATTCTTGAATAACTAATTTTTATCATTTTTTGTCTCAAAAACATAGGTTATGACTTCTCATTGGAACGAGCTCGACGTTCCAAAGAGGGGTCATAACCTATGTTTTTGACACAAAAATAAAAAAAATAATGGAAATTAATTGGCGATTTTTTAGAATAGTTCTGGCCGGTTTCGATCGTTACGTTGGATAAAGGGTTAATATAAAATGGCAAGGAACTTCTGCTCAAAATCAGTGTAAGTGGACACCAAACCAACCTTGATACACATAATCGTCAAGATGAAGATACAATACCGCGACAGTCCTGTTTTGGAAGATCGCTTGTACGATCTCATACGTGACGTCATCCCGCGGTGCATGATGAGTGTGGTTTGGATTTCCATGGTAGGTCTCGTGAGCAGCGATGTTGTGACATCATTACCTTGGTGTTGCCCGGTGTCAGTGCACATGCGCAGCAGGTGTTGGAGGTAATATGTTTCTCCGCCGTCCACTTGTTTAATGGAAGCGGCCATCATGAGTTTCTGGAGGTATGATCGATTGAAGTACTGTAGTAGTATATTATGGGGGTCTGAACACATTTTAGTTTACTGCATGTCTCTTGGCCGTTCTAAAGACTTATACTGTACCATCCCGTGGAGTCTATACTACAGTATGTTGTTAGATAGTTGCGGAATGTACTCCGGTAGCAAAAAAAAAAAGAAGTTTAACGTGGCGTCGAATTCTTTGTTGTTACTATTTTGGCTTTTATGCAGGTCTGAAAATAAGCAGTCGACATTTGCAGAATGAGGTCCCCAGAGGGTGAATTTGACGATGCTATCCCATACAATGGGACAATATATCCTCTGGGTACCGCTTTCTGTTTAGTTTTGAGACCCTGATTCAGATTGAGGTTCACAGAGGGTGAATTTAGTGACTAAATTCACCCTCTGGGAACCTCATTTTACAGATGGCAGTCTGCTTATTTTCTGGCTTGCTTTTAAGACCTGTTATGTTTGTTCCTAGCACTATTCGGGCTAGTACTGAGTAGCCGACGCATTTAAACTCCTACCCGAGAAGGGGATCAACCATTCAAATCCCTCCGTTAGAATCAAATCCATCATTCCATTCAGCCAAACTCCCACCACCATCAGTCCACACATTACCTAGACCGAGATGTGTCATTTCTTCTCTCATCATTAAGGTTATGAGGCCTATGTGGAAGTTCCCCAGAGATATCTAACCATAACCCACCAGTGACCTCATCCGGGTGTTTGGAGATCACGTTCCGTAGACACCACTACTTCGGCAGCCGTATCCTAGGCACCCATTTTATGTGCAGTAGTTTTAATCGGATACTGGTTCACAAAACAGTAGTCGCCAAGGCAATGGTTATCACTAATCTCTCACTGGCCCCCCACTGGTCCCCAACTGGCCCCCACTTGTCCCCCCAAAATGGTAATAGTCCCCACTAATTCCAAAACAGTGTTATTTGTTGTTCCGAAGATCGAGACATGAGTGATTTGAGGTAAGATTGCCTTGAGAGATTCTCTCATGACTTTTAACCTAACTGCTATTGCATGACACAAGAGTGTATGAGCTCCGATGTACTATTATAATAAAATACAGTATACGTTATTACAAAAATGGACAGAGAATATCGAAGGGATCGTGACTGGATCACGACTGGTAGAGATTCTCGATCAACTTTCAGGACAACATTTTAAAATCTCACCTGTCCAAACAGAAATGCGAAAACATCGCATCTCTGGTGCTAATTTCTTTTGTTTATCTTGGGTGTGTCTCAATTTCGAAATATTATATATATATAATATCGATCGGTTGATGTAATGCATCGCGACTGGATCGCTATCTGATCGAGAAAGAGGCCACTTCTGAGATCACTGTACTGTAATAGTTTGTGTTATTCTATACTATATTTTAGAATGTCTGTATGTTTGTCTGTCTGTCCGCTACAGAAATGAATATGGGGCCACCCCGAGTGTCCAAAATGGGTCTACCAGGAGTACTTTTTATGGCGGAGGTCATCGTCAGGTTTAAAAATGTGTGTGGGTGGGGTGGGGTGGTGTGGGGGTGTAGGGGGCACCAAAAGTTATGACCAAATTTTTTTTTACCGATATATGTCTTCAAAGGGGTCTACTAGGGGTACGTTTTTATCAGGAATCTAATGGTGAGGTTAAAAAAGTATCGGGGTGGGGGTGTAGAGGGGCACCAAAAGTTATGACCGAAAATTTTCTCACCGATATAGGTCTTCAAAGGCGTCTACTAGGGGTAATTTTTTACCAGGAATCTAATGGTGAGATTTTAAAAAGTGCCGGGGTGTGGTTGTAGAGGGGCATCAACAGTTATAATACCCTCCTCAGCCCCAGCAACGCCGGGTAACCCTGCTAGTTGGAAAATAAAAAAGAATATGACTGATACCACCGGTAAGTTGAAAAGTCACAAACACAACACGTTGTACTTTTAACTGGTTGAGGGCTACAATGTTTTTGGTGGTCTGAATTTGTTATTCAAAATTTGTTCTATTGAAAATTATTGCAGATATCCTATGTTAATTATATTACAAATTATTGGAGAGTTACCACGGGCACTCTCCAATAATTTGCAATAGAACAAATTTATATAAAGAAAATATTATTTACGTTTGACTAAACATTTAACACGAGCAAGGAAAACACAGGCTTTGGCATTGGTACCCTCATTTTTTGAATGCCCCGATAGTGGTTTCTAGCAAACAACCAGTTAACCCTTTACCTAACGAATCGCCCGCACCCGCCCGCGTAATATGCAAATTCAGCAGTTGAAAAAATATTATTTTTCAAAAAATTTCAATAAAACCATATCATGTGACCCCTCGTTGGAACGAGTTCGTCGAGGGGTCACATGCTATGGGTTTGTTGAATTTTTTTTAAAAAATTAAAAAAAAATGATATTTAAAATAATAAATTTTGATATCGTCTGCGTTGGGTGAAGGGTTTATGAACAACCAATCACTGAATGTTGGAATGAATGATGTTGTGTCGGACTCACTGATCTCTATACAGCTGGATTGCTGGAACGTAAGCGACGAACGGCAAAACTCAAACCACTCCCTAGCCCCAAGATAACGTCAACGCGGCAACTCCTCCCATCTATGACGTACAATGACGCGAAAGCAGTTACGCCGAGACCGTGGTCACAGCGTAAAAACTTCCTCTTCATTAAATGTCAGGGTGTTCATCCAGCACGGAAACTGGTAACGCGATATCAACTTTCCAATCTCGGCATTTGTTTTTCGTCAATAATAACTAAAATATGTTGGAAATATTCAATATGTATTGCCGCGAAAAATGTGCACATCTTCATCATTTGTCACATAAATCAGAGTATATTCTTTAAAAAAAAAGGTTGCCCCATATCCCGATAAATTCTGTCTTTTGATTGGCCCGATGCCTTGGACAAATAGCCATGGAAAAGGGTGCACCCAACATCCGAGGTATATGAGAGCGTGCAACATCCAATGAAAGCTTTTCGCATTCACTCGCCTCGATATAAAAATCGAACCAAAAAACCCGAAAATAGTCACAAATATCATCAGCTTTCCAACAATTCGATCATATTTTGCTGGTTTAAATTAAATAGGGGAAAAATTAAATGAAACAACTTGAAAAAAATAAAATAAGAGTAAATATCGTCCCCTCAGTTCCAATGTGTTCTGTATGCCGAGAAGACATTGGAACTCGGGGGACGATATTTAGACAAAATACTGTTTACTCGTTTCTTTAACGGCCCAAGGGATGTAACTCTATCTGTTGTCTTCTGCGTTTGTAAAAACAAAAGTTATTCACGAATTTGGTCCAACTTTTTACAGATCGTGAGAAACGCATCCATAAATTTTTCTCCACTATGTTTCTTTTGTGTTTTAAACGGACAATATCTCCGACAACGTATATGGTACATGGCGATTCAGTACCTGGATGTCTCATTTAAACACCTCGCCTGCGGCTCGGTGTTTAAAAACCGACATCCAGGTATTATTATCGGCGAGTGCGAGGCGTCGAAAAATGTTGTTGATTATTGTTTATATATATTAACAACTGCAACCCTCCCCTAACGTAAGATGACAGCCGGCGAGACATGTTTCTATATATGACCAGTGAGCATTGCAGCTATCCACTGGTACAAAAAATCGATGGTCCACCTAGATATGTGTATGCAGCGTTCAGTTTGAAAAAAATGTTTAGATATTGCCATTTCTGACGCGCCATCAGCATGTGGTGAGAGAACAGGTCCAAATCTATGAATTTTATGAAGCGACCGTTTGCAGATCGTAGCGAAGTGAATCATTTTATGACTGGGCCCTGAAGCTCACCTGGGGATTTTGTAGGGGAGGTTCCAAGTGGCGGTCGACGACGACCGGTTCCATCGGGAGCCACCATGGTTCGCCCCGGCAAAAAAAAAATTGAAAATGATTATCAAATAGAGCTCTGTAGTAGCATCTTGGAAATATTATGTGAAAGTTAAAATCTATAATATAAGCATTTTTGCGCTATTGTATGTGATAAATTGCAAACAAAACAGATCGATAAAGTTGATAGGTTTATTTTATTTTCCATATTTATAGGATGTCTACGCTGTTTTGGTGAATATCGACAATTATCACATGACTAGTCCGTTTTTGTTCACTTTAAAACATTTGATATTTTATTTTCATATTAATCAGTGATAAATAAAGCCTTCCGTCAATTTCATTGGTCAATTTCAAAACTAGACAATTTGATTGGCTGAAGAAAATACAACTGGTCCACATTTTCTTAATTTCAGTAGGGATAATTTACGTTATCTGTCCTATTTAGGGTGCGTTATATTGTATTAATCTTTTCCCTACAAGAAAAACGCTAGTCATTTTTTTTTATATTTTCACTTTTTGCTTTCAAAACATAGGTTATGACCCCCTCATTGGAACGAGCTCATCGAGCTCGTTCCAATAAGGGGGTCATAACCTATGTTTTGGAAGCAAAAAATGAATTTTTTTTTTCAGTTATACGAGGATGTTTTTTCCAAGTGCCGTCTGCAACTCAAGTTACGTGATGGGTTAAAAAGTCATACTAAGTGGCTATTTATTTACTGGTGTTTAAGGTCACATACATATGCACAATGGCTAATCGTGACCGTGACAGTTTTACGGGTGGAAGAAGCCGGAGTACCCGGAGAGAACCACCGAGCAACGACGAGCAGCTGTCAGCTCTCCAACATCGTAACTCTGAACTCTGCACCGCAGCACAGGCAGGGTTAGATTGGTTGAAGACATGCGCACCATCGACGTGCAGTACGCCTCAGTACACAGCGTCACCCTGCCCCCATGTAGGCAATCGGGGTAAAGTGTCTTGCCCAAGGACACAACGCGGTTGCCGCAGGTGGGATTCGAACCGAGGACCACTCGGCTTGCAGCCTGCACCTCTACCAACTGAGCCACCGCGCCCCCTACTACTAAGTGGCTAATGTGTGCGTTTGTGTGTCATATGATAAATAGAATATGAAATGAGTGTTTTTCTCATATAATATTTATGAAACTCGTCCAAATTTTCAGTTTGGGCTCGCCAGAGGCTCGCCAAAACGGAAAATTCTTAGACTCGTTTCATAAATATTATATGAGAAAAACACTCATTCCATATCCTCTATATGCGAATAGAGGTCCACCTAACTTACTTAACCTCATTTCCACCATGGAATCGGTACACCCTGAATCACACCGTAAACTCCGACTACAGCTCAATAATACTCGGAGACACATGTTTCGGGAATCTGATGCACACCCTAAACACCACATTTACCAACAATGCAACTAACAAAACGTCGTACCAGCTGATCTTCTTTAGTACCCTAAAAGTAAAGTCACGCCGCACCGTAAATGGCGTATAAAATTTGAGAGCGACATACTGTCGGACCTCGACCTGCTAGCTCTTCAAACCACCCAGCCTGTGACATAGCTCCTACAGGCACAATAGTGGAGGTGCATTTCTAACATGGAACTGATATACGAATATCTCAGTAACCCGCTTCACCTTGACTATGTCTCTGACCAACAAGGGGCATGCTCCCAGGAATTCACGCACCGGGTGATTTTACCAGTGGACACTACAGTAGGTCCTCAGAACGCACAGGATCCGTTTTCCACTCACGAGTGACAATACTACTAGCCAAGCAGGGGCATGCATCCGGGGATCAGGCCAATGCGCCCCTACCAGTCATTCTCATTCATTCACAGACCGTCATCTACCTATGCACCTCAACCGCCGCCGCTGCCGAGCGAATAGTTCGCGAGTGGCTTTACATGTCAAATGCACCCAGAATCAGCATACACGAAGTCGGATGGAACGACATTCCAACCCTAACGCACGGGCTGACACGGCTTGCTTTACTGAGCTCTGAACCTTCAACCTAATAAGGGCTGACCTCAAGTCCATCTATTGAAGCTAACCTAGGGTCTTCCTATGGTGACCATACATTAAAAGACTAATCCCGGTACCACTCTACCGTCTTCCGACACGGGATAACCAAAAACCACAACTTAACCGAGAACCAACCAACCCACCCCTTTCTTACATTTGGGGGTCTGGGCCGTGTAATACCACAATATACTGAACATGGCATTCAGTGGGCTACCTGAACACGGACTGATGGTGTACTCCTTAAATTAGCTCAAATTACCATACCACATACAGCCCCCCATCCCCACCCCCACGGGGAGCCGGGCTTACACGAACTGGGCTATCATGGCCCTCTCTATTTTGCATCGCTGTTAGATGATCGCACCCGAAGTTTGAGGGCGAGCCTAGTAGCTACTATGTCCCTTTATAATCATAACAGAGTAGATTTTCTTTTTATTATATGCTACGAGACATTTTATTGCACAAAATTTAGCCCCATTCAACCCAAAATGCGTACGTTTCAAAACAATAACAAAGATCAGCTGATCGTTCCTTCAAGGCGACGTCATGTGCCGAGGCGTGACGTCATTTAGGAAGCTACTGAGGGATATTTCTCGATATCCATCGGGTCGATGGATATCGACAAATATCCACAGGCTAGCGAATAATATACATATATCTTATACCTATATATCACATGAAATGTCGTTAATTTCGACGTAACGGCCCATGTCTTATTTCCTGATTATCAACTGATGTCTAGTCGGCGCGTGTATTCTTGTGCGTAGTTCACATGACGTCAATTACGACAACAGATGCAAGTAAAGCGCATTCATGACGTCATGGTGTGAAGCGTCTGAGCCAACGAACTGATTGTCGGTTGTTTTGGGAGAATTTAGCGACAATGAATTAAATAAAAAGCGTAAAAAAGATTCGAAAATTCATGTGATATACAGAATCTTAACTCGTGATGTTTGGATATAAGATTTTTTGAAACTTGTTTGATGAATTCGATTCACAACTCGCCTAAAGGCTCGTTGTGAATCAAATTCATCAAACTCGTTTCAAAAAATGTTATATCCAAACATCACTCGTTTGAGATCCTCTATATATGTCATTCTGTTGATATGTGATTCTGGCAGAAATTAAACAAGGATAAACTCGGTGTAACATATAGTGTCTGTAACACCAGGACCTTGCAACTAGATTCTGTGAAAGTAGCACCTAGACGTTTCACAGAAACCACATGCAAACAAGAACAATTATGTCTTAAAACAATTTACTCCTATCTCTCTGTGTCTAAGCCACAGATAGAAACGATGTATCGGAGTAAGTGAGATCGCCTCAATTCATCAAAATTTTCGTATCACAAATGGGTATCGACACTCTCGTGAAACTCCAATTTTATGGGGTGGCGCGTTCGCACCTGTCGCACCTTCCCTGGCTTCGCGTCTGGAGTCTGGACCACATGCAGAATAGCAAGTAGAAGCTAAACACCATCTGACTTGAGTTAGAGCACATATAGGATCATTCTTGGCCCAGAGTTTTATTATTGCACATATAGGATCGTTCTTGACCCAGAGTTTTATTATTGCACATATATGATCGTTCTTGACCCAGAGTTTTATTATTTCACACGAATTTTGTACAATTTTCCTATAGGAATAAAATACGTCCCTTGAAAGCATAAAGGTGGAACCGCTGTGCTCCAGCATTGCAGTTGGTGCCTTTACTCTTTCAATAGACGAAATTAAGAGATTACAAATGCGAAAAAGATACTGTTCCGATTATGACGAGACAATAATCGGTCGAAAAGAGTTATTAGATTTTACTCTAGAGACGTATCCTAGTCAAATGTCCAGGGACGGCAAGATAGTGTGCATGATACTAAAGTATTAAAAGGCGCAAAGTGATAATGGGGCTCCGTATGATATAAATTTCTACAAACCGACTTCATCCGACAGTGTAAAGATACGGGGCCATTACTGACTAACATTCGGTGTTCAGCAACCATATTCAAATCAGGTCAAGGGGTGGGGGGTCGGAAAAAATCTCCAGGAACATATGATGATTTTTAACAATCGGCATGTTAGACCACCCAAAACCTACCACTTTCCATTTTTTTTCCATTTTCGACAGTTTGTTCCAGCCAATGTCTGCCTCCCCCCGATGGATATTCACACTACTACTTGGTATGGACTACAGTTTATATGGCTATATCATTTTCTATTGCATTATTTGTTCACAGTCTTCATAGGAAGTTGATCAGCATGTTGTGTTGAAAAACGTCTGCAAAATATCATGATGGTGAGTTTTCTGTAAGTTTGTGGTCTATATTTAAGGAATAGTGCATGGCTTGGAGTTGACTACGCCCATATAGTGCCCAGTGAGGTGGTGTAGTTCCCGCCGCGAAGCGGAGGGAACTACACCACCTCACTGGGCACTATATGGGCGTAGTCAACGACAAGGCATGCACTAATCCTTATATTGTATCGAACACCCATCAAGAAAAACATCTGTCCGATTTGTTAATCTATTACCAAGGTAGCAGCCCTACCAACCAGCGTTATATAGAAAAAATAACATGTAGTTTTTAAAAAACCTTTTCTTCTTCCAAAACACGTCTAACTTGGATTACTGATATGAGCAGATTACAGATTTTGAATCGGTCGGCAAGGGTAAGCAAAACATTTCCCCCAAACGGAACTGTGTATTCTGGAATCGCGCACCTCGCGAATGAAAACTAAAATTTTCGAAATTTGACAACGCAGTTTGATAATTTCCACACTTTTGTCACACATGTACATTACCGAATGGGTCAGTACGGGATACAAAACTCCAAAGATTCAAATGAATTCCATTATTTATTCGTTTACTGCCCAAAACATACAATTAAATAGCGAAATAATATGAGCAGCGAAACAAACGATTTTTCATATCCGGACGCGTTCTCATGAAAGTTGTACCCAGGTGTGGATCATTCTCTTCGAAACGAGATATAGATCATCTTCTCAAGGAATAAAATGAACGCCTCGAAAAATGTGACTTCAGCAATGGAAAAGCGATACATTTTTTTCCGGGTCGTTTTGTGGGTATTGTGCCTCTGTGAATCGATTTTTAAATTTAGCCTGATTAGTCTTATTCGCCCAGTATGAAAAGAAAACTGATATAGTAGTGTGCTAAAAATAGAAAACGTGTAGTGCTAGGTGTAGTGCCTGGTCAGTTCTGTGGATGAAAACTACACGAAATAGGGTATCATCTTTCAGCCAAACAGAATGCAAGGAAGTCACGTGAGATATAATATATAGAATGTATACTCATAGTAGCTTGGTGTACCAAATGTTCACTACGTGTGGTGAAGTGGTGTTAACCGCGAGCCTTTGGCGTGCGGTTAACACCACTTCACCAAGAGTGGTGAACATTTGGTACACCAAACTACTTTGGGTATATTTTATTCATACCATGGCCGTCAGATTATTAAGAGTCGCTATTATTTTGTCTCGATTTTACTGAACAGCAGTAGTACGTACGTGCGAATCTGTCTTTGTTTACATGAGCATCGGTGGGCGGTACTTCAGCTATCGATTTTATCCCCGAAACGAAATGGAAAAATAAACGGAGTCGTTTTCGATTTAGGAACATAATAACATACTATTTTGAGTTATTCGTGCTTTATTAACATGAGACAATGCATGTTTGTTACTTTTTGGCATCTTATGAGGTAAACCCATTTAAAAATAATTGCCGGTTTCATTTCACTCTTCGCGTGGCGACGTGCGGTAAATTTAGACAAGTTTGCCATCAGGTCGAAGCCACCAAAAGTGTAAAATTTAACTAATGAAATCACCTGGCTGACGTGAACACCACGGTTGGTGTGTGAAGCTAAATTTATTTCATAGGGTTTTCATATATAGTACAATCAGTAATCATGGTATAAATACTCGTATCCTCACAGTATGGAGGATTTACAGTTGGATCATGGGGCAAGATCAATCAAATGATGACATTTGATCAGATGTTGAAAACCAAATTTTATTTTCACAAATCCAAACTTACAGAATTGAACATAGAGTGTCTGCTTGTATACATGTTAAACAAACTTGGATTATGGGATACCAAATTAGACCAGTGTATCGATCAAGAGTTATTACCATTACTCAAGTCGTGAGCTACTAAATATTTTGACAATATGCTACTTCAACAATTAGAACATGTGATTATAAAAATGCATTAATACTTCTATTTTCTGGTATTCTGGGGTTGAATGACTTCTATTTTATTTAGTCCTAGGGGGGTTTGATCATCCCCTACTAGGCGGGTCCTCGGGTGGCGGATAGAGGACGGCCTGCTCAATTGGGCAGGTTTGCTAATTTCTAATTGGCAGGTTTGCTCAATTGAGTTGGTTCGCTGCGAAATACATAAATACGCAGCCCCGGACCAAAATGATCAATCCTGCTAATACCATCTGGCAGGCACCTTGTTCTCCCGTGAGGTGCATTCCGAAGGCCCCGGAAGAAGGAATCCTGGCAGTTGAGGACTCGTTGCCCCGGTTAGGGCAGTCTCCGGGATGGAGCCCTGGTCTCCATTTCGGAGATAATCTTGTTCAACACACTGCTTTGGCCCCAATTTCGGGAGTAGAAGGATGGTCGGATGGTCCGTCCTGGCCAATCGGGAGCCCCCACCCCAAAAAGTACTGGGTGTCACGTCGGGGGGCATTTGGTGGTCATTCAATCAGTCATTTCTTTTAATCACACATCATAATTGCCATTGTGTACTGTTTTTAAACATATTTTACCAAATACTTAGTTTTGCTGCACTACTGTTTGACTCAGTTCTACGTGGCAGCTTTAATTACAAGGTTTTATAAAGTGATTGGTTGGATGATCGCCATCTGAAGACATGGCACTTCCACACACGGGCCAATCAGCCAGTGGCATACTTCGGTATCAACACTGGCTGAGTATACTGCTCCATAACAGGTATGTGGGAATACCGGCAACCCGGTGGGTCCACTGTGAAGCAGTAACCCTACCCCTTGTTGGACTCCGCGGTGGGTGGGAGCCGGAGCAATGAACTTTAAAAAAAATAAAACATGGCTAAAATACCACAAAAAAAACAAAAAAGGGAACTTGAATTGAATACTTCTGATTCTGACTCGGATTATGGAACCTCGCAAAGTTTAAATCATTGGCCAAAATTCATTATAATTTATGCTGCTGAAGAGGGTAAAAAGGCAACGGATATAAACCCGTTTGCCTTGGAAAAAGCCATTAAGGGAATAGCTGGGGATGTGAAGGATGTAAAAAAATTAAGATCTGGTGGAATTTTAATTGAATGTCGAAGAGAAATGCAGGCACTCAATTTATTAAAAATGGATAAACTGGTTAATCTGGAAGTTAACGCCTTTGCTCACAAAACACTCAACACAAGCAAAGGCGTTGTACGAACAAGAGAGCTGTCTGGCATTCCTGAGTCGGAAATCCAGAATGAATTACAACTGCAGGGAGTGAATATTGTCAAAAGAATTGAAATCAAAAGAGATGGCAAATCGATACCAACTAATACTTATATTTTAACTTTCAATACAGCTCAGCCACCAAAGTCTATTAAAGTTGGTTACATGAACATCAAAGTGGATTTGTACATCCCAAATCCACTTCGATGTTTCAAATGTCAAAAATATGGTCACGGCCAAAATAATTGTAGAGGGCAAAAAAACATATGTTTTAAATGTGGTGATGAACATCAAGACCCCTGCACGAATGCCATCAAATGTTGTAATTGTCAGGGCAATCATGTAGCTTCATCTAAGGATTGCCCTGTTTGGAAAAAGGAAAAGGAAATTCAAAAAGTCAAGGTTGAAAGGCAAATTAGTTTTAAAGAGGCCAGAGACATAGTGTCATCATTGCCTGGTATGAACACAATATCACAAACATATGCAACAAAATTGTCACAAAAAGCACCCACCCAGTCAGTGGAATGCCAGACCCAATACACTTGGCTCAGTGGAACAATTCCTTCTTTAGTGAAGGCCTTTATTATAGAACCGACTGAACCAAAATCAACCCAAACACATCCAACAGCTCAAATAACAACAGAGGAAATACCCAAGAACAGACAACAACCAGAACAAAAAAATCATAACAAAGAACAAAACTCTAAATCAGAACACAAAAACGAATCAAACAAACCAAAACCAGATCAAAAACACAAAGCACAACAACAAAATCTAAGTCAGAATCAAAGACGGCAGCACGAGAGAGAGAGCAGAAAAAAATTAACAAAGAAAAACAGAAACTAGAATCAGATCGCTTACCTAAGAGACTTCAAAATGTTGTGACAAACAACATGTTTGATGGAATTGAGAACATGTCAGTCGATGAGTGTATCGACGACACGTTCTCTACTAAACTACACCTGAATTCTTCACAGGGTAGGTCGCCCCACAGAACATCACCAAAGAAAAACACGGGGGCAATATCTCCCATTCGTCCACCTTCAAAATCACCTACTAAACATGGGTAATAAACCCAAACAAAACATTATACAGTGGAATTGTCGAAGTTTTAGAGCTAATTTTAATGAACTAGGTCTTCTAAGCCAAAAATACAATCCTGTAGCTTTTTGCCTGCAGGAAACTCTTTTAAAGAAACCTGAAGTTCAAGACCATTCAGCTTTTAAGCATTATACTTCGCATAATGCATGGGCTGACAATAATGAGCTTCATGTTCGTGGAACGACTGTCTTAGTTAGGAACGACATCATTCACAGTTCTGTACCATTACAGACAAATTTACAGGCTGTGGCGGTACGCCTTACTTTAGACAAAACAGTTACACTTTGTTCAATTTACGTTTCACCAAGTAAAGTCCTACAACTGAATGATCTTGAGCTACTGGTCCAACAGCTCCCAACTCCATACATTTTCTTGGGTGATTTTAATGCACATAGCCCTCTTTGGGGTGATTCCTGCAGTCAAGAAGATGTAAAAGGCAAAACTGTAGAAGAGTTCGTTACTAAATATGATCTGTGTTTGTTTAATGATGGTTCAGACACTTATCTGCACCCCGCATCTGGTTCGTATACATCGATTGATCTTTCAATTGCATGCCCTTCTATCTTCCTCGACTTTTCGTGGAAGGTAGAAGATGACTTGTGCGGGAGTGATCACTTTCCAATTGTGTTGGAGAGTGTAGTTCCGGCGGATGATGAGAGAGTGCCCCAGTGGAACTTTAAAAAAGCTGACTGGGACACATTTTCATCGCTTTGTTCTGGGCGCCTCTCGCGGGAGAAATTTCAAGATAGTGCTGACCAAATAGAACATTTTACAAACGAGTTGCTTGACATTGCAAACACAGTCATCCCTAAAACCTCGGCAAATCCAAAACGTTTCACCAAACCATGGTTTGATAATGAATGTAAACAGGCTATAAAGGATCGTAAGAAAGCTGAAAGGGAATTTAACAAGTCACCAACTACATATAATTTAAACAAACTTCGTATAAATCGGGCAAAAACAAGACGACATATAAAACAAAAAAAGAAAAGTTCTTGGGAATCTTACATTTCGAAGATTAACCAAAACACCCCTATCACTAAAATTTGGAAAATGATTAAAAAGATTAAAGGAAAAGAAACAAAATCAACTGTACAACACCTGAAGGAAAACAACACCTCAATTACCTCTAAAACAGAAATTTCAAATACTTTGGCCTCTACATTTTCGAAACATTCGTCATCTGAAAATTGTAATCCAGAATTTATCAAAATTAAAAAACAGCAAGAAAAGCAAAAGATCAAATTTACCTCCAACAATTTAGAGGATTACAATGAACCTTTCTCTATGGAGGAGTTATGTAACTCCTTGCATAGAGCAAAGGATACTGCCACTGGTCCCGATGAAATTCACTACCAAATTTTAAAGCATCTGCCTCAATCTTCACTAGAACTTTTATTATCAATTTTTAATGGCATTTGGGTGACTGGCCAGTTTCGACCATCCTGGCGTAAAGCAACAATAATTCCAATTCCTAAGCCTTAACCAGTTGTCTGTGCAAAACCATGGAGAGGATGATCAATGATCGACTTGTCTGGTTTCTGGAATCGAACAATCTGCTTGCGTATGTTCAGTGTGGTTTCAGAAACCAGAGGAGTACTGTGGATCATTTGGTCAGACTTGAAACGTTTATAAGAAATGCCTTTGCTAGAAAAGAACATGTGGTCGCCATCTTCTTTGATCTAGAGAAGGCATATGATACAACGTGGACGTATGGGATTTTAAAAGATCTTTTTAACATGGGGTTGAGAGGGCGTATGCCTCTTTTTATTGAAAACTTTTTGAGGGACCGCCAGTTTCAGGTTCGTGTTGGGTCAACGTTATCTGATCCTCACGAGCAGGAATTGGGGGTTCCTCAGGGTAGTATTTTATCCGTTACCCTGTTTTCGATTAAAATTAACAGTATCATCGATGCAATTGAAAATATGGTAGACTCTTCATTGTATGTCGATGATTTTTTAATCTGTTATAGCAGCAAGAAAATGAATGCTATAGAGCGCAAACTTCAGCTGTGCCTAAACAAAATTCAAAAATGGGCCACAGAAAACGGTTTCAAATTTTCAAAGATGAAAACAAATTGTGTTCATTTTTGTAAGCTTCGGAAACATCACCTCGATCCGGAGTTAAAACTTGATGGGAGTCCTATTAAAGTTGTTAAGGAAGTGAAATTCTTAGGTTTGTTGTTTGACAGCAAACTGAATTTCACTTCCCACATAAAACAGCTAAAAGTTAAATGTAAGAGAGCTCTGAACCTGCTGAAGGTCGTTGGTAGCACTGATTGGGGTGCTGACCAAAAAACTTTGCTCCATCTGTATAGGTCACTTGTTCGATCAAAATTAGAATACGGTTCTATAGTTTACGGTTCTGCAAGGAAGTCATACCTAAAACAACTTGATGCTATTCACAATAGTGGTATTAGAATTAGTCTAGGGGCTTTTCGAACATCCCCAATAGACTCGATGCTTGTTGAAGCAGAGGAGCCCTCTCTCGAGAAGCGCAGAATTAAATTGTCTCTCCAATATGTGTCTAAACTTTTGGCCAATCCTTCAAATCCTGCTTTTAATTGTATTTCAGAACCTCAAAATGTTGAGTTTTTTAACCGACATCCGAAACATATTCCTCCATTGGGAATTAGAGTTAAACCCCACATGGAGTCTGCAAAAATTGATTCTGAATCTATAAAAGAAAACCGTAAATCACACATTCCTCCTTGGCATCTTAAAAAACCTACAGTTATTTTGGACCTTGCTTCTACCAAAAAAATCTGATACCAATTCCTTGCAGTTCAAACAAAAATATGCCGAAATAAAGTCCAAGTATAGTACATATACAAGGATCTATACAGATGGATCTAAAGATGGTGACAAAGTATCATCAGCTGCTGTTACTGGTGATGGTATCACCTCAATCAGAATACCGAATCAGAGTTCTATTTTCACAGCTGAAGTTAAAGCTATACAACTTGCACTTGAACATATCGAAAATGTACAGGAAAAGAAGACGATTATTTTTTCTGACTCTCTTTCCTCTTTGCTTGCTTTGCTCAACCCCAGGTTGAAGAACCCTCTCATTTTGGAACTTCGTGAGAAGTTAACAACTCTCATGTCTGACCAATATGATATCGTGTTTTGCTGGTTACCTGGTCATGTAGGTATCGCTGGTAACAGCAGAGCAGACAGTGCGGCAAAACAGGCTTTAACAAAGCCTCTCACTGATTTTAAGATCCCTTTCAGTGATTTTAAGCCTCATATTAGTTGTTACATCAAATCTATGTGGCAGGCGGAATGGGATGGGGCGACAAATAACAAGCTCCATCGCTTCCGACCAAACATATTTGATCACTACCCATCCAGTAACCTCTGTAGAAAAGATCATGTTATTCTGACACGATGTCATGTTGGTCACACACGACTTACACATTCCTTTCTGTTGGAGGGTAATATGCGACCAGAATGTGTTCCATGTCAGCAGGTGTTGTCAGTGGAGCACATTCTCTTAAATTGTACTGATTTTAATCTTGTTAGAGGGCAGTACTTCACAGTTGGATCCCTTAGAGATCTATTTTACAATACGAGCCCACACAAAATTGTATCATTTTTGAAAGTAATCAACCGTTTTAACAAATTTTAAAATTGTTTTTATTCTTTTAATCTAGACTCATCAAGCTCAGTTCATCAGGTTGATTTAGAAGTAGACATCTTTCACTTATCTCATTGCTCATTGTTATTTAAATTATTTTTGTCTTTGACATGTCTATTGTGATTATCCTTTGTTTTTATTCACTCTTTTACTTCATAATATTGACGTTTTACTTTTCTCTGATTTCTCGCCACGATATAGCCTTAGCTGCTGATGTGGCGTTAAGCACCAATAAATAAATAAATAAATATTTTATTTAGTGCATTTGATTAAGTTTACCTTTTCATTCTTTAACCCTTTACCCAACGTAACGGGAAAAACCGGCCAGCGCTATTCTCAAAAATCGCCAATTAATTTTCATTATTTTTTTCATTTTTTGTCTCAAAAACATAGGTTATGACCCCTCATTGGAACGAGCTCGTTGAGCTCGTTCCAATGAGGGGTCATAACCTATGTTTTTGAGACAAAAAATGAAAAAAATTAGTTATTCAAGAATTTGTTTGGCAAGTGTCGTCTGCTTTTCATGTTAGGTAAAGGGTTAAAGTCATTTTTTAGCCTGTGCATGCAATTTATAGAGTGATTTTTCTTATAATTTTATTATTTTATTTGCAAAATTGAAGTCGAAAACGAGTGGTGTGACAGGAAACGGTTTGAAGAACGAATTTATTATCAGTTTAGTTCCATTGACTCTCAATATGTTTGAGTACCAATCTATTGACCTATCTTTTCTCTGATTTCTCGCCACGATATAGCCTTAGCTGCTGATGTGGCGTTAAGCACCAATAAATAAATAAATAAATATTTTATTTAGTGCATTTGATTAAGTTTACCTTTTCATTCTTTAACCCTTTACCCAACGTAACGGGAAAAACCGGCCAGCGCTATTCTCAAAAATCGCCAATTAATTTTCATTATTTTTTTCATTTTTTGTCTCAAAAACATAGGTTATGACCCCTCATTGGAACGAGCTCGTTGAGCTCGTTCCAATGAGGGGTCATAACCTATGTTTTTGAGACAAAAAATGAAAAAAATTAGTTATTCAAGAATTTTTTTGGCAAGTGTCGTCTGCTTTTCATGTTAGGTAATAAAGGGTTAAAGTCATTTTTTAGCCTGTGCATGCAATTTATAGAGTGATTTTTCTTATAATTTTATTATTTTATTTGCAAAATTGAAGTCGAAAACGAGTGGTGTGACAGGAAACGGTTTGAAGAACGAATTTATTATCAGTTTAGTTCCATTGACTCTCAATATGTTTGAGTACCGATCTATTGACCTATCTTTAGTTCATGTCAGTTCATGGTCATGTCTCAAATCAGGAGTATCAGGTAAGAATAATCAGTCTGAAAGTACAGATATATTTTATTATCTATTGACTAAAGTGATTTTTTTTATTTGATTGGTTGATAGATACGTGGTATGAGACCATATTCAATGAAACCCACGATACGTCCGCCCGCCCAGCCACTGACAAATTTCCCATACCCAGTGGAAGCCTCGTTCCGAAATCTACAAATTGTCCATACCCCGTAGAAGGCGCGTCATTCCAGTTTTACAGTGTACATGTATTATATATTTTTTATCTCCAAAATATAGCTGATGACCCCTTATTGGAATGAGCTTGTCGAGTACCCTCAAATGTGGGGTTCATAAGCTATGTTTTTGAGACAAAAAAGAAAAAAAGAAATTCAATAATTTTTTATACTAGTCATATCGGCATATTTTCACAAAAACTCTTTTGCACAAACATTCCACAGAAACCTGTATGGCTCAACAATGGAAGATAAAAGATCTCATACTGTGTGTGTTCACACATGAAATAGATTGTACTTCTAAAACGGAGAGTCAATAGATAAATTCGTTACCCCGTGTCTGATCACGTGGTACGGGTTTTTACCTACCCGAAGCCAGCCGTATCCCATGAGGCCGAAGGCCGAAGCCAGCCGTATCCCATGAGGCCGAAGGCCGAATGGGATACGGTTGGCTTCGGGTAGGTAAAAACCCGTACCACGTGATCAGACACGGGGTAACTAATAATACCCTTAGTATGTCTTGATAATAAGTCTTTTCTGTTTTCATCCAAGGGTTCTATTGGAGATATATATCAGTGGTGTCGTTCGCACACTTAATCCCTGATTTGGGGGATCTAATCGAGGTTTCTCATGTGACGCCATAGTTGTCATGTTGGATTGTCGTGGTAACCCTTGTGAGCGGCCATGTTGGGACATCATCCCCGTAGTGATACGTGATGTCAGTGCGCATGCGCCACGCGTGTTGTTATGGTGATACGTGTTTCCGTCGTCCATTTTGTATATTGGAGGCCGCCATCTTGGTTTCTATCGGTGCACGTGGTTGCTATGAACCTGGAATGGGGATGTGTTTGAAGGATGTGTTCGATTAAATGACCATATATCTAATTACCCACGTAGACCCGGCAATCCCCCCAAATCACCAAAACCTACCTCAAATCACATTATTTGGTCCGGATTCCCCCAGAATCCTCTTTTTCCAATAATAGGCGCGTTCTTTTGTATAAGAGTAATTCTAATTACCCCAAATCCTTCGTTAGAATTACCAAAATAGACCCGAAAACTGTTTATTTAGTTCGGAGTTTCTCCTAATCCCCTGTTTCTGCACACCCTTGTCTTACTACAGTTTATTCTCTGCATTCCTTGGCCTATCCTGTCTATGTTATGATTTCCTCGGCCGTCTATAAGGCATTCCGGCTTCCCTAGATGTGTGTGTGTGCTAGTGCACAATGTTTACACATCACGTGTAGCACAGACGATATGTGCTTGTGTGCTAGTACACAATGTGCGCACATCACATGCAGCAACATGGGCAAATACGGGTATTTGAGGATACCTATGACATGGTGATGTGCTATGTGAGGATACCTTTTGAGGATATATTTTGAGAATGCCTTTTGCAGGGTATCAATCGTGAAGATAGTTATCGCACCTAGCTCTATTCAGCTCCTAGTTTCGAGACAACCCACACCATTCAAAGCCCTAAGGTCACAACTGTTCACTTGACCGTGGCCACCACCATCTGCCGTGTGATCTAGCGCTATTGTTCTCACCCAATTCTATAGGCTTCTATCACCCTTGCAGTTTTGTACCATTACTGCCTTGCACCATTACTGTTGACTTGTAGCACTACTTCAAGCTTTGTAGCTATCCCCGATTCATTCTATCTCGAGATATGCCTTTGGCTAAATCTTCAATAGGCTCACTCAGATCGCCCCATTCGTTAATGCCTCTGTTAGTCTGTACAAAGTTCAGACCTAGTGCAAGCTAGGGTGCCTTACATGTAAGAAACTGTATGTTGATCGAACCGATATGTGCTCTTATTATGCCAGTAATTGTTATTGACCAATGAGCTTCAATATATAGTGACCGTATATGATACTGTGTATCATCGAGCTGACCGTATATAGAGCTTATATACGGTCAGTTCCGTCATTTTGTGTTCGACATCCAAACGCTCGCTTCGATATTTTTCCTAATTTCGCGTGTTCAACGAACAACAAATAATTTCGCGTGTGTGTCTGTTGAGCAACATACAACTATAATACGTTTCTTCCAGTATTTGAGAAATTTTAATAAACAAATGTAAATAAATACAATAAATAAACCACTAAAACGACATGTATAGAAGCCAACTGGCACTGTCTGAGACGAACTCAAGCGAGAATCCTTACCCGAATAATCTGCCCTTCTCAGTTCATGCACATATTTTCAAGTTGCTCCCCGGGACTGTAAATTTTATCGTCTGTTTTGTTTTGATTTGAATGATTGAACTTGAAGGTTGATCGATATCGAACATAAATTACACTTATGGTTGTGTCTCTTTCAAAGGACTGGCATAATAAATACGTAATGGGGCTTTCAGGGGGGGGGGGGCGGATATGGTGTGATATAAGGCTCGGCGAGATCAATATTAGGCGAGGCCTTCGGCCTCGCCTAATATTGATCTCGCTTCGCCTAATATCAAACCTTATCCGCCCCCTGAAAGCCCCATAACTTATAATGTGCTAGTACACAATGTGTCACATTGTGGCCACTTCACATGCAGCACATAAAGGATGTACCGACGTGTGCTAGTGCATAATGTGTACATATCAGATGCAGCACATAGGCACATACGATGAAAAAGGGACTCTATACGCATAATGAAAATCTCATCTGAACACAGTCACTTGAGAAAATATTAAAGGAGCGGTGGTATTGCGTTGAACCCTTTACCCAACGCAGACGATATCAAAATTTATTATTTTAAATATCATTTTTTTCAAATTTTTAAAAAAAAAAATTCTACAAAACCATATCATGTGACCCCACGTTGGACCGAGCTCGACGAGCTCGTTCCAACGAGGGGTCACATGATATGGTTTTGTTAAGATTGTTTGAAAAATAATATTTTTTCAACTACTGAATTTGAATATTACGCGGACGGATGCGGTCGATTCGTTGGGTAAAGGGTTAACCCGTTTGAATCTAACCCGTTAAGGGTATACATATATTTTTGCGAGATGAAAGGTTTGACAGTGGGAGAGCAGACAACAGAATGAGCACTAAATCGACAGTGAGAGTCAGTAATAATTTAATCCTAAAGCTGTACACAGTGCACATAATAGCTGAAATAAAAATAATAGCTACTAGCTATTCATAAAAAAATCGCCAGACATACGGAATTTAAAGAAATTGCCCAAACTTCCGCCACAGTGAGAATGCCATTCATGTGTGGCATCATTGCAATTGTAGTATTTATATTACACAAGTTAATATATAGAGGATATCTACGCTGTTTTTGTGAATATCGAGAATTCTCTCATGCGTGTGGACCTGAAAGATTTTTTTCACGAGCGCTTGCTATAATACTTAAATAAAATAATACTTTCAGGTCCACACGAATGAGATAATTCCCGATATTCACTAAATAGTGTAGATTTTCTTTTTATTATACACTACAGTTAAAACTAGAAGTCCCGTTATGAAATGTGCACAAATAGCGCGTTGATATGCGCGTTAATGTGCGCATCATGGCCCAAGTAAAGCTTTCATATTCTGTAGACATGGCCTGTGCACAAGCAATGTTTCAGCCAATGGACCTCCGGGTAACCCGGAGGTCCATTGGCAGAAACATTGCATGTGTTTGCTATGAGTAACCAGGAGAAACTGCCGTGCTTTGGATGCCAATCGATAAGGCAATTGCGCGCAATTCCAACGCGCAACTAAACCTAGATAAGCGCACTATTCGTGACAGGGCTTCTAGTTTTAACTGTACGTGACATTTCACTGTGCAATATTCAACCCAATTTCACTCGAAACACGTGCGTTTCAAAACACGAACAAAGGTCAGCTGATCGTTCATTTAAGAAGACGTTCAATGCGACGCCATTCGCCGAAGCGTTACGTCATTTAGGAAGCTACTGAAAAAATTCATCGTGTGGACTTGAAAATATTATTTCTCACTCGCGCAAGCGATCATTAAAAATAAAACTTTCAGGTCCACACTTCTGAGATAATTTCCCGATACTGACTAAAATAGAATAGATTTTCTTTTTTTATATGCTACGAGACATTTTAATGCACAATATTCAGCCCAATTCGACCCCAAACTCGTACGTTTCAAAACAATAAAAAAATCAGATGATCGTTCCTTCAAGGCGACGTCATGCGCCGAAGCGTGACGTCATTTAGGAAGCTACTGTGGGATATTTCTCGATATCTATTCAGTCGATGGACATCGATGAATATCTTTTAGAGAATATGCGATAATTCACAGGCTAGAATATAATAAATACATGTTTCCTGAGGCCCCGCTAATCACTCATTTTCGATTCGATTCGAATCTCGTATCGAGTCCGATGTATTATTTGAATTCGAATCGAACCTTGAATCGAATCAGGGACGTCTTGAAAATTACCAATTTAGGGCGAGGGCTATAAACCTAATTTGTTCCCACTGTGATGACACAAGTCCTGACTGATAAAATATTCCAATTACCTCATTAAGGCATGCCTTCATCGAAGGCTTGTCTTGACTCTTGATGTTGTTGGAATGTTAACCAGTGAGGATTATTTCCCGTGGAGTCCCGGGAAGTGAAGCAGTGATTGTTTACTGCTGTAAACAAGCTCCGTTTTACTGGCAAAATAAGACCCTTTCACCAATGCATGGGATAGAAGTCTCACAAATGGGCAACATGGGTATAAATGATTGACTGCAGTTGACTTTATATCTATGTTGCGGTCATGATAAGCCATTGTGAAGAAATATGTGACCTCAAACAGCCTTATTTACGATTAAATAAATAAAAAAAAAAAAAAAAAATAAATGAATAAATAAATGAATAAGGATTATAAGTCAAAAAGCAGGAACGGGTGCGAGAGTTGCCGGTACCAGAAACTGAACGGGTCTAGCTGCTTGCAACAGCTCATCGTTGATATTGTTTGCAAACTTTTAATGTTCTTTAAACAGTGGTCGTGACAAGTGAGACTGAAATTAGCATGGGTGCTGGCATAAGTGGAGATGCTATTTATTATGACCCCGACCTTCTTAGGAGGTTTGGTGGGCATACAGTTGAAGTCCCCGTCCGTCCGCCCATACGCCCATCCGGGCAAACATTTTGCATTATAACTCTGGCATCGGTTACAAGATTTTGATGTCTTTTGGGATGACGATAGATCAGCAGGAGGGACATGCTATCCACATATCGCGGGTTTTGTCCGTACATTTCTGCTACCAGAGTTATGACCATTATTTCACTTTGAAAACTCTCTGTGCAAACGTTTTCCATTATAACTCAGTCATTTGTGTGCGGAATTTGATGTCCTTTGATAGGGTAAGAGACTAGTATGGCGGAGAAGACATCCACATATTGCGGGTTTTGTCCAAGCATACAGGTCAGAGTTATGACACTTATTTCACTTACAAAACGTTCCGTACGAACATTTCGCATTATAACTTCGGCATCGGTTGTTGAATTTTGATGTCTTTTGGTGTAGTGATAGCCAATTCTGGGGAGAAAAATCCGCAGATTGCGGGTTACGCCTTTGCACACTTACCACAGTTATCACAATCACATTTTTAGACTTCGAATTGTCCATGGAAATAATGTTTGTTGAATGGCCGCAGAAAACTGAATAATTGTTGTATTGCTCATGTTGACAGGAGGGGGGCATATATGAGGCTTCGCGTTTCACTATATTTTTTTGTGTTAACAATTTAGTGTCCAACCGATTACCAAAAATGGTCGCTGACCGATTACCGGTTATTTGAGCCCACAATCGGCCGATTCTGATGCCGATTCCGATTGTAATACCGTGCACTACAAGACAAGTCGAGGCTCGAAAGAACTACATTAAACTGAACATTTTTCAAAGTGTTAAACTTCGTTGACTGGGGTCCCAGTAAAATTACCAGTCACGCACACTTGGGCGGTAAACGTGGCTCTCAGAGCCACGTTTACCGCCCAAGTGAGCGCGACTGGTAATTTTACTGCGACCTGAGTCAATGGAGTGCATCCTTCACTTTTCCGGTATGAACTGGCGATTGCTGCAAGTGTGCTCAATTGTAAGCTTTTCATGTCGTTTAACACGTATATCCCGTAAAGGGGCGTCTGGAGGGATTAAGAATACACATTGTGGTTGTTTCTCAACTTTATTGAATGGTATCATCGACATCATTTTACATTAACAATTGAACAATTGCAGAAGATAATAAAATGCGATTCAGAAAAATCACAAATTGCTTGGCAACAATCGGTTGAACCGATGTTCCAGGAGCCGTTGCCGTTGTCATCCGATTGTCCATAATCGGCCGATTGTGGTGACCGGTTCCGATCATCGGTTGAACACTAGTTAACATAGCGAAAATTACATCATTCAGTCATTATTTTCGACATTATTCATGTTCAATTTCCATCTGAACTATGCGTTTTGTGAGACGACGTAGATGACAGATTACAAGCTATATACGTCTGGAAAGATTCGAAAGAAAACGAATCGGGTAGCCGTTCTCAGGTCCCAAGTATTGCCATCTCGTTCACCGGTAAAGCTCACAAAGCACCAATGTTCGGAATTATATTTATTTATTAGAATAATGATTTCATTTTACGAGGGGATAGTTGGAACAAAACGCCTGTTGTTAATTTTATTAGAAAACAACTGAATGTTACACACCATTTTATAGCGAAGCGTGTTTTGTGTTTCATTTTTCACCCCCTGCACCCTGATGTCAAATTACCAAAATTTCAAGTAGCCATTTTTCCCATAATGCAACTAGGAATTTAACCAATTCATTCTTGTTTGACAGAGCTCAACGAGCTCGGTCGAACAAGACTGAATTGATTACATTTCTAGTTGCGTGATGGAATACATTTGCAGTCTGAAATTTAAATATTTCGATATTTCGGGGGTTAAGGGCCCTAAAAGTGTTGATATATTTGTAGAGACAAGATGGCGATTCAAACTTGGAAATAAGTGAAATAATTCCCCTTTCAGCATTTCGGTCTTCAAAATAGTTTTCCAGCTTCGTATTTGTTTCTGGTTAAACCGTGCGTTTGTTCCTCCTTATAGTTGAAGGTCTGGTTGACTCCGTGCTGCGGAGCAAAGAAGATTCTTGGGACGGTATTTGTTAATCGTTTTACCATCGTGTTATCATACAAAAACGCTCCTTAGTATCTAATTAGCGGGGTACGGACCCCCCCCCCCCCCCCGGGGAAAAACCTCCTTAGGAAAAAAGCCCCTTGGTAAAAAAACCCTTGGAAGAAACCCCCTCGAGAAAAGAAAAACCTTGGAAAAAAACCCTTCATATTGAGTTGTGACACGCTTCACCCTCTTCTTTGGTGGTTCTCCGCGAGAATCCTGAAGTAGAGCAGACTGCACAAGGGCTTGGTCTTTCCTTATACTGTCTATCGCCTTCCAGACTGTGGGATGGTTATGGCCCACAAGCTCCTTGAAACTCATGTCCCAAGCCTCACACAGGTTGTTTGTGCGATCCTGACCATCCAGAGAGGCAAGATATACATTCCAAAGGCTAGGTGGAAATAGAGGCGGAATCCTCCTCATCCGCATTGGAGGCAGCTGTCCGTTAGGTTCTGCAGGTGGCTGGATCCTTCTGTAAGTACCAGAGACATAAGTAGAATTGAAATAATCTACCAGATCAATCAGACCATCAACACTAGGGATGTTCTCCATCAAATAGCTCATTCCATATCCGACCTCATTTTCTGGTAAGAAGGCCAGTGCATCAAGCATACCACAGAAATGCTTGATTTTGTCATCAGTCCTGTATGCTTCAACTAGACCCAGACTCTGAGTCTTTCTCCAGGTACTTAGAGTCAGATGGTAGAAGCATGCCCTGGGTGTAACATGTGGTCCAAGGGTGGATCGAACTGAGTTGATAACTGCTTGCTCAAAGTCAGTAATAACAGTGGTTGGGTCTGGATTAAAACCAAGTTCATCACACCTATCCAGAATAGCCTGAAGCATTTCTTCGTAGCATGACTGGGTCTTAGCTGATAGGAAAGCATACACACAGGTTACTGCTGTATTTCCCAATGGGGCCCGTATGATGTATAACTGTTGGAAAAGTCTGGGTGCAGTAGGAAATGTGCCATCCATATACCAGGTTGAAGCTCTGGACAGATGGCGGAGAGCTTCCAAACACTAGCATCCTGGTAGCTGACGGAGCATTATCATAGAACAAAAAACTGTTGTTGTCTTCTGGTCCAGTGGTCTTCCAAGTATCTTCAACTACTCTCAAAGTGGATGGAACCTTGGGAAGAGAGCCTTTCTGATGATTTCGAACAGTACGCTTCAACGAATCCACCCGTCCTACGGCTGCTCTTACTTCATTTCGTTGCTCTACAAGTGCATCTGCCACTATTTGTCCAGGTCGAGCACGGTTTCTCTGAGCACTGTCCTTAATAGTTGCTTTCAGTTTCACAGCAGCCACGTGGTTGGGGTCTGCATTATGACTGTGGGTTGTAGTGGTAAGAACCTCCTGCATCTGTAGGTCTGTATGAGCAGAACCCTTGCATGATTCAGCATTTCTCTGGGAACACTCCCAACGTATTTTGGACTTGTTGGCACTCTTCTTGGTGTACAGGTAGCCACCAAAACACAACTTTAGACCTCATTTATTATTCCTAATGATCTCCATGACAAATAGATTCATACTGGTTTCTGGGCAGAAACAATCTCTTTTTATAGAAAAGGCAGCAGCATATCAAAGGGAAAGGTGTTAATAATTAAGCAAACTCAGTTCATTCCGATGTATCTCTGTGTGAGATTAATTGCAATCATAGTAAAAACAAATGAGTGTCTTTGAGAACATATTTTGTTGTGACACTTTTGAGATCAAAAGACATCCTTCTTTGATATTTCACTATGAACTATTATAGTAATTGTTAATAAGACATCAAAGACATATTTAGTTGTGTTCAAGTGAAGAAACTATATGTTTAATAATAATAATAATAATAATAATAATAATAATAATAAATTTAAATAATAATAATAATAATAATAATAATAATAATAATAATAATAATAATAATAATAATAATAATATAATAATAATAATAATAAATTTATAACAATGGGAGTGGTTTTTTTTCCACTCTTGCATTCTTCATAGGGGGGTGTTTTCCAAGGGTTTTTTTACCAAGGAGTTTTTTTCCTAAGGAGGTTTTTTCCCCGGGTTTTTTTTTCCTACACTCCTTCCTTGGCGAACACAATTAAACACAACGATGCCTCTTCCGAAGAGGAATAATGCAATTTTTATGCCTCGGTTTGTCGATGTGTGATTGAGGTTGAAATTTCGTGAACAGTTTGTCGACACAAAATAGTTATTCCATCGACATAAAACTGCTTTCGTTGTCTTGACTAAATATCTTCCTAATTATTGCAAATACCAGTTTGTGTTTGAATATACTACTTACCTTTCCAAACACGGCACATTTATGCAGCAGTCAGCTTTGGATTGGATGAAATGCCGAGAAGGCGATGTGGAACGCAATTTAGTGCCAAACAGCTTGCTATTGATTACGCGATGTAATAGTTAAACGCTTGTTACGAACCGTAATGTAATAAATGCCCATAATGTAATACCTACCCATAATGTAATACAAAAACGACCCATAATGTAATACGAACCCATAATGTAATAAAAAATGACCCATAATGTAATAAATGTAATAACGTGTAATAAATGTTAGGTACCCATAATGTAATAAAATTTTAAAAAAATTAGATACAAATTACACTTTTCCAGGCCCGTAATGTAATAAAATTCTAAGCTTGATTTTTGTTTTTTCTCTTTACTCCAGCAGTGCGTTCGGCTACTTATGACACATCCTACGCCTTCATCAATGCTGCCAATGGCCCCTATGCCGTACACAGCCAACATGTGTGGGTGTGTTGGGATTATGATGGAGAGTATTCCGGGACCTGGGGCGGGTATACTCTGCTCTGGGTGGCAGGCATTATCCCTCTTCTATTTGTACCACCCGCGCAAACGTCTTCCTCAATAGCCTCTACTGCCCTGCCACAACCATATAGGTCTACCTACTGAGTCGAGTTAATGTGCACATCACTTGGTTGTACAAAGCAGCCTCTTTGTATTGAGCTCAGGGGATTGCATTCTCAAATAAATTTCACCAGTGGTGTGGCATCACTCATAGTATGCACAGGACGAATGCAGATCTATAATAGAGAGTAGTTTTGGTGGTTCCTGAGATTATGTTGATTGGAAAAGCATTCCACAGCATTTTCTGAGCTGTGGGGACTACCACTTAAACCACCTACATTTCCTGACAGTTCCTGGCGGTTGGCAGGGACTTCCTGCCAATCGCATACTCTATAATAATAATAACTCTTTGGCCAACCGCTGATTTGTCGCGGTCCTCATAAGAGAAGGCCATCATTCCCCCTGCACCCCACCCCCTCTTCCCCTCCTCTCCTCCCAGCATTCAGATATAAACTGCTTAATAGTGTCCCTCACTTCCTCTTTTTCAATTTCTTCAATAAGCATTCCTACCCTCTCCCTCGTGTCCCCCTTCAGCCATCTATCCTTTGTTTCTTCACCCCACTTCTGCATTATTCTTCCAGTAAATTTTATTCTATGAGGTATATACTGTGGGCATTCCAAGAGAAAATGTTCCAGGGTCTCCACTACTCCAGAGTGGCACATTTGGCATCCCTTTTCCCCATCTCTCCCAATTTTTTCCCGAAGCTCCAGTGATCTTGATCTCAGTTTGAACAGCAGTGACCCTCCAAAGGTGCCATCTAGGTACTTCTCAAAAGCTGGCTTTTCTTTATATTGTAACCCCTGCAATGATCTTTTCACGCTAACCCCTGCTCGCCAGTTTCGATTGCAATCTTCCATGACTCTCTCTTTGACAAACCTTTTGCCTTCTTTCATTCCTACTTCTATGTTTGTGACCTCTATAGAGTAATTATCCATTAGTTCCCTCACATGTTTTGACCACCCTGTATCTATATTAGAATTCCAAATGGTATCGAGCATCAATTTGCACCACCGGTTGTCAGGCAGGTTTCTCAAGTAGTTAAAGTAACACAGTTTTCCCAAATCTACCCTGTCCTTGATTTTCATCCACCCAAGCTCCCCCCTTACTGCTTCCAAAGCTGCAGCATTACTCGACCCTGTTATCCATCTGCCGGCATCATTCCGAGTACTTTCCAACTTCTTAATAACGGTTTGGTTTAATGGAATCACGTCCGTGCCATACGTTATACTTGGTAAACCCACCCTCTCCCACAGTGTTTTCCCCACAAAGACCTTGTTGAAACTATTTTTCCCTAGAAGTTTTAGTTGGTTCAGAATTCTTTTCCCCTTCAGAATCAGTTTGGCTGAGTAATTTCTGTACACCCCTCTTCCCGTTATATTTATGCTTACCCCTAGATACTCATACTCTCCCGTTTCTCCTACAGTGATTTGTTTGCTTTCCCCTTCGGGGATTGAGAACTCCCCCACTCTCCATCTCTTCGTCATATCTACCTTGCGTCCAACGGGTATTACCTTGCTTTTATTTTCATTTAGTTCGAGCCGCCAAGTGTTCCCATATCTACCAACAATTTCCAGCAATTTCTCTAGCCCCTGTTCAGTTCTAGACATTAACACCATGTCGTCCGCAAAGAATAAGCCTGGTACCTTTATGTCTCCAACATTTACCCCCTCCGCACTCTGAATTAGTTCGTCCCCTAAATCTTTAACATACAATGCAAACAAAATCGGTGAAAAGATACACCCCTGCTTGAGGCCTATATCCATAGGGACTCGTTTTGTAATGATACTCCCTAGACTGAGTTGGCTTTGCACATCTGTATACAGTGCTTTCATGATTCCCACAAAGTCACCCCCCAGTCCGATGCCCTCGAGCTTTCGCCACATACCTTCCCTCCACACTCGGTCGTACGCTTTTTTCACATCTAGAAATGCCAGAAACATCTTTTTCTTTTCAGCCTTTGTTGATTCTATCAGTTGGGTGAGTGTAAATAGGTGATCAGTGACTCTTCGACCTTTCCTGAAACCATTTTGAATTTCTCCTAAAAAACCTTTCTCTTCAATAACTTCCTCAAGTCTACCGTATATGACCTTACAGAATACTGTTCCGATGTTACTACTAACTGATATCCCCATATAGTTATCTAGAACTTCCTTATCCCCCTTTTTGTGTATGAACGACACCTTACTTTCCCTCCACTCTCTGGGGGCCTTTTGCTTTCGCAGAGCCAGGTTGAAAAGGTTTGTCAGGACTTCAATAAGTGCCTCCCCTCCATTTCTGAGGAATTCGTTCGGAATTTCATCAGTCCCTCCCGCTTTACCATTTTTTAATTTCGAGACCACGTTCCGCACTTCTTCTGCCGTTATTTCGCTACATACACGATTGGATAGGTTCTCCTCCACCAGTGTATTTCTTTTTGGTGGGGACCCACTGCCCCATCGCCTATCGTTTATCTTTTCCCAGTGCTTGACTAACTCTGAAGCGATACGGCCTTTATCTTCTGTACTTTCCCCATCCACTTTGATACTCTGCACACTACTTTTCCCCCGTTTATTTACCCAGTTCCAAAATACGTTTGACCTCGAACCCCCCGTTTTCTTTATTGTTCTGGCAAGACTGCAATTGCGCTCCTTCCTATTATTATTCTTTATCTCATTCACCTTTTTCCGTGCCAGTTCATATTCTCCTTTCATTAGTCTCGTGTCATTGTTATCCACCCCTTTAAGCTTCCTACTTCTTCTGTAAGCAGCGCATTTTACCTTCCTTTCTTTTATAGCCTTTTTCAGTCCCTCGTTAACCCTGTATCCGAGCTCTCTCGTTGGGACCCTCACCCTTCCTATACAATCCTTCCCTGCCTCTGTTAGGCTATTTACTATGCCATCTGAAATACTCTGGACATTTGCATCCCTAGGTATACATTCAAGACTTGGTTTTAGTTTTTCCCGAAACTGCTTCCAGTTATTCTTCTATCACATCGACTATTCGCGTGTTCATCCCCGCTATTGTGCCATCTTCTCCTAGGCTGCACTCAAACAACATACGTAGCTAAACACCGGGTGTAACATGGGCATATCCGTTTGACCGTGAGGTGTGACCTTGACCATCAATCCGGTGACCTTGAACCTGTGTATGGGCCGATTTTTATGAAACTTGGTGTGTGGTTCGGGCGCCCAACAATTTTGCCACACCCGATGCCCGTCATGTGTGACCTTGATTGATATTCACACCGTTGACCTTGAACCTATATCTCGGCTCATGGTGGTGCCGGTTTGCGTGAAACTTGGTATGTGGGGGTAGTTCGGGGCTCTCTCTCTCTCTCTGTATATATATATATCTCTCTGTGTCTCTCTGTGCGAGTCTTTCACTGAGTTTTTCTCTCTATATACAAACCATAAGACCTCTCAAGGTCATGAGCTAACCAAACACGTTCAAATAGGATACGGGGGGAGGGGGGCACATGATCTGGTTAATTGCACCGGTTTCAAAAGATCATATTTAGAGGCCCGGTGTGTGAATTACGGAGTGTAGATCCCCCGTTCGCCCCCCCCCCCCTCTCTCTCTCTCCAATGGCACTGATAGGTTATATGTTGGTGATTTATGCTCCTGACCCAAAACACATTTGAGCTTATTTACCATGCTTCTCGATTCGTCTTTCCAAATAATTCCACTAAAACCTTATTATTTGACCAGTTATTGAAATAAGCTTGCCCAGCTCGTCACATACATCCCTGGCTGCCGTCAGGGGAGGGTGCCAGGGTGTCTAACATAACAAACCCTTATCATACAAACCATAAGACCTCTCACTGAAATGAGCTAACCAAACTCGTTCTAATAGGAAAGAGTGGAGGACACATGATCTGGTTTATTGCACCGGTTTCAAAAAATATTTAGAGGCCCAGTGTGCGAATTACGGAGTGTAATCCCCACCCCCCCTCTCTCTCCGTCTATGTGAGTGTCTCTCTCTCTCTCTCTCTGAGAGTTTTTCTCTCTATATACATACCATAAGACCAACCACGTTCCAATAGGAAACTGGGGTGGGGGGGGGGGGGGGGGCATGATCTGGTTAATTGCACCGGTTTCAAAAGGTCATATTTAGAGACCCAGTTTGCGAATTACGGGGTGTAGATCTCTGATCTCTCTCTCTCTCTCTCTTTCTTTCCCTCTGTCTCTGCGAGTCTCTCTCTATGTGAGTTTCTCTCTGTGAGTTTTTCTCTCTCTCTACAAACCAAAGACCTCTCAAGGACATGAACTAACACGTTCAATAGGATAGGGGGAGGAGACACATGGTCTGGATTATTGCACGTTTCAAAAGATCATATATAGAGGCCCATTCTGTGAATTATTGAGTGTTGATACCCCTCTCTCTCTCTGTCTCTCTCTGTGAGTCTTTCTCTCTCTGTGAGTCTCTGTCTGTGAATCGCTATCGCTCTCGCTTTCTCTCTCTCTCTCTCTCTCGCCCCCTCTCTCTCCCTCTCTAACGCTCTTTCCTTTTCTTAATGTGTAAGTATACAATGGGGTGATATGGTTTATTGTACTGGTTTCAAAACATCATATTTAGTGTGAATTACGGAGTTTTGCCCCCCCCCTCTCTCTCTCCCTCCCTCCCCCCCCCCCTCTCTCTGTCTATGTGAGTCTCTCGCTCTCTGTGGGTCTCTCTGTGTGAATCTCTCAATCTGAGGGTCTCTCTGTGAGTCGAAGTCTATGGCTGTGATACTCTCTCTCCCTCTCCATCTCTCTCTCTCTCTCTCTGTCTCTCTCACTCTCTGTCTCTGTCTCTCTCTCCCTCTGTCTGTCTCGCTCTGCCTCTCTCTCTCTATCTCGCCCCATCATCCACTCCCTAACACTCTCCCCTTTTCTTCATGTGTAAGTATATAAAGGTTGGATTGTCCAATCGCGTAGTTGCGTTATATTTTGGTGGTCAAGATCCCGCTCTCCCACAAACACCCCCACCCCCACCCCCCACCCCCCCCCCCCACCCCCACCCCCCACCCACACACACCACCAATATGTGATTGTTTTGCAATACATGTTTATTTGTCTTTATCAATATATTCAGCAAGCCCTTATCATACGAATCATAAGACCATTCATTGGAATGAGCTGACCAAACGCGTTCCGTTATGGAGAGATTTGGGTGGGGAGCACATGATATGGTTTATTGGTCAGATTCAAAAATAATGTATTTAGATACCCAGATTGTGAATTACGAGGTCTGGATCTCTGTATGAGTATGTATGAGTGTATGTCCAGTGGCATTGATAGGCTACATGTTGGTGGTTTGTGGTTTGTGGTCCAGCTCCAAAACACATTTGAGCTTATCTGCCATGCTTCTCTAGTCGTCTTTCCAAATAACTTCACGAAGCCTTATTATTTCATCTCGCATTAGAATGAGTCTGCCGAACTCGTAATTTGCATCCTTGGCTGCTGTCATATCTGGTTTATTACAACGGTTTCAAAAAGTCATATTTAGAGGCCCAATGTGTGAAATTACGGAGTGCAGACCTCTCTCTTTCTTTATCCCTCCCCCCTCTCTCTCTCTCTCTCTCTCGCCTCCTCTTACTCTCTCTCTCTAACGCTCTCTCCTTTTCTTCATGTGTAAGAATACAAAGGGGTTTATTGCACCGGTTTCAAAACATCATATTTAGAGGCCCAGTGTGTGAATTACGGAGTGTAGTCCCCCCTCTCTCGCTTTCTCTTTTCCCCTCTCTATCTCTACCACTCTCCCTCTCTGTCTTTGTGAGTCCCTTGCTCTCTGTGAGTCTCTTTCTGTGAATCTCTCTATCTGAGAGTCTCTCTCTCTCTGAGTCTATGTCTGTGAATCTCTCTCTCTCTCTCTCTCTCTCCCTCCCCCTCTCTCTCTCTCTCTCTCGCACCTCACCCCCTTCCTAACGCTCTCTCCTTTTCTTCATGTGTAAGTATATAAAGGTGGGAATGCCCAATGGCGTAGCTTTTGGTGGTCAAGTTCCCGCTCTCCAACTCCCCCCTCCACCACCACCAATATGTGATTGTTTTGCAATGCTTGTCTATTGTCCAGTGGCGTTGGTAGGCTTTATGTTGGTGATTTGTGGTCCAGCCCCAAAAACACATTTGAGCTTATCTCTCATGCTTCTCTATTCGTCTTTCCAAATAACTTCACGACGCTTTATTATTTCACCTCCCATTAGAATGAGTCTGCCGACCTCGTCATTTGCATCCCTGTCTGCTGTCTAGGGAGTTTGAGAGGGTGTCTAACCTAACGAAACCTTATTATACAAACCATAAGACCTCACATTGGAATGAGCTAATCAAACTCGTTCCAACAAGAAGGAGGGGGAGGCTCATCTGGTTTATTACACCAGCTTCAAAAAGTCATATTCAGAGGCCCAATGTATGAATTACGGAGTGTAGATCCCCTCTCTCTCTCTCTCTCCCCCTCTCTCTCTCCCCCCTCTCTCTCTCTATCCCTCTCTCTCTGTCTCTCTGTCTCTGTGTCTCCCTCTGTCTCTCTCTGCTCTGTCTCTCTCTGTCTCTCTGTCTCTCTCTCTCTCTCTCTCTCTCTGTCTCTCGCCCCTCTCACTCCCTTCTCACTCCCTCCATAATGCTCACTCATTTTCTTCATGTGTAAGTATATAAAGATGTGATTGCCCAGTGGCGTCACTGCGTTATATTTTGGTGGTCAAGATCCCGCTCCCCCACCTCTCCTCCCCCAGTATTTGATTTGCTTTCAATGCGCATCTATTTGTCTTTATAAATAATATCTTCAGCAAACCATTGTCATGTGAATCTTAAGACCTCTCATCGAAATGAGCTGACCAAACGCGTTCCATTATGGAGAGATTTGGGTTGGGGTGCACATGATATGGTTTATTGAACAGATTTCGGGCCCAAAACACACTTGAACTGATTTACTATGCTTCTCTATTCGTCTTTCCAAACAACTTCACGAAAGCCTTATTATTTGACCACTTATTGGAATGAGCCTGCGGAACTCGTCATATACATCCCTGGCTGCTGTCAGGAGAGTTTCTCCGGGTGTCAAACTTAACGACTGACACATACTCTCCTGGCCCCCATTGATCTGTGAAGACCTCCCTCTACCACCCAACAACATCCGCCTAAGAGCAGGGGGCCCCAAGGACAAGTGAGACTCATAGGTTTCTTGGATCAACCAGGCCCGGCTTGGTCAGGTCATATCCATCTCCGGCTACTGCCAGGGGAGTTTGTCAGGGTGTCGAACCAACGTCCGACCAATATTCTCCTGTCCACGTCTAAGTCACTGATCTCCCCTCTCTCCCACCCTCCTGGGCTCCTCGAAACCGGGAAACGCCTCTCTGCCCGGATATCACCGCCAGACAAAACACCATTAAGCCACGCTGCTACTACAACTACCACTCACCAAAGGTAATAAACCGTTTATATGACTCACTAACAACCACCTCTTTCACTACAACCTTCCAGGACAGGCAAAACATCTAGGAACAAGACACCCGGTATAGCCCAAGAACATTAGGTTTCACTAGGGAAAAATATCGGAGAAAGCTGATTTTTTCAGGGAATGTCGAGTACATGTCACTGAACGATTAGACAAAAGTCCCCTAAAATCCCAGTTGAGCTTTTTTTTCTACAGCCTTTTTTCGAAAACGCGTTTGAAAAAAAAAAAAAAAAAATCGCACGAACTTTGCAACCTCGAATTGATCCAACTGTATTTTTTGTTTACGCGTATTTCGAGCTACATAATGTCTAAAATACATTTACCTAGAGGAAAATGTGCATTCTGTGACAATTTCTGCGAAAAATTATTGAAAATTCACAAAAAAGTATCGGATTCACGCAAAAAATGACGATTTTCCTAACGGATTTGCCCAAAGGGTCGTAGTACAGAACGGGATGTTAGTTGGACAGACGATAAAAAATCCACCACCATTTGAAGACTTTTATCATTGCTTACAAAACAGACATTATGGAAGACCCCTTCTGCTTCTGGCCGAGTTCCCCTTTTGGCATAAAATTCGTCAGCATGAGAACTCAACTATTTTCGGGCTTGGGACCGAACAGACACGTCTGTGTCCGGCAGCATTAGATCAATAAATAATATTTACAGAATGTACAAAAATCAATAAATAATATTTACAGAATGTACAAATCAATCAACATGGATTAAGTTACATTGACTATTATCAACGCTATATACAGAAATGACATGACCTATATACATATTATTCATCGAACTCAGAAATTTCCGACAGGACAGTGTTTCTGTGGTTGTTACAAGAATCCGAACTGCAATTACACAAACCTGAGCAAGAGAGTCCTGCCTTCTTACACCAACACCTTTTTGTACAAGCACTCTTGCAACCACAACTGATCAGATTCAGTAGGTTATCGGGGGCACATGGCTTTGTGGCTGCAGTCGGTACAAGAAGTCCATTGTCTAGCGACCACCCCCAATCCGTCGGAGGAAGCGAAGTGCCCAGCCATTGTTGGACCTGGAGATAACATCTGTAGACATGTTGTTGTGCAGCATCGCTGCTTGGTGGGAGTGAGGCTAGGTCGATGGGTTTATTCAGTTTAGATTTTGCTACATAACGCTTGTAAGTGACATATCTATATTGGCCGAGAGAGGAAACAGTTTTACTCCCGTATAAGATCAGGAAAAGTTGTTCCCCGGCAGCGGCTACTGCACTTGGTGTACTGTCATCCGCCAAAATTGTGTTGACATACTGTTGTGAGTCGCTAGTAACATCGGAGACAATTGTACTGAATACTTTCTTCTTACCAACTCGAAAGAGTTCAGAAGTAGTGTCACAACCACTTATAGAATGTGCTACAAGGAGGTTGCTTCTATGGTCACCCATTTTGGTTGCTATTTCACTAACTGAAACTAGTAAGTTTGGGGTAATGGAATACATCATATCAATATTACATCCCGGTTGAACTCGAGAGGTAAGAATGACTAACAAGTCTGTGTCTGTTCCCACAACGACAACATTGTTGTCATCTTGAGCGATGTCAAGTGCAGTTTCGGCTATCAGTACATCAGCATCAGCCTCGGCCTGCTTGGACTGAATATTGATAGCAGATAGCTCCTGCATTAGAAGATCGACCAGTTGGGTTTTGTTCTTGGCATTTGCAAGGAAATCGGATTGGGGTGTGGTGGCTGGTAACTCGGGTGAGATATTGATATCAATGGAATACCTGTCTTTAGATCTACGGGCTTGTTCCATGCCCTTTGTCGACATTGTACAAGCATAACCATCAAAAACAACCACGACGTTCGCCCCAAAATGTCTCACTAGATAATTGGAATATGATGTACATATGTCCTTATATGACGACTGTTTAGGCCATACAACTGCCCTCAATAAAAATCCACCATCTACAACAAACAGAGAATGTTCTGGGATTTTAGTTTGCTCGGAACCGTATGTTTTGAGGATCTTACCGAGCGTGCTTTTCTGTGTCTTCCTCATTCCAGCAGAATCAAACAATGCTGGTGGTTTCGGGGCGAGTTCATATTTGAGATACTCTTCCATCTCTGCTTGTGACTGAATAACACATGTGATGCGGTTGAACAGAATTGTGGGGTCAATCACTACCTTACTTCCACGGACTTTGATGCTATTTGCCATCGATGCGAAAGACTTCACAGTGTCAACACGTCGTAGTTTGATGCTGTTGAACGTTTTGCTTACAACATTCGATACGCAACATTCACCAATTATGCGAACTTGGTCACAGTTCACAGTTTCGTCGGCCACAAGCCCGGTCGCTACAGAGACTAATTGTAGTGGATCTCTATTCTGAAAGGGGGAATGCACTCTGAGCCAGTTCAATAATTTGGTGATATCATTGGCATCAGTCAATTGTGAACTTTGACGGAGATCCTGATGTTGTTCGCCATGACCAGTGTGAACATGAACAAAATTTTCGAGAGCATTACATATCGGAAGGCAAAGAGGTAGTCCATGTACCCATTTCGCAACAGTGCTATCGGTTATTCCCCTGCCATGTGTGAGACCACCAGGGAGCTTGAACATTCTCATTAAACACTGCTCTATGGTCTGATCAGAATATATCCCGTCCCAGAATTTATCTGAGCGCCTTATGGTAAAGTAACCTTTCTCAGTGAACAACTTCAAATCATCCTGTTGCATTATTTCTGTTAGCTCATTCATCTGCTGCAAATAGAGATGAGAACTTTTTGCGTATGCAAAATAACCACCTGCGTGAAATACTGGAATCATATTGCGAACACAATATGTGTGGAGTTCCCAGTCGCCTGTGCGCTCTGCTCTCAAGAACAACTGGAGAAGACCTATTTGCTCGTAGTACTGTACCCAAAGCTTTCATGTGCGTCCTACGGACGCATTCTGGAGCAGTTCGTGTAATTTTGACAATGCCAATGCATCTTGAGTGTAGGCGAACACCACATTATGTGATTTAATCGAACATGGAAATTGAAACAATGATGCTATAATACGGTATTTGAATGAGAAAAGTCGATGCCGTTTGAATTTGAGTTTAGGGGGTATGGTTAATATTTCACACGTTTCACCAGTTCATTATGGAATAAATGACTATTGTTATATATCATTATAAAGCCACTGCTTTTCTGCAATTTTTGATATATAATTTAACTCCCAAAGTAGTCGTAGATTTGATTTAATGGACGTTGTGTACCGTTGTGTGTATGAAAACAATAAATTTTTTTTCGTAATTTTGTACATTTTCGTGAATATTTCACCATTGAGTGTGAGGATTGGTACAAAGTTGGCATTTTCTGTTGGGGATATGTATTCTCAATATAATTCAGCACGATATTTATGATTCTCACCCTACTAAGGCGAATAAGAATGAGAAATATGGAGCTGGGTCGAATTTTTAAAAAAAAATTTTTTTCATCAAAAAAACGCTATAACTAAAAAAGCTCAACTCGGATTCGCGGGGACTTTTCACACTTTATCCGAAATGTGTGTCCCGGAAACATATAAAAAAATCAGCTTTCTCCGATTTTTTTCCTTACTTTCTCATTTTTATGTCTAATGTGCCTGGACTAGTAGAGCTTTGAAAGATTAGCCTGTACTGGGCTGGTACGATGCAGCAAGTACTCAAGAAGTGATGCGGGGCACACGGTGACCTTGCCAGCATGACATCTTGAATCAAGATCCCCGGGACAGCATTGAAACATTAGTCTGTACCGGGCTGGGACGAGGAATCAGAGATAATAGATTCGTTTTCTATTTCCATTTGAAAGACAAGACTAAAGTCAGTACTCCTTTATATAACCGAAGCCCGTGATATCGGCATTATCACAATGATGCACCGTATACTAGCTGGTACCTCGCCAGCTTTACACAGACTACTCGGTAAATACTTGTTTGGAATTTAAAAGGGATAATCTGAATCGTCGACAGCTCTATTGTTTTAGACTACCTGGCTAACTGACAAGATGTTTTTAGGCTATTTGCAGCGAAACCAAACCGAGTTGTCGCGTTGACACAATGTTACTCACACCAGTTGCTCCTTAGACAATAATTCGTCAAAACAAAACATCCAAGAGACGAGTCCGACCTGGAATCATCTGGGCGAGCCGTCGTGCACTAGATGTGCCATTGCTAAATATTATATTGCACACCGTTTATTGCTACTGACCAGGTGTGATTAGTTTGTTCTTTGTGTCGTACTCTCCCGGACTCTAAATCTCCATAGGTTTAAAAACACAAAAATGCGTGATATTTTTTGTGGAACATTTATTCCTGGAAGTGGATTTTTTTACTTTCTCCCGTTTAAAACACTGAGTATTCGCATGTAGCATTATTGCAACCTTTCACAAATGCACATCCATAAACAAATAAATAGTGTTTTGCATCATCGAATGAAATCTTAATTGAAACTTCAAATCTTTTGGTAGTCATGTGAGGACTTGAGGACGAAATCTTTCTATGTACATTTGCATAAATTAATAGGCAAATGTAAGAACACATCATTTATGAATCTTCATTGAAGCAAAAGTGAAACCTTGTTCAGTCTAGGGCGGCACAATATTTAAAATTCAATACCGACAACGATATTGAAAATAATACCGCGATATATCACTATATTGGGTGGAGACCACATTAAATTCATATCCATCACTTTATATTCCTAGGGTGGTCTTTCGCTTTAGCACGTCCTTTGAAGTATCAAACTGAAAAATCAAATTATTGCCTTAAATCTGTGTTTGGGACGCCAGGTTGTGATCAACAACTTTTCTGTTTAATACAACGACTCTGACCGAAACTCTTTTCTATATAAACTCAAGAATTGATAAAGGATTGCACAGTTATCGCTTAAGGGTATTCTTTTATTTCAGATTTCACACACACCAATTATTCTCGTCGACTTAACAGAGCTTTAATTTATATATATTTTTTCAATGTAGATTTTCACTTTTTACGCATATTTGTATTTTTTTTAAGTGAGTATAGTCCGAACAACATATTGGTTCAATCAATAAGGTTTTCACGGCAAATTGGCATTTTTTAGGACTGACGTTACCTATCCGGTTCGACTGTTAATACCGGTATTAGTGATTTATCGAAATGCCGTGCAGCCTTAATTCAATCGTGTTCTCAATGCAAGTGAGCATATTTTATGAACTAATTATACCGACCAGAATTATAATTCAATATCAGTTGTTAGTTTGCACAGAAGCTTTTGCAAATTATATTCAGTCAGGGTCATATTAATACCAAGAATCCTTTGGAAGGTGTCAGCTTTAATGGAATTATTTCATTTCCTAATCGTCCTGTCTTTTATTACAACACATTTCTTGAAACGTTTCGAGTTCTTCTGTTTGTTTTTTTTTTCACCACGCCAAGTTACCAAAGTCATCGACTTCACGAATATCGTGGTTATGGTCATGTACTTTGTAAACTATTACAACCTGTTTCTTTTTTTATGGGGGTGGGGGTGGGGGGGGGGGGGGGGTTATTCTGAAACGTATTCCCAATAATCTTACACTTTTACATGCGAAAGGTATGGAGCTTGGGAAGTGACACACTTCACTCTTATTCTTTTCGTTTCAATGAAATAATATTTCGTTTTAATGAAATATTTTGTTATAACGAAATAATATTAAGAAGTAACGAAATAATATTTCGTTTTATTTGAAGTAATTATTTCGAAATAACGAAATAAGATTTCGAAATAACGAAATAATATTTCCTTTTAACGAAAATTCAAATAAGTAATTGAAATAACGAAATGATATGAAATACCAAAATAATATCTGTAGCGGTAAGCAGGGCCAGATTGCACTGCCCCGCTACGTTTTGATTGCAGATTCTGCTTACTTAGCTTTGTAACACGGTTAAGTATTCAGGCAAAATATGAATTTTACTCATTAAAATTAATGACTTCACTTTACTGTGGAATAGTCGTATTCACTTGAAACACTCGTCAATCAATTTATGTTATAATCTTTCTGTTTTTCGCGACATTTGTATGGATAAATAGTCCCAGTGTTTGTTCATGGCATTCGGTATATCAGAGCGATGTTTATCGATACAGAAACAAATTGAAGTGGCAGAGTGTTTAAGCCCCCCCCCCCCCACCCACCACCACCACATGGCTTATCGTCTCTCCCCACCCCTTCTAGAAAACATTCTGGTTGCAGACCCAATACCGATAGACTAAAAATGGTCGACAAAAGTGGTAATGGAAAGCAGAGAATGACATTATAAGATGCATAAGAATGACATTAAAAGATGCATGGGTGTACGGGCTATGGGTGCTCGGGGGCTACGACGTCGGAGAAAGTCATTTTTTTTCTGCCAGTTTTCATAATTTTGGGGGACATGCTTGAATGACCTACCTGTGGTGTCAAAACCCCACTTCATTGTCTTTTAATAATGGATACTGTCCTATAAAACCAAAGTTCGAACTAAAGTCTTCAATATAATTTTTTTGGTGTGGTACGTCTCACAGGACGTGCCGCACCAAACAATTATATTACGGACTTTAGGTGCTAGTTTGGACCACAGTGTTATCAGGGTGACAATGCATCTCATAACTTTGGATACACAGGCGTAACAGTTTATTCAAAAATATTTCCCGGGAGAGCATGTTCCTATGCTGTTGGTGGTGCACGCGGGTGGGGGTGGGGAGAGCGACCCGCCGCCTATAAACATCTCTGTTGGACATTTTCAAATTCTGTCGAAAAAGTATTGCTGAATTTGTATGAATCGAAAGCAAACAGCTTCAGATTTTGAAATGGCAAACATTATATTGTTAACGTTATTGACTAAAATCAGCACATGGACAAGTCACAAATGAGGCACCCGAAGGCTCTATAAATGTTCTCAGAGCCTCTGATTTAACACAGTTTCTCTGGGGAGGCCCAACGCCGCACCAATGGGAGAGAGACATCCCCTACCATACACTTCCCACCTCGGTGTTGGAAACCTCGGGGGGGGGGGGAGGGGGTGGTATGCCTTCAACGCACACAAGTTCGTCGGTCCCACCCCTCCCCAATGTCGAATTTTCAAACACGGCTGGATTCTGGACTGCGGGAGAGGGCCGCCAGCCCTCGTTCATCCACCTTGGTTCCACGTACCTCAGTGATGCCTACAACATCACTTTACGGGCAAAATCTTCCAACAACTTCTAAAAAAAATGCTCGTACGCCTATGATAAATTGACATTCCCATTGCGTTTGGAAAAACATCAGAACGGTTGTTTAAACGACATAGTTCCCCTGAGTCTGATTGCTCACAAAAATGTTTCTATCTCCAATAATGGAAGTGAATAATTATTCATGGGGAAACATCGACTGAACATTGCATTTTCTGACATGTTTGCGTCCTCGTACACCCCATTTTACAACTTATTTATTTCGTTTTAACGAAATAAATATTTCATTTCAACGAAACTTGTAGTTTGAAAATTGACCCCGTTTAGGAGGGCCTTCGAGAGAAACACTGGACCTTTGTTTAAGCTAGATGCCATGTACAAACGCGAAAGCCTTTAACCCCGGAATGTGATCTATTTATGCAATAGCACAGGCCAACAAACATCACACACATGAAAGTCTTGAACTCTGATCTAATTAAAATAAAAAGTTTACACGTTTTTGTTTTCTAACTAAATTTCTATGAGACAGTTGACGCAGTGCAGATTTTTGGATTTCAGCCTTGATGTGCAAAACCCAAGTTGTTCAAGAAATGTTAATAGAGTTATTCATTGCTAATTAAGTTATCTTTCAGTTTCGGTGCAAGTCAATACCGTAGTACAAAATAGGTGGAATCTCACCAGGACTAGCGTTTCTCTGCCACCTCACCATATGGCGTATACACATACATGTAACACACATATGGAAGGCGGTCAGCAATTTACACACTCCATCTCGTACGAATTCCTCATCATATTATATTCAGGAGCAATATCGATTTTGAGGACATATGAATAATGTATTTGACCCATAGTTTCCCTAATGCCACACTGAGGAGATATATGGCAGTTATATTTCATTCTAACTTGTCCCAGTGTTGTTCCTTACAAGAGTGCCCCACATCATGTTTAGTGGAATCTTATCTGGTGGTTGTATGGGAACACAAATCCTCCTACACAATCGAACGTGTTGACCGAATGTATGCATAATTTCAAACGTGCCAGAAACCACAGGACGTAACCCAATCGTCAATAGAAAAGTGTGTTTGAGCAAATTGTTCTCACCAAAATAAATGTGTTCGCAACACTAAGCTTAAAAAGCTTAGGAGTTGTTTGCGCTGCCAATGCACATCTAATTGCTTCCCACATTCCACCCGACCTGCCCTAACCGACAATGGTATCTCAATAAATTTCAAATAGAACGTTGAGGGGGGGGGGGGGGGGGGTTGAGTCTGAGGGTATGTGAGTATGGCTGCCCTCTTCATGGAGAAATTGTTCGGAAACGCACCACATTGGCGCGTTGTTGTCAGTTCTGGGATTTTTTCGAGGCGCATCAAATACTTGCAGGGTTGTGTTTTCACAACAAAGTTCGGTTGACACGAGTTGGAGATAAGTTACCCTGAAACTATTTCTCTTCGTGTGGTTGTCCGGTCTTAGGCCTGAAATAGTCGACGGATTTTTGACGCGTTGAATCTAATTGTATAAGATCCGTCGCTGATTCGACACAGAGAAGTTTTGAAATATATAGACGCATCACCATCGCGTCGAATCTAAAGAATCAGACAATTGTGGTCGACCGGCATACTTTAGGTTCCTTCCTTTCATTTTGTTTTTGCACTCAGGTCGCGACATTTATTTATTTATTTATTTATTTATTTATTTATTTATTTATTTATTTTTGGGGGCACGCCGACACTTTCGAAAGCCAGTGTCGGAGAGTTTTACGGGTGAGACCGGAAAACCCGGAGAAACACTGATCGGAGCGAGTAACTCTCAGAGCTACAACCTCGGCACAAGCAGGGTTAGCAATGGTTGAAAGCTTATGTATCCCATGATCCAGTGGAACCTGGATCCCCCCTACAAAAAATCTAGATATTTATACTTGTAAAAGTTTTGAGTGGAGGGGGTGCAAATTTATACGTGAATAGCAGGGAAAGTCAAATTAGCATCTGGATTTCCAAATATTTGTGCCTTCTGTTGAACACAATTTCACTTATATATCACCTCAGTTCTCACAACAAAATATCAAAACACGGATGCTTCGTATGCCTGTGGAAAATAATTCATCCATAATTTATATATTCCGTGGTTATTTTTTTCTAATTCATCCGAAACTTCACATGCTTCCGACTGTATTTGAGGTGCACTTTAGCTTGAACCTATGTGTGTTGTGTTTACAACCACACTGGGCTGAAATGGCGCTGCACCAAATAGTTCACAGTTGGTTGTTATTTTGCCATGTTGTTGTAAGCAATCGATTACGATATTTTATAATTTATTCGGATTCTATTTGGTGGTGATGGAAGCGCGGTGGCTCAGTGGTAGACTGTTGGACTTCTATGCTAGAAGTCCCGAGTTCGACCCCCGTCCGGGACGACCTGCGTTGCGTCCTTGGGCAAGGCACTTTATCCCGGCTGCCTACATGGGAGCACGATGACGTCGTGTATTAAGGCGAACTGCTCGTCGATGATGCACATGGCTGTAACCCTGCTTAAGCGGAGCTTGAACAGTGCTAGAATGTTGAGGAGCTGACAGTTGCTCCTAGATGCTTGGTGGTTCTCACCGGGTACTCCTGCTTCCCGCACTCGTAAAACTGTCATGATTACAATTAGCCATTGTGCATAAGTATGTGACCTTAAACACCAGTAAATGAATAATAATTTGGTGGTGATGTGACCTAATTAATGTTGCCTTTCACAACTTATTAACTAATTATTTACACAAACGGACTCAGGGTCAAAGAAATTGCTGTTTCTGTCTGGAATTTCCAATTTTTTCCCGAGAAAACATAACCCCGGGCCTACTCCAACGCCAACGAGCGGTGGACAGCTCCTCTCGTGCTCGCCCTTGCGCTGCTCAGGTGATGCTGCAAATTATATTCAGTACACCCCTTTGGTATTACTCTTGCCCCCCCCCCCCCCACACCTTTGATATCCTTTGTGTGCCTGCCATGATCCTACTCGAGTAAAGGGTGCATCCTGTTTTATCTCCCCCCTCTCCACCCACCTTCCCTGGATTGACTGAAATATTTTTGTGGCATGTGTTCTACTTGTGCCGAGAAATGTTCACAAAACATGTTCTGACTGAAAGAAAAAAACACACCCCTGCAGAAATCACAATTATTGATTCACCTTATTATGACTCAGGACACTGGGGGAAACTGGAGGCTGTAGAGTTAATTCTCATGCTTTGATCAACCGTCCAAAGACCCCCCCCCCCCCCCCCCTAAGTGGAAAACATAGAATTAACGGCTTTCGATCCACGTTCATCACTAATATCCTTGCCAATAACACATTATCCGTGCCATGACCAATTTAGCCCTCCTCCCCCACCTAAAAACACAAAAGGCGTGTGGCACGTCAATGGTACACATGCCTTAAACCACATGCTTTTTAACCCTATTTAGTACGTTGAGGAGTTTGGTAGTTACTCGCCGATTGTTCGGTGGTTCTCTCGGGCTTCCTCCCCCTCCCCACACACACGTAAAACTACCTGACACGGCATGACACTGGCAATTGAATCAACAGCAATTGAATCTGTTGTAAAACCCCAATAAACAAACAACTGAATTTGATGCGAGCTTCAACAAACCGAGGGCCCGAATCAAATTTTGTGAATCAGGTTTGAAAAATCACATATGAGACGGGAACACATTAAAGCCAGAGAGAGAGAAAGGCGAGGCTTTTCTGAACGAGAATATTTTGCCAACTTACGTTACCCGTAGCAACAACAATACCACGAACGTCGAAAGTTGAAATCATCAACGTAGTTTGTAGGCAAGTCTGATGCTGTTTGTCTAAAACTGATTTTCGCACTCACCTATCAACTTCTTATTCAGTCATTTTGAAAAATTGATTTTCGTTTTCACCCATGCCTCAGTCATTTTGAAAAATCTTGAATCAAATATTCGATCAGTAAACAGTGAAATGACGTAAGATGTGTATTTCCAGCGACTGACATGTGCTTTCCCCATTACTATTTGATTTGCATTCGTCTGATCGGTAGCGCTCGTTTGTTTCCACACTTTGTATTAGATTCGACGCTTCAAAAATCCGTCGACCATTTCAAACACGTTTTTCAGACTCATCACCGACGGAGATTCGTCTCAGTTGGACGGAGATTCATTGCTGATATGTCTTACTCATCTAATTGAAATAGTTGACGCATCACCGACGAATTTCATTCGTTTTTTTGCTCTGGTGTTAGATTCGACACGTCAAAAATTCGTCGACTATTTCAGGCCTTACTTGAGGCATTTCACACGTGCTAATCTTGCCTTTAAGTAAGTTTGGCCTGAAATAGTCTATGGATTTCTGACGCGTCGAATCTAATGTATTAAATCCGTTGCTGATGCGACACGGAGAAGTTTTGAAATATACAGACGCATCACCATCGCGTCGAATCTAAAGGCCGTTTCACACGAACAGGGTGATCTATTGCGGCGTAAAAACGCAGCGATTCTACGCGCAGATGGGCTGTTCAAATGGCACGGAGTGGACGCAAATACACATTTTTAATCTCCATTTTGACGATGGAGTTTGATGAAAAGGAACTTCTTTTTGTTGCTTTTACTACAAAAGCAATAGAAAAAACAGAAAACATTGGACACACCCAAATTAACCAAAACAGGAGGTATTTTGGGAATTCCATCGTCTGGTAGCTGAGCTGAGGCGTGATTCGGGTCGATTCAGGCAATACTTTCGAATGCCCACTACCCAATTCGACCATATGGTGGACGTTATCGGTCCCTCAGTAACAAAGCAGGTCAGCAACATGAGGAAGCAAATTTCTACTTAGAAACGGTTAGCTATTTGCTTGAGGTAAGAACACTTTCATTCAGGTAGAATGTCACGAATAGGGGATTCTCCATTTATCAGTTGTCTGATTGGTCAATGGAAGGTTTGTCGCCAGGCGATGGCCCCAAAAAACGCTTACAAAAATCGCTTCGCCAGTCGCTTCGCGAATCGTCACTCTGTCGCTTTATCGCTCTGTCGCATCGCTAGCGCTGTCTGAACAGAATCATGAGTGTCACATGTGAAACGGCCTGAACTGATCAGCCAATCGTGGTCGGCCGGCATACTTTAGGTTCATTCGGTCATTTTGTTTTTGCACCCAGGGCGCGACATTTATTTATTTATTTATTTATTTATTTATTTATTTATTCATTTATTTATTTTCTGGGGCGCAGCGACACTTTCGAAAGCCAGTGTCAGACAGTTTTACGAGTGAGGCCGAAAAACTCGGAGAAACACTGATCGGATAGTTGCCATCTGAAGGAAGGAACATCCATCTCAACAGGTACTTTGGGTGAGGATGGAAGTGTGCTAGAGCACACTTTCTGAAGAACATTATCGGGAAAAGAGCTGGGTCGACTCATTTCTGGGAGTTAGTCAAGGTGTCCTGAGTACCTCTCGTGTCTATTTTTAGGACAAAGCCAGGCGTTCACCTTGTTTAATGAATGGACCATGTCAAAAACCTTCCGTCGTTTTGTTTCCAGGATCAACGATCCGTGGAAAGCGTCCGCTAGAATACGAACCTCGTTAGTAATAACCAAGTCGCCGCTGACTACTGTAGCGCCAAAACCACAGCTCTAGAGGGACGTCTGGCGCGGATATCTGCATCACGAACTGACTGTTCATATATCACTCGCAGTCCTGGAATTGCGGAATCGTAGAGGTTGCTGCTGTTAAACCTTCACCCAAATGACGCAGCGGCATGAAGCAAGCCTGGTCAGCCGTTGTCTCGTGGTGTCGGCTGGCCTGGGCCAGTCACCTGCTGTACCTTACGGTTGATACTGCCACCAAAGTGGAGATAGTACAAAGATTATGTAGGAACTAGGCTCAAAAAGGCAATAATCTCCGCCCTAAAAGCCAAGAAGCTATGTGATGGTCTATGAATTAGGAGTAAAATATCCGTATGTTCCCATATGTTACAAGTAAAGTGCATCCATTTTCTATTAGTACACAAGCACATGTCGGTACTTCTGGCATATGCATATGTGTTGTATTCGTCACTGGAAAATGCAGACTTGAACATTACCACATCTCAGAAAGACAATAGCATTGGGAGCTAAGCATAAGACTTAGACTGGAAGCCAAGTCGTCGGAATGGTAGAATTATGTGTGATAAAACTTAAATAGTTTTAGTCGAGATCCACAACAGGACATATATTAACACTGAACTTGCGAGGCACGCACAGCAAGATCTGTAGTTGTTTTATACACTAGTGCAGTGATATGAGACTCTGGTAGTAGTAGGTGGTAGTCACTGATAGCAGTAGGGGTATCGATTTGTCGCCTGTCGATAATGATCTCTTCGATTCTGATCCATAAGCAGCAGTCCCAAAAGTACCCACACCTCTTCAACCAGAGGTTACCATGAGCCTCCAACCGGTGGCCACCGTACGAGTGATTGCTAAATGTTTCCGAAATGCCCAGAGGAGAGAGAAGTCACTCGAATCATGTGACAGTTCTAACAACTCTTAATCACATTCGATTAGTCGGACACCACACATGTGATATCAGGTAAGAAAGATTAATATGTTTGGACAGATGGTGCGTTGGGATAAACTGAATGCAGCAAGCTGATTGCCTTGTTAATCTTGATCAATCGATTTGATTGGTCGATTCTATCAGATTGAGGCAGAGAGGACTGTCCATGATCACACATCGCCTAGACACAACACAACACGGCAAGTGCTTGGTAGACTGGTATCCAGAACAGGGTCTCGAACAGGTAGGGTTCTATTGTTGATATATCGCCTAGGATATTTGTGGGTAGTAGGAGGTTGTGTATATGCTAAAAGTGGGAATTTACTTGACACCTGCTAGCCAAATGTACGCGAGAAAACACTAATTTAGAGATTTTGTGTGCTCAGTTTTACCTATGTCTGTCATTGATGGGATATTTCCGGTAACTTCCTACAACTGAATACACCTCGAACTATTGCAGTCTTTCCGCCCCATAGTAACACACAACACAACAGAAAACAATATGTGGTCCCAATCATCAAACATGATCGATGGAAGTATGCATCAAAATTACAACCCGCACTGCATAGGCAGAGACACTCCACCATTACCAGTGTATACACTCACAACATGGCTGGTTATGTGCGATACCACAAAAATCCTTGTGACATATAGTATGCACCGCAACTATAGCGTCATTTCCTAGGTCAAAAGATGGCTCAATAAGAATAGGGATGAAACGACAATGACGTATTTCGTAGGTACATGCATTCCAACATGCTATGACCCACAGGACATCACCCCATTGTCAACAGCGGCAAAACAAAATGTAAATTTTGAGATTTTGAAATTATTTAGTTTCGGACAATTATAATAAAGTTCACGAGTCGTTTGCGTCAAGGAATTGCTCCTTAGTATTGAACTAACATTTGACATTCACACTTAACACGTAAAAGAAAGATTGTCTAAGCATTGTTGACGACTTTAACGAAAACACAGATTTGGTTATTCAGGGCAGATTAAGCTGTGTTTAGGGAGTCTAGGAGAACCAGGAAGCCATGCACATGATATGAGAGCCGAAACGCACTTAGTCCAAGCAACAATATGTCCGTGTAACCTAACGGTAAATTCACTTCGACCAAACAAGAATATGTCCGTGGAACTTAGACTAGCTTTTGACCCAAGGCTATTGTCGGTCGGTGCAGTCTAAGTAAGCATGGACCACTCATGATCTGCCTTGATACACACATTCCACTTGTTTGCTTTGGAAGTCACTCATCGAGTGTTCAATTAAATTAATTAAAATACACTCTATCCGATTTTGAAAATAATTTGCTTTTTACTGAATTTAGAAAATTGACTTTAAGAAATTTTCTCCACTCTAAACAGTATATCAACAACAATGAATAAGCAGTTCCGGAGAGGAAGGACTGTACTCTGCTGATGACGAGACCTTGGGATAGGGTCACTATCTCACAGCTCCGATGGTGCAGGGACTGTCAACATCCTCTCTGTTGTCTACTATGAATGAAATTTCAAATCTTTAAGAGTAAATGAACAGTTACTATTTGTCTTTGTGAGAGAAAAAATGTCATTTACCTAAATCGAAGTGGGAAATAACTGAAATTGAAATGATCCTAATGATATGCTATAGACAGTAGTCTGCAGAACCAGAGACAACTTTTCTCCTCCCGCCAAGGCGGTGTATTGGAACTTATATTTCACATATTATTTTGTATTTTAAATTTCTGTTTTTATTGTACAGCATTGTACTTGGATTCACCACGAATTAACTCATGTGTCACTATACAACTAGCTTCTAACTTCTCAGCAACAACTGATAAACCCACATGTACAAGAACGGCAACTCCTATCACATGCTTATGTGATGATGCTACTGATGGTTGGACTGTTAGTCATGGCGGGTAGTGTAAGATTGGACGAGATCCAGACAAAACCTGAATATGAACTTAGTCACATATTAAATGATAAAACTGGTACGTTGACTGAAGATAATAACTCTCTGCCGGTATACAACACTATAAATAGTAAGTATTTCACTCCCTGTGAGGTGCGTGCTGAGCTTAATTGTACTAATAGATCATTCTCGGCATTTCATATCAATTGTCAAAGCCTACAAGCCCACTGGGACTCCCTACATCATCTACTTGTTGAAACGAATAGCCCCCAGAATTCATTCGATATCATCGGCCTCACAGAAGTATTTCAAATCCCTGACAATATATCTTATTGTCTAGAAGGCTACCACCAGATACAAAAAAATTCAAGACCCCGTGACGACGATGGGCGTGGAGGTGTTGGGCTCTTCATTAAAGCTGATATAACATTTAGTGTTCGGCATGACCTTTCCATCTTCATACCACATGTTTTTGAGTCACTGTTTGTCGAACTGAAGTATAAGAATTCAGTGAGAATAGTTGGTGTAATCTATAGACCCAATACTGCCCCTAAAGCAGACATGGACTTATTCATATCAAAAATGAACTACTTAACTGATGCACTAACCAAAGAAAGAAAAGCATCATTAATCATGGGCGACCTTAATATTGACCTCTTAAAATCAGCTTCTCATTCCAAGACTGGTTTGTTTATAGAGTAGATGTTTAGTGAAGGATTTGTGCCTGTTATTACCAAACCCACTAGAGTAACACCTCAGTCCGCTACACTCATAGATCATATTTTTTCCAGTAATATCGCAATTCCTTTTACATCTGGAATAATCATTACAGATGTATCTGACCACTTTGGCATTTTTTATATCGAACCAACAAACCCCAAGCAGGATAGGATAAAACCGGCTTTGACTAGGAAAATAAATTCTATTACTATTGAATACTTTAAACTGTTGTTGTCCCAATGTGATTTTTCTGGAGTATTGGAATCAGATTGTCCCGACGAAAGCTACGAAATCTTCATCAATACTTACATGAATGCCTTCGAAACAGCATTTCCGCTGCAAAAACATAAGCAAAACAAACAATTTATTAAGCAAAAGCCCTGGATGACAAAAGGACTTCTTATCTCTGCCAATAATAAAAGCAAAATTTTCCACAAAAACCTAAGATCTCCTACAGAACTGAATATCGAAAATTACAAAAATTACTGTAAGTTATTCAACAAGATTAAAAAACAAAGTAAAGCCAAGTATTATGAAAAAACTCTTCTAGAAAATAAAAATAACATGCGGAAAACATGGGAAGTCTTAAATAAAGCACTAAATAAACAAAAGCAAACGCAATTTGCCTTCACTATTCCATCATCGTGACAGGACAATATATGATTCAAATACGATTGCACAGGAGTTTAATACTTTTTTTGCCAATATAGGAAGTCAAACCTCCAAGCTAATAACCAAGCCGCGTAAGTTATTTACTGAGTTCCTAAATGATCCACACCACGATACCCTATTCGTCACACCAACGTCGTCCTTTGAAATCACAAGGATAGTAAATGCCATGAGGCCAAAGTTAAGTCAAGACTGTGAAAATCTTACGTCCACCATCCTTAAACACTCAATAAACTTGGTTGCGGAACCACTTGCACATATTATGAACTCTTCTTTCAGTAAGGGGAAAGTTCCGGATAGGATGAAAATTGCTAAAGTTATACCTGTCTTTAAATCGGGAGACGAGAAGGAGTTTACAAACTACAGGCCGATCAGCATTCTTCCCGTATTTTCCAAAATCCTTGAAAAACTCATGTCTGTAAGACTTGTAAAATTTCTAAATAAATATGATATTCTTTACCAACACCAATACGGGTTCAGGAAAGGGCATAGTACTTTACATCCGACTATGCAACTGCTAAAATACATGGCTCTTGAGAACAATAAAGACAGTAAAGATAGTACGATAGCCCTGTTTCTGGATCTCTCTAAAGCTTTCGATACCATAAGTCATGAAATATTAATTAAAAAACTGGACTATTATGGGATAAGAGGTCATGCAAACAACTGGTTTAAGAGCTATCTCCATAGAAGGTCCCAATATGTCTCTCTTGGGGACAGTAAATCTGGTCCAGCTGAACTAACATGTGGAGTTCCTCAAGGTTCTATTCTCGGCCCTATACTCTTTCTCATATATATAAACGATATACATAAGTCAACAAAGCTAAAACTACAATCTTTTGCAGATGACACTTCGGTATACAAATCCGGTGCGGATATAAACCCTCTAGTCTTGGACTTTAATGAACAACTTCAAAAAATATTTGATTGGTGTGCTGCTAACCACTTATTACTAAACGCTAAGAAAACTAAATACATTATACTTAATCCTTGTAACAGGGACAAGAACGTCACATCCCATCAAATACGGATCAACAATCAAGTTATTGATAGAGTTGGTTATTATGAGACTGAAAAATATCTCAAATTCCTTGGTATAAATCTTGATGAAAATCTCTCCTATAAGGCCCATGTATCGCATATTTGCTCGAAAGTCGCTCTCGCAAACTACACCCTCAATAAGGTAAAGAAAGTTCTTCCACATAATGTCATGAAAACTCTATATTTCGCACTTATACAAAGCCATTTGATTTATGGAATTCCATTATGGGGGGGGGGGGGGGGGGCTCAAAAGCCTGTAATCGTCTTTGTAAATTACAGAAGCGATCAATAAGAATTATAAACAACCAAAAATATAATGCTCATACTGACCCTTTATTTATCAAAGATAATATACTGAAGATTAAAGATTTATATAAATTACATGCCTCCCTGTTCTTGTTTGACTGGCACAATGGAAACTTGCCAGGATCATTTGATGATTTTTTCTCAACCGTGCATAACGAAACCTTTATGAATACTCGACAAACGGGTCAGATTCGTACTCATAGAACGAGAAGCAAAACGCTTGATGCCTTCCCAATCTTTGCATTCCCCAAATTATGGAACGAATTAGACATTGACCTTCGGAAACTTAACAACAGGAGAGAATTCAAAAGTAAGTTAACAGCTAAACTTATTTCTTCTTACGAGAATAACATCTCCTGCTCAAATCCGTATTGTCCCGACTGTGCTGTCTAGCCCTATCTTTATTTTTAGGTGTAGCTCAGCGATCCTGTCCAGTGTCTGTTATTTCCTAGTGGATAACTAGGATGTAATATACAGTGGACGTTTGTTGTTAAACTGTCCTTTGTGAATTATCGTCCTCAACCTAACTTGGTCTGGAGCTCGTCCAAGGCAGCCCCATGACTTGGTCCCCTGTCAAACATATATACGATTATATCAGCCTTTGTGTTTGTGTTTGAATGGGGCCATTTCAGCGGCGCCTGGGTGTCCTTGAAGTACGACCATCACGTGCACACACTCAGATTTTATAATAGACGTCGGTACATTAGACACGGTGAAAAATTAATTTAAACAATACTGAGAAAGCACAATGTTGTACATGCCTTGTTTCTCCCCGCTTTTATCTTCTTTGATCTCTCTTAATCTTCTATGTTTTTTTTCCTATAGGGAAAGGCAGGAAGACAGCCAATCTGGCTATGCCTTTCCCTGCCAGTATACACCTTAAAAATTAATATTATCTCTTATTGTGTATGTGCCTTATTATTGTAAATTGGATATTGTAGATTTGTACACATTTGTCATTTCTGTATTTGCTTAGTATACTGGTGAATAAAATATCTATCTATCTATCTATCTAACGCCTATGACTATATGGGAGCTAGCCTCCGAAAAGGGAAAAATCTAGGAGCTAGGAGCAAGGAAGCTATGTGGTGGTCTAGGAGTTGGGAGTAAAACATCTGTATGTGCTTATGTACTGCAAGCAGCGTGCATCCATTGTGCACTGGGACACAAGCGCATCTGGCCACTTTTGGCATGTGCTGATGCGCTGTATGTGTTGTGTGTAAAATGCGGACTTTCCCACAACTTGCTCTTAACCACATCTCAGATAGACAATAGTCCTGGTAGCCAAGCATAAGACTTATACTGAAAGCAAGACGTTTGAATGGTAGAATGGTGGTGATATTGAACCTGCGAGGCACGGACAGTAAGATGCGCAATAGTTGTGGTTGGCAGTAGAGGGATAAAAAATAAACGTGGGATCTAGTATGGTACAGATAAAAAAAATAGTCACGGGCCTGCTGTATCACTTCAACAAACAACACGGTAGACACCTATGCACTTACAACGTTTTTGAAAGGCGGCCAGTAATTTATACAATACCTCATAGGAAGTCCCCATAATGTTACATTCAGGAGACATATACATTCCATGCACCCTCCTCACAAGTCCTCCAAAGTCTAATTATGGGAACATATTAATTACGTATTTCACCAAAACTTAATGATATATGAAAAGTGGCCAGCAATTTACACAATATCTCATACGTTTTATTCATAAGACACATATATTTCAAATATATTGTGAAGTCCTCCTAATATCTAATTACGGGAACATATCAATCACGTGCTTAATCAAAAATCCCCCTAATGTCAAATTAAGGAGACATAATAAATGTGTTAAACCATTCCATCTCTCGTTGTAGTTTGTTCCTTCCAAGCGTTCGTCAGAATATGATCATCACTGATCGTATCGTATTGTGTTTTACGGGTTAGTGTTAGTTGAACTGATTTTAAAACACGACTTTGCTTTCACAATAATCGAACACATCCAGTAGAAAAACAAAAACCAAGAAAATAAATTCCCATTAATCAGTTCACGTGGCGAATAAATAAAGGCGGGATCTCGTATGGGCCAGTGTTTTTCAATCAAAATGAAAATAGAAGCGGGCCAGCTACAAACAACTGGTTAGACACATATGCACTTTCAGCATTTTTGGAGGGCGGCCTGCAATATCTCATACGACGTCCTCCTAATGTTACATTCAGGAGACATATACATTTGATATATCATCACAAGTCTTCCTAATGTCTAATTAAGGGAACATGTCAATTAGGTATTTCACCAAACGTTAAAAATACATGAAATTTACACTCATCACATACAAAATCCTCATAATATTATATTCAGAAGACACACATATGTGCAATATATTGAGAACTCCTTCTAGTGTTTAACTATATGAACATATCAATCATGTATTTCACAAGAAGTCTCCCTAATGTCACATTAAGGAGACATATAAAAGTGATATCCCGTTCACCACGTTTTGTTGTATGTTCTTTTCAAGCGTTCGTCAGAATATGACCATGAGTAGTAATATTCTATTGTTCTTTACGGTTCAGAGTTGGTTGATCTGATTTCGAAATTCGATTTTGTTTTCACAAGAAAGGAGTATATCCAAAGTGCAAAAACAACGCACAAAATAAATTTCCATTAACCAGTTCATGTGACCAACAGATATTTGGGATTCAATCTAAATTTGTAAAAAGATTGGTTTGACGGGAAAAGCTCTAATAACAAACCAGAAGTAGAGTTTCTTATCATGGTTGATTAAGTTATGATTAAAGTATCTTCTCGACCCAACAATATGGACATTTGATGGCGCGGCAACATAATAATCAAACAAAAAAGCGGAATCTAGGTATGGATTATTTTTATGTCACTGCAGATGAAAATAGTCACGGACGTGCTCTATCAATTCGATAAACAACACCGCAGACACATAGGCACTTACAACGTATATGACGGGCAATCAGTAATTTACACGATATACCATATGAAGGCCTCCTAATGTTACATTAAGGAGACGTATATATTTCATATATCGTCACAAGTCCTCCTAATGTTTAACTATAAGGACCTATGAAATGCGCATTTCACCAAAAGATAATATATGAAATGCGGTCATCAATTTACACAATATCTTATACGCAGTCCTCTTAATATTTTATTCATAATACATATATATTTTAATTATATTGTGAAGTCCTGCTAATGTCTAATTACGGGAACATATCAATCACGTGTTTTATCAAAAGTCTCCCTAATGCCACATTAAGGAGACATATAAAAGTGATAATCCATTTCATCTCGATTTGTCGCTTGTTGCTTTCAAGTGTTCGTCAGAATATGATCCTGACTGATCGTATCGTATAGTATCGCATGGTGTTTTACAGGCTAGTACTGGCTGAAATGATTTCACAACACAGATTTTGTTTTTACAAGAAATGAGTATGTCCAAAGTTAAAAAACGCTCAAGATAAAGTCACATTAATCTGTTCACGTGGCGAACAGACATTTGGTTTCAATATTGACCAAAAGGATGGATATGTGACGGTCAGTCAACACAGTTATAAAAAAAAGTAAAGCCAGGATCTCACATGGGCCAGCTTTCATGTCACTTAAGATGAAAATAGTAATGAGCCAGCTGTATCAATTCAACAAACAATACATTAGACGCATATTCACTTACAACCTATATGAAGGGCGGCCAGTCTAATTATGGGAACATACCAGATACGTATTTCAAAATGGACATTTGACGGCGCGGCAACACAATAATCAAACATAAAGGTGGAATCTAGGTATGGGCCAGTTTTATGTCACTCCAGATGAAAATGGTCACGGGCCTGCTCTATCAATTCGATAAACAACACCTTACACACGTGACTTACAACGTATATGAAGGGCAGTCAGTAATTTACACAATATCTCATACAATGTCCTCCTAATATTACATTAAGGAGACATATATATTTCATATCTCGTTACAAGTCCTCCTAATGTCTAATTACGGGGAACATGGAATTCGTATTTCACCAAAAGTTAATAATATTTGAAAGGCGGTCAGCAATTTACATAATATGTTATGCGCAGTCCTCTAAATATTTTATTCATAATACATATATATTTGAATTATATTGTGAAGCCCTCCTAATATCTAATTATGGGAACATATCAATGACACGTTTCACCAAAAGTCCCCCTAATGTCACATTAAGGAGACATATAAAAGTGATAACCCATTTCGTCTCGATTTGTTGCTTATTGCTTTCAAGTGTTCAAGTGTTCGTCAGAAAATGATCCTGACTGATCGTATCGAAAAGTATCGGCCAAAATAAAGTCACATTAACCCGTTCACGTGGCGAACAGATATTTTGGTTTGAATATTGACCAAAAGAATGGACTTGTGACGGCCAGTCAACACCGTTATAAAAAAATAAAGCCAGGATCTCGCATGGGCCAGCTTTCATGTTACTCCAGATGAAAATAGTAACGCGCCAGTATATCAGTTCAACAAACAATTCATTAGACGCATATTCACCTACAACGTATATGGAGAATGTCCAGCAAGTTACTCTATATCTCACACGGTGTCTTCTTAATGTTATATTCTAGAAACATATATATATATTTCATATATTCTAACCAGTCCTCCCGATGTCTATTTACAGGAACATATTACTCACGCATTTCGTCAAAAATGCCCCCAATGTCACATCATGGAGACTCATAAAAGTGATAACTCATTTCAACTTGTTTCATTGCTAATTCCATAATGACAACTTCGTCATAACTACTCATACTCATATCGTATCGTGTGTTCTTTTACAGCAATTCAAATCTGTCATTCACCGCGTTGGAAAATTGCAAATTATGGTAAAACCACTTTCAACGGTGCTGCAAGCATTGAGGAAGTGGACTTGTACCCTCGAATGCACCAGAAAGCCTAGGACATAACCACACCGCCAGAAGCGCCATCAGAAATTGAAGAGTGGGAATTTTCCAAATTATTCTGACAAAAAATATTTTGCTCGAGACTTCATGACTTATTTGTCCACCTATGCCCGCCGCTCAGTACGCCCACCCATTGGTATTTATTTATTTATTTGGGTTTAAGGTCACATACTTATGAACAATGGCTAATCATGACCGTGACAGTTTTATGGGTGGAGGAAACCGGAATACCTGGAGAAAACCACCGAACAACGACGAGCATCTGTCAGCTCCTCAACATTCTTACTCTATTCAAGCTCCGCTCAAGCAGAGTTACAGCGGTTGAGGACATGTGCACCACAGATGTGCAGTACGCCGTAGTACACGACGCCATCGTGCCTCCATATGGGCAACCAGGATAAAGTGCCTTGCCCAATGACACAACGCAGTTCGTCCCGGACGGGGATCGCCACCCATTGGTATTTGCAGAAACACAAGGCGGAGTTCAACAGTATAGTTGCAATCTGAAGGCACAAAGAGATGTGTTTGTGTTGGAGTCCTCTTTCTGGAAATCATTTTGGGGAAAGAGCTGCGTCGAGTCGACACATCTTCCTCATTTATGGATGATGTGCGAGGCATCCTATCTGCCTTCCGAAATTTATTTTTAGAATAAAGGCATGCTTTCAACTTTATGAATGAACCATTTCGAACACCTTCCTTCAATATGTAGCGAGGATCGCCAATTCATTGGAAGAATACTTTAAGGCATAAAACTTGGTCTGAATGTTGAAGTCGCCTTTGATGGGGTTGTAGCGTCAAACCCACAGCTCTGAAAGAACGTCTGGCTAGGGCACGTGCACCACGAAGGAGGTTGCGCACTGTCTGGTCAGAAATAATTCGTAGCCCCTGGAATTGCCGATGCCATAGAGGCTGTTGTTGTAAAGCCTTTCGCGCGAATGTTACAGCCGCCTGAACCACACATTGTGATCATTTCACCTTACTGTACTAGCGAAAAAAAGAAACGTTTTTTTTCCTGTGGAAATATTTCCAATGTGTTATGAATGATTATTTCATTGTTCGGATTTTGATTTTATTTCTTCATTACTGATTAAATTTTGACGAGATTTGTAGTCTTAACACAGAGGACGTTTGCATGGATCACTTTCAATCGTGGGTACCCCATGGCAATTCCTGATCAAAATCAATAGCGGGTGTAACCACCTCGTGTTTCAGTCGCCGATCTAATTCTCCTTAACATTAATCCCATCAAGTTGTTGGATGTTATTCCACTCGGACAGAAAGAGCCTGCGTTAGCTGAGTGACGTTGTTTGGGAAGTCGACGCGCTTCTAACGCACACGTCAGAATATCGGTCACCTCGACGTCGATAGCAAAATTGTCGTCCATCTGACCTGTGAAGCGTGAACAGAGACTCGTAAGTGAATAATACACGTGTCTCCAGTGGGCCATGAGAAACGAATTTGGTGCGTTTGTCCGCAGCAATTGCAATCAACGTTGACGCAGGGACGTGGCGACAGGGGATGTGTGTGTGTGTGTGGGGGGGGGGGGGGGCACCCCCCTCCCCCCTCCACATCAATACTGGCAAAAATTTCCAAAAGTTGTAAATTCGGACGCCAAGTTATGGGAAGTGGCAGATTTATTCTATCTGGATTTCAGAGCTTCTTTGGCGATGCTGATGTCTCCTTTACATCCCAAAATTCCAACTTGATTTCAAATCGGCAAAAATTCAAACTGTAACTATTTACATATAGTGTACGTAATATCGAGCTTCATGAGAATGCATGATGTCAATCAGTACGAGATCTCTATAGTAAGTAGCCTACGTTTACTTACAGTAATAAAACAAAATCCTCCAAATGCACTTCAAGAAAATCACATCATGTCAAATCGTTATCCTAAGTTAATTCTATAATTCACAGCTACAAAATGATGAAACATCAAAAAATGATCATTCCTGCATAAGGTCTGATTTAATGTTAGGACAGTGTGAATTGCTCAAATTTCTCAGCTTGAGCATTTGTTTAGCACATATTCAATTCCCAGAATAATACCAAATAATAATAACCTGATAATTCTATCATAAATATGTTGGCATTTCAGTTACTCAAACCAGTTCCATACCCCCTTTCATGGCTTTCTTTTCTAAACTTTTGTCGGTAGTGAAGTTTCAACTAGGGGGAGAGATCTGGATGGGGAAACATCTTCCCGTTCCCTCCCAGTTAGAAATCCACTACCCTACCCCCCCCCCCCCAATCGGAAGCTTCTAGCCACGTCACTGCGTTGACGTCGCCTGGGTGTAGGTTGTTGCCCAATGTAGGTTCGCCGTGGCCTTAAATTGAACTCCCCCAACCGATTCCTAACTGTTCTTGGACACATTCGGCGACCATGAGTGCCTACAACCTGGCGCGGCGTCTCCGTCGCCGCCTGAAATCGGTTACGGTGTGAGAGACGTATGCCTCAATCTTGATGTGGCGACTTAGCGCGCGGAGGTTTTGTCTGGGGACGCTCAGGTACTCTTTCTGTGGCTCCCAGACGCCCGACTAAAAAAAATATTTTTGACTCAAGGACACCAATTTGCTGGGCGACGAGACGTTGCGAATGGGCCTGCATAATTAGAGCAATAGTCCTACCCCTATCAACTTCGGACATTCGTGGCCTTTTGCCTTTCAATCGAGTTGAAATGAAATGTTGTACAATCGACCTGTACTGTTCAAAGCTTCGATTTGGTATGGTTTTCAAGCCCATAGCGAGTGCCCCGGATGCACGCTTTGTCGAAAAATCTGTTGAAAGCATATAGCGTCTCACGTGGTCATGGTTGGTTGAAATCTAACCAAAGACATTCAGGTAGCTGTGCATTAAATGTTACTGCATTTGGTCTACGGATAAAAAAAATTATATTACCAGAACTGAACTTGCATTTCTTTTTTTCATAAGTATCCTTGGATAATGCCATGGCGACAAAGAGTACGAATGCGCAGACTAAATTTCAAAGGACAAACCCCCATACGGACAAAATGCCATGAAAGAGCCCGGACAAAACCCCATGCGGACAAAACACCATACCCCTTAATAAACAAATGGACAAAACCTCATGATGGATAAAACATCAAACTCTTCCAACTTGTGTTCTCAAATAAGCTCCTGTGGTTAATTTTATCCTCAAGGAGAGACAGATCAATTAAGGTCAGAGTGAACCGGGAAATCGTCAGGGTGGTTCAGTCAAGGCCGGGACGCCTAAGGGACCTGTACGTAGCCCTCTACTCTTTATCGTTTACCTCATGTACCTCTATGAGGTTGGGGAAAACTATGTTGATCTCTCCAGATCCGCCAACGCATAGGGAGCATGACTGAGAATCGATTCCTGGACGCATTGGACGACCAGAACGAATTGTGGTCGAAATGAAGAAAAAAACTTAATGTGTCAACATCGCAGTTAGTTAAATCAACAAACGTGAATACCCAATCCCTATAACAGGGGAACTCTTCGGAAAGGATCATGAGTTGCGAGGAAGCACGATTTCAGGGCATAACAGTTGGTAGAAAACTGACCCTCAAACGTTTCTGCCATAAATTAACCAGCAGAGCTGTAGCCCCTTTCAGTCTGCTCAAAGATCTCAAGGGAACCGGGGGTGGGGCAGTTAGAGAAACCATCCTCAAACCCTACTCGCCATAGGCACAGTCAGGGTCTCAATCCCGGCCATCACTCCCTCCATACCGCCATTAACCGATCAAAGGCTTCACATCTCCGACATGACTCACGCACCACAAACCTATAAGTTAAGGTCAACTACGGCTGACCTGGGCCAGTCACCTGTTGTACCTTGCGGTTGATCCTGCCGCCAAAGTGGAGAAGGTACAACGATTATGTAGGAACTAGGCTCGAAAAAGGCAATAATCTCCGAGCTAAAAGCCACGAGGCTATGTGATGGTCTATGAATTAGTAGTAAAATATCTGTATGTTCCCAAGAGTTACAAGTAAAGTGCACCCATTTTGCACTCGTACACAAGCACATGTCGGTAACTCTGGCATGTGCATATGTGTTGTATACGTTGTCTGGAAAATGCAAACTTGAACATAACCACATCTCAGAAAGAAAATAGCACCGGGATCCAAGCATAAGACTTAGAATGGATACCAAGTCGTTGGAATGGCAGAATTATGTGTGATAAAACTAAAAATAGTTATATTCGAGATCCACAACAGGACATATATTAACATTGAACTTGTGAGGCACGAACAGCAAGATCCTTAGTGGTTTTATACAGTAGTGCAGTGATATGAGACTCTGGTAGTATTATGTGGTAGTCACCGATAGCAGTAGGGCTATCGGTTTGTCGTCTGTCGATAATGATCTCTTCGATTCTGATCCACAAGCAAGCAGCAGTCCCAAAAGTACCCACACCTCTCCAACCAGTGGACATCATGAGCTTCCAACCAGTGGCCACTGTACGAGTGATTGCTAAATGTTTCCGAAATACCCAGAGGAGGAAGAAGTCACTCAAATCATGTGATAGACATTAATCCTGATCGATCGATTTGATTGGTCGATTCTGTCACATTGAGGCAGAGAGAACTGTCCATGACCACGAATCCCCTGGATACAACACAGCACGGCAAGGGATTGGTAGATTGGTACCCAGAACAGGGTCTCGAAAAGACAGGGTTATATTGTTGATGTATCACCTAGGATATTTGTGGGTAGTAGGCGGTTGTGTGTAGGCTAAAAGTGGGAATTTACTTAACACCTACTAGCCAAATGTATGGGAGAAAACACTAATTTAAAGATTTTGTATGCCCAGTTTCACCTATGTCTGTCATTGATGGGATATTTCTGGTAATTTCCCAACAACAGAACACACTCAGAAAACACCTCGAACTATGGCAAGCCTTCCGTCCCTATAGCAACACGTAACATAACAGAAAACCATATGTGATCCCAAACATCGAAAATGATCGATGGAAGTATGCATCAAAATTACAACACGCACTGCATAGGCAGAGAAACTCCACCATTACCTGGGTATACACTCACAACATGGCTGGTTATGCACGGTACCACAAAAATCCATGTGACATTATAGTATCCACCGCAACTAGGGTGTCATTTCCTAGGTCAAAAGATGGATCAATAAGAATAGGGACGAAAAGGTAATGACCTATTACGTAGATACATGCATTCCAACATGCTATGCCTCACAGGACATCACTCCATTGTCAACAGCGGTAATATAAAAAGTAAATTTTGAGATTTTGAAATTATTTAGTTTCGGACAATTATAATAGAGTTGGCAAAGTTGATGAGTCGTTTGCGCCCAGGAATTTCTCCTTAGTATTGAACTAACATTAGACATTCACACTTAACATGTACAAGAAAGCATTGTTGACGACTTATAACGAAAACACAGATTTGGTAATTACGGGCAGTTGTGCTTAGAGAGTCCAGGAGAACCAGGAAGCCATGCACATGATATGAGAGCCGAAACGCCTATGACTATTTGAAAGCTAGCCTCCGAAAGAGAAACATCTAGGAGCTATGAGCAAAGAAGCTATGTGGTGGTCTGAGAGTTGGGAGTAAAACATCTGTATGTGCCTATGTACTGCAAGCAGCGTGCATCCATTGTGCACTGGGACACAAGCGCATCTCACCACTTTTGGCATGTGCCGATGCGGTGTATGTGTTGTGCGCAAAATGCGGACTTGCCCACGACATGCTCATAACCACATCTCAGAAAGACAATTGTCCTGGTAGCCTGGTAGTCCTGGTAGCCAAGCAAACGTCTTATACTGGAAGCAAGACGTCTGAATGGTAGAATTATAGGGTGGTAAGAATGAGAGCCGTCGTTGTGGAAGTCAACTGCAGAAAAGGTGGTGATAGTGAACCTGTGAGGCACGGACAGTAAGATGCGCAGTAGTTATTGTAGGCAGTAGAGGGGTAAAAAATAAACGAGGGATCTAGTATGGTACAGTTAAAAAATTAGGCACAGGACTGCTGTATCAGCTCAACAAACAACACGGTAGACACATATGCAAATAAGACGTATATGGAGGGCGGCCAGCAGGTTATACAATATCCCATAGGAAGTCCCCCCCTTTTTTTTTTTTTTCTTTTACTTGGGTTTAACGATACATTAACAGCCAGGGTCATATCATGTCGGTGACAGTTTTACGGGTGGAGGAAGCCGGAGTACCCGGAGAGAACCACCGAGCAACGATGAGCAGCTGTCAGCTCCCCAACATCGTAACTCTGAACTCTGCACCGCGGCACAGGCAGGGTTAGATTGGTTGAAGACATGCGCACCATCGACGTGCAGTACGCCTTAGTACACAGCATCATCGTGCCCCCATGTAGGCAAGCGGGGTGAAGTGTCTTGCCCAAGGACACAGCGCGGTTGCCGCAGGTGGGATTCGAACCGAGGACCTCTCGGCTTGCAGCCTGCACCTCTACCTACTGAGCCACCGCGCCCCCAGGAAGTCCCCCTAATGTTACATTCAGGAGACATACATTTCATGCACCCTCACAAGTCCTCCTAAGGTCTAATTATGGGAAGATATCAATTACGTATTTTACCAACACTTAATGATATATGAAAGGCGGCCAGCAATTTACACAATATCTCATACGTTTTATTCATAAGACACATATTAGCCCAAGAACATTAGGTTTCACTAGGGAAAAAAATCGGAGAAAGCTGATTTTTTCAGGGAATGTCGAGTACATGTCACTGAACGATTAGACAAAAGTCCCCTAAAATCCCAGTCGAGCTTTTTTTTCTACAGCCTTTTTTCGAAAACGCGTTTGAAAAAAATCAAAAAAAATCGCACGAACTTTGTAACCTCGAATTGATCCAACTGTATTTTTTGTTTACGCGTATTTCGAGCTACATAATGTCTAATATACATTTACCTAGAGGAAAATGTGCATTCTGTGACAATTTCTGCGAAAAATTATTGAAAATTCACAAAAAAGTATCGGATTTACGCAAAAAATGACGATTTTCCTAACGGATTTGCCCAAAGGGTCGTAGTACAGAACGGGATATTAGTTGGACAGACGATAAAAAATCCACCCCCATTTGAAGACTTTTATCATTGCTTACAAAATAGACATTATGGAAGACCCCCTCTGCTTTTGGCCGAGTTCCCCTTTTGGCATAAAATTCGTCAGCATGAGAACTCAACTATTTTCGGGCTTGGGACCGAACAGACACCTCTGTGTCTGGCAGCATTAGATCAATAAATAATATTTACAGAATGTACAAAAATAAAAAAAATAATATTTACAGAATGTACAAATCAATCAACATGGATTAAGTTACATTGACTATTATCAACGCTATATACAGAAATGACATGACCTGTATACATATTATTCATCGAACTCAGAAATTTCCGACAGGACAGTGTTTCTGTGGTTGTTACAAGAATCCGAACTGCAATTACACAAACCTGAGCAAGAGAGTCCTGCCTTCTTACACCCACACCTTTTTGTACAAGCACTCTTGCAACCACAACTGATCAGATTCAGTAGGTTATCGGGGGCACATGGCTTTGTGGCTGCAGTCGGTACAAGAAGTCCATTGTCTAGCGACCACCCCCAATCCGTCGGAGGAAGCGAAGTGCCCAGCCATTGTTGGACCTGAAGATAACATCTGTAGATATGTTGTTGTGCAGCATCGCTGCTTGGTGGGAGTGAGGCTAGGTCGATGGGTTTATTCAGTTTAGATTTTGCTACATAACGCTTGTAAGTGACATATCTATATTGGTCGAGAGAGGAAACAGTTTTACTCCCGTATAAGATCAGGAGAAGTTGTTCCCCGGCAGCGGCTACTGCACTTGGTGTACTGTCATCCGCCAAAATTGTGTTGACATACTGTTGTGAGTCGCTAGTAACATCGGAGACAATTGTACTGAATACTTTCTTCTTACCAACTCGAAAGAGTGCAGAAGTAGTGTCACAACCACTTATAGAATGTGCTACAAGGAGGTTGCTTCTATGGTCACCCATTTTGGTTGCTATTTCACTAACTGAAACTAGTAAGTTTGGGGTAATGGAATACATCATGTGAATATTACATCCCGGTTGAACTCGAGAGGTAAGAATGACTAACAAGTCTGTGTCTGTTCCCACAACGACAACATTGTTGAGCGATGTCAAGTGCAGTTTCGGCTATCAGTACATCAGCATCAGCCTCGGCCTGCTTGGACTGAATATTGATAGCAGATAGCTCCTGCATTAGAAGATCGATCAGTTGGGTTTTGTTCTTGGCATTTGCAAGGAAATCGGATTGGGGTGTGGTGGCTGGTAACTCGGGTGAGATATTGATATCAATGGAATACCTGTCTTTAAATCTACGGGCTTGTTCCATGCCCTTTGTCGACATTGTACAAGCATAACCATCAAAACCAACCACGACGTTCGCCCCAAAATGTCTCACTAGATAATTGGAATATGATGTACATATGTCCTTATATGACGACTGTTTAGGCCATACAACTGCCCTCAATAAAAATCCACCATCTACAACAAACAGAGAATGTTCTGGGATTTTAGTTTGCTCGGAACCGTATGTTTTGAGGATCTTACCGAGCGTGCTTTTCTGTGTCTTCCTCTTTCCAGCAGAATCAAACAATGCTGGTGGTTTCGGGACGAGTTCATATTTGAGATACTCTTCCATCTCTGCTTGTGACTGAATAACACATGTGATGCGGTTGAACAGAATTGTGGGGTCAATCACTACCTTACTTCCACGGACTTTGATGCTATTTACCATCGATGCGAAAGACTTCACAGTGTCAACACGTCGTAGTTTGATGCTGTTGAACGTTTTGCTTACAACATTCGATACGCAACATTCACCAATTTTGCTAACTTGGTCACAGTTCACAGTTTCGTCGGCCACAAGCCCGGTCGCTATAGAGACTAATTGTAGTGGATCTCTATTCTGAAAGGGGAAATGCACTCTGAGCCAGTTCAATAATTTGGTGATATCATTGGCATCAGTCAATTGTGAACTTTGACGGAGATCCCGATGTTGTTCGCCATGACCAGTGTGAACATGAACAAAATTTTCGAGAGCATTACATATCGGAAGGCAAAGAGGTAGTCCATGTACCCATTTCGCAACAGTGCTATCGGTTATTCCCCTGCCATGTGTGAGGCCACCAGGGAGCTTGAACATTCTCATTAAACACTGCTCTATGGTCTGATCAGAATATATCCCGTCCCAGAATTTATCTGAGCGCCTTATGGTAAAGTAACCTTTCTCAGTGAACAACTTCAAATCATCCTGTTGCATTATTTCTGTTAGCTCATTCATCTGCTGCAAATAGAGATGAGAACTTCTTGCGTATGCAAAATGACCACCTGCGTGAAATACTGGAATCATATTGCGAACACAATATGTGTGGAGTTCCCAGTCGCCTGTGCGCTCTGCTCTCAAGAACAACTGGAGAAGACCTATTTGCTCGTAGTATTGTACCCAAAGCTTTCCTGTGAGTCCTACGGACGTATTCTGGAGCAGTTCGTGTAATTTTGACAGTAGATGGTTGACACTTTCTTGATTGACAGCGTCAGCTGTTGTACAGTCACCTCTGGCAAGTCCACAGAATATTTCATTGACTTCTGTGCAGTCTATGTTATCTAGTGTTCGACTTTTTCTTCAAACACAAGTTTTGTAATGGCAATTTGTGTTAGCAAATGGGCACGAACTGCTCTTGAATATGCATGACCACTGATCAAATGATGGATTGACCCACCAGCATAAACAGTCCCCCAAAGTTCATCCAAGCCGCTACCAGCCATGATCGAACCAATTGCCCCTAAATATGACATAATCATATGGAAGCCGCCGAGTCTAACGAAAACTTTTGTCAACTTATCTGACGAAGACACAATCTCCACTGCTTTGATATAAAGTGGTTGGTCAAACGTCACTGGACAAACGTATAATACGGTATTTGAATGAGAAAAGTCGATGCCGTTTGAATTTGAGTTTAGGGGGTATGGTTAATATTTCACACGTTTCACCAGTTCATTATGGAATAAATGACTATTGTTATATATCATTATAAAGCCACTGCTTTTCTGCAATTTTTGATATATAATTTAACTCCCAAAGTAGTCGTAGATTTGATTTAATGGACGTTGTGTACCGTTGTGTGTATGAAAACAATAAATTTTTTTTCGTAATTTTGTACATTTTCGTGAATATTTCACCATTGAGTGTGAGGATTGGTACAAAGTTGGCATTTTCTGTTGGGGATATGTATTCTCAATATAATTCAGCACGATATTTATGATTCTCACCCTACTAAGGCGAATAAGAATGAGAAATATGGAGCTGGGTCGAATTTGTTTTTAAATTTTTTTTTCATCAAAAAAACGCTATAACTAAAAAAGCTCAACTCGGATTCGCGGGGACTTTGCACACTTTATCCGCAATGTGTGTCCCGGAAACATATAAAAAAATCAGCTTTCTCCGATTTTTTTCCTTACTTTCTCATTTTTTTGTCTAATGTGCCTGGACTATATATTTTAAATATATTGCGAAGTCCTCCTAATATCTAATTACGGGAACATAGCAATCGCGTATTTAAGCAAAAGTCCCCCTAATGTCAAATTAAGGAGACATAATAAAAGTGTTAACCTATTTCAACTCGCGTTGTTGCTTGTTCCTTCTAAGTGTTCGTCAGAATATGGTCATCACTGATCGTATCATATTGTGTTTTACAGTTTAGTGTTCGTTGAACTGATCTCGACTTTGCTTTCGTAATATCCAGAACAAAAAAAAAACATAGAACATGACTTCCCATTAATCAGTTCACGTGGCGAATAAATAAAGGCGGGATCTCGTATGGGCCAGTTTTTCTATTAATCAAAATGAAAATAGTAGCGGTCCAGCTATAATTTCTTTTTTAATAGGGTTTAACGACACATTAACAGCCAGGGTCATATTATGTCGGTGACAGTTTTACAGGTGGAGGAAGCCGGAGTACCCGGAGAGAACCATGGAGCAACGACGAGCAGCTCTCAGCTCTCCAACATCGTGACTCTGAACTCTGCACCGTGGCACGGGCAAGGTTAGATTGGTGGAAGCACCATCGACGTGCAGTACGCCTTAGTACACAGCGTCATCGTGCCCCCATGTAGGCAATCGGGGTGAAGTGTCTTGCCCAAGAACACAACGCGAGATCGCGAATCAGACGCAAAAATGGTCGGCCATGCAACTACTAACCACTCTCGACGTTGCTTACCTTTGGTGATCTGACGAGAACCGGTTACCGCGACGCCACCGCGCCCCCACGGTCCAGCTATAAACAGCTCGTTAGACACATATGCACTTTCAACGTTTATGGAGGGAGGCCTGCAATATCTCATACGAAGTCCTCCCAATGTTACATTCAGGAGACATTTTCATTTGATATATCATCACAAACCCTCATAATGTCTAATTAAGGGAACATGTCAATTTGGCATTTCACCAAAAGTTAGTTAATAATACATGAAATCTACAATCTTATCATACAAAATCCTCATAATGTTATATTCAGAAGACATGCATTTGTGCAATATATTGAGAACTCCTTCTAGTGACTAACTATATGAACATATCAATCACGTATTTCACAAGAAGTATCCTTAATATCACATTAAGGAGACATATGAAAGTGATATCCCATTCATCTCATTTTGTTGTTTGTTCTTTTCAAGCGTTCGTCAGAAGATGATCATGATTAGTCATATTCTATCGCTCTTTACGGTTCAGTTTTGGTTGATCTGATTTCGAAATTCGAAGAAAGCATTATATCCAAAGTGCAAATACAACGCACAAAATAAATTTCCATTAACCAGTTCACATGACCATCAGTTATCTGGGATTCAATCTTAATTTGTAAAAGGATGGGTGCCCGGGCATGTTAGATAGGAAAAACACTTATAACAAACCAGAAATAGAGTTTCTTATTCATGATTGATTAAGTTAGGATTAAAGTATATTCTCGACCCAACAATCTGGACATTTGACGGCGCAGCAACACAATAATCAAACACAAAGGCGAAATCTAGGTATGGGTCAGTTTTATATCACACCAGATGAAAATAGTCACGGACCTACTCTATGAATTCGATAAAAAAAACACCGTAGACACATGTGCACTTACAATGTATATGAAGGCAATCAGTAATTCACACGACATATCATACAAACTCCTCCTAATGTTACATTAAGGAGACATATACATTTCATATATCTTCACAAGTTCTCCTAATGTCTATCCATGAGGACCTATGAAATGTGTATTTCACCAAAAGTTAATAATATATGAAAGGAGGTCAGCAATTTACACAATATCTTATACCCAGTCCTCTTAATATTTTATTCACAAAACATATATTTTTCAATTATATTGTGAAGTCCTCCTAATGTCTAATTACGGGAACATATCAATCACGTGTTTCACCAAAAGTCTCCGAAGTGTCGCATTAAGGAGACATATAAAAGTGATAATCCATTTCATCTCGATTTGTTGCTAGACACATGTGCCCTTACAACGTATATGAAGGCAATCAGTAATTTACACGATATATCATACAAAGTCCTCCTAATGTTATATTAAGGAGTTATATACATTTCATATATCGTCACAAGTCCCCCTAATGTCTATCTACGAGGACCTATGAAATGCGTATTTCATCAAAAGTTAATAATATATGAAAGGCGGTCAGCAATTTATAAAATATCTTATACACAGTCCACTTAATATTTTATTCACAAAACATATATTTTTCAATTATATTGTGAAGTCCTTCTAATGTCTTATTACGGGAACATATCAATCACGTGTTTCACCAAAAGTCTCCCTAATGTCACATTAAGGAGACATATAAAAGTGATAATCCATTTCATCTTGATTTGTTGCTTGTTGCTTTCAAGTGTTCGTCAGAATATGGTCCTGACTTTTCGTATCGTATAGTATCGCATCGTGTTTTGTGGGTTGGTATTGGTTGAACTGATTTCAAAACACAGATTTTGTTTTCACAAGAAATGAATATATCCAAAGTTAAAAAAAAACGCTCACAATAAAATCCCATTAACCCGTTCATGTGGCGAACAGACATTTTGGTTTCAATATTGACCAAAAGGATGGACATGTGACGGTCAGTCAACACAGTTATAAAAAAGTAAAGCCAGGATCTTGCATGGGCCAGCTTTCATGTCACTCCAAATGAAAATAGTAACGAGCCAGCTGTATCAATTCAACAAACTTTTCGTTCGACGCATATTCACTTACAACCTATATGAAGGCGGTCAGCAATTTAAACAATATCTCATAGGAAGTCCTCCTAATGTTACATTCAGGACACATATACATTTCATGCATCCTCACAAGTCCTCCTTGAGTCTAATTATGGGAACATATCAATTTCGCATTTCACCAAAACTTTATGATATATGAAAGGCCCCCAGCAATTTACACAATATCTCATACGTTTTATTCATAAGGCACATATATTTCAAATATATTGTGAAGTCCTCCTAATATCTCATTTCGGAAGCATATCAATCACGTGTTTAAGCAAAAGTCTCCCTAATGTCACATTAAGGAGACATAATAAAACTGTTAATCCATATTATCTCGCTTGGTTGCTTGTTCCTTCCAAGCGCTCGTCAGAATATGATCATCACTGATCGTATCGTACTGTGTTTTGGGGTTTAGTGTTAGCTGAACTGATTTTGAAATACGACTTTGCTTTCGCAATAATCGAATATATCAAGTACATAAACAAAAACAAAGAAAATAAATTCCTATTAATCAGTTCACGTGGCGAATAAATAAAGGCGGAATTTCATATGTGCCAGTTTTTTATCAATCAAAATGAAAATAGGAGCGGTCGAGCTACAGACATCTCATTAGACACATATGCACTTTCAACGTTTATGGAGGGCGGTCTGCAATATCTCATACGACGTCCTCCTAATGTTACATTCAGGAGACATATACATTTGATATATCATCACAAATCCTACTAATGTCTAATTGAGGGAACATGTCAATTAGGCATTTCACCAAAAGTTAATAATACATGAAATTTACACCCTATCTCATACGAAATCCTCATAATGTTATATTCAGAAGACATACCTACGTGCAATATATTGAGAACCCTTGCTAGTGTCTAACTATCTGGACCTATCAATCAGGTATTTTACAAGAAGTCTCCCTAATGTCACATTAAGGAGACATATGAAAGTGATATCCTGTTCATCTCATTTTGTTGCTTGTTCTTTCCAGCGTTCGTCAGAATATGATCATGATTAGTCATATCGTATCGTTCTTTATGGTCTAGTGTTGGTTGATCTGATTTCGAAATACAATTTTGTTTCACAAGAAACGAATATATCTAAAGTGCAAAAACAACGCACAAAATAAATGTCCATTAACCAGTTCTTGTGACCAACAGATATCTGGGATTCAATCTTGCGGCAGAATCTTTGTGTGGCCCAGTTTTATGTCACTCCAGATAAAAATAGTCACGGGCCTGCTCTATCAATTCGATAAACAACACCGCAGACACATAGGCACTTACAACGTATATGAAGGGCAGTAGGTAATTTACACAATATCTCATACAAAGTCCTCCTAATGTTACATTAAGGAGACATATACATTTCATATATCGTCACAAGTCCTCCTAATGTCTAATTACGGGGACATATGAAATACGTATTTCAGCCAAAGTTAATAATATATGATAGGCGGTCAGCAATTTACATAATATCTTATACGCAGTCCTCTTAATATTTTATTCATAAAGCATATATATTTGAATTATATTGTGAAGTCCTCCTAATGTCATATTACGGGAACATATCAATCACGTGTTTCACCAAAAGTCTCCCTAATGTCACATTAAGGAGAAATATAAAAGTGATAATCCATTTCATCTCGATTTGTCGCTAGTTTCTTTCAAGTGTTCGTCAGAGTATGATCATGACTGATCGTATGGTATCGTATCGTGTTTTACGGGTTAGTATCGGTTGAACTGATTTCAAAACATGGATTTTGTTTTCACAAGAAATGAGTATATCAAAAGTTAAAAAAACGCCCAAAATAAAGTCCCACTACCCGGATCACGTGGCGAACAGACATTTTGGTTTCAATATTGACTGAAAGGATGGATATGTGATGGTCAGTCAACACAGTTATAAAAAAGTAAAGCCAGGATCTCGCATGGTCCTGCTTTCATGTCACTTCAGATGAAAATAGTAACGAGCCAGCTGTATCAATTCAACAAACAATTCATTAGACGCATATTCACCTACAACGTATATGGAGAATGTCCAACAATTTACTCTATATCTCACACGGTTTCCTCTTAATATTATATTCTAGAAACATATATATATATATTTCATATATCCTAACCAGTCCTCCCAATGTCTATTTTCAGGAACATATTAATTACTCACTTCGTCAAAAGTACCCCTAATGTCACATCATGGAGACACATAAAAGTGATGACTCATTTCAACTTGTTTCGTTGCTAATTCCTTAATGCAACTTCGTCATAACAACTCCTACTCATATCGTATCGTGTTCTATTACAGCAATTCAAATCTGTTATTCACCACGTTGGAAAATGGCGAATCATGGCAAAACCACTTTCAACGGTTCGTCAAGCACTGGGGGAGTGGACTTGTACCCTCGAAAGCACCAGAAAGCCTAGGACATAACCGCACCGCCAGAAGTGCCATCAGAAACTGAAGAGTGGGAATTTTCCAAATTATTCTGATAAAAAATATTTTGCTCTTGTGAATGAGACTTCATGACTTATTTGTCCACCTATGCCCGCCGCTTAGTACGCCCACACATTGGTATTTATTTATTTATTTATGACTGTGACAGTTTTACGGGTGGAGGAAGCCGGAGTACCCGGGGAGAACCACAGAGCAACGATGAGCAACTGTCAGCTCCTCAACATTCTAACTCTGTTCAAGCTCCGCTCAAGCAGGGTTACAGTGGTTGAAGACATGTGCACCATCGACGTGCAGTACGCCTTAGTACACAGAGTCATCTTGCCCCCATGTGGGCAACCGGGATAAAGTGCCTTGCCCAAGGACACAGTGCGGGTCGTCCCGGACGGGTATCGCCACCCATTGGTATTTGCCGAAACACACGACGGAGTACTCTCTGTAAGACAACTTTCAAAACAACAGTATAGTTGCAATCTGAAGGCACAAGAGACGTATTTGTGATGGAGTCCACTTTCTGGAAATCATTTTTGGGGAAATCGCCTTGTCGAGTCGACTCATGTTTCTCATTTATGGATGATGTGCGAGGCGTCCTATCTGCCTTTCGAGTTTTATTTTTAGAACAAAGGCATGCTTTCAACTTGTTTTATGAATGAACCATGTCGATCCCCTTCCTTCAATTTGTAGCGAGGATCGCCGATTCATTGGGAGAATACTTTAAGGCATAAAACTTGGTCTGGATGTTGAAGTCGCCTTTGATGATGTTGTAGCATCAAACCCTCAGCTCTGGAAGGGAGTTGGACAACTCGTGCCCTGGACGATTCGTACCCTGGACAATTCGTACCTTTCCTTGGACAACTCGTACCTTTCCTTGGACAACTCGCACCCCGACTCTGGACAACTCGTACCCCGACTCTGGACAACTCGTACCCCGACTCTGGACAACTCGTACCCCGACTCTGGACAACTCGTACCCTAAAGGTTTCATACCCTGGAGACTACAATATTAAAAAATACCCCAACTCTGGACAACTCGTACCCCGACTCTGGACAAGTCATACCCTAAAGGATTCATACCATGGAGACTACATTACTAAAAAATAAGCAAAACTATTCATGAAAATCACGTTTGACATTTATTAATCCAAGACAAAGATAGCACACACAAAATGCACAAGTAAAATGCACTATAAGTTCACAGAGACGCGAGTAAATGATAAACACTATCATGGGTGCATTTATGGGTGAGGCGCAACTTCAAATTTTAAGCGTGTCGATTTGAAATTACTGTCCTACTGTTGGCTGCCTGTATAACCAGCCAGCACTGTCAAATTTGTCTTGGTACTACATGCACACCAGTGTAACTTACACTGGTGTGTATGCAGTACCAAGACAAATTCAATTTATTGGTTACGGTTTCCATGACATATTCATGAACCTATAGAGGCATGATCAGGCATCTGTTCCAGCGGATACGACATTTCCTTTGCGTAAATTTCGCAAATCCTGTATCACTAGGATGCAGCATTTGCACAATTTGATACTTCTTTGATACCCCCCCCCCCTCCCCCAACATTCGGATCGAATGGCCTAAATGTGCTAGCACATATACGTATATACGTATTTCATATGTATTCTCATCGGGAAATTTTCATCTAGTAATTCACAAAGACTGTCGACGAACACCTCAACATAACTTGGACAATAATGTATCGAGACTCCGACATCACAAGGGTGGTGTCGACTTGCCCGCTCTAGCTTCAGCTTTTGTGAATAGCGCTGGTCGGTTTTGGCCGTTAATTAAATATTTTTTTTGTCTCAAAAACATAGCTTATGACCCCTCATTCCAATGAGGGGTCATAAGCTATGTTTTTGTGACAAAAATTTAAAACATCAAAATTTGAATGGCGATTTTTGTGAATAGCGCTGGTCGGTTTTGGCCGTTTATTAAATAATTTTTTTGTCTCAAAAACATAGCTTATGACCCCTCATTCCAAAAAAAGCTGGTCGGTTTTGGCCGTTAATTAAATAATTAAACAATGGAACATATGTCTTTTTTATTGGTCATCTTTTTCCTGTTTCTGTTTGTCACTGGTTTTGTCGAACTCATTTGGCTCAAGGCTGAAGCCGCTCTCTAAAACGTGAGTGAATTTTTTATGATAATTAATGAGACAGTTCGTACCTTTGCACTAGACAATTCGTACCTCTACACGGGACAATTCGTACCTTTACACGGGACAAGTCGTACCTTTATACGAGACAATTCGTATCCCGATATTAGGGTACGATTGTCCAGGGTACGAATCGTCCAGGGTACGAGTTGTCTAAGATCGAAGGTCATTAGTTATAGTAACACCTAAATAATTTATGGCACCAAGAGGTGCAAGATCCGTACCTTTTAAAGTGTAAGTGTATTTGTTTGAATTTTTCTTTTTCCTTGTCAGATGCATTATGTTGCATTTAATTGGCTGAAACCTCATTTTTTATTGAAGATGGTTTCCATGTCTGTCAAGCATGGAAACCATCTTCAATAAAAAAAAGCAGACAGTGTTGTCCTTTTCCAAAATGAAGTCCTATCGCTGCACTCGAAAGTGTTTTGAATGCCTAGCCTTGTTATTGAATATCTGGAGCACATTCGACCATGAGCTGTTCTTGCGGAATATTATTTTATTATCACGGCAGTTCTGGTACGAATACGATAGCAGATTTCAAGGAACTAGTGGTGCCTGCTGTCAACTCTATGAGCTGATTACATATGTGTTTCGTGTTCTATACATCCCACCCTTCATTTTGATGTATAATTTGTGTATATTTAATCGGAATTTAACTTTTAAGGAATATCAGAGCCAGAGGTTATAAACTCAAAATACCGTAAACAAAATTCCAATTTGCATTACTTAATTTACTTATGTCGCCCCCTAAGGTTTGTAAACATTTTGAAACATACATTTGATTAGGAAAATAATATCCCACATTCGGAGAGAGTAAGAAATGGTAAAAATTGATGAATACTTGATTTACCTTCCTTGACACTACTGGCAGATTTCATGTCGCTGGTTGTGGGGATTTGAATTCGTTGTAATTGTTTGCAAGAAGCAGACTGTAGGGTGATGGGTGAATTTAAATAAACTCTCCTGCTAACATGTCTGGAGGCTTTGGGTGATGCAGTTTAAGAAATTCGGTTATATAGAAATTTTCTCCTAAATCTTACATTAAAAAATATTAACGAATATATATAGTTTGCAGTGTGGGAACATTTTCTCGGAATCCAAGCACAACAAACGACTTGAACTATTTTGCGGTGATTCTAAAAGAATACCGTATATGATCGTAAACGACCGGCAATTCACTCTCATCTGTATTTTTGACAATGGCACTTGGGAAGAGTGCTTTGTCTTACGAATTGGAAGCACCTGCACTTGAGTAACGAATTGAGCAGAAGTAAAAATATTATTTTTAAAAATTAAACGAAACTATATCACGAGGGTACACAATGGAACGAGCGCTTCGAGCAGACGAGGCCTAGAGTTCGTTCCAACGAGGCCTCGCAGGATATGGTTTTGTTGAATTCTTTTGATAATAGAAGAAAACATTAAAAGAACAAATTTTTATATCATGTGCGATAAGTCGAGGAATAAATAGTGTTGACTTGAGTTCCGGCTTTACCTTTTTCGACACCGAGGCGACGGAACTGGGGTATAGCCATTGACGTAAATCCCCCCCCCCCCCCCCACTACACATTCCCCCACAGTTGTGTTATGCAATTCTCTCCTCAGACCGAACCGTGGACAGCCCACCGTGTCTTGGATATTTCTGACCTCGCACCCTCCCCACTTGCATCGAATAAACTCAAATGAAGCTGTTTTGGGTGAGCCTACTACTCTGACTACTCCTCACCCCTTGTACTAGAGCCCTGTTCAGAAAACAGCTTCATTTGAGTTTTCAACTTACTAGCATACTTATATGGGAACAAATTGAGCTGAAAGAGTGCGTGGCAGGAAACTACGTGTATATAATAATAATAACAACACTTTGGCCGGCCGCTGAATTGTCGCGGTTCTCGGATGTGAAGGCCGTGGTTACCCCTGGACTCCCAACTGCCTCCCTATTCCCACGCTTCTTCTCTCCTCACGAACTGCTTCATGACATCCCTTGCCCCATTCTTCCCAATCTCTCAGATTAGCATATTAACCCTCTCCTTTGAGTCTCCCACTACCCACATGTCCTTCGTTCTCCCATCCCACTTCCCATTATACTCCCAGTGAATCTTATTCTGTTAGACTGGTATTTTGGACATTCTAGAAGAAAGTGTTCCAGGGTCTCCACCACGCCCAAATTACACATCTGACACTCCTTTTCACTGTTTCTCACAAGTTTCCCCCTCAGCTCCAGGGACCGCAACCTCAGCTTGAACAACAGTGACCCTCAAAGGTGCCATAAAGGTACTCTTCAAAACCAGGCTTCTCTTTATCACGCAGTCCACCCAAAGACTTCTTTGATTTGACACTGTCTCGACAATTACGGTTACAATCCTCCATGACCCTTTCTCTGACGATTTTACCCTGTTTGCCTCCAACGTCTAGGTCCGAGATCTCCAATGAGTAGTTTTCTACCAGCTCCCTCACTTCGACCATCCACCCCGTCTTGATATTTGAGTTGAAAGTTCTCAGGAACATTACTTTACACCATCGGCTGTCGGGGAGATTTACCAAATAATTAAGATAACCGAATTTCAGTAGGTCTATCCTGTCCTTGATCCTCATCCACCCAAGCTCGCCCGATTGCTTCTAGCGCTGCGGCATTACTCGACCCCGTTATCCGTTGGCCTACCTCGTTCTGCAGGATTTCCAAGCTCTTTACGCTCATCTGGTTTAGGGGTACCAATTCCGTACCGTATGTTATTCTTGGCAGACCCACCATTTCCCAAATGGTTTTCCCCACGAAAACCTTATTGAAACTGTTTCTCCCTATAAGTTTCATTTGGTTAAGGATTCGCTTCCTCTTCAGAATCAATTTATTTGTGTGGTTTCGGTGGGTACATTTTCCTGTGATGCTTATATTTACACCCAAATACTCCTAGTCACCTGTCTCTCCTATACTAAGAAGTTTGTTACTACCTTCCGGATTGCAGAATTCCCCCACTCTCCACCTTCGAGTGGGGTCCACTTTGCGACCCACAGGTATAACTTTGCTCTTGCTTTCATTAAGTTCGAGTCTCCATTTGCTCCAATATCTCCCAACAATTCCCAGTATTTTCGTTAGCCCCTCTTCGCTTTCTGACACTAGTACCATATCGTCTGCAAAAACAGCCCCAACTGCAACCCCCTCGTCACTATGCAGGAGTTCATTTCCTAAACCTTTGATGTACAATGCAAACAGAATTGGCGAAAGGATACACCCCTGTTTTAAGCCTATCTCCATAGCCACACGTTTAGTTGTAATGTTTCCCAGGCTAAGTTCAATCTGTACGTCTTTATATAATGCTTTAATAATTCCAACAAACCCGCCTCCCAAGCCCAGAGTCTCCAGCTTGCGCCACATACCCCCCTTCCATACTCTATCGTATGCCTTTTTAACATCCAAAAAGGCCATCAACATCTTTTTCTTCTTTGCTTTCGCGGATTCTGTCATTTGGGATACCGTAAAAAGATGGCCAGTGACTGTCCTTCCCTTCCTGAAGCCATTCTGGATTTCTCCCCAAAACCCTTCTCTTCATTCACCTCCACTAGTCTCCCATACAAGAATTTACAGAAAACTTCTCCAATGCTGCTATTGACAGAAATCCCTCGATAGTTATCCAAAACGTCTTTTTCCCCCTCTTTTGAATAAAAGTCACTTTGCTTTCTCTCCACTCCTTTGGGACCTCTTGATTTTTTAGGATAAGTTGAACAGGGCAGTTGGTCTTTCCTCGAGTTCCTCTCCCCCTTTTTTGATAAACCCGTTAGGAATTTCACCCCCCCCCCCTCCCGTTTTTCCATCTCTTAATTTTGAGATCAACCTTTCGCACCTCCTCCGTTTTAATTTCGCTGCGCACGAAGTTCGACAGATTTTCCTCGACCTGATTCGGACACTAAGGTGGGCTCAGTGGCGGATACAGGAATTCTCAAGGGGGGGGGGGGGGGATTGTGCAGATGCCGAAAGCATCTGCCGCGAGTGCCGAAGGCACGAGCTTTTGTAGAGGGCTCGGGGGGGGGGGGGGGGGGTCTCCCCCCAGAAATTTTTTGGAAATGAGATACCAAATGGGACATTCTGGAGGCTTCTGGGGTGGAAATCCTCTTGAATTTTCGAACGGCTAATTAACACTTTTTAAACAGCATCTTTCAGAATTTCAAATTCTGACATACGTTCAAGTCAGAATTAGAAAATTTGAAATATGTTCTTCAGATCCGTTGACCATAATATTGTATTTTGGACAAACTGTTTACAGTCATAACCGACTTAACCTCAGGAGAACATTGCGATCTGCCAGCGTTTGAAAGTTTTCAGCAGTCAGCCCTCTAGGCTTAGGCACCCCATGACTATGCCAATTAAGATCCTGACTCATAATTGGCATAGCCATGGGGTACCTGAGGCTAGGGGCATGTAACACCTCAAAATCATGCTGTGTCGGTGACGCTATAAATGAAGGCGACCAGTAGATATATTTTGCATAATTTCAACGGTATATTTGTTTTCCATAGCGAATGGTGATGGAGGAAATAAATGTCGTTGTATGTTTTTACTTCAATTCATGTATTGTCCCCAAATGAAAATCCTGGCTACGCCCTACATGCGAGACAAACACGAGCTAAAGGGGTGGGGGAGGGGGGCGACCGCCCCATCCCCCCCCTCTGTATCCGCCATTGGGTGGGCTCCCCATGCCCCATCGCTTATCGTTTACTTTTTCCCAATGCTTGACTAGCTCTGATGCGATTTGATCTTGCTCGTCTGTAACTCTGACATTTACTTTAATACTCTGTGGGTTACTTCCTTTGTTACGTTTGTTCACCCATTTCCAAAATGCGTTCAAACTCGACCCCCCCCCCTCCCCTTCGTTCTTGTCGTCCCAATAAGACTGCTATTTCACACTCTCCGATTATCGTCTTTAATCTTATTTACTTTATTTCGTCTTTGTTGGTATTCTTCCTTTGCTACTGTGGCATCGTTGCTTTCCGTCCCCTCAAGTTTTCTACTTCTCCTGTATGCAGCACATTTAGATTTTCTACCCTTTATGTCCCTTTTAAGTTCTTCGTTCACTCTATACCCAAGTTCCCGTGCTGGCACCCTGGTCTTTCCTACACTTTCCTTCCCAGCCTCCACTAGGCTCGAAACTATGGCGTCGGCCATCTTCTGGACACTGTCCCCCTTGTGTACGGTTGCAAGCTTTGGTTTCAGTTTTTCTACGAACTTCGCCCAGTCAGCACCCCTTTTGAGTTCCCACATCTCCTTGAAACTTCCTTTGCTTTTTACTAGGTTTTTGGCCCTCATCGTCACTGTAATCAAGTTGTGATCACTATCCACCTCCCTTTTACCCTCATCATCCACTTCTACCCCTATCACCTCCCCCCATAAATTAATATCCGTGAGAATGTAGTCGATTATTGATTTTCTGTCGTTCGTCTCCCAGGTCCATTTCCCTTTACACCTCGCGTCCCTGTTCAGAATCTTCAGACCGAGCTCATTTGTGAAGTTCAACAGCTTCCTTCCATTCCTGTTGACTTTCTTGTCCCCACCCTCTGTGCGTTCTTTCTTATCATCTATGTGTCCATTAAAGTCACCCATCAGAATTATACCGAGCCCCCTGTTTTCAAGTTCTGTGATATTGGACCCTAGTGTTGAGTATATCGAGTCATTCCACTAGGGTTCGCTTCCCGCCACCGCACAGGACACAATCCCAAGGGCAATACTTTTGTTTCTCAGACTGATCTTTACCCATTCAATTTCATTTGATACCTCAGCCGAGGTACTGACATCTTCTAGGTCTGTGATCAGCGACGGTTTTAAATCCTCTTCAATGTACATGCCTACCCCCCCCCCCTTTTTTTCTGGCCTTTCGTTCGCCCTACACCTATCCACACGCACCCCTTTACTTGGTCTACCCGCTCCTCGTGTCTTACCCACGTCTCGCTTAAGCCCATGACACCAAACTTCTCTGCTTCGACCAATGTAGCAATTTCACTTAATTTCCGGTGGAGCCTATGGATGTTGCTTTTACTGTTGCGAAGTGAGCCCACAGGGGTTAACTACACTTGTCAGCTCGGGTAAGAGCTCGAGCTCTTGGGGCCTTTGTTGGGGAATTCAATAGACTCGAGTTTATTTAACTTTCAAGCTGATTTCATAGTTTTGGAACAGAATTAAACACTATAATGAAATGACATGGAATTGTATAAACTGGCGACCAGAGTACAGACGTACTCAGTGGGTACACGCCAGATGTTCTGTTGGCAATACCAGGCATACCTTTGAGAGCCAATATTGTCAACAAAGCAGTAACATTTGAGGATTTGTTGACAGATGGGACAACAACATTCGGCGGTATTACTGGGATGCTGGTGTTCGAACTGTCTAACAAATCATATCTTGTACCTGGTGAAACTCCCCATTGAACTGGGGACGCCGAGTTGCATTTTTGCATCAGTCACCGGGACATTCCGCCGGTTAATTGGCGCCCGGCGGAATACTATTTTAGAGTCAAGATTCCATGGACTGCATGCTGACTGATCGACAGTCTGCATGGCAGTATAAGAGTCTACAAAATGACGACTGCCACGTCAGGGGACTTTCCCTCAGTTTCCCTGAGGTCAGGGAGAAACTGCTGACGGTCGTCACGTACCCCAAGTATTGCATCAGAAATTTGGTGAATATAAGCACCAATTTCTGACTGCTTAGACAAGTTGTCTCCTGGCTCCTGAAGAACACTGACTGCTTCACCATGACTGCTCCACCAGAAGAAACCTAGATGCCGCCACAGTGTATAAGGTACGAACTTTGATTGCTTGTAAATAGTTTACTATTGCCAGAGACAACGACTTTTAGTCGCGACGATTATATCTAATTAGTTTTAATAAAAATAGTAGATAACTTGGAAATGGTCTCCGTTGTTTTATATACGACAAGTTCGTGAAGTTGCTGAACCCAGAATCTGGAGCCTGTGTATGATATCGTCTGGTAAGGAAACACAAAACGCTACGAGCTGGTGGATCCTCACAGAACCCCCAGTAAACACAACGTGGAAAAATCAAACTTGACGATCTTAGATCGATAAACTTTTCCTTCTGTTCCGAAACATCACCCACTTTCAGGGTACCGAGATTCGTTGGCTTCCGCCTACTTGTCCCACTGTTATCTAGTCCCTGTGTGTTTGTATGTTCGTATATTCTATTTTAAAAATCTGTGCTCTCCTTGGGTTGCTATTGCCACTGAAGTGAATTTTTGGTTCCTTTTCCTTAACCCCTTCAACTATGGTTCATAATACATTCCTGTGTCCATTCCCACCTTCTCTGGGACTCGTTCCAACGAGGAGTCATAACCTAAGTTTTTGAGACAAAAAATGAAAAAAATAATGAAAATTAATTGGCGATTTTTTAGAATAGCGCTGGTCGGTTTTTGCTGTTACGTTGGGTAAAGGGTTCATAGGGAAGTGCGAAGTAAAAAAGACGATGGGAAGTCTTGCGTCACCGTAAACTATTGCATGTATTCTATTCACCTCAAGACCTTTGGGATTTAAACTGTAATCCGAAATTATCAATATTCCATTTAATTATATCACTAAGGCATGCCTTTGACGACAGCACGCCTTAATGATGTAGATGGAATATTTTATTAGTCAGGACTTAAGCCATCACAGTGGAGCCTAAACCCCGTCCCCTGTCGAGGACCCCCCCCCCCTCCCGTCAGAAAAGCTGTTTCCTTTATTGTAGGCTTGTTGGGGGGGGGGGGGGGGGGCTAGCCCCTTGTCGGCATGGGTGGCGGCCGAATTCCCCCGAAAAGCACACAATGAAGGAGGGACTAAACACCGTCCCCTGTAGAGGTATCCTAGCCCTTGTCGGTATGGATGGAATTTCCCCAGAATTTCCCCAACAGGCTGTACTTGTGCCCGACAAGGACACAGTAAAGGCGGCAGTTTCCGACGGGTGTGGCTGTGGCTGGACCCCCACTTGACTCATCCATCCCCATCTGGTGCCACGCTTGCCTGTCTGGAAAATCCTGGCGCCACCACGGACCTGGGATCTGTTTTTCTCTCTGAGTTCAAATTCTAAACCACCAGCTCAAATACACTGTAAACGATCACCCATAATTTGTTTGTCACAAAGAAAGAGCTCCTACTCTAATGTAACACCTTGAACATCAGATATTGGTTTCAAATATGATTATGAATCTTTCGCTACACAAGGAACCATATGAACATATTCAGTTTACTCATTGATTTATTCCGTACGAGTGGGGAGGATAGGGGATACTGGTGGGCATGGGCACCGGAAGCATTCAAAGGCAATGGGGGAATGCAGGGCTCTCAAAAGGGCACTCTACTCCTGAGTATGATTTAACCCTTTACCCAAGGTAGCGGTCAGAACAAGTAATCACCTCAAATTTAATTGAAATTGGTTCAGCGGTTTAGGAGGAGCAGGTGAAAACACCATGTTCAAGGACGACAAACGAGGGGTGTGGGGGGGGGGGGGGGGGGGGTGTTAGTGACTCTATAGCTCCTCCTGACTTTCAGTCAAGTGAGCTAAAAACTGTTTCACTTCCGGGGTTCCCACGGGGGAGGGAGGGCTGAGTCATAGTACTTGGTAGGTTATCTGACCAATGATTGGATGACCTTAATTTGCACTAGCCAAAGCTCTATCTCTAGTCACCCTTTCATAACACAATATTGAAGAAGTGCAGAACATAACACCAGAGTCGAAATTAATATGGCCCTAAATTTCAGTTTAAATGTGTAGAATCTGACTGAATCTGGTTAAGTTTTTCTTTATCAATGTTCCTTTTCAAATTTGTTGACTCATAGTATCTTGAATTTGGGAATCATTATTTTTCAGTATTTTCTGTTATAATTCATTGGACAATACCTGCAGACATCCTCCAGTAATTTATAACAAAACAAGTTCAAAAAAGAAAATTTGCTGTTAGCTGTATTTGCGGCTCGAGAAGTTTACCGTGACACCTACATTTCTCAATGAATCCCAAAATAGGCTTCAAACAACAAATCGCTTAATAGAAGTTAAATAAAGCGCCAAATTTAAAAACGCACCGTTAACAGTTGACTCCTTAAATGAAGTCCCAAACCCTCGTAGTTTAACGGAACAACTTCGTCCTGGTTTGAAATGCCTTCGAAATTCTCCAAATACTATCGTTCACACAACGGGTCGAACGTTGGTCGAAGTGTTTAAATGACGATGGTTTCGGGATCCAGGTAAGCTGTCAATTCATACGGATTGATTAGTCACTGAACTGAAGATGAGAATCAGGAGGCAAATATGATTTAAATGCTATTCTTAAGAATCCTATGAAATGCACTAACATTGCAATGAAAGGTAAGGTGTTTCGTAAGATGTAACAATGCTAAGCTTCACTATTCCGGTATAACTACAAAACAAGTTTTATGCTAAGTTTCAAGCGACTTTACACGTCTCGTCTTCAAACAAATATTAGCAAATGTAGCTTTGGATATCTCTTTAAGTGGTTTCAAAGCTTGCTAACCAAGTCAAGGAAAAGTTGTGCTCACGCCCCCACCTTTACCTTGTGTTCCGGGCTTAGCTAGTCAGACTGAGTTTGATTATTTTATCCCCCGAGAAACGTTCGCTTTGACGTGGCCTGTTGCTTTGATTAGTAGATTCATAAGGTTTGCTTTTAAGTGCGCGACCTTTGGGTTTCTTTTCTGTTCTGTTCTATTTCCACTCAAAAAATAGAATAGAGATGGGCGAGATCCAAACGCAGCCAGAATATGACTTTATTGGTCATTACAAGGAAAAGGTATACAATGGATAAGATGATGGTGGTTCCTGTTGTTCCTGGCTTCCGTTTCCCGTGGTTCCTAGCTTCTGGTTCTTGGTGTTCATGGGTGCTGGTTCCTGTGGGTCATTGGTTCTGGATCCTGCGTTTCTTCTATTCTGGATCGTGGGGTTCTTGGGTTCTGGACCCTGCGATTCTTGGGTTCTGGATCCTGTGGGTCTTGAGTTCTGGACCCTGTGGTTCTTGGGTTCTGGTTCCTGTGGTTCTTGGTTAATGGTTCCTGTGGTTCTTGGGTTTTGGTTCCTGTGGTTCTGGGTTCTGGTTCTTGGGTTCTGGATCTTGTGGTTCTCGTTCAGGTGGATCTGGTTCTTGTGGTTCTGCTTCTTGTGGTTCTGGTTCTTGTGGTTCTGTGGTTCTTGTGGTTTTTGTTCTTGGGTTGTTGTGGTTGTGGTTCTTGTGGTTGTGGTTCTTGTGGTTCCGGTTCTTGTGGTTCTCGTGGTTCGGGTTCTTGTTGTTCTTGTGGTTGTAGTTCTTGTGGATCTGGCGGTTCTGGATCTTGTGGTTCTTGTAGTTCTGGTTCCTGTGGTTTGTGTTCTTGTGGTTCTAGATCTTGTGGTTCTGGTTCTTGTGGTTCTGGTTCTTCCGCTTCTGGTTCTTGTGGACCTGGTTCTTGAGGTTGTGGTGGTTCTGGTTCTTCTGGTTCTGGTTCGTGTGGTTCTTGTGATTCTGGTTCTTGTGGTTCTCGTGGGTCGGGTTCTTGTGGATCTTCCGTTTCTGGTTCTTGTGGTTTTGGTGGTTCCGGTGGTTTTTGTGGTTGTGTATGTTGTGGTTCCGGCGGTTTTGGATCTCGTGGTTCTGGATCTTGTGGTTCTCGAGGTTTTGAATCCTGTGGTCCGTGATCTTGTGGTTCTTGTGGTTCTTACTCTTGTGGTTCTGATGGTTCTGGTTCTTGTGGTTCTGGTTCTTCTGCTTCTGGTTGTGGGTCTGCTTCTTGAGGTTCTGGTTCTTATGGTTCAGGGTCTTGTGGTTCTGGGTTTTGTGGTTCTTGTGGTTCTGGTTATTGTGGTTCTGGTTATTGTGGTTCTGGTTCTGGTGGTTCTGGTTCTTGTGGTTCTGGTTCTAGTGGTTCTTGTTCTTGTGGTTCTACTTCTTGTGGTTCTTGAGGTTCTTGTTCTTGTGGTTTTCGGTTCTGGTTCTTGGGTTTCTGGTTCGTGGTTCTTGTGGTTATGATATGTGGTAATTTTGGTTCTGGTTTCTGGTTCTTGCCGTTCTTGTCGTTCTTGTGGCCAATGTTCTTGTGGTTCTTGGGTTCTGGTTCTTGTAGTTCTGGTGGTAGTTCTTGTTTTTGTGGTTCTAGGTCTTGCGGTACTTGTGGCTATAGGGCTTGTATTTCAGGTTCTTGTGATTCTGGTTCTTATGGTTCTGGTTCTTGTGGGTGGTTCTTGGGGTTATGGTTCTTGTGGTTCTTGGGTTCTGGTTCTTGTGGTTCAGGGGTTCTAGTTCTAGTAGGTCTAGTTCTTGTGGTTCTTGTGTTTCTGTGATGTTTGTTCTTATGGTTCTTGGGTTCCAGTTCCTGGAGTTCTGGTTCTTGTGGTTGTGGTTATTGTGGTTCTAGTTCTTGCGGTTCTTGTGGTACCAGCTCTTGTGGTTCTGGGTCTTGTGCGTCCGGTTCTTGTGGTTCTGATTCACATGCTTCTAAGGGTTCATGTTCTTGCGGTTCTAGTTCTTGTGGTTCTGGTGCTTGTGGTTGTTGGGGTTCTGGTTCTTGTGGTTCTGGTTCTTATGTTTCTTGGCGTTTTGTTTCTTGTGGTTCTGGATCCTGTGGTACTGGTTCTTGTGTTTCTTTGGGTTCTGGTTTTTCAGTTCTTGATGTTCATCTACTGGAGGTTCTGGTTCTTGTGGTTGTTGTGGTTCCGGTTCTTGTGTTCCTCTGGTTCTTGTGTTTCTGATTCTTGTGGATCTTGGGTTCTGGTTCTTGTGGTTCTTGGAGTTCTGGTTCTTGTGGTTATTGGGTTCTGGTTCTTGTGGTTGTGGTTCTTGTGTCTATTGTGGTTCCGATTCTTGTGGTTCTGTTTCTTGTGGTTCTGTTTCTTGTGGTTCTGGTTCTGGTTCTTGTGTTTTTTTGTGGTTCAGGTTCTCGTGGTTCTTGAGGTTCTAGGTCTTGTGCTTCTGCATCTTTTAGTTACTATGGTTCTGGTTCTTGAGGTTCTGCTTTTTGTGGTTCTTGTGGTTCTCGTTCTTGTGGCTCTTGTGGTTCTCGTTCTTGTGGTTCTTGTGGTCCTGTATCGTGTGGTTCTTGTGGTTCTGGTTCATGTTCCTGTGGTTCTTGTGGTTCCTGTTCCTGTGGTTCTTGTGGTTCTGGTTCGTGGGTTGTGCTCTTGTTTTTGTGGTTTTAGTTCCTGTGGTTCTCGTGCTTCTGGATCTTGCGGTTCTTGTGGTTCTAGTTCCGGTGGTTTTTGTGGTCCTTGTTAGTGTAGTTCTGGTTCTTGTGGTTCTTGTGGTTCCGGTTTTTGAGATTCTTGTTTTTGTGCTTCTGGCTTCAGATTCCTGTGATTCTGGTAGATCTGGTTCTTGTGGTTCTAGTTTTTGTGGTTCTCGTTCTTGTGTTTTTGTTTCTTGTTGTTCTGGTTCTTGTGGTTCTAGTGGTTCTTGTTCTTGTGGTTCTTGTTCTCGTGGTTCTTGGGCTCTGGTTCTTGGGGTTCTGGGTAAGGTTCTTGTGGTTCTCATTCCCGTGTCTCTTGTGGTTCCGATTCTTGTGGTTCTGTTTCTTGTGGTTCTGTTTCTTGTGGTTCTGGTTCTCGTTCTTGTGTTTTTTTGTGGTTCAGGTTCTTGTAGTTCTGGTTCTTGGGGGTCTGGAACTGTGGTTCTTATGGTTCTTGTCCTTGTGGTTCTGGTTCTTGTGGTTCTTGGGTTCTAGTTCCTGGTTCTTGTGGTTCCGGTTCTTGTGGTTCTGGTTCTTGTGGTTCTGGTTATTGTGGTTCCTGTGGCGTTTGTGGTTGTTATGTTGCTTATGGTTTTTGCGGCTGTGGTGGTTCTGGTAACTGTGGTTCTGGCTCTTCTGTTTCTTGTGGCTCTGGTAACTGTGGTTCTGGTTCTTGTGGTTCTGGTTCTTGTGGGTATTTTGGTTCTGGTCTTTTTTGTTCTTGTGGTTCTCGTATTTGAGGTTCTGGTTCTTGTGGTTGTTCGTTTGGTTCTGGTTCCTGTGGATCTTGTGATTCTGGTTCTTGTACTGTGTTCAGATTCAGGTGGTTCTGGTTCTGATGGTCTGGTTCTTGTGGTTCTGGTTCTTGTGTTTCTTGTGGTTCTGGTTGATGTGGTTCTGGTTGTGTGGATCTGGTTCCTGTGGTTCTGGTTGTTGTGGATCTGGTTCTTGTGGTTCTGGTTCTTGTATTTCTTGTGGTTCTGGTTCTTGTCGTTAGGTGTTTCTGGTTCTCCTGGTTCTGGTTCGTGTGGTTCTTGTGGTTCTGGTTCTTGTACTGTGTTCAGATTCAGGTGGTTCTGGTTCTGATGGTCTGGTTCTTGTGGTTCTGGTTCTTGTGTTTCTTGTGGTTCTGGTTGATGTGGTTCTGGTTGTGTGGATCTGGTTCCTGTGGTTCTGGTTGTTGTGGATCTGGTTCTTGTGGTTCCGGTTCTTGTATTTCTTGTGGTTCTGGTTCTTGTCGTTTGGTGTTTCTGGTTCTCGTGGTTCTGGTTCGTGTGGTTCTTGTGGTTCTGGTTCTTGTGGTTCTGGCTCCCGTGGTTCTGGCTCTTGTTGTTCTTGTTCGTGTGTTTCTACTTCTTGTGTTTCTTGTGGTTCTGTTGGTTCTGGTTCTTGTGTTTTTGTGTGGTTTTGAATCTTGTGGGTTCGGGTTCTAGTGGTTCTGGTTCTTGTGGTTATTATGGTTCTGGTTATTGTGGTTCTTGTGTTCTGGTTCGTGAGAGTCTGGTTCTTGTGGTTCCGGTTCCTTTGGCGCTTGTGATTCGGGTTCTTCTGTTGCTTATGGTTTTTGCGGTTGTTCTGGTTCTTGTGGTTCCGGCTCTTGTGGTTCTGGTTCTGTGGTTCTGCTTCTTGAGGTTCTTGGGTTTCTTGTGGTTCTGGGTCTTACGGTTCTGGTTCTTGTGGTTCTGCTTCCTATAATTTTTGGGGTTCTGATTCTTAGGTTTTGGTTCTTGTGGTTCCGGTACTTGTGGTTCTGGTAGTTCAGGTTCTGGTTCTTGTGGTTTTTGTGGTTCTGTTTCTCGTGGTTCTTGAGTTCTTCTCGTCTTCTTGTGGTCCTGGTTCATGTGGCTCTTGTGGTACTTGGGTTTGTGTGGTTCTGGTTCTTGTGGTTCTGGTGGTTTTGGTTTTCTTGCGGTTCTGGTGGTTCTGGTTCTTGTGGTTCTGGTTTTGTGATTCGTGTGGTTCATGTTGTTCTGGTTCCTGTGGTTCTTGTGGTTGTTGTGGAGATTCTGGATCTTGTGAATCTTGTGATTCTGGTCCTTGTGGTTTGTGCAGTTCTGGTTCTTGTGGTTTCTGTGTCTCTGGTTCTCGGGTTCTGGTTCTTGTGGTTCTTGCGGTTCTGCTTCTTGGGTTCTGGGTCTTGTACTTCTTGTTCTTGTGGTTCTGGTGGTTCTGGTTCCTGTGGTTCTTGTGGCTCTTGTAGTTATTGTACTTGCGGTGATTGTGGTTCTTGTGGTTCCAGAAAATCGCAACATGCAAAATCGTTATCCGGAGTTAATTCAATCATTCACAGTAACGAAATGATGAAACGTCGAAAACTGACCATTCCTGCATGAGATCTGATTTGATTCTGGTGGTTCTGGTTCTTGTGGTTCTTGTGATTCTGGTTCTTGTGGTTCTGGTGGTTCTTGTGTTTCTTGTGGTTCTGGTTCTTGTAGTTCTTGCATTCTGGTTTTTGTTGTTTTGGTTCTTGTGGTTCTGGCCCTTGTGCTTCAGGTGGTTCTGGTTCTTGAGGTTGTGGATCTTGTGGTTCTGATTCTTGTGCTTCTGATGGTTCTGGTTGCCGTGTTTCTTGTGGTTCTGGTTTTTGTGGCTGTGGTTCTTGTGGTTCTGGTTCTAGGGGTTCTGGTTCTTGTGGCTCTTGGGTTCTGGTTTTTACGTTTCTTGTGTTCTGGTTATTGTGGTTCTTGGGTTCTGGTTGTTGTGGTTCTTGGGTTCTGGTTGTTGTGGTTCTTGGGTTCTGGTTGTTGTGGTCCTGTTTTTGTCTTTCGTGGGTTCTGGTTCTTGTGGTTGTCGTTCGTGTGTTTCTGGTACTTGTGGTTCTTGTGGTTCCTGTGGTTCTGGTTATTGTGGTTCTTATGGTTCTGCTTCTTGTAGATCATGGGTTCTGGTTCTTGGGGTTGTTGGGTTTCTTGGGGTTCTTGTGGTTCGGGTTTTCTGGTTCTTTTTCCTGTAGTTCTCGTGGTTCTCGCGGTTCTGGTTCTTGTGGTTCTGGTCCTTGTGGTACTGGTTCTTGAGGTTCTTGTGGTTCTGGTTTTGTGGTGCTCGTGGTTCGAGTTCTTGTGATTCTAGTTCTTGTGGTTCTGGTTCTTGTGGTTCTGGTTCCTGTGGTTCTTGGGTTACTTGTGTTATGCTTTTGTGTCTCAGGTTCTTGGGTTCTGGTTCTTGTGATTCTTGCGCTTCTTGGGTTTCTTGTGGTTCTGGTTCTTGTGGTTCTGGTTCTTGTTGTTTTTGTGGTTCTGGTTCTTGTGTTTTTTTGTGGTTCGGTGTCTTGTGTTTATTGTGTTCTGGCTCTTGTGGTTCCGTTCTTGCGGATCTTGTGGTTCTGGGGTTCTGCTTCTTGTTCCTGTGGTTCTGGTTCTTGTGGTTCTTGGGTTCAGGTTCTTGCGGTTCTTGGGTTCGTGTGGTTCTGGTTCTTATGATTCTGGTTCTTGTGGTTCTGCTTCTTGTGATTCTTTTGTTCTGATCCTTGTGGTTCTAGAAAATCTGGTTCTTGTGGTTCCGGTTCTTGTGATTCTGTTCCTTGTGGTTCTTGTAGGTCTGGGTCTTGTGTTTCTGGTGGTTTGTGTGTCTGTGGTTCTTGCGCTTCTGCTTCTTTTGATTCTTGGGTTCTGGGTCTTGTACTTCTGGTACTTGTGGTTCTGGTTCCTGTGGTTCTTGTGGTTCTTCTGGCTCTTGTAATTGTTATACATCCGGTTCTTGCGGTTCCAGAAAATCGCAACATGCAAAATCTTATCCGGAGTTAATTCAATCATTCACAGAAACGAAATGATGAAACGTCGAAAACTGACCATTCCTGCATGAGATTTGATTTGATTCTGGTGGTTCTGGTTCTTGTGGTTCTTGTGATTCTGGTTCTTGTGGTTCTGGTGGTTCTTGTGTTTCTTGTGGTTCTGGTTCTTGTAGTTCTTGGTTTTTGTCGTTTTGGTTCTTGTGGTTCTGGCCCTTGTGCTTCACGTGGTTCTGGTTCTGATTCTTGTGCTTCTGTTAGTTCTGGTTGTTGTGTTTCTTGTGTTTCTGGTTTTTGTGGCTGTGGTTCTTGTGGTTCTGGTGGTTCTGGTTCTTGGGGTTCTGGTTCTTGTGGCTCTTGGGTTTTGGTTCTTAAGTTTCTTGAGTTCTGGTTATTGTGGTTCTTGGGTTCTGGTTGTTATGGTTCTTGCGTTCTGGTTGTTGTGGTTCTGTTTTTGTGTTTCTTGGGTTATAGTTCTTGTGGTTGTCGCTCTTGTGTTTCTTGTACTTGTGGTTCTTGTGTTTCCTGTGGTTCTGGTTCTTGTGGTTCTTATGGTTCTGCTTCTTGTAGATCATGGGTTCTGGTTCTTAGGGTGGTTGGGTTTCTTGTGGATCTTGTGGTTCGGGTTTTGTGGGTTTTTTCCTGTAATTCTCGTGGTTCTCGTGGTTCTAGTTCTTGTGGTTCTGGTCCTTGTGGTACTGGTTCTTGAGGTTCTTGTGGTTCTGGTTTTGTGGTTCTCGTGGTTCGGGTTCTTGTGGTTCTAGTTCTTGTGGTTCTGGTTCTTGTGGTCCTTGGGTTCTGGTTCTTGTGGTTCTGGTTCTTGTGGTTGTTGGGTTATTGTGGATCTGGCTATTTTGGTTATGGTTCTTGTGGTTCTTGGGTTCTGGTTCTTGTGGGTCTTATGGTTCTGGATCTAGTGGTTCTGGTTCCTGTGGTTCTTTGGATACTTGAGTTATGCTTTTGTGTCTCGGGTCCTTGGAATCTGGTTCTCGTGGTTGTTGTGGTTCTGGTTGTTGTGGTTCTGGCTCTTGTGGTTCTGTCTCTTGGTTCTTGTGGGTCTTGTGGTTCTGTTTTTTGTGCATATGGTTCCTGTTGTTCTGGTTCTTGGGGTTATGGATCTTGTGGTTCTGGTGGTTCTTGTTGTTCTGGTGGTTCTGGTTCTTGTGGTTCTAGTTCTTGTGGTTATTGTGGTTCTGGTTCTTGCATTTCTTGTAGTTCTGGTTCTTGTGGTTCTTGGTTTTCTGTTTCTTATGGTTCTAGTTCCTGTGGATCTTGCGGTTCTGGTACTTGTGGCTCTTGTGGTTCTGGCTTTTGTGGGTTGGGTTCTCGCGGTTCTTGGGTTGTGGTTGCCCTGATTCTTCAGTTCTTGTGGTTCTTGGGTTCGTTTGGCTGCGGTTCTTGTGGTTCTGGTGGTTCTGGTTTTACGGTTCAAGTTCTTATGGTTCATGTGTTCCTGATTCTTGTGGTTCTGGTTCTAGAGGTTCTTGTGGTTCTGGTTCTTGAGGTTATTGTGGACCTGGGTTCTGGTTCTGGTGGTTGGTTTATGGGTTGTGGTTCTTCTGGTTCTTGGGTTTTTGTGGTTCTGGTTCTTGTGGTTTTTGTGGTTCTGGTTTTTGTGGGTCTGGTTCTCGCGGTTCTTGGGTCCTGGTTCCCCTGATTCTTCAGTTCTTGTGGTTCTTGGTTCGTTTGGCTCCGGTTCTTGTGGTTCTGGTGGTTCTGGTTTTACGGTTCAAGTTCTTGTGGTTCATATGTTTCTGATTCTTATGGTTCTGGTTCTAGAGGTTCTTGTGGTTCTGGTTCTTGAGGTTATTGTGGTCCTGGGTTCTAGTTCTGGTGGTTAGTTCATGGGTTGTGGTTCTTGTGGTTCTTGGGTTTTTGTGGTTCTGGTTCTTGTGGTTTTGTGGTTATGGTTCTTGTGGTTCTAGTTCTTGTGATTCTTGTGGTTCTGGTTCTTATGCTGCTTATGTTTTTGTGGTTATGGTGGTTGTGGTTCCTGTGGTTCTGGTTCCTGTGTTTCTTGTGGTCTTTGTGGTTCTGGTTGATGTGGTTCTGGTTTTTGTGATTCTGGGTATTGAGGTTCTGGTTCTTGTGGGGTTTTTTTTTTTTGGTTATGGTTCTATGGGTAGGTGTGGTTCCGGTTCTTGTGGTTCTGGTTTTATGGTATAAGTTCTTGTGGTTCATGTGTTTCTTATTCTTATGATTCTAGTTCTAGTGGTTCTTGTGGTTATGGTTCTTGTAGTTCTTGTGTTTCTAGTTATTGTGGTTCTTGTAGTTTTGGTTCTTATGCTGCTTATGTTTTTTTGTGGTTATGGTGGTTGTGGTTCCTGTGGTTGTGGTTCTTGTGTTTCTTGTGGTCCTTATGGTTCTGGTTGTTGTGGTTCTGGTTCTTGAGGGTTCTGGTTCTTGTGGGTTTTGTTTGGTTATGGTTCTTTTGGTACTTATGGTTCTCGAGTTGAGGTTCTGGTTCTTGTGTTTCTTGTGGTACTGGTTCTTGTGGTTCTGGCTCATGTAGTTCTTGTTCTTGTGGTTCTTGTGGTTCTTCTGGTTCTTGTGGTTTTGCTTCTTGTGATTCTTGTGTTCTGGTTCTTGTGGTTCTGGAGAATCTGGATCTTGTGGTTCAGGTTCTTGTGATTCTGTTCGTTGTGGTACTTGTAGTTCTGGGTCTTATGGTTCTGCTTCTTGTGTTTCTAGTGGTTCTGGTTCTCAAGGTTGTGGTTTTTGTGATTCTTGTGGTTCTGGTTCTTGGGGTTATGGTTCTTGTGATTCTGGTTCTTGTGCTTCATGTGGTTCTGGTTCTTGTGGTTCTTGTCATTCTGGTTCTTGTATTTCTTGTGGTTCTGGTTCTTGTGGCTCTTGGGTTTCTGTTTCTTGTGGTTCTAGCTTCTGTGGATCTTGTGGTTCTGGTACTTGTGGCTCTTGTGGTTCTGGTTTTTGTGGGTCTGGTTCTTGTGGTTCTTGGATTCTGGATCCCCTGATTCTTCGGTTCTTGTGGTTGTTGGTTTCGTGTGTTTCTGATTCGTGTGGTTCTGGTTCTAGTGGTTCTTGTGGTTCTGGTTCTTGCGGTTATTGTGGTCCTGGTTATTGTGGTTCTTGTGGTTCGTTTGGTACTTGTGGTTCTTGTGGTTCTGGTTCACGTGCTTCTGGTTCTTGTATTTCCAGTGGTTCTGGTTCTTGTGGTTCTAGTTCTTGTGGCTCTTGGGTTTCTGTTTCTTGTGGTTCTAGCTCCTGTGGATCTTGTGGATCTGGTACATGTGGCTCTTGTGGGTCTGGTTTTTGTGGGTCTGGTTCTTGTGGTTCTAGGGTTCTGGATCCCCTGATTCTTCGGTTCTTGTGGTTGTTGGTTTCGTGTGGTGTCCGGTTCTTGTGGTTCTGGTGGTTCTGGTTTTATGGTTCAAGTTCTTGTGGTTCATGTGTTTCTGATTCTTGTGGTTCTGGTTCTAGCGGTTCTTGTGGTTCTGGTTCTTGTGGCTATTGAGGTCCTGGTTATTGTGGTTCTTGTCTTCTGGTTCGTTTGGCGCTTGCGGTTCTTGTGAATCTGGTTCATGTGTTTCTTGTGGTTCTTGAGATTCTGGTTCTTGTGGTTCTGGTTCTTGTGTTTCGTGCGGTTCTGATTCTTGTGGCTCTGGTTCTTGTGGTTCTTGTGCTACGAGATTTGCATAGTACATTTACTTATAGTGACAAATAAAAATGAAATGATGAAACATCGAAAACTGATAATTCATGCATGAGATTTGATTTGATTCTGGTGGTTCTGGCTCTTGTTGTTCACGCGGTTCTGCTTTTTGTGGTTCTCGTTCTTGTGGTTATTGTGGTTCTGATTCTTGTGCTCCTGGTGGTTCTGGATTTTGTGTTTCTTGTGGTTTTGGATGTTGTGGTCCAGGTTCTTTTGGTTTTTTTGGTTCTGGTTCTTGTGATTCTTGGGTTGTGGTCCTTGTGGTTCTTGTGATCTGGTTGTTGTGGTTCTGGTGGTTCTGGATCCTGTGGTTCTCGTTCTTGTGGTTCTTTTTCTTGAGGTTCTTGTGGTTCTGGTTCTTGTGGTTCTGATTCTTGTGGTTCTTGGGATCTGGTGGTTCTGGTTCTTGTGGTTCATTTATTTGGGTCCTTGTGGTTCCTGTGTTCTGGATCCTGTGGTTCAGATTCCTGTGGTTCTGGTAGTTCTGGTTCTTGTGGTTCTGGCTTTGTGGTTCTGGTTCTTGTGGTTCTGGTTCTTGTGGCTCTGATTCTTGTGGTTCTGGTTCTGGTGGCTCTGATTCTTCTGGTTCTGGTTCTTGTGTTTTTTGTGGTACGAGATACGTATAGTACATTTACTTTTCGTAAGAAACAAAATCTTCGAAATGCACTTATAGAAGATCGCAACATGTGATTCTTTGTGGTTCTTTTGGTTCTTTGGTTCTTGTGATTCTTGTGATTCTGGCTCTAGTGGTTCTGGTTCCTGTGGTTCTTTTGGTTTGGGATTTTGTGGTTCTTGAGGATTTTGTGATTCTTGTGGTTCTTATTCTTGTGGTTCTGGTTCTCGTGGTTCTTGGGGTCTGGTGGTTCTGGTACTTATGGTTCTTGTTCATGTGGTTCTGGTGCTCTTGTAATTCTGTTGGTTTTGGTTCTTGTGGTTGTGGTTCTTGTATTTCCTGTGGTTCTGGTTCTTGTGGTTCTAGTTCTTGTGGCTCTTGGGTTTCTGTTTCTTGTGGTTCTAGCTCCTGTGGATCTTGTGGTTCTGGTACATGGGGCTCTTGTGGGTCTGGTTCTTGTGGTTCTAGGGTTCTGGATCCCCTGATTCTTCGGTTCTTGTGGTTGTTGGTTTCGTGTGGTGTCCGGTTCATGTGGTTCTGATTCTTGTGGTTCTAATTCTTGTGGTTCTGGTTCTAGTGGTTCTTGTGGTTCTGGTTCTTGTGGCTATTTAGGTCCTGGTTATTGTGGTTCTTGTGTTCTGGTTCGTTTGGCGCTTGCGGTTCTTGTGAATCTGGTTCATGTGTTTTTTGTGGTTCTTGAGATTTTGGTTCTTATGGTTCTGGTTCTTGTGGTCTTGGGGTCTGCTTCTTGTTCGTGTTCGCGTGGTTCTGACTTTTGTGGTTCTTGGGTTTTGGTCCTTGTGGTTCCGGTTCTAGTGGTTCTTGTGCTTCAGGTTCTTACGATTCTGGTGGTTCTGGTTCTAGTGGTTCTTGTGGTTCTTGTGGCTCTGGTTCTTGTGTTTCTTGTGGTTCTTGTGGTTCTTGTGGTTCTTGTGGTTCTAGTTCTTGTGTTTCTTTTGGTTCTGGTTCTTGGGTTCTGGTTCTTGTGGTTCTTGTGGTTCTGGTCCTTGTATTTCTTGTGGTTCTGGTTCTTGTGGCTCTCGGGTTTCTGTTTCTTGTGGTTCTAGTTCCTGTGGATCTTGTGCTTCTGGTACTTGTGGCTCTTGTGGTTCTGGTTTTTGTGGGTCTGGTTCTTGTGGTTCTTGGATTCTGGATCCCCCAATTCTTCGGTTCTTGTGGTTGTTGGTTTCGTGTGTTTCTGATTCTTGTGGTTCTGGTTCTAGTGGTTCTTGTGGTTCAGGTTCTTGCGGTTATTGTGGTCCTGGTTATTGTGGTTCTTGTGGTTCTTGGATCTGGTTCGTTTGGTACTTGTGGTTCTTGTGGTTCTGGTTCATGTGCTTCTTGTGGTTCTGGTTCTTGTATTTCCTGTGGTTCTCGTTCTTGTGGTTCTAGTTCTTGTGGCTCTTGGGTTTCTGTTTCTTGTGGTTCTAGCTCCTGTGGATGTTGTGGTTCTGGTACTTGTGGCTCTTGTGGTTCTGGTTTTTGTGGGTCTGGTTCTTGTGGTTCTTGGATTCTGGATCCCCTGATTATTCGGTTCTTGTGGTTGTTGGTTTCGTGTGTTTCTGATTCTTGTAGTTCTGGTTCTAGTGGTTCTTGTGATTTTGGTTCTTGCGGTTATTGTGGTCCTGGTTATTGTGGTTCATGTGGTTCTTGGACTCTGGTTCGTTTGGTATTTGTGGTTCTTGTGGTTCTGGTTCATGTGCTTCTTGTGGTTCTGGTTCTTGTATTTCCTGTGGTTCTGGTTCTTGTGGTTCTAGTTCTTGTGGCTCTTGGGTTTCTGTTTCTTGTGGTTCTTGCTCCTGTGGATCTTGTGGTTCTGGTACATGTGGCTCTTGTGGGTCTGGTTTTTGTGGGTCTGGTTCTTGTGGTTCTAGGGTTCTGGATCCCTGATTCTTCGGTTCTTGTGGTTGTTGGTTTCGTGTGGTGTCCGGTTCTTGTGGTTCTGGTGGTTCTGGTTTTATGGTTCAAGTTCTTGTGGTTCATGTGTTTCTGACTCTTGTGGTTCTGGTTCTAGTGGTTCTTGTGTTCTGGTTCGTTTGGCGGTTGCGGTTCTTGTGAATCTGGTTCATGTGTTTCTTGTGGTTCTTGAGATTCTGGTTCTTGTGGTTCTGGTTCTTGTGTTTCGTGCGGTTCTGATTCTTGTGGCTCTGGTTCTTGCGGTTCTTGTGCTACGAGATTTGCATAGTACGTTTACTTATAGTAACAAATAAAAACGAAATGATGAAACATCGAAAACTGATAATTCCTGCATGAGATTTAATTTGATTCTGGTGGTTCTGGCTCTTGTTGTTCACGCGGTTCTGCCTTTTGTGGTTCTCGTTTTTGTGGTTATTGTGGTTCTGATTCTTGTGCTCCTGGTGGTTCTGGTTTTTGTGTTTCTTGTGGTTTTGGATGTTGTGGTCCAGGTTCCTTTGGTTTTTTTGGTTCTGGTTCTTGTGGTTCTTGGGTTGTGGTCCTTGTGGTTCTTGTGATCTGGTTGTTGTGGTTCTGTTGGTTCTGGATCCTGTGGTTCTCGTTCTTGTGGTTCTTTGTCTTGAGGTTCTGGTTCTTGTGGTTCTGATTCTTGTGATTCTTGGGATCTGGTGGTTCTGGTTCTTGTGGTTCCTTTGTTTGGGTCCTTGTGGTTCCTGTGTTCTGGATCCTGTGCTCAGATTCTTGTGGTTCTGGTGTTTCTTGTTCTAGTGGTTCTGGTTTTGTGGTTCTGGTTCTTGTGGTTCTGGTTCTTGTGGCTCTGATTCTTGTGGTTCTGGTTCTTGTGGTTCTGGTTCTTGTGGCTCTGATTCTTCTTGTTCTGGTTCTTGTGTTTTTTGTGGTACGAGATACGTATAGTACATTTACTTTTCGTAAGAAACAAAATCTTCGAAATGCACTTATAGAAGATCGCAACATGTGATTCTTTGTGGTTCTTTTGGTTCTTTGGTTCTTGTGATTCTGGCTCTAGTGGTTCTGGTTCTTGTGGTTCTTTTGGTTTGGGATTTTGTGGTTCTTGAGGTTTTTGTGATTCTTGTGGTTCTTATTCTTGCGGTTCTGGTTCTCGTGGTCCTTGGGGTCTGGTGGTTCTGGTACTTATGGTTCTTGTTCATGTGGTTCTGGTGCTCTTGTAATTCTGTTGGTTTTGGTTCTTGTGGTTGTGGTTCTTGCATTTCCTGTGGTTCTGGTTCTTGTGGTTCTAGTTCTTGTGGCTCTTGGGTTTCTGTTTCTTGTGGTTCTAGCTCCTGTGGATCTTGTGGTTCTGGTACATGGGGCTCTTGTGGGTCTGGTTCTTGTGGTTCTAGGGTTCTGGATCCCCTGATTCTTCGGTTCTTGTGGTGGTTGGTTTCGTGTGGTGTCCGGTTCATGTGGTTCTGATTTTATGGTTCAAGTTCTTGTGGTTCATGTGATTCTGATTCTTGTGGTTCTAATTCTTGTGGTTCTGGTTCTTGTGGCTCTCGGGTTTCTGTTTCTTGTGGTTCTAGTTCCTGTGGATCTTGTGCTTCTGGTACTTGTGGCTCTTGTGGTTCTGGTTTTTGTGGGTCTGGTTCTTGTGGTTCTTGGATTCTGGATCCCCTAATTCTTCGGTTCTTGTGGTTGTTGGTTTCGTGTGTTTCTGATTCTTGTGGTTCTGGTTCTAGTGGTTCTTGTGGTTCAGGTTCTTGCGGTTATTGTGGTCCTGGTTATTGTGGTTCTTGTGGTTCTTGGATCTGGTTCGTTTGGTACTTGTGGTTCTTGTGGTTCTGGTTCATGTGCTTCTTGTGGTTCTGGTTCTTGTATTTCCTGTGGTTCTCGTTCTTGTGGTTCTAGTTCTTGTGGCTCTTGGTTTTCTGTTTCTTGTGGTTCTAGCTCCTGTGGATGTTGTGGTTCTGGTACTTGTGGCTCTTGTGGTTCTGGTTTTTGTGGGTCTGGTTCTTGTGGTTCTTGGATTCTGGATCCCCTGATTATTCGGTTCTTGTGGTTGTTGGTTTCGTGTGTTTCTGATTCTTGTAGTTCTGGTTCTAGTGGTTCTTGTGGTTTTGGTTCTTGCGGTTATTGTGGTCCTGGTTATTGTGGTTCTTGTGGTTCTTGGACTCTGGTTCGTTTGGTATTTGTGGTTCTTGTGGTTCTGGTTCATGTGCTTCTTGTGGTTCTGGTTCTTGTATTTCCTGTGGTTCTGGTTCTTGTGGTTCTAGTTCTTGTGGCTCTTGGGTTTCTGTTTCTTGTGGTTCTTGCTCCTGTGGATCTTGTGGTTCTGGTACATGTGGCTCTTGTGGGTCTGGTTTTTGTGGGTCTGGTTCTTGTGGTTCTAGGGTTCTGGATCCCCTGATTCTTCGGTTCTTGTGGTTGTTGGTTTCGTGTGGTGTCCGGTTCTTGTGGTTCTGGTGGTTCTGGTTTTATGGTTCAAGTTCTTGTGGTTCATGTGTTTCTGACTCTTGTGGTTCTGGTTCTAGTGGTTCTTGTGTTCTGGTTCGTTTGGCGGTTGCGGTTCTTGTGAATCTGGTTCATGTGTTTCTTGTGGTTCTTGAGATTCTGGTTCTTGTGGTTCTGGTTCTTGTGTTTCGTGCGGTTCTGATTCTTGTGGCTCTGGTTCTTGCGGTTCTTGTACTACGAGATTTGCATAGTACGTTTACTTATAGTAACAAATAAAAACGAAATGATGAAACATCGAAAACTGATAATTCCTGCATGAGATTTGATTTGATTCTGGTGGTTCTGGCTCTTGTTGTTCACGCGGTTCTGCCTTTTGTGGTTCTCGTTTTTGTGGTTATTGTGGTTCTGATTCTTGTGCTCCTGGTGGTTCTGGTTTTTGTGTTTCTTGTGGTTTTGGATGTTGTGGTCCAGGTTCCTTTGGTTTTTTTGGTTCTGGTCTTGTGGTTCTTGGGTTGTGGTCCTTGTGGTTCTTGTGATCTGGTTGTTGTGGTTCTGTTGGTTCTGGATCCTGTGGTTCTCGTTCTTGTGGTTCTTTTTCTTGAGGTTCTGGTTCTTGTGGTTCTGATTCTTGTGATTCTTGGGATCTGGTGGCTCTGGTTCTTGTGGTTCATTTATTTGGGTCCTTGTGGTTCCTGTGTTCTGGATCCTGTGGTTCAGATTCTTGTGGTTCTGGTGGTTCTTGTTCTAGTGGTTCTGGTTTTGTGGTTCTGGTTCTTGTGGTTCTGGTTCTTGTGGCTCTGATTCTTGTGGTTCTGGTTCTTGTGGTTCTGGTTCTTGTGGCTCTGATTCTTCTTTTTCTGGTTCTTGTGTTTTTTGTGGTACGAGATACGTATAGTACATTTACTTTTCGTAAGAAACAAAATCTTCGAAATGCACTTATAGAAGATCGCAACATGTGATTCTTTGTGGTTCTTTGGTTCTTGTGATTCTGGCTCTAGTGGTTCTGGTTCTTGTGGTTCTTTTGGTTTGGGATTTTGTGGTTCTTGAGGTTTTTGTGATTCTTGTGGTTCTTATTCTTGCGGTTCTGGTTCTCGTGGTCCTTGGGGTCTGGTGGTTCTGGTACTTATGGTTCTTGTTCATGTGGTTCTGGTGCTCTTGTAATTCTGTTGGTTTTGGTTCTTGTGGTTGTGGTTCTTGTATTTCCTGTGGTTCTGGTTCTTGTGGTTCTAGTTCTTGTGGCTCTTGGGTTTCTGTTTCTTGTGGTTCTAGCTCCTGTGGATCTTGTGGCTCTGGTACATGGGGCTCTTGTGGGTCTGGTTCTTGTGGTTCTAGGGTTCTGGATCCCCTGATTCTTCGGTTCTTGTGGTTGTTGGTTTCGTGTGGTGTCCGGTTCATGTGGTTCTGATTTTATGGTTCAAGTTCTTGTGGTTCATGTGATTCTGATTCTTGTGGTTCTAATTCTTGTGGTTCTGGTTCTAGTGGTTCTTGTGGTTCTGGTTCTTGTGGCTATTTAGGTCCTGGTTATTGTGGTTCTTGTGTTCTGGTTCGTTTGGCGCTTGCGGTTCTTGTGAATCTGGTTCATGTGTTTTTTGTGGTTCTTGAGATTCTGGTTCTTATGGTTCTGGTTCTTGTGGTCTTGGGGTCTGCTTCTTGTTCGTGTTCGCGTGGTTTTGATTTTTGTGGTTCTTGGGTTTTGGTCCTTGTGGTTCTGGTTCTAGTGGTTCTTGTGCTTCAGGTTCTTACGATTCTGGTGGTTCTGGTTCTAGTGGTTCTTGTGGTTCTTGTGGCTCTGGTTCTTGTGGTTCTTGTGGTTCTTGTGGTTCTTGTGGTTCTTTTGGTTCTAGTTCTTGTGTTTCTTTTGGTTCTGGTTCTTGGGTTCTGGTTCTTGTGGTTCTTGTGGTTCTGGTCCTTGTATTTCTTGTGGTTCTGGTTCTTGTGGCTCTCGGGTTTCTGTTTCTTGTGGTTCTAGTTCCTGTGGATCTTGTGCTTCTGGTACTTGTGGCTCTTGTGGTTCTGGTTTTTGTGGGTCTGGTTCTTGTGGTTCTTGGATTCTGGATCCCCTAATTCTTCGGTTCTTGTGGTTGTTGGTTTCGTGTGTTTCTGATTCTTGTGGTTCTGGTTCTAGTGGTTCTTGTGGTTCAGGTTCTTGCGGTTATTGTGGTCCTGGTTATTGTGGTTCTTGTGGTTCTTGGATCTGGTTCGTTTGGTACTTGTGGTTCTTGTGATTCTGGTACATGTGCTTCTTGTGGTTCTGGTTCTTGTATTTCCTGTGGTTCTCGTTCTTGTGGTTCTAGTTCTTGTGGTGCTTGGGTTTCTGTTTCTTGTGGTTCTAGCTCCTGTGGATGTTGTGGTTCTGGTACTTGTGGCTCTTGTGGTTCTGGTTTTTGTGGGTCTGGTTCTTGTGGTTCTTGGATTCTGGATCCCCTGATTATTCGGTTCTTGTGGTTGTTGGTTTCGTGTGTTTCTGATTCTTGTAGTTCTGGTTCTAGTGGTTCTTGTGGTTTTGGTTCTTGCGGTTATTGTGGTCCTGGTTATTGTGGTTCTTGTGGTTCTTGGACTCTAGCTCGTTTGGTATTTGTGGTTCTTGTGGTTCTGGTTCATGTGCTTCTTGTGGTTCTGGTTCTTGTATTTCCTGTGGTTCTGGTTCTTGTGGTTCTAGTTCTTGTGGCTCTTGGGTTTCTGTTTCTTGTGGTTCTTGCTCCTGTGGATCTTGTGGTTCTGGTACATGTGGCTCTTGTGGGTCTGGTTTTTGTGGGTCTGGTTCTTGTGGTTCTAGGGATCCCCTGATTCTTCAGTTCTTGTGGTTGTTGGTTTCGTTGGTGTCCGGTTCTTGTGGTTCTGGTGGTTCTGGTTTTATGGTTCAAGTTCTTGTGGTTCATGTGTTTCTGACTCTTGTGGTTCTGGTTCTAGTGGTTCTTGTGTTCTGGTTCGTTTGGCGGTTGCGGTTTTTGTGAATCTGGTTCATGTGTTTCTTGTGGTTCTTGAGATTCTGGTTCTTGTGGTTCTGGTTCTTGTGTTTCGTGCGGTTCTGATTCTTGTGGCTCTGGTTCTTGCGGTTCTTGTGCTACGAGATTTGCATAGTACGTTTACTTATAGTAACAAATAAAAACGAAATGATGAAACATCGAAAACTGATAATTCCTGCATGAGATTTGATTTGATTCTGGTGGTTCTGGCTCTTGTTGTTCACGCGGTTCTGCCTTTTGTGGTTCTCGTTCTTGTGGTTATTGTGGTTCTGATTCTTGTGCTCCTGGTGGTTCTGGTTTTTGTGTTTCTTGTGGTTTTGGATGTTGTGGTCCAGGTTCTTTTGTTTTTTTTTGGTTCTGGTTCTTGTGGTTCTTGGGTTGTGGTCCTTGTGGTTCTTGTGATCTGGTTGTTGTGGTTCTGTTGGTTCTGGATCCTGTGGTTCTCGTTCTTGTGGTTCTTTGTCTTGAGGTTCTGGTTCTTGTGGTTCTGATTCTTGTGATTCTTGGGATCTGGTGGTTCTGGTTCTTGTGGTTCATTTATTTGGGTCCTTGTGGTTCATGTGTTCTGGATCCTGTGGTTCAGATTCTTGTGGTTCTGGTGGTTCTTGTTCTTGTGGTTCTGGTTTTGTGGTTCTGGTTCTTGTGGTTCTGGTTCTTGTGGCTCTGATTCTTGTGGTTCTGGTTCTTGTGGTTCTGGTTCTTGTGGCTCTGATTCTTCTTGTTCTGGTTCTTGTGTTTTTTGTGGTACGAGATACGTATAGTACATTTACTTTTCGTAAGAAACAAAATCTTCGAAATGCACTTATAGAAGATCGCAACATGTGATTCTTTGTGGTTCTTTTGGTTCTTTGGTTCTTGTGATTCTGGCTCTAGTGGTTCTGGTTCCTGTGGTTCTTTTGGTTTGGGATTTTGTGGTTCTTGAGGTTTTTGTGATTCTTGTGGTTCTTATTCTTGCGGTTCTGGTTCTCGTGGTCCTTGGGGTCTGGTGGTTCTGGTACTTATGGTTCTTGTTCATGTGGTTCTGGTGCTCTTGTAATTCTGTTGGTTTTGGTTCTTGTGGTTGTGGATCTTGTATTTCCTGTGGTTCTGGTTCTTGTGGTTCTAGTTCTTGTGGCTCTTGGGTTTCTGTTTCTTGTGGTTCTAGCTCCGGTGTATCTTGTGGTTCTGGTACATGTGGCTCTTGTGAGTCTGGTTCTTGTGGTTCTAGGGTTCTGGACCCCCTAATTCTTCGGTTCTTGTGGTTGTTGGTTTCGTGTGGTGTCCGGTTCTTGTGGTTCTGGTTTTATGGTTCAAGTTCTTGTGGTTCATGTGATTCTGATTCTTGTGGTTCTAATTCTTGTGGTTCTGGTTCTAGTGGATCTTGTGGTGCTGGTTCTTGTGGCTATTTAGGTCCTGGTTATTGTGGTTCTTGTGTTCTGGTTCGTTTGGCGCTTGCGGTTCTTGTGAATCTGGTTCATGTGTTTCTTGTGGTTCTTGAGATTCTGGTTCTTATGGTTCTGGTTCTTGTGGTCTTGGGGTCTGCTTCTTGTTCGTGTTCGCGTGGTTCTGATTTTTGTGGTTCTTGGGTTTTGGTCCTTGTGGTTCTGGTTCTAGTGGTTCTTGTGCTTCAGGTTCTTACGATTCTGGTGGTTCTGGTTCTAGTGGTTCTTGTGGTTCTTGTGGCTCTGGTTCTTGCGCTTCTTGTGGTTCTTGTGGTTCTTGTGGTTCGTTTGGTTCTAGTTCTTGTGTTTCTTTTCGTTCTGGTTCTTGGGTTCTGGTTCTTGTGGTTCTTGTGGTTCTGGTCCTTGTATTTCTTGTGGTTCTGGTTCTTGTGGCTCTTGGGTTTCTGTTTCTTGTGGTTCTAGTTCCTGTGGATCTTGTGGTTCTGGTACTTGTGCCTCTTGTGGTTCTGGTTTTTGTGGGTCTGGTTCTTGTGGTTCTTGGATTCTGGATCCCCTGATTCTTCGGTTCTTGTGGTTGTTGGTTTCGTGTATTTCTGATTCTTGTGGTTCTGGTTCTAGTGGTTCTTGTGGTTCAGGTTCTTGCGGTTATTGTGGTCCTGGTTCTTGTGGTTTTTGTGGTTCTTGGACTCTGGTTCGTTTGGTACTTGTGGTTCTTGTGGTTCTGGTTCATGTGCTTCTTGTAGTTCTGGTTCTTGTATTTCCTGTGGTTCTCGTTCTTGTGGTTCTAGTTCTTGTGGCTCTTGGGTTTCTGTTTCTTGTGGTTCTAGCTCCTGTGGATCTTGTGGTTCTGGTACTTGTGGCTCTTGTGATTCTGGTTTTTGTGGGTCTGGTTCTTGTGGTTCTTGGATTCTGGATCCCCTGATTCTTCGGTTCTTGTGGTTGTTGGTTTCGTGTGTTTCTGATTCTTGTGGTTCTGGTTCTAGTGGTTCTTGTGGTTTTGGTTCTTGTGGTTATTGTGGTCCTGGTTATTGTGGTTCTTGTGGTTCTTGGACTCTGGCTCGTTTGGAATTTGTGGTTCTTGTGGTTCTGTTTCATGTGCTTCTTGTGGTTCTGGTTCTTGTATTTCCTGTGGTTCTGGTTCTTGTGGTTCTAGTTCTTGTGGCTCTTGGGTTTCTGTTTCTTGTGGTTCTTGCTCCTGTGGATCTTGCGGTTCTGGTACATGTGGCTCTTGTGGGTCTGGTTTTTGTGGGTCTGGTTCTTGTGGTTCTAGGGTTCTGGATCCCCTGATTCTTCGGTTCTTGTGGTTGTTGGTTTCGTGTGGTGTCCGGTTCTTGTGGTTCTGGTGGTTCTGGTTTTATGGTTCAAGTTCTTGTGGTTCATGTGTTTCTGATTCTTGTGGTTCTGGTTCTAGTGGTTCTTGTGGTTCTGGTTCTTGTGGCTATTGAGGTCCTGGTTATTGTGGTTCTTGTGTTCTGGTTCGTTTGGCGCTTGCGGTTCTTGTGAATCTGGTTCATGTGTTTCTTGTGGTTCTTGAGATTCTGGTTCTTGTGGTTCTGGTTCTTGTGGTCCTGGGGTCTGCTTCTTGTTCGTGTTTGCGTGGTTCTGATTTTTGTGGTTCTTGGGTTTTGGTCCTTGTGGTTCTAGTTCTAGTGGTTCTTGTGCTTCAGGTTCTTACAATTCTGGTGATTCTTGTTCTTGTGGGACTTGCATTCTGGTTCTGTTTCTTGCGCTTCTGGTTCTTGTGGTTCGTTGGGTTCTTGTAGTTGTTATTCTTGTAGTTCTGGTTATTGTTGTTCTGGTTCTTGTATATTTTGTGTTTCTGGTTGTTTGGTACTTTTGGTTCTTCTGTTCTGGTTCTTGTGTGTTGGTTCTTGTAGTTCTTCGGTTCGGGTTCTTGTCGTTATTGTGGTCCTTGAGTTCTGATTCTTGTGGTTCTTGTGGCTCTGGTTCTTGTGCTTCTTGTGGTTCTTGTGGTTCTGGTTCTTGTGGTTCTTTTGGTTCTAGTTCTTGTGTTTCTTTTGGTTCTGGTTCTTGGGTTCTGGTTCTTGTGGTTCTTGTGGTTCTTGTGGTTCTGGTTCTTGTGGCTCTTGGGTTTCTGTTTCTTGTGGTTCTGGTTCTTGTGGCTCTTGGGTTTCTGTTTCTTGTGGTTCTAGTTCCTGTGGATCTTGTGGTTCTGGTACTTGTGGCTCTGGTTTTTGTGGGTCTGGTTCTGGTGGTTCTTGGATGCTGGATCCCCTGATTCTTCGGTTCTTGTGGTTGTTGGTTTCGTGTGTTTCTGATTCTTGTGGTTCTGGTTCTAGTGGTTCTTGTGGTTCTTGTGGTTCTGGTTCTTGCGGTTATTGTGGTCCTGGTTATTGTGGTTCTTGTGGTTCTTGGACTCTGGTTCGTTTGGTACTTGTGGTTCTGGTTCATGTGCTTCTTGTGGTTCTGGTTCTTGTATTTCCTGTGGTTCTGGTTCTTGTGGTTCTAGTTCTTGTGGCTCTTGGGTTTCAGTTTCTTGTGGTTCTAGCTCCTGTGGATCTTGTGGTTCTGGTACATGTGCCTCTTGTGGGTCTGGTTTTTCTGGGTCTGGTTCTTGTGGTTCTAGGGTTTTGGATCCCCTGATTCTTCGGTTCTTGTGGTTGTTGGTTTCGTGTGGTGTCCGGTTCTTGTGGTTCTGGTGGTCCTGGTTTTATGATTCAAGTTCTTGTGGTTCATGTGTTTCTGATTCTTGTGGTTCTGGTTCTAGTGGTTTTTGTGGTTCTGGTTCTTGTGGCGATTGAGGTCCTGGTTATTGTGGTTCTTGTGTTCTGGTTCGTTTGGCGCATGCGGTTCTTGTGAATCTGGTTCATGTGTTTCTTGTGGTTCTTGAGATTCTGGTTCTTGTGGTTCTGGTTCCTGTGGTCTTGGGGGCTGCTTCTTGTTCGTGTTTGCGTGGTTCTGATTTTTGTGGTTCTTGGGTTTTGGTCCTTGTGGTTCTGGTTCTAGTGGTTCTTGTGCTTCAGGTTATTACGATTCTGGTGATTCTGGTTGTTGTGGGACTTGCATTCTGGTTCTGTTTGTTGCGCTTCTGGTTCTTGTGGTTCTTGGGGTTCTTGTAGTTGTTATTCTTGTAGTTCTGGTTATTGTGGTTCTGGTTCTTGTATATTTTGTGGTTCTGGTTGTTCTGGTACTTTTGGTTCTTCTGTTCTGGTTCTTGTGTTTTGGTTCTTGTAGTTCTTCGGTTCGGGTTCTTGTCGTTATTGTGGTCCTAGTTTTTGTGGTTCTTGGGTTCTGGTTCCTGTGGTTCTTGTGGTTCTTGTGGCTCTGGTTCTTGTGCTTCTTGTGGTTCTGGTTCTTGTGGTTCTTTTGGTTCTAGTTTTTGTGGTTCTTTTGGTTCTGGTTCTTGGGTTTGGTTCTTGTGGTTCTTGTTCTTGTGGTTCTGGTTCTTGTGTTTCTTGTGGTTCTTGTGGTTCTGGTTCTTGTGGTTCAGGTTCTTGTGACTCTGGTTCTTGTGGTTCTTGTGGTTCTGGTTCTTGTGATTCTTGTGGTTCTGGTTCTTATGGTTCTCGTGATTCTTGTGGGTTCTGGTTCCTGTGGTTCTGTTTCTGGTGCTTCTGGTTCTTTTCGTTCTGGTTCTTGCGGTCCCGGTTCTTGTGGTTTTGGTTCTGGTGGTTCTGGTTCTTGGGGTTCTTGTGGTTATGATTCTTGCGGTTATGTTTCTTGTGGTTCTTCTGCTCGGGTTCTTGTGGTCTATGTGTTCTTGCATTCTGGTTCTTGTGGTTTTGTTTTTTTGGTTCTGGTCCTTGTGGTGCTCGGGGTTCTGTTTCATGTGGTTCTTGGGTTCTGATTCTTGTGGTTCTTGTGTTCTGGTTGTTGTGGTTAAGGTTCTTGTGGTATTGTTACTTGTGTTTCTGTTTTTTGTGTTTTTGTGGTTCTGGTTCTTGTGCTTCTTGTGCTTCTTGTGCTTCTTGTGGTTCTGGTTCTTGTGGTTCTTTTGGTTCTAGTTCTTGTGGTTCTTTTGGTTCTGGTTCTTGGGTTTGGTTCTTGTGGTTCTTGTTCTTGTGGTTCTGGTTCTTGTGTTTCTTGTGGTTCTTGTGGTTCCGGTTGTTGTGGTTCAGGTTCTTGTGACTCTGGTTCTTGTGGTTCTTGTGGTTCTGGTTTTTGTGATTCTTGTGGTTCTGGTTCTTGTGGTTGTCGTGATTCTTGTGGGTTCTGGTTCCTGTGGTTCTGCTTCTTGTGGTTCTGGTTCTTCTCGTTCTGGTTCTTGCGGTGCCGGTTCTTGTGGTTTTGGTTCTGGTGGGTCTGGTTCTTGGGATTCTTGTAGTTATGATTCTTGTGGTTATGTTTCTTGTGGTTCTTCTGCTCTGGTTCTTGTGGTCCATGAGTTCTTGCATTCTGGTTCTTGTGGTTTTGTTTTTTTTTGGTTCTGGTCCTTGTGGTGCTCGGGGTTCTGTTTCATGTGGTTCTTGGGTTCTGATTCTTGTGGTTCTTGTGTTCTGGTTGTTGTGGTTAAGGTTCTTGTGATATTGTTACTTGTGTTTCTGGTTTTTGTGGCTTTGATGGTTCTGGTTCTTGTGGTTCTTCTTCTTGTGGTTCTTGTGGTTCTGTTTCTTGAGGTTCGGGTTCTTGTGTCTCGTGCGGTTCTGATTCTTGTGGCTCTGGTTCTTGTGGTTCTTGTGCTACGAGATTTGCATAGTACGTTTACTTATAGTAACAAATAAAAACGAAATGATGAAACATCGAAAACTGATAATTCATGCATGAGATTTGATTTGATTCTGGTGGTTCTGGCTCTTGTTGTTCATGTGGTTCTGCTTTTTGTGGTTCTCGTTCTTGTGGTTATTGTGGTTCTGATTCTTGTGCTCCTGGTGGTTCTGGTTTTTGTGTTTCTTGTGGTTCTGGATGTTGTGGTCCAGGTTCTTTTGGTTTTTTGGTTCTGGTTCTTGTGGTTCTTGGGGTGGTCCTTGTGGTTCTTGTGGTCTGGTTGTTGTGGTTCTGGTGGCTCTGGATCCTGTGGTTCTCGTTCTTGTGGTTCTTTTTCTTGAGGTTCTTGTGGTTCTGGTTTTTGTGGTTCTGATTCTTGTGGTTCTTGGGATCTGGTGGTTCTGGTTCTTGTGGTTCTTTTATTCGGGTCCTTGTGGTTCCTGTGTTCTGGATCCTGTAGTTCAGATTCTTGTGGTTCTGGTGGTTCTTGTTCTTGTGGTTCTGGTTTTTGTGGTTCTGGTTCTTGTGGTTCTGGTTCTTGTGGCTCTGATTCTTGTGGTTCTGGTTCTTGTGGTTCTGGTTCTTGTGGCTCTGATTCTTCTGGTTCTGGTTCTGGTTCTGGTTCTTGTGTTTTTTGTGGTACGAGATACGTATAGTACATTTACTTTTCGTAAGAAACAAAATCCTCGAAATGCACTTATAGAAGATCGCAACATGTTATTCTTTGTGATTCTTTTGGTTCTTTGGTTCTTGTGATTCTGGCTCTAGTGGTTCTGGTTCCTGTGGTTCTTTTGGTTTGGGATTTTGTGGTTCTTGTGGTTTTTGTAATTCGTGTGGTTCTTAATCTTGTGGTTCTGGTTCTCGTGGTTCTTGAGGTCTGGTGGTTCTGGTACTTATGGTTCTTGTTCATGTGGTTCTGGTTCTCTTGTGATTCTGTTGGTTTTGGTTCTTGTGGTTGTGGTTCTTGTATCTCTTGTGGTTCTAGTTCTTATGGTTCTTGTGGTTCTGGTCCTGGTTCTGGTACTTGTGGTTGTGGTTCTGGTTCTTGTGGTTATTGGGGTCAGGTTCTCCTGGTTCGAGTTCTTGTGGTTCTGGAACTTGTGGTTCTGGTACTTGTGGTTGTTATGGTTCTGGTTCTTGTGTTTCTTGTGGTCCTGGTTCTTGTGGTTCTTGGGTTCTGTCTCTTGTGCACAGGGTTCTTGTGGTTCATGTGCTTGTGCTTCTTGTGGTTCTTTGCTTCTTGTGATTCTGGCCCTAGTGCTTCTGGTTCCTGTGGTTGTTTTGGTTTTAGTTCTTGTGGTTCTTGTGGTTTTTGTGATTCTTGTGGTTCTTATTCTTGTGGCTCTTGTGGTTCTGGTTCTCGTGGTTCTTTGTGTCTGTTGGTTCTGGTTCTTGTGGTTCTGGTTCTTGTGTTTCTTGTGGTTGTGGTTCTTGTGGTTCTGGTACTTGTGGTTCTGGTTCTTGTGGTTCTTGGGTTCTGTTGGGTCCTGTGATTCTTGGGTTCATGTGGTTCCGTTTCTTGTTGTTCTGGTTGTTCAGGAGGTTATTGTTCTTGGGGTCTGGTTCTGGTGGTTCTTGTGGTTCTGAGTCTTCTGGTTCTGATTCTAGTGGTCCTTGTGGTTCTGGTTCTAGTGGTTCTTGTGTTTCTGTTCTTGTAATTCTGGTTCTTGTGGTTCTTGCATTCTGGTTCCTGTGGTTTTTTTTCTTGTGCTTCTGGTCCTTGTGGTTCTTGGGGTTCTGGTCCTTGTGGTTCTTGGGGTTCTGGTTCATGTGGTTCTTGGGTTCTGGTTCTTATGGTTCTTGTGTTCTGGTTGTTGTGGTTAAGGTTCTTGTGGTATTGATTTCTGGTTTTGTGGTTCTGGTGGTTCTGATTCTTGTGGTTCTGTTTCTTGTGGTTGAGGTTCTTGTGTTTCTTCCAGTTCTGATTCTTGTGGCTCTGGTGGTTCTCGTTCTTGTGGTAATGGTTCTTGTGGTTCCGGTGGCTCTTGTGGTTCTGTTGGTTCTGGTGGTTCTGGTTCTTGTGTTTCTTGTGGTTCTGCTTCTTGTGGTTCAGGTTCTTTTGGTTCTTTTGGTTCTGGTTCATGTGGTTCTTGGGTTCTGGTTGTTGTGGTTCCGGTGGTTCTGGTTCCTGTGGTTCTGGTTCTTGTGGTTCTTGTGGTTCTTTTCCTTGTGGTTCTGGTTAATGTGGTTCATGGAATCTGGTGGTTGTGGTTCTTGTGGCTCTTAGGTTCTGGTTCTTGTGGTTCTGCTTCTTGTGGTTCTTGGGTTCTGGGTCTTGTTCTTCTGGTTCTTGTGGATCTGGTAGTTCTGGTTCCTGTGGTTCTTGTAGTTGTTATTCTTGTTGTTCTTGTGGTGCCGGTTGTTGTGGTTCTTGGGGGATCTGGTGGTTCTGGTTCTTGTGGTTCTTTTATTCGGTTCCTGTGTTCTGGTTCCTGTGGTTCAGAGTCTTGTGGTTCTGGTGGTTCTGGTTATTGTGCTTCTGGTCCTTGAAGTTCTGGTTCTTGTGGTTCTGGTTCTTGTGGTTCTGGTTCTTGTGGCTCTGATTCTTATGGTTCTGGTTCTTGTGTTTCTTGTGGTAAGAGATACGTATAGTACATTTACTTTTCTTAACAAACAAAATCCTCAAAATGCACTTCTAGAAAATCGCAACATGTAAAATCGTTATCCGGAGTCAATTCCATCATTCACAGTAACGAAATGATAAACCATCGAACACTAATCATTCCTGCATGAGATCTGATTCGATTCTGATGGTTCTAGCTCTTGTGGTTCTCGTTCTTGTGGTTCTCGTTCTTCAGGTTATTGTGGTTCTGATTCTTGTGCTTCTGGTGGTTCTGATACTTGTTCCTTATGCTTATGGTTCTTGTGGTTCTGGTTCTTGTGGTTATTGGGTACTGGTTCTTAGGTTCTGGTTGTTGTAGTTCATGTGGTTCTCGTTCTTGTGGTTCTGATACTTGTACTTCTGATGGTTCTGGTTCTGGTGTTTCTTGTAGTGCTGGTTCTTGTGGTTCTGGGTCTTTGGTTCTTGTGGTTCTGGTTTTTGCGGTTCTTGAGGTTCTGGGGTTCTGGTTCTAGTGGTTCTTGGGTTCTGATTTTTCTGTTCTGGTTGTTGTGGTTCTGGTTATTGTGGTTCTGGTTCTTGTGATTCTTGGGTTCTGGTTCTTGTGGTTCGGGTTCTTGTGGATCTGGTACTTGTGGTTCTGTCCTTGTGGTTGTGGTGGTTCTGGTTCTTGTGTTTCTTGTGGATCTGGTTCTTGTCGTTCTGATTCTTATGGTTCATGGGTTCTGGTTTTTGTGCTCCCGGTTTGTGTGGTTTTTGTGCTTCTGGTTCTTGTTTTTCTTCTCGTTCTTGTGATTCTGGCTCTCGTGGCTCTGTTCCTGTGGTTCTTTTAGTTCTGGACCTTGTGGTTCTTGCAGTTCTCGCTTCTTTTGCTTCTTGGGCTCTGGGTCTTGTACTTCTGATCATCCCTGCATGAGATCAGATTTGATGCTGGTGGTTCTGGTTCTTGTGGTTCTTGTAGTTCTTGTGGTTCAGGTTCTTGAGGTTCTTGTGGTTCTGGTTTTGTGATTCTTGTGGTTCTCGTGGTTCGGGTTCTTGTGGTTCTGGTTCTTGTGGTTCTTGTCTTTCTTGGGTTATTTGGTTCTTGTGGTTCTGGCCCTTGCGGTTCAGGTTCTTGTGGTTGTGGTTGTGAATCTTGTGTTTCTGATTGTTGTGCTTCTGGTGGTTCTGGTTGTTGTGTTTCTTGTGGTTGTGGTTCTTGTGGTTCTGGCTTTTGTGGTTCAGGTGGTTCCGGGTCTTGGGTTCTGCTTTATGTGGGTCTTGGGTTCTGGTTCTTAAGTTTCTTGAGTTCTGGGTATTGTGGTTCTTGGGTTCTGGTTGTTGTGGTTCTTGGGGTCTGGTTGCTGCGGTTCTGTTCTTGTGTTTCTTGGGTTCTGGTTCTTGTGGTTTTCGTTCTTGCGGATCTGGTGATTCTTGTGGGTTGTGGTTCCTGTGGTTCTGCTTCTTGTGGTTCTGGTTCTTGGTATCCTTCTGGCTCTGGTTCTTGTGGTTCTGGTTCTTATGGTTTTTTGTGGTTCAGCTTTTTGTGGTTCTTGGGTTCTTATTCCTGTGGTTCTTGGGATTGGGTTCCTGTGGTTCTGGTTCTTGTGCTTCTGGTGGTTCAGCTTCCTGTGATCCTTGTGGTTTTTTGTGGTTTTTGTGGTTCTCGTGGTTCTGTTTCTTGTGGTTTAGGTTGTTATGTTTCATGCAGTTCTGCTTTTTGGGGTTCTCGTTCTTGTGGTTCTTGTGGTTCTTGTGGTTCTGCTTCATGTGGTTCTTGGGTTCTGGGTCTTGTTCTTCTGGTTCTTGTGGATCTGGTAGTTCTGGTTCCTGTGGTTCTTGTGGTTCTTGTAGTTGTTATTCTTGTGGTTCCGGTTGTTGTGGTTCTTGGGGGATCTGGTGGTTCTGGTTCTTGTGGTTCTTTTATTCGGTTCCTGTGTTCTGGTTCCTATGGTTCAGAGTCTTGTGGTTCTGGTGGTTCTGGTTCTTGTGCTTCTGGACCCTGAAGTTCTGGTTCTTGTGGTTCTGGTTCTTGTGGCTCTGATTCTTATGGTTCTGGTTCTTGTGTTTCTTGTGGTAAGAGATACGTATAGTACATTTACTTTTCGTAACAAACAAAATCCTCAAAAAGCACTTCTAGAAAATCGCAACATGTAAAATCGTTATCCGGAGTCAATTCCATCATTCACAGTAACGAAATGATAAACCATCGAACACTAATCATTCCTGCATGAGATCTGATTCGATTCTGATGGTTCTGGCTCTTGTGGTTCTCGTTCTTGTGGTTCTCGTTCATCAGGTTATTGTGGTTCTGATTCTTGTGCTTCTGGTGGTTCTGATACTTGTTTCTTATGCTTCTGGTTCTTGTGGTTCTTGTGGTTTTTGTGATTATTGTGGCTCTTGTGGATCTGGATCTTGTTGTTCTGGTTCTCGTGGTTCTTGGGGTCTGGCGGTGTTCGTTCTTGTGGTTCTGGTTCTTGTGGTTCTGGTGGCTCTTGTGGTTCTGTTGGTTCTGGTGGCTCTTGTGGTTCTGGTTTTTGTGTTTTTGTGGTTCTGGTTCTTGTGTTTCTTGTACATCTGGTTCTTATGGTTCCTGTGGTTCTTGCGTTCACGTGGTTCTGTTTCTTGTTGTTCTGGAGGTTACGGTTCTTGTGGCCCTGATTCTAGTGCTTCTTGTGGTTCTGTTTCTAGTGGTTCTTGTGGTTCTGTTTCTTGTGATTCTGGTTCGTGTGGTTCTTGCCTTCTGGTCCTTGTGGTTCTTGGGTTTCTGGTTCATGTGGTTCTTGGGTTCTGGTTCTTGTGTTTCTTGGGTTCTGGTTGTTGTGGTTCTGGTTCTTGTGGTTCTGGTACTTGTGTCTCTGGTTCTTGTGGTTCTGGTGGTTCTAGTTTTTGTGGTTCTGGTTCTTGTTGTTCTGTTTCTTGTGGTTCAGGTTATTGTGTTTCTTGTGGTTCTGATTATTGTGGCTCTGGTTCTTGTGGTTCTTGTGGTACGAGATTTGCATTGTACGTTTAACTTATAGTAACAAATGAAAATCCTCGAAATGCACTTCTAGAAAATCGCAACATGTAAAATGGTTCTCCGGAGTTAATTCCATCATTCATAGTAACGAAATGATGAAACATCGAAAACTGATCATTCCTGCATGAGATTTGATTTGATTCTGGTGTTTCTGGATCTTGTGGTCCATGTGGTTCTGGTTCTTGTGGTTCTCGGTCTTGTGGTTATCGTTGTACTGATTCTTGTGCTTCTGGTGGTTCTGGTTCTTGTGTTTCTTGTGGTTCTGGTTCTTGTGGTTCAGGGTATTTTGGTGCTGGTTCTTGTGGTTCTTCGGTTCTGGTTCTTGTGGTTCTTCTGTTCTGGTTGTTGTGGTTCTTGAGGTTATTGTGGGTCTGGTTCTTGTGGTCCTTGTTGTTCTTGTGGTTCTTGGGTTTCTTGTGGTTCTGGTTCTTGTGGTTCTGGTTCTTGTGGCTCTGGTTCTTGTGGATTTTGTGGTTCTGGTTGTTCTGGTACTTGTGGTTCTTGTGTTCTGGTTCTTGTGTTTTGGTTCTTGTAGTTCTTGGGTTCTGGTTCTTGTGTTTCTTGTGGTTCTGGTTCTTGTGGTTCAGGGTATTTTGGTGCTGGTTCTTGTGGTTCTTTGGTTCTTCTGTTCTGGTTGTTGTGGTTCTTGAGGTTATTGTGGTTCTGGTTCTTGTGGTCCTTGTGGTTCGTTCTTTTTCTTGAGGATCTTATGGCTCTGGTTCTTGTGGTTCTTGAGATCTGGTAATTGTTGGGTTCTGGTTCTTGTGGTTCTTGTGGTTCTGGTTCTTACGGTTCTTGTGGTTCTGCTTCTTGTGGTTCTTGGGTTCTGGGACTTGTACTTCTGTTTCTTGTGGTTCTGGTGGTTCTGGTTCCTGGGGTTCTTGTGGTTCTTGTAGTTGTTATTCTTGTAGTTCTTGTGGTTCTTGGGTTTCTTGTGGTTCTGGTTCTTGTGGTTTTGGTTCTTGTGGTTCTGATTCTTGTGGCTCTGGTTCGTGTGGATTTTGTGGTTCTGGTTGTTCTGGTACTTGTGTTCTGTTTCTTGTGTTTTGGTTCTTGTAGTTCTTGGGTTCTGGTTCTTGTGGTTCTAGTGCTTCTTGTGCTTCTGGTTCTTGTCGTTCTAGTTCTTTTGGTTCTTGTTCTTGTGGTTCTCGTTCTTGTGGTTCTTGTTGTTCTTGGGTTCTGGTTATTGTGGTTTTTGTTCTTCTGGTTCTTTCTGATCTTATGGCTCTGGTTCTTGTGGTTCTTGAGATCTGGTAATTGTTGGGTTCTGGTTCTTGTGGTTCTTGTGGTTCTGGTTCTTACGGTTCTTGTGGTTCTGCTTCTTGTGGTTCTTGGGTTCTGGGACTTGTACTTCTGTTTCTTGTGGTTCTGGTGGTTCTGGTTCCTGGGGTTCTTGTGGTTCTTGTAGTTGTTATTCTTGTAGTTCTTGTGGTTCTTGGGTTTCTTGTGGTTCTGGTTCTTGTGGTTTTGGTTCTTGTGGTTCTGATTCTTGTGGCTCTGGTTCGTGTGGATTTTGTGGTTCTGGTTGTTCTGGTACTTGTGTTCTGTTTCTTGTGTTTTGGTTCTTGTAGTTCTTGGGTTCTGGTTCTTGTGGTTCTAGTGCTTCTTGTGCTTCTGGTTCTTGTCGTTCTAGTTCTTTTGGTTCTTGTTCTTGTGGTTCTCGTTCTTGTGGTTCTTGTTGTTCTTGTGGTTCTGGTTCTTGTGGTCCTTGTGGTTCCGGTTCTTGTGATTCTTATAGTTCTGGTTCTTGTGGTTCTTGTAGTTCTTGTGGTTCTGGTTCTTGTGGTTCTGATGGTTCTTGTGTTTCTTGTGGTTCTGGTTCTTGTAGTTCTTGCATTCTGTTTTTTGTGGATTTGGTTCTTGTGGTTCTGGCCCTTGTGGTTCAGGTTCTTGTGGTTGTGGTTGTGGATCTTGTGGTTCTGATTCTTGTGCTTCTGGTGGTTCTGGTTGTTGTGTTTCTTGTTGTTCTGATTTTTGTGGTTGTGGTTCTTGTGGTTCTGGTGGTTTTGGGTCTTGGGTTCTGGTTCTTGTGGCTCTTGGGTTCTGGTTTTTAAGTTTCTTGAGTTCTGGGTATTGTGGTTCTTGGGTTCTGGTTGTTGTGGTTCTTGGGTTCTGGTTGCTGTGGTTCTGTTCTTCTGTTTCTTGGGTTTGGGTTCTTGTGGTTCTCGTTCTTGTGTTTCTGGTACTTGTGGGTCTTGTGGTCCCTGTGGTTCTTGTGGTTCTGCTTCTTGTGGATCACGGATTCTGGTTCTTGGGGTTCTTGTGGTTCTGGTTCTTGTGCGTCTGGTGTTTCGGGTTTTGTGGTTCTTTTTTCCGTAGTTCTTGTGGTTCTCGTGGTTCTGGTTCTTGTGGATCAGGTTCTTGAGGTTCTTGTGGTTCTGGTTTTGTGATTCTTGTGGTTCTCGTGGTTCGGATTCTTGTGGTTCTGGTTCTTGTGGTTCTTGTGTTTCTTGGGTTATTGTGAATCTGGTTATTTTGCTTGCGGTTCTTGTGGTTCTTGCGGTTCCAGAAAATCGCAACATGCAGAATCTTTATCACGTGTTTCTCCATGAGACCTGATTTGATTCTGGTGGTTCTGGTTCTTGTGGATCTTGTGGTTCTGGTTCTTGTAGTTCTGGTGGTTCTGGTTCTTAAGTTTCTTGAGTCCTGGGTATTGTGGTTCTTGGGTTCTGGTTGTTGTGGTCACGTGGTTCTGTTTCTTGTTGTTCTGGAGGTTCTGGTTCTTCTGGTTCTGGTTCTGGGGTTCTTGTGGTTTTGATTCTTGTGGTTCTGGTTCTAGTGCTTCTTGTGGTTCTGTTTCTTGTGATTCTGGTTCTTGTGGTTCTTGCCTTCTGGTTCTTGTGGTTTTGTTTCTTGTGGTTCTGTTCCTCGTGGTTCTTGGAGTTCTGGTTCATGTGGTTCGTTGGTTCTGGTTCTTGTGTTTCTTGTGTTCTGGTTGTTGTGGTTTTGGTTGTTGTGGTTCTGGTACTTGTGTTTCTGGTTCTTTTGGTTCTGGTGGTTCTGGTTTTTGTGGTTCTGGTTCTTGTGGTTCTGTTTTTTGTGGTTCTGGTTCTTGTGGTTCTGGTTCTTGTGGTTATTGGGTTCTGGTTCTTGTATTCTGGTTGTAGTGGTTCTGGTTTTTGTGGTTCTTGGGTTCTGGTTGTTGTGGTTCATGTGGTTCTGTTTCTTGTGGTTCTCGTTCTTGTGGTTCTGATTCTTGTGCTTCTGGTGGTTCAGTTTCTTATGTTTCTTGTAGTGCTGGTTCTTGTGGTTTTGGGTCTTTGGTTCTTGTGGCTCTGCTTTTTGCCGTTCTTGGGGTTCTGGTTCTTGAGGTTCTGGGGTTCTGGTTCTTGTGGTTCTGGTTCTACTGTTCTGGTTGTTGTGGTTCTGGTTCTTGTGATTCTTGGGTTCTGGTTCTTGTGATTCGGGTTCTTGTGAAACTGGTACTTGTGGTTCTGGTACTTGTGTTTCTTGTGGTTCTGGTTCTTGTGGTTCTGATTCTTATGGTTCATGGATTCTGGTTTTTGTGCAGCCGGTTCTTGTGGTTCTTGTGCTTTTGGTTCGTGTGGTTCTTGTCGTTCTAGTGGTTCTAGCGCTGGTGGATCTGGTTCCTGTGGTTCTTTCAGTTCTGGTTATTGTGGTTTGTGTGATTCTTGTGGCTCTTATTCTTGTGGTTCTTGTGGATCTTGTTGTTCTGGTTCTCGTGGTTCTTGTGGTCTGGTGGTTCTGGTTTTTGTGGCTGTGGTTCTTGTGGTTATTGGGTTCTGGTTCTTGTGCTTCTTGTGCTTCTAGTTCTTGTGGTTCTAGTTCTTGTTCTTGTGGTTCTCGTTCTTGTGGTTGTTGTTCTTGGTGTTCGTCGGTTCTGGTTGTTGTGGTTCTTATTCTTCTGGTTCTTGTGTTCCTTGTGGTTCTTGTTCTTGTGGTTCTGGTTCTTTTGGTCCTTGTGCTTCCGGTTCTTGTGATTCTTATGGTTCTGGTTCTTGTTGTTCTTCTGATTCTTGTGGGTTCTGGTTCATGTGCTTTTTCTTCTTTTCGTTCTGATTCAAGTGCTTCTGCTTCTTTTCGTTCTGGTTCTTGTGGTTCTGGTGTTTGGAATTCTTGTGGTTAATGGTTCTTGTAATTCGTGAGCTCTGGTTCTTGTGGTTCATGAGTTCTAGTTCTAGTTTTTCTAGTTATTGTGGTTCTGGTTCTTGTGGTTCTGATTCTTGTGGCTCTGGTTCTTGTGGATTTTGTGGTTCTGGTTGTTCTGGTACTTGTGGTTCTTGTGTTCTGGTTCTTGTGTATTTGTTCTTGTAGTTCTTGGGTTCTGGTTCTTGTGGGTATTGTGGTCATAATTCTTGTGGCTTTGTGGTTCTTGGGTTCTGGTTCTTGTGCTTCTAGTGCTTCTTGTGCTTCTGGTTCTTGTGGTTCTAGTTCTTGTGGTTCTTGTTCTTGTGGTTCTTGTTCTTGTGGTTCTTGTTGTTCTTGGGTTCTGGTTATTTTGGTTTTTGTTCTTCTGGTTCTTGTGTTTCTTGTGGTTCTTGTTCTTGTGGTTCTGGTTCTTCTGGTCCTTGTGGTTCCGGTTCTTGTGATTCTTATAGTTCTGATTCTTGTGGTTCCTCTGATTCTTGTGGGTTCTGGTTCACGTGCTTCTGCTTCTTTTCGTTCTGGTTCTTGTGGTTCTATTTGTTCTGGTTCTTGTGGTTCTGGTTTTTGGGATTCTTGTGGTTATGGTTCTTGTGATTCTTGAGCTCTGGTTCTTGTGGTTCATGAGTTCTGGTTCTAGTTGTTTTCATTCTTGTGGTTCTGGTTGTTGATGTTCCTGGGGTCTGGTGGTTCTGATTCTTGTGGTTCTTGTGTTCTGGTTCTTGTGGTTCCTGTGTTCTGGTTCCCGTGCTCCTGATTCTTGTGGTTATGTCTCTTGTGGTTGTTTTTTGTGGTTGTGGTGGTTCTTGTGGGTCTTGTGGTTCTGGTTCTTGTCGTTCTGGTTCTTGCGGTTCTGGTTCTTGTGTTCCTTGAGGTTGCGGTTCTTGTGGTTAAGGTTCTGGTTCTTGTGTTCCTTGAGGTTGCGGTTGTTGTGGTTAAGGTTCTCTTGGGGCTTTTTGTTCTGCTTCCTGTGGTTCTTTGGGTTCTGGTTCTTGGGGTTCTTGTGTTCTGGCTGTTGTGGTTCTGGATATTCTGGTTCCTGTGGTTCTTGTGGTTTGTTCTTTTCCTTGAGGTTCTTGTGGTTCTGGTTCTCGTGTTTCTTGTGGTTCTTGGGATCTGGTGGTTGTGGTTCCAGGGTTCTGGTTCTTGTGGTTCTGGGCCTTGTGGTTCTTGCAGTTCTGCTTCTTTTGCTTCTTGGGCTCTGGGTCTTGTACTTCTGATCATTCCGGCATGGGATCTGATTTGATTCTGGTGGACCTGGTTCTTGTGGTTCTTGTAGTTCTTGTGGTTCTGGTTCTTGTGGTTCTGGTGGTTCTTGTGTTTCTTGTGGTTGTGGATCTTGTAGTTCTTGCATTCTGTTTTTTGTGGTTTTGGTTCTTGTGGTTCTGGCCCTTGTGGTTCAGGTTCGTGTGGTTGTGGTTGTGGATCTGATTCTTGTGCTTCTGGTGGTTCTGGTTGTTGTGTTTCTTGTGGTTCTGGCTTTTGTGGTTGTGGTTTTTGTGGTTCTGGTGGTTCTGGATCTTGTGGCTCTTGGATTCTGGTTCTTAAGTTTCTTGAGTTCTGGGTATTGTGGTTCTTGGGCTCTGGTTGTTGTGGTTCTTGGGTTCTGGTTGCTGTGGTTCTGTTCTTCTGTTTCTTGGGTTTTGGTTCTTGTGGTTCTCGTTCTTGTGTTTCTGATACTTGTGGGTCTTGTGTTCCCTGTGGTTCTTATGGTTCTGCTTCTTGTGGATCACGGGTTCTGGTTCTTGGGGTTCTTGTGGTTCTGGTTCTTGTGCTTCTGGTGGTTCGGGTTTTGTGGTTCTTTTTAAGTAGTTCTTGTGGTTCTCGTGGTTCTGGTTCTTATGGTTCAGGTTCTTGATGTTCTTGTGGTTCTGGTTTTGTGATTCTTGTGGTTCTCGTGGTTCGGGTTCTTGTGGTTCTGGTTCTTGTGGTTCTTGTGTTTCTTGGGTTATTGTGGATCTGGTTATTTTGCTCTGGCTGTTGTGGTTCTGGATATTCTGGTTCCTGTGGTTCTTGTGGTTGGTTCTTTTTCTTGAGGTTCTTGTGGTTCTGATTCTCGTGTTTCTTGTGGTTCTTGGGATCTGGTGGTTGTGGTTTTTGGGTTCTGGTTCTTGTGGTTCTGGGCCTTGTGGTTCTTGCTGTTCTGCTTCTTTTTGGTTCTTGGGCTCTGGGTCTTGTACTTCTGATCATTCCTGCATGAGATCTGATTTGATTCTGGTGGTTCTGGTTCTTGTGGTTCTTGTAGTACTTGTGGTTCTGGTTCTTGTGGTTCTGTTGGTTCTTGTGTTTTTTGTGGTTCTGGTTCTTGTAGTTCTTGCATTCTGGTTTTTGTGGTTTTGGTTCTTGTGGTTCTGGCCCTTGTGGTTCAGGTTCTTGTGGTTGTGGTTGTGGATCTTGTGGTTCTGATTCTTGTGCTTCTGGTGGTTCTGGTTGTTGTGTTTCTTGTGGTTCTGGTTTTTGTGGTTGTGGTTCCTGTGGTTCTGGTTTTGTGATTCTTGTGGTTCTTGTGGTTCGGGTTCATGTGGTTCTGGTTCTTGTGGTTCTTGTGTTTCTTGGGTTATTGTGGATCTGGTTATTTTGCTTGCGGTTCTTGTGGTTCTTGCGGTTCCAGAAAATCGCAACATGCAGAATCTTTATCACGTGTTAATTCCACCATTCACAGTAACGAAATGATGAAACGTCGAAAACTGATCATTTCTGCATGAGATCTGATTTGATTCTGTTGGTTCTGGTTCTTGTGGATCTTGTAGTTCTTGTGGTTCTGGTTCTTGTAGTTCAGGTGGTTCTTGTGTTTCTTGTGGTTCTGGTTCTGGTTCTTGTAGTTCTTGCATTCTGGTTTTTGTGGTTTTGGTTCTTGTGGTTCTGGCCCTTGTGGTTCAGGTTCTTGTTGTTGTGGTTGTGAATCTTGTGTTTCTGATTCTTGTGCTTCTGGTGGTTCTGGTTGTTGTGTTTCTTGTGGTTGTGGTTCTTGTGGTTCTGGTTCTTGTGGTTCTGGTGGTTCCGGGTCTTGGGTTCTGCTTTATGTGGGTCTTGGCTTCTGGTTCTTAAGTTTCTTGAGTTCTGGGTATTGTGGTTCTTGGGTTCTGGTTGTTGTGGTTCTTGGGTTCTGGTTGCTGCGGTTCTGTTCTTGTGTTTCTTGGGTTCTGGTTCTTGTGGTTCTCGTTCTTGTGGATCTGGTGATACTTGTGGGTTGTGGTTCCTGTGGTTCTGCTTCTTATGGTTTTGGTTCTTGGTATCCTTCTGGCTCTCGTTCTTGTGGTTCTGGTTCTTATGGTTTTTGTGGTTCTGCTTTTTGTGGTTCTTGGGTTCTTATTCCTGTGGTTCTTGGAATCGGGTTCTTGTGCTTCTGGTGGTTCTGGTTCCTGTGGTCCTTGTGGTTTTTTTGGTTCTTGTGGTTCTGTTTCTTGTGGTTCAGGTTGTTGTGATTCATGCAGTTCTGCTTTTTGGGATTCTCGTTCTTGTGGTTATTGTGGTTCTGATTCTTGTGCTTCTGGTGGTTCTGGTTTTTGTGTTTCTTGTGGTTCTGGATGTTGTGGTTCCTGTGTTCTGGTTCCCGTGCTTCTGATTCTTGTGGTTATGTCTCTTGTGGTTGTTTTTTGTGGTTGTGGTGGTTCTTGTGGGTCTTGTGGCTCTGGTTCTTGTCGTTCTGGTTCTTGCGGTTTGGTTCTTGTGGTTCTGGTTCTTGTGTTCCTTGCAGTTGCGGTTCTTGTCGTTCAGGTTCTTTTGGGGCTTGTAGTACTGCTTCTTGTGGTTCTTGGGTTCTGGTTCTTGTGGTCCTTGTGTTGTGGCTGTTGTGGTTCTGGAAATGCTGGTTCCTGTGGTTCTTGTGGTTCTTTTTCTTGTGCTTCTTTTTCTTGAGGTTCTTGTGGTTCTGGTTCTCGAGGTTCTTGTTGTTCTTGGGATCTGGTGGTTGTGGTTCTTGGGTTCTGGTTTTTGTGGTTCTGGGTCTTGTAGTTCTTGCACTTCTGCTTCTTTTGGTTCTTGGGCTCTGGGTGTTGTACTTCTGGTTCTTGTGGTTCTGATGGTTCTGGTTCCTGTGTTTTTTGTGGTTCTTGTGGCTCTTGTAGTTGTTATACTCGCGGTTCTTGTGGTTCTTGCGGTTCCAGAAAATCGCAACATTTAGAATCTTTATCACGTGTTAATTCCACCATTCACAGTAACGAAATGATGAAACGTCGAAAACTGATCATTCTTGTATGAGATCTGATTTGATTCTGGTGGTTCTGGTTCTTGTGGATCTTGTAGTTCTTGTGGTTCTGGTTCTTGTGGTTCTGGTGGTTCTTGTGTTTCTTGTGGTTCTGGTTCTTGTAGTTCTTGCATTCTGGTTTTGGTTCTTGTGGTTCTGGCCCTTGTGGTTCAGGTTCTTGTGGTTATGGTTGTGGATCTTGTGTTTTTGATTCTTGAGCTTCTGGTGGCTCTGGTTGTTGTGTTTCATGTGGTTCTGGTTTTTGTGGTTGTGGTTCTTGTGGTTCTGGGTCTTGGGTTCTGCTTTATGTGGCTCTTGGGTTCCGGTTCTTAAGTTTCTTGGGTTCTGGTTGTCGTGGTTCTTGGGTTCTGGTTGCTGCGGTTCTGTTCTTGTGTTTCTTGGGTTCTGGTTCTTGTGGTTCTCGTTCTTGTTGATCTGGTGATTCTTGTGGGTTGTGGTTCCTGTGGTTCTGCTTCTTGTGGTTCTGGTTCTTGGTATCCTTCTGGCTCTGTTCTTGTGGTTCTGGTTCTTATGGTTTTTGTGGTTCTGCTTTTTGTGGTTCTTGGGTTCTTATTCCTGTGGTTCTTGGAATCGGGTTCTTGTGCTTCTGGTGGTTCTGGTTCCTGTGGTCCTTGTGGTTCTTGTGGTTCTTGTGGTTCTGTTTCTTGCGGTTCAGGTCGTTGTGATTCATGCAGTTCTGCTTTTTGGGAGTCTCGTTCTTGTGGTTATTGTGGTTCTGATTCTTGTGCTTCTGGTGGTTCTGGTTTTTGTGTTTCTTGTGGTTCTGGATGTTGTGGTTCAGGTTCTTTTGGGGGTTCTTTTGGTTCTGGTTCTTGTGGTTTTTGGTTCTTCTGTTCTGGTTGTGTGGCTCTGGTGGTTCTGGATCCTGGGATTCTGGTTCTTTTTGATCTTTTTCTTGAGATTCTTGTGGTTCTGGTTCTTGTGGTTCTAATTCTCGTGGTTCTTGGGATCTGGTGGTTCTGGTTCTTGTGGTTTTTTTTATTCGTGTCCTTGTGGTTCCTGTGTTATGGATCCTGTGGTTCAGATTCTTGTGGTTCTGGTGGTTCTTGTTCTCATGGTTCTGGTTCTTGTGGTTCTGGTTCTTGTGGTTCTGGTTCTTGTGGCTCTGATTCTTGTGGTTCTGGTTCTTGTAGTTCTAGTTCTTGTGGCTCTAATTCTTCTGGTTCTGGTTCTTGTGTTTTTTGTGGTACGAGATACGTATAGTACGTTTACTTTTCGTAGGAACCAAATCCTCGAAATGCACTTCTAGAAAATCGTTATCCGGAGTCAATTCCACCATTCACAGTAACGAAATGATAAAACATCGAACACAAATCGTTCCTGCATGAGATCTGATTCGATTCTGGTGGTTCTGGCTCTTGTAGTTCTGGCTCTTGTGGTTCTCGTTCTTCAGGTTATTGTGGTTCTGATTCTTGTGCTTCTGGTTCTTGTGTTTCTTGTGGGTCTGGTTTTTGTGGTTCTGGTTCTTGTGGTTCTGGTTCTTGTGGTTATTGGGTTCTTGTTCTTGTGTTCTGGTTGTAGTGGTTCTGGTTTTTGTGGTTCTTGGGTTCTGGTTGTTGTGGTTCATGTGGTTCTGTTTCTTGTGGTTCTCGGTCTTGTGGTTCTGATTCTTGTGCTTCTGGTGGTTCTGGTTCTTGTGTTTCTTGCAGTGCTGGTTCTTGTGGTTCTGGGTCTTTGGTTCTTGTGGCTCTGCTTTTTGCGGTTCTGGGGGTTCTGGTTCTTGAGGTTCTGGGTTTCTGGTTCTTGTGGTTCTTGGGTTCTGGTTCTTCTGTTCTGGTTGTTGTGGTTCTGGTTCTTGTGATTCTTGGGTTCTGGTTCTTGTGGTTCGGGTTCTTGTGAAACTGGTACGTGTGGTTCTGGTTCTTGTGTTTCTTATGGTTCTGGTTCTTGTGGTTCTGATGCTTATGGTTCATGGGTTCTGGTTTTTGTGCTCCCGGTTCTTATGGTTCTTTTCGTTCTTGTGGTTCTGGGGCTGGTGGGTCTAGTTCCTGTGGTTCCTTCAGTTCTGGTTCTTGTGGTTCTTGTGGTTTGTGTGATTCTTGTGGCTCTTATTTTTGTGGTTCTTGTGGATCTTGTTGTTCTGGTTCTCGTTGTTATTGGGGTCTGGTGGTTCTGGTTCTTGTGGTTGTGGTTCTTGTGGTTCTGGTGGCTCTTGTGTTTCCGTTGGTTCTGGTTCTTGTGGCTCTGTTTCTTGTGTTTCTATGGTTCTGGTTCTTGTGTTTCTTGTAGTTCTGGTTCTTATGGTTCTTGTGCTTCTGGTTCTGGTGCTTCTGGTTCTTCGGGTTCTTGTTCTTGTGGTTCTCCGGATCGGGTTCTTGTGGTTCTTGCGATCACGTGGTTCTGTTTCTTGTTGTTCTGGAGGTTCTGGTTCTGGGGTTCTTGTGGTTCTGGTTCCAGTGATTCTAGTGGTTCCATTTCTTGTGATTCTGGTTCTTGTGGTTCTTGCCCTCTCGTTCTTGTGGTTTTGTTTCTTGTGGTTCTGTTCCTTGTGTTTCTGGTTTTTGTGGTCTAGTTCCTGTGGTTCTGGTTCTTGTGGTCATTGGGTTTCGGTTCTTGTGTTCTGGTTGTAGTGGTTCTGGTTTTTGTGGTTCTTGGGTTCTGGTTGTTGTGGTTCATGTGGTTCTGTTTCTTGTGGTTCTCGTTCTTGTGGTTCTGATTCTTGTGCTTCTGGTGGTTCAGGTTCTTGTGTTTCTTGTAGTGCTGGTTCTTGTGGTTTTGGGTCTTTGGTTCTTGTGGCTCAGCTTCTTGCCGTTCTTGGGGTTCTGGTTCTTGAGGTTCTGGTTCTTGTGGTTCTTGCGTTCTGGTTCTTCTGTTCTGGTTGTCGTGGTTCTGGTTCTTGTGATTCTTGGGTTCTGGTTCTTGTGGTTCGGGTTCTTGTGAAACTGGTACTTGTGGTTCTGGTACTTGTGTTTCTTGTGGTTCTGAATCTTATGGTTCATGGATTCTGGTTTTTCTGCAGCCGGTTCTTGTGGTTCTTGTGCTTCTAGTTCGTGTGGTTCTTGTCGTTCTTGTGGTTCTGGCGCTGGTGGGTCTGGTTCCTGTGGTTCTTTCAGTTCTGGTTCTTGTGGTTCTTGTGGTTTGTGTGATTCTTGTGGCTCTTATTCTTGTGGTTCTTGTGGATATTGTTGTTCTGGTTCTCGTGGTTCTTGTGGTCTGGTGGTTGTGGTTCTTGTGGTTGTGGTTCTTGTGGTTCTTGGGTTTCGGTTCTTGTGCTTCTTGTGGTTCTTGTTCTTGTTCTTGTGGTTCTCGTTCTTGTGGTTGTTGTTCTTGTTGTTCATCGGTTCTGGTTCTTGTGGTTCTGGGTCTTGGGTTCTGCTTTATGTTGCTCTTGGGTTCTGGTTCTTAAGTTTCTTGAGTTCCGGGTATTGTGGTTCTTGGGTTCTGGTTGTTGTGGTTCTTGGGTTCTGGTTGCTGCGGTTCTGTTCTTGTGTTTCTTGGGTTCTGCTTCTTGTTGTTCTCGTTGTTGTGGATCTGGTGATTCTTGTGGGTTGTGGTTCCTGTGGTTCTGCTTCTTGTGGTTCTGGTTCTTGGTATCCTTCTGGCTCTGTTCTTGTGGTTCTGGTTCTTATGGTTTTTGTGGTTCTGCTTTTTGTGGTTCTTGGGTTCTTATTCCTGTGGTTCTTGGAATCGGGTTCTTGTGCTTCTGGTGGTTCTGGTTCCTGTGGTCCTTGTGGTTTTTTGTGGTTCTTGCGGTTCTCTTCCTTGCAGCTTTTTGGGATTCTCGTTCTTGTGGTTATTGTGGTTCTGATTCTTGTGCTTCTGGTGGTTCTGGTTTTCTGTGTTTCTTGTGGTTCTGGGTGTTGTGGTTCAGGTTCTTTTGGGTTTTTTGGTTCTGGTTCTTGTGGTTCTTGGGTTGTGGTTCTTGTGGTTCTTGTGTTCTGGTTGTGTGGTTCTGGTGGTTCTGAATCCTGTGATTCTGGTTCTTGTTGTTCTTTTTCTTGAGGTTCTTGTGCTTCTGGTTCTTGTGGTTCTGATTCTCGTGGTTCTTGGGTTCTGGTTCTTGTGGTTCTTTTATTCGGGTCCTTTGTTTCCTGTGTTATGGATCCTGTGGTTCAGATTCTTGTTGCTGTGGATGTTCTTGTTCTTGTGGTTCTTGTGGTTCTGGTTCTTGTGGTTCTGGTTTTTGTGGCTCTGATTCTTGTTGTTCTGGTTCTTGTAGTTCTAGTTCTTGTGGCTCTAATTCTTCTGGTTCTGGTTCTTGTGTTTTTTGTGGTACGAGATATGTATAGTACGTTTACTTTTCGTAAGAACCAAATCCTCGAAATACACTTCTAGAAAATCGTTATCCGGAGTCAATTCCATCATTCACAGTAACGAAATGATAAAACATCGAAAACAAATCGTTCCTGCATGAGATCTGATTCGATTCTGGTGTTTCAGGCTCTTGTATTTCTGGCTCTTATGGTTCTCGTTCTTCAGGTTATTGTGGTTCTAATTCTTTTGCTTCTGGTGGTTCTGATTCTTGTGTTTCTTGTTGGTCTGGTTTTTGTGGTTCTGGTTCTTGTGGTTCTGGCTCTTGTGGTTATTGGGTTCTAGTTCTTGTGTTCTGGTTGTTGTGGTTCTGGTTTTTGTGGTTCTTGGGTTCTTGTTGTGGTTGTTGTGGTTAATGTGGTTCTGTTTCTGGTGGTTCTCGTTCTTGTGGTTCTGATTCTTGTGCTTCTGGTGGTTCTAGTTCTTGTGGTTCTGGTTCTTGTGGTTCTTGTGTGCTTGTGGTTCTGGTTTTTGGGATTCTTGTGGTTATGGTTCTTGTGATTCTTGAGCTCTGGTTCTTGTGGTTCATGAGTTCTAGTTCTAGTTGTTCTAGTTCTTGTGGTTCTGATTCTTGTGGCTCTGGTTCTCGTGGATTTTGTGGTTCTGGTTGTTCTGGTACTTGTGGTTCTTGTGTTCTGGTTCTTGTGTTTTGGTTCTTGAAGTTCTTGGGTTCTGGTTCTTGTGGTTATTGTGGTCCTAATTCTTGTGGATTTGTGGTTCTTGGGTTCTGGTTCTTGTGCTTCTAGAGCTTCTTGTGCTTCTGGTTCTTGTGGTTCTATTTCTTGTGGTTCTTGTTCTTGTGGTTCTCGTTCTTGTGGTTCTTGTTGTTCTTGGGTTCTGGTTATTGTGGTTTTTGTTCTTCTGGTTCTTGTGTTTCTTGTGGCTCTTGATCTTGTGATTCTGGTTCTTGTGATACTAGTGGTTCCGGTTCTTGTGATTCTTATATTTCTGGTTCTTGTGGTTCTTCTGATTCTTGTGGGTTCTGGTTCAGGTGCTTTTGCTTCTTTTCGTTCTGGTTCTTGTGGTTCTATTTGTTCTGGTTCTTGTGGTTCTAGTTTTTGGGATTCTTGTGGTTATGGTTCTTGTGATTCTTGAGCTCTGGTTCTTGTGGTTCATGAGTTCTAGTTTTAGTTGTTCTAGTTCTTGTGGTTCTTGTTGTTGTGTTCTGGTTGTAGTGGTTCTGGTTTTTGTGGTTATTGGGTTCTGGTTGTTGTGGTTCATGTGGTTCTGTATCTGGTGTTCTCGTTCTTCTGGTTCTGATTCTTGTGCTTCTGGTGGTTCTGGTTCTTGTGTTTCTTGTAGTGCTGGTTCTTGTGGTTCTGGGTCTTTGGTTCTTGTGGCTCTGCTTTTACGGTTCTGGGGGTTCTGGTTCTTGAGGTTCTGGTTCTTGGGGTTCTTGGGTTCTGGTTGTTGTGGTTCTGGTTCTTGTCATTCTTGGGTTCTGGTTCTTGTGGTTCGGGTTCTTGTGAAACTGGTACGTGTGGTTCTGGTTCTTGTGATTCTTATGGTTCTGGTTCTTGTGGTTCTGATTCTTATGGTTCATGGATTCTGGTTTTTGTGTTCCCGGTTCTTGTGCTTCTGGTTCTTGTCGTTCTTGTGGTTCTGGCGCTGGGGGGTCTGGTTCCTGTGGTTCTTTCAGTTCTGGTTCTTGTGGCTCTTGTGGTTCGTGTGATTCTTGTGGCTCTTATTCTTGTGGTTCTTGTGGATGTTGTTGTGCTGGTTCTCGTGGTTCTTGGGGTCTGGTGGTTCTGGTTCTTGTGGTTGTGGTTCTTGTGGTTCTGGTGACTCTTGTGTTTCCGTTGGTTCTGGTTCTTCAGCCTCTGTTTCTTGTGTTTCTGTGGTTCTGGTTCTTGTGTTTCTTGTAGTTCTGGTTCTTATGGTTGTTGTGCTTCTGGTTCTGGTGGTTCTGGTTCTTGGGGTTCTTGTTCTTGTGGTTCTTCGGATCGGGTTCTTGTGGTTCTTGCGATCACTTGGTTCTGTTTCTTGTTGTTCTGGAGGTTCTGGTTCTTCTGGTTCTGGGGTTCTTGTGGTTCTGATTCTTGTGGGTCTGGTTCCAGTACTTCTTGTGGTTCTGTTTCTTGTGATTCTGGTTCTTGTGGTTCTTGCCTTCTCGCTCTTGTGGTTTTGTTTCTTGTGGTTCTGTTCCTTGTGTTTCTTGTGGTTCTGGTTTTTGTGGTTTTGGTTCTTGTGGTTCTGGTTCTTGTGGTTATTGGGTTCTGCTTCTTGTGTTCTGGTTGAAGTGGTTCTGGTTTTTGTGGTCCTTGGGTTCTGGTTGTTGTGGTTGTTGTGGTTCATGTGGTTCTGTTTCTTGTGATTCTCGTTCTTGTGGTTCTGATTCTTGTGCTTCTGGTGGTTCAGGTTCTTGTGTTGTGCTGGTTCTTATGGTTTTGGGTCTTTGGTTCTTGTGGCTCTGCTTTTTGCCGTTCTTGGGGTTCTGGTTCTTGAGGTTCTGGGGTTCTGGTTCTTATGGTTCTTGGGTTCTGGTTCTTCTGTTCTGATTGTTGTGGTTCTGGTTCTTGTGATTCTTGGGTTCTGGTTCTTGTGGTTCGGGTTCTTGTGAAACTGGTATTTGTGGTTCTGGTACTTGCGTTTCTTGTGGTTCTGAATCTGATGGTTCATGGATTCTGGTTTTTGAGCAGCCGGTTCTTGTGGATCTTGTGCTTCTGGTTCGTGTGGTTCTTGTCGTTCTTGTGGTTCTGGCGCTGGTGGGTCTGGTTTCTGTGGTTCTTTCAGTTCTGGTTCTTGTGGTTCTTGTGGTTTGTGTGATTCTTGTGGCTCTTATTCTTGTGCTTCTTGTGGATCTTGTTGTTCTGGTTCTCGTGGTTCTTGTGGTCTGGTGGTTCAGGTTCTTGTGGTTGTGGTTCTTGTGGTTCTTGGGTTCTGGTTCTTGTGCTTCTTGTGCTTCTGGTCCTTGTGCTTCTAGTTCTTGTTCTTGTGGTTCTCGTTCTTGTGGTTGTTGTTCTTGTTGTCCATCGGTTCTGGTTGTTGTGGTTCTTGTTCTTCTGGTTCTTGTGTTCCTTGTGGTTCTAGTTCTTGTGGTTCTGGTTCTTGTGGTCCTTGTGGTTCCGGTTCTTGTGATTCTTATGTTTCTGGTTCTTGTGGTTCTTCTGATTCTTGTGGGTTCTGGTTCATGTGCTTCTGCTTCTTTTCGTTCCGGTTCTTGTGGTTCTATTTGTTCTGGTGCTTGTGGTTCTGGTTTTTGTGATTTTTGTGATTATGGTTCTTGTGATTCTTGAGCTCTGGTTCTTGTGGTTCATGAGTTCTAGTTCTAGTTGTTCTAGTTCTTGTGGATCTGGTTCTTGTGGTTCTGATTCTAGTGGCTCTTGTTCTCGTAGATTTTGTGGTTCTGGTTGTTCTGGTACTTGTGGTTCTTGTGTTCTGGTTCTTGAGTTTTGGTTCTTGAAGTTCTTGGCTTCTGGTTCTTGTGGTTATTGTGGTCCTAATTATGGTGGTTTTGTGGTTCTTGGGTTCTGGTTCTTATGCTTCTAGTGCTTCTTGTGCTTCTTGTGGTTCTTGTTCTTGTGGTTCTCGTTCTTGTTGTTCTTGTTGTTCTTGGGTTCTGGTTATTGTGGTTTTTGTTCTTCTGGTTCTTGATTTTCTTGTGGTTCTTGTTATTGTGGTTCTGGTTATTGTGGTCCTTGTGGTTCCGGTTCTTGTGATTCTTATAGTTCTGGTTCTTGTGGTTCTTCTGATTATTGTGGGTTCTGGTTCAGGTGCTTCTGCTTCTTTTCGTTCCGGTTCTTGTTGTTCTATTTGTTCTGGCTCTTGTGGTTCTGGTTTTTGGGATTCTTGTGGTTCCGGTTCTTGTGATTCTTATAGTTCTGGTTCTTGTGGTTTTTCTGATTCTTGTGGGTTCTGGTTCAGGTGCTTCTGCTTCTTTTCGTTCTGCTTCTTGTGGTTCTATTTGTTCTGGTTCTTGTGGTTCTGGTTTTTGGGATTCTTGTGGTTATGGTTCTTGTGATTTTTTAGCTCTGGTTTTTATGGTTCATGAGTTCTAGTTCTAGTTGTTCTAGTTCTTGTGGTTCTGGTTGTTGAGGTTCCTGGGGTCTGGTGGTTCTGATTCGTGTGGTTCTTGTGTTCTGGTTCTTGTGGTTCCTGTGTTCTGGTTCCCGTGCTTCTGATTCTTGTGGTTATGTCTCTTGTGGTTGTTTTTTGTGGTTGTGGTGGTTCTTGTGGTTCTTGTGGTTCTGGTTCTTGTCGTTTTGGTTCTTGCGGAACTGGTTCTTGTGTTCCTTGAGGTTGCGGTTCTTGTGGTTCAGGTTCTTTTGAGGCTTGTAGTTCTGGTTTTTCTGATTCTTGTGGGTTCTGGTTCAGGTGCTTCTGCTTCTTTTCGTTCTGGTTCTTGTGGTTCTATTTGTTCTGGTTCTTGTGGTTCTGGTTTTTGGGATTCTTGTGGTTATGGTTCTTGTGATTTTTGAGCTCTGGTTCTTATGGTTCATGAGTTCTAGTTCTAGTTGTTCTAGTTCTTGTGGTTCTGGTTGTTGAGGTTCCTGGGGTCTGGTGGTTCTGATTCGTGTGGTTCTTGTGTTCTGGTTCTTGTGGTTCCTGTGTTCTGGTTCCCGTGCTTCTGACTCTTGTGGTTATGTCTCTTGTGGTTGTTTTTTGTGGTTGTGGTGGTTCTTGTGGTTCTTGTGGTTCTGGTTCTTGTCGTTTTGGTTCTTGCGGAACTGGTTCTTGTGTTCCTTGAGGTTGCGGTTCTTGTGGTTCAGGTTCTTTTGGGGCTTGTAGTTCTGTTTCCTGTGGTTCTTTGGGTTTGGGTTCTTGTGGTTCTTGTGTTCTGGCTGTTGTGGTTCTGGATATTCTGTTTCCTGTGGTTCTTGTGGCTGGTTCTTTTTCTTGAGTTTCTTGTGGTTCTGGTTCTCGTGTTTCTTGTGGTTCTTGGGATCTGGTGTTTGTGGTTCTTGGGTTCTGGTTCTTGTGGTTCTGGGCCTTGTGGTTCCTGCAGTTCTGCTTCTTTTGGTTCTTGGGCTCTGGATCTTGTACTACTGATCATTCCTGCATGAGATCTGATTTGATTCTGGTGGTTCTGGTTCTTGTGGTTCTTGTAGTTCTTGTGGTTCTGGTTCTTGTGGCTTTCGTGGTTCTTGTGTTTTTTGTGGTTCTGGTTCTTGTAGTTCTTGCATTCTGGTTTTTGTGGTTTGGGTTCTTGTGGTTCTGGCCCTTGTGGTTCAGGTTCTTGTGGTTGTGGTTGTGGATCTTGTGGTTCTGGTTTTAGGGATTCTTGTGGTTATGGTTCTTGTGATTCTTGAGCTCTTGTTCTTGTGGTTCATGAGTTCTAGTTCTAGTTGTTCTAGTTCTTGTGGTTTTGGTTGTTGAGGTTCCTGGGGTCTGGTGGTTGTGATTCTTGTGGTTCTTGTGGTTCTTGTGTTCTGGTTCTTGGGTTCTGGTTGCTACGGTTCTGTTCATGTGTTTCTTGGGTTCTCGTTCTTGTGGATCTGGTGATTCTTGTGGGTTGTGGTTCCTGTGGTTCTGCTTCTTGTGGTTCTGGTTCTTGGTATCATTCTGGCTCTGTTCTTGTGGTTCTGGTTCTTATGGTTTTTGTGGTTCTGCTTTTTGTGGTTCTTGGGTTCTTATTCCTGTGGTTATTGGAATCGGGTTCTTGTGCTTCTGGTGGTTCTGGTTCCTGTGGTCCTCGTGGTTTTTGTGGTTCTTGTGGTTCTTGTGGTTCTGTTTCTTGCAGTTCAGGTTCTTGTGATTCATGCAGTTCTGGTTCCAGTGCTTCTTGTGGTTTTGGTTCTTGTGGTTCTGGTTCTTGTGGTTCTTGCCTTCTCGCTCTTGTGGTTTTGTTTCTTGTGGTTCTGTTCCTTGTGTTTCTTGTGGTTCTGGTTTTTGTGGTTTTGGTTCTTGTGGTTCTGGTTCTTGTGATTATTGGGTTCTGGTTCTTGTGTTCTGGTTGTAGTGGTTCTGGTTTTTGTGGTTCTTGGGTTCTTGGGTTCTGGTTGTTGTGGTTGTTGTGGTTCATGTGGTTCTGTTTCTTGTGGTTCTCGTTCTTGTGGTTCTGATTCTTGTGCTTCTGGTGGTTCAGGTTCTTGTGTTTCTTGTAGTGCTGGTTCTTATGGTTTTGGGTCTTTGGTTCTTGTGGCTCTGCTTTTTGCCGTTCCTGGGGTTCTGGTCCTTGAGATTCTGGGGTTGTGGTTCTTGTGGTTCTTGGGTTCTGGTTCTTCTGTTCTGGTTGTTGTGTTTTTTGTGGTTCTTGTGGCTCTTGTAGTTGTTATACTTGCGGTTCTTGTGGTTCTTGCGGTTCCAGAAAATCGCAACATGCAGAATCTTTATCACGTGTTAATTCCACCATTCACAGTAACGAAATGATGAAACGTCGAAAACTGATCATTCTTAATTGAGATCTGATTTGATTCTGGTGGTTCTGGTTCTTGTGGATCTTGTAGTTCTTGTGGTTCTGGTTCTTGTGGTTCTGGTGGTTCTTGTGTTTCTTGTGGTTCTGGTTCTTGTAGTTCTTGCATTCTGGTTTTGGTTCTTGTGGTTCTGGCCCTTGTGGTTCAGGTTCTTGTGGTTGTGGTTGTGGATGTTGTGTTTTTGATTCTTGAGCTTCTGGTGGTTCTGGTTGTTGTGTTTCAGGTGGTTCTGGTTTTTGTGGTTGTGGTTCTTGTGGTTCTGGGTCTTGGGTTCTGCTTTATGTGGCTCTTGGGTTCCGGTTCTTAAGTTTCTTGAGTTCTGGGATTTGTGGTTCTTGGGTTCTGGTTGTTGTGGTTCTTGGGTTCTGGTTGCTGCGGTTCTGTTCTTGTGTTTCTTGGGTTCTGGTTCTTGTGGTTCTCGTTCTTGTGGATCTGGTGATTCTTGTGGGTTGTGGTTCCTGTGGTTCTGTTTCTTGTTGTTCTGGTTCTTGGTATAATTCTGACTCTGTTCTTGTGGTTCTGGTTGTTATGGTTTTTGTGGTTCTGCTTTTTGTGGTTCTTGGGTTCTTATTCCTGTGGTTCTTGGAATCGGGTTCTTGTGCTTCTGGTGGTTCTGGTTCCTGTGGTCCTTGTGGTTTTTGTGGTTCTTGTGGTTCTGTTTCTTGCGGTTCAGGTCATTGTGATTCATGCAGTTCTGCTTTTTGGGATTCTCGTTCTTGTGGTTATTGTGGTTCTGATTCTTGTGCTTCTGGTGGTTCTGGTTTTTGTGTTTCTTGTGGTTCTGGATGTTGTGGTTCAGGTTCTTTTGGGTTTTTTTTTGGTTCTGGTTCTTGTGGTTTTGGGGTTGTGGTTCTTGTGGTTTTTGTGTTCTGGTTGTGTGGTTCTGGTGGTTCTGGATCCTGTGATTCTGGTTCTTATTGTTCTTTTTCTTGAGGTTCTTGTGGTTCTGGTTCTTGTGGTTCTGATTCTCGTGGTTCTTGGGATCTGGTGGTTCTGGTTCTTGTGGTTCTTTTATTCGGGTCCTTGTGGTTCCTGTGTTATGGATCCTGTGGTTCAGATTCTTGTGGTTCTGGTGGTTCTTGTTCTCGTGGTTCTGGTTCTTGTGGTTCTGGTTCTTGTGGCTCTGATTCTTGTGGTTCTGGTTCTTGTAGTTCTAGTTCTTGTGGCTCTAATTCTTCTGGTTCTGGTTCTTGTGTTTTTTGTGGTACGAGATATGTATAGTACGTTTACTTTTCGTAAGAACCAAATCCTCGAAATGCACTTCTAGAAAATCGTTATCCGGAGACAATTCCATCATTCACAGTAACGAAATGATAAAACATCGAAAACAAATCGTTCCTGCATGAGATCTGATTCGATTCTGGTGTTTCAGGCTCTTGTATTTCTGGCTCTTGTGGTTCTCGTTCTTCAGGTTATTGTGGTTCTGATTCTTGTGCGTCTGGTGGTTCTGGTTCTTGTGTTTCTTGTGGGTCTGGTTTTTGTGGTTCTGGTTCTTGTGGCTCTGGCTCTTGTGGTTATTGGGTTCTGGGTCTTGTGTTCTGGTTGTAGTGGTTCTGGTTTTTGTGGTTCTTGGGTTCTTGTTGTTGTGGTTGTTGTAGTTCATGTGGTTCTGTTTCTTGTGCTTCTCGTTCTTGTGGTTCTGATTCTTGTGCTTCTGGTGGTTCTAGTTCTTGTGGTTCTGGTTCTTGTGGTTCTTGTGTGCTTGTGGTTCTGGTTTTCGGGATTCTTGTGGTTATGTTTCTTGTGATTCTTGAGCTCTGGTTCTTGTGGTTCATGAGTACTAGTTCTAGTTGTTCTAGTTCTTGTGGTTCTGATTCTTGTGGCTCTGGTTCTCGTGGATTTTGTGGTTCTGGTTGTTCTGGTACTTGTGGTTCTTGTGTTCTGGTTCTTGTGTTTTGGTTCTTGAAGTTCTTGGGTTCTGGTTCTTGTGGTCCTAATTCTTGTGGTTTTGTGGTTCTTGGGTTCTGGTTCTTGTGCTTCTAGAGCCTCTTGTGCTTCTGGTTCTTGTGGTTCTATTTCTTGTGGTTCTTGTTCTTGTGGTTCTCGTTCTTGTGGTTCTTGTTGTTCTTGGGTTCTGGTTATTGTGGTTTTTGTTCTTCTGGTTCTTTCGTTTCTTGTGGTTCTTATTCTTGTCGTTCTTGTAGATCGTGTTGTTCTGGTTCTCGTGGTTCTTGTGGTCTGGTGGTTCTGCTTCTTGTGGTTGTGGTTCTTGTGGTTCTTAGGTTCTGGTTCTTGTGATTCTTGTGGTTCTGGTCCTTGTGCTTCTAGTTCTTGTTCTTGTGGTTTTTGTGTTCCTTGTGGTTCTTGTTCTTGTGGTTCTGGTTCTTGTGGTCCTTGTGGTTCCGGTTCTTGTGATTCTTATGGTTCTGGTTCTTGTGGTTCTTCTGATTCTTGTGGGTTCTGGTTCATGTGCTTCTGCTTCTTTTCGTTCTGGTTCTTGTGGTTCTATTTGTTCTGTTGCTTGTGGTTCTAGTTTTTGGGATTCTTGTGGTTATGGTTCTTGTGATTCTTGAGCTCTGGTTCTTGTGGTTCATGAGTTCTAGTTCTAGTTGTTCTAGTTCTTGTGGTTCTGGTTCTTGTGGTTCTGATTCTTGTGGCTCTGGTTCTCGTGGTTCTGGTTGTTCTGGTACTTGTGGTTCTTGTGTTCTGGTTGTTGTGTTTTTGGTTCTTGAAGTTCTTGGGTTCTGGTTCTTGTGGTTATTGTGGTCCTAATTATTGTGGTTTTGTGTTTCTTGGGTTCTGGTTCTTGTGCTTCTAGTGCTTCTTGTGCTTCTGGTTCTTGTGGATCTATTTCTTGTGGTTCTTGTTCTTGTGGTTCTCGTTCTTGTTGTTCTTGTTGTTCTTGGGTTCTGGTTATTGTTGTTTTTGTTCTTCTGGTTATTGTTGTTTTTATTCTTCTGCTTCTTGTGTTTCTTGTGGTTCTTGTTCTTGTGGTTCTGGTTATTGTGGTCCTTGTGGTTCCGGTTCTTGTGATTCTTATAGTTCTGGTTCTTGTGGTTCTTCTGATTCTTGTGGGTTCTGGTTCAGGTTCTTCTGCTTCTTTTCGTTCCGGTTCTTGTGGTTCTATTTGTTCTGGCTGTTGTGGTTCTGGATATTCTGTTTCCTGTGGTTCTTGTGGTTGGTTCTTTTTCTTGAGTTTCTTGTGGTTTTGGTTCTCGTGTTTCTTGTGGTTCTTGGGATCTGGTGTTTGTGGTTCTTGGGTTCTGGTTCTTGTGGTTCTGGGCCTTATGGTTCCTGCAGTTCTGCTTCTTTTGGTTCTTGGGCTCTGGATCTTGTACTACTGATCATTCCTGCATGAGATCTGATTTGATTCTGGTGGTTCTGGTTCTTGTGGTTCTTGTAGTTTTTGTGGTTCTGGTTCTTGTGGCTCTCGTGGTTCTTGTGTTTTTTGTGGTTCTGGTTCTTGTAGTTCTTGCATTCTGGTTTTTGTGGTTTTGGTTCTTGTGGTCCTGGCCCTTGTGGTTCAGGTTCTTGTGGTTGTGGTTGTGGATCTTGTGATTCTGGTTTTAGGGATTCTTGTGGTTATGGTTCTTGTGATTCTTGAGCTCTGGTTCTTGTGGTTCATGAGTTCTAGTTCTAGTTGTTCTAGTTCTTGTGGTTCTGGTTGTTGAGGTTCCTGGGGTCTGGTGGTTGTGATTCTTGTGGTTCTTGTGTTCTGGTTCTTGGGTTCTGGTTGCTACGGTTCTGTTCATGTGTTTCTTGGGTTCTCGTTCTTGTGGATCTGGTGATTCTTGTGGGTTGTGGTTCCTGTGGTTCTGCTTCTTGTGGTTCTGGTTCTTGGTATCCTTCTGGCTCTGTTCTTGTGGTTCTGGTTCTTATGGTTTTTGTGGTTCTGCTTTTTGTGGTTCTTGGGTTCTTATTCCTGTGGTTATTGGAATCGGGTTCTTGTGCTTCTGGTGGTTCTGGTTCCTGTGGTCCTTGTGGTTTTTGTGGTTCTTGTGGTTCTTGTGGTTCTGTTTCTTGCAGTTCAGGTTGTTGTGATTCATGCAGTTCTGGTTCCAGTGCTTCTTGTGATTCTGTTTCTTGTGATTCTGGTTCTTGTGGTTCTTGCCTTCTCGCTCTTGTGGTTTTGTTTCTTGTGGTTCTGTTCCTTGTGTTTCTTGTGGTTCTGGTTTTTGTGGTTTTGGTTCTTGTGGTTCTGGTTCTGGTTCTTGTGATTATTGGGTTCTGGTTCTTGTGTTCTGGTTGTAGTGGTTCTGGTTTTTATGGTTCTTGGGTTCTGGTTGTTGTGGTTGTTGTGGTTCATGTGGTTCTGTTTCTTGTGGTTCTCGTTCTTGTGGTTCTGATTCTTGTGCTGCTGGTGGTTCAGGTTCTTGTGTTTCTTGTAGTGCTGGTTCTTATGGTTTTGGGTCTTTGGTTCTTGTGGCTCTGCTTTTTGCCGTTCCTGGGGTTCTGGTTCTTGCGGTTCTGGGTTCTGGTTCTTGTGGTTCTTGGGTTATGGTTCTTCTGTTCTGGTTGTTGTGTTTTTTGTGGTTCTTGTGGCTCTTGTAGTTGTTATACTTGCGGTTCTTGTGGTTTTTGCGGTTCCAGAAAATCGCAACATGCAGAATCTTTATCACGTGTTAATTCCACCATTCACAGTAACGAAATGATGAAACGTCGAAAACTGATCATTCTTGTATGAGATCTGATTTGATTCTGGTGGTTCTGGTTCATGTGGATATTGTAGTTCTTGTGGTACTGGTTCTTGTGGTTCTGGTGGTTCTTGTGTTTCTTGTGGTTCTGGTTCTTGTAGTTCTTGCATTCTGGTTTTGGTTCTTGTGGTTCTGGCCCTTGTGGTTCAGGTTCTTGTGGTTGTGGTTGTGGATCTTGTGTTTTTGATTCTTGAGCTTCTGGTGGTTCTGGTTGTTGGTTTTCAGGTGGTTCTGGTTTTTGTGGTTGTGGTTCTTGTGGTTCTGGGTCTTGGGTTCTGCTTTATGTGGCTCTTGGGTTCCGGTTCTTAAGTTTCTTGAGTTCTGAGTATTGTGGTTCTTGGGTTCTGGTTGTTGTGGTTCTTGGGTTCTGGTTGCTGCGGTTCTGTTCTTGTGTTTCTTGGGTTCTGGTTCTTGTGGTTCTCGTTCTTGTGGATCTGGTGATTCTTGTGGGTTGTGGTTCCTGTGGTTCTGCTTCTTGTTGTTCTGGTTCTTGGTATAATTCTGACTCTGTTCTTGTGGTTCTGGTTCTTATGGTTTTTGTGGTTCTGCTTTTTGTGGTTCTTGGGTTCTAATTCCTGTGGTTCTTGGAATCGGGTTCTTGTGCTTCTGGTGGTTCTGGTTCCTGTGGTCCTTGTGGTTTTTGTGGTTCTTGTGGTTCTGTTTCTTGCGGTTCAGGTCATTGTGATTCATGCAGTTCTGCTTTTTGGGATTCTCGTTCTTGTGGTTATTGTGGTTCTGATTCTTGTGCTTCTGGTGGTTATGGTTTTTGTGTTTCTTGTGGTTCTGGATGTTGTGGTTCAGGTTCTTTTGGGTTTTTTTTGGTTCTGGTTCTTGTGGTTTTGGGGTTGTGGTTCTTGTGGTTTTTGTGTTCTGGTTGTGTGGTTCTGGTGGTTCTGGATCCTGTGATTCTGGTTCTTATTGTTCTTTTTCTTGAGGTTCTTGTGGTTCTGGTTCTTGTGGTTCTGATTCTCGTGGTTCTTGGGATCTGGTGGTTCTGGTTCTTGTGGTTCTTTTATTCGGCTCCTTGTGGTTCCTGTGTTATGGATCCTGTGGTTCAGATTCTTGTGGTTCTGGTGGTTCTTGTTCTCGTGGTTCTGGTTCTTGTGGTTCTGGTTCTTGTGGCTCTGATTCTTGTGGTTCTGGTTCTTGTAGTTCTAGTTCTTGTGGCTCTAATTCTTCTGGTTCCGGTTCTTGTGTTTTTTGTGATATGAGATACGTATAGTACGTTTACTTTTCGTAAGAACCAAATCCTCGAAATGCACTTCTAGAAAATCGTTATCCGGAGTCAATTCCATCATTCACAGTAACGAAATGATAAAACATCGAACACAAATCGTTCCTGAATGAGATCTGATTCGATTCTGGTGGTTCTGGCTCTTGTAGTTCTGGCTCTTGTGGTTCTCGTTCTTTAGGTTATTGTGGTTCTGATTCTTGTGCTTCTGGTTCTTGTGTTTCTTGTGGATCTGGTTTTTGTGGTTCTGGTTCTTGTGGTTCTGGTTCTTGTGGTTATTGGGTTCTGGTTCTTGTGTTCTGGTTGTAGTGGTTCTGGTTTTGTGGTTCTTGGGTTCTTGTTGTTGTGGTTGTTGTGGTTCATGTGGTTCTGTTTCTTGTGGTTCTGATTCTTGTGTTTCTGGTGGTTCTGGTTCTTGTGGTTCTGGTTCTTGTGGTTATTGGGTTCTGGTTCTTGTGTTCTGGTTGTAGTGGTTCTGGTTTTTGTGGTTCTTGGGTTCTGGTTGTTGTGGTTCATGTGGTTCTGTTTCTTGTGGTTCTCGTTCTTGCGGTTCTGATTTTTGTGCGTCTGGTGGTTCTGGTTCTTGTGTTTGTTGTAGTTCTGGTTCTTGTGGTTCTGGGTCTTTAGTTCTTGTGGCTCTGCTTTTTGCGGTTCTGGGGGTTCTGGTTCTTGAGGTTCTGGGGTTCTGGTTCTTGCGGTTCTTGGGTTCTGGTTCTTCCTTTCTGGTTGTTGTGGTTCTGCTTCTTGTGATTCTTGGGTTCTGGTTCTTGTGGTTCGGGTTCTTGTGAAACTGGTACGTGTGGTTCTGGTTCTTGTGTTTCTTATGGTTCTGGTTCTTGTGGTTCTGATTCTTATGGTTCATGGATTCTGGTTTTTGTGCTCCCGGTTCTTATGGTTGTTGTCGTTCTTGTGGTTCTGGGCTGGTGGGTCTGGTTCCTGTGGTTCTTTCAGTTCTGGTTCTTGTGGTTCTTGTGGTTTGTGTGATTCTTGTGGCTGTTATTTTTGTGGTTCTTGTGGATCTTGTTGTTCTGGTTCTCGTGGTTCTTGGGGTCTGGTGGTTCTGGTTCTTGTGGTTGTGGTTCTTGTGGTTCTGGTGGCTCTTGTGTTTCCGTTGGTTCTGGTTCTTGTGGCTCTGTTTCTTGTGTTTCTATGGTTCTGGTTCTTGTGTGTCTTGTAGTTCTGGTTCTTATGGTTCTTTGGATCGGGTTCTTGTGGTTCTTGCGATCACGTGGTTCTGTTTCCTGTTGTTCTGGAGGTTCTGGTTCTGGTTCTGGGGTTCTTGTGGTTCTGGTTCCAGTGCTTCTAGTGGTTCTGTTTCTTGTGATTCTGGTTCTTGTGGTTCTTGCCTTCTCGCTCTTGTGGTTTTGTTTCCTGTGGTTCTGCTCCTTGTGTTTCTTGTGGTTCTGGTTTTTGTGGTTCTGGTTCTTGTGGTTCTGGTTCTTGTGGTTATTGCGTATTGGTTCTTGTGTTCTGGTTGTAGTGGTTCTGGTTTTTGTGGTTCTTGGGTTCTGGTTGTTGTGGTTGTTGTGGTTCATGTGGTTCTGTTTCTTGTGGTTCTCGTTCTTGTGGTTCTGATTCTTGTGCTTCTGGTGGTTCAGGTTCTTGTGTTTCTTGTAGTGCTGGTTCTTGTGGTTTTGGGTCTTTGGTTCTTGGGGCTCTGCTTTTTGCCGTTCTTGGGGTTCTGGTTCTTGAGGTTCTGGGGTTCTGGTTCTTGTGGTTCTTGGGTTCTGGTTCTTCTGTTCTGGTTGTTGTGGTTCTGGTTCTTGTGATTCTTGGGTTCTGGTTTTTGTGGTTCGGGTTCTTGTGAAACTGGAACTTGTGATTCTGGTACTTGTGTTTCTTGTGGTTCTGGTTCTTGTGGTTCTGATTCTTATGGTTCATGGATTCTGGTTTTTGTGCAGCCGGTTCTTGTGGTTCTTGTGCTTCTGGTTCGTGTGGTTCTTGTCGTTCTTGTGGTTCTGGCGCTGGTGGGTCTGGTTTCTGTGGTTCTTTCAGTTCTGGTTCTTGTGGTTCTTGCGGTTTGTGTGATTCTTGTGGCTCTTATTCTTGTGGTTCTTGTGGATCTTGTTGTTCTGGTTCTCGTGGTTCTTGTGGTTTGGTGCTTCTTGTGGTTGTGGTTCTTGTGATTCTTGGGTTTCGTTTCTTGTGCTTCTTGTGCTTTTGGTTCTTGTGGTTCTTGTTCTTGTTCTTGTGGTTCTCGTTCTTGTTGTTGTTGTTCTTGTTGTTCATCGGTTCTGGTTCTTGTGGTTCTGGGTCTTGGGTTCTGCTTTATGTGGGTCTTGGCTTCTGGTTCTTAAGTTTCTTGAGTTCTGGGTATTGTGGTTCTTGGGTTCTGGTTGTTGTGGTTCTTGGGTTCTGGTTGCTGCGGTTCTGTTCTTGTGTTTCTTGGGTTCTGGTTCTTGTGGTTCTCGTTCTTGTGGATCTGGTGATTCTTGTGGGTTGTGGTTCCTGTGGTTCTTCTTCTTGTTGTTCTGGTTTTGGTATCCTTCTGGCTCTGTTCTTGTGGTTCTGGGTCTTATGTTTTTTGTGGTTCTGCTTTTTGTGGTTCTTGGGTTCTTAGCCCTGTGGTTCTTGGAATCGGGTTCTTGTGCTTCTGGTGGTTCTGGTTCCTGTGGTCCTTGTGGTTTTTGTTGTTCTTGTGGTTCTGTTTCTTGCAGTTCAGGTCATTGTGATTCATGCAGTTCTGCTTTTTGGGATTCTCGTTCTTGTGGTTATTGTGGTTCTGATTCTTGTGCTTCTGTTGGTTATGGTTGTTTGTGTTTCTTGTGGTTCTGGGTGTTGTGGTTCAGGTTCTTTTGGAGTTTTTTTGGTTCTGGTTCTTGTGGTTCTTGGGTTGTGGTTCTTGTGGTTCTTGTGTTCTGGTTGTGTGGTTCTGGTGGTTCTGAATCCTGTGATTCTGGTTCTTGTTGTTCTTTTTCTTGAGGTTCTTGTGGTTCTGGTTCTTGTGGTTCTGATTCTTGTGGCTCTGGTTCTCGTGGTTCTGGTTGTTCTGGTACTTGTGGTTCTTGTGTTCTGGTTGTTGTGTTTTGGTTCTTGAAGTTCTTGGGTTCTGGTTCCTGTGGTTATTGTGGTCCTAATTATTGTGGTTTTGTGTTTCTTGGGTTCTGGTTCTTGTGCTTCTAGTGCTTCTTGTGCTTCTGGTTCTTGTGGATCTATTTCTTGTGGTTCTTGTTCTTGTGGTTCTCGTTCTTGTTGTTCTTGTTGTTCTTGGGTTCTGGTTATTGTTGTTTTTGTTCTTCTGGTTATTGCTGTTTTTGTTCTTCTGGTTCTTGTATTTCTTGTGGTTCTTGTTCTTGTGGTTCTGGTTATTGTGGTCCTTGTGGTTCTGGTTCTTGTGATTCTTATAGTTCTGGTTCTTGTGGTTCTTCTGATTCTTGTGGGTTCTGGTTCAGGTGCTTCTGCTTCTTTTCGTTCCGGTTCTTGTGGTTCTATTTGTTCTGGCTCTTGTGGTTCTGGTTTTTGGGATTCTTCTGGTTCCGGTTCTTGTGATTCTTATGCTACTGGTTCTTGTGGTTCTTCTGATTCTTGTGAGTTCTGGTTCAGGTGCTTCTGCTTCTTTTCGTTCTGGTTCTTGTGGTTCTATTCGTTCTGGTTCTTGTGGTTCTGGTTTTTGGGATTCTTGTGGTTATGTTTCTTATGATTCTTGAGCTCTGGTTCTTGTGGTTCATGAGTTCTAGTTCTAGTTGTTCTGCTTCTTGTGGTTCTGGTTGTTGAGGTTCCTGGGGTCTGGTGGTTCTGATTTTTGTGGTTATTGTGTTCTGGTTCTTGTGGTTCCTGTGTTCTGGTTCCCGTGCTTCTGATTCTTGTGGTTATGTCCCTTGTGGTTGTTTTTTGTGGTTGTGGTGGTTCTTGTGGGTCTTGCGGTTCTGGTTCTTGTCGTTCTGGTTCTTGCGGAACTGGTTCTTGTGTTCCTTGAGGTTGCGGTTCTTGTGGTTCAGGTTCTTTTATGGCTTGTAGTTCTGTTTCCTCTGGTTCTTTGGGTTCTGGTTCTTGTGGTTCTTGTGTTCTGGCTGTTGTGGTTCTGGATATTCTGGTTCCTGTGGTTCTTGTGGTTGGTTCTTTTTCTTGAGGTTCTTGTGGTTCTGCTTCTCGTGTTTCTTGTGGTTCTTGGGATCTGGTGGTTGTGGTTCTTGGGTTCTGGTTCTTGTGGTTCTGGGCCTTGTGGTTCCTGCAGTTCTGCTTCTTTTGGTTCTTGGGCTCTGGGTCTTGTACTACTGATTATTCCTGCATGAGATCTGATTTGATTCTTGTGGTTCTGGTTCTTGTTGTTCTTGTAGTTCTTGTGGTTCTGATTCTTGTGGCTCTCGTGGTTCTTGTGTTTTTTGTGTTTCTGGTTCTTGTAGTTCTTGCATTCTGGTTTTTGTGGTTTTGGTTCTTGTGGTTCTGGCCCTTGTGGTTCAGGTTCTTGTGGTTGTGGTTGTGGATCTTGTGGTTCTGGTTTTAGGGATTCTTGTGGTTATGTTTCTTGTGATTCTTGAGCTCTGGTTCTTGTGGTTCATGAGTTCTAGTTCTAGTTGTTCTAGTTCTTGTGGTTCTGGTTGTTGAAGTTCCTGGGGTCTGGTGGTTGTGATTCTTGTGGTTCTTGTGTTCTGGTTCTTGGGTTCTGGTTGCTGCGGTTCTGTACTTGTGCTTCTTGGGTTCTGGTTCTTGTGGTTCTCGTTCTTGTGGATCTGGTGATTCTTGTGGGTTGTGGTTCCTGTGGTTCTGCTTCTTGTGGTTCTGGTTCTTGTTATCCTTCTGGCTCTGTTCTTGTGGTTCTGGTTCTTATGGTTTTTGTGGTTCTGCTTTTTGTGGTTCTTGGGTTCTTATTCCTGTGGTTCTTGGAATCGGGTTCTTGTGCTTCTGGTGGTTCTGTTTCCTGTGGTCCTTGTGTTTTTTGTGGTTCTTGTGGTTCTGTTTCTTGCAGTTCAGGTTGTTGTGATTCATGCAGTTCTGCTTTTTGGGATTCTCGTTCTTGTGGTTATTGTGGTTCTGATTCTTGTGCTTCTGGTGGTTCTGTTTTTTTGTATTTCTTGTGGTTCTGGGTGTTGTGGTTCAGGTTCTTTTGGGGTTTTTTGGTTCTGGTTCCTGTGGTTCTTGGGTTGGGGTTCTTGTGGTTCTTGTGTTCTGGTTGTGTGGTTCTGGTGGTTCTGAATCCTGTGATTCTGGTTCTTATTGTTCTTTTTCTTGAGGTTCTTGTGGTTCTGGTTCTTGTGGTTCTGATTCTCGTGGTTCTTGGGATGTGGTGGTTCTGGTTCTTGTGGTTCTTTTATTCGGGTCCTTTGTTTCCTGTGTTATGGATCCTGTGGTTCAGATTCTTGTGGTTCTGGTGGTTCTTGTTCTTGTGGTTCTGGTTCTTGTGGTTCTGGTTCTTGTTGTTCTGGTTCCTGTGGCTCTGATTCTTGTGGTTCTCGTTCTTGTAGTTCTAGTTCTTGTGGCTCTAATTCTTCTGGTTCTGGTTCTTGTGTTTTTTGTGGTACGAGATATGGATAGTACGTTTACTTTTCGTAAGAACCAAATCCTCGAAATGCACTTCCAGAAAATCGTTATCCGGAGTCAGTTCCATCATTCACAGTAACCAAATGATAAAACATCGAAAACAAATCGTTCCTGCATGAGATCTGATTCGATTCTGGTGTTTCAGGCTCTTGTATTTCTGGCTCTTGTGGTTCTCGTTCTTCAGGTTATTGTGGTTCTGATTCTTGTGCGTCTGGTGGTTCTGGTTCTTGTGTTTCTTGTGGGTCTGGATTTTGTGGTTCTGGTTCTTGTGGTTCTGGCTCTTGTGGTTATTGGGTTCTGGTTCTTGTGTTCTGGTTGTAGTGGTTCTGGTTTTTGTGGTTCTTGGGTTCTTGTTGTTGTGGTTGTTGTGGTTCATGTGGTTCTGTTTCTGGTGGTTCTCGTTCTTGTGGCTCTGATTCTTGTGCTTCTGGTGGTTCTAGTTCTTGTGTTTCTTGTGTGCTTGTGGTTCTTGTGTGCTTGTGGTTCTGGTTTTTGGGATTCTTGTGGTTATGTTTCTTGTGATTCTTAAGCTCTGGTTCTTGTGGTTCATGAGTTCTAGTTCTAGTTGTTCTCGTTCTTGTGGTTCTGATTCTTGTGGATCTGGTTCTCGTGGATTTTGTGGTTCTGGTTGTTCTGGTACTTGTGGTTCTTGTGTTCTGGTTCTTGTGTTTTAGTTCTTGAAGTTCTTGGGTTCTGGTTCTTGTGGTTATTGTGGTCCTAATTCTTGTGGTTTTGTGCTTCTTGGGTTCTGGTTCTTGTGCTTCTAGAGCTTCTTGTGCTTCTGGTTCTTGTGGTTCTATTTCTTGTGGTTCTTGTTCTTGTGGTTCTCGTTCTTGTGGTTCTTGTTGTTCTTGGGTTCTGGTTATTGTGGTTTTTGTTCTAGTGGTTCTTGTGTTTCTTGTGGTTCTTGTTCTTGTGGTTCTGGTTCTTGTGGTCCTTGTGGTTCCGGTTCTTGTGATTCTTATAGTTGTTATTGTGGTTCTGATTCTTGTGCTTCTGGTGGTTCTGGTTCTTGTGTTTCTTGTGGGTCTGGTTTTTGTGGTTCTGGTTCTTGTGGTTCTGGCTCTTGTGGTTATTGGGTTCTGGTTCTTGTGTTCTGGTTGTAGTGGTTCTGGTTTTTGTGGTTCTTGGGTTCTTGTTGTTGTGGTTGTTGTGGTTCATGTGGTTCTGTTTCTTGTGGTTCTCGTTCTTGTGGTTCTGATTCTTGTGCTTCTGGTGGTTCTAGTTCTTGTGGTTCTGATTCTTGTGGTTCTTGTGTGCTTGTGATTCTGGTTTTTGGGATTCTTGTGGTTATGGTTCTTGTGATTCTTGAGCTCTGGTTCTTATGGTTCATGAGTTCTAGTTCTAGTTGTTCTAGTTCTTGTGGTTCTGATTCTTGTGGCTGTGGTTCTCGTGGATTTTGTGGTTCTGGTTGTTCTGGAACTTGTGGTTCTTGTGTTTTGATTCTTGTGTTTTGGTTCTTGAAGTTCTTGGGTTTTGGTTCTTGTGGTTATTGTGGTCATAATTCTTGTGGTTTTGTGGTTCTTGGGTTCTGGTTCTTGTGCTTCTAGAGCTTCTTGTGCTTCTGGTTCTTGTGGTTCTATTTCTTGTGGTTCTTGTTCTTATGGTTCTCGTTCTTGTGGTTCTTGTTGTTCTTGGGTTCTGGTTATTGTGGTTTTTGTTCTTCTGGTTCTTGTGTTTCTTGTGGTTCTTGTTCTTGTGGTTCTGGTTCTTGTGGGCCTTGTGGTTCCGGTTCTTGTGATTCTTATAGTTCTGGTTCTTGTGGTTCTTCTGATTCTTGTGGGTTCTGGTTCAGGTGCTTCTGCTTCTTTTCGTTCTGGTTCTTGTGGTTCTATTTGTTCTGGTTCTTGTGGTTCTGGTTTTTGGGATTCTTGTGGTTATGGTTCTTGTGATTCTTGAGCTCTGGTTCATGAGTTCTAGTTCTAGTTGTTCTAGTTCTTGTGGTTCTGGTTGTTGTGTTCTGGTTGTAGCGGTTGTGGTTTTTGTGGTTATTGGGATCTGGTTGTTGTGGTTGTTGTGGTTCATGTGGTTCTGTTTCTGGTGTTCTCGTTCTTGTGGTTCTGATTCTTGTGCTTCTGGTGGTTCTGGTTCTTGTGTTTCTTGTAGTGCTGGTTCTTGTGGTTCTGGGTCTTTGGTTCTTGTGGCTCTGCTTTTTGCGGTTCTGGGGGTTCTAATTCTTGAGGTTCTGGGGTTCTGGTTTTGGGGTTCTTGGGTTCTGGTTGTTGTGGTTCTGGTTCTTGTGATTCTTGGGTTCTGGTTCTTGTGGTTCGGGTTCTTGTGAAACTGGTACGTGTGGTTCTGGTTCTTGTGTTTCTTATGGTTCTGGTTCTTGTGGTTCTGATTCTTATGGTTCATGGATTCTGGTTTTTGTTTTCCCGGTTCTTGTGCTTCTGGTTCTTGTCGTTCTTGTGGTTCTGGCGCTGGTGGGTCTGGTTCCTGTGGTTCTTTCAGTTCTGGTTCTTGTGGCTCTTGTGGTTCGTGTGATTCTTGTGGCTCTTATTCTTGTGGGTTCTTGTGGATGTTGTTGTTCTGGTTCTGGTGGTTCTTGGGGTCTGGTGGTTCTGGTTCTTGTGGTTCTTGTGGTTCTGGTGGCTCTTGTGTTTCCATTGGTTCTGGTTCTTGAGCCTCTGTTTCTTGTGTTTCTGTGGTTCTGGTTCTTGTGTTTCTTGTGCTTCTGGTTCTGGTGGTTCTGGTTCTTGGGGTTCTTGTTGTTGTGGTTCTTCGGATCGGGTTCTTGTGGTTCTTGCGATCACGTGGTTCTGTTTCTTGTTGTTCTGGAGGTTCTGGTTCTGGGGTTCTTGTGGTTCTGATTCTTGTGGTTCTGGTTCCAGTGCTTCTTGTGGTTCTGTTTCTTGTGATTCTGGTTCTTGTGGTTCTTGCCTTCTCGCTCTTGTGGTTTTGTTTCTTGTGGTTCTGTTCCTTGTGTTTCTTGTGGTTCTGGTTTTTGTGGTTTTGGTTCTTGTGGTTCTGGTTCTTGTGGTTATTGGGTTCTGGTTCTTGTGTTCTGGTTGTAGTGGTTCTGGTTTTTGTGGTTCTTGGGTTCTGGTTGTTGTGGTTCATGTGGTTCTGTTTCTTGTGGTTCTCGTTCTTGTGGTTCTGATTCTTGTGCTTCTGGTGGTTCAGGTTCTTGTGTTTCTTGTAGTGCTGGTTCTTATGGTTTTGGGTCTTTGGTTCTTGTGGCTCTGTTTTTTGCCGTTCTTGGAGTTCTGGTTCTTGAGGTTCTGGGGTTCTGGTTCTTGTGGTTCTTGGGTTCTGGTTCTTCTGTTCTGGTTGTTGTGGTTCTGGTTCTTGTGATTCTTGGGTTCTGGTTCTTGTGGTTCGGGTTCTTGTGAAACTGGTACTTGTGGTTCTGGTACTTGTGTTTCTTGTGGTTCTGATTCTTATGGTTCATGGATTCTGGTTTTTGTGCAGCCGGTTCTTGTGGTTCTTGTGCTTCTGGTTTGTGTGGTTCTTGTCGTTCTTGTGGTTCTGGCGCTGGTGGGTCTGGTTCCTGTGGTTCTTTCAGTTCTGGTTCTTGTGGTTCTTGTGGTTTGTGTGATTCTTGTGGCTTTTATTCTTGTGGTTCTTGTGGATCTTGTTGTTCTGGTTCTCGTAGTTCTTGTGGTCTGGTGGTTCTGGTTCTTGTGGTTGTGTTTCTTGTGGTTCTTAGGTTCTGGTTCTTGTGCTTCTTGTGCTTCTCGTCCTTGTGCTTCTAGTTCTTGTTCTAGTGGTTCTCGTTCTTGTGGTTGTTGTTCTTGTTGTTCATCGGTTCTGGTTGTTATGGTTCTTGTTCTTCTGGTTCTTGTGTTCCTTGTGGTTCTTGTTCTTGTGGTTCTGGTTCTTGTGGTCCTTGTTGTTCCGGTTCTTGTGATTCTTATGGTTCTGGTTCTTGTGGTTCTTCTGATTCTTGTGGGTTCTGGTTTATGTGATTCTGCTTCTTTTCGTTCTGGTTCTTGTGGTTCTATTTGTTCTGGTGCTTGTGGTTCTGGTTTTTGGGATTTTTGTGGTTATGGTTCTTGTGATTCTTGAGCTCTGGTTCTTGTGGTTCATGAGTTCTAGTTCTAGTTGTTCTAGTTCTTGTGGTTCTGGTTCTTGTGGTTGTGATTCTTGTGGCTCTGGTTCTCGTGGATATTGTGGTTCTGGTTGTTCTGGTACTTGTGGTTCTTGTGTTCTGGTTCTTGTGTTTTGGTTCTTGAAGTTCTTGGGTTCTGGTTCTTGTGGTTATTGTGGTCCTAATTCTTGTGGTTTTGTGGTTCTTGGGTTCTGGTTCTTGTGCTTCTAGTGCTTCTTGTTCTTCCTGGTTCTTGTGGATCTATTTCTTGTGGTTCTTGTTCTTGTGGTTCTCGTTCTTGTTGTTCTTGTTGTTCTTGGGTTCTGGTTATTGTGTTTTTTGTTCTTCTGGTTCTTGTGTTTCTTGTGGTTCTTGTTATTGTGGTTCTGGTTATTGTGGTCCTTGTGGTTCCGGTTCTTGCGATTCTTATAGTTCTGGTTCTTGTGGTTCTTCTGATTCTTGTGGGTTCTGGTTCAGGTGCTTCTGCTTCTTTTCGTTCTGGTTCTTGTGGTTCTATTTGTTCTGGCTCTTGTGGTTCTGGTTTTTGGGATTCTTGTGGTTCCGGTTGTTGTGATTCTTATAGTTCTGGTTCTTGTGGTTCTTCTGATTCTTGTGGGTTCTGTTTCAGGTGCTTCTGCTTCTTTTCGTTCTGGTTCTTGTGGTTCTATTTGTTCTGGTTCTTGTGGTTCTGGTTTTTGGGATTCTTGTGGTTATGGTTCTTGTGATTCTTGAGCTCTGGTTCTTGTGGTTCACGAGTTCTAGTTCTAGTTGTTCCTTTTCTTGTGGTTCTGGTTGTTTAGATTCCTGGGGTCTCGTGGTTCTGATTCTTGTGGTTCTTGTGTTCTGGTTCTTGTGGTTCCTGTGTTCTGGTTCCCGTGCTTTTGATTCTTGTGGCTATGTCTCTTGTGGTTGTTTTTTGTGGTTGTGGTGGTTCTTGTGGGTCTTGTGGTTCTGGTTCTTGTCGTTCTGGTGCTTGCGGAACTGGTTCTTGTGTTCCTTGAGGTTGCGGTTCCTGTGGTTTAGGTTCTTTTGGGGCTTGTAGTTCTGTTTCCTGTTGTTCTTTGGGTTCTGGTTCTTGTGGTTCTTGTGTTCTGGCTGTTGTGGTTCTGGATATTCTGGTTCCTGTGGTTCTTGTGGTTGGTTCTTTTTCTTGAGGTTCTTCTGGTTCTGGTTCTCGTGTTTCTTGTGGTTCTTGGGAGCTAGTGGTTGTGGTTCTTGGGTTCTGGTTCTGGTGGTTCTGGGCCTTGTGTTCCTGCAGTTCTGCTTCTTTCAGTTCTTGGGCTCTGGGTCTTGTACTACTGATCATTCCCGCATGAGATCTGATTTGATTCTGGTGGTTCTGGTTCTTGTGGTTCTTGTAGTTCTTGTTGTTCTGGTTCTTGTGGCTCTCGTGGTTCTTGTGTTTTTGTGGTTCTGGTTCTTGTAGTTCTTGCATTCTGGTTTTTGTGGTTTTGGTTCTTGTGGTTCTGGCCCTTGTGGTTCAGGTTCTTGTGGTTGTGGTTGTGGATCTTATGGTTCTGGTTTTAGGGATTCTTGTGGTTATGGTTCTTGTGATTCTTGAGCTCTGGTTCTTGTGGTTTATGAGTTCTAGTTCTAGTTGTTCTAGTTCTTGTGGTTCTGGTTGTTGAGGTTCCTGGGGTCTGGTGGTTGTGATTCTTGTGGTTCTTGTGTTCTGGTTCTTGTGGTTCCTGTGTGTTCTGGTTCCCGTGCTTCTGATTATTGTGGTTATGTCTCTTGTGGTTGTTTTTTGTGGTTGTGGTGGTTCTTTTGGGTCTTGTGGTTCTGGTTCTTGTTGTTCTGGTTCTTGTGGTTTGGTTCTTGTGGTTCTGGTTCTTATGTTCCTTGAGGTTGTGGTTCTTGTGGTCCAGGTTCTTTTGGGGCTTGTAGTTCTGCTTCCTGTGGTTCTTTGGGTTCTGGTTCTTGTGGTTCTTGTGTTCTGGCTGTTGTGGTTCTGGATATTCTGGTTCATGTTGTTCTTGTGGTTGAGGTTCTTGTGGATCTGGTTCTCATGTTTCTTGGGATCTGGTGGATGTGGTTCTTGGGTTTTGGTTCTTGTAGTTCTGGGCCTTGTGGTTCTTGCAGTTCTGCTTCTTTTGGTCCTTTGGCTCTGGGTCTTGTACTTGTGATCATTCCAGCATGAGATCTGATTTGATTCTGGTGGTTCTGGTTCTTGTGGTTCTTGTAGTTCAAGTGGTTCTGGTTCTTGTGGTTCTGGTGGTTCTTGTGTTTCTTGTGGTTCTGGTTCTTGTAGTTCTTGCATTCTGGTTTTTGTGGTTTTGATTCTTGTGGTTCTGGCCCTTGTGGTTCAGGTTCTTGTGGATGTGGTTGTGGATGTTGTGGTTCTGATTCTTGTGCTTCTGGTGGTTCTGGTTGTTGTGTTTCTTGTGGTTCTGGTTTTTGTGGTTGTGGTTCTTGTGGTTCTGGTGGTTCTGGGTCTTGGGTTCTGGTTCTTGTGGCTCTTGGATTCTGGTTCTTAAGTTTCTTGAGTTCTGGGTATTGTGGTTCTTGGGTTCTGGTTGTTGTGGTTCTTGGGTTCTGGTTGCTGTGGTTCTGTTCTTCTGTTTCTTGGGTTTGGTTCTTGTGGTTCTCGTTCTTCTGTGTCTGGTACTTGTGGGTCTTGTGGTCCCTGTGGTTCTTATGGTTCTGCTTCTTGTGAATCACAGGTTCTGGTTCTTGGGGTTCTTGTGGTTCTGGTTCTTGTGCTTCTGGTGGTTCGGGTTTTGTGGTTCTTTTTCCGTAGTTCTTGTGTTTCTCGTGGTTCTGGTTCTTGTGGTTCAGGTTATTGAGGTTCTTGTGGTTCTGGTTTTGTGATTCTTGTGGTTCTCGTGGTTCGGGTTCGTGTGGTTCTGGTTCTTGTGGTTCTTGTGTTTCTTGGGTTATTGTGGATCTGGTTATTTTGCTTGCGGTTCTTGTGGTTCTTGCGGTTCCAGAAAATCGCAACATGCAGAATCTTTATCACGTGTTAATTCCACCATTCACAGTAACGAAATGATGAAACGTCGAAAACTGATCATTTCTGCATGAGATCTGATTTGATTCTGGTGGTTCTGGTTCTTGTGGTTCTTGTAGTTCTTGTGGTTCTGGTTCTTGTAGTTCTGGTGGTTCTTGTGTTTCTTGTGGTTCTGGTTCTGGTTCTTGTAGTTCTTGCATTCTGGTTTTTGTGGTTTTGGTTCTTGTGGTTCTGGCCCTTGTGGTTCAGGTTCTTGTTGTTGTGGTTGTGGTTGTGAATCTTGTGTTTCTGATTCTTGTGCTTCTGGTGGTTCTGGTTGTTGTGTTTCTTGTGGTTGTGGTTCTTGTGGTTCTGGTCGTTCCGGGTCTTGGGTTCTGCTCTATGTGGGTCTTGGGTTCTGCTTCTTAACTTTCTTGAGTTCTGGGTATTGTGGTTCTTGGGTTCTGGTTGTTGTGCTTCTTGGGTTCTGGTTGCTGCGGTTCTGTTCTTGTGTTTCTTGGGTTCTGGTTCTTGTGGATCTCGTTCTTGTGGAAATGGTGATTCTTGTGGGTTGTGGTTCTGGTTCTTCTGTTCTGGTTGTTGTGGTTCTGGTTCTTGTGATTCTTGGGTTCTGGTTCTTGTGGTTCGGGTTCTTGTGAAACTGGTACTTGTGGTTCTGGTACTTGTGTTTCTTGTGGTTCTGGTTCTTCTGGTTCTGATTCTTATGGTTCATGGATTCTGGTTTTTGTGCAGCCGGTTCTAGTGGTTCTTGTGCTTCTGGTTCGTGTGGTTCTTGTCGTTCTTGTGGCGCTGGTGGGTCTGGTTCCTGTGGTTCTTTCAGTTCTGGTTCTTGTGGTTCTTGTGGTTTGTGTGATTCTTGTGGCTCTTATTCTTGTGGTTCTTGTGGATCTTGTTGTTCTGGTTCTCGTGGTTCTTGTGGTCTGGTGGTTCTGGTTCTTGTGGTTCTGGTGGTTCTGGTGGTTCTGGGTCTTGGGTTCTGGATCTTGTGGCTGTTGGATTCTGGTTCTTAAGTTTCTTGAGTTCTGGGTATTGTGGTTCTTGGGTTCTGGTTGTTGTGTTTCTTGGGTTCTGGATGCTGTGGTTCTGTTCTACTGTTTCTTGGGTTTTGGTTCTTGTGGTTCTCGTTCTTGTGTTTCTGGTACTTGTGGGTATTGTGTTCCCTGTGGTTCTTATGGTTCTGCTTCTTGTGGATCACGGGTTCTGGTTCTTGGGGTTCTGGTGGTTCTGGTTCTTGAGCTTTGGTGATTCGGGTTTTGTGGTTCTTTTTCCGTAGTTCTTATGGTTCTCGTGGTTCTGGTTCTTGTGGTTCAGGTTCTTGATGTTCTTGTGGTTCTGATTTTGTGATTCTTGTGGTTCTCGTGGTTCGGGTTCTTGTGGTTCTGGCTGTTGTGGTTCTGGATATTCTGGTTACTGTGGTTCTTGTAGTTGGATCTTTTTCTTGAGGTTCTTGTGGTTCTGGTTCTCGTGTTTCTTGTGGTTCTTGGGATCTGTTGGTTGTGGTTCTTGGGTTCTGGTTCTTGTGGTTCTTGGCCTTGTGGTTCTTGCAGTTCTGCTTGTTTTTGGTTCTTGAGCTCTGGGTCTTGTACTTCTGATCATTCCTGCATGAGATCTGATTTGATTCTGGTGGTTCTGGTTCTTGTGGTTCTTGTAGTACTTGTGGTTCTGGTTCTTGTGGTTCTGGTGGTTCTTGTGTTTCTTGTGGTTCTGATTCTTGTAGTTCTTGCATTCTGGTTTTTGTGGTTTTGGTTCTTGTGGTTCTGGCCCTTGTGGTTCAGGGTCTTGTGGTTGTGGATCTTTTGGTTCTGATTCTTGTGCTTCTGGTGGTTCTAGTTGTTGTGTTTCCTGCGGTTCTGGTTTTTGTGGTGGTGGTTCTTGTGGTTCTGGTGGTTCTGGGTCTTGGGTTCTGGTTCTTGTGGCTCTTGGATTCTGGTTCTTAAGTTTCTTGAGTTCTGGGTATTGTGGTTCTTGGGTTCTGGTTGTTGTGGTTCTTGCGTTCTGTTTGCTGTGGTTCTGTTCTTCTGTTTCTTGGGTTTTGGTTCTTGTGGTTCTCGTTCTTGTGTTTCTGGTACTTGTGGGTCTTGTGGTTCTTATGGTTCTGCTTCTTGTGGATTACGGGTTCTGGTTCTTGGGGTTCTTGTGGTTCTGGTTCTTGTGCTTCTGGTGGTTCGGGTTTTGTCATTCTTTTTCCATAGTTCTTGTGGTTCTCGTGGTTCTGGTTCTTGTGGTTCAGGTTCTTTTGGGTTTTTTTTGGTTCTGGTTCTTGTGGTTCTTGGGTTGTGGTTCTTGTGGTTCTTGTGTTCTGGTTGTGTGGTTCTGGTGGTTCTGGATCCTGTGATTCTGGTTCTTGTTGTTCTTTTTCTTGAGGTTCTTGTGGTTCTGGTTCTTGTGGTTCTGATTCTCGTGGTTCTTGGGATCTGGTGGTTCTGGTTCTTGTGGTTCTTTTATTCGGGTCCTTGTGGTTCCTGTGTTATGGATCCTGTGGTTCAGATTCTTGTGGTTCTGGTGGTTCGTGTTCTCGTGGTTCTGGTTCTTGTGGTTCTGGTTCTTGTGGTTCTGGTTCTTGTGGCTCTGATTCTTGTGGTTCTGGTTCTTGTAGTTCTAGTTCTTGTGGCTCTAATTCTTCTGGATCTGGTTCTTGTGTTTTATGTGGTACGAGATACGTATAGTACGTTTACTTTTCGTAAGAACCAAATCCTCGAAATGCACTCGAAAATCGTTATCCGGAGTCAGTTCCATCATTCACAGTGACGAAATGATAAAAAATCGAACACAAATCGTTCCTGCATGAGATCTGATTCGATTCTGGTGGTTCTGGCGCTTGTAGTTCTGGCTCTTGTGGTTCGCGTTCTTCAGGTTATTGTGGTTCTGATTCTTGTGCTTCTGGTGGTTCTGGTTCTTGTGGGTCTGGTTTTTGTGGTTCTGGTTCTTGTGATTCTGGTTCTTGTGGTTATTGGGTTCTGGTTCCTGTGTTCTGGTTGTAGTGGTTCTGGTTTTTGTGGTTCTTGGGTTCTTGTTGTTGTGGTTGTTGTGGTTCATGTGGGTCCGTTTCTTGTGGTTCTCGTTCTTGTGGTTCTGATTCTTGTGCTTCTGGTGGTTCTGGTTCTTGTGTTTCTTGTAGTACTGGTTCTTGTGGTTCTGGGTCTTTGGTTCTTGTGGCTCTGCTTTTTGCGGTTCTGGGGGTTCTGGTTCTTGAGGTTCTGGGGTTCAGGTTCTTGTGGTTCTTGGGTTCTGGTTCTTCTGTTCTGGTTGTTGTGGTTCTGGTTCTGGTGATTCTTGGGTTCTGGTTCTTGTGGTTCGGGTTCTTGTGAAACTGGTACGTGTGGTTCTGGTTCTTGTGTTTCTTATGGTTCTGGTTCTTGTGGTTCTGATTCTTATGGTTCATGGATTCTGGTTTTTGTGCTCCCGGTTCTTGTGGTTCTTGTGCTTCTGGTTCTTGTCGTTCTTGTGGTACTGGCGCTGGTGGGTCTGGTTCCTGTGGTTCTTTCAGTTCTGGTTCTTGTGGTTCTTGTGGTTTGTGTGATTTTTGTGGCTCTTATTCTTGTGGTTCTTGTGGTTCTTGTTGTTCTGGTTCTCGAGGTTCTTGGGATCTGGTGGTTCTGGTTCTTGTGGTTCTTTTATTCGGGTCCTTGTGGTTCCTGTGTTATGGATCCTGTGGTTCAGATTCTTGTGGTTCTGGTGGTTCGTGTTCTCGTGGTTCTGGTTCTTGTGGTTCTGGTTCTTGTGGTTCTGGTTCTTGTGGCTCTGATTCTTGTGGTTCTCGTTCTTGTAGTTCTAGTTCTTGTGGCTCTAATTCTTCTGGATCTGGTTCTTGTGTTTTTTGTGGTACGAGATACGTATAGTACGTTTACTTTTCGTAAGAACCAAATCCTCGAAATGCACTCGAAAATCGTTATCCGGAGTCAGTTCCATCATTCACAGTGACGAAATGATAAAAAATCGAACACAAATCGTTCCTGCATGAGATCTGATTCGATTCTGGTGGTTCTGGCGCTTGTAGTTCTGGCTCTTGTGGTTCGCGTTCTTCAGGTTATTGTGGTTCTGATTCTTGTGCTTCTGGTGGTTCTGGTTCTTGTGGGTCTGGTTTTTGTGGTTCTGGTTCTTGTGATTCTGGTTCTTGTGGTTATTGGGTTCTGGTTCCTGTGTTCTGGTTGTAGTGGTTCTGGTTTTTGTGGTTCTTGGGTTCTTGTTGTTGTGGTTGTTGTGGTTCATGTGGGTCCGTTTCTTGTGGTTCTCGTTCTTGTGGTTCTGATTCTTGTGCTTCTGGTGGTTCTGGTTCTTGTGTTTCTTGTAGTACTGGTTCTTGTGGTTCTGGGTCTTTGGTTCTTGTGGCTCTGCTTTTTGCGGTTCTGGGGGTTCTGGTTCTTGAGGTTCTGGGGTTCAGGTTCTTGTGGTTCTTGGGTTCTGGTTCTTCTGTTCTGATTGTTGTGGTTCTGGTTCTGGTGATTCTTGGGTTCTGGTTCTTGTGGTTCGGGTTCTTGTGAAACTGGTACGTGTGGTTCTGGTTCTTGTGTTTCTTATGGTTCTGGTTCTTGTGGTTCTGATTCTTATGGTTCATGGGTTCTGGTTTTTGTGCTCCCGGTTCTTGTGGTTCTTGTGCTTCTGGTTCTTGTCGTTCTTGTGGTACTGGCGCTGGTGGGTCTGGTTCCTGTGGTTCTTTCAGTTCTGGTTCTTGTGGTTCTTGTGGTTTGTGTGATTTTTGTGGCTCTTATTCTTGTGGTTCTTGTGGTTCTTGTTGTTCTGGTTCTCGTGGTTCTTGGGGTCTGGTGGTTGTGGTTCTTGTGGTTGTGGTTCTTGTGGTTCTGGTGGCTCTTGTGTTTCCGTTGGTTCTGGTTCTTGTGGCTCTGTTTCTTGTGTTTCTGTGGTTCTGGTTCTTGTGTTTCTAGTAGTTCTGGTTCTTATGGTTCTTGTGCTTGCTTCTGGTTCTGGTGGTTCTGGTTCTTGGGGTTCTTGTTCTTGTGGTTCTTCGGATCGGGTTCTTGTGGTTCTTGCGATCACGTGGTTCTGTTTCTTATTGTTCTGGAGGTTCTGGTTCTTCTGGTTCTGGTTCTGGGGTTCTTGTGGTTCTTGTGGTTCTGATTCTTGTGGTTCTGGTTCCAGTGCTTCTTGTGGTTCTGTTTCTTGTGATTCTGGTTCTTGTGGTTCTTGCCTTCTCGTTCTTGTGGTTTTGTTTCTTGTGGTTCTGTTCCTTGTGTTTCTTGTGGTTCTGATTTTTGTGGTTCTGGTTCTTGTGGTTCTGGTTCTTGTGGTTATTGGGTCCTGGTTCTTGTGTTCTGGTTGTAGTGGTTCTGGTTGTTGTGGTTCTTGGGTTCTGGTTGTTGTGGTTGTTGTGGTTCAAGTGGTTCTGTTTCTTGTGGTTCTCGTTCTTTTGGTTCTGATTCTTGTGCTTCTGGTGGTTCAGGTTCTTGTGTTTCTTGTAGTGCTGGTTCTTGTGGTTTTGGGTCTTTGGTTCTTGTGGCTCTGCTTTTTGCCGTTCTTGGGGTTCTGGTTTTTGTGGTTCTGGTTCTTGTGGTTCTGGTTCTTGTGGTTATTGGGTTCTGGTTCTTGTGTTCTGGTTGTAGTGGTTCTGGTTTTTGTGGTTCTTGGGTTCTGGTTGTTGTGGTTGTTGTGGTTCATGTGGTTCTGTTTCTTGTGGTTCTCGCTCTTGTGGTTCTGATTCTTGTGCTTCTGGTGGTTCAGGTTCTTGTGTATTTTATAGTGCTGGTTCTTGTGGTTTTGGGTCTTTGGTTCTTGTGGCTCTGCTTTTTGCCGTTCTTGGGGTTCTGGTTCTTGAGGTTATGGTGTTCTGGTTCTTGTGGTTCTTGGGTTCTGGTTCTTCTGTTCTGGTTGTTGTGGTTCTGGTTCTTGTGATTCTTGGGTTCTGGTTCTTGTGATTCGAGTTCTTGTGAAACTGGTACTTGTGGTTCTGGTACTTGTGTTTCTTGTGGTTCTGGTTCTTGTGGTTCTAATTCTTATGGTTCATGGATTCTGGTTTTTGTGCAGCCGGTTCTTGTGGTTCTTGTGCTTCTGCTTCGTATGGTTCTTGTCGTTCTTGTGGTTCTGGCACTGGTGGGTCTGGTTCCTGTGGTTCTTTCAGTTCTGGTTCTTGAGGTTCTTGTTGTTTGTGTAATTCTTGTGGCTCTTATTCTTGTGGTTCTTGTGGATCTTGTTGTTCTGGTTCTCGTGGTTCTTGGGGTCTGGTGGTTCTGGTTCTTGTTGTTGTGGTTCTTGTGGTTCTTGTGCTTCTTGTACTTCTGGTTCTTGTGTTTCTAGTTCTTGTGGTTCTTGTTCTTGTGGTTCTCGTTCTTGTGGTTGTTGTTCTTGTTGTTCGTCGGTTCTGGTTGTTGTGGTTCTTGTTCTTCTGGTTCTTGTGTTTCTTGTGGTTCTTGTTCTTGTGGTCCTTGTGGTTCCGGTTCTTGTGATTCTTATGGTTCTGGTTCTTGTGGTTCTTCTGATTCCTGTGGGTTCTGGTTCATGTGCTTCTGCTTCCTTTCGTTCGGGTTCTTGTGGATCTATTTGTTTTGGTTCTTGTGGTTCTGGTTTTTGGGATTCTTGTGGTTATGGTTCTTGTGATTCTTGAGCTCTGGTTCTTGTGGTTCATGAGTTCTAGTTCTAGTTGTTCTAGTTCTTGTGGTTCTGGTTGTTGAGGTTCCTGGGGTCTGGTGGTTGTGATTCTTGTGGTTCTTGTGTTCTGGTTCTTGTGATCCCTGTGTTCTGGTTTCCGTGCTTCTGATTCTTGTGGTTATGTCTCTTGTGGTTGTTTTTTGTGGTTGTGGTGGTTCTTGTGGGTTCTGTGGTTCTGGTTCTTGTGTTCCTTGTGGTTGCGGTTCTTGTGGTTCAGGTTCTTTTGGGGCTTGTAGTTCTGGTTCTTGTGATTGTTGTGTTCTGGCTGTTGTGGTTCTGATTCTTGTGGTTCTTGGGATCTGGTGGTTCTGGTACTTGTTCTTTTATTCGGGTCCTTGTGATTCCTGTGTTCTGGATCCTGTGGTCATGATTCTTGTGGTTCTGGTGGTTCTTGTTCTTGTGGTTCTGGTTCTTGTGGTTCTGTCTCTTGTGGTTCTGGTTCTTGTGGCTCTGATTCTTGTGGTTCTGGTTCTTGTTGTTCTGGCGCTTGTGGCTCTGATTCTTCTGGTTCTTGTGTTTTTTGTGGTACGAGATACGTATAGTACGTTTACTTTTCGTAACAAACAAAATCCTCGAAATGCACTTATAGAAAATCGTTATCCTGAGTCAATTCCATTATTCACAGTAACGAAATGACAAAACATCAAACACTAATCATTCCTGCATGAGATCTCATTCGATTCTTGTAATTCTAGCACTGGTGGGTCTGGTTCCTGTGGTTCTTTCAGTTCTCGTTCTTGTGGTTCTTGTGGTTTGTGTGATTCTTGTGGCTCTTATTCTTGTGGTTCTTGTGGATCTTGTTCTGGTTCTCGTGGTTCTTGGGGTCTGGTGGTTCTGGTTCTTGTGGTTGTGGTTCTTGTGGTTCTGGTGGCTCTTGTGGTTCTGTTGGTCCTGGATCTTGTGGTTCTGTTTCTTGTGTTTTTGTGGTTCCGGTTCTTGTGTTTCTTGTAGTTCCGGTTCTTATGTTTCTTGTGCTTCTGGTTCTGGTTCTGGTGGTTCTGGTTCTTGAGGTTCTTGTTCTTGTGGTTCTTCGGATCGGGTTCTTGTGGTTCTTGCGTTCACGTGGTTCTGTTTCTTGTTGTTCTGGAGGTTCTGGTTCTTCTGGTTCTGGTTCTGGGGGTTCTTGTGGTTCTGATTCTTTCTTGTGGTTCTGTTTCTAGTGCTTCTTGTGGTTCTGGTTCTAGTGGTTCTGGTGGTTCTGTTTCTTGTGATTCTGGTTTTTGTGGTTCTTGCCTTCTGGTTCTTGTGGTTTTGTTTCTTGTGGTTCTGTTCCTTGTGGTTCTTGGGGTTCTGGTTCATGTGGTTCGTTGGCTCTGGTTCTTGTGTTTCTTGTGTTCTGGTTGTTGTGGTTCTGGTTGTTGTGGTTCTGGTGTTCTGGTTCCTGTTGTTCAGATTCTTGTTGTTCTGGTGGTTCTTGTGGTTCTGGTGGTTCTGGTTCTTGTGGTTCTGCCTCTTGTGGTTCAGGTTCTTGTGTTTCTTCCAGTTCTGATTCTTGTGGCTCTGGTGGTTCTGGTTCTTGTTTTTCTTGTGGTTCTGATTCTTGTGGCTCTGGTTCTTGTGTTTCTTGTGGTACGAGATTTGCGTAGTACGTTTACTTATGGTAACAAATCAAAATCCTCGAAATGCACTTCTAGAAATTCGCAACATGTAAAATCGTTATCCGGAGTTAATTCCTTCATTCATAGTAACGAAATGATGTAACATCGAAAACTGATCATTCCTGCATGAGATTTGATTTGATTCTGGTGGTTCTGGCTCTTGTGGTTCATGTGGTTCTGGTTCTTGTGTTCTCGTTCTTGTGGTTATTGTGCTTCTGATTCTTGTGCTTCTGGGGTTTCTGGTTTTTGTGTTTCTTGTGGTTCTGCTTCTTGTGGTTCAGGTTCTTTGGTTCGTTTGGTTCTGGTTCATGTGGTTCTTGGGTTCTGGTTGTTGTGGTTCTTGTGTTCTGGTTGTTGTGGTTCTGGTGGTTCTGATTCCTTGTTTCTGGTTCTTGTGGTTTTTGTGGTTCTTGTTCTTGTGGTTCTGGTTATTGGGATCTGGTGGTTGTGGTTCTTGTGGCTTTTGGGTTCTGGTTCTTGTGGTTCTTGTGGTTCGGCTTCTTGTGGTTCTGGGTCTTATTCCTCTGGTTCTTGTGGATCTGGTAGTTCTAGTTCCTGTGGTTCTTGTGGTCCTTGTAGTTGTTATTCTTGTTGTTCTTGTTGTTTTGGTTCTTGGGATCAGGTGGTTCTGGTTCTTGTGGTTCTTTTATTCGGGCCCTTGTGGTTCCTGTGTTCTGATTCCTGTGGTTCAGAGTCTTGTGGTTCTGGTGGTTCTGGTTCTTGTGGTTCTGGTTCTTGTGGTTCTGGTTCTTGTGGCTCTGATTCTTATGGTTCTGGTTCTGGTTCTTGTGTTTCGTGTGGTAGGAGATACGTATAGTACATTTAATTTTCGTAACAAACAAAATCCTCAAAATGCACTTCTAGAAAATCGCAACATGTAAAATCGTTATCCGGAGTCAATTCCATTATTCACAGTAACGAAATGATAAACTATCGAACACTAATCATTCCTGCATTAGATCTGATTCGATTCTGATGGTTCTGGCTCTTGTGGTTCTGGTTCTTGTGATTCTCGTTCTTCAGGTTATTGTGGTTCTGATTCTTGTGCTTCTGGTGGTTCTGATACTTGTTTCTCATGCTTCTGGTTCTTGTGATTCTGGTTCTTGTTGTTATTGGGTACTGGTTCTTGTGGTTTTTGTGTTCTGTTGTAGTGGTTCTGGTTCTTGTGGTTCTTAGGTTCTGGTTGTTGTGGTTGTTGTAGTTCATGTGGTTCTCGTTCTTGTGGTTTTGATTCTTGTGCTTCTGATGGTTCTGGTTCTGGTGTTTCTTGTAGTGCTGGTTCTTGTGGTTCTGGGTCTTTGGTTCTTGTGGCTCTGGTTTTTGCGGTTCTTGGGGTTCTGCTTCTTGAGGTTCTGGGGTTCTGGTTCTTGTGCTTCTGGTCCTTGAAGTTCTGTTTCTTGTGGTTCTGGTTCTTGTGGTTCTGGTTCTTGTGGCTCTGATTCTTATGGTTCTGGTTCTTGTGTTTCTTGTGGTAAGAGATACATATAGTACATTTACTTTTCGTAACAAACAAAATCCTCAAAATGCACTTCTAGAAAATCGCAACATGTAAAATCGTTATCTGGAGTCAATTCCATCATTCATAGTAACGAAATGATAAAACATCGAACACTAATCTTTCCTGCATGAGATCTGATTCGATTCTGATGGTTCTGGCTCTTGTGGTTCTTGTCATTGTGGTTCTCGTTCTTCCGGTTATTGTGGCTCTGATTCTTGTGCTTCTGGTGGTTCTGATACTTGTGTTTCTTGTGCTTCTGGTTCTTGTGGTTCTGGTTCTTGTGGTTCTTGGGTTCTGGTTGTTGTGGTTGTTGTAGTTCATGTGGTTCTCGTGCTTGTGGTTCTGATTCTTGTGCTTCTGATGGTTCTGGTTCTGGTGTTTCTTGTAGTGCTGGTTCTTGTGGTTCTGGGTCTTTGGTTTTTGTGGCTCTGGTTTTTGCGGTTCTTGGGGTTCTGCTTCTTGAGGTTCTGGGGTTCTGGTTCTTGTGGTTCTTGGGTTCTGATTCTTCTGTTCTGGTTGTTGTGGTTCTGGTTCTTGTGATTCTTGGGTTCTGGTTCTTGTGGTTCGGGTTCTTGTGGATCTGGTACTTGTGGTTCTGGTATTTGTGGTTGTTGTGGTTCTGGTTCTTGTGTTTCTTGTGGTTCTGATTCTTATGGTTCGTAGTTTCTGGTTTTTGTGCCTCCAGTTCATGTGGTTTTTGTGCTTCTGGTTCTTGTGCTCCCGGTTCATGTGTTTTTTGTGCTTCTGGTTCTTGTTGTTCTTCTCGTTCTGGCTCTGGTGGTTCTGTTCCTGTGGTTCTTTTAGTTCTGGTTCTTGTGGTTCTTGTGGTTTTTGTGATTATTGTAGCTCTTGTGGATCTGGATCTTGTTGTTCTGGTTCTCGTGGTTCTTGGGGTCTTGTGGTTCTCGTTCTTGTGGTTCTTGTGGTTCTGGTGGCTCTTGTGGCTCTGTTGGTTCTGGTGGCTCTTGTGGTTCTGGTTTTTGTGTTTTGTGGTTCTGGTTCTTGTGTTTCTTGTAGATCTGGTTCTTATGGTTCCTGTGGTTCTTGTGTTCACGTGGTTCTGTTTCTTGTTGTTCTGGAGGTTACGGTTCTTGTGGTTCTGATTCTAGTGCTTCTTGTGGTTCTGTTCCTAGTGGTTCTTGTGGTTCTGTTTCTTGTGATTCTGGTTCGTGTGGTCCTTGCCTTCTGGTTCTTATGGTTTTGTTTATTGTGGTTCTGGTCCTTGAGGTTCTTGGGGTTCTGGTTCATGTGGTTCTTGGGTTCTGGTTCTTGTGTTTCTTGGGTTCTGGTTGTTGTGGTTCTGGTTGTTGTGGTTCTGGTACTTGTGTCTCTGGTTCTTGTGGTTCTGGTGGTTCTGGTTCTTGTGGTTCTGGTGGTTCTGGTTCTTGTGGTTAAGGTTCTTGTGTTTCTTGTGGTTCTGATTATTGTGGCTCTGGTTTTTGTGGTACGAGATTTGCATTGTACGTTTACTTATAGTGACAAATAAAAATCCTCGAAATGCACTTCTAGAAAATCGCAACATGTAAAATGGTTATCCGGAGTTAATTCCATCATGCACAGTAACGAAATGATAAAACGTCGAAAACTGATCATTCCTGCATGAGATTTGATTTGATTCTGGTGTTTCTGGCTCTTGTGGTTCAGCTTCTTGTGGTTCTCGTTCTTGTTGTTATTCTGATTCTTTTGCTTCTGGTGGTTCTGGTTCTTGTGGTTCTTGTGGTTCTGGTTGTTGTGGTTCAGATTATTTTGGTGCTGGTTCTTGTGGTTCTTGGGTTCTGGTTCTTGTTGTTCTTCTGTTCTGGTTGTTGTGGTTCTTGGGGTTATTGTGGTTATGTTACTTGCGGTCATTGTGGTTCTTTTTCTTGAGGATCTTGTGGTTCTGGTTCTTGTGGTTCTTGGGATCTGGTGGTTGTGGTTCTTGTGGTTGTTGGGGTCTGGTTCTTGTGGGTCTTGTGGGTCTTGTGGTTCTGGTTCTTATGGTTCTTGTGGTTCTGCTTGGGTTCTGGTTCTTAAGTTTCTTGAGTTCTGGGTATTGTGGTTCTTGGGTTCTGGTTGCTGCAGTTCTGTTCTTGTGTTTCTTGTGGTTCTCGTTCTTGTGGTTCTGGTGATTCTTGTGGGTTGTCGTTCCTGTGGGTCTTCTTCTTGTGGTTCTGGTTCTTGGTATCCTTCTGGCTCTGGTTCTTGTGGTTCTGGTTCTTATGGTTTTTGTGGTTCTGCTTTTTGTGGTTCTTGGGTTCTTATTCCTGTGGTTATTGGGATCAGGTTCTTGTGGTTCTGGTTCTTGTGCTTCTGGTGGTTCTGGTTCCTGTGGTCCTTGTGGTTTTTGTGTTTCTTGTGGTTCTGGTTGTGGTTCTGGGGATCTGATGGTTCTGATTCTTGTGGTTCTTGTACTCCGGTTCTCGTGATTCCTGTCTTCTGGTTTCCGTGGTTCTGATTCGGGTGGTTCTGTTTCTTGTGGTTCTGTTTTTTGTGTTGTGGTGATTCTTGTGGTTCTTGTGGTTCTAGTTCTGGTTCTTGTGGTTCTGGTTCTTGCGGTTCTGGTGTTTGTGTTTCTTGTGGTTCCGGTTCTTGTGGTTCAAGTTCTTTTGGTTTTTGTAGTACTGCTTCTTGTGGTTCTTGGGTTCTGGTTCTTGTGGTTCTTGTGTTTTGGTTGTTGTGGTTCTGGTGATTCTGGTTCCTGTGGTTCTTGAGGTTCTTTTTCTTAAGGTTCTGGTTCTTGTGGTTCTTGGGATCTGGTAGTTGTGGTTCTTGGGTTCTGGTTCTTGTGGTTCTGGTCCATGTGGTTCTTGCGGTTCTGTTTCTTTTGGTTCTTTGGTTCTGAGTCTTGTACTTCTCGTTTTTGTGGTTCTGGTTCCTGTGGCTCTTGTAGTTGTTATACTTGCGGTTCTTGGGGTTCTTGCGGTTCCAGAAAATCTGGTTTTCTTGTGGCTCTGGTTCTTGCGTTTCGTGTGATACGAGATTTGCTTAGTACGTTCACTTATAGTAACAAATAAAAATTCTCGAAATGCACTTCTAGAAAATCGCAACATGTAAAATCGTTATGCGGAGTTAATTCCATCATTCATAGTAACGAAATGATGAAACATCAGAACCTGACCCACAGGAACGAAAACCTCCAGAACAACTAGAAAAACAAGAAACAGAACCACATGAACCCAAGAACCACAAGAACCCAAGAACCACAAGAACAAGAACCCAAGAACCACAAGAACCAGAACCACCAGAACCAGAACCACAAGTACCAGGACCACAAGAACCATAAGAACCAGAACCACAAGAATAAGAACCACAAGAAACACAAGAACCAGAACCACAAGAACCAGAACCACAAGAACCAGAACCACATAAACCAGAACCACAAGAACCAGAACCAACAGAACCTCAAGAGCACCAGAACCACATGAACAAGAACCACAAGAACCAGAACCGCCAGACCCCAAGAACCACGAGAACCAGAACCAGAAGATCCAGAACCACAAGAATAAGAACCACAAAAATCACACAAACCACAAGAACCAGAACCAAAAGAACCACAGGAACCAGAACCACTAGAGCCAGAATCACAAGAACCACAAGCACAAGAACCAGGAGCACAAGAACCAGAACCAGAACCAGAACCAAAAAAAACACAATACCAGAACCACAAGTTTCAGAAACACTAGAACGAAAACCACAAGAACCAGAACCCAAGAAACACAAGAACAGAACCACAAGAACCAGAACCCAAGAGCCACAAGATCCACAAGTACCACAGGAACCAGAACCACCACAACCACAAGAACCAGAAGTACAAGAACCAAAGAACTAAAAGAAACAGAACAGCAAGAACCGCAAGGACCAGAACCACAAGAACCAGAACCTAAGAACCACAACCACCAGATCCCAAGAACCACAAGAACAAGAACCCCAAGAACCAGAACAACCACAAGAACCTTAAGAAAAAGAACCACAAGAACCACAGGAACCAGAATCACCAACAACCAAAACACAAGAACCAGAACCCAAGAACCACAAGAAGCAGAACCGAAAGAACCTGAACCACAAGAACCGGAGCCACAAGAAACACAAAAACCAGAACCAGAACCGCAAGAACCAGAACCACAAGAACCACCAGAACCGCAAAAAAACAGAACCACAAGAAACAGAACCACAAGAATCAGAACCATGGGAACCAGAAGACAGGAACCACGAGAACCAGAACACAAGAACCACAAGAATCAGAACCAGCAGATCCCTGGAACCACAACAACCAGAACCACAAGAAACAGAACCACGAGAACCATAGGAACCACAGGAACCAGAACTACCAGAAGCACAAGAACCCAGAAGCACAAGAACCCGAACCACAAGAACCCGAACCCAAGAGCCACAGGAATAAGAACCCAAGAACCACAAGAACCAGAACCACAAGAACCATAAGAACCAGAACCACAAGACCCACAAGAACCAGAGCCACATGGACACCAAGAACCAGAAACACAAGAACCACAAGATCCAGAACCACAGGAACAACAAGATCCAAAACCACAAAAACAGAACCAAAAGAACCAAATAAACCAAAATCACAAAAACAACAAGAACTAGAGCTAGAACTCATGAACCACAAGAACCAGAGCACGAGAACCACAAGAAACAATACGACAAGAACCATAACCACAAGAACCCTAAGAACCAGAACCACAAAAACCAGAACCACAAGAACAAAAACCGCAAGATCCAGAACCCAAGAACCACAAGAAGCAGAACCAAAAGAACCACAAGAACTAGAACCAAAAGCCCCACAACAACAAGAACCACAAGAACCAGAACCACAAGTACCTGAAGCACAAGAAGCACAAGAACCAGAGCCACAAGAACCACAAGAACCAGAACCAACCAAAAGAACCAGAACAGCAAGAATCAAATCAGATCTCATGCAGAAATGATCAGTTTTCGACGTTTCATCATTTCGTTACTGTGAATGGTGGAATTAACACCGGATAACGATTTTCCATGTTGCGATTTTCTGGAACCGCAAGAACCACAAGAATCGCAAGTCTAACAACTACAACAGCCACAAAAACCACAGGAACCAGAACCATAAGAACCATAAGAACCAGAAGTACAAGACCCAGAACCAACGAACCAAAAGAAGCAGAACCGCAAGAACCGCAAGGACCAGAATCACAAGAACCAGTACCCAAGAACCATAACCACCAGATCCCAAGAACCACAAGAACAAGAACCACAAGAACCAGAACCAACAGAACCTCAAGAGCACCAGAACCACATAAACAAGAACCACAAGAACCAGAACCACCAGACTCCAAGAAGCACGAGAACCAGAACTACAAGATACAGAACCACAAGAATCACACAAACCACAAGAACCAGAATCAAAAGAACCACAGGAACCAGAGCCACTAGAGCCAGAATCACAAGAACCACAAGCACAAGAACCAGGAGCACAAGAACCAGAACCACAAGAAACACAAGAACCATAACCACAAGAAACACAAGAACCAGAACCATAAGTTTCAGAAACACTAGAACGAAAACCACAAGAACCAGAACCCAAGAAACACAAGAACAGAACCACAACAACCAGAACCCAAGAGCCACAAGAACCACAAAAACCACAGGAACCAGAACCACCAGAACCACAAGAACCAGAAGTACAAGACCCGGAACCAAAGAACCAAAAAAAGCAGAACTGCAAGAAACGCAAGGACCAGAACCACAAGAATCAGAACCCAAGAACCACAAGAACAAGAACCACAAGAACCAGAACCAGAACCACAAGAACCTTAAAAAAAAGAACCACAAGAACTACAGGAACCAGAATCACCACAACACCCAAAACACAAGAACCAGAACCCAAGAACCACAAGAACCAGAACCGAAAGAACTTGAACCACAAGTACCGGAGCCACAAGAAACACAAAAAACCAGAACCAGAACCGCAACAACCGGAACCACAAGAACCACAAGAACCACCAGAACCACAAAAAACAGAACAACAAGAAACAGAACCACAAGAATCAGAACCACAAGAATCAGAACCACAAGAATCAGAACCACGGGAACCAGAAGACAGGAACCACGAGAACCAGAACACAAGAACCACAAGAATTGGAACCAGCAGATCCCCAGAGCCACAACAACCAGAACCACAAAAAACAGAACCAAGAGAACCACAAGAACCACAGGAACCAGAACTACCAGAAGCACAAGAACCCGAACCACAAGAACCCGAACCCAAGAGCCACAGGAATAAGAACCCAAGAACTACAAGAACCTGAACCACAAGAACCATAAGAACCAGAACCACAAGACCCACAAGAACCAGAGCCACAAGGACACCAAGAACCAGAAACACAAGAACCAGAACCACAGGAACCGCAAGATCCAAAACCATAAAAACAGACCCAAAAGAACCAAAATAAACCAGAATCACAAAACAACAAGAACTAGAACAACTAGAACTAGAACTCATGAACCACAAGAACCAGAGCACGAGAACCACAAGAAACATAACGACAAGAACCATAACCACAAGAACCCTAAGAACCAGAACCACAAAAACCAGAACCACAAGAACAAAAAACGCAAGATCCAGAACCCAAGAACCACAAGAAGCAGAACCAAAAGAACTACAAGAACTAGAACCAAAAGAACCACAACAACAAGAACCACAAGAACCAGAACCACAAGAAACTGAAGCACAAGAAGCACAAGATCCGGAGCCACAAGAACCACAAAAAACCACAAGAACCAGAACCCAACAACCACGAGAACCACAAGAACTAGGACTACAATAACCACAAGAACCAGAACCAAAGAACTACAAGAACCAAAACGCAAGAATCGGAAGACAAGAACCACAAGTACCAGAACAACCACAACCACAAGGACCAGAAGTACAAGACCCAGAACCCAAAAACCACAAGAAGCAGAACCACAAAAACCGCAGAACCAGAACAAGAAGAGCCACAAGAACCAGAACCAATAGAACCGCAAGAGCACCAGAACCACATGAACAAGAACCACCAGAACCAGAACCACCAGACCCCAAGAACCACAAGAAACAGAACCACAAGATCCAGAACCACAAGAATAAGAACCACAAGAATCACGAAAACTACAAGAACCAGAACCACAGGAACCAGAACCACGACAGCCAGATTCACAGGAACCACAAGCACAAGAACCACGAGTATAAGAACCAGAACCCAAGAGCCATAAGAACCAGAACCACAAGAATCAGAACCACAAGAAACACAATAACCAGAACCATAACAACCACAAGTACGGGTACCACAAGAACTCGAACCCCAAGAACCAGAACCCAAGAACCACAACAACCACAACAACCAGAACAGAAGAACCAGAACCCAAGAACCACAAAAAGCAGAACCTCAAGAACCATAACCTCAAGAACCAGAACCCAAGAACCACAAGAACCAGAACCGAAAGAACCTGAACCACAAGTACCGGAGCCACAAGAAACACAAAAAAACCAGAACCAGAACCGCAAGAACCAGAACCACAAGAACCACCAGAACCACAAAAAAACAGAACAACAAGAAACAGAACCACAAGAATCAGAACCACAAGAATCAGAACCACGGGAACCAGAAGACAGGAACCACGAGAACCAGAACACAAGAACCACAAGAATTGGAACCAGCAGATCCCCAGAGCCACAACAACCAGAACCACAAGAAACAAAACCAAGAGAACCACAAGAACCACAGGAACCAGAACTACCAGAAGCAGAAGAACCCGAACCACAAGAACCCGAACCCAAGAGCCACAGGAATAAGAACCCAAGAACCACAAGAACCAGAACCACAAGAACCATAAGAACCAGAACCACAAGACCCACAAGAACCAGAGCCACAAGGACACCAAGAACCAGAAACACAAGAACCAGAACCACAGGAACCGCAAGATCCAAAACCACAAAAACAGAACCAAAAGAACCAAATAAACCAGAATCACAAAACAACAAGAACTAGAACAACTAGAACTAGAACTCATGAACCACAAGAACCAGAGCACGAGAACCACAAGAAACATAACGACAAGAACCATAACCACAAGAACTCTAAGAACCAGAACCACAAAAACCAGAACCACAAGAACAAAAAACGCAAGATCCAGAACCCAAGAACCACAAGAAGCAGAACCAAAAGAACTACAAGAACTAGAACCAAAAGAACCAGAACCACAAGAACCTGAAGCACAAGAAGCACAAGATCCGGAGCCACAAGAACCACAAAAAACCACAAGAACCAGAACCCAACAACCACCAGAACCACAAGAACTAGGACTACAATAACCACAAGAACCAGAACCAAAGAACTACAAGAACCAAAACGCAAGAATCGGAACACAAGAACCACAAGTACCAGAACAACCAGAACCACAAGGACCAGAAGTACAAGACCCAGAACCCAAGAACCACAAGAAGCAGAACCACAAAAACCGCAGGACCAGAACAAGAAGAGCCACAAGAACCAGAACCAATAGAACTGCAAGAGCACCAGCATCACATGAACAAGAACACCAGAACCAGAACCACCAGACCCCAAGAACCACAAAAAACAGAACCACAAGATCCAGAACCACAAGAATAAGAACCACAAGAATCACGAAAACTACAAGAACCACAACAACCACAACAACCAGAACAGAAGAACCAGAACCCAAGAACCACAAAAACCAGAACCTCAAGAACCATAACCTCAAGAACCGCAGAAACCAGAGCCGCAAGAACCAAAGAACCAGAACCACAAGATCATAAGTACAAGAAACACAACAACCAGAATCACCAGAAGCACAAGAATCAGAACCACAATACCACAAGAACGAGAACCACAACAAGAACCACAAGAGCCAGAACCTCCAGAATCAAATCAGATCTCATGCAGGAATGATTAGTGTCCGATGTTTTATCATTTCGTTACTGTGAATGATGGAATTGACTCCGGATAACGTTTGTTTGTTACGAAAAGTAAACGTACTATACATACCTCATACTACAAGAACCAGAACCTCAAAACAAGAGCCACAAGAACCAGAACTCCAAGAACCAGAACCACAAGAACCACAACCACAAAAACCAGAACCACAAGAAACACAACAACCAGAACCATCAGAAGCACCAGAATCACAACCACAAAATCCACAACCACAAGAACCAGAACTACCTGACGCACAAGGGCCAGAACCACAAGAACCCAAACCACAAAAACCAGAATGCAAAAACTACAAGAACCAGAACAACAAGAAACACAAGAACTACCAGAACTACAAGAACCAGAACCACAACAACCAAAAGAAACAGAACCACCAGAATCAAATCAGATCTCATGCAGAAATGATCAGTTTTCGACGTTTCATCATTTCGTTACTGTAAATGGTGGAATTAACACCGGATAACGCTTTTCCATGTTGCGATTTTCCGGAACCGCAAGAACCACAAGAATCGCAAGTATAACAACTACAAGAGCCACAAGACCCACAAGAACCACAGGAACCAGAACCACCAGAACCATAAGAACCAGAAGTACAAGACCCAGAACCAAAAAACCAAAAGAAGCAGAACCGCAAGAACCGCAAGAACCAGAATCACAAGAACCAGTACCCAAGAACCACGACGACCAGATCCCAAGAACCACAAGAACAAGAACCACAAGAACCAGAACCACAAGAACCTCAAGAAAAAAGATCCACAGGAACCAAATTCACCAGAACCTCAACAACCAAAACACAAGAACCACAAGAACCAGAACCCAAGAACCACAAGAAGCAGAACTACAAGAACCAAAAGAACCGGAACCACAAGAAACACAAAAACCAGAACTGCAAGAACCAGAACCACAGAACCAGAACCACAAGAACCAGAACCACAAGAACCACAAAAAACAGAACCACAAGAAATAGAACCACAAGAATCAGAACCACGGGAACCAGAATCACGGGAACCAAAACACAAGAACCACAAGCATCAGAACCACCAGATTACCGGAACCGCAACAACCAGAACCACAAGAAACAGAACCACGGGAACCACAAGAACCATAAGAACCACAGGATCCAGAACCGTCAGAAGCAGAAGAACCAGAACCACAAGAACCGGATCCCAAGAACCACAGGAATAAGAACCCAAGAACCACAAGAACCAGAACCATAAGAACCATAGGACCCAGAACCACAAGACCCAGAACCACAAGAACCAGAGCCACAAGGACACCAAGAACCAGAAACACAAGAACCACAAGAACCAGAACCACAGGAACAACAAGATCAGAATCAAATGAACCAGAATCACAAGAACCACAAGAACTAGAACAACTAGAACTAGAACTCATGAACCACAAGAACCAGAGCACGAGAACCACAAGAAACATAACCACAAGAACCATAACCACAAGAACCCTAAGAACTAGAACCACAAGAACCAGAACGAAAAGAACCGGAACCACAAGAAGCAGAACCACAGGAACAACAACCCACAAGAATCAGCAAAACCACAAGAACCAGAACCACAAGAATCACAAGAACCAGAACCACAAGGGCCACAATAACCAGAATCTCAAGAACCTGAACCACAAGAACCATAAAAACCAGAACCACAAGAACAAGAACCGCAAAATCCAGAACCCAACAACCACAAGAAGCAGAAGCAAAAGAACCACAAGAACTAGAACCAAAAGAACCACAAGAACAAGAACCACAAGACCGAGAACCACAAGAACCCGAAGCATAAATGCACAAGAACCAGCACCATAAGAACCACAAGAACCACCATAACCACAAGAACTAGGGCCACAATAACCACAAGAACCAGAACCGAAGAACTACAAGAAACAAAACACAAGAATCAGAACAATCAGAACCACAAGAAACCCAAGAACCACAAGAACCACAAGAATAACAACTACAAGAACCACCAGAACCACAAGGACCAGAAGTACAAGACCCAGAACCCAAGAACCGCAAGAAGCAGAACCACAAAAACCGCAATAACCAGAACCACAAGAACCAGAACCAACAGAATCACCAAGAGCACCAAAACCACTTGAACAAGAACCACCAGAACCAGAACCACCACCAGAACCAGAACCATCAGTCCCCAAGAACCACGAGAACCAGAACTGCAAGATCCAGAACCACAAGAATAAGAACCACAAGAATCACAAAAACTATAAGAACCACAAGAACCAGAACCACAAGAACCAAAACCAAAAGAACCACAGGAACCAGAAACACTAGAGCCAGAATCACAAGAACCACAAGGACCACAAGCACCACAAGCACAAGAACCAGGAGCATAAGAACCAGAACCCAAGAGCCATAAGAACCAGAACCACAAGAACCACAAGAAGCAGAACCACAAGAAACACAATAACCAGAACCATAACAACCACAAGTACCAGAACCACAAGAACTTGAACCCCAAGAACCAGAACCCAAGAACCACAAGAACCAGAACCACAACAACCAGAACACAAGAACCAGAACCCAAGAACCACAAGAACCGCAAGAACCAGAACCACAATTACTAGAACCAACAGAACCACAAGAGCACCAGAACCACATGAACACGAAACACAAGAACCAGAACCACCAGACCCCCAAGAACCACGAGGACCAGAACCACAAGATCCAGAACCACAAGAATAAGAACCACAAGAATAAGAACCACAAGAATCACAAAAACTACAAGAACCACAAGAACCAGAACCAAAAGAACCACAGAAACCAGAAACACAAGAGCCAGAATCAGAAGAACCACAAGAACCACAAGCACAAGAACCAGGAGCATAAGAACCAGAACCCAAGAGCCATAAGAAGCAGAACCACAAGAAGCAGAACCACAAGAAACACAATAACCAGAACCATAACAACCACACCACAAGTACCAGAACCACAAGAACTCGAACCCCAAAAACCAGAACCCAAGAACCACAACAACCAGAACCACAACAACCAGAATTGAAGAACCAGAACCAAAGAACCGCAAGAACCAGAACCTCAAGAACAAGAACCTCAAGAACCGCAAAAACCAGAGCCGCAAGAACCAAAGAACCAGAACCACAAGAACCAGAACCACAAGAAGCACAACAACCATAACCATCAGAAGCACCAGAATCACAACCACAAGATCCACAACCACAAGAACCAGAACCATTTGAAGCACAGGGCCAGAACCACAAGAACCAAAACCAGAATGCAAGAACTACAAGAACCAGAACAAGAAACACAAGAACCACCAGAACCACAAGAACCAGAACCACAACAAATACAAGAACCAAAACCACCAGAATCAAATCAAATCTCATGCAGGAATGATCAGTTTTCGACGTTTCATCATTTCGTTACTGTGAATGGTGGAATTAACACCGGAAAACGATTTTCCATGTTGCGATTTTCTGGAACCACAAGAACCGCAAGTATAACAACTACAAGAGCCACAAGAACCACAGGAACCAGCACCACCAGAACCACAAGATCTAGAAGTACAAGAACCAGAACCAAAGAACCAAAAGAAGCAGAACTGCAAGAACCTCAAGAAGCAGAACCGCAAGAACCGCAAGGACCGCAAGGACCAGAATCACAAGAACCAGAACCCATGAACCACAACCACCAGATCCCAAAGAACCACAAGAACAAGAAACTCAAGAACCAGAACCACAAGAACCTCAAGAAAAAGATCAACAAGAACCACAGGAACCAGTTCTTGGGGTTCGAGTTCTTGTGGTTCTGGTAACCACAAGAACCATAACCACAAGAACCCTAAGAACCAGAACCACAAGAACCAGAACGAAAAGAACCAGAACCACAAGAAGCAGAACCACAGGAACAGCAACACACAAGAATCAGCAGAACCATAAGAACCAGAACCACAAGAACCAGAACCACAAGAATCACAAGAACCGGAACCACAAGAACCAGAACCACAAGGGCCACAAGAAAGAGAATCACAAGAACCTGAACCACAAGAACCACAAGAACCACAAAAACCAGAACCACAAGAACAAGAACCGCAAGATCCAGAACCAAGAACCACAAGAAGCAGAAGCAAAAGAACCACAAGAACCAAAACCAAAAGAACCACAAGAACAAGAACCACAAAAAGCCGAAGCACAAGAAGCACAGGAACCAGAGCCACAAGAACCACAAGAACCACAAGAATCAGAACCCAAGACCACCAGAACCACAAGAACTAGGGCCACAATAACCACAAGAACCAAAACTGAAGAACTACAAAAACTAAAACACAAGAATCAGAACACAAGAACTATAAGTACCAGAACAACGAGAACCACAAGAAACCCAAGAACCACAAGAACCACAAGAATAACAACTACAAGAACCACAAGAACCAGAACCACCAGAAGCACAAGACCCAGAACCACAATAACCACAAGAACGAGAACCACCAGAACCAGAACCACAAGAGCCAGAGCCTCCAGAACCAAATCAGATCTTATGCAGGAATGATTAGTGTTCGATGTTTTATCATTTCGTTACTGTGAATGATGGAATTGACTCCGGATAACTATTTTACATGTTGCGATTTTCTAGAAGTGCATTTCGAGGATTTTGTTTGTTATGAAAAGAAAACGTACTATACATACCTCATACCACAAGAACCACAAAAAACAGAACCTCAAGAAACTTAAGAACCAGAAACCAAGAGCCACAAGAACCAGAACCCCAAGAACCAGAACCACCAGAACCACAACCACAAAAACCAGAACTACAAGAAACACAACAACCAGAACCATCAGAAGCTCCAGAATCACAACCACAAGATCCACAACCACAAGAACCAGAACCATTTGAAGCACAGGGCCAGAACCACAAGAACCAAAACCAGAATGCAAGAACTACAAGAACCAGAACAAGAAACACAAGAACCACCAGAACCACAAGAACCAGAACCACAACAAATACAAGAACCAAAACCACCAGAATCAAATCAAATCTCATGCAGGAATGATCAGTTTTCGACGTTTCATCATTTCGTTACTGTGAATGGTGGAATTAACACCGGAAAACGATTTTCCATGTTGCGATTTTCTGGAACCACAAGAACCGCAAGTATAACAACTACAAGAGCCACAAGAACCACAGGAACCAGCACCACCAGAACCACAAGATCTAGAAGTACAAGAACCAGAACCAAAGAACCAAAAGAAGCAGAACCGCAAGAACCTCAAGAAGCAGAACCGCAAGAACCGCAAGGACCGCAAGGACCAGAATCACAAGAACCAGAACCCATGAACCACAACCACCAGATCCCAAAGAACCACAAGAACAAGAAACTCAAGAACCAGAACCACAAGAACCTCAAGAAAAAGATCAACAAGAACCACAGGAACCAGTTCTTGGGGTTCGAGTTCTTGTGGTTCTGGTGACCACAAGAACCATAACCACAAGAACCCTAAGAACCAGAACTACAAGAACCAGAACGAAAATAACCAGAACCACAAGAAGCAGAACCACAGGAACAGCAACCCACAAGAATCAGCAGAACCACAAGAACCAGAACCACAAGAACCAGAACCACAAGAATCACAAGAACCGGAACCACAAGAACCAGAACCACAAGGGCCACAAGAAAGAGAATCACAAGAACCTGAACCACAAGAACCACAAGAACCACAAAAACCAGAACCACAAGAACAAGAACCGCAAGATCCAGAACCCAAGAACCACAAGAAGCAGAAGCAAAAGAACCACAAGAACCAAAACCAAAAGAACCACAAGAACAAGAACCACAAAAAGCCGAAGCACAAGAAGCACAGGAACCAGAGCCACAAGAACCACAAGAACCACAAGAATCAGAACCCAAGACCACCAGAACCACAAGAACTAGGGCCACAATAACCACAAGAACCAAAACTGAAGAACTACAAAAACTAAAACACAAGAATCAGAACACAAGAACTATAAGTACCAGAACAACGAGAACCACAAGAAACCCAAGAACCACAAGAACCACAAGAATAACAACTACAAGAACCACAAGAACCAGAACCACAAGGACCAGAAGTACAAGACACAGAACCTTAGAACCACAAGACGCAGAACCACAAAAATCGCAAGAACCAGATCCACGAGAACCAGAACCAACAGAACTACAAGAGCACCACATGAACAAGAACCACCAGAACCAGAACCACCAGACCCCAAGAATACGAGAACCAGAACCACAAGATCCAGAACCACAAGAATAAGAACCACAAGAATCACAAAAACTACAAGAACCACAAGAACCAGAACCAAAAGAACCACAGGAACCAGAAACAGTAGAGCCAGAATCACAAGAACCACAAGCACAAGAAACAGGAGCATAAGAACCAGAACCGAAGAGCCAAAAGAAGCAGAATCACAAGAAATAGAATAACAAGAAACACAATAACCAGAACCATAACAACCACAAGTAGCAGAACCACAAGAACTCGAACCCCAAGATCCAGAACCCAAGAACCACAACAACCAGAACCACAACAACCAGAACAGAAGAACCAGAACCCAAGAACCACAAGACGCAGAACCTCAAGAACAAGAACCTCAAGAACCGCAAAAACCTGAGCCGCAAGAACCAAAGAACCAGAACCACAAGAACCATAACTACAAGAAACACAAGAAACAGAACCACCAGACGCACAAGAACCAGAGCCACAATAACCACAGGAACGAGAACCACAAGAACCAGAACCACAAGAGCCAGAACCTCCAGAATCAAATCAGATCTCATGCAGAAATAATTAGTGTTCGATGTTTTATCATTTCGTTACTGTGAATGATGGAATTGACTCCGGATAACGATTTTACATGTTGCGATTCAAGAAGTGCATTTCGAGATTGTGCTTGTTACGAAAAGTAAACGTACTATACATACCTCATGCCACAAGAACCACAAAAACCAGAACCTCAAGAATCAGAGCCACAAGAATCAGAACCACAATAATCAGAACCAGAATTACCAGAACCACCAGAACCACCAAAAACAAGAACCACCAAAACCACAAGAATCAGAACACAGGAACCACAAGAACCCGAATAAAAGAACCAGAACCACCAGAACCACAGGAAAGAGAAGTACAAGACCCATAACCTAAGAACCAAACGAAGCAGAACTGCAAGGACCAGAATCACAAGAACCACAACCACCAAATCCCAAGAACCACAAGAACCAGAACCACAAGAACCAGGACCACAAGAACATCAAGAAAAAGAACCACAAGAAAAAGAACCACAAGAAAAGGAACCAGAAGAAAAAGAAACACAGGAACCAGAATCTCAGAACCACAACAGCCAGAACACAAGAACCAGAACCCAAGAACCACAAGAAGCAGAACGACAAGAACCAAAAGAACCGGAACCACAAGAATCGGAACAAGACACACAAGAACCAGAACCACACGAAGCACAAGAATCAGAACAACAATAACCACAAGAACGAGAACCACAAGAATCAGAACAAGACACACAAGAACCAGAACCACAAGAACCACAAGAACCAGAACCAAAAGAACCACAGGAACCAGAAACAGTAGAGCCAGAATCACAAGAACCACAAGCACAAGAAACAGGAGCATAAGAACCAGAACCGAAGAGCCAAAAGAAGCAGAATCACAAGAAATAGAACAAGAAACACAATAACCAGAACCATAACAACCACAAGTAGCAGAACCACAAGAACTCGAACCCCAAGATCCAGAACCCAAGAACCACAACAACCAGAACCACAACAACCAGAACAGAAGAACCAGAACCCAAGAACCACAAGACCCAGAACCTCAAGAACAAGAACCTCAAGAACCGCAAAAACCTGAGCCGCAAGAACCAAAGAACCAGAACCACAAGAACCATAACTACAAGAAACACAAGAACCAGAACCACCAGACGCACAAGAACCAGAGCCACAATAACCAGAGGAACGAGAACCACAAGAACCAGAACCACAAGAGCCAGAACCTCCAGAATCAAATCAGATCTCATGCAGAAATAATTAGTGTTCGATGTTTTATCATTTCGTTACTGTGAATGATGGAATTGACTTCGGATAACGATTTTACATGTTGCGATTCAAGAAGTGCATTTCGAGATTGTGCTTGTTACGAAAAGTAAACGTACTATACATACCTCATGCCACAAGAACCACAAAAACCAGAACCTCAAGAATCAGAGCCACAAGAATCAGAACCACAATAATCAGAACCAGAATTACCAGAACCACCAGAACCACCAAAAACAAGAACCACCAAAACCACAAGAATCAGAACACAGGAACCACAAGAACCCGAATACAAGAACCAGAACCACCAGAACCACAGGAAACAGAAGTACAAGACCCATAACCTAAGAACCAAAAGAAGCAGAACTGCAAGGACCAGAATCACAAGAACCACAACCACCAAATCCCAGGAACCACAAGAACCAGAACCACAAGAACCAGGACCACAAGAACCTCAAGAAAAAGAACCACAAGAAAAAGAACCACAAGAAAAGGAACCAGAAGAAAAAGAACCACAGGAACCAGAATCTCAGAACCACAACAACCAGAACACAAGAACCAGAACCCAAGAACCACAAGAAGCAGAACGACAAGAACCAAAAGAACCGGAACCACAAGAATCGGAACAAGACACACAAGAACCAGAACCACAAGAATCGGAACAAGACACACAAGAACCAGAACCACAAGAAGCACAAGAATCAGAACAACAATAACCGCAAGAACGAGAACCACAAGAATCAGAACCGCATGAACCACAAGAGCCAGAACCACCAGAATCAAATCCAATCTCCTGCGGGAATGATCAATTTCCGATGTTTTATCATTTCGTTACTATGAATGATGGAATTAACTCCGGATAACGATTTTACATGTTGCGATTTTCTAGAAGTGCAAATCGAGGATTTTGATTTGTTACTATAAGTAAACGTACTACTTAAATTTCGTACCACAAGAAACACAAGAACCAGAGCCACAAGAATCAGAACCACAAGAAACACAAGAACCTGAACCACAAGAAACAGAACCACGAGACCCAGAACCACCAGATCCCAAGAACCACGAGAACCAAAACCACAAGATCCAGAACCACAAGAATGAGAACCACAAGAATAACAAGAATCAGAGAAACCACAAGAACCACAAGAACCAGAACCAAAAAACAACAGGAACCAGAACCACTAGAGCCAGAATCACAAGAACCAGAATCACAAGAACCACAAGCACGAGAACCAGAAACCAAGAGCCATAGGAACCAGAACCACAAGAACCGCAAGAACCAGAACCACAGGAAACACAAGAACCAGAACCATAACAACCACAAGTACCAGAACTACAAGTTCCAGAACCACAAGAACTAGAACCCCAAGAACCAGAACCCAAGAACCACAAGAACCAGAACCACAACAACCAGAACAGAAGAACTAGAACCCAAGAACCACAACAACCAGAACCACAGAACCTCAAGAACCAGGACGTCAAGAACCGCAAAAACCAGAGCCACAAGAACCAAAGAACTAGAACCACAAGAACCAGAACTACAAGAAACACAAGAACCAGATCCACCAAAAGCACAAGAATCAGAACCACAATAACCACAGGAACGAGAACCACAAGAATGAGAACCGCAAGAACCAGAACCACAAGCGCCAGAACCACCAGAATCAAATCAGATCTCATGCAGGAATGATTAGTGTCCTATGTTTTATCATTTCGTTACTGTGAATGATGGAATTGACTCCTGATAACGATTTTACATGTTGCGATTTTCTAGAAGTGCATTTCGAGGATTTTGTTTCTAACGAAAAGTAAACATACTATGCATACCTCATACCACAAGAACCAGAACCTCAAGAATCAGAGCCACAAGAACCAGAACCACAAGAACCAGAACCTCAAGAACCAGAATTACCAGAACCATCAGAACCACAAGAACCACCAAAACCACAAAAATCTGAACCACAGGAACCAGAACACTGGAACCACAAGAACCCGAATACAAGAACCCCAAGAGCCAGAACCACCAGATCCCAAGAACCACAACAACCAGAACCACAAGAACTGCAAGTATAACAGCTACAAAAGCCACAGGAACCTGAACCACCAGAACCAGAAGTACAGGACCCAGAACCCAAGAACCAAAAGAAGCAGAACTGCAAGAACTGCAAGGATCAGAACCACAATAACCAGAACCAAAGAACCACAACCACCAGATCCCAAGAACCACAAGAACCAGAACCACAAGAACCAGGACCACAAGAACCTCAAGAAAAAAAACAACAAGAAAAAGAACCACAAGAACCACAGGAACCAGAATCACCAGAACCACAACAGCCAGAACACAAGAACCACAAGAACCAGAAACCAAGAACCACAAGAAGCAGAACTACAATAACCATAAGAACCGGAACCACAAGAACCGGTGTGACAGGAATGATAGTCCGTAGGAACGTTAGTCCCTCTGGACTATTATTCCGTGGAATTATAGTCCTAGATCTAACATTCCTAGGAATAGTAGTCCGCCGGACTACTATTCCTAGGAATGTTAGACCTAGGACTATAATTCCGCGGAATAATAGTCCAGAGGGACTAATTTTCCTACTGACTATCATTCCTGTCACACCGGAACGACAAGAAACACAGGAACCAGAACCACCAGAAGCACAAGAATCAGAACCACAATAACCACAAGAACTGGAACCACATGAACCACAAGAGCCAGAACCACCAGAATCAAATCAAATCTCCTGCAGGAAGAGTTCGATGTTTCATCATTTCGTTACTATGAATGATGGAATTAACGCCGGATAACGATTTTACATGTTGCGATTTTCTAGAAGTGCATTTCGAGGATTTTGATTTGTTTCTATAAGTAAACGTACTTCTCAAATTTCGTACCACAAGAAACACAAGAACCAGAGCCACAAGAATCAGAACCAAGAAACAAGAAACACAAGAACCTGAACCACAAGAAACAGAACCACAAGAACCAGAACCACAAGACCCAGAACCACCAGAAGCACAAGAACCAGAAACACAAGAACGACAAGAACCAGAAGCCAAGAACCACATGAAACAGAACCCCAAGAACCCCAATGACCAGAACCACAAGAACCAGAACCACAAGACCCAGAACCACCAGAAGCACAAGAACCAGAAACACAAGAACGACAAGAACCAGAACCCAAGAACCACATGAAACAGAACCCCAAGAACCCCAATGACCAGAACCACAAGAAACGAAACCACAAGAAACGAAACCACAAGAACCACAAGAACTAGAATCACAAGAAACAGAACCACAAGAAACAGAACCACAAGAATCAGAACCACGGGAACCAGAAGACAGGAACCACGAGAACCAGAACACAAGAACCACAAGAATTGGAACCAGCAGATCCCCAGAGCCACAACAACCAGAACCACAAGAAACAAAACCAAGAGAACCACAAGAACCACAGGAACCAGAACTACCAGAAGCAGAAGAACCCGAACCACAAGAACCCGAACCCAAGAGCCACAGGAATAAGAACCCAAGAACCACAAGAACCAGAACCACAAGAACCATAAGAACCAGAACCACAAGACCCACAAGAACCAGAGCCACAAGGACACCAAGAACCAGAAACACAAGAACCAGAACCACAGGAACCGCAAGATCCAAAACCACAAAAACAGAACCAAAAGAACCAAATAAACCAGAATCACAAAACAACAAGAACTAGAACAACTAGAACTAGAACTCATGAACCACAAGAACCAGAGCACGAGAACCACAAGAAACATAACGACAAGAACCATAACCACAAGAACTCTAAGAACCAGAACCACAAAAACCAGAACCACAAGAACAAAAAACGCAAGATCCAGAACCCAAGAACCACAAGAAGCAGAACCAAAAGAACTACAAGAACTAGAACCAAAAGAACCAGAACCACAAGAACCTGAAGCACAAGAAGCACAAGATCCGGAGCCACAAGAACCACAAAAAACCACAAGAACCAGAACCCAACAACCACCAGAACCACAAGAACTAGGACTACAATAACCACAAGAACCAGAACCAAAGAACTACAAGAACCAAAACGCAAGAATCGGAACACAAGAACCACAAGTACCAGAACAACCAGAACCACAAGGACCAGAAGTACAAGACCCAGAACCCAAGAACCACAAGAAGCAGAACCACAAAAACCGCAGGACCAGAACAAGAAGAGCCACAAGAACCAGAACCAATAGAACTGCAAGAGCACCAGCATCACATGAACAAGAACACCAGAACCAGAACCACCAGACCCCAAGAACCACAAAAAACAGAACCACAAGATCCAGAACCACAAGAATAAGAACCACAAGAATCACGAAAACTACAAGAACCACAACAACCACAACAACCAGAACAGAAGAACCAGAACCCAAGAACCACAAAAACCAGAACCTCAAGAACCATAACCTCAAGAACCGCAGAAACCAGAGCCGCAAGAACCAAAGAACCAGAACCACAAGATCATAAGTACAAGAAACACAACAACCAGAATCACCAGAAGCACAAGAATCAGAACCACAATACCACAAGAACGAGAACCACAACAAGAACCACAAGAGCCAGAACCTCCAGAATCAAATCAGATCTCATGCAGGAATGATTAGTGTCCGATGTTTTATCATTTCGTTACTGTGAATGATGGAATTGACTCCGGATAACGTTTGTTTGTTACGAAAAGTAAACGTACTATACATACCTCATACTACAAGAACCAGAACCTCAAAACAAGAGCCACAAGAACCAGAACTCCAAGAACCAGAACCACAAGAACCACAACCACAAAAACCAGAACCACAAGAAACACAACAACCAGAACCATCAGAAGCACCAGAATCACAACCACAAAATCCACAACCACAAGAACCAGAACTACCTGACGCACAAGGGCCAGAACCACAAGAACCCAAACCACAAAAACCAGAATGCAAAAACTACAAGAACCAGAACAACAAGAAACACAAGAACTACCAGAACTACAAGAACCAGAACCACAACAACCAAAAGAAACAGAACCACCAGAATCAAATCAGATCTCATGCAGAAATGATCAGTTTTCGACGTTTCATCATTTCGTTACTGTAAATGGTGGAATTAACACCGGATAACGCTTTTCCATGTTGCGATTTTCCGGAACCGCAAGAACCACAAGAATCGCAAGTATAACAACTACAAGAGCCACAAGACCCACAAGAACCACAGGAACCAGAACCACCAGAACCATAAGAACCAGAAGTACAAGACCCAGAACCAAAAAACCAAAAGAAGCAGAACCGCAAGAACCGCAAGAACCAGAATCACAAGAACCAGTACCCAAGAACCACGACGACCAGATCCCAAGAACCACAAGAACAAGAACCACAAGAACCAGAACCACAAGAACCTCAAGAAAAAAGATCCACAGGAACCAAATTCACCAGAACCTCAACAACCAAAACACAAGAACCACAAGAACCAGAACCCAAGAACCACAAGAAGCAGAACTACAAGAACCAAAAGAACCGGAACCACAAGAAACACAAAAACCAGAACTGCAAGAACCAGAACCACAGAACCAGAACCACAAGAACCAGAACCACAAGAACCACAAAAAACAGAACCACAAGAAATAGAACCACAAGAATCAGAACCACGGGAACCAGAATCACGGGAACCAAAACACAAGAACCACAAGCATCAGAACCACCAGATTACCGGAACCGCAACAACCAGAACCACAAGAAACAGAACCACGGGAACCACAAGAACCATAAGAACCACAGGATCCAGAACCGTCAGAAGCAGAAGAACCAGAACCACAAGAACCGGATCCCAAGAACCACAGGAATAAGAACCCAAGAACCACAAGAACCAGAACCATAAGAACCATAGGACCCAGAACCACAAGACCCAGAACCACAAGAACCAGAGCCACAAGGACACCAAGAACCAGAAACACAAGAACCACAAGAACCAGAACCACAGGAACAACAAGATCAGAATCAAATGAACCAGAATCACAAGAACCACAAGAACTAGAACAACTAGAACTAGAACTCATGAACCACAAGAACCAGAGCACGAGAACCACAAGAAACATAACCACAAGAACCATAACCACAAGAACCCTAAGAACTAGAACCACAAGAACCAGAACGAAAAGAACCGGAACCACAAGAAGCAGAACCACAGGAACAACAACCCACAAGAATCAGCAAAACCACAAGAACCAGAACCACAAGAATCACAAGAACCAGAACCACAAGGGCCACAATAACCAGAATCTCAAGAACCTGAACCACAAGAACCATAAAAACCAGAACCACAAGAACAAGAACCGCAAAATCCAGAACCCAACAACCACAAGAAGCAGAAGCAAAAGAACCACTAGAACTAGAACCAAAAGAACCACAAGAACAAGAACCACAAGACCGAGAACCACAAGAACCCGAAGCATAAATGCACAAGAACCAGCACCATAAGAACCACAAGAACCACCATAACCACAAGAACTAGGGCCACAATAACCACAAGAACCAGAACCGAAGAACTACAAGAAACAAAACACAAGAATCAGAACAATCAGAACCACAAGAAACCCAAGAACCACAAGAACCACAAGAATAACAACTACAAGAACCACCAGAACCACAAGGACCAGAAGTACAAGACCCAGAACCCAAGAACCGCAAGAAGCAGAACCACAAAAACCGCAATAACCAGAACCACAAGAACCAGAACCAACAGAATCACCAAGAGCACCAAAACCACTTGAACAAGAACCACCAGAACCAGAACCACCACCAGAACCAGAACCATCAGTCCCCAAGAACCACGAGAACCAGAACTGCAAGATCCAGAACCACAAGAATAAGAACCACAAGAATCACAAAAACTATAAGAACCACAAGAACCAGAACCACAAGAACCAAAACCAAAAGAACCACAGGAACCAGAAACACTAGAGCCAGAATCACAAGAACCACAAGGACCACAAGCACCACAAGCACAAGAACCAGGAGCATAAGAACCAGAACCCAAGAGCCATAAGAACCAGAACCACAAGAACCACAAGAAGCAGAACCACAAGAAACACAATAACCAGAACCATAACAACCACAAGTACCAGAACCACAAGAACTTGAACCCCAAGAACCAGAACCCAAGAACCACAAGAACCAGAACCACAACAACCAGAACAGAAGAACCAGAACCCAAGAACCACAAGAACCGCAAGAACCAGAACCACAATTACTAGAACCAACAGAACCACAAGAGCACCAGAACCACATGAACACGAAACACAAGAACCAGAACCACCAGACCCCCAAGAACCACGAGGACCAGAACCACAAGATCCAGAACCACAAGAATAAGAACCACAAGAATAAGAACCACAAGAATCACAAAAACTACAAGAACCACAAGAACCAGAACCAAAAGAACCACAGAAACCAGAAACACAAGAGCCAGAATCAGAAGAACCACAAGAACCACAAGCACAAGAACCAGGAGCATAAGAACCAGAACCCAAGAGCCATAAGAAGCAGAACCACAAGAAGCAGAACCACAAGAAACACAATAACCAGAACCATAACAACCACACCACAAGTACCAGAACCACAAGAACTCGAACCCCAAAAACCAGAACCCAAGAACCACAACAACCAGAACCACAACAACCAGAATTGAAGAACCAGAACCAAAGAACCGCAAGAACCAGAACCTCAAGAACAAGAACCTCAAGAACCGCAAAAACCAGAGCCGCAAGAACCAAAGAACCAGAACCACAAGAACCATAACTGCAAGAAACACAAGAACCAGAACCACCAGAAGCACAAGACCCAGAACCACAATAACCACAAGAACGAGAACCACCAGAACCAGAACCACAAGAGCCAGAGCCTCCAGAACCAAATCAGATCTTATGCAGGAATGATTAGTGTTCGATGTTTTATCATTTCGTTACTGTGAATGATGGAATTGACTCCGGATAACTATTTTACATGTTGTGATTCAAAAAGTGCATTTCGAGGATTTTGTTTGTTATGAAAAGAAAACGTACTATACATACCTCATACCACAAGAACCACAAAAAACAGAACCTCAAGAAACTTAAGAACCAGAAACCAAGAGCCACAAGAACCAGAACCCCAAGAACCAGAACCACCAGAACCACAACCACAAAAACCAGAACTACAAGAAACACAACAACCAGAACCATCAGAAGCTCCAGAATCACAACCACAAGATCCACAACCACAAGAACCAGAACCATTTGAAGCACAGGGCCAGAACCACAAGAACCAAAACCAGAATGCAAGAACTACAAGAACCAGAACAAGAAACACAAGAACCACCAGAACCACAAGAACCAGAACCACAACAAATACAAGAACCAAAACCACCAGAATCAAATCAAATCTCATGCAGGAATGATCAGTTTTCGACGTTTCATCATTTCGTTACTGTGAATGGTGGAATTAACACCGGAAAACGATTTTCCATGTTGCGATTTTCTGGAACCACAAGAACCGCAAGTATAACAACTACAAGAGCCACAAGAACCACAGGAACCAGCACCACCAGAACCACAAGATCTAGAAGTACAAGAACCAGAACCAAAGAACCAAAAGAAGCAGAACTGCAAGAACCTCAAGAAGCAGAACCGCAAGAACCGCAAGGACCGCAAGGACCAGAATCACAAGAACCAGAACCCATGAACCACAACCACCAGATCCCAAAGAACCACAAGAACAAGAAACTCAAGAACCAGAACCACAAGAACCTCAAGAAAAAGATCAACAAGAACCACAGGAACCAGTTCTTGGGGTTCGAGTTCTTGTGGTTCTGGTAACCACAAGAACCATAACCACAAGAACCCTAAGAACCAGAACCACAAGAACCAGAACGAAAAGAACCAGAACCACAAGAAGCAGAACCACAGGAACAGCAACACACAAGAATCAGCAGAACCATAAGAACCAGAACCACAAGAACCAGAACCACAAGAATCACAAGAACCGGAACCACAAGAACCAGAACCACAAGGGCCACAAGAAAGAGAATCACAAGAACCTGAACCACAAGAACCACAAGAACCACAAAAACCAGAACCACAAGAACAAGAACCGCAAGATCCAGAACCAAGAACCACAAGAAGCAGAAGCAAAAGAACCACAAGAACCAAAACCAAAAGAACCACAAGAACACGAACCACAAAAAGCCGAAGCACAAGAAGCACAGGAACCAGAGCCACAAGAACCACAAGAACCACAAGAATCAGAACCCAAGACCACCAGAACCACAAGAACTAGGGCCACAATAACCACAAGAACCAAAACTGAAGAACTACAAAAACTAAAACACAAGAATCAGAACACAAGAACTATAAGTACCAGAACAACGAGAACCACAAGAAACCCAAGAACCACAAGAACCACAAGAATAACAACTACAAGAACCACAAGAACCAGAACCACCAGAAGCACAAGACCCAGAACCACAATAACCACAAGAACGAGAACCACCAGAACCAGAACCACAAGAGCCAGAGCCTCCAGAACCAAATCAGATCTTATGCAGGAATGATTAGTGTTCGATGTTTTATCATTTCGTTACTGTGAATGATGGAATTGACTCCGGATAACGATTTTACATGTTGTGATTCAAAAAGTGCATTTCGAGGATTTTGTTTGTTATGAAAAGAAAACGTACTATACATACCTCATACCACAAGAACCACAAAAAACAGAACCTCAAGAAACTTAAGAACCAGAAACCAAGAGCCACAAGAACCAGAACCCCAAGAACCAGAACCACCAGAACCACAACCACAAAAACCAGAACTACAAGAAACACAACAACCAGAACCATCAGAAGCTCCAGAATCACAACCACAAGATCCACAACCACAAGAACCAGAACCATTTGAAGCACAGGGCCAGAACCACAAGAACCAAAACCAGAATGCAAGAACTACAAGAACCAGAACAAGAAACACAAGAACCACCAGAACCACAAGAACCAGAACCACAACAAATACAAGAACCAAAACCACCAGAATCAAATCAAATCTCATGCAGGAATGATCAGTTTTCGACGTTTCATCATTTCGTTACTGTGAATGGTGGAATTAACACCGGAAAACGATTTTCCATGTTGCGATTTTCTGGAACCACAAGAACCGCAAGTATAACAACTACAAGAGCCACAAGAACCACAGGAACCAGCACCACCAGAACCACAAGATCTAGAAGTACAAGAACCAGAACCAAAGAACCAAAAGAAGCAGAACCGCAAGAACCTCAAGAAGCAGAACCGCAAGAACCGCAAGGACCGCAAGGACCAGAATCACAAGAACCAGAACCCATGAACCACAACCACCAGATCCCAAAGAACCACAAGAACAAGAAACTCAAGAACCAGAACCACAAGAACCTCAAGAAAAAGATCAACAAGAACCACAGGAACCAGTTCTTGGGGTTCGAGTTCTTGTGGTTCTGGTGACCACAAGAACCATAACCACAAGAACCCTAAGAACCAGAACTACAAGAACCAGAACGAAAAGAACCAGAACCACAAGAAGCAGAACCACAGGAACAGCAACCCACAAGAATCAGCAGAACCACAAGAACCAGAACCACAAGAACCAGAACCACAAGAATCACAAGAACCGGAACCACAAGAACCAGAACCACAAGGGCCACAAGAAAGAGAATCACAAGAACCTGAACCACAAGAACCACAAGAACCACAAAAACCAGAACCACAAGAACAAGAACCGCAAGATCCAGAACCCAAGAACCACAAGAAGCAGAAGCAAAAGAACCACAAGAACCAAAACCAAAAGAACCACAAGAACAAGAACCACAAAAAGCCGAAGCACAAGAAGCACAGGAACCAGAGCCACAAGAACCACAAGAACCACAAGAATCAGAACCCAAGACCACCAGAACCACAAGAACTAGGGCCACAATAACCACAAGAACCAAAACTGAAGAACTACAAAAACTAAAACACAAGAATCAGAACACAAGAACTATAAGTACCAGAACAACGAGAACCACAAGAAACCCAAGAACCACAAGAACCACAAGAATAACAACTACAAGAACCACAAGAACCAGAACCACAAGGACCAGAAGTACAAGACACAGAACCTTAGAACCACAAGACGCAGAACCACAAAAATCGCAAGAACCAGATCCACGAGAACCAGAACCAACAGAACTACAAGAGCACCACATGAACAAGAACCACCAGAACCAGAACCACCAGACCCCAAGAATACGAGAACCAGAACCACAAGATCCAGAACCACAAGAATAAGAACCACAAGAATCACAAAAACTACAAGAACCACAAGAACCAGAACCAAAAGAACCACAGGAACCAGAAACAGTAGAGCCAGAATCACAAGAACCACAAGCACAAGAAACAGGAGCATAAGAACCAGAACCGAAGAGCCAAAAGAAGCAGAATCACAAGAAATAGAATAACAAGAAACACAATAACCAGAACCATAACAACCACAAGTAGCAGAACCACAAGAACTCGAACCCCAAGATCCAGAACCCAAGAACCACAACAACCAGAACCACAACAACCAGAACAGAAGAACCAGAACCCAAGAACCACAAGACCCAGAACCTCAAGAACAAGAACCTCAAGAACCGCAAAAACCTGAGCCGCAAGAACCAAAGAACCAGAACCACAAGAACCATAACTACAAGAAACACAAGAAACAGAACCACCAGACGCACAAGAACCAGAGCCACAATAACCACAGGAACGAGAACCACAAGAACCAGAACCACAAGAGCCAGAACCTCCAGAATCAAATCAGATCTCATGCAGAAATAATTAGTGTTCGATGTTTTATCATTTCGTTACTGTGAATGATGGAATTGACTCCGGATAACGATTTTACATGTTGCGATTCAAGAAGTGCATTTCGAGATTGTGCTTGTTACGAAAAGTAAACGTACTATACATACCTCATGCCACAAGAACCACAAAAACCAGAACCTCAAGAATCAGAGCCACAAGAATCAGAACCACAATAATCAGAACCAGAATTACCAGAACCACCAGAACCACCAAAAACAAGAACCACCAAAACCACAAGAATCAGAACACAGGAACCACAAGAACCCGAATACAAGAACCAGAACCACCAGAACCACAGGAAAGAGAAGTACAAGACCCATAACCTAAGAACCAAACGAAGCAGAACTGCAAGGACCAGAATCACAAGAACCACAACCACCAAATCCCAAGAACCACAAGAACCAGAACCACAAGAACCAGGACCACAAGAACATCAAGAAAAAGAACCACAAGAAAAAGAACCACAAGAAAAGGAACCAGAAGAAAAAGAAACACAGGAACCAGAATCTCAGAACCACAACAGCCAGAACACAAGAACCAGAACCCAAGAACCACAAGAAGCAGAACGACAAGAACCAAAAGAACCGGAACCACAAGAATCGGAACAAGACACACAAGAACCAGAACCACACGAAGCACAAGAATCAGAACAACAATAACCACAAGAACGAGAACCACAAGAATCAGAACAAGACACACAAGAACCAGAACCACAAGAACCACAAGAACCAGAACCAAAAGAACCACAGGAACCAGAAACAGTAGAGCCAGAATCACAAGAACCACAAGCACAAGAAACAGGAGCATAAGAACCAGAACCGAAGAGCCAAAAGAAGCAGAATCACAAGAAATAGAACAAGAAACACAATAACCAGAACCATAACAACCACAAGTAGCAGAACCACAAGAACTCGAACCCCAAGATCCAGAACCCAAGAACCACAACAACCAGAACCACAACAACCAGAACAGAAGAACCAGAACCCAAGAACCACAAGACCCAGAACCTCAAGAACAAGAACCTCAAGAACCGCAAAAACCTGAGCCGCAAGAACCAAAGAACCAGAACCACAAGAACCATAACTACAAGAAACACAAGAACCAGAACCACCAGACGCACAAGAACCAGAGCCACAATAACCAGAGGAACGAGAACCACAAGAACCAGAACCACAAGAGCCAGAACCTCCAGAATCAAATCAGATCTCATGCAGAAATAATTAGTGTTCGATGTTTTATCATTTCGTTACTGTGAATGATGGAATTGACTCCTGATAACGATTTTACATGTTGCGATTCAAGAAGTGCATTTCGAGGATTGTGCTTGTTACGAAAAGTAAACGTACTATACATACCTCATGCCACAAGAACCACAAAAACCAGAACCTCAAGAATCAGAGCCACAAGAATCAGAACCACAATAATCAGAACCAGAATTACCAGAACCACCAGAACCACCAAAAACAAGAACCACCAAAACCACAAGAATCAGAACACAGGAACCACAAGAACCCGAATACAAGAACCAGAACCACCAGAACCACAGGAAACAGAAGTACAAGACCCATAACCTAAGAACCAAAAGAAGCAGAACTGCAAGGACCAGAATCACAAGAACCACAACCACCAAATCCCAGGAACCACAAGAACCAGAACCACAAGAACCAGGACCACAAGAACCTCAAGAAAAAGAACCACAAGAAAAAGAACCACAAGAAAAGGAACCAGAAGAAAAAGAACCACAGGAACCAGAATCTCAGAACCACAACAACCAGAACACAAGAACCAGAACCCAAGAACCACAAGAAGCAGAACGACAAGAACCAAAAGAACCGGAACCACAAGAATCGGAACAAGACACACAAGAACCAGAACCACAAGAATCGGAACAAGACACACAAGAACCAGAACCACAAGAAGCACAAGAATCAGAACAACAATAACCGCAAGAACGAGAACCACAAGAATCAGAACCGCATGAACCACAAGAGCCAGAACCACCAGAATCAAATCCAATCTCCTGCGGGAATGATCAATTTCCGATGTTTTATCATTTCGTTACTATGAATGATGGAATTAACTCCGGATAACGATTTTACATGTTGCGATTTTCTAGAAGTGCAAATCGAGGATTTTGATTTGTTACTATAAGTAAACGTACTACTTAAATTTCGTACCACAAGAAACACAAGAACCAGAGCCACAAGAATCAGAACCACAAGAAACACAAGAACCTGAACCACAAGAAACAGAACCACGAGACCCAGAACCACCAGATCCCAAGAACCACGAGAACCAAAACCACAAGATCCAGAACCACAAGAATGAGAACCACAAGAATAACAAGAATCAGAGAAACCACAAGAACCACAAGAACCAGAACCAAAAAACAACAGGAACCAGAACCACTAGAGCCAGAATCACAAGAACCAGAATCACAAGAACCACAAGCACGAGAACCAGAAACCAAGAGCCATAGGAACCAGAACCACAAGAACCGCAAGAACCAGAACCACAGGAAACACAAGAACCAGAACCATAACAACCACAAGTACCAGAACTACAAGTTCCAGAACCACAAGAACTAGAACCCCAAGAACCAGAACCCAAGAACCACAAGAACCAGAACCACAACAACCAGAACAGAAGAACTAGAACCCAAGAACCACAACAACCAGAACCACAGAACCTCAAGAACCAGGACGTCAAGAACCGCAAAAACCAGAGCCACAAGAACCAAAGAACTAGAACCACAAGAACCAGAACTACAAGAAACACAAGAACCAGATCCACCAAAAGCACAAGAATCAGAACCACAATAACCACAGGAACGAGAACCACAAGAATGAGAACCGCAAGAACCAGAACCACAAGCGCCAGAACCACCAGAATCAAATCAGATCTCATGCAGGAATGATTAGTGTCCTATGTTTTATCATTTCGTTACTGTGAATGATGGAATTGACTCCTGATAACGATTTTACATGTTGCGATTTTCTAGAAGTGCATTTCGAGGATTTTGTTTCTAACGAAAAGTAAACATACTATGCATACCTCATACCACAAGAACCAGAACCTCAAGAATCAGAGCCACAAGAACCAGAACCACAAGAACCAGAACCTCAAGAACCAGAATTACCAGAACCATCAGAACCACAAGAACCACCAAAACCACAAAAATCTGAACCACAGGAACCAGAACACTGGAACCACAAGAACCCGAATACAAGAACCCCAAGAGCCAGAACCACCAGATCCCAAGAACCACAACAACCAGAACCACAAGAACTGCAAGTATAACAGCTACAAAAGCCACAGGAACCTGAACCACCAGAACCAGAAGTACAGGACCCAGAACCCAAGAACCAAAAGAAGCAGAACTGCAAGAACTGCAAGGATCAGAACCACAATAACCAGAACCAAAGAACCACAACCACCAGATCCCAAGAACCACAAGAACCAGAACCACAAGAACCAGGACCACAAGAACCTCAAGAAAAAAAACAACAAGAAAAAGAACCACAAGAACCACAGGAACCAGAATCACCAGAACCACAACAGCCAGAACACAAGAACCACAAGAACCAGAAACCAAGAACCACAAGAAGCAGAACTACAATAACCATAAGAACCGGAACCACAAGAACCGGTGTGACAGGAATGATAGTCCGTAGGAACGTTAGTCCCTCTGGACTATTATTCCGTGGAATTATAGTCCTAGATCTAACATTCCTAGGAATAGTAGTCCGCCGGACTACTATTCCTAGGAATGTTAGACCTAGGACTATAATTCCGCGGAATAATAGTCCAGAGGGACTAATTTTCCTACTGACTATCATTCCTGTCACACCGGAACGACAAGAAACACAGGAACCAGAACCACCAGAAGCACAAGAATCAGAACCACAATAACCACAAGAACTGGAACCACATGAACCACAAGAGCCAGAACCACCAGAATCAAATCAAATCTCCTGCAGGAAGAGTTCGATGTTTCATCATTTCGTTACTATGAATGATGGAATTAACGCCGGATAACGATTTTACATGTTGCGATTTTCTAGAAGTGCATTTCGAGGATTTTGATTTGTTTCTATAAGTAAACGTACTACTCAAATTTCGTACCACAAGAAACACAAGAACCAGAGCCACAAGAATCAGAACCAAGAAACAAGAAACACAAGAACCTGAACCACAAGAAACAGAACCACAAGAACCAGAACCACAAGACCCAGAACCACCAGAAGCACAAGAACCAGAAACACAAGAACGACAAGAACCAGAAGCCAAGAACCACATGAAACAGAACCCCAAGAACCCCAATGACCAGAACCACAAGAACCAGAACCACAAGACCCAGAACCACCAGAAGCACAAGAACCAGAAACACAAGAACGACAAGAACCAGAACCCAAGAACCACATGAAACAGAACCCCAAGAACCCCAATGACCAGAACCACAAGAAACGAAACCACAAGAAACGAAACCACAAGAACCACAAGAACTAGAATCACAAGAAACAGAACCACAAGAAACAGAACCACAAGAACCCCTAGAACTAGAACCACAAAAAGAACAAGAACCACCAAAACCAGAACTACAACACCCAGAACCTACAGAACAAGCAGAACAACAAGAAACAGAACCACATGAACCCAAGAACTATAAGAATCAGAACCCAAGAACCACAAAAACCAGAACCCAAGAGCCACAGGAACCGAAACCAACAGAACCAGAACCACCAGAAACAGAACCGGAACCAGAACCACAAGAACCATAAGAACCATAAGAACCATAAGAACCAGAACCACAAGAATCAGAACTTCAAGAAACACAAGAACCACAGGAAACACAAGAACCAGAACCAACAGAAGCCCAAGAACAAGAACCACAAGAACCAGAACTACAAGAACCAGAACCTACAGACCTCCCTCCCACACCCACGAACCACCAGAACCAGAATCCCAAGACCCAGAACCACAAGAACCACAATAATAAGAAAGAGAAACACAAGAACCAGAAACACCAGAAGCACAAGAATCAGAACCACAAGAAGCAGAACCACCAGAACCAAATGAACCACAGGGGCCAGAACCACAAGAACCAAAGCCATAAGAACCAGAATGCAAGAACCACAAGAACCAGAACCACCAGAAACACAAGAACCACCGAACCCCAAGAACCAGAACCCAAGAATCAGGACCACAAGAACCAGAATCAAATCAGATCATGCAGGAATGATCAGTTTTCGATGTTTCATCATTTCGTTTCTGTGAATAATGGAATTAACTCCGGATAACGATGTTACATGTTGCGATTTTCTAGAAGTGCTTTTCGATGAGTTTTTTGTTACGATAAATAAACATACTGTAGAAATCTCGTTCCACAAGAAACACAAGAACCAGAATCACAAGAATCAGAACCACAAGAAACACAAGAAGCAGAAACACAAGAAACAGAACCACAAGAAACAGAACTCTCAGAACTACAAGAACCACCAGGGCCACAAGAACCAGAACCACAGCAACCAGAACACAAGAACCAGAACACAAGAACCAGAAAACATGAATCAGAACCACCAGATCCCAAGAACCAGAACCAAAAGGACCAGAACCATAAGAACTGCGAGAGCAAGAACCACAAGAATCAAAGGAACCAGAACCCCCAGAACCACAAGAATCACAAGAACTAGATGCACAAGAACAAGAACCACAAGACACCGAACCACAAAAAACACAAGAACGAGAACCACAAAAACAACAAGAACCACAAGAACCAGAACCACAAGAAACTCAGGAAGCGCAAGAATCGCAAGAACCAGAAACCAAGAACCAGAGACACAAAAGTATAACACAAGTAACCGATGAACCTCAGGAACCAGAACCACAAGATCCAGAACGATAAGACCCAAAAGAATCAGAACCCAAGAACCACAAGAACCAGAACCAAAATAACCAGATCCACAATGACCCAAGAAACACAATAACCACAGGAACCAGAACCACAAGATCCCGAACCACGAGAACCACAAGAATCACAACACCAGAACCACAAGAACCTCAAGAACCTGGACCACAAGAACCAGACCCACGAGAACTACAAGAACTACAAGAAGAAGAACCACAAAACCCGAACTGCAAGAAGCACAAGAACCAGAACCACAAGAACCACAAGAAACCCAAGAAGCCCAAGAACAAGAACCCATGATCCACAAGAAGCAGAACCATAAGAACCACAGGAACCACAAGACCCACAAGTACCAGAAACATAAGAACGAGAACCACAAGAATCAGAACCCAAGAAATACAAGAACAGAACCACAACAACCAGAACCCAGGAACCACAACAACCAGAACCCAAGAACCACAATAACCAGAAATCAAGAAACTTAAGAATCAGAACCCAAGAGCCACAAGAACCAGAACCGCAAGACCCAGAACCACCAGAACCACAAGAACCACAACCACAAAAACCAGAATCAAAAGAAACACAACAACCAGAACCATCAGAAGCACAAGAATCAGAACCACAAGATCCACAACCACAAGAACCAGAACCACCTGAAGCACAAGGGCCAGAACCACTAAAACCAAAACCACAAAAACCAGAATGCAAGAACTACAAGAACCAGAACTACAAAAACCACAAGAAACACAAGAACCACCAGAACCACAAGAACCAGAACCACAAGAACTACAAGAACCACAAGAACCGGAAGCACCAGAATCAAGTCAGATCTCATGCAAGAATGATCAGTTTTCGATGTTTCATCATTTCGATACTGTGAATGGTGTAATTAACAACGGATTACGATTTTCTATGTTGCGATTTTCTGGATCCGCAAGAACCACAAGAACTGCAAGTATAACAACTACAAGAAGCAGAAGCAGAACTGCAAGGACCAGAACCACAAAAACAGAACCCAAGAACCACAATCACCAGATCCCAAGTACCACAAGAACCAGAACCACAAGAACCTCAAGGAAAAGAACCACAAGAAAAAGAATCACAAGAAAAACAGGAACGAGAATCATCACCACAACAACCAAAACACAAGACCCACAAGAACCAGAACCCAAGAACCACAAAAAGCAAAACTACAAGGACCAAAAGAACCTGAACCACAAGAACCACAGGAACCAGAACTACAAGAACCAGAAGCACAAGAACCAGAACCACAAGAACGCCGAGAAGGAGAAACACAAGAACCAGAACCACAGGAACACAAGATCCAGGACCACAAAAACAGAACCACAAGAACAAATAAACCAGAATCGCAAGAACCACAAGAACCAGAATCACAAGAACTAGAACTCATGAACCACAATAACCAGAACACAAGAACCACAAGAAACATACCCACAAGAACCATAACCACAAGAACCCCAACAACCAGAACCACAAGAACCAAAACCGCAAGAACCAGAACCACAAGAACCAGAACGAAAAGAACCAGAAACACAAGAAGCGGAACCACAGAAACCAGAACCCACATTAACCACAAGAAACTCAAGAACCAGAACCACAAGAAGCACAAGAACAAGAACCCAAGAACCACAAGAACCAGAAACAAAAGAACCACAAATACAAGAACCACAAGAACCAGAACCACAAGAAGTACAAGAACCAAAGCCACAAGAACCACAAGAATCAGAACCCAAGAACCACAAGAACTAGGACCACAATAACCACAAGAACCAGAACCGAAGAACTACAAGAACCAAAACACAAGAACCAGAACAAAAGAACCACAAGTACCAGAACAACCAGAACCACAAAATCCACAAGAACCACAAAATCCACAAGAACCAGAACCACAAGAACCAGAACCACGAGAAACCCAACAACCACAAGAACCACAAGAATATCAACTAAAAGAACCACAGGCACCACAAGAACCACAGGAACTAGAACCACAGGAACTAGAACCACCAGAACCACAAGAATCAGAAGTATAAGACCCAGAACCCAAGAACCACAAGAAGCAGAACCACAAGAACCACAAGAACCAGAACCACAAGAATCACAAGAACTAGAACCCAACAACCGAAAGAACCACAACCACCAGATACCAAGAACCACAAGAACCTTAAGAAAACAAGAAAAAGAACCACAAGAACCACAAGAACTAGGACCACAATAACCACAAGAACCAGAACCGAAGAACTACAAGAACCAAAACACTAGAACCAGAACAACAAGAAACCCAACAACCACAAGAACCACAAGAATAACAACGAAAAGAACCACAAGAAACACAGGAACCGGAACCACCAGAACCACAAGAACCAGAAGTACAAGACCCAGAACCCAAGAACTACAAGAAGCAGAACCACAAGAACCGCAAGATCCAGAACCCAACAACCAAAAGAACCACAACCACCAGATCCCAATAACCACAAGAACGAGAACCACAAGAGCCACAGGAACCAGAACCACCAGAACCACAACAACCAGAACAGAAAAACCACAAGAACCAGAACCCAAGAACCACAAGAACCAGCATCAAAAGAACCTGAACCACAAGAACCAGAACCAGAACCACAAGAAACACAAGAACCAGAACCACCAGAAGCACAAGAATAAGAACAATAACCACAAGAACAAGAACCACAAGAATAATAACTAAAAGAACCAAAATAACCACAGGAACCAGAACCACCAGAACCACAAGAACCAGAATTACAAGACCCAGAACCCCAAAAACACAAGAAGCAGAACCACAAGAACCGCAAGATCCAGAACCCAACAACCAAATGAACCACAATCACCAGATCCCAAGAACCACAAGAACTAGAACCACAAGAACCACAAGAACCAGAACCACAAGAACCACAGGAACCAGAACCATCAGAACCACAACAACCAGAACAGAAGAACCACAAGAACCAGAACCCAAGAACCACAAGAACCAGCATCAAAAGAACCTGAACAACAAGAACCAGAACCACAAGAAATACAAGAACCAGAACCACCAGAAGCACAAGAATCAGAACAACAATAACCACAAGAAAAGGAACCACAAGAACCAGAACCACATGAACCAAAAGAGCCAGAAACACCAGAATCAAATCAAATCTCATGCAGCAATGATCAGTTTTCGATTTTTCATCATTTCGTTACTATGAATGATGGAATTAACTCCGGATTACGATTTTACACGTTGCGATTTTCTAGAAGTGAATTTCGAGGATTTTGTTTGTTACGAAAAGTAAACGTACTATACGTATCTCGTACCACAAGAAACACAAGAACCAGAAGCACAAGAATAAGAGCCACAAGAACCAGAAGCACAAGGATCAGAGCCACAAGATCCAGAACCACAAGAACCAGAACCACAAGAATCAGAACCACAAGAGCCAGAACCACAAGAACCAGAACCACAAGTGCCAGAACCACAAGAACCAGAACCACAAGAACCGGAACACAACAAACACAAGACCCAGAACCCAAGAAGCACATGAACCAGAACTCCAAGAACCACACGGAGCAGAACCACAATAAACAAAACCACAAGAACCAGAAGGCAAGAACCACAAGAACCAGAATCACAAGAAACAGAACCACAAGAACCATTAGAACCAGAACCACAAGATGCACTAGAAACAGAACCACAAAAATCAGAATCACAAGAACCCCCAGAACCAGAACCACAAGAAGCAGAACCTCCAGAACAACAAGAAACAGAACCATGTGAACGCAAGAATGACAAGAACCCGAACCCAAGAACCACAAGAACCAGAACCACAAGAACCAGAACCTCAAGAACCAGAACCAGAAGCACAAGAACACTAAGAACCAGAACCACAAGAAACACAAGAACCAGAACCACAAAAACACAAGAACCAGAACCACAAGAACCAGAACCAACAGAACCACAAAAGCCACCAGAACCACAAGAACCAGAACCACAAGAGCCAGAACCACCAGACCCCAAGAACTACGAGAACCAGAACAACAAGATCCAGATTCACAAGAATAAGAGTCACAAGAACCACAAGAACCACAGGAACCAGAACTAAAAGAACCACAGGAACAGAACCACCAGAGCCAGAACCACAAGAACGACAAGAACTAGAAGCACAAGAACCACAAGAACCGGGAGCACAAAAACCAGAAGCCATGAACCATAAGAATCAGAACCACAAGAACCAGAACCACAAGAAACACAAGAACCAGAACCACAACAACCACAAGTACCAGAACCACAAGTACCAGATCCACAAGAACCAGAACCACAAGAACCAGAACTCAAGAATCTCAATGATTAGTTAGCGTTCGATGTTTTATCATTTCGTTACTGTGAATGAAGGAATTGACTCCGGATAACGATTTTACATGTTGCGATTTTCTAGAAGTGCATTTCGAGGATTTTGTTTGTTACGAAAAGTAAACGTACTATACGTATCTCGTACCACAAGAAACACAAGAACCAGAACCACAAGAATAAGAGCCACAAGAACCAGAAGCACAAGGATCAGAGCCACAAGATCCAGAACCACAAGAACCAGAACCACAAGAATCAGAACCACAAGAGCCAGAACCACAAGAACCAGAACCACCAGAACCACAAGAATCTGAACCACAGGAACCAGACCACAGGAACCACAAGGACCCGCATAAAAGAACCACAAGAACCGGAACCACCAGATCCCAAGAACCACAAGAACCTCAAGAAAAAGAACCACAAGAACCAGAACCACAGAAACCAGAACTACCAGAACCACAACAACCAGAACACAAGAACCACAACAACCAGAATCCCAGAACCAAAAGAAACAAAAGAACCTGAACCACAACAACCAGAACAACAAGAAACACAAGAACCAGGACTGCAACAATCACAAGTACCAGAACCACAAGTACCAGATCCACAAGAACCCGAACCACAAGAACCAGAACCCAAGAATCACCAGAACCAGAACCACAACAACCAGAACAGAAGAACCAGAACCCAAGAACCACAAGAACACGAACCCCAGAACCTCAAGAACCAGAACCCCCAAAAACGCAAATATCAGAGGCACAAGAACCAAAGACCCAGAATCACAAGAACCAGCACTATAAGAAACACAAGAACCAGAACCACCAGAAGCAGAAAGATCAGAACCACAAGAACGAGAACCACAAGAAACGGAACCACATGAACCACAACAACCACAACAACCAGAACCCAAGAATCACAAGAACCAGAACCACTACAACCAGAACACAAGAACCACAAGAACCAGAACCCAATAACCACAAGAACCAGAACCCAATAACTACAAGAACCAGAACCACAAGAACCAGAACCACAAGAAACACAAGAACCAGAACCACCAGAAGCACAAGAATCAGAACCATAATAAGCTGAAGAACGAGAACCACAAGAACCAGAACTACAAGAGGCAGAACCACCAGAATCGAATCAGTTCTCATGCAGGAATGATTATTGTTCGATGTTTTATCATTTCGTTACTGTAAATGATGGAGTTGACTCCTGATAACGATTTTACATGTTGCGATTTTCTAGAAGTGCATTTCGAGGATTGTGTTTGTTATGAAAAGAAAACGTACTATACATACCTCATACCACAAGAACCACAAAAACCAGAACCTCAAGAAACTTAAGAACCAGAAACCAAGAGCCACAAGAACCAGAACCCTAAGAACCAGAACCACCAGAACCACAAGAACCACAACCACAAAAACCAGAACTACAAGAAACAACAACCAGAACCATCAGAAGCACCAGAATCACAACCACAAGATCCAAAACCACAAGAACCAGAACCATTTGAAGCACAGGGCCAGAACCACAAGAACCAAAACCAGAATGCAAGAACTACAAGAACCAGAACTACAAAAACCACAAGAACCACCAAAACCACAAGAACCAGAACCACGACAAATACAAGAACCAAAACCACCAGAATCAAATCAAATCTCATGCAGGAATGATCAGTTTTCGACGTTTCATCATTTCGTTACTGTGAATGGTGGAATTAACACCGGAAAACGATTTTCCATGTTGCGATTTTCTGGAACCACAAGAACCGCAAGTATAACAACTACAAGAGCCACAAGAACCACAGGAACCAGCACCACCAGAACCACAAGATCTAGAAGTACAAGAACCAGAACCAAAGAACCAAAAGAAGCAGAACCGCAAGAACCTCAAGAAGCAGAACCGCAAGAACCGCAAGGACCGCAAGGACCAGAATCACAAGAACCAGAACCCATGAACCACAACCACCAGATCCCAAAGAACCACAAGAACAAGAACTACAAGAACCAGAACCACAAGAACCTCAAGAAAAAGATCAACAAGAACCACATGAACCAGTTCTTGGGGTTCGAGTTCTTGTGGTTCTGGTAACCACAAGAACCATAACCACAAGAACCCTAAGAACCAGAAGCGCAAGAACCAGAACGAAAAGAACCAGAACTACAAGAAGCAGAACCACAGGAACAGCAACCCACAAGAATCAGCATAACCACAAGAACCAGAACCACAAGAACCAGAACCACAAGAACCAGAACCACAAGAATCACAAGAACCGGAACCACAAGAACCAGAACCACAAGGGCCACAAGAAACAGAATCACAAGAACCTGAACCACAAGAACCACAAGAACCACAAAAACCAGAACCACAAGAACAAGAACCGCAAGATCCAGAACCCAAGAACCACAAGAAGCAGAACCAAAAGAACCACAAGAACCAAAACCAAAAGAACCACAAGAACAAGAACCACAAAAAGCCGAAGCACAAGAAGCACAGGAACCAGAGCCACAAGAACCACAAAAACCACAAGAATCAGAACCCAAGACCACCAGAACCACAAGAACTAGGGCCACAATAACCACAAGAACCAAAACTGAAGAACTACAAAAACTAAAACACAAGAATCAGAACACAAGAACTATAAGTACCAGAACAACGAGAACCTCAAGAAACCCAAGAACCACAAGAACCACAAGAATAACAACTACAAGAACCACAAGAACCAGAACCACCAGAACCACAAGGACCAGAAGTACAAGACACAGAACCTTAGAACCACAAGACGCTGAACCACAAAAACCGCAAGAACCAGATCCACGAGAACCAGAACCAACAGAACTACAAGAGCACCACATGAACAAGAACCACCAGAACCAGAACCACCAGACCCCAAGAACTACGAGAACCAGAACCACAAGATCCAGAACCACAAGAATAAGAACCACAAGAATCACAAAAACTACAAGAACACAAGAACCAGAACCAAAAGAACCACAGGAACCAGAAACAGTAGAGCCAGAATCACAAGAACCACAAGCACAAGAAACAGGAGCATAAGAACCAGAACCGAAGAGCCAAAAGAAGCAGAATCACAAGAAATAGAACAACAAGAAACACAATAACCAGAACCATAACAACCACAAGTAGCAGAACCACAAGAACTCGAACCCCAAGATCCAGAACCCAAGAACCACAACAACCAGAACCACAACAACCAGAACAGAAGAACCAGAACCCAAGAACCACAAGACCCAGAACCTCAAGAACAAGAACCTCAAGAACCGCAAAAACCTGAGCCGCAAGAACCAAAGAACCAGAACCACAAGAACCATAACTACAAGAAACACAAGAACCAGAACCACCAGACGCACAAGAACCAGAGCCACAATAACCGCAGGAACGAGAACCACAAGAACCAGAACCACAAGAGCCAGAACCTCCAGAATCAAATCAGATCTCATGCAGAAATAATTAGTGTTCGATGTTTTATCATTTCGTTACTGTGAATGATGGAATTGACTCCGGATAACGATTTTACATGTTGCGATTCAAGAAGTGCATTTCGAGGATTGTGCTTGTTACGAAAAGTAAACGTACTATACATACCTCATGCCACAAGAACCACAAAAACCAGAACCTCAAGAATCAGAGCCACAAGAATCAGAACCACAATAATCAGAACCAGAATTACCAGAACCACCAGAACCACCAAAAACAAGAACCACCAAAACCACAAGAATCAGAACACAGGAACCACAAGAACCCGAATACAAGAACCAGAACCACCAGAACCACAGGAAACAGAAGTACAAGACCCATAAACTAAGAACCAAAAGAAGCAGAACTGCAAGGACCAGAATCACAAGAACCACAACCGCCAAATCCTAAGAACCACAAGAACCAGAACCACAAGAACCAGGACCACAAGAACCTCAAGAAAAAGAACCACAAGAAAAAGAACCACAAGAAAAGGAACCAGAAGAAAAAGAACCACAGGAACCAGAATCTCAGAACCACAACAACCAGAACACAAGAACCAGAACCCAAGAACCACAAGAAGCAGAACGACAAGAACCAAAAGAACCGGAACCACAAGAATCGGAACAAGATACACAAGAACGAGAACCACAAGAAGCACAAGAATCAGAACAACAATAACCACAAGAACGAGAACCACAAGAATCAGAACCACATGAACCACAAGAGCCAGAACCACCAGAATCAAATCCAATCTCCTGCGGGAATGATCAATTTCCGATGTTTCATCATTTCGTTACTATGAATGATGGAATTAACTCCGGATAACGATTTTACATGTTGCGATGTTCTAGAAGTGCAAATCGAGGAGTTTGATTTGTTACTATAAGTAAACGTACTACTTAAATTTCGTACCACAAGAAACACAAGAACCAGAGCCACAAGAATCAGAACCACAAGAAACACAAGAACCTGAACCACAAGAAACAGAACCACGAGACCCAGAACCACCAGATCCCAAGAACCACGAGAACCAAAACCACAAGATCCAGAACCACAAGAATGAGAACCACAAGAATAACAAGAATCAGAAAAACCACAAGAACCACAAGAACCAGAACCAAAAAACAACAGGAACCAGAACCACTAGAGCCAGAATCACAAGAACCAGAATCACAAGAACCACAAGCACGAGAACCAGAAACCAAGAGCCATAGGAACCAGAACCACAAGAACCGCAAGAACCAGAACCACAGGAAACACAAGAACCAGAACCATAACAACCACAAGTACCAGAACTACAAGTTCCAGAACCACAAGAACTAGAACCCCAAGAACCAGAACCCAAGAACCACAAGAACCAGAACCACAACAACCAGAACAGAAGAATTAGAACCCAAGAACCACAATAACCAGAACCCCAGAACCTCAAGAACCAGAACGTCAAGAACCGCAAAAACCAGAGCCACAAGAACCAAAGAACTAGAACCACAAGAACCAGAACTACAAGAAACACAAGAACCAGATCCACCAAAAGCACAAGAATCAGAACCACAATAACCACAGGAACGAGAACCACAAGAATGAGAACCGCAAGAACCAGAACCACAAGCGCCAGAACCACCAGAATCAAATCAGATCTCATGCAGGAATGATTAGTGTCCGATGTTTTATCATTTCGTTACTGTGAATGATGGAATTGACTCCTGATAACGATTTTACATGTTGCGATTTTCTAGAAGTGCATTTCGAGGATTTTGTTTCTAACGAAAAGTAAACATACTCATACCTCATACCACAAGAACCAGAAGAACCAGAACCTCAAGAATCAGAGCCACAAGAACCAGAACCACAAGAACCAGAACCTCAAGAACCAGAATTACCAGAACCATCAGAACCACCAAAACCACAAAAATCTGAACCACAGGAACCAGAACACTGGAACCACAAGAACCCGAATACAAGAACCCCAAGAGCCAGAACCACCAGATCCCAAGAACCACAACAACCAGAACTGCAAGTATAACAGCTACAAAAGCCACAGGAACCTGAACCACCAGAACCAGAAGTATAGGACCCAGAACCCAAGAACCAAAAGAAGCAGAACTGCAAGAACTGCAAGGATCAGAACCACAATAACCAGAACCAAAGAACCACAACCACCAGATCCCAAGAACCACAAGAACCAGAACCACAAGAACCAGGACCACAAGAACCTCAAGAAAAAAAACCACAAGAAAAAGAACCACAAGAACCACAGGAACCAGAATCACCAGAACCACAACAACCAGAACACAAGAACCACAAGAACCAGAACCCAAGAACCACAAGAAGCAGAACTACAGGAACCAAAAGAACCGGAACCACAAGAACCGGTGTGACAGAAATGATAGTCCGTGGGAACGTTAGTCCCTCTGGACTATTATTCCGTGGAATTATAGTCCTAGATCTAACATTCCTAGGAATAGTAGTCCGCCGGACTACTATTCCTAGGAATGTTAGACCTAGGACTATAATTCCGCGGAATAATAGTCCAGAGGGACTAGTTTTCCTACTGACTATCATTCCTGTCACACCGGAACGACCGGAACGACAAGAAACACAAGAACCAGAACCACCAGAAGCACAAGAATCAGAACCACAATAACCACAAGAACTGGAACCACATGAACCACAAGAGCCAGAACCACCAGAATCAAATCAAATCTCCTGCAGGAAGAGTTCGATGTTTCATCATTTCGTTACTATGAATGATGGAATTAACGCCGGATAACGATTTTACATGTTGCGATTTTCTAGAAGTGCATTTCGAGGATTTTGATTTGTTACTATAAGTAAACGTACTACTCAAATTTCGTACCACAAGAAACACAAGAACCAGAGCCACAAGAATCAGAACCAAGAAACAAGAATCACAAGAACCTGAACCACAAGAAACAGAACCACAAGAACCAGAACCACAAGAACCAGAACCACATGACCCAGAACCACCAGAAGCACAAGAACCAGAAACACAAGAACGACAAGGACCAGAAGCCAAGAACCACATGAAACAGAACCCCAAGAACCCCAATGACCAGAACCACAAGAACCAGAACCACAAGACCCAGAACCACCAGAAGCACAAGAACCAGAAACAGAAGAACGACAAGAACCAGAACCCAAGAACCACATGAAACAGAACCCCAATGACCAGAACCACAAGAAACGAAACCACAAGAAACGAAACCACAAGAACCACAAGAACCAGAATCACAAGAAACAGAACCACAAGAAACAGAACCACAAGAACCCCTAGAACTAGAACCACAAAAAGAACAAGAACCACCAAAACCAGAACTACAACACCCAGAACCTACAGAACAAGCAGAACAACAAGAAACAGAACCACATGAACCCAAGAACTATAAGAATCAGAACCCAAGAACCACAAGAACCAGAACCCAAGAGCCACAGGAACCGAAACCAACAGAACCAGAACCACCAGAAACAGAACCGGAACCAGAACCATAAGAACAATAAGAACCAGAACCACAAGAATCAGAACTTCAAGAAACACAAGAACCACAGGAAACACAAGAACCAGAAGCACAAGAACCAGAACCAACAGAAGCACAAGAACAAGAACCACAAGAACCAGAACTACAAGAACCAGAACCTACAGACCTCCCTCCCACCCCCACCCCCACGAACCACCAGAACCAGAATCCCAAGACCCAGAACCACAAGAACCACAATAATAAGAAAGAGAAACACAAGAACCAGAAACACCAGAAGCACAGGGGCCAGAACCACAAGAACCAAAGCCATAAGAACCAGAATGCAAGGACCACAAGAACCAGAACCACCAGAAACACAAGAACCACCGAACCCCAAGAACCAGAACCCAAGAATCAGGACCACGAGAACCAGAATCAAATCAGATCATGCAGGAATGATCAGTTTTCGATGTTTCATCATTTCGTTTCTGTGAATAATGGAATTAACTCCGGATAACAATGTTACATGTTGCGATTTTCTAGAAGTGCTTTTCGATGAGTTTTTTGTTACGATAAATAAACATACTGTAGAAATCTCGTTCCACAAGAAACACAAGAACCAGAACCACAAGAATCAGAACCACAAGAAACACAAGAAGCAGAAACACAAGAAACAGAACCACAAGAAACAGAACTCTCAGAACTACAAGAACCACCAGGGTCACAAGAACCAGAACCACAGCAACCAGAACACAAGAACCAGAACACAAGAACCAGAAAACATGAATCAGAACCACCAGATCCCAAGAACCAGAACCAAAAGAACCAGAACCATAAGAACTGCGAGAACAAGAACAACAAGAATAAAAGGAACCAGAACCCCCACTAGATCCGCAAGAACGGAACCACAAGAACAAGAACCACAAGACACCGAACCACAAAAAAACACAAGGACGAGAACCACAAAAACAACAAGAACCACAAGAACCAGAACCACAAGAAACCCAGGAAGCGCAAGAATCGCAAGAACCAGAAACCAAGAACCAGAGACACAAAAGTATAACACAAGTAACCGATGAACCTCAGGAACCAGAACCACAAGATCCAGAACGATAAGACCCAAAAGAATCAGAACCCAAGAACCACAAGAACCAGAACCAAAATAACCAGATCCACAATGACCCAAGAAACACAATAACCACAGGAACCAGAACCACAAGATCCCGAACCACGAGAACCACAAGAATCACAACACCAGAACCACAAGAACCTCAAGAACCTGGACCACAAGAACCAGACCCACGAGAACTACAAGAACTACAAGAAGAAGAACCACAAAACCCGAACTGCAGGAAGCACAAGAACCAGAACCACAAGAACCACAAGAAACCCAAGAAGCCCAAGAACAAGAACCCATGATCCACAAGAAGCAGAACCATAAGAACCACAGGAACCACAAGACCCACAAGTACCAGAAACATAAGAACGAGAACCACAAGAATCAGAACCCAAGAAATACAAGAACAGAACCACAACAACCAGAACCCAGGAACCACAACAACCAGAACCCAAGAACCACAATAACCAGAAATCAAGAAACTTAAGAATCAGAACCCAAGAGCCACAAGAACCAGAACCGCAAGACCCAGAACCACCAGAACCACAAGAACCACAACCACAAAAACCAGAATGAAAAGAAACACAACAACCAGAACCATCAGAAGCACAAGAATCAGAACCACAAGATCCACAACCACAAGAACCAGAACCACCTGAACCACAAGGGCCAGAACCACTAAAACCAAAACCAAAAAAACCAGAATGCAAGAACTACAAGAACCAGAGCCACAAAAACCACAAGAAACACAAGAACCACCAGAACCACAAGAACCAGAAACACAAGAACTACACGAACCACAACAACCGGAAGCACCAGAATCAAGTCAGATCTCATGCAAGAATGATCAGTTTTCGATGTTTCATCATTTCGTTACTGTGAATGGTGTAATTAACACCGGATTACGATTTTCTATGTTGCGATTTTCTGGATCCGCAAGAACCACAAGAACCGCAAGTATAACAACTACAAGAAGCAGAAGCAGAACTGCAAGGACCAGAACCACAAAAACAGAACCCAAGAACCACAATCACCAGATCCCAAGTACCACAAGAACCAGAACCACAAGAACCTCAAGGAAAAGAACCACAAGAAAAAGAACCACAAGAAAAACAGGAACGAGAATCATCACCACAACAACCAAAACACAAGACCCACAAGAACCAGAACCCAAGAACCACAAAAAGCAAAACTACAAGGACCAAAAGAACCCGAACCACAAGAACCACAGGAACCAGAACTACAAGAACCAGAAGCACAAGAACCAGAACCACAAGAACGCCGAGAAGGAGAAACACAAGAACCAGAACCACAGGAACACAAGATCCAGGACCACAAAAACAGAACCACAAGAACAAATAAACCAGAATCGCAAGGACCACAAGAACCAGAATCACAAGAACTAGAACTCATGAACCACAATAACCAGAACACAAGAACCACAAGAAACATACCCACAAGAACCATAACCACAAGAACCCCAACAACCAGAACCACAAGAACCAAAACCGCAAGAACCAGAACCACAAGAACCAGAACGAAAAGAACCAGAACCACAAGAAGCGGAACCACAGAAACCAGAACCCACATTAACCACAAGAAACTCAAGAACTAGAACCACAAGAAGCACAAGAACCAGAACCCAAGAACCACAAGAACCAGAAACAAAAGAACCACAAATACAAGAACCACAAGAACCAGAACCACAAGAAGTACAAGAACCAAAGCCACAAGAACCACAAGAATCAGAACCCAAGAACCACAAGAACTAGGACCACAATAACCACAAGAACCAGAACCGAAGAACTACAAGAACCAAAACACAAGAACCAGAACAAAAGAACCACAAGTACCAGAACAACCAGAACCACAAAATCCACAAGAACCACAAAATCCACTAGAACCAGAACCACAAGAACCAGAACCACGAGAAACCCAACAACCACAAGAACCACAAGAATATCAACTAAAAGAACCACAGGCACCACAAGAACCACAGAAACTAGAACCACCAGAACCACAAGAATCAGAAGTATAAGACCCAGAACCCAAGAACCACAAGAAGCAGAACCACAAGAACCAGAACCACAAGAATCACAAGAACTAGAACCCAACAACCGAAAGAACCACAACCACCAGATACCAAGAACCACAAGAACCTTAAGAAAACAAGAAAAAGAACCACAAGAACCACAAGAACTAGGACCACAATAACCACAAGAACCAGAACCGAAGAACTACAAGAACCAAAACACTAGAACCAGAACAACAAGAAACCCAACAACCACAAGAACCACAAGAATAAGAACGAAAAGAACCACAAGAACCACAGGAACCGGAACCACCAGAACCACAAGAACCAGAAGTACAAGACCCAGAACCCAAGAACTACAAGAAGCAGAACCACAAGAACCGCAAGATCCAGAACCCAACAACCAAAAGAACCACAACCACTATATCCCAATAACCACAAGAACGAGAACCACAAGAGCCACAGGAACCAGAACCACCAGAACCACAACAACCAGAACAGAAAAACCACAAGAACCAGAACCCAAGAACCACAAGAACCAGCATCAAAAGAACCTGAACCACAAGAACCAGAACCAGAACCACAAGAAACACAAGAACCAGAACCACCAGAAGCACAAGAATAAGAACAATAACCACAAGAACAAGAACCACAAGAATAATAACTAAAAGAACCACAATAGCCACAGGAACCAGAACCACCAGAACCACAAGAACCAGAAGTACAAGACCCAGAACCCCAAAAACACAAGAAGCAGAACCACAAGAACCGCAAGATCCAGAACCCAACAACCAAATGAACCACAATCACCAGATCCCAAGAACCACAAGAACCAGAACCACAAGAACCAGAACCACAAGAACCACAGGAACCAGAACCATCAGAACCACAACAACCAGAACAGAAGAACCACAAGAACCAGAACCCAAGAACCACAAGAACCAGCATCAAAAGAACCTGAACAACAAGAACCAGAACCACAAGAAATACAAGAACCAGAACCACCAGAAGCACAAGAATCAGAACAACAATAACCACAAGAAAAGGAACCACAAGAACCAGAACCACATGAACCAAAAGAGCCAGAATTTGGTTCTGTGAATTTCGAGGATTTTGTTTGTTACGAAAAGTAAACGTACTATACGTATCTCGTACCACAAGAAACACAAGAACCAGAACCACAAGAATAAGAGCCACAAGAACCAGAACCACAAGGATCAGAGCCACAAGATCCAGAACCACAAGAACCAGAACCACAAGAATCAGAACCACAAGAGCCAGAACCACAAGAACCAGAACCACAAGTGCCAGAACCACAAGAACCAGAACCACAAGAACCGGAACACAACAAACACAAGACCCAGAACCCAAGAAGCACATGAACCAGAACTCCAAGAACCACACGGAGCAGAACCACAATAAACAAAACCACAAGAACCAGAAGGCAAGAACCACAAGAACCAGAATCACAAGAAACAGAACCACAAGAACCATTAGAACCAGAACCACAAGATGCACTAGAAACAGAACCACAAAAATCAGAATCACAAGAACCCCCAGAACCAGAACCACAAGAACCAGAACCTCCAGAACAACAAGAAACAGAACCATGTGAACGCAAGAATGACAAGAACCCGAACCCAAGAACCACAAGAACCAGAACTACAAGAACCAGAACCTCAAGAACCAGAACCAGAAGCACAAGAACCCTAAGAACCAGAACTACAAGAAACACAAGAACCAGAACCACAAAAACACAAGAACCAGAACCACAAGAACCAGAACCAACAGAACCACAAAAGCCACCAGAACCACAAGAACCAGAACCACAAGAGCCAGAACCACCAGACCCCAAGAACTACGAGAACCAGAACAACAAGATCCAGATTCACAAGAACCACAAGAATAAGAGTCACAAGAACCACAAAAACCACAAGAACCACAGGAACCAGAACTAAAAGAACCACAGGAACAGAACCACCAGAGCCAGAACCACAAGAACGACAAGAACTAGAAGCACAAGAACCACAAGAACCGGGAGCACAAAAACCAGAAGCCATGAACCATAAGAATCAGAACCACAAGAACCAGAACCACAAGAAACACAAGAACCAGAACCACAACAACCACAAGTACAAGAACCACAAGTACCAGATCCACAAGAACCCGAACCACAAGAACCAGAACTCAAGAATCTCAATGATTAGTTAGTGTTCGATGTTTTATCATTTCGTTACTGTGAATGAAGGAATTGACTCCGGATAACGATTTTACATGTTGCGATTTCCTAGAAGTGCATTTCGAGGATTTTGTTTGTTACGAAAAGTGAACGTACTATACGTATCTCGTACCACAAGAAACACAAGAACCAGAACCACAAGAATCAGAGCCACAAGAACCAGAACCACAGGAACCAGAACCACAAGAGCCAGAACCACAAGAGCCAGAACCACAAGAACCAGAACCTCCAGAACAACAAGAAACAGAACCATGTGAACACAAGAACCACAACAACCAGAATCCCAGAACCAAAAGAACCACAACTACCAGAACAACAAGAAACACAAGAACCAGGACTGCAACAATCACAAGTACCAGAACCACAAGTACCAGATCCACAAGAACCCGAACCACAAGAACCAGAACCCAAGAATCACCAGAACCAGAACCACAACAACCAGAACAGAAGAACCAGAACCCAAGAACCACAAGAACATGAACCCCAGAAACTCAAGAACCAGAACCCCAAAAACCGCAAATATCAGAGCCACAAGAACCAAAGACCCAGAACCACAAGAACTAGCACTATAAGAAACACAAGAACCAGAACCACCAGAAGCAGAAAGATCAGAACCACAAGAACGAGAACCACAAGAAACAGAACCACATGAACCACAACAACCAGAACCCAAGAACCAGAACCACTACAACCAGAACACAAGAACCTCAAGAACCAGAACCCAATAACCGCAAGAACCAGAACCCAATAACTACAAGAACCAGAACTACAAGAACCAGAACCACAAGAAACACAAGAACCAGAACCACCAGAAGCACAAGTATCAGAACCATAATAACCTGAAGAACGAGAACCACAAGAACCAGAACTACAAGAGCCAGAACCACCAGAATCGAATCAGATCTCATGCAGGAATTATTATTGTTCGATGTTTTATCATTTCGTTACTGTAAATGATGGAATTGACTCCTGATAACGATTTTACATGTTGCGATTTTCTAGAAGTGCATTTCGAGGATTGTGTTTGTTACGAAAAGTAAACGTACTATACGTATCTCGACCCACAGGAAACACAAGAACCAGAACCTCAAGAATCAGAGCCACGAGAACCAGAACCACAAGAACCAGAATCACAAGAATCAGAGGCACAAGAATCAGAGCCACAAGAACCAGAACCACCAGAACCACAAGAATCTGAACGACAGGAACCAGAACACAGGAACCACAAGGACCCGAATGAAAGAACCACAAGAACCAGAACCACCAGATCCCAAGAACCACAAGAACCAGAACCACAAGAACCAGAACCACAAGAACCTCGAGAAAAAGAACCACAAGAACCAGAACCACAGGAACCAGAACCACCAGATCCACAACAACCAGAACACAAGAACCACAACAACCACAACCCAAGAACCACAAGAACCAGAACGAAAAGAACCTGAACCACAAGAACCGGAACCAGAAGAAACACAAGAACCAGAACCTCCGGAAGCACAAGAATCAGAACCACAATAACCACAAGAACGAGACCCACAAACACCAGAACCGCCAGGACCACCAGAATCAAATCAAATCTCATGCAGGAATGATCAGTTTTCGATGATTCATCATATCGTTACTCTGAATGATGGAATTATCTCCGGATAACGATTTTACATGTTGCGATTTTCTAGAAGTGCATTTCGAGGATTTTGTTTGTTACGAAAAGTAAACGTACTATACGTATCTCGTACCACAAGAAACACAAGAACCAGAACCACAAGAATCAGAGCCACAAGAACCAGAACCACAAGAACCAGAACCACAAGAACCAGAACCACCAGAACCACAAGAATCTGAACCACAGGAACCAGAACACAGGAACCACAAGGACCCGAATAAAAGAACCACAAGAACCGGAACCACCAGATCCCAAGAACCACAAGAACCAGAACCACAAGAACCTCAAAAAAAGAACCACAAGAACCAGAACCACAAAAACCAGAACTACCAGAACCACAACAACCAGAACACAAGAACCACAACAACCAGAATCCCAGAACCAAAAGAACCAAAAGAACCTGAACCACAACAACCTGGACAACAAGAAACACAAGAACCAGGACCGCAACAATCACAAGTACCAGAACCACAAGTACCAGATCCACAAGAACCCGAACCACAAGAACAAGAACCCAAGAATCACAAGAACCAGAACCACAACAACCAGAACAGAAGAACCAGAACCCAAGAACCACAAGAACACGAACCCCAGAAACTCAAGAACCAGAACCCCAAAAACCGCAAATATCAGAGCCACAAGAACCAAAGACCCAGAACCACAAGAACTAGCACTATAAGAAACACAAGAACCAGAACCACCAGAAGCAGAAAGATCAGAACCACAAGAACGAGAACCACAAGAAACAGAACCACATGAACCACAACAACCAGAACCCAAGAACCACAAGAACCAGAACCACTACAACCAGAACACAAGAACCTCAAGAACCTGAACCCAATAACCACAACAACCAGAACCCAATAACTACAAGAACCAGAACTACAAGAACCAGAACCACAAGAAACACAAGAACCAGAACCACCAGAAGCACAAGAATCAGAACCATAATAACCTGAAGAACGAGAACCACAAGAACCAGCACTACAAGAGCCAGAACCACCAGAATCGAATCAGATCTCATGCAGGAATTATTATTGTTCGATGTTTTATCATTTCGTTACTGTAACTGATGGAATTGACTCCTGATAACGATTTTACATGTTGCGATTTTCTAGAAGTGCATTTCGAGGATTGTGTTTGTTACGAAAAGTAAACGTACTATACGTATCTCGACCCACAGGAAAGACAAGAACCAGAACCTCAAGAATCAGAGCCACGAGAACCAGAACCACAAGAACCAGAATCACAAGAATCAGAGGCACAAGAATCAGAGCCACAAGAACAAGAACCACAAGAACCAGAACCACCAGAACCACAAGAATCTGAACGGCAGGAACCAGAACACAGGAACCACAAGGACCCGAATGAAAGAACCACAAGAACCAGAACCACCAGATCCCAAGAACCACAAGAAACAGAACCACAAGAACCAGAACCACAAGAACCTCAAGAAAAAGAACCACAAGAACCAGAACCACAGGAACCAGAACCACCAGATCCACAACAACCAGAACACAAGAACCACAACAACCACAACCCAAGAACCACAAGAACCAGAACGAAAAGAACCTGAACCACAAGAACCGGAACCAGAAGAAACACAAGAACCAGAACCTCCGGAAGCACAAGAATCAGAACCACAATAACCACAAGAACGAGACCCACAAACACCAGAACCGCCAGGACCACCAGAATCAAATCAAATCTCATGCAGGAATGATCAGTTTTCGATGATTCATCATATCGTTACTCTGAATGATGGAATTATCTCCGGATAACGATTTTACATGTTGCGATTTTCTAGAAGTGCATTTCGAGGATTTTGTTTGTTACGAAAAGTAAACGTACTATACGTATCTCGTACCACAAGAAACACAAGAACCAGAACCACAAGAATCAGGGCCACAAGAACCAGAACCACAAGAACCAGAACCACAAGAGCCAGAACCACAAGAACCAGAACCACCAGAACCACAAGAATCTGAACCACATGAACCACAAGGACCCGAATAAAAGAACTACAAGAACCGGAACCACCAGATCCCAAGAACCACAAGAACCAGAACCACAAGTACCTCAAGAAAAAGAACCACAAGAACCAGAACCACAAAAACCAGAACTACCAGAACCACAACAACCAGAACACAAGAACCACAACAACCAGAATCCAAGAACCCAAAGAACCAAAAGAACCTGAACCACAACAACCAGGACAACAAGAAACACAAGAACCAGGACCGCAACAATCACAAGTACCAGAACAACAAGTACCAGATCCACAAGAACCCGAACCAGAAGAACCAGAACCCAAGAATCACAAGAACCAGAACCACAACAACCAGAACAGAAGAACCAGAACCCAAGAACCACAAGAACACGAACCCCAGAAACTCAAGAACCAGAACCCCAAAAACCGCAAATATCAGAGCCACAAGAACCAAAGACCCAGAACCGCAAGAACTAGCACTATAAGAAACACAAGAACCAGAACCACCAGAAGCAGAAAGCTCAGAACCACAAGAACGAGAACCACAAGAAACAGAACCACATGAACCACAACAACCAGAACCCAAGAACCACAAGAACCAGAACCACTACAACCAGAACACAAGAACCTCAAGAACCAGAACCCAATAACCGCAAGAACCAGAACCCAATAACTACAAGAACCAGAACTACAAGAACCAGAACCACAAGAAACACAAGAACCAGAACCACCAGAAGCACAAGAATCAGAACCATAATAACCTGAAGAACGAGAACCACAAGAACCAGAACTACAAGAGCCAGAACCACCAGAATCGAATCAGATCTCATGCAGGAATTATTATTGTTCGATGTTTTATCATTTCGTTACTGTAAATGATGGAATTGACTCCTGATAACGATTTTACATGTTGCGATTTTCTAGAAGTGCATTTCGAGGATTGTGTTTGTTACGAAAAGTAAACGTACTATACGTATCTCGACCCACAGGAAACACAAGAACCAGAACCTCAAGAATCAGAGCCACGAGAACCAGAACCACAAGAACCAGAATCACAAGAATCAGAGGCCCAAGAATCAGAGCCACAAGAACCAGAACCACAAGAACCAGAACCACCAGAACCACAAGAATCTGAACGACAGGAACCAGAACACAGGAACCACAAGGACCCGAATGAAAGAACCACAAGAACCAGAACCACCAGATCCCAAGAACCACAAGAACCAGAACCACAAGAACCAGAACCACAAGAACCTCAAGAAAAAGAACCACAAGAACCAGAACCATAGGAACCAGAACCACCAGATCCACAACAACCAGAACACAAGAACCACAACAACCACAACCCAAGAACCACAACAACCAGAACGAAAAGAACCTGAACCACAAGAACCGGAACCAGAAGAAACACAAGAACCAGAACCTCCGGAAGCACAAGAATCAGAACCACAATAACCACAAGAACGAGACCCACAAACACCAGAACCGCCAGGACCACCAGAATCAAATCAAATCTAATGCAGGAATGATCAGTTTTCGATGATTCATCATATCGTTACTCTGAATGATGGAATTAACTCCGGATAGCGATTTTACATGTTGCGATTTTCTAGAAGTGCATTTCGAGGATTTTGATTTGTTACTATAAGTAAACGTACTATTCAAATCTCGTACCACAAGAAACAAAGAACCAGGGCCACGAGAATCAGAACCACAAGAAACACAAGAACCTGAAACCACAAGAACCAGAAGGCAAGAACCACAAGAACCAGAATCACAAGAAACAGAACCACAAGAACCATTAGAATCAGAACCACAAGATGCACTAGAAACAGAACCACAAGAATCAGAACCTCCAGAACAACAAGAAACAGAACCACGTGAACGCAAGAACGACAAGAACCCGAACCCAAGAACCACAAGAACCAGAACCACAAGAACCAGAACCTCAAGAACCAGAAGCAGATGCACAAGAACCATAAGAACCAGAACTACAAGAAACACAAGAACCAGAACCACAAAAACACAAGAACCAGAACCACAAGAACCAGAACCAACAGAACCGCAAAAGCCACCAGAACCACAAGAACCAGAACTACAAGAGCCAGAACCACCAGACAACAAGAACTACGAGAACCAAAACAACAAGATCCAGGTCCACAAGAACCACAAGAATAAGAGTCACAAGAATCACAAAAACCCACAAGAACCACAGGAACCAGAACTGAAAGAACCATAGGAACAGAACCACCAGAGCCCAAACCACAAGAACAACAAGAACCAGAAGCACAAGAACCACAAGAACCGGGAGCACAAAAAACAGAAGCCATGAACCATAAGAATCAGAACCACAAGAACCAGAACCACAAGAAACACAAGGACCAGAACCACAACAACCACTAGTACCAGAACCACAAGTACCAGATCCACAAGAACCCAAACCACAAGAACCAGAACTCAAGAATCTCAATGATTAGTTAGTGTTCGATGTTTTATCATTTCGTTACTGTGAATGATGGAATTGACTCCGGATAACGATTTTACATGTTGCGATTTTCTAGAAGTGCATTTCGAGGATTTTGTTTGTTACGAAAAGTAAACGTACTATACGTATCTCGTACCACAAGAAACACAAGAACCAGAACCACAAGAATCAGAGCCACAAGAACCAGAAACACAAGAACCTGAAACCACAAGAACCAGAACCACAAGAACCACAAGAACCAGAACACAAGAACCAGAACCACCAGAACCACAAGAACTAAAAACACAAGTAACAGAACCACAAGAACCAGAACCACAACAACCAGAAACCCAAGAACCACAATGACCAGAACCACAAGAAACAAAACCAATAGAACCAGAATGCAAGAACCACAAGAATCAGAATCACAAGAACCCCTAGAACTAGAACCACAAAATCCAAGAACCACAACCCATGAACCAACCATCAGAACCGGATCCCAAGAAACACAAGAACCAGAACCACATGAACCACAAGAACCAGAACCACAAGAAACACAATACCAGAACCACAAGAACCACATGAACCAAACGAACCAGGACAACAATAACCTCAAGAACCAGAACCTCAAGAACCACTAGACCCAGAACCACAAGAATCAGAAACACATGAACCACAAGAACTTGAACCATAAAACCAGAACCACCAGAACCACAAGAACCAGAACCACCAGAACCACAAGAACCAGAACCACACGAACCCAAGAACCACAAAAACTGAAGAATCAGGGAAACCAGAACCCAAGAACCACGAGAACCAGACCCACAAAACCCAGAACCACAAGCGCCACAAGAAACAGAGCCGCAAGATCCACAGGAACTAGAACCACAAGATACAGAAAACCAAAAACCACAAGAACCAGAACCACAAGAACCAGAACCACAAGAAATACAAGAACCAGAACCACAAGAACCACAATAACCACAAGAACTAGAACCACAAGAACCAGAACCACCAGAACAACAAGAACCACAAGAAACAGAAGCAGAACCACAAGAACCACAAAAAACAAAACCACAAGAACCACAAGATCCATAACCCCACGAACCATAACAACAGGAACCAGATGCACAAGAACCAGAACCGCAAGATCCACAAGAACCAGAAGCACAAGAACAAGAGCCAGAACCACAAGAACCAGAACAACTAGAAACACAAGAAGCAGAGCCATAAGACCCAGAACTACAAGTAACACAACGAACAGAATCACAAGAACCTGAACCACAAGATCCAGATTCTCCAGAACCACAAGAACCAGAACACAAGAATCACAAGAAGTAGAACCACAAGAACCACAAGAACAAGAACTACAAGAACCAGTACCACAAGAACCAGTACCTCAACTACGAGAACCATAGGAACCAAAAGAACCATAACCAAAAAACCCCCACAAGTACCAGAACCTCAAGAACCAGAACCACAAAAAACAGAACCACAAAAAACAGAACCACAAGGACCACACGAAACACAAGAACCAGAACCACAGGAACCACAACCACCATAACCACAAAAAACATAAGCAGCATAAGAACCAGAACCACAAGAACTAGAACTACAAGAACCACAAGAACCATAACCACCATAACCACAAGAACCAGAACCCAATAACCTCAAGAACCACAACCCATGAACCAACCACCAGAACCGAACCCAAGAAACACAAGAACCAGAACCACCAGAAATAGAACCAGAACCACAAGAACCAGAAGTGGAACCAAAACCACAAGAACCATAAGAACCAAAACCACAAGAATCAGAACCACAAGAAACACAAGAACCACAAGAAACACAAGAACCACAAGAAACACAAGAACCATAACCACAAGAACCGGAACCAACAGAACCACAAGAGCCACCAGAACTACAAGAACCAGAACCACAAGAACCAGAACCAGAACCACCAGACCCCCCCCCCCCCAAGGACCACGAGAACCAGAACCACAAGACCCAGAACCACAAGAAGCTTCAGCATTGTAGAGCGTGTCTTGTTGCACTCACAAGGACGATTTCTTTGATGAAATTTGCCACCATATATAACTGTAATAAAATAAATGTAATCAAGACAGTGCATCATGTCGTATGTTGTATTCCCTACTCTTTGAAAATTAAGCAAGAATGAAACAATTCAACTGGTTTTTTATGTCCGAGATTAACATATCTGTATAGCGCCTGCTACAGTGTTCTTGAATAAATGTATTTCTTTCTCGCTGGAAAACTTGACTGTCTTTTGCTGGAGTGTTCTCAGTGGATTGTGTTCCGTCAATGTGTTGTGAGAACTCTTCCAATGAAGCTAAAAAAACATCTCGTAGCAAACAAAACCCCACTGGTATCCGGAAGTAGAAACAAAAATCTACTTCTAATATTCTTTGAGGTACCAATCCCGATGGGACCGATCCATGGTAACGCCTGATAGGGATGGAGAGGTTTGTTTCTTGTGATTAAACTACACTTAACAGCCAGGATCATATTGTGTCAGAAAGTTTACAAGGTTGAGGAAGCCAAGTTCACAGAAAGTAACAAACTGACTAATTTACTAACCCGAAAAAAGCAGGCAAGCATAATATCGGCGTGTTATGTGTCTTTGCAGTTTACGCCACTATTGTCCAACTGAGGAATGAGGAAGAATTAGTATTAATAGCCAGAGTACAAGATTATTTGGGAAGTCAAATAATTATATTGAAATATAAAAAACATTAAAATATCATGTAGCCGAATAAAGCTTTTACATAGAAAGTCATTATAGCATCTACACTATGATAAAGCCTGAGTAAAGGGATTCAAGTACGACAAGAGTATTGTCAGTTATTTATTTATTTATTGGTGCTGAAGGTCGCATACTAAGAGTATTGTCAATGGACAAAGCAGGTCCCGGGCTGGCCCTCGTGGAAAAGAATTAACATTCTATGTTAGTAGAAGCACGAGCCGCAGGTCCACATCACCCCCCGCCATTTCATCTTTATCTGACATACCGTAGTCAGACCCGCTCATCTTCCAACCAATTAACATTCTGCGTGAGTAGAAGCACAAGCCGCAAGTCCACATCACCCCATGCCATTTCATCTTCATCTGACGTACCGTAGTAAAACCCACTCATCTTCCAACCTTTCTGCAATTCAGCAAAAGGTTGGCAAGTGTGAAAAACAGATTTACTTGAAGATTGCGACACTTATATCGAATCTACATGAAATTCCATTCCATTCTTGCCCAAGGACACAACGCAGTAACCGCTCATCGTGATTGAAGACTCGATTCTCTTACAACTGAGTAACCGCTCTAGCTTGCAACTTATAGTGTACAATACTAAGACGTCTGCTAGGCATGGGGTGTCATGGGTACCGCTTGTGATGTACAAAGAATACTAACACATAGAATACGGAGACGTCGGCTAGTCAAGATCGGTGGTGCTTTTTTATATTTATTTATTGGTGTTTAAGGTCACATATTGATGCACAATGGTTAATCGTGAACGCAACATGGAGAGAAAAGTCAAGTTTAGTCAATCAGTTATCCCCATGTTACCTAGGACTTCCACCCTAAACATTGCTGACTGGGTCATATTTTACCAGTTAAAGCTTATTTGCTACAATAAAAACAAGGGACCCCATGGTGCTCGAGGCGCTCACCTGACCAAAGTTGTTTAAAGAAGGATTTAATTACTATTTATAGCTAGTTAACAGAGGAATAAAGTTATTTAATTATTTAAAACTTTGCCGTCCATGACAGATATTTTTTCTCTGGTACTGGAATGCTACCACAGAGGTAATGCAAAGATTTTCAGTAATAACAATCTAGGAAATGTAGGGAGTCCAAATATCAACCTAAGGACTTGACTTGAACAAACTTGAAAGATGTTGTATACAAAATATCAAGAGATTCTGACTGGTGGTTCCGGAGGAAAAAGATTTTTAGAATATTACCAATTTTGCACTTTAAAATTTGCACCCACCCCACCCCTCCCCAAAAGGAAACACAAATATCAACCCGGGTATTTTATTTGAACAAATTGAATCTGAATTTTCAAAGAATGCTGTATACCAAATATCAAAAAATTCTGGTGGGGCTGGAGAAAAAGATTTTGAGAATAATACCAATTTGCCCCCCCCCCCCCCCAACCTACAGGGGACACAAATATCAACCCAGATGCTTTATTTGAACAAACTGAATCCGAACCATCAAAGAATGCTGTATACTGTATGCTGTATCGAAAGGTTCTGATTGTATTTCAAGAAGCAGATTTTTAGAGATTAATCCCCATATAGCAATAGGGAGCCCACATATTAACCCAGGGCCTTAATTTGAACAAACTTTGATCTGACTTCCCTAAGGATGCTGAAAACCAAATATCAAAAAATTCAGACTAGTGGATCTGAAGATTTTTAAAGATTATTTCTCATATTGCACCAAATTAAAAGTTGGGCTCCCTTAGAGAGCCCAAATATTCAACCAGGCACTCGATTTGAACATACATGAATCTATCCCCCAGAACCTCACATTGCACTAAGTTAAAATTCGGGCTCCATAAGGAGCCCAAATATTAACCCAGGTACCCGATTTGAACAAATATAAATCTGAACACCTTTGCATTGTGTTCCTGGCTTACCTAGTCAGACTGAGGTTGATGTTTTTATCCCTCGAGAAACTTTCGCTTTGACGTGGCTTCTTCTTTTTGATCAGAAGACGCATAATGCTTATTTTTAAGGGCGTGACCTTTGGGCTTCTTTTATGTTCTATTTCCACTCAAATAACTCTCTAGGTTTATATTTTAGAAGTGAGGATGCATCCGATTCATACGAGAGTTCGGGTGAGGATGGGGGGGGGGGGGGGGGGGCAAGTTTTGAACTCGTGCATTGCCAACTCCTGCCTCTTTCTGACCACTGTCGACACAAATTGAGGCGTTAAACCAAAAACTATGGTGCGTGTAATGTTGCCCTTAATGTTCCACTGGGGAAGGAGGGGAGTGGGGTGAGGCTGTAGCCAAACCCTTGATGGTTTGTGAATTCAGTCAAAGTTTACCATGTAGGTGACGGAAAATGCAACCGAGTTACTGATTAATTACATTACATATCCCTCAGAAATGAGACAAGTACAGCCAACGACTCGTAAATATCTACCAACATCGCATGCCAAGTTATTTATAAAAAAAAATCTCGAAAGTTGAGACTACCCCCACCCAATACCACGCACTTTTGTTTTTGCTTTCAGTGCTCCTGGTCACACGCGAGTTGACTTAACATGCTGTTTGGCTGCTGTTTGGGGTTCGGATCTCTACAAGGGTTCAACATGAAATACATATCAAATGTTTATTGGAACTTACCAGCCATGCAATGAGCTTTCTTCATTTTCAGATGGTTTTGCTGTGACTGGATTATGACATCTGCAAAAAACAAACAAACATTAGCTTTATATAACTGTTGAACTTGCCAAGTAGCTTTCAAAATTTCATCAAATTTATTTATTTATATATATATTGGTGTTTAAGGTCACATATATTTTCACATTGGCTAATCATAACCACAACATGAGTATCAACTCAAGACCAGGAGTGAGCGTTGCCCACTTTAGAGAGGGTTCGCACCTCTCAAGCATTGGTGACTGGGCCGTATTTTACCAGTGATCAGAGCCTGTTTTCCGCATTGAACGGGCACTGCTTCACTTCCCGGAGTTTTCATCAAATCTAGTCATGACTGATGCTAAGCAGCCATGACCAGATTTGATTGAAAATTTATTAAGAAGTAAGTTAAAAAATAACTGTTTGAAAATTATTCAATTTACATCCGAAATGTGCTTAATGCTCTACCTAACGAATCGAACCATCCCTCTGTGAAATTTACAAATTGAATTTCTGAAAAAGAATTGTTTTTGAAAAAATTTAACAAAACCATATGTAATCCTCGTTAGAAGGAACTCGTGACATATGGTTTTATTCATTTTTTTCGAAATTCAATAATAACTTAAAATAAACAAATAAGCAAACAAACACAAACACAAACAAACTAAAATAAATAAATGGCTGATATCGTATATAAATAAATGGTTGATATCATGTACGTTGTTAACCCGTTACCCAACGTAACGGTCAAAAGCGGCCAACGCTATTCTCAAAAATCGCCAATTAATTTTCATTATTCGTCGAACTCGTTCCAATGAGGAGTCATGACCTATGTTTTTGAGACAAAAAATGAAAATAATTAGTTATTCGAGAATTTTTTTTTGCAAAGTGTCGTCTGTTTTTCATGTTAGGTAAAGGGTTAAAGGGTTAAAGTGCCGCATGTAGTCACGAGAGAATTGATGCCCTTTAACTGTTTGAGTGCTGGTAGCCCATTTTGGGGCTTTATACTAATTTCTGAAGTGTCGCACCAAAACTTAAAGGCTTCATATTCTTTGGATGTTCTACATGTCACATTTGAAGGGAAGTTGTTTAGAATTACCTTGTTGTAATCTATGGAAGAGTGCCCATTGGTACTCTCCCATAAATTGTAACAAGGCAAAGATATGTGAACAAATTTTGATATCCCAAAAATAATTTAGAACTCCACTCTTAAAGGAATATAATGCATGGAGCATGCGATGAGTTAATGGTTTTAAAATTAAACTTCGACACCGATGGTGAAATCGGGACCGCAGTGTGGAAAGTAAAGTTTAGTCTTCAACTTGCTTATTTTGCCCACTTACAAGGACGTCACCACGAGGAGCAAGTTCGTGGATCCTTTTGTACAATATTAGTTGGAGATGTAAGAAACGACCCACATTGGGGGAATCTCAAGGGTGATCTCATATGTGACGTCATGTCACATGACCCAGTGGCGCCATGTGTGTGTGTGTGTGGGGGGGGGGGGGGGTTCGATTGAATATAGGAGTAATTTCCCGATTTGTAGAATTACCACAAGCAACCTGACAATCCCTTCAAATCACACAAAAAACTGATTTTATTTCCCCATTTTATCGGTGTAGCACGTAGTGCTATAGTACCAAAGGGCACAGGGGGTGCGTTCGATTGAACTAGAGTATATCTAATTACCCAAATAAACCCGAACAAGTTGTATTTTTTCGAATTCTTTCAGAATTTTCTGCTTCTATCTATATATGCAATAGTTTTCGCCTGCCTGGTTTGTATTTGCTCCGTACGGTTTATAATAGTACCGAGAGAGCCCTGTGGGTACGTTCCTTTGGACTAGATTATACTCCAGTAGCGTAAAAGAGCCTATCAACTGGAACAGCTTTGCTTATAAAAACTATATTTAGCTATTCGGGTCAGAACTAACAAGAACAGACCAGAATAGCTAAATATAGTTTTTATAAGCAAAGCTGTTCCAGTTGATGGGCTCTTCTGCGGTACTGGAGTATACTCTAGTCCAAAGGAACGTACCCACAGGGTTGTCTAGGCACTATATACAAACCATATGGGGCAAATACAAAGCCAGTTCAACTCTAGTTCAATCGAACGCGCCCCCTGTGCCATTTGGTACTATAGCACTACGTGCTACACCGATAAAATGGGGAAATGAAATTAGTTTTTGGGTGATTTGAACGGATTGTCGGGTTGTTTGTGGTAATTTTACAAATCGGGAAATTACTCCTATTCAATCGAACAAACCCCCGGTACCCCCTTGGTACTATAGCACTACGCGCTCTACCGATAAAATGGGGAAATAAAGTAAATTTCGGTGATTTGGAGGGATTGTGTTGATTGTGGTAATTCGTGATACTCCGATCAAACGAACATACCCTCCGAACATACCCCTGTCTTGTTAGTTTTTGGGTCACATAGCAAACACGTGGTACCATAGAAACCAAGATGGCAGCCCCCAGTATACAAAATGGATGACGGAAACACGTATCACCCTAACAACACGCGTTGCGCATGCGCATGCGCACTCACACCACGTATCACTACGGAGATCACGTCACAAGATGGCCGCTCACGCGGGTTACCATGACAACCAAACATGGCGCCACTGGGCCACGTGACATAACGTCACATATGAGATCCCCCATGAGATCCCCCAATGTGGGTCGTTTCATACATCTACTACTTACAAGTGAAGAATAATTTTTTTCTCAAACGAGCACTGCACGCCATTGAGCTGTAACGGGATAGTTGCTTCTAGTCAAGTAACTCATTCTTTTGAATAATGTTAAGCCCAAGAAACCTTACAGTTGATGGACCTCCAGAATCCGGGAATCCATAGACCGATCTTAAGATTGTGCTTCTGTTGTAAAGCTTGAATCGTGTTTCATGATTTTCAAAATATCCAGTTGTTTTCCATAAAGAAACAACGCTGCAGGCTTTTTATTAATATCACCCCGACCCCCCCCCCCCCAATAACAAATGAATGGAATGAGGGGGGGGGGGTGGTGAGATTCCCTCTCAGTTTAACCCCCCCCCCCCCTCCACCCGGTCGTTGTCTTACGGGAAGTGGGTGAGAAGCGATCGGAGGGCTCTAGTTAGGATTACCCCCTCCCCCACCCCCCCACACGTTGCAAGGGCGAATATGTGGCATTTATAGCGTATGTAGGAGCCCTATATTGGAGACCGTTTTATGGTTCTTATGTGAGTTTCATGGGGCCATTGGGGGGTTGTTGGGGGAGGAGCAAAACGTTTAGGGAGGGATAAGGACTCCCATGCCACCCTTAGCTACGCCACTGACATTTATACGGCTGGCTGTCAATCGATTGTGAAGACCCACATACAATTTAGCTAATAGTTTATACCTGTATATATGCTGGCCACTTTAGAGGGCTTTAGATGACTTCGGCCAAGCATTGGTTGCTGAGGTCCTATTTTAGCAGTAAGGATACACAACTCAACTCCCCACAGTTCCCACCGGGGAACAGAAAATATAATACCGTCTAATTATATTCCAACATTCCAGCATATAATAGTGATAGTTTCATTTTTTGCGTTTATGATCAGTTCAGCATCTATGGCTATATTACCACAACACAGAGATATAGTTAGGTCTGGTCAATCGTTTGTACTTAGGCTACCAGCATTGTAACTCGCACCCAAGACGTCAGTTATCCGTTTACTTCTGTAAACAAGCATGGACGTTGCTAAGGGGTCTCACATGGGGTGGGGGTGTCCACTCGAGATTTCCATTTGCATCCCCCCCCCCCCCCCAGCAACGGAAGGCAAAATTCCGACTACCACTACATAATCTCCAACAACTGAAACTTTATTAGTACCTACGCCTTCCCACCCGAAACACAATCTAAATACCTACAACCCACCCACCCACCCACCCACCTAACCACACCCAAACCTCACTCCACCTCACCCCACCCCACTCACACCCACAGCAAAATTGTCCAACTACACGTTTTAACCCTTTATCCAACACGCAATTTCAAATTTTAATTTTTCAGTTTTTCAAAGAAAAATCAACAGTACCATATTTCTGTACAATGGTTAATAGTGACAGCAACATGGACATAAAGTCAAGTCCAGCCAATCGTTTATAGCCATGTTGGCCAGTTAAGAGGACTTCAACCCTAGGCATTAGTGACTGGTCCCATTTTACCAGTAAAACAGCTTATTTAACATGGTAAACAAATACTGCTTCACTTCCTGAGGTTTCCACGGAGAAGGGAGCGATTTTGGAAGTTAACATATACCGGATTGAAATAGATTCCCGACGGTCAATTTAGTTAACCTAACAGCACAAATATTGAAATCTTATTTTAGGCCATGGTTAATTAATTTTCGGTTTAGCGTCATTCGCCTCATTTTGTCTTTTGCCCGAAATAATAAAGCATTTTCTTTATTATTGCCTCCTCAAATGGATCACCTCATTCATATGGTCAGTAGAATACACCATTTCATGTTTCTTCTTCATCCATTGAAATACCAGATTATTGCCTCATTATTGCCAGATTGCTATAGCAATCTGGCAATAATGAGGCAATAATCTGGTGTTATTAGGCGTATAATGTTGATAGTCTGTTCTATATATAACCCTGACCATTATAAGTTCTACTATCTGAGGGAACCTACACATGCCAGGAAGCAGTGTGTAAGTGCAAAATGATAAAATATGCATCTTGTGAAAAGGGATATATTACGCTACTTCCCCACAAGGGAGATATCTGAATTGCCATACCGTTGATGATTTACAGCATGAACCCTTTACCCAACGTAACAAACAAAACCGACTAGGCCTACATACAAAAATCTCCAAATTTATTATGTTTTCAATTTTTTTCTCAAATACACAGCTTATGACCTCTCATTGGAACGAGCTCGTTGAGCTCGTTCCAACGAGGAGTTATAAGCTAAGTATTTGAGACAAAATTTGAACATTTTTGGTAATTTATAAATTTATTTTGTAAGTATCGTCTGCTACCTGCAATGGGTAAATGGTTAAGAGTGACCAGTAGGTGATAAATGCCGATTCAAAGACAGATGTACATGTACGTGTACATGTACACGTACATCGATGTACACCTCCATAGGATTTAGTGTTAAAATCGTGTACAGGTACACGATTTTAACGTTTTTCAGGGTGTCTTAGAATCAGCTTTGCCGATTCAAAATCACTGGATTCTATACAAGAGTGAAAAAAAACGCATGAAATTTTATGTACATGTACATGTACCGTCTGATTTGGAATCGGCAAATGGGTTTCCCCCATAGGATTCAGTGTTAAATTGCGAGCAAAAAACGTGTTGTCGTTTCTAAATCATCATCTTGCTGATTCTAAATCATCCGCGTCTGTACGCGATTTTAACACTGAATCCCTATGGAGGCGAACACGGAAATCCATTTGCGGATTTTACGTCGGAAATCGAATCGTGTACGGTACACGGAACAGAGGTGATTTTTGAACCGGCAAACCCACTGCCACGTTTCCTGAAGAAATAAAAAAGTGATTGATATATATAGGAGAGAAAAAATATATAAATAAATAGTTATTTAAAATAATATATCAAATCGAATAGATAATAAAAAATAAATACGTAAATCATGGACGCTTCTCAGACTATTAGAGTGAGGTTTCTTTTAAAAATGCTGATGAGAGCCTACGCATTCTGTGTGAACGAACAACTAGGTCGCCTCTTTTAGAACGATGCGTCGGATGTCGGGATCACCTAGACTTCGATCACGAGAATCATTCGTGTCTGTGGATGGAAAGGGAAGATATGGTCGTCAAGTATTTCGAACCGGCGTTCGAACGCGTTCAAATCGACGAAGTGATCGCGTTTTGGAAGAGATTACTCTTCTGTAAGGATCAAAGCAAGCCCACAGTTTCGGAAGAACTGAAATTGGCGCGTAAAAGTCTGACTTTAGAAGACAAGGGATGCGTCATGAAATTATTGTTCAATGAAGCATACGTCTAAGTTTTCTCGTTGATATAAAATAAGGGAGAATAGAAAATAAAATAAATACACACATAAATTTTTTATCTAATATTAGAAAGAAAAAAACCCACAAAAATGAGAACCAGAAATAAATTGTATCCGACGTTAGTGAACGACGAGGATGAGAAGCCGAACGGTGTTTTGCCGACGGCACCGTCGCTAGAAGGAAAAGAAAGAGGAGAGAGGTATCGCATCGATCAAATCAGTAGAATCCAAGAGTATCTAACTCGAGAGAGAGATTGTCGTCATTCTCTCAAGAAGAAGTATTCGCGTTTCGTGAAATTCGTCAACGCGATCGACACGACACTCATCACGATTCCCATGGGTTTACACGCGGCCGGCATCGGATTGTTGTCGACCGCGGTCGGCATTCCGATCGTGTTGACCGTAGAAGGAGTGGCTCTCGCCGCCGGATTGTTTAGCACGCTCGGAAACTTTTTGAGTAGGAAATTATATCTGAAGGCGAGGAAACACGACAAGATTCGCGTCTTGGCCGCCTCCAAGATCGACACGATATCCGAAATGATCTCTATGGCGTTGAAAGACGGTAGGATATCGGACGGAGAATACTTCGCGATATTGAGTGAGAAAACGAAATACGATGCCATGAAAGAAGCCGTGAGAATCAAGACTCGTCAGATCATCAAGGAAGAGATGAAGGATTCTCTCGTGGAAAAGGGGAGGAAAGAGGCTAGGGAGGAATTCAGTAAGATGATAGTTCTCAAGAGCAGCGATTGAAAAAAAAATATATATAATAAGAACAGAATTAAATAATTAATAAATTTATATATAAAATAAAAAACGAAATTAATTTAAATGACTCTTTAAAAATTTATTGCGTAAAGTGTAAGAGAGTTACCGAGACGAGTAATTCTCGAGAAGTACGAACTAAAAACGACAGACAGATGCTTCGCGGAATTTGCGACGTGTGTGGTTCTATCAAGACTCGATTCGTCAAAAAAGAACGCGAGCAAAGGTAAGGCATCGTGAATAAAATGATCAATAATCTACCTTTCGAAATGCATCTGCCCGGTCACAGTTTCACGGGACCCGGAACAAAATTGAACAAGAGACTCAACGCCGATCTGACACCCAAATCTTGGAGAAAACCTGTAAATAGGGTGGACGTGGCCGCGTATGATCACGATCTGTGCTACGCCGGACATCCCGACACCAAGACTCGCAACGACGTCTGCGATAAAAACATGTTGGGGAAATTGAGAGGCATATCGAATCCGACCAGGAGAGAGAAGATAGAACGTTCGCTGGTCGGCAATCTGATCGGTGCGAAACGTCGATTCGGATGGGGCGTTCAAACAAAAAAAGCGCATCGGAAAAGAAGAAGAAACGATTATTGACGAGCGAATTGGCCGAGGAGTTACACAAACCCATAGTGCGTAAATTTCGAAAGAGAAGTTCGTGAAGGATTTGGATGATATTTGGTCTGCCGACTTGGTCGACATGAGATCGTTTTCGAGGTGGAACGAGGGCGTCAAATATCTATTGACGGTCATCGACGTGTTTTCCAAATACGGTTGGATCAGAGCTTTGAAGAATAAATCGGGACCTTGCGTCCCCGAGGCTCTGAAGAGCGTGTTCGACTCGTCTTCTCGAAAACCGAGTAAATTGTGGGTGGATAAGGGAAAGGAATTCTACAACAAGCACGTTCATCGATTGGTAGACCTCTACTTGATCGAAAACGAAGAGAAAGCCAGCGTGGTGGAACGCTGGAATCGAACGATGAAGGAAAAGATGCACAGATACTTCACTGCGAATTCGACCAAGAAATACATATACGCTCTGAACGGTCTTATCAAAGATTACAACAACACGCGACACAGATCGATCAAGATGACTCCCGTGGAAGCTTGCGATCCTCGAAATGAAAAACGGGTCTACGCGAATCTATATCCTGAAAGATCTAAGATCAGGAAGAAGTCTAGAACGCCGAAATTTGCTGTCAGTGATCGAGTGAGAATCTACGCTTATAAGAAGCACTTCGAAAAGGGTTATACTCCTCGATGGACCTCGGAAATCTTCGTGATAATCAAAATATTTCACACCGATCCGGTGACTTACAAAATCGAAGCTTTGGATGGAGAAGAGATCATCGGAAAGTTTTACGAACAACAATTACAGAAGACAAAGTTTTGATAAAGAAAACAAATTTCTTTTATTTACTTTCTTTAATATTTTCTTGTTTACACATATATATATAAGAGAGAAAAATAATAATAATAAAAAATAATTAAAAACTATTTTTAGATAAAGAAAGCAAGTTAATTAATAAACAAAAAAAACCTAAAAATCCTTTAAAATGACAAGTATACTAGATATAGCACAAAGCATAGTGAAAGATGAAAGTATTCAAGAATATGAGGTTCACGAATACGAACCGGTAACCGGAACGAGTGTGAACAATGCGGGAGTGATAAGAATCAACGTCGAAACTCAAGATCTATTCATACATCCTAGCGAGAGTTACATAGTGGTGCAGGGACGTCTCACCAAGGAAGATGGGAGCGACTACGCCGACGACGACACGGTTACTCTAGCCAATAATGGCATCATGCATCTATTCAGTAATATAAAATACATGCTATCCGGGCAATAGATAGAATCTGTGTTTCATCCCGGTCAGGCCACCACGATGTTCGGACTCTTGACGTATCCTGATGATTTTTCGAAATCCAGAGGACTTAATCAGTTGTGGGTGAAAGACACCGTCGACCCTGCTAGCGCCGGCGCCGCCTTGATATTCGACTACGTCGTCAAGACGTCCAGACCTAAAGGAACGTTTTCGTTCAGGATACCTTTGAAACACATCTTCGGATTTGCGGACGATTACACCAAGATCATGTACGGATTCAAACACAATCTGACGTTGATTCGAAAAGGAGACGACGACGTAATAGTGAGACTCACTGCGACTAATGCGGGTAAGATAACTCTACACAATATATCGTGGTTCGTTCCGCACGTGGAGCCTTCGATTGTGGAAAAAGCGCGACTCTACAAAATCATAGAATCCAAGAGTAAATTACCCGTGGGATTTAGAATGAGACAGTGCGACACAGCTAGCATTCCACCCTCCACGAATCACTTCGATTGGAGATTGACGGTGAAATCCGCTTCCGAGAGACCGCGTTTCATCGTGGTTGCGTTTGAGACCGATAGGGACGGGTCTCAGGAAAAGAATGCGTCGCTGTTCGATCACTACCATTTGAGAAACATGCAAGTGTTTCTGAACGCCACGAGATATCCAGCAATCGATTACAATGCGTCGTTCGACAAGAACGATTTCTCCAGACTGTACGGCGATGCCGCTGATTTTAGAAAGAAGTATCACGGTCTAGACGAATTGATGACCAACCCTAACATATCTCCCAGCGAATACAAGTTGATGTATCCCATGTTCGTATTCGACGTCAGTAAACAGATTGAACGACCCAAGAGTAGCGTCTTAGACATTCAGATCAAGATGCAATTCGATTGGAACGTGCCGATAAAAACCAAAGCCTTCGCCCTGGTCCTGTCGGATAGAGAATTACAATTCGAATCGGATGGAAATAAGATGTCGATCATTCGATGAAAGACGAGTGTGAAAAAAAAATATATATATATAAATAAATTTAAAAAATTATTATAAAAATGAATGATAAAGAAAGAGAATACTTAAGAAGAAACAGACGTGTTTTGATTAAAAATATTTCGCAAGATTCGTTAGCAATAATTCTAGACACTTTAGTCGAAACAGAACCTTTGATATTGACTGATTATATGAGACGTGAAATCAAAAGTAAAATCTTGATAGAAGATAAGACCAGAAAACTTTCAGACACGTTGACGTATAGAGGACCAACTGCTTTTCGAGAATTTATAAAAGCTCTTCGAAAAGCTAAAATAGATGTCGACGCGTGTTTCGAGATAGGTGATCCAATTTCAAGAGATGAAACATTATGAGAAATAACGTATTAAAACAACCCCCCCCCCACCAAAAAAAAAAATAAATAAAGTAATGTGATCTAGAGAGATTGAACATCTTTCTAAATCTCATTACTTTTTTTTGGTTTTAATAAATCACACATTATTTTTTTTTAATTCATTATTTTCAACGTGTTCACTGTTTGTTCAAAGGAACTAATTCGATCAGTAGACTCACCACGGAAGTGGCGGCTTCGGGATTATTGGTTTTCGTAACGAAATTAATCCTGTCTCTGGCGTTCACTTTGAGAGGCGTACTGAACGTGCTAACATTCGCCTGTTGATTCTCGGTCTTTTCGTTGCTGTATCTCTTATCGCTCTCTACTCCATTCACCATGAGATTGACGACCACTCTGTTTTTCAAATCCGAGGAAGCCAGACTCATTCGAAGGATTTCACCTCCCAGCGGCATGGGATATCCCACCTGACCATGTTTCGATCCGCTACCTCCATTTCCGAAAGACCACTCAGCTTTTCCTTCATCTAAGGTGCCGGCCTCCTCGGCCCACACAGTGATCAATTGTCTAGCATATTTGACTTTCTCCACCACCGAAATCAGGGTGCAGGCATCCGTCATGTTCACGGGATCCGGTAGATTCGTGTGCACGTGTCCACCCATGTCTAGTTTACCTTCCATGATGTCACCCTTTCTCCAGACTGAGTTGTCATCCACGTACTTTCTGCTGACTGCGCTGGAATCGAATTCGGGATCGTGACTGAGTCCGAATAAATTCTTACCGTTCATGTCGATACCACCCTCCATGGTTCCGCCAGATTGTTTGTTCAGGTAGAGATCATCTACTTGTGATTCTAGGTATTCTTGTGATCGTATCACAGCAGAATCCACGTAGCCCTTGTTGACCGCGGTTGAGTCCGCATCCGTGTCATCGACCTTCGACAGATTCAATATCTTGTTGAATCCCGCATTCTGATCCGATTTCATTTCTCGTCTGTCAGACTTTCTCTGTTCCAGATCCACGTAGTGTTTGGTCGCCACGTCCTTGGGATTCGTGGGAGTGGCCACGTTCGTTATCTTGTTAGAACTGGCGTTCAATTCCGAGTGCCTCGTTTTCTGAACGTATCTATTTCTCAGGTGTTCACTGAATCTCGCGTGAGAGTCGTCCGTGTATTTCTTGGTTGCGGCATCAGTGGGATCTATGGGATTCACGACGTTCACCAAACGTTTGGATTTCAGATCGAGATCGTCGGTCATGGTTTTATCCACGTAATTATCTAGCATGATTCGTTCGAAATCGGCGTTCTCCCTGTCGACGTATTTTTTAGTCGCAGCATCTGCGAGATCTATCAGCTCGGGAAGATTGTAGAGCTTCTTATCGTTCATGTTCAAAGGTTCTTCTCGAGGTTCGTATCTCCAAACGTAACGTTCGTCCAAGTTGGCAACGTCATAACCATCGTCGACTTCGAACGTCTTCCTCTTCTTTCTTAGGTTGACTTTTTCGTTGTCACTTCTACCAAATTTATCAACTGGCATGTTGTTGTGGGATTTTTTGTTTTTTAGAAAAAATATATTCAAAATGCAGTTTATTAAAAATGAACTATTTTATTTTTATTTTTCGATTTTATTCGATTAAAATTTTTAAAAATAATTTATTATCTTTATATATACTATAACAAAATCTCTCTAATGTAAATCATTGAGAATGTCTTGAAACTGATCTCCTTCAGACCATCTCTTGAGAATGTAGAGACACAGGTGACTGCAAAATACTTGATCTGGTGATTGCACTTGTTCCTTGTTGTAACGAACCATCGATTTGTTGAAATAGTTCTTTATTTCTATTGGCGGTGAGATTCCGTAGCTGTTGAAATAATAATTTTTCTTCTTCCCGTTCTTGATCCACGCCACCCAGTGAGTGCCTTCCCCCGATGAATCATCTAGATTTAAAATTCCGCATTCTGATTGTCGAGGTCTTCTCTTCGGCAAGGCATCTCTGTAAAACACACCTAGAAAATCTTTGATTTTCAAATCTTTTGATGCATTCAACAGATCGATGTTGGATAGGGGTTTGTTAGGTAAGACGACACCTTCTATGGATATCTTTATTTTCTTATTCATAAATGCGTATATATTTTTTATTTTATTTTTTTTTTTTATTTATTTTATTATAATTCACTAAAATGACGTTATTTTTTTTTTCTTTTTTTCTTTTTCTTTTTAAACTAACTCTCTCGATGTCTCTATCGATTTCTATAATTTTGAATCCATCTAATTCCTCTTGATTTTCTGGAATCCTATCATCCACAATCATATCTGGAATCCAATCATCCACATTCATATCATCTCTAATTAGATCAAAAATCCAATGTCCGCGTGCCAAAGTGCTTATTTTATCGTCTAACACGAATCTCTTATCATCGTCAGCCGTTAGCAAAATCTTGTTGACTATTTCGGTATACAAGTCGTGATTTTCGCTTCGAATCGATTTCATAGTCTTATACACCGGACCACTTCCTAACAGACAATCTTTATACTCTTGGAAAGAGATGTTTTTCTTCATCATGCACGCTTTAACCCCTTTGCACTTCTTGATCTCTTCATCTTCTAGAAGATAAGCATACAGTTTGGGTCTCAAGCCCACGAATCGACGATTTGTTTACCGCCGCTCTCGTCCTTAAATTTACCCAACACCTTCTTGTTGTCGTTCGATTGAATGTTGGACGGTGATCGATGGGATAATTGCTCGTGTCGAACCACTCAGCCACGTCCTGAGATATATCTCGGTAGACGTCTTTCGTCTCTATCTCATAAACTAAACTGTCCGTGTCGGTGAACAGTAGTTTGGCTTTATCACCAAATTTTTGTTTGACGTAATCGTAGTGAAACTCATACATCAATCGCTTGCTGATATCTAAGATGATCAGTCCGAGATAATACGGTTTGTCGAACTTCAGGTGCGTCTTTTGCATGTGAACAGCCACTAGATTTTTGTCGAATATGGTTCAGTGTTTGTAATTGGGTTTCGCCACTAATTTTTTAGCTCTTTTCTCAGACGTGACGAGTCGAACGTCGGTTCTCTTCCTGATGTTTTCCATCGATTTACCATACACGTAGTTGTTCATGACTTTGAAGAAATCTTTTTTGAAATCGTTCTCGGCTCGAATTCTGAGATTCGTGTTGAGATCGATGTATTTTTTCATCCAAGGCTCTTCGTCGAATCGAATGATGCGATGTATGTCGACTAATTTCATCCCGTAATCGACGTATTGTTTCAAATTCTCGCTGTAGACGACGTAGTTACGTTTGTTAAATAAATTGGGAATGAGTTTTTCCTTGTCTCCTTCGTTCGGTTCCATTTGTTCGGGAGCCAGCGGATAATCGTTGTGTAGATCGTGTAATTCTTCCGGATAGTTCAAATCGACTTCTAAAATGCAAGGATAGTCTCTCCATTTTTGCATCTTTTCCGGTTCCGTCACCCATTTGAATTTCCAATCGGTAAAGGATGACTCATAGCCCAACCATACAGATTATTAGCGTCCCAATACTGTATGTATTTATTTGATCATTTTGAATCGAAACCTTCTTTCATGTAGAGATTGTTAGCTTTAGAATATCTGTGGGAGATCATTGAGACGCCACCTCTCGCAGCCCTTTCGAACATGAGCAACATGTTCACATCGGATAATAATTCCAATTGGACTGTTGTGGTCTTCAACAGAGCGTCCCATGCCAGACCGGGTGCGGTGAAATACCAAGCAGGATCCAGATCGTAATTTCGACAACAGACGTCTCGAAAATTTTCGAACACGTCTGCCAAGAGCAGAACGTCAGTCTTCAGATAGAGATCGTGATAATCTCTCATGGTTTTCATATCGAATGATTTCCACACGTTTTTGGCGTGTTCGTAATTCTCGTCGGAAATGTCGGATTCGTATAATTTCGAATAAAAATCTTCTTTTGAAGGTAGTGCGGTGTCTTCGAATCTCTTTAGATCGTTCATGTAATCGTAAGGATAGACTCCTTTCCTCAACATGACATCTACTCATTCTCCAAAATGTTCGCTTGTGATTTTAAATTTATCCTTGCTCATGTTATCGACTAATTTTTCCAGAGCGGTCGACATGAATTTAAAACTGTCGATGAAACGTATGCCTCTACGAATGGATTTCGTTTTTTCTTCCAACGTATTTCCGTTGATTACTCTTTTCTTCTTGTGAAGGAAATGTATCTTTCTTCGCTGTTCACAATGCAATTTAATTCTTCGTGTGAGGTGCCGAGATTTTTCACGAACAGATGACTGTTGTAACCCGAGAGATTGTGAAACATCACTGGATAGAAAGCAGCATCTCGATATTTTAAATTACACTTGCTGTGAGCCGGACCACGATACAGACCCATGTAATGATTGTGGTCTCTAACCTTCTTATTTTCCTCTGAATTCTCGTCGAACAATTGTCTGCATATGTGACATTTGGTGGCTCTGTTATTTTCGTCCTGCTGCTCTCGCATGATGATCATTTTCGCCGGAGTTTTGAATTTATCGTATAACATTTGAATTTTCGATTCTAACTCTTCCACGAACCTTTGGGCCACGTCGTCGTCTTCATACTGTTTCGTGTAGGTGAAGGGACCCATGTCGTGTTGTGAGTCGAAAGCGCATTTCACGTAAATGCAATAGCCCGCAGGTATGTGTTTTTGATATCTTTCGACGTAACTTTGAAAAGCATTGGGTTGACAGAAACTCATTTTCGCAGTGAAACATTCGAAATCGGCGTACACGATGAATGGTACTTTTAACCTTCTATTGTGATTTTCAAACTTCACGATGGTGTTAGGTTTAGGCATTTTGACGGCGACACCTTGATTTTCATTGCAATATTCCTGATGTTTCGCTAACGATTTTTCGTTGTGAAACGCGTTCATGCAGTTGCAACATAAACATACCTTATGTTCATGTTTACTATTTTGTCTCGACAGTAATCGGCTCGGATGTTTAACCCAACAATAATGACGATTGTCACCAATCAAAATCAATAATAAAATAATCGTCTTTTCTCTTTCGAGATATGAAGTCTGTCTGAGAGGATAGATCATTCGTTTTTCATCGTCGTATCCCAAGACGTTCACTGCTACGGTGGGATTTTGAACCTCAAAACGTTTGATGTGTTTTAACTCTCTTGGAAAAGTCACTCTGGTTCAATCGAAATTTTTAGAAGTCTCCTCGTAATGAGAAACTCTCTCAGGATGGATTTTGACAGGGTATATAGCAGAAGTGACTGCCCATTTAAAACACTGATCATCTTTATTTCTCACGTTGACGACGGCGTGTTTTTTAGCTATGAAATACGGTAATTCCACGTAGGAAGATCCTTTCAACGAATCGTTTTCAGTTATGTGAATTTCGAGTTTCAACACCTCATTGAACGTCCAATTACTACCTTCATGTTGATAATTCGTGAGAGACGTCAACATCTTGTCTTTCATCTTTCCAAAAACGTCCGATAAATCTGAACCTCGAATTACGGGTTCGACGTTAGATCTGAAATATGCATTTTTCACGATGCTCTCACCGGACTTCACGTCGATTTTATTCATCACACAATGGAGTATCATCTTATTTTTTAGTCCCACGTTCATGTATTTGCGAAACAAATCCATTACTTTTTTCTTCACCCGTTCCATGAACAATTTCGGATCGATTTTCTTCAACGAGGGAACCACGTCAAAAGTTTTAAAAATACCTTTGATTGCACTCTCCCATTCTACGGTCTTCGATTGAAATAGTTCCGTGACGAATCATGCTAGATATTCTTTTCCTTTCCCTTCATTTATTGTTCGTCAAATTTCGCTCGATATATCTCGTTTGCTTAGAATCTGAGGTGCATCACTCGTTTTCGTTTTAGTTTTTCTTTTCTTTTCTTTGGAAACTTGAGTTCTTCAACAGCTTTTCATTTAGTCGTCTTCTTATTTTTCACAATCGAAACATTTTTGGTTTTTTCCGACGTCGGCATTTCGATTCCTTTTACTATCTTTTTCTTCTCATTTTTCACAACCGATGCATTTTTTGACGTCGTTGCTATCGGCTTTTCATTTGACTTTCCATCGTTTTGCAAATATTTCTGTATGACTTTAATTTTTTTTGATTTAGTTCTATGATTTCTGAAATGTAAAATTTTTAATAGTTTACAAATCTTGTTTAACTGTGGTATGGTTTTCTCATTTAAATTTTTCATTTTTTTATCTGTTTGCTCCATTTGTAAGAATATTTTTTTTTTTTTCCGAATTTTGTATTTAAATAATTTGTTTATAAAGTTTTGTTTTTTTCTTTAATGTGAAAAATATTTTTTTGATGAAATTAATCAATTTTTTTTATGTTCCTTAACGTGAAAAAAAATTGAATTAATACGAGAAAAAAAAGGATGTTAAAAATTTAACTTTTTATTTATATATATATAAGGAGAAAAAAACAAAACTTTTTAAACAAATTATTTAAATACAAAATTTAAAATATACATTATTTACAAGAATTCGTAAAACAAAAAAAACCAAATAATCGATCATGACGACAACATCCACGATGGAATCTCGACATAAATGTCGACGTTGTTTAATAAATCGTTATTCTAATAAAAACCAAGAAGAAAAAAATCGTAATTTATATTTACGCGTTTTGAAAGAAAACGATACGATTTGCGATAGAAAATCGAATCGTAATACCTTTAGCGAACAAAAATTAATCGACAATGTCGTTCAAACTATTAAAAAAGAAGAAGAAGGTTCAAGACAAATAGAACTCTTACGACTTTTACGCGAAGTCTCGCACAAGGTTCAAAACAAATTTCCGCGAAGCAGACGCGTGTTCATGTCACCCGATTCCTTCTCAATAGATGATGATAACTGCAAGATGCGAAGGCCAATTTTTAAACGTTCAAAAAGTCTTGCACATTCTAAAACTCGTCTGCTTCTTTCATGAATCAAATCAAATCTTCTAAAGTCAAGAATTGAGATAACGTCTTGTTTGTGTGATTCAATGTATTGTACAATTGTTCCTTCGTGTATCCAGATTGTAAAATACCCCTTAATAAACTCTCGTTTTTATTTCTTTCCCATTCTTCGTCTTCAATTTTAATCAATCCCAATGACTGGATCTTCTTCAAATAATCACAACGACCTTAGGTATCATTTATGTGTTCTACCAAAGGTCTGTCGACTCTGTCGTTAGGTTCCCAATTCATTGAATGTATGTTGCAACAAAAACATTTAACTCTGTCACTTTTACCCACATAAATGAAACCCGCAGCAGCTAAATCTTCGGGTTTTTGAGCAAGATGCGAGGCCAATTTTCAAACGTTTGCAGTCTTGCATGTTCTAAACTATAATTCAGATGTTCGGACTTGATCATTGTTTTTACCACAAAATTGGGTTTGTAAGAATATTTTTTTTCGAATTTTTGTATTTAATGATAATTTGTTAAAAATTTTTAAAATTGAGATGTTAAATTTAACTTTTTATTTATATATATAAAGAGAAAAAAAACTTTTACAAAAATTTTTCACATTAAAGAAATTAAAATAAAAAACTTTTTTTTATATATATAAAGAGCAAAAAAAAAACAAAACTTTTAAACAAATTATTAAAATACAAAATTTAAAATATACATTATTGCAAGAATTCATAAAACAATAAAAAACCTAAATAATCAATCATGACAGCAACACCTAAAAGATGCGAATAGAAATCGAAACGTATAAGAAATTCGGTCATAAAATCTATAGATTACAACAACACGATCCCATCGAATTGAACGAGGTCGAGATGAAGGACTTAGAGCATAATCACGACAGATATAAGATGACTTTGAAATTGGATGAAGCCATGCTCGATTTGTTTTACGAGTACCAAAGCGATCTGCAGAAAATCGTCATCGCTAAAGATAAAGAATTCGACAAGGACGATTTGACGTTGTTCTATGGAAGTTACATATATCCAAAAATCTCACGCGAACTCGTGGACAAATCGAGTGGTGAGAGCGCATTCACCAATGTAAAAAAACTCAAAAGAGTAAAGATAAACATTCAACACATTTTCGAAAAAGGAGAAAACACGAGTGTCAACATGCAAATAACAGACTTGGAAATATAAACAATAGAGAGATTGAAATGTTAATATTTAACTTTTTATTTATATATATATAAAGAGAAAAAAAACTTTTACTAAAAAATTTTACATTAAAGAAAATTAAAAATTAAAAAAAACAACTTTTTTTTATATATATAAAGAGCAAAAAAATAAACAAACTTTTTTAACAAATTATTATTTAAATACAAAATTTAAAATATACATTATTTGCAAGAATTCATAAAACAAAAAACCCCAAATAATTGATCATGACGACAACAACACCTAAAAGATGCGAATTGAAATTGAAACGAATCGAAACGTATAAGAAATTAGGTTTTAAAATCTATTGATTACAATGACACGATCCCATCGAATTGAACGAGGTCGAGACGAAGGGCTTAGAGCACAAATATGACAAATATCGCATGCCTTTGAAATTGGATGAAGCCGCACTCGATTTGTTTTAAGAGTACAAAAGTGATCTGCAGAACATCATCATCGCTGAAGATAGAGAATTCGACAAGCATGATTTGTCGTTGCCCTATGGAAGTTACATATTTCCAAACATCTCTTTCGAACTCGTGAAGAAATTGGGTGGTGTGAGCGAGTTGACCGAAGTAACAAAACTCAAAAGAGTAAAGATAAACATTCAACACATTTGCAAAAAAGAAAACACGAGTGTCAACATGCTAATAACGGACTTGGAAATATACACAATAGAGAGACTGATTTTTTTTAGCAAAGAAAAAGGAAAAAAAAAAGTAATGAGATCATCTTTAGATCTCATTACTTTTTTTTTTTGTTTTCCTTCTTCACTATTACCATATATTATAATAACGTTTCCTTTTTTCTTAAATTTCAGCATCGATTCTTCTTTTCTTTTTTTCTTTTTTTTGTAATATGATACGTTTTTATAACAACACATTTGTTTATCCAAATCATAATTATGAACGAATGTTCTGCATCTCTTGGTAACACTCACATCATTACCATTCTCTTCAGAAGGTAGTGGTGACGGTGGAAAGCGTCTCATTCTTTTCATTTTCAACCATCTATCCCGCTGTTTATCTAACTCTTTCATCAGTTCTTTCCTTAGATATCCATCATTAGCATCTAACCATTTTTCCACATCTTTTTTTTCGCACTCTGTCTCGCGATATATCGTCTAATTGTTTCTCCACCTTTTTATCCATTTTATATATTATTTTATACTTTCTATGATTTATATTTTATATAATTATATAATTTATATTATAATAACATATTCAAAATCGGTATATTCTTAAACGGCGAATTCTCACCGAGCAACAAACCCTTGCCGAGTTGCTCAATGTTCTGTCCTCTCTTCAGATAGAGACCGTTTCCACTCAAAGAGTTGCCACCTCTAACGGGTTCTAGATACAATCCTTTACCGCTGTTGTCTACGTAGACACGACACACGGCTCCTCCCTTCTTCAAAAACAGTCTGCTGCCACCCATTAATTTCTCAACTGCCGAATTCGTGAGTCCCGTGAGAGCTCCCACACCGAGAGTCTTTCTGAGAAAGGGTAGTGCCTTTGCGGCGAAGGGTAATGCTTTTGCAGCGATTCCTGCCAATAGCGGTAGGAAACCACCTTTCATTCTCAAATTGTATCTCAATTGAGCGGGACTCAATCTCACCGTCAACCCTCTTCCATTGCGAATCGCTTTCTCCATCCTTTTGATTTGACTTCTGGTCAGGGCGATCGAATCCTGACCGCCTCTCGTCAGATCTTCGTGAGTGAATTTGAATCTCACCGCCTCGCCTTGAGTTGTTAATGCTCTCTTAAGTTTCTTCCTCTGTCCTGCGGATATGTTCATGTTTTTAATCACGTATTCTGTCATAATTCTTTTTTTTAAAATATATTTACTTCAATTGTTTTCTTGTTTAATAATAATTATTTATATTAAAATAATTTTGTAAAATTAATATTGCGTTTATTTTATTTTTGTTATCTATATATATACACAATATTTTTTTTTTTTTGCTTTTATATTTCTCTTATGTGAAATCGTATTGTCACCCTCTCTCCGCGAAGATCTAACAGTTCACCATTTTGATCCGTCAACGTGGTTTTGAGACTATACAATGTGTCTAAAATCACTGGCAGACAAACTAAATTTTGAGATCGCTCCACGATCTTATAACCCGGCGACAAGTTTCGAAAGAAAGAATAGATCGTCGGTTGAGCGCTACCATTCACGTAGCTTCCAGCAATCACGTCCACGTTCACCAGAATGCTATTGACTGCGAGAATATCGACCGTATTTTCAGATGCCGCATGGCCTTGATACATCTTTCGATGAAATCCCAACATCTTGCCTATAGAATCGTCTGTGTTGAAATCCACTCGAAAATTATCTTCCAAATCCAACATCGTCTGTAAGCTATTAGGATTGGGAGCGAGTCTGATCTTGTTGCTTCCCTTTCCATCCGTCTTCATTCGCGTCTGAATATAATTGTTCAAATCGTCTATGTCGTAACTCCCTTTGGGAATTCGAATCTCCAACCAATCCACTCAGTCGGAATACTTGAACGAGTTATTCTTTTCGGTGATGTTGGGAAAGGAATAATAAGTCTCCAGATTCACCAACGCCATCTCGTATCTTTCCTCTCTATTCAATTCGATAGAAGGTTCGAATTTCGTAGCGAATCGAGTCGAATTGCCACTCGCCACGATTTGAATGAATTGTTATGCAGCCATATTCTCGGCTATCCGTTCTAACAATTCTCCTTGTTCCAACATTATATTTTAATTTTATTTTATTTTATTTTTATTTTTTTCAAAACTAATTATTTGAAGATTTATTATTTTCTAATTTTTTTTTTTATTTTCACACTCTATCTTATTATCATCAGAGACATAAAACTTGTCGAATCTGCACCGATATTTTCCGCAATTAAATTCGCTTGTCAAATCGATCATGACGAAATTGTAAAGTCCTCCATCCCAAACCCTCTTGCAGAATCTCCTGAATTCCGCCACGCTCATGTCGTTTGCGACGTGATTGCCGTAGATGTGATTGAGATTCTTGAGATCTTGGAGAAAGAGACATAGAAAATTAGCGTTCTCCCTTATCGTCTGTCTGGGCAATCGAAAATAATTCTGCGACAGGTAGAAACAGTCCACGTTGCTGTGTCGACCCCTAACGTAATATGATTCGCATCGGTTCTGTCTCTCCAAAAGCAGATCGTCGAAAATCATGAGATTCGTACCTTCTGATTTCAATTCTCTAGGATCCGGAACGTCGCTAGCGTTCTCATAAAATCGACACTCGACATTCGAAGATGCATTTCTCTTCATCAGTTCCATCGCCGCACCGTCCAAAATGGTCGAAAGTGGAGCTTCACTCTTGTCGAATTCCTCCCTACTGTCAAAGATTCTAGCTATGACGTCCTTGGGCAATCTACGATCCATGCACTCTCGAAGCAATCTGTATTCAGGTTGAAACAAGCTCTTGCCAAACACGAACAATCTGTCGTAATCCAACCGGTCGGGTCGGGACAACAGATTCATCAACAGATTGGTCTTTCCACAATTCGATTTTCCCACTATCAAGCCTCCTATGCTTTTAGGAAAGAACTCATTATTCGACCTCTTAGTCGCGGCGTCGTTCCAAGACATATCTTTAATGTTCATCTTTGTTTTATTTTTTGTTTGTTTGTTATTTTAGATTCTTTCAAACACAATTTTTTTATGTTTTTCAAACTCAGTTTTTAATATTATTATTTATTTATATCACACCGTCGTGAGTTCTCTTCAATCCTGATCCACTCGTCATTTTAGCTAAATCTTGTATGGGTACCACAGCATCCTTAAAATCTTTCCAACTTTTCGGCGTTCGCTCTAACGCAGCTCGCTTCGCTGGTGGACTGATCAACTTGATGATGATGATGATGACTTTATTCAGCAGTATACATTACAATAATTGAAGAAAAAGGACAATGAATACAAACATACAAATAGAAAAATACATGATATGTACGAAACATTTAAATGGACTGTCTGCATACTGCTAGGAGAAGTCATAGCCAGACTGGCTGTCTTCCGACTTCCCCTTGAGGTAAAATTGTGATGAAAAAGAAAGAAAAGGTTGTGCATGCGGATTTGGAGAGCAGGAAATGTTACAGTGTCATAGGCTATTGAATTCGAGGCTAATTTGGTGTGCAATGCAAAGCCAGGACCAGAGGATTTAGTAATATCAAAATGTGGAGCTAAGATGAAATAGGAGAGTTAACTGTTCTCCTAGCTCGGACCACCTCATTAACTATACTATACTGTACTCTACTGCACCATACAGCACCGTACCGTACAATACTGCACCGTATACTGCACTGTACTGCACTGCACTGTACTGTGCCGTACCGCACTGTATTATACTATACTAAACTATAATCTCCTGTATGTAACTTACAAAACATCCATCAATTACAGAACTACTAAAGGTCTTAGCCGGATCACAGGATGACGAGAAAATCAGATGCATCAGATTTGAGATTTTTCAATTTTTTTTTGCAAACGTTGTTAGGTACGTAAGGCCATTCCAAGTCTATGTGGAACAGTCGGGACAGTATGGATTGTTGCATTCCATTGTCTTCGAATAAGATGATATAAACATACATGATAGTCTTTTTTTAAAGATCTTTCTATTATTTATCGCACGTACTTCTGGATCAAGATCATTCCACAGTTTCGGAAAAAAATACGGTGGGAGGTTTTCTATAGATTTAGTTCTTGTTCGGCTTATATGAAGAAGTCCAGATTGACGAGTAATTCTAAGGCTGTGGAAATCAACGGTTTCAAAGAACGAATTGAATGGTGTTGGTAGATTTCATTGATGCCAATCGAATACGAATAGTAAGGCATGTAACTTAAACAGATCCTGTACCTTGAGAATATTAAACTTGTGAAAAAGGGGGTCGATGTGGGAATTGTATTTTTTGTTGCCTATTATTCGCAGCGATCGTTTTTACATCAATAAGAGTCTGTTTGTAGATCTAGAATTCCCCCATGCCTGAATTCCGTAAACAAGGTGACTTTGGACCAGGGTATGATAGAGCATCTTCAATGCCTCTAGAGGAAGGATGTTTTTTGCCTTTTTTAGAGCGTAGTTTACACGGGCAATCTTAGAGCATAATTGAGTAATATGATATTTAAAAGATAGTTTATCGTCAAGGTTTATACCTAAGAACTTTAGAGACTTATCACTTTCATCAGAGCCCACCTTCTTTATTTCTCGATTGTTTATAAATACGCTATTCGCAGTCGATCTGCCTAAAATTCCCCTCGTGACAATGTAGTTTGTTTTCTTTGTGTTCAGCGCCAATTGATTTACACAACACCATTCAAATATATTTTCTAATTCATCACTAGTATTACTGGCTAGTTTATTCATGTCTGCTTCCGAAGAGTATACAGTGGTATCATCGGCGAAAGACAGGAGATTTAGTGAAGTTGATTCGCTGATGTCATTTATGTACAATAGAAACAAAATGGGGCCTAAAACTGAGCCTTGGGGAACACCACATCTTATATTTGCAAGGTCAGATTTTTTACCACCATAACTCACAAACTGTTTTCTATCTGAAAGATAGCTTTTGAACCAATCATAAGCTATGCCCCTAAAGCCATACCACTCAAGTTTTTGCAACAAAATGTCATGATTTATAGTGTCAAATGCTTTTGAGAGATCGAGAAATACAGTCAGTGTACTTTCTTTTCGTTTATTGTCTGCTTCCGCCACATACTTCAAAAACTGTAGTATAGGATGGAAAGTGGAATGTCTTCTACGAAATCCATATTGCTGTTCGTATATAATATCAAATTTGTTTAGGAAGCTTATTAGTCTAGCAGATACAACTTTTTCTAGAATTTTAGAAAATGTCGGTATAATACTAATTGGTCTGTAATTGGTGAATAAATGTTCATCTCCGCTTTTGAATACCGGTATTACTTTTGCAAGCTTCATTTGCTCGGGCACTGTACCATGAGCAAATGAACTATTTATGATGTGAGCAAGGGGAACGGCAATAAGATTAACTGTGTGCTTGAGAAGACGAGTCGTGATGCTATCGCAATCTTCACTCATCTTCGGTTTCATGCAGTTGACTATACTATTAATTTCTGCAGGAAAAGTAGGGCTGAGAAAAATATTATTCGGGAAATGTCTTTTCATATAATCCAAGATTGGTCTATTTGAACTGGGTATTTGCTCGCTAGTTTCTTTTCCAATGTTAGCAAAGAAAGTATTGAATTCTTTCGCTATTTGGATGGGTTCACTTATTTCGTTATTATTTAGAGTGAAAAAGGATGGAAGTTTATGCCTCTTTTTGGATTTATTTATACTATCGTTTAGAATTTTCCAGGTAGCTCGCATATTGTGTTTGTTTTCATCAAATATCTTTTTAAAATACATGGATTTACATTGTTTTTTAACCGTATTATATATCCTACAATAATTTTTATAGTTTAGCTTATTTCTCTCATTTGGACATTTTAGCATTTTGAGATGAAATTTTCTTTTAGTATTAGATGAATTTATAAGGCCATTGGTCATCCAGGGCTGTCGTCTGAGACTTTTTTTACACGGTTTAGACTGAATTAATGGAAAGGCATTATTAAACGCATGTAAGTAAATGTCGATAAATTTGTTGTAACTCAGATTTGGGCCGTTTTCCTCCGTAACAACAGAAAAATCGCACTCAGCCAAAAGTGATTTGAAGTATTCCATATTTTGAGGATTTATTTTTCTTCTGGGTGGAATATAAATGTCGTCTTCTTTCACGTTGGGAGGTTCTGAATAAAATGTACCAAAGTGGTCTGAGATATCAGTTAATATAATACCAGAGAATGGCGAGCAATGTGTATTATTTGAAAAAATATGGTCAATGATAGTGGCTGAATTTGGGGTTACTCTCGTAGGTTTCGTAATGGAAGGTAAAAACCCTTGGCTAAACATCAGGTCAATGAATTCTCCAGTTTTGGCATGGGAGTCCATTTTTAGAAGATCAATATTGAGGTCTCCCATAATATAGGCTAATTTTTTTTCTTGATTCAAAGTGTCGGTTAGTAGATTTAACCTAGACAGGAATAGGTCAATATCCGCCTTGGGAGGGGTATTTGGGCTATAGATAACTCCGATTATTCTCTTAGATTTTACTAACTCTATAAAAAGTGATTCAAAGACGTGAGGGATAAAGACAGACAGGTCATGTCGAATTTTATAATCAATATCATCCTTAATGAAAAGTCCTACCCCACCTCTGCCATCATCATTTTCGGGTCGATTTTTTTTAATTAGTGGATGATAGCCAGGGAGTGTGTACGAAATATTGCTGGGAATATGAAATAGCTCAGTGAGCCCAATTACATCAAAGGTATTCCTAGGCTCTAGCAATTTGAATAATAGTTCATTTAGCCCATCCCAATGAGCGCTGAGGCTTTGACAATTTATGTGAAACAGAGAGAACTTGCTATTTAAATCGATCAACACGTCGGCTGCCCTCTTGCCAGCCACAGAAGCTATCCTACCACTGGCTTCGGAAGCGGCTTTCTTACCAGCATCCAAAGCCATCTTCTTACCGACCTCAAACGCGGTCGATGTGAGTTTTCTACCCGCATCGCTCGTGAACGCTCGCATTATAGAATCGACGATGCAAGAACCGCCTTGAACGTAAGTTCTGACGTATCCCCTGTTCTTTATCACCAACATATTTTTTATTTTATAATATATTTTGTTTTTTCACTGGTAAATCGTTCGTTGTTTAAATACTTTTATTATTCTAGTGTAAAATTTACTGTTTTTATTTTATATATTTTTGTTTGTTTGTTTGTTTCTCTCTACTTATTATATATACATCAATCCTTCAATTCGTTCTCGTTTCTCAGCCTTTTATAATGGTTTTTATTCAAAACCTTCTGTCTTAACAATTCGTCAGATATAGTAACTATTTCATTATCTAATCCTGTGTTACCAGCCCGTCTGCTCGCCATCAACAAACTCAATCTCTGAGACAGAGCGTCAGAATCGCACGGAAGAAAAGTGGTTTTCACCCCTTTGCCAGTCACCGATTTGACGAACTTCTTATTCATATCCCATATGGGTTTCACCACTTTCGTCCACTTGTAACCTCTGTTGGCTTTGGGTCTCGTCTCTCTGGCATCGTTATTTCTCTTCATGGCGTGGGTCTGAACCAGAATGTCGCCGTAATTGTCGAAATCCTGTTCCGTGTAATCACTAGGCTTGTCGTAAAGGAGCAATCTGCGCAGTCCATCAGTCAATTAGTATATGTTCGAACCCACGGTCAATTCATCAGCACCTATTTCTACTTCTGTGTCTCCAATTAAAGTGTTACCATCCGAATCCTTATAAAATCCATACAACAGATCTCTCTTACCGCCATCCTCAGACGATGCGACGCTATCAGTGGTGATAGTCGAAGCTGTATCGTCGGTCTCGCTCAAATCTGTTTGAATTCCCGTGGGAACGTAATCCGGTGTAGATTGAACGGAATGCCGATTTCCAAAACTACCGGGCAACGAACCCATTCTCAAAGAACTCTCTTTTATGGGTCTCAGTTCTTCGACTATCTCCTTCCTGCTTCGCTCTTGACCCTCTGTCACGGGTTTAAATATTTTTGTGGCTTCGCGTTTGAGTTCCATCTCACCAAGACGTCTGCTTCTGTCAGCCGACTGAATGCCCTTCTTAGCACGTTCATACTCGCCTAAAATTTGATCTCGGCGCCTAGAATCCATCTGTAAAAACATTTTTTCGTTTTTAATTGTTAATGTTCCTTTAAGTATGCTAATGCGAGTTATTTTATTATTTTCAAAATTAAATGTATAATTATATTTTTATGTTTAAGTCAATAAAAATCTTTCTGTCTTTAATATAATAACTAAAAATTCACATCTCAACTCAGTATTGATTGAATTGGGAAAGTTTAAAAAACGTTTTAAGCACATGACAAACCGGTTTCTGATTTAACGCATTTGAGAGTAATTTACGTTTGTTAAAAGGAATTCCATTCACATATCAAAAAAACATTCACTCAGTGTCGAATTAAGAGAGAACTTTTGATGACAGTTAAAAACATTCTAGCACATAAAAGAAACTGTTTTTTCTAGTTTAACGTTAAAGGGATTCATTCATTCATTCATTCAAATCTCTGATCGTTATCGTGAATATATTAAAAATTTACCACTCAAACCTAATTGAGTGGAAAATGTGTTTTATTATACATTAGTAAAACGATCCATTAAAACGAAAAACCTTCATTCACGCCACAACAAAAACATGAGCAACATTTTTCATTCAAACATTCCATTAAGTGTTTATTAAGATTACTTCACAAGAATTAATAGTGACAAACGCGAACAAACGATTTTTTACCTCTGATTTTTTTTCTCTAATTGTCTCTAAACTCAATCTCTCTTCGTTACATCGAAACAAAACACGAATGTCTATTTTTACAGATCATATTTTATAGTCGACTCTTTTGAACGAATGCCTTTCATTCAGGCAACTCTTTTTTAAAACTGACGCTCATATTTATAGTCTACTCTTTTGAACAAAAACCTCATTTCAATCACAACAATAACATGTGTTAGTTTTACTTCAGGAAACGTGACAGTGGGTTTGCCGGTTCAAAAATAACCTCTTTTCCGTGTACCGTGCACGATTCGATTTCCGACGTAAAATCCGCAAATGGATTTCCGTGTACGCCTCCATAGGGATTCAGTGTTAAAATCGCGTACAGACGCGGATGATTTAGAATCAGCAAGATGATGATTTAGAAACGACAACACGTTTTTTGCTCGCAATTTAACACTGAATCCTATGGGGGAAACCCATTTGCCGATTCCAAATCAGACGGTACATGTACACGTACATAAAATTTCATGCGTTTTTTTTCACTCTTGTATAGAATCCAGTGATTTTGAATCTGCAAAGCCGATTCTAAGACACCCTAAAAAACGTTAAAATCGTGTACCTGTACACGATTTTAACACTAAATCCCATGGAGGTGTACATCGATGTACGTGTACATGTACACGTACATGTACAACTGTCTTTGAATCGGCATTTATCAGCTACTGTGACCATTTCCAGCTACTGATAAAGTAGGATGATCATGCAAGTAAACAAGTATGTCAGCAAGTAACTTGCATGCTTTACTCTGTCTCATATAATTGATGTGAGTCAGAGTGGCAATGTCTGCTTGTTTTGGAGCAAGTTTGTTCCTTTGTTAACCCATATACAGTAGTTCAAAAGTAACTGTTAATCGATCAATTACTTTTTGGATTATTTATTTATTTATTTATTTATTTATTTATTTATTTATTTATTTATTTATTTATTTGTGTTTATGGTCATATACTTATGCACAATGGCTAATCATGACCGTGACAGTTTTACGGGTGGAGGAAGCCGGAGTACCCGGAGAGAACCACCGAGCAACGACGAGCAGCTGCCAACTCCCCAACATCGTAACTCCGCACTGCAGCACAGGCAGGGTTAGATTGGTTGAAGACATGCGTACCACCGACGTGGAGTACCCCTTAGTACACGGCGTCATCGTACCCCCATGTGGACAACCGGGGTTAAGTGCCTTGCCCAAGGACACAACGCGGGAGTCCGAATTGATCGCTCAGACGGTCACACATCCAATGATTAACCGGGCTCGACGTTGCTTAACTTCGGTGATCTGCTGAGAACGGGTTAACGCAATGCAACCGCGTCTCCACTTTTTGGATCGATCAATTAATCGGTTAACCGTTTCAGCTCTAGAACGGGGGATAGCAATAAGTTGCTTGCTACATAAAAATGGTTTCGTCAAGAAACACATTCTCTCGTACTTTGGTATCATTTTCAGTGTTTGCGAATCGGGAAATTTGACTTCCAATCGATTCTAGAATCGAATCTACCAACAGATTCAAGAAAATTCTTTCACAAAAATCGAATCGGAGGAATATTTATTTATTTATTTATTGTTTAAGGTCACATATTTTTGCACAATTGCTAATCATGGCCACAACATGAGTATCAACTCAAGACCAGGGGTGAGCGTTAATATAACAATAACATGATTTTGGAGGGCATTATGGCTCTTTGCGGCCCTGCAGCAATGATGAACAGCCCGAGGGTTTATTAGCCCAAGGGCTGTTCATCATTGCTGTAGGGCCGCTAATGAATCATGATGCCTGACAACAATCATGTTATTACTATTATTACCACCCCCTGTTACAGCTGACCGCACGAGGGAATTGCTACAGCACAGAAATAATCACTAAAGTCGTTTCGATATTTCTGTTTTGATCGTGCGTTCGACTTCTGTTCAGAAATACAAAGGGACGTCATCCGAATGGAAGTAATTCATTAGACCATGGAATCTAAAAATAGCCCTGTCGCGGGCCGCTAATGACTATTTATACCATTATCGGCCCGGCTACGTCGAATGACATCACTGAAATTATGGAGTTTTAACGGGCCTCCAAACTTATGTTAATCGACTAATAACTTATAGAGTTTGTGGTAATAATAAGCCATATTGCCCATTTTAGAGAGGGTTTGCACCTCCCAAGCATTGGTGACTGGGTCCTATTTTACCAGTAAAACAGAGCCTGTTTACCTCGGTGAACAAGCACTGCTTCACTTCCCGGGGTTCCCGCGGGGAAGTGTATGGTTGTAAATAACCTCACATGGCTCTTTGCGGCCCTGCAGCAATGATGAACAGCCCGAGGGTTTATTAGCCCAAGGGCTGTTCATCATTGCTGTAGGGCCGCTAATGAATCATGATGCCTGACAACAATCATGTTATTACTATTATTACCACCCCCTGTTACAGCTGACCGCACGAGGGAATTGCTACAGCACAGAAATAATCACTAAAGTCGTTTCGATTTTTCTGTTTTGATCGTGCGTTCGACTTCTGTTCAGAAATACAAAGGGACGTCATCCGAATGGAAGTAATTCATTAGACCATGGAATCTAAAAATAGCCCTGTCGCGGGCCGCTAATGACTATTTATACCATTATCGGCCCGGCTACGTCGAATGACATCACTGAAATTATGGAGTTTTAACGGGCCTCCAAACTTATGTTAATCGACTAATAACTTATAGAGTTTGTGGTAATAATAAGCCATATTGCCCATTTTAGAGAGGGTTTGCACCTCCCAAGCATTGGTGACTGGGTCCTATTTTACCAGTAAAACAGAGCCTGTTTACCTCGGTGAACAAGCACTGCTTCACTTCCCGGGGTTCCCGCGGGGAAGTGTATGGTTGTAAATAACCTCACATGGCTCTTTGCGGCCCTGCAGCAATGATGAACAGCCCGGGGGTTTATTAGCCCAAGGGCTGTTCATCATTGCTGTAGGGCCGCTAATGAATCATGATGCCTGACAACAATCATGTTATTACTATTATTACCACCCCCTGTTACAGCTGACCGCACGAGGGAATTGCTACAGCACAGAAATAATCACTAAAGTCGTTTCGATATTTCTGTTTTGATCGTGCGTTCGACTTCTGTTCAGAAATACAAAGGGACGTCATCCGAATGGAAGTAATTCATTAGACCATGGAATCTAAAAATAGCCCTGTCGCGGGCCGCTAATGACTATTTATACCATTATCGGCCCGGCTACGTCGAATGACATCACTGAAATTATGGAGTTTTAACGGGCCTCCAAACTTATGTTAATCGACTAATAACTTAGAGAGTTTGTGGTAATAATAAGCCATATTGCCCATTTTAGAGAGGGTTTGCACCTCCCAAGCATTGGTGACTGGGTCCTATTTTACCAGTAAAACAGAGCCTGTTTACCTCGGTGAACAAGCACTGCTTCACTTCCCGGGGTTCCCGCGGGGAAGTGTATGGTTGTAAATAACCTCACATAAACCTAATGAGTTTCATATAGTCTGTACATATATATATATATATATATATTTCTCATTATCCATTTTGTGGGGAGTTGACAGGTGGACAGCCAATATGGCGATGGTATCTCCGAGCAGTAAAGGATACTTGTTATATTTACCATCGTGTACTGTATTGTATACTGTAAACGCTTATACCGTCGAATAAATTATCTATCAATGACGCATCTCACATTGGCCATCGCAGTGCGTTGGGTGCCCCTTCCAAACGAGAGCTCAGCTCGCAGCTATGGCCGACATGCGACGCGGGCTGGACCCCTACTTCTTAATTTCGGAAAGCATCTCTGGCTTCGACAATTTTCTACATTACAGTTTTGTGATCATAAAAGTTACCCTTTTCTTGATCAGATCGCGATGTGATCGCGACACATTTAAACCAGTGGGACGATATTTCGTTTAAGAAAATATTACAAAAAGTCAGACAAGAAAAACTAACCGTGATGCATCCGAGATTTATTGTTCTCTCATTTCGTTTTTCAACGCTAGATTCTTTAGAGTTCTGGAAGATAAAAGCGGGAGAATTTCCACTCGGTCGTAATCCGATGGAAATGGTCTGTCCGCCTTTGTGTTCAGAGCATACCCCGCGATCACATTAGGTGTCTGAATAAATGAATTCTTTTATTTAACAATATACATGTTACAAAGCTAAGATATAATGGTGCACAAATATTAACAATGGTATCTTGCGTTTTTCACAATGTATATACTCGCCCAAAAAAGAAAGTGTGCATTGCAGAAATTGATCAAACTCCAAAAAAATAATTTCGTAGGTGTAAAGAGTGTTAACCTGTTCATGAATAAGTTATATTAAACACAAAAACAGCTTTCCCCGTTGAAATTGCATTAACGTTAAATGACGTGCTGCGCGTTTGTGAAAAGGCATGTTTTGCACGTGGAGAGTCTGAAAATTCATGCAGCAGTGTGAATCCTTGGGTATTTAAACACTAAAGTAAGGCCTTCCTATCGTTCACATTCAAACTTGCGCTGCTGTTAAAACGACTCCACATTAGCATGCCAAGATTGACAATGAATCAACGTCTCCTTGCCCTGGGTATGATTAGAGCTGGCAGAACACACAGAGAGGTTGCCCAGCATTTGAACTGCCACCGTAACACTGTAGACAGGCTAGTCCATCGACATGCACAACATGATGACGTTCGAGACCGACCCCGCTCCGGGAGGCCCCGAGTTACCACCCCTGCTCAAGATCGGTATATCCGTGTCGTCCATCTCCGAAACCGGCAACAAACGGCAACGACGACAGCCAGGAACATCCCTAACCTGAGACGGATACATCCTCAAACAGTAATCAACCGGCTGAGAGAATAAAGCTTACGTCCTCGAAGACCTGCAATTCATCCGATTTTGACGTTACGTCATCGTCGTGCTCGACTGCAGTGGTGTAGACAACATCTCAGGCATCCCTTACACTGGTGGCGACGTGTTTTATTCACAGATGAATGTCGTTTCCATCTTTCGTCATCAGATGGCCGCCAGAGAGTGTACAGACGTCGAAACGAACGCTACGCAGATCCATGTGTCGTGGAGCGAAACCGTTATGGGGGAGGGTCTCTCATGGTGTGGGGTGGCATCACTGCCCGTAACTGAACTGAGCTGGTCATTATTGATGGCAATCTCAATGCAGCCAGATTTCGTGATGAAGTGCTTACACCTGTTGTTGTCCCATTTCTGCAACGTCACGGTCCCCGCGTCATTCTACAGCAGGACAACGCTCGACCCCACGCAGCTCGTGTTGTTCAACAGTATCTGCAGCAACAACAAGTGGATGTTCATCCCTGGCACGCAAATTCGCCCGATATCTCACCCATTGAGCAAGTACGGGGCGAAATAAAACGTCAGCTACGCCGGCTTCCCCATGCACCGTCAACGCTTGTGGAACTCCAAAGACAGCTTATCAGAATATGGAACAACATCCCACAACACTTCCATGCTAACTTGTTCGCTTCCATGAGGCGTAGATGCACAGCAGTAGTCGATGCAGACGGAGGTCATACCAGATATTGAGTGTGTGACTTTTGTGTTTGACCTTTAGTGTCTTTGACTCTCCATGGCACCAAGAATATTCATCGTAGCGTAATGAAATTTCTCGTGTTGATCACAAATTGATTCATCTGTGATTGAATAAAATTTCCATGAATGAAAATGATATATATCTTTTTTTAGTATTATTTTTTAGCATGTACACTTTCTTTTTTGGGAGAGTATAATAAACAACATGCACATTGTAAGGAGGCAACATAGCCAGATTGGCTGTTTTCCTGATGCATCCTGAAGAGTAAAGTTTGAAAGAGAATGACGAAAAGGGGAAAATGAGGGGTCGTTTATGTGAGAGAAGTCAAGGTTAACCCATCATTCACAGCATGTTTATCGTAATGTTGCCTACGTTTGAGGACCTCCATCCCGTTATTGTTATCGTTTCCAATTATACCAGCAAAATTTCTTCCGCCATAATAAACTGCTTCACCGCCATGGGTTCCCGGTGGAGGTGGGGGGGGGGGGGGGTGCTATAATCCGAATTCCGCGAGGTTTCAATTTCAGTTAGTGAGTATTTCGAAAAACTGGCTTTGTTTTGGCTAATGTTAAAAGATGGAACAGATGACTTACCTTTTGTGTGATGGGCTGGCTCTCTAAAGATCATTTGTGTCGCCATTACTTTAACGTCTGGAAGCAAAATTAAAACAAACTTAGTTTATTTATATTAACGCTTTTTCATACTAACTTCAAATCGAATATTAACCCTTTGAATCCTCGATTCCTGGAATGGTATCGCCTCTGTGTACTCTTACAGTGAGATGGGTCAGTCAAATATCAAAATACAGGGGGTGGGGGAGATAAAATAATAACTGCAGTCTGTAGGCGTCTGGCTGCAGACTGCAATTATTTTGTCATTAATGCCCCGTGTATAGACCTATAATGAGACAAAAATTCGACGAAATTATGCCTTTAACCGAAAGTCGGTCTTACGAGTTCAAAGGGTAAAACCACTCACCAATAACCTTATTCACATCAACATGTTAGTCATAAATGTGTGTGTGACTTGTTACGGTAGAGAAGACTTTGGTTTATTTGGTTTTGATGGTGGGGTCGAAATCTTTATTCCTACCTGAATTAACTAACGCTTAAAAATGCCTTCTTTGGGAACGGTAGAGCTCGATGCACAAATAGTGCTTGATGCACGCCGCAGGGGGTGGGATTGGGGGATGACGCCCCTCCATCCCATCTATGATGAAAAAAAAACCCGACACTTGCACTGCGTTGCCCTTATTTTCGCCTACAAAACTGAAATGTCCACCTCTTTTATCAGGAGAAAATTGGTTAATTTTCTTTGCTGGGAAGCGATCTTTGCGTCATTTAATAAAATCTTCATTTCGCCGAGTTGCTTTTCCGGGCTGCTGGCAAAGTGTCGCATATCATTAATTTGGTATTCGTGGTATTTTTGTCCTTTAGCTCCTGCTATTCAATCGAGATGAAAAAAATCACGACTGGAAAATTTGTGCGTGTGGGGGTCTAACTATAGTCCTAGTTACCCCCCCCCCCCTCCATATGGAACCTACGGCAGTGGAACAGTCGATTACAGACATTTACGGTACATTTGGGAGCGGTAACAAATAACCGGATAACCGGGTTGGAGGTCCCAAAAGATAGGACACATTACGATAACCATACTATGAACAATGGGCTAAACTTGACTTCATACATGTGTTGCGGACGCAATATAGTGATATACAACACGTGAACACGAGTGGACAGAACATTTCGGCCGGATTGCGACTGAGTCGTGATACGATGGAATTAATGTGTTTTTAACCCCCACAACACTAAAAACTAGCTTTTGAAACACTAGTTTCTTGGTTTGTATTTTTTACACTTTAATTTTTCAATATTTTATGAAATGTCGCGCCACCGCTTTAAATGTATCGCAAACGGATCGCGATATGATCGAAAAAATTAACACTTTTATTATCACAATACTTCAGTGCTGAACGCTACCCCAAAAACCAATAACTTGCCAACGCAGGTTGTGGCGGTGGGTTTTGGGGACGAAAGGAACGACTGCCATGGGGTAGCAGGAGCTAAACGAATAAACCACCACGAATACCAAATTAATGATTTCCGACACTGCCAGCAGCCCGGAAAAGCAACTCAGCGAAATGAAGATTTTATTAAATGACGCAAAGGTCGCTTCCCAACCACCAAGGGTCTACTCCAGCAAAAAAAAAATAAATATTTTCGAAAAAATTTCAACAAAACCATATCATGTGAACCCCCCCCCCCCCCCCCCTTCACCTTGTGAAGCTCGGTGCAATGAGGGGTCACATGATATAGTTTTGCTGATTTTTTTGGAAAAATTTAAAAACATGTAATTAAAGAAATAAATTAATATCATGTACGCTGGGTAAAGGGTTAAAGGAGTCCCATGTTTTGCCAGATTTGAGATTGAAACCACGAGCGGAATTAGGAATATAACGTAACCTCCACACAGGGGCGTCGCGATGATGACCTCTTTTTTCTTGGGGCGGAGGGAGGTAATGTACTAAACTTGATTTGTCTCGACTGCGATGGCACAAGTCTCTTATGACTAATATAACACAGCTACATCTTGGTACGCGTTTGAAAGGCATGCCTTGATGTAGATGGAATATTAGTCAGTCCCCCCCCACCCCCCCAAAAAAAAAAAAAAATAAAAATTGTAGTGCTGCCCACCCCCTCAAAATGGGATAATTAAAGCTCCAAAGGGCCCCAGATTCACTCTCAATGCACTGAATTTCCGAAATTTCCTCGGGGCAGCCCCTAGCCCCACCAATAGGAAGGAGCGAATGTAGGCCTGAGGTGTGTGGGTAAGGCCCTCCTATTTGTGGGGGTTCGGGGGAACCACCCGAACCCCCACCAATGGGAGGGCCATGCCCACCCTCTCTTCAGGCCTACGGCCTTCGGATATGCCTGTGGTATATATCGACCTGGCATCCCCCGAAAATGATGTCCCCCAAATAGGAAATCCTAGCTACGCCCCTGCTCCATGAATTTTTGGAAATGTATTAGTGAATAATATATACATGCAGTAGCAGTGTTGCAGCTTGTTATAAAATTATAATTTCCGAGATTCGACCTTCCCGAATCGGGCACTACAGATCTCCCTTTTTTATGGCCGACTGCGTGTGTGACGGCCATAAAAAGGGAGGTCATGGTGCTTCAGTATTGCAGATGGCACATTGTTTCACCCAAGAAACGACATATAGCTTTAGAAATCACATCTCCGATTGTATAGCCTCTTTGTTTGATCATTGACTGAACCCCGTCAATATACACGATATCTACCCCCCCCCCCCTTCTCACCCCAATTGGCATTGATACACGTTAAATGAGTTAGAACGTAATATTTGAGAGTTTCTGAGTTACAATTCTTTGAAAGTAATGGTGTTTTCCCAATAGCGCACTTCTGGCAAAAAGGGGCGCGCGTTGCCCCGGGCCTCATGGCAGGGATGGGGGCAGCTACCACACCCACACTTCCGGCTCCTAGCCTCGTGGCAAGGTGGGGGCAGCTACCGCACCTACGCTTCCAGCGCATTTGCCTGTTAGTAAGGGCACACATTTTTGGAGAATGGTTAATCGAGACCGCAACATGAATGTTTCAAGTCCAGCAAATCGTTTATACCAATGTTGCCCATTTTAGAGGACTCCCACCCCAAACATAAGGGACAGGGCCGTATTTTACCAATGAAACAAAGCTTCTTTACGACAGTAAGCAAGCACTGCTTCACTTCCTGGAGCTTCCATTGGGTTTAACTATTAACAATTCATTTCAGCATGTTTGTCTAATATAGACACTTACCTCTTACGGTGGCGTTGGCGGTTTTTTTGAGGGGGTGGGGGGGGGGTCGGGATCGGATGGGGAGGTGAAAATTTCGGACATTCATGAATTATCTATTGAAATAAAAGCCTCATGAAGTTGAGTACAGAATCAAGCGAGTCTCAACTTTCCAGGATTCCCATGAGAATCTTCCTTGCAATTCCAGCAGTTGCGGGGGTAAATACCCTGCTGATAATCACAAATCTTGACCATTTTTGAAATGTACCTGTGCTTTCCAAGAAATGCCACGGTTTGGAACTATTAAAGGAGAAGTGTAAAATTTTCTTTTATTACACGCCTGTTCTATGTACTCCCCATCTACAGCAACACTAAGCTGTGTGGTAAATAAAAATCTGTTCCGCACATATGTGCGTAACTGAAATCGTTGACGGTCTATTTTTAAATAGAAGCGAAACTTCACTGGAATTTTCTACAAATCGCGCACCTTATTTACAATTTGAATCGCTTGTGATAGTCAAAGATCGTCCCCTGAGATCCAATGTGTTCTATGTACCAGTAGGCACATATAGAACACATTGGAACTCAGGTGAAAGGATAGTAATATGAGTTCCCCTCGCAAATTTGGTTGGCGATAAAATGTGTTCTTTTTGTTGATAGCTGCCAAATGAATTGCGGAGTGTCTTTCTAATAATGTTTTTATAGACGAAAAGGCGTGTAATAAACACAGAACGACACACGCGTGTGAATGTGTTAATTGATATGGCCCGAGTGCCAGCGCGGAAGGATAAAACGAGAGGCCTTGTATCATGGATACCAATGACGATACACTTGGAGGGGGAGGGGCAGGGGGTGCATCGACCATGAACAAGTTTTTTTGTGGCAGTCTATATAACTGAGGCTCGGTGCTTCAAAGAGGAGAAAATTTATATAACTAAATTTCCAAAATACGACAGGAACTACTCGAAAGATCGGGCCACTGAATCATGGTCGTCAATCCAGGGGGTTGAAGGGATGTCTAGGACACAGTGGCGCTAAGTACTAAGGTGTACTGCACGTCGATAATGCTAACCGTGCTTGTGCAGAGTAAATACGCTGGAGAGTCTGGCAGTTACTCACCGTTGCCCGGTGGTTCTCTCCGGGTACTCCGACTTCCTCCGCCCTTAAAAGTGTCCGACGCGAGGTGACCCTGGGTGTCGAAGGGATTGTTAAATTCCAACAAATAAATGAAGGGATGTCTCCCCTCCAATATTTTCTCAAACATGGGCTTCGCAAGAAAGTAGTCAGGTAATTGCTGAGCATTGCACGGTACCAATCCGACCAGAACAACTCGAAAAAACGGACCCCCGACTCAAAGCTGTAAATCCCAAGTGAGGGGGGTGGGTGATGGGGGCGAATGGGTGTCTCACCCCTCCAGCATTTCCTCAGACATGGAGTTCGATGGGTACTCGTTGGTTAACTGGAATTTGGTGGACATTGTATTGCACAACGATCGACCGGGAGACAACGCAATTACCGAACATAACTGCAATTGACCTTTGACTATTGTCCCACCGTGTTGACTAGTTCAAACTTTGCACCAAGGAGTGAACAAATATTTACGGTTCCTCGTTTTGTGGAGCGATCAACCCTAAAAATTAAGTTTAGACTCCATGTTTGACATACATAAAACAACTTCCCCTCAACCGTTCAGATAAAATTTATTGGTGTTTAAGGTCACATGCCTCTGCACAATGACTTATCTTGACAGCAACATGGATATAAAGTCAAGTCCAGCCAATCGTTTATACACACGAGGCCCACTTTAGAAGACTTCCACCCCAAGCATTGGGGATTGGGTCCTATTTTACAAGTAAAACAGCTTGTTTACTACAGTAAAAACGTTTACTACAGTAAAAAAAAGTGTTTCACTTTCCGGGGTTCCCATGGAGAGTTCAGATAAAATGCATGTCCTCAGGCTTCAGTAATCTGATGACCGAAATTGCACGCTGCAATATTAATCCTTTGAACACCTGTGGTATTTAACCCTTTACCTAACATGAAGCGCAGACGACACTTGCCAAACGAATTCTTGAATAACTATTTTTTTTTCATTTTTTGTCTCAAAACATAGGTTATACCCCTCATGGGAACGAGCTCGTCGAGCTTGTTCCAACGAGGGTCGTAACCTATGTTTTTGAGACAAAAAAATGAAAAACATAATGAAAATTAATTGGTGATTTTTTAGAATAGCGCTGGTCGGTTTTGGCCGTTACGTTGGGTAAAGGATTAAAACGGTTCGGTCGGTTTGGTAGGGCCTTGCTGTTCTTTTTTTTCGGTTTTCCGCAAAATAAAAAGAAAAACCTGCTGTTAACAATGATCTTTGAACTTTGACGTTTTTGCATCAACATTTTTCTTCGGCGCGCTCTGTATGGTGCATTTATGAATGGATTGGTTTGAAACTTGGTATGCTTGTTTGGGGTAACTTCTACATTTTCCTCCAATTCCGTTAAAGATGTTGCCCTTACCAACGGCTTTCAACTTTGTCGTTTTATTTGTCAGCAATTTACTTTGGAACACTGCACAGTTCACGTTTATGATCCGTCTTCCCCAAGTAACAAATATAGACTCTACTGGCTGTTGACTTTGAACTGACATGGAATATACCCTCAGCGTACAAAGGGTTAAGGTACCATTTCTACACAATGGCTAATCGTGACCATAACGTGGAAATAAAGTAAAGTTTAGTCGATCGTTTATACCCATGTTGCCCATTTAGAGGACTTTCACCCTACCAACTGGTGACAGCCTATTTTACCAGTACACGCTAAAAACTAAAGTGTTAAAAACTACACTTGAGGTGCTATATTTAACACTTACTAAGTGCTGAACTAGCACTTTGTTTAAGTGTAGATATCCCAGAATCTGACCGGTGTTACAATAATACCACTTGACAAGTGTAATGTCGCGACACTTAAAGGGAAACAACGCAGATGACGCGGATCGGGCTCGAAATCTCGAGCCTGATCCGCGTCATCTGCGTTGTGTCCTTTTAACTATGTACCCACCAGGCGCAAATCAAATTATGGACGATTCTGGAAGAACCACCAATGCAAGACACATGGGAAGTGCCATCCATTCAAGTTTCAGATGTCTGACGATTGTAATGTCTAAGTGCTTAAAGCATTGCACTTTGAGTGTTAAAATCAAACCCTAAGAGTTAGAATGGGTTTAACACCTTGAAAGTGTCAGTTTTAACACTTCAGTATTAAGTGTGTAGAACAGATTGTTTGCCACAGGAGATAAGCACTGCTTCACTTCCCCGGGTTATCAGGTTGGGCATACGTTACATGCAAAGTAGCCTGTTGGCCATTTAATTTTCATCTCCGAAAGAACAGTGGGGTTCCTGATCAGCCATAGAGTGTGCCTGGGTACAAACCAAACGAACACACAGCAGAGTCGTTAGTCTCGTTACGTATGAAACTTGTCGATTAATTCGTGGTATCTAATTCGTGCCATACGCTGGTACTGCGCAGGGGCGTATTAATTCAATCAAAAGTTGAAAACTTGCAGGCTTGTGGGAATTTTTTAAACTCAAAAAATCATTTTCATGATTTGTCTTATCCATTTTATCAACACTTTTTTAAATACAAAAACAGTTATTTTATCCGGTCGAATGGTGAAAAGCTATGACCACTCCAAGTGGCGAGTATTTGGGAAAAAAATGTTAAACTTTATGCCGATATTTTGAGTCAAAGACGTATGTATGTCAATTTGTTCGGTAAAATGTTTTGTTATCACTGAAGTTAATCAGTCACTAATTTAGGTTTATTTTGCATTTTTATCCTTTAGAAACAAAAATTAGTTATTCTTTCATGGACTGTTAAATTATGAAATTATAGAAATAGTTTTATGTACCCTACAATTTGGATTTTTTATCAAAAATCTGAAATTCATTTTCTACCAGAAGAATCGGAATCTACAAGCAGAAGTTAGAATTCCGGCTTCTGTCATCATAAATTGGTCTTCCCAACTGAACTGGAAGAAGTTGGAATTATAACTTCTGATACAGCTTGATCAGATTCGAAAATTGTCGAATCGCCGACATGTTAAAAACTTACCAAGCATCTTCAATTCAATCTTTTTCATCAGGTCTCTTCCACACCAAGTATAGAATGGTGGGAAATAACTAGTACAATTTTCCCATATTTACTTGCATGCTGAAATCTCCGGATAACGAGATTTCCGATTTTCTCAACGTGAAATGTTTTACATTCCCTTCATCTTTTCTACTACTATGATGAATCAGATATATTTGTGGTGAATCACACTTTGTGGTGAATCACAGATTCGAAAAGAGTCAATCATAGATACGTTTGTGGTGAATCATATATACGTTTGTGGTGAATCATAGATACGTTTGTGGTGAATCATAGATACGTTTGTGGTGAATCATAGATAAGTTTGTGGTGTGGTGAATCATAGATACGTTTGCGGCGAATCATAGATAAGTTTGTGGTAAATCATAGATAAGTTTGTGGTAAATCATAGATAAGTCTGTGGTGAATCAAAGGTACGTCTGTGGTGAATCATAGATATGTTTGCCCAAGACTGGAAATAACTCACGAACATGCGATTACGTTACGCGGATGGTACTCAAATTGTAAAATACGCGAACGAAGTGCAGATTACGACAAATACAATGTAAATTAAATTCCTAAATGAGCGTGCTGTATGTCAAGTTAACTTACGGACGGGATTAGGCATCGGACAGTAGCTGGCGACTACTTGTGTGTGTGTGGGGTGGGTATTTTCTGATATATACAGAAATTCGATTGCAAATACGTATAAAATGACAGCTTTTGTATTCTACAAAAAGGGGTTTTGGGTGAAGGGACTAAAAGTTATCAAAATCTGGCTAGGGCAGACCAACTGTACACTGAAGGATTCAAAACAGTGTTTTCAGTAGCTGTATATTTCCGCAAGCCAGACTACAGCAACAAAAAGAAGCGATTTTGCCACCCCCCCCCCGTCCCCCGCTCCTCCCAATAACCATAAATTTTTAATAGTTGAAAATTCGAAGGTATAAATTCCAGGAGTTCGAAATTCAAAGAAATCAATTTCCTTCATGTTTTCTACTTTTCTGACTTTTCCGATCAGTCGATTTTAATTTTCTATCCGTGATCAGTTTTTACGACTGCGATTGGCGATCGGTTGCGGTTACCAGCAGAGCCAAAGCAATATTTCTAATTTTCGTTCTAAGGCATGTCATTCTGGGACCCCTATACCCCAGACAGAAATCTAACTCCCCCCCCCCCACCCCTTCATTAAAGATGCGTCCATGACCAGCATACCGCTCGCTTGCGGACACAATGTCACTTCGCTGACACAGTCGGTCCTGTGGACCGATTCGACAGTGGCGGAGACAGCTTCTTGTCGATGGTGGGCCGAGTCGAAAATATTTCGACAGACCCATGCAATCTTTCAACATAGTCCTTTCTCCCAAAACATCTGTAATTGTACACAAAAGTTAATGTTTATTTTTTATTGATTAATTGCATATCAGATTTGCAAGTTTCTGTATATACACACAGAGTGAAGCACACTAATTTGGATATCTCAAATGAATAACCCTGTTAACTGAATATAATTTACAAACACCATACAATTTACCATTCCTTTAATGCACATTTGACCTGTTAACAACTGCATATAAGTTAGACTAAACTCTTATTTCATTTATTTATTTATTTATTTGTGTTTAAGGTCACATACTTATGCACAATGGCTAATCGTGACCGTGACAGTTTTACGGGTGGAGGAAGCCGGAGCACCCGGAGAGAACCACCGAGCACCGACGAGCAACTGTCAGCTCCTCAACATTCTAACTCTGTTCAAGTTCCGCTCGAGCAGGGTTACAGTGGTTGCAGACATGTGCGCCATCGACGTGCAGTACGCCTCAGTACTCGGAGTCATCGTGACCCATGTTGGCAACCGGGATAAAGTGTCTTGCCCAAGGACACAACGCGGGTCGTCTCGGACGGGGTTCGAACTCGGGTCTCTAGCATAGAAGTCCAATAGTTCACCACTGAGCCACCGCGCTCCCCAACTCTTATTTGAATACAAAATCTTATAATTTATCGAAGAATTATTCAGACAGCCACTACATTCTATGGGGGGGGGGGGGGGGGGTGAACCTATCTCTACATCGAATATAAGTATTTTGTTTGATAGAGGTCTATAAGCTCTTAAACAAGATATGGTATAAAAGCTTGGTTTATTTAGGGAAATAACCCATTTTCTGTTAATCCTTTACCAAACACGAAAAGCAGACGACACTTGCAAAAAAAAAATTCTTGAATAATTTATTTTTTTTATTTTTTGTCTCAAAAACATAGGTTATGAATCCTCTTTGGATCGAGCACGACGAGCTCGTTCCAAAGAGGGGTCATAACCTATGTTTTTGAGACAAAAATAATTAAAATTGGCGATATTGTAGAACAGCGCTGGTCGGCTTTGGCCGTTACGTGGGTAAAGGGTTAACCCTTTACCCAACGTAACGGCCAAAACCGGCCAGCGCTATTCTCAAAAATCGCCAATTAATTTTGATTATTTTTTCATTTTTTTGTCTCAAAAACATAGGTTATGACCCTCTTTGGAACGAGCTCGTCGAGCTCGTTCCAATGAGGGGTCATAACCTATGTTTTTGAGACAAAAAATGGAAAAAAATTAGTCATTCAAGAATTTTTTTTGCAAGTGTCGTCTGCTTTTCATGTTAGGTAAAGGGTTAACTGTGTAATACTGTTAATTGTTAACAATTTTCGTCAGCAAAGTGGATATTCAATTTACAGTATTCCAAAGAATGGAAGACAATAATAGTCTCCATCCTCTGACCAATGCATGCATTTTTCGCCAATATTGTCCCCAATCAAATGAAATATTTCAAGGTATAATACTGTCAATTAATTCCACACAGAAAATATGCATAAAAAATAGAACACATCAGGGAATATCAAACAAGTAATGGAAAGTTAGCTTGAAAATAGGCGATAGGTTATTTTCGATGGTGTCAAAAATCTAAAAATAATTTGTCACTTCTTGCCGTCCATCCGAATTTATTAACGTTTCTCACTTTTGAAAACCCCCAAAAATGAAAAATAATATTTTTTAGATATGTAACGCCATCAAAAAATAACATGTCTGTTTTCAAGCTAAATTTTCCAATACTAATACAGCACTTTATGGTGCAATATAAGCAATGGAATATTAGCTTGGAATTAGGTGATACGCGGTTTTCGATGTCGACAGTCTAATAATTTGCGACTTTTTTGTTTTCCATCCGTATTTATAAACAATTCTTCACAACTTTAACACCAAACTTGAGTGATGTCACGCATGCAGCCCGACTGTCCCAGCAATGGCAATGCGTCGACACAAAATAGTCTGAGCCATTTCTTGTTAATGGTTTACCTAACGAATCTGCCATATCTGCACTTGTGATATACAATAATTGCTATACAAATTTTATTTTTTCATTTCTCTGGTGGTGTGTTATAGTAGTCAATATTTTGTTTATTTGCATTTAATAAATCCCAATCCTTCAAAATGCACTTTTGGAAAAATTGCCTAAATTACTGCGGGTGGGGGTGGGGGAGGGGTTGGGGAGGGGAGGGGAACAACCCATATTCAAACTTGGCCTGTAGTACTAGCTGGAAAACACACATATCTATCAAGTTTGGTTGAAATCAAATAATCCAAACTGGAGTTATTAGTCGGAAACCAATTGTTTACGGATGGACAGATGGACGGACGGACAATTTACATTATATGACCCTTTTTTACAAATGATCGTATCAAATTTGAAGAGAATCATATAATTAGAACTGGATTTATCTTCTGGATAACATGGGAAGGAGGGAGGAGTGGATTGATTCCACCCATCTCCACCGAAGTTTTTGAGACAGCATCAAAGTCCGTCACTCCCATTTCCTTCCAATCTGTATTACTTTTGTTAAACCACAGAAGTATGTTGCAGAAGGCATTTCTTTATATTTCAAACTGTAAAGCTCAGGTAATGAGAAAAAAAGCTGCATACAAGTAAAAGAAATCAGGTCTGTAAATGCAGTTATTAAAAGTTGTATTGATCATGCAAGAACAAAAAGTGACATAGTATGTGTTAGAAGCCCAATTTCAAATTTAAAGAAACTAAATTCGAAAACTGTTTTGAAAAGGGTTAAATTAACGCAAATATTAATTGAAACCACTGTATGCAGCATCAGTAGACCTCGCCACAAATGAAGAACAATGGCGTTGTAACACAGTGTTTGAAGAATAAAAGGTACAACGTTGAAAAACAAAACTTTAATCCAAAACTTTAAGCTGGGAATACTAAGTAAAATTGACTGAAAAAAAGGGTTAAATATTTCCTAAAACCGATAAAAGAAATCACTGATGTAAATGCAATCATTAAGTTGTACTGACCATGCAAGAATTAAACAAAGGATGTGGTAAAAGCCTAATTTCTAATACAAAGCAACTAATTCTGAAAACATGTTTAAAAAGGGTTAAAACCCTGTCAATATTCATTAAAATCACTGTAGAAAGGTTCAGTAGATAGTAAACATTGTCCCAAATGAGAAACAGTGACATTGCAGTAAAGTGTTTGAAGAAATAAAGGTGTAACTTTGTAAACAAAAAAACACTTTAACCGCAAACTTGAACCTGGAAGTTCTAAGTTAAATTGCCATACAAAAAAAGGGTTAAATATTTCCCAAAATATGATGAAAAACATAATAAGAATGATACAATCAATAGTAATTAATATTAATTTAAAAGAAAAAAAACTTTAACCTTGACTAAAAAAGTTCCAAGTTAAATTGACTGCATACAAGAAGAATGTTACTAAGGTAACACATGCCCCTCCCCCCACCCCCTTGTGACCTTTACCTTGCAGATGCGGCGGAAACTATTATACGCGACACACCTTCTGACTGTCCTTAACATTTGTAAAAAGTTTAACAATTGTTCTATCATTCGTTTCTGAGTTATGGCTGAGACACGAATATTGACCAATTTTTAGTGTGACCTTGAAGTGTGACCTTGACCTTGAAGATACGAACCCGGCTTTGATGTGTGACACATCCTTCCATAGTCCTTTATAATTGTGTGAAGTTTGATGACTGTGGCCTTAACAGTTTTCGAGTTATTGGCTTGGACACACACGGACACACGCACACTTCAATCACTATATGCCACCCGACTTTAGTTGGGGGGCATAAAAAGGGTTAAATATGTCACAAAATAACATAAAACAGAATGAGAATGATACAATTAATAGTAATTAATATTAATTAAATGGAAAAAAACTGTAACCTTCACTAAAAAACTTTAACCACAAAAATGCGTAATTGGCACCCCAAGGGGGGAGGCCAAATTTTTTTCTGCAGGTAGTCACTCTAAATACTTCAAAATGCATTTTGTACCAAAGAAAGAAGAATGTTGCTTGAATGCCCCCCCCCCGGGGGGTGGGGGGGGTAGGTATAGAGTCATTTTTCCAGCGTGCTGTCACTCTAAATCCTTCAAAATGCATTTTGGATCAAAGAAAAAAAAGTGTTTGAAGAATAAAAGGTACAACCTTGAAAAGCAAAACATTAATCCGAAACTTTAAGCTGGAAATACTACGTAAAATCGATTGCCAAAAATGGGTTAAATATTCACATTGCAGTAAAGTGTTTAAAGAAATAAAGGTATAACTTTGTAAACAAAAAAAAACTTTAACCAAAAACTTTAACCTGGAAGTTCTAAGTTAAATTGCCATGCAAAAAAGGGTTAAATATTTCCCAAAATAAGATGAAAAACATAATGAGAATGATACAATCAATAGAAATTAATATTAATTTAAATGAAAAAAAACTTTAACCTTGACTAAAAAACTTTAACCAAAACTTTAAATGTTATCAGACGGTCGAAAGTCATGACTATAGCCCCAAACTGTAAACAGACGGGCTAAAAATGAAAAATAAGATTAAATTTTTTACGGCGCTGAAAATAACATGTCGTCCCATTTCAAGCTAAATTTTCCATTACTTGTATAGCACCTTAAGGTAATAATAATAACACTTTGGCCAGCCGCTGATTTGTCGCGGTTCTCGGACGAGAAGGCCATGGTTATCCCTGTAGTCCCAACTACCTCCCTCCCAACACTCGGAGACGAACTGCTTGATGATATCCCTTGTCCCATTCTTCCCAATCTCTCCGATTAGCATATTAACCCTCTCCTATGGTACTATATTAGTGATGAAAGGTTAGCTTGAAAATATATGGCAGGTTATTTTCGATGTCAAAAATCAAAAAATAAAGTAATAGGTCATTTTGGTGTCCATCCGGATTTGTGAACAATTCTTGACATTTTTGCACACAAAAAATGAAAATTCTTTAACATTTTTCGATAGTTTAAGCCATCGAAAATAATGTCACATATTGTCAAGCTACATTTGCCATTACTAAATTATCACCTTAACTAACACTTTTGTGAAAAAAAACTGTAAAATCAAGTCTGCCAATAATATAAACTTATCGGATTGTCTTATGACATGTCAGTCCAGATAGTACATATTTATTTATTTATTGGTGTTTAAGTGCACACACTTCTGCACAAAGGCTAATCATGGAGTTGGGAGCGCGGTGGCTCAGTTGCGGACTATTGGACTTCTATGCTAGAGGTCCCGAGTTCGATCACCGTCCGGGACGACCCGCGTTGTGTCCTTGGGCAAGACACTTTATCCCGGTTGCCTACATGGAGGCACGATGACGCCGTGTACAGAGGCGTACTGCACATCGATGTCTTCAACCGCTGTAACCCTGATTGAGCGGAGCTTGAACAGAGTTAGAATGTTGAGGAGCTGACAGTTGCTTGTCGATGCTCGGTGGTTCTCTCCGGGTACTCCAACTTCCTCTACCACCCGTAAAACTGTCACGGTCACGATTAGCCATTGTGCATACGCATGTGGCCTAAAACACCAATAAATAAGTAATCATGGAGATAAAGTCAAGCTCAATCAATCGTTTATACCCCATGCTGCCTATTTTAGAGGACTCGTACTCCAAGCATTAGTGACAGGGTCCTATTTTACCAGTGAAACAGAGCTTGTTTACCACAGTAAACAAGCACTGCTTCACTTCCCGGGGTTCCCGCGGGGGCAGTACATATTAGACACGCCCTATTAATATATATCAACTTTGGACTAAAGTTCTTTTTTAAAAAAATAGGAATACGATGTATTTTATTACGTATATTTTCTAAACATTTGGAAATATTGTCTTTACCCTGCAATTAGAGTGCGTTTTTGTAATTCAGGACAAAATTAGAGAAAAATAGGTACATTAGTCAGAAGTCAGAGACATCCATTTTGCAGTTCTTTCCCCGACAACTGAAACTGACAAATTTGGTATAAATTAAATGGCAGCTTTTGTAACCAGGATTCTATAATAAGGGCACCCTAGCCAGGATTTTATTTTGCAGGGGGCGATATTTGAAAAGCTGTTGTGTTGCTAGGGCCCACCGGCTGTTGCCCCTTCTCCACTTCCGTTCAAGGAAGAGGGAGAGGGGGCAACGACGGGAAAGTCCTAGTTGGGACTACCCCGCCCCCCCCCTCCATACCCCGTAAAGGTTTTCAAACTTTAGTGCTATAGAGCGAATCTAAGGCATTTGGGCGCGTGCAGCCCCTATATTAGCAACCATTTTGGGACTCTCTGTTCCGTGAAACTTCCATTGGTCCAATGGTTTCTGGGGAAGCAGCAAAAATTTTAGGAGGGTGGCAATGCCTCCAGGCCCCCATATGTTCCCCAGTTGTCCAAAATGTCCGACAGGTCAATAAAGCGTTTCAACAGCTTTCAGAATGGAGAACTAAACCGTCCTTTTTGGAAACCAAAACGAGTCAGTTATCGAAAACTCAGTCCAAAAAACATGTCTCAACCAAAACGACAACTTTTCACCATTTTGCAAACTTTTACCGAGAAAAGGCCTAAACTGTTCCGAAGGCCGAGAGTTTTCCTACAAAATTTTTGAAGGAGATGGCAGACAGCCACCTCCTCCCTCTATCTACACCCCGAGCGAGTGAAAACGGGAAACACCGCTAATTGTTTTGATCAGAAATCGACGGATTTGTTTTCCCTCAATTTTGGCAGCAAAAACTTACTGGTAAGACTCCTGTTGAAACGTGATCTAAGTTTTCGAAATCAGACAATATATTTTAGCAAAATGCCCCCCCCCCCTCCTTTTGCTAAATTTTACCGAGAAAAGTTCCTTTTTAAGGCCTTTTCTCTGTAAAAGTTAGCAAGGGGTGGGAGAAAGAATGACATTTTTGATAAAACATTTGACTGAATTTTCTATAACTAAGATGTGGTTACAACAGGAGTCATACGTTTTCCTGCTTCTGTTCTGTGATTCAGTTCTGTTGCTTACTCTTGAGATTTAAGGTGCTATATAGCCTGAGTAAGGACATTTGTTTACTTTGTAATCCCCCCACTCTGCATAAATTCAAATTAAATATACACAAATTAAACATCAAAATGAAGGATGTGGTGTATAGAACATAAAACATATATGCAATCACCGTACAGAGTTGACAGCAAGGCACCAGTGGTTCCTGAAAGTCTTCTACCGTATTCGTACCGGAACTGATAATAAAAGAAAATTCCGGAGGCTAACTTGTGGCCAAATGTGCTTCGGGAATCCAAGAACAAATCTAGGCATTTGAAGCACTTTGCGGATGCAAGGACAGGACTGCATTTGGGGGAAGGACAATACTGTCTGCATTTTTTATTGAAGGTGGATTGCATGACCGACGAACCTGTGCATATCACGAGATACCACGAATTTTCATCGAAAAAACAATCGCGTAATTCTAAGAAATTTTTACAAGGTGTCATGATACCCTTCAAGTAATATGGCAACTCTGTAGCCTCAATATAATAATAGTGTGTGGTATAAAGGCGATCTTTCTCATTATTTGATTTTTGACAGCATCGTATAACGATGCTTTTTCGACTCGGATGACCTTGATCAAAAGGTGAACAAACAGACAAGAACAAAGCCGAGAGTTTTGGAATTTACCCCCATACAGTTCTGACACTGCGTTTTGAAGAATTTTGATTTCCCAGCTTTGTTCTTGGATATCTGAAGCACATTTGGACAGGAGTTATTCTCTGAAATCTTGTTCTGTTATCAGTTCTAATACGAATACGGTAACAGAATTCCAGGAACCATTGGTTGACTGCATATATTTTTCGTGTTCTATGCACCACAACCTTCATTTTGATGTATAATTTGTGCATATTTAATGGAACGCCAGAAAGGGGGGGGGGGGGGGGGGATTTCAAAGTAAACAAATTTCTCTTTCATTGCACATTAATTTGTATTTCTGTTACATCAGAAGTGGGAATTTCAAAGTAAACAAATTTCTCTTACTTAAAAATAGCACCTTAATCCCTTGCTGAACCTTCCGTAAATTCTACAGTTTCCAAATTCAACATTGCTACTAAGGGCGGTATCTCGCAATTATTTATTTATTGGGATGTAACGACACTTTCGACAGCCAGTGTCACCTCGCAATTTTCACATTGTCAGTTGAATATTTTCCTATGAATGCATTGTGTGTTATATATTACATCGCCTCGCAGATTCGAAAACAGCAATGAAATGTTTGCATGTTTCAGATGTTTGGAAATTAAATCGTTTCCCAACTGGACCCAAGAATCACGTGACAAAACAAACATGTCCACATAACACAATCTGTATTTCGTGGTTATCACGTCGGTGATGAAATGATAAATATGCTTTCTCCGACTATGGAGTGTTGAGTCTTATTTACACATCAACATGGGCGGGGTGGGGGGGGGGGGGGTGGGGGGCTTACAGTCGACCGACTATCTGGTGGTATTTGGTTGACGTTCAAAAGTTGTCACTTGGAACCAGAAAAAATGCCTTCAATATGAAGAAAGCCTATGTAATATGTGAACCTGAAAAAAATTCTGCTTACCTGGAAATCTTTTACAGCGGTAGTACTGTCCATTTTGATTCCTTTGAATTCCATCACATGAGAGGTTTGATCTAGTTTGATGTTTTTTTTTTCTCATTTCACATAATCTTTTTTTTACCCCAATTCTCTCTTCTCGAAAGTGAAATGGTAAACTCATGCAAACGAAATGGAGATTCGTCCAATGAGATTGTTCGAAATATTTGTTTATTACTAAATATGGACATTTGTGCAAGTGAAGGAATTATGCCTGTGGAGTGATTGGGTTGGGAAACTATTCGTGAACAACAATCCATTCAAATGCGAAAACCAGGTCCGCCTGATAAAACACCTCCTGTGAAATCTGTTCAGCATAACAATTAGACTCCAAATATCTGAGGTGAGCAAAACTGGTCTTGAAATATATTTACCATTAACCACCTTTGGCCATTTTATAATATTAACAATGGAATACGCGAGAAATAAATTATATTAAAGAAGTAATAATAAAATAAAATATCTGTCCATTTTTCAGCTGACACTTTTTTACGAGACGTAATTCTCATTAAACAGTTCCAATACGCGTTTCTAGAATCATTTCAAAATTTCATTTTGTTTTATCTTTTTACAAACAATTTGCGAGTTGCACTCAGTTGAGTTTAAACAGTATTTATATATGTATGTTAAATTTTACGAAAATAACACAATGTACACAATTTCATAATTATAATACAGAATGGGATTCAAGCTTTACTTTATAATCACAATACATCGAGAGTAGTATATCATGTACCCGGACGACCCTTATAAGTAGGACCCCAATTTCATGTCATGTGACCCAATGGCGCCATGTTGTGTTGTCATTGTAGCCCGCGTGAGCGGCCATGCTGTGACGTCATTACCATAGTAATACGTAGTATTAGTACGCATGCGCAGCGCGTGTTGTTAGGGTGAAACGTGTTTCCGTCGTCCATTTTGTATGTTAGAGGTCTAGGTCGAGAATCCTTTTTTTCATCGTATGTGTCTATGTGCTACTACAAAATGTGTCACAATGTATAAACATTACAGGTAGCACATTGACACATACGATGAAAAAAGGATCCTGGAAGTATAGTCGGATACTAGAAAGGGATTCCACGGAGCGTGGGTCTGGTGATTGGTGGAACGTGGAACGTGCCTGTGTGCTAGTACACATTGTGTTACAATGTCTACACAAGGCAGGTAGCACATAGGCACATCTGGGATGTGACGTAATGTGTTTATGTGCTAATGCAAATAACGCAATAATATCTCGTCATAACGCAATAATTATCTCGTTATAACGCAATAATATCTCGTTATAACGCAATACTATGTCGTTATAACGCAATAATATCTCGTAATAATGCAATCATATCCCGTAATAACGCAGGAATTAACTCGTTACAACGCAATATTATCTCGTAATAACGCAATAGAATTTTCCTAAAATATTTTCACCTGTGCGCCAATGGGCTTCCATAGTTTGTGACAAGCGTGTTCCACGCTTCATAATATATGGTTTCCATAATGAATTTGGAGTTACTTCCCTCAGACTGGGAAAAAGTTTTAACCCTTTACCCGAAGTAACGGCGAAAAGAAAACCCAAAAGAGCACTATTCACAAAAAAATCACCATTCAGTTTGCATTATTTTGTCTCAGAAACATAGCTTGTGACCCCTCATTGGAACGAGCTCCCCCAGCACGTTCCAATGCATGGTCATAAACTATACTTTTGACTCAAAAAATTAGTTATTGAATAATTTTGTTTACAAGTGTCGTCTGTCTTTTGTGTTAGGTAAAGGGTTCAACCTCATGCCTTAGCCTCAGTCGCACCCGTATCATTTTACTTTATTATTCAATTTATCTTGTGAAACCTATTCAGTATATCATCAAGTACGTAATAAAGTACATGATTACAATCAAGAGCGAAACCATATCTGAGGCTCCAATCAATAATTTTGCAAGTTTGGACATTTTCGTCAATATTGGAGTCTTAGATATCAATTCGCTCTTCATTGTAATCCCGTACTTTCATGTAAGACAAGATTTGATACTTGTACTTACGCCACACACAGTCGGTCTAATACAAACTGAGAGGTCTGTGCTACACGTTTCGAGCTGCTGGAGTCCCAGCATGACCAATTTATTACCTTGACAGACCATGCTCTCACGCCGAATAGACTCATAGTCAGGACTCTATAGTAATGGATGACCTAGTCATAACTTTTTTTCTTGGGGTGAGGGGCAGGGGTGTGAGAGATCATGATACTATTGATAATTGGTTCAAATGCACAATTTTTTTAAGTATTTATCTAACTTCCCCGTCAGCCCAAAACAATATTTCGCTCCGGTGGATAAATTTGTTAAATAAAGAGCGAAAAAGGTGTAATTGTCTTGAATCACCGAATGCATTTGTATGCTTGTTTGGGGCGACCTGTAGATGGGAGCTATCGATTTTCTTCCATTTCCGTCAAAAAAGTTGCCGTTGGCAAACGACCTTTGAACAAAGTTTAGTTAACATCAGTCTATTCCTTTGGCATGCCCTACAGGGCACATTTATGATCGGATCGCTTTGAAACTTGGTATACTTGTTTGAGGTGACCTCTAGATGGGAGATATCGATTTTCTTCTATTTCTGTCAAAAGCATTGCCGTTAGCACCGACCTTTGAACTTAGTGCAGTCGTGCATCAGCATATTCCTTTGGTACGCCGCACAGGGCACATTTATGATTGGGTCGTTTTGAAACTTGATTTGATTGTTTGGGGTGCCCAGTATATTGGAACTATCGATTTTCTTCCATTTACATCAAAAGCCTTGCCGTTAGTATCGACCTTTGAACTTAGTGCACCAATATGTTCCTTTGGCACATCGAACAGGCCGCTTTTATGACCGGGTTGCTTTGAAACTTGGAAAGCTTATGTGGGGTTACCTCTAGATTTGAGCTATCGGTTTTATTCCATTTTCGTCAAAATGTTGCCATAAGCAACGACCTTCAAAGTTAGTGCATTTGTGCATCAGCAGTTTCCTTTGGCACGCCCTACAAGGTACATTCATGAATAGGTCGTTTTGAAACTCGGTGTGTTTTTGGGGTTGATCTCCAGTTGATAGGTTCTTTCATCATTCCCGTCATGAATGTTTCCATTTGCAACGACCTTCAACTTTGCCCTTTTTATGCGTTGACAGTTTCCTTAGGCACCCTGCACAGATCACATTTATTTATTTGGAGAAACCGTTAGATGCGAGCAAATTGATTTTCTTTCATTTCCGTCGAGAAACGTTGCTGTTAGCAATGATCTTTGATTTTTGCCGTTTTTGCATCAACATTTTTCTTCGGCGCGCTCTGTAGGGTGCATTTATGAATGGATTGGTTTGAAACTTGGTATGCTTGTTTGGGGTAATTTTTACATTTTTATCCATTTCCGTCAAAGATGTTGCCCTTACCAACGACTTTCAACTTTGCCGTTTTATCTGTCAGCAATTTTCTCTGGAAAACTGCACAGTTCACGTTTATGATTCGATCGCTTTGGAACATGGGGTGCTTGTTTGGCGCGACCTCTAAATGTGAGCTTTGATTTTCTTTAACTTCTCTCGAAAAATGTTGCCTTTAGCAATGACCTTTGAACTCATTGCATTTGTGCAACAACATTTTCCTTTGGCAAGCCCTACAGGATGAATTTATGAATGGATCAGTTTGAAACTTGGTATGCATGTTTGAGCTAACCGTTAGATGTGAGCTATTGATTTTCTTCTATTTCCATCAAAAAACGTTGCCCTTAGCAATGATCTTTAAAATCAGTGCATTTGGGCATCAATATATTCCTTTGGGATGCCCTGCAGGGCACATTTATTAATGGATTGCTTTGAAACTTGATTCAAGTTCATAAAAAAACCCTTTGCCGTAGCAACACCCTTTGAACATAATGCATTTTGCATCAACATATTCATTTGGTAGGCTCTACGAGACACATTTATGAATAGATTGCTTTGAAACTTGCCTGTTCGGGGTGCTCTCAATTTGGTGGCTATTGATTTTTGTTTTTGCATTTCCCTCAAAAACGTTTTCGTTAGCACCAACCTTTGAACTTGGTCATTTGTGCAGCAACTTATCCCTTTTGCACTCCCTACAGGGCATATGTATGAATTTCCATAAAAAAGAGGAAAGAGAAAAACATTGTCACTAGCAACGACCTTCAAACCTAGCACATTTGTGCATTAACATCTTTCTTTGGCACGCCTCAGAGGGCGCATTTATTATCGGATTGTTTTGAAACTTGGTATGCTTATTCAGTGTGACCAAGATAGGAGCTATCGATTTTCTTTTCGTTTCCGTTAAAAACTGTTGCTGTTAGCAACAACCTTTGAATTTAGTGCATTTGTGCATCGACATTCTTCTTTGACATGGCCTGCAGGGCGCATTTATCGTTGGATTATTTTTGAACTTGGGGTGCTCATTAGGTGAGGCCCCTAAATAAGAGCTATCAATTAGCATTCATTTCTGTGAAAAAAGATGCCATTTAAAATGACCTTTAAACCTACTGCATTTGTGTATCAACATTCTTCCTTTAGCACCCCCTTCAGTTTACATTAAAAAATACACGGAGTACTCTGACGTTGTGCACATACAGTGCAATTATGTTGAAGTTTCACCAAATAACATTGGAACCAATGATCTTCAATTTTGCTATTTCACTTCAAACTTACCAAGTTCAAGTTTGTCAAGTTGAGCTACAGTATGTCTGACACTTTCATATTATTCATACGTTCGCAGTTGTTGTTTGTCCATAACTTGGGGAAGTGAATAATAACACTTTGGCCGGCCGCTGATTTGCCGCGGTTCTCGTATGAGAAGGCCTTGGTTACCCCTGTTCTACCAACTGTCTACCTATTCCCAGGCTTCTTCTCTCCTCCCAACACTCGGAGACGGAATGTTTGATGACATCCCTTGCCCCATTCTTCCCAATCTCTCCGATTAGCATATTAACCCTCTCCTTTGAGTCGCCCCCTTACCACATGTCCTTCATTCTCCCATCCCACTTCTCCATTATACTCCCCGTGAATCTTATTCTTTTAGACTGGTATTTTGGGCATTCTAGAAGAAAGTGTTCCAGGGTCTCCACCACGTCCAAATTACACATCTGGCACTCCTTTTCACTGTTTTTCCCAATTTTTCCCCTCAGCTCCAGGGACCGCGACCTCAGCTTGAACAACAGTGAAGCCCCCCACCCCCCCCCCTAAAGGTGCCATCAAGGTACTCTTCAAAACCAGGCTTCTCTTTATCACGCAGGCCACCCGAGATCTCTTCGATTTGCCCCCCCCCCCCCCCTCTCGCCAATTAGGGTTACAGTCCTCCATGACCCTTTCTCTGACGATCTTTTTACCCTAGTTTGCCCCAACGTCAAGGTCCGAGATCTCCAGTGAGTAGTTTTCTACTAGCTCCCTCTCTTGGACCATCCACCCCGTCTTGATATTTGAGTTGAAAGTTCTCAGCAACATTACTTTACACCATCGGCTATCGGGGAGATTTACCAAATAATTAAGATAACCGAGTTTCAATAGGTCTATCCTGTCCTTGATCCTCATCCACCCAAGCTCACCCCTGATTGCTTCAAGCGCTGCGGCATTACTCGAGCATGTTATCCATCGGCCTGCATCATTCTGCAGGATTTCCAAGTTCTTAACAGCCGTCTGGTTTAGGGGTACAACTTCCGTACCGTATGTTATACTTGGCAGACCCACCATTTCCCAAATGGTTTTCCCCACGAAAACCTTACTGAAACTGTTTCTCCCTATAAGTTTCATTTGGTTAAGGATTCGCTTCCCCTTCAGAATCAATTTATTTGTGTGGTTTCGGTAGATGCCTCTTTCTGTGATGTTCATATTTACCCCCAGGTACTCATAGTCACTAGTCTCTCCTACACTAAGACGCCTGCTGCTACCTTCCGGAATGCAGAACTTCCCCACTCTCCACCTTCGAGTGGGATCCACTTTGCGGCCCACAGGTATAACTTTGCGCTTGGTTTCATTAACTTTGAGTCTCCATTTGCTCTCATATTTCCCAACAATTCCCAGCATCTTCGCTAGCCCCTCTTCGCTTTCTGACACTAGCACCATATCGTCTGCAAAAGATAGCCCTGGGATCTTCAAGTCACCAACTGCAACCCCCTCGTCGCTATGCAGGAGTTCATCTCCTAAACCTTTGATGTACAATGCAAAAATAATTGGCGAAAGGATACACCCCTGTTTTAGGCCTATCTCCATATGCGCACGTTTTGTTGTAATGTTTCACAGGCTAAGTTCACTCTGTACATCTTTATATAATGCTTTCATAATCCCACCAAACACGCCTCCGAAGCCCAGCGCCCCCAGCTTGCGCCACATATCCTCCATCCATACTCTATCGGGGAGTTGGACAACTCGTATCCTGGACGATTCGTACCCTGGACAATTCGTACCTTTTCTTGGACAACTCGTACCTTTCCTTGGACAACTCGCACCCCGACTCTGGACAACTCGTACCCCGACTCTGGACAACTCGTACCCCGACTCTGGACAACTCGCACCCTAAAGGTTTCATACCCTGGAGACTACATTACTAAAAAATACCCCGACTCTGGACAACTCGTATCCCGACTCTGGATAAGTCATACCCTAAAGGATTCATACCATGGAGACTACATTACTAAAAAATAAGCAAAACTAATCATGAAAATCACGTTTGACATTTATTAATCCAAGAAACATCTATTAATCCAAGAAATATATTACTAACAAATAACAAAACAAAGATAGCACACACAAAGATAGCACACACAAAATGCACAAGTAAAATGCACTATAAGTTCACAGAGACCCGAGTAAATGATAAACACTATCATGGGCGCATTTATGGGTGAGGCGAAACTTAATACTTTAAGCGTGTCGATTTGAAATTACTGTCCTACATGTCTGTGATTTTGCACCAGTGTTGGCTGCCTGTATAACCAGCCAGCACTGTCAAATTTGTCTTGGTACTACATGCACACCAGTGTAACTTACATTGGAGTGTATGCAGTACCAAGACAAATTCAATTTATTGGTTACGGTTTCCATGACATATTCATGAACCTATAGGGGCATGATCAGGCATCTGTTCCAGCGGATACGACATTTCCTTTGCGTAAATTTCGCAAATCCTGTATCACTAGGATGCAGCATTTGCACAATTTGATACCTCTTTGATACCCCCCCCCCTCCCCCAACATTCAGATCGAATGGCCTAAATGTGCTAGCACATATACGTATATACGTATTTCATATATATTCTCATCGGGAAATTTTCATCTAGTAATTCACAAAGACTGTCGACGAAAACCTCAACATAACTTGGACAATAATGTATCGAGACTCCGACATCACAAGGGTGGTGTCGACTTGCCCGCTCTAGCTTCAGCTTTTGTGAATAGCGCTGGTCGGTTTTGGCCGTTGATTAAATAATTTTTTTGTCTCAAAAACATAGCTTATGACCCCTCATTCTAATGAGGGGTCATAAGCTATGTTTTTGTGACAAAAATTTAAAACATCAAAATTTGAATGGCGATTTTTGTGAATAGCGCTGGTCAGTTTTGGCCGTTTATTAAATAATTTTTTTGTCTCAAAAACATAGCTTATGACCCCTCATTCCAAAAAAAGCTGGTCGGTTTTGACCGTTAATTAAATAATTAAACAATGGAACATATGTCTTTTTTATTGGTCATCTTTTTCCTGTTTCTTTTTGTCACTGGTTTTGTCGAACTCATTTGGCTCAAGGCTGAAGCCGCTCTCTAAAACGTGAGTGAATTTTTTATGATAATTAATGAGACAGTTCGTACCTTTGCACTAGACAATTCGTACCTTTACACGGGACAATTCGTACCTTTACACGGGACAAATCGTACCTTTATACGAGACAATTCGTACCCCGATATTAGGGTACGATTGTCCAGGGTACGAATCGTCCAGGGCACGAGTTGTCTAAGATCCGCTCTGGAAGTACATCTGGCTAGGACACGTGCATCACGGAGGAGGTTGCGCACTGTCTGATCAGAAATAATTCGTAGTCCTGGAATTGCCGACGCCGTAGAGGCTGCTGTTGTAAAGCCTTTCGCGCGAATTTTACAGCCGCCTGAAGCACACATTGTGATCATTTCACCGAACTATACTAGCGGAAAAAAAAAACGTTTTTGTCTGTGGCAATATTTCCAATGTGTTATGGATGATTATTTCATTGTTTGGACTTAGATTTTATTTCTTCATTACTGATTAAATTCTGACGAGTTTTGTTGTCTTAACACAGGGGGTGTTTGCATGGAACACGTTCAATCGTGGGTACCCTATGGCAATTCCTGATCAAAATCAATAGGGGGTGCGCTCACCCCATGTTACAGTCGCTGCTCTAATTCTCCTTACCATTGACCCCATCAAGTTGTGGGATATTATTCCACTCCGGCAGAAAGGGCCTGCTTCAGCTGAGTGACGTTGTTCGGGACGTTGACGCTCTTCTAACGCACGCGTCAGAATATCGGTCACCTCGACGTCGATAGCAAAATTGTCGTCCATCTGACCTGTGAAGCGTGAACAGAGACTCGTCAGTGAATAACACACGTATCTCCAGTGGGCCATGGGAGACGAATTTGGTGCGTGTGTCCGCAGAAATTGCAATCGACGTTGACGCAGGGACGTCACTACAGCGGGATGTGTGTGTGTGTGTGGGGGGGGGGTGTAACACACCCCCCCCCCCCCCATCAATCCTGGCCAAAATTTCCTTTAGTTGTACATTCGGATGGCAAGTCAATGGAAAGTGGCAAATTTATTCTATCAGGATTTTGGTGCTTCTTTGGCGATGCTGATGTCTCCTTTACATCCCAAAATTCCAACACGGTTTCAAATCGGTAAAAATTCCAACAGTTATTATTTACAATTACAGTGTACGTAATATCGAGCTTCATAAGTATGCATGATGTCAGTCGGTACGAGATTTCAATAGTACGTTTACTTACAGTAATAAAACAAAATCCTCAAAATGCACTTCAAGAAAATCACATCATGTCAATTCGTTATCCTGAGTTACTTCTATCATTCACAGTTACAAAATGATGAAACATCAAAAATTGATCATTCCTGCACAAGATCTGATTTAATGTTAGGACAGTGTGAATTGCTCAAAGTCCTCAGCTTGAGTATTTGTTTAGCACATATTCAATTCCCAGAATAATACCAAATAATAATAACAACCTGATAATTCTATCATCAAATATGTTGGTATTTCAGTTACTAAAAATCAATTTCATGCCCCCTTTTCATGGCTTCATTTTCTCATCTTTCCTCGGTAGTGAAGTTTCAACTAGGGGGAGGGATCTGGATGAGGGAAACACCCTCCCGTTCCCTCCCCAGTTAGAAATCTATTACCCTACCCCTCTACCCCCCCTCTCCCCCCAATCGGAAGCTTCTAGCCACGTCACTGCGTTGACGTCGTCTGGGTGTAAGTTGCGGAACAATGTAGGGTCGCCGTGGCCTTGAATTGAACTCCCCCAACCGATCCTAACTGTTCTTAGACGACACATTCGGAAACCATGAGTGCCTACAACCTGGCGCGGCGTCTTCATCGCCGTCTGAAATCGGTTACGGTTTGAGAGACGTATAACTCAATCTTGACGTGGCGACTTAGCGCGCGACAATTCGTCTGGGGATGCTCAGGTAATCTTACTGTGGCTCCCAGAAACCTGACTAAATAAACTATTTTTGACTCAAGGACACCAATTTGCTGGGCGACGAGACGTTGCGATTGGGCCTGCATAATTAGAGCAATAGTCCTACCCCTATCAACTTCGGACATTCGTGGCCTTTTGCCTTTCAATCGAGTTGAAATGAAATGTTGTACAATCGACCTGTACTGTTCAAAGTCTCAATTTGGTACAGTTTTCAAGCCCACAGTGAGTGCCCCGGATGCACGCTTTGTCGAAAAATCAGTTGAAAGCATATACCGTCTCACGTGGTCATGGTTGACCGAATTTTAACCAAAGACACTCTTTATACAGAAAACTGAGGTAGCTGTGTGTCAAATTTTACTGCATTTAGTCTGTGGATAAAAAAAAATTATATTACCCAAATTGAACTTGCATTTCTTTTTTTCCGTAATTATACTTGGATAATGTCAGGGCGACAAAGAGTACGGGTGCATGTGTACGGTGCGCGGACAAAATCTCATAGAACATCCCCCCATACGGATAAAACGCCATGAAAAGAGTCCGGACAAAACCACATACGGACAAAACACCATACCCCTTAATAAACAAATGGACAAAACCTCATGATGGATAAAACATCAAACTCCTCCAAATTTGGGTTCTCAAATAAGCTCCTGAGGTTAATTTTATCCTGCCCGAGAGACAGATCAATTAAGGTCAGAGTGAACCGGGAAATCGTCAGGGAGGTTCAGCTCAAGGCCGGGATGCCTAAGGGATCTGTACTCAGTCCCCTACTCTTTATCGTTTATGTCATGTACCTCCATGAGGTTGGGGAAAACTATGTCCAGCTCTCCAAATTCGCCAACACCCTGGGAATCTGGACTGCCATTCGCATAGAGAGTATGATTGAGAATCGACCCCTAGACGCATTGGACGACCTGGAAGAATTGTGGTCGAAATGGAGAATAAAACTTAATGTGTCAAAATCGCAGTTAGTTAAATCAACAAACGTGAATAGCCAATCCCTCTAACGGGGGAACTCTTCTGAAAGGAAGCACGATGTCAGGGCATAGCAGTTGGTAGAAAACTGACCCTCAAACCTTTCTGCCATAAATTAACCAGCAGAGCAGTAGCTCACATGCGTCTGCTCAAAGATCTCAAGGGGACCGGAGGAGGGGGGGGGGGGTTGTTAAAGAAACCATCCTCAAGCCCTTCTCGCCTTAGGTACATGCGGGGTCTCAACCCCGGCCATGACTCCCTCAATACCGCCTGTAACCGATCAAGAGCATCACGTCCCCGACATGACTCTCAAACACCACTAACCTATAAGTTAAGGTCAACTACGACCCGCCTGCCTTGGCCCCTCTAGTCCAGCTTCAGCGCTGACTGTGTCTACAAGATTATCATATAAACCCTGTCACTGTCAGATAGGATTACAATTTCTTGCGTTGCGCTCTCTCTCTCCTCGACCGTTCTTGGGATGGGTTGGCTGCGCCTGGTGGCCCAGTCGGACAGTCCAGGGACCTCAAAACGCTCAATCGTACCCAACATGATTAACATCGCTGATGAGATGAAAGAGAAATTAGATTTCTGATGGCGACCAGGTAAGATATTGGGACCAGACCCCTTTCACCCCCCAATTGTGATTTAGTCTCCGGGCGTCAGTAATTTTTCACGTCAGTCTGCAAATGTTTGTGCTAACAGAATGTGATGCTTGTGTCAATATGACCAACGTTGGTATACTCGATCTGTGATTTTTAGGTCGTTTGAAAACGAAAATGCGAACACGTTCTGATGTTTCGGGGGTTTCCTTCTGAGACAATTATCAATTTTGACATTATCAAGTTCAAGGATAGCTATCAAATTCGATTCAAACGATAGAGACGTCAAACCGATTAACGATAATTCGGCTGGTACAAGAGTTAACTAGATGGGGTGATGGGGAGGTAAGACATTTTTAATAAATTAAATGTGTTCAGGAACAACAGTTTAGCTTTTGGAAACAAAGGTTTATATTGCCACGGGTGTCCCTAATACTACAGTAAGGAGACTTATATGATATCAATATAGGGCAGTCTCCGTAATGTATGTCTTGGGGAAAGAAAACATTAGGGGGACGGTATTAGGGAGACATAGGTAATATATCTGGACTTTGCCGTCATACCATGTATTTTCGCCCAATTATAACAAAACCATGTTGAAAAGGTTAATAATGGTAAAAGGCTTGTATGTAGTGTGCATAGAAAGCAAAGTCCCCCTAAGTAAGGTTTTTTCACCAAGTCCCCCTAATGTATGAAACAGGGTTATATATATATATATAAACCGTGAGTAACCTGATGGCAGGGAGGGCAGGGAGGGCAGGTGGCATGCCAGCCATTATAATATATATATTATATTTTTCTTTTTTTTCTTTCCCGAATATAATTCACCTAATGACTATTAACTGCGAGTTGTCCTGCTTCCGTCTTCTGTCCGTCTGTATGTCCGTCCACAATTGCCACCTGTCAGGGAGTAGAGAGGGATGGATGGTATGCCATCCATTGTAAGGTATATAATGTGTGAAGAAAATTCTCCATGCGTATGGTTCATCTAATAACTGTTGGCTAGCAAGCCAAACACTGTTCATTACGGGAATACCGAGCTAATTGACCCTTTCTCTAACACGATTTCACACAAACCGATAATAGACCACAAAGCAAAAAAATGAATAACCCTTTTTGGGAGCCTAATGGCACAAAAGGGGTGCATATTTTGAGGGGCCCACAGAGCACCACTATGTTTCCCAAGGCACCATCTATAAATTTGGAGAATACCAAGCAGATTGCCCCATTCGCTAACGAACAGCGAAAAAAACTGATAATAGCCCAAGTAACAAAGCCATTTCCATTCCTTTTGGGATGCCCTGTGGACCCGAAAGGGCGCACAATTTGGGGGGCCCGCACAGTACCACTGTGCTTAGCAAGACACCTGTTGTCCATTAAGGGAATATCGAGCTAATTGACCATTTCTCTAACAAGATTTTAGACAAACCGATAATAGATTGTCAATCCAAAAATCACAGAATCCCTCTTGGGAGCTTTATGGCACAAAATGGGTACATATTTCGGGGGGGCCCGCAAAGCACCAACATGCTTCCCAAGGACCTATCTATAAATCTGGAGAACACCAAGCAGATTGCCCCCTTTGCTAACAATTAATCATAAAAGCTGATAATAGCCCATATAACAAAAAAATTTCCCTTCCTTTATTGGGTTGCTTTGTGGACTCAGAAGGGTTCAAAATTTGGGGGGCCCGCAAAGAACCACTGTGGTCAGCAAGACACCTACTGTTTATTTCTGGAATACCGAGCTAATTGGCCCTTTCGTTAACAAGATTTCACACAAACCGATAATAGACTACAAAGCATAAAACTACAGAACCCTTTTGGGAGCCTTATGGAACAAAAGTGGTGCATATATTGGGGGGGGGGGGGGGGGGCGCAGAGCACCACTCTGCTTCCCAAGGCATCTTCTGTAAATTTGGAGAATACCAAGCAGATTGCCCCATTCGCTAACGAACAGCGAGAAAAACTGATATTAGCTCATATAACAAAAACACTTCCCTTCCTTTTTTGGGTCGCTTTGTGGACCCAGAAGGGTGCAAAATTTGGGGGGCCCACACAGAACCACTGTGGTCAGCAAGACACCTACTGTTTATTTCTGGAATACCGAGCTAATTGGCCCTTTCATTAACAAGATTTCACACAAACCGATAATAGACTATAAAGCACAAAACTACAGAACCCTTTTTGGGAGCCTTATGGAACAAAAGTAGTGCATATTTTGGGGGGCCCGCAGAGCACCACTATCCTTCCCAAGGCACCTTCTGTAAATTTGGAAAATACCAAGCAGATTGCCCAATTCACTAACGAACCGCGAGAAAAACTGATAAAAGCCCACATAACAAAAACATTTCCCTTCCTTTTTTGGGTCGCTTCGTGTGCCCAGAAGGGTGCAAAATTTGGGGGGCCCGCACAGAACCACTGTGGTTAGCAAGACGCCTACTGTTTTTTTTCGGGAATACCGAACTAATTGACTCTTTCATTAACAAGATTTCACACAAACTGATAAGAGACTACAAAGCATAATTCTACAAAACCCTTTTTCGGAGCCTTATGGAACAAAAGTGGTGAATAGAGCACCACTATACTTGCCAAGGCATCTTCTATAGATTTGGAGAGTACCAAGCAGATTGCTCCATTCCCGAACGAACAGCGAGAAAAATTGATAATAGCCCATATAACAAAAACGTTTCCCATCCTTTTTTGGGTCGCTTTGTGGACCCAGAAGGGTGCAAAATTTGGGGGCCCGCACAGAATCACTGTGGTCAGAAAGACAAATACTGTTTATTTCTGGAATACCGAGCTAATTGGCCTTTTCACTAAAAAGATTTCACACAAACCGATAAAAGACTATAGAGCATAAAACTACAAAACCGTTTTTCAGAGCCTTATGGAACAAAAGTGTTGCGTATTTTGGGGGGCCCGCAGAGCACCACTATGCTTGCCAAGGCATCTTCTATAAATTTGGAGAATACCAAGCAGATTGCCCCATTCGCGAAAGAACAGTGAGAAAAATTGATAATAGTCCATATAAGAGAAACATTTCCCTTCCTTTTTTGGGTCGCTTTGAGGACCCAGAAGGGTGCAAAATTTGGGGGGCCCGCACAGAACCACTGTGGTCAGCAAGACACGTACTGTTTTTATTCTGGAACACCGAGCTAATTGGCCTTTTCTGAAACAAGATTTCACACAAACCGATAATAAACTATAAAGCATAAAACTACAGAACCCTTTTTGGGAGCCTTATGGAACAAAAGTGGTGCATATTTTGGAGGGCCCTCAGAGCACCACTATGCTTCCCAAGGCACCTTCTGTAAATTTGGAAAATACCAAGCAGATTGCCCAATTCACTAACGAACCGCCAGAAAAACTGATAAAAGCCCACATAACAAAAACATTTCCCTTCCTTTTTGGGGTCGCTTTGTGAGCCCAGAAGGGTGCAAAATTTAGGGGCCCGCAGAGAACCACTGTGGTTAGCAAGACACCTACTGTTTATTTCTGGAATACCGAGCTAATCGGCCCTTTCGTTAACAAGATTTCCCACAAACCGATAATAGACTATAAAGCATAAAACTACAGAACCCTTTTTGGGAGCCTTATGGAACAAAAGTGGTGCATATATTGGGGGGCCCGCTGAGCACCACTCTGCTCCCCAAGGCATCTTCTGTAAATTTAGAGAATACCAAGCAGTTTGCCCCATTCGCTAACGAACAGCGAGAAAAACTGATATTAGCTCATATAACAAAAACACTCCCCTTCATTTTTGGGGTCGCTTTATGGACCCAGAAGGGAGCAAAATTTGGGTGGGGGGGGGGGGGGGGGGCGCACAGAACCACTGTGGTTAGCAAGACACCTACTGTTTATTTCTGGAATGCCGAGCTAATTGGCCCTTTCATTAACAAGATTTCACACAAACCGATAATAGACTATAGGGCATAAAACTACAAAACCCTTTTTCGGAGCCTTATGGACCAAAAGTGGTGCATATTTTGGGGGCTCACAGAGCACAACTATACTTGCCAAGGCATCTTCTATAGATTTGGAGAATACCAAGCAGATTGCCCTATTTACGAACGAACAGCGAGAAAAATTTATATTAGGCCATATAACAAAAACATTTCCAATCCTTTTTTGGGTCGCTTTGTGGACCCAGAAGGGTGCAAAATTTGGAGGCCCGCACTGAACCACTGTGGTCAGCAAGACACTTACTGTTTATTTCTGGAATACGGAGCTAATTGGACCTTTCATTAACAGGATTTCACACAAACCGATAATAGACTATAAAGCATAAAACTAGAGAACACTTTTTGGGAATATTATGGAACAAAAATGGTGCATATTTTTGGGGGCTGGCCGCAGAGCACCACTCTGCTTGCCAAGGCATCCTCTATAAATTTGGAGAATACCAAGCAGATTGCCCCTTTCGCGAAAGAACAGCGAGAAGAATTGATAATAGCCCATATAACAAAAACATGTTCCTTCCTTTTTTGGGTGGCTTTGTGGACTCAGAAGGGTGCAAAATTTGGGGGGCCCGCAGAGAATCACTTTGGTCAGCAACACAGCTACTGTTTATTTCTAAAATACCGAGCTAATTGGCCCTTTCATTAACAAGATTTTACACAAACCGATAACAGACTGTAAACCATAAATCTACAGAACCCTTTTTGGGAGCCTTATGGAACAAAAGTGGTGCATATTTTGGGGGGCCTGCAGAGCACCACTATACTTCTCGAGGCAGCTTCTGTAAATTTGGAGAATACCAAGCAGATTGCCCTATTCGCTAACGAACAGCGTGAAAAACTGATAACAGCCCACATAAGAAAAGCATTTCCCTTCCTTTTTTTGGGTCGCTTTGTGGACCCAGAAGGGAGCAAAATTTGAGGGGCCCGCACGGAACCACTGTGGTTAGCAAGACACTTACTGTTTATTTCTGGATTATCGAGTGAATTGACCCTTTCATTAACAAGATTTCACACACACTGATATTAGTCTATAAAGCATAAAACTACAGAACTCTTTTTGGGAGCCTTATGGAACAAAAGTGGTGCATATTTTGGGGGTCCGCCGGGCACCACTATGCTTCACAGGCACCTTCTTTGAATCTGGAGAATACCAAGTAGATTGCACCTTTCGGCAACGAACAGCCAGAAGAACTGATAAAAACATTTCCCTTCCTTTTTGGGGGTGCTTTGTGGACCCGGAAGGGTGCAAAATTGGGGTGGCGTGGAGGGGGGGGGGTGGTAATAGTGTCCGCACAGAACCACTGTCGTTAGCAAAACACCTACTATTTAGTTCGGAAATACCGAGCTAATTGACTCTTTCACAAACAAGATTTTAATCAAACCCATAAAAGATTGTAAATCCAAAAATGGCAGAACCCCTTTTTGGTTCCTAATGGCACAAAAGGGGTGCTTATTTTGGGGCCCTGCAGAGCACCACCATGTTTCCAAAAGCACATCTATGGAATTTGAGAATAGCGAGGAGATTGCCCCTTTCTCTAAAAAAAATATCTGGAAAAAATGATAATAGCCCATATAGCAAAAACATTTCGGTACCATTTTTGTGGGCTTTGTGGCCCCTGAAGTGTTCATATTAGGGGTGCCCCCACAACACAACTGTGGTTACCAATATCCCGACTGTTCATTTTAGGAACATCGAGCTAATTGACTCTTTTGGGAGAAGGAGGGGTCGTCTACTCCCACCCCCAGTATTTGTCCAAATATTCAGATAGTTGGACATTTTTCAGGCAAAAATTCCAACAGTTGGAAATTCGAAGCATTGAAGGGACGGAGGTTTTTTCCGAATGTGGTATTACATTTCCATGAAAATTCCCACCCGCATCTTCCACAGATTCTGATCCAACAACGCAAGATTTTCCGACTACTCAGCGGTTCCAAAGTTAATTCACCAACGGTGGTCATGTTGCGTGTTTTGTTCCCTTCTATGTCTAACCTTAAACTTTTATGCTGTAACAAGCAATTAGCAAACCGTTTCTTAAATTATAACAGAAAATGCAGAAATGCAAACAAATTGGTTAATTTGGTACACTCAATAGTCATAAGCAGTGCAGCTGATTTATGAAGCCAGTATACAGGGCACAGTATGGGACCTACCTGCAATGCACTTACAGACTACAGTTTATTTTAGGACCCAAAATGTGCCTCATCCCTCCACCTGTGAGGTCGTATCCTGAAATTTTTTAAGTTACAACCAAAGTTGAGTTTTCTATGGCTCTGTATTCTAATCAAAGACGAATATAGCCAGACTGAAAATTTTGATTTGTATTTGGTATTATTCAATTATTATCTCACACATATTGTGACAAAAAGGCTGAGTTAGTTAGCTAATTCATTACTCATATTTGATATGATTAATTAATAAATTATTGGTTGAATACTGATTTTTTCAGCATTCTCCATACATGCACATTCATGTAATTGACACAATGCCTAATGGAGCCAAATAGGGCCTACTTACAGACTGCTTTACCACAAGAAGATGACATTTTGTGCTGTCTTAAAACCTCAAATTATGTGCATAGATATTTAACTGCAGCCATTTAAAATTCTTGGAAATGTTCTCAGAATGCCCTAAAATCTCTCGGCACAATCATTCGGAGTCAGCCTTATGAAAAATGTGGTGGGTGAGATGGTATGGGGTGAGGGGGACCCCTTTAATCATCCACTCCTAGTTGGATTTTTCATAGATCTACACCGCTCTCCCCCCCCCCCCCCACCCTCCCACCTCCAATTGAAAACCTAGCTACGTAGCTCTGGGAAGTGTCCTAGCAATCGTATATGCGTCGGGTGTTTTCTAAAAAAGTTCATTCTAGTCTCAGGGCATGTAAGACTGTGGGCCGTAGACAAAGCGCTGCATATGCCCATGCTATAGGTTAGAGGAGATGCCGCATCGTTGCGAAATTATAGGCTCGTTATAATGTAGGGGGGTCACAGAGCTCATATTTAGAGTAGGAACAGTCGCGGGCCAAGTCGGTGGCCATCTAAGAGTGGAGGATCTAAATAGATAGTACAAGCTCCGGGAGCTCACGAATATTGGCATTCATGTAGACGGTATTGCCTGTTATAGAAGGCAAGCCACACGTGTACAGAGTGGGCTTTGCATGTATAAACATTAGACTTAGGTAGCTAGAGAGAAACAGCTAACCCTCGAAGTAGCAGCTGTTAGAGTAAAGGCGTCCAGTAAAGTGACAATGCTTTAGTGGCCTTGCTACATTCCGTTACATGGACTCTGCGACATTCCGTTACATGTTCGTGCGACATTCCGCAAAATGTTTGTGAAAAAGCGATCTGAGTCCAGAGACACAACATTGAGTCGAGAAGATCAAACACCAGTGACAAGAAAGAATCAACCAACGAAAACAGAGAACAAGGGCCCGCAAAGTGACTCAAAACCTCTGTGGGTGGGGTGTTATTACATTTTGTGTTCCATTCATTGGATTCGATGTAATTAAGTCACAAGTTACTATATTTTTTTAAATGTATTAAAATTGTTATTTTCAGTGAAACCCTGTTAATTGTGCTTTTTGGTGAAAAGTCACTGACCTCTTTAGGATAAGAAACACCCCAACAAAAACGAAGCAGGCGGGTTCGAATCGATGAGAGATACGTTCAAGCACCGATTCAGGTGACACTCCTTGAGTCTTGGTCGAATACACGAATACACGACGTTAATCAATGTTAATCAATGTCTCTTGGCAACAATCACGCCCGGTTCCCGAATCAGGTAAAAATTAAAAAGTTAAAAATCAACACGATCACTCAATGTTAATTTTACTACATTTCGGTTTTCATATTCATACAGGTTGCCTCAATGCTTTTTTGTAGTTTTAAAAAGTGGTTTAGTGGGTAATATTTGGTTAAATTAGCTCTTCAATTCGATCGGCGAAATCGAACATAACAGTGGTGGAAATTCTAGCAGAAGAATAGGATGCATTGTAGTAAGGGAATAATTAACCCTTTAAGTCAAAAATATTTTTGTGTGAAATTTTCAGTGATAAATTTCAGAAATGGATACCCCAAGCTTGGAAAAGCTAATTAGTATGGGCGAGCTATTGTGCTTTACAGGTTGTGAATTACAAAAAATTAAAATTGTAAAAGAAGAGCAAAAGCATGTTAGAGCGTTGGGTTACGTTGGATCGCGAGGAGTCTGGCCGAACGTGAGAAAGAGTTTGATAGAGCTGAAGGAGAAGCTTCGTTAGAGCGAGAAAGAGCTGAAAGAGAAGCTGCGTTAGAGCGTGAAATGGAGTAGAGAGATGCAGCAGTAAGAGTTGCACAGCGAGAGAAAGATATTCAGGTTGGGCGCGAAAGGTCCGAAAAGGCGCTTGATGAAGCTGAAAGGGCACGTAAGGAAGCTGAGAAGGCTGTCGAGGAAGCTGGAAGGCAACACGAGAGGGAAATGGAAATTTTGAGGGCATGGGCACGGTTACCTGAAGCTAATGGTAGACTGGGTGGAGAAAATCCTGGGGGAAACGTGAAGGCACCTTATCCCCAGTTACACGAGTTCCATGAACAGACTGACGACATTGACACTTGCTTACAGAGGTTCGAAAGGTTTGCTTCGACTCGGGGTTGACCCGATGACGCCTATGACGGGGGTGGGGGGTGGGGTGGCCTTCAGTCTTCTTTCGCTGCTAACAGGCAAATCGCTACCAGCCTTTGTGAGCATGTCTCCTACCCAAGCTAATGGTTACGGTGAGCTTAAAAAAGCTATCCTCAATAGGGGGGTCAGGATGAAATTCAGAAAGTGTGAGGCTGGGGAGGGTGTAAGTGTGTACTAGGTTGTGTCATTTCGACAGTTGCGTCAAACTATTGGGAAATGAAGAGTCATTTCCCTCCTTGAAGGACCTACTTATCAGGGAGCAATTTGTGTTGTCGTGGACCCTCGAGATGGCATTGCCTTTTGAGGAGAAAAAGCAGGGTATGGTGGAAGAAATGACTAGGGTGACCGAGCAGTATTTCGAGGCTAATGGGGAAAGTCTGACACAAGGTTGGCAGGGCAGGCGTGGGGGTAACGTGGTTGCAAAGGCACATGTAAGAGCCCAACACAGATTCGGTCTGTGGCCCACCGGGTCGCGATTCAAGGCGTTAACTTGCTACATTTGTGACAAGAAGGGGCACCTGGACCGGAACTATTAGCAGAAGGCTATGGTTGGAGCCCAGCAAGAATGGGAGAAGAGACCCATCCCCGAAAAACTGGACAAATGCCAATCAGTCCACTGGGAAGAGATGAGCAGTCGCACTGTGCCAAAGAATTGGGCCCGAAGAGAACCCACTGCGGCGGTGTATAGACGTTGGACATCTTAGGTTGGAAGGGGAGGAATACCCATCCGATAAGGAAATGAGAGAGATGCCAGTATGTTTGGGTTTTATGGGGTGGGGGCAGTCCGTGGGTTGTGAGACACAGGGTGCAGTAGCGTGGCTGTCAAGCGGGCACTCGTCTGTGACGAACAACTGATTGGACACGATCACATGTGTGTACTCATAGATGGAATGGCGAGGAGGTTCCCCCTTGCGAGGGTGGGGGTGGACAGCCCATTCGTCATTGGCGAAGTGGAGGCCATGTGTATAGAGGCACCCATCTGTGACTCACCTGAGGAGGCGTCTGCGGTAGTCACAAGCTGCGAGGGGAAAGCTATCTGGGGAGACAACTGAAGACGTCCACGTGGAAGACCGTATGTATGCACAAAAGAAGGACTCCACATTTTAGAAGGTTTGGGAGTTGGCGAACAGTAGTGAGCCAATAGCTACAAGGGGTAAGGTTCTATATCCGGTGTATGAAGAACAGGAGGGTAGGTCGAACAGCGAGGTGAAAAAAATGGCTCCGGAGAAGTATCCGAAGCAGGTGATGACCCCAGCGCATGAATCGCTAGTGGGAGGGCACCTGGGGTCGAGGACGCTGGCCGACCGCATCACATCCATTATCCATTGGATTGACATTATAGGGGACGTCGCAAAATGTTGTCAGTCTTGCAACGTATGCTAGAAGACTGCGCCCAAAGGTAACCTTCCCGGGGTTCCGTTAGGGGAAATGCCTCTAATGAACGAACCGTTTGACAGGGTAAGGGTGAACTGAGTCGGTCCGATTTACACACGTGTCGGAAAGGTAAATGGGAAATAGGTATATTCTGACAGCTGCGGATTATACCACAAGGTACCCCGAAGCAATCGCTCTTTCCAAATTTTAGATGGAGTGCGTGACTGAAGTCTTGCTCGAGATGTTTAGCAGGTTGGGTTTCCCAAAGGAAACTCTGACAGATCAGGGGGCCCAATTCACCTTTGGGATGTTGGAAGAGGTGTGCCGTTTGGTTGCGTTTAAACAACTATTCACCATCCCCTACAACCCCAAAAGCAATGGGCTGTGCGACAGGATCAATGAGAGTCTCAAGGCGATGCTTAAAAATGTGTCAGGAGAGGCCCAAGGAATCGGTATCTACCAGAGTTCTATTTGACGCGAGGGAATTCCCCAGGCGAGCACATGGTTCTCTCCATTCGAGCTACTTTACAACCGAACAGTGAGAGGCACATTGCAAGTACTCAATGACCTTTGGACAGAGGAGGATACAACTCCAGTACGTTATGCATACCAAAATGTGTTGGGCCTCCGAAACAAGCTGACAGAAAGATTCCACTGGCACGTGAGAGTCTACGTAAAAACCATCGTGACCGCAGAACGAAGCAGAGGAAGTTTGAGGAAGGTCAGAAGGTAACCGTCTTATTGCCCACCGACCAAAATGAGGGAGGAGGTGGAGAAAATGTTGGAGGTGGGAGTCATCGAACATTCCAATTTCCCCTTGTTTTAATTAAGAAGGACAATTGTTTATGATTTTGTATTGACTTTAGACGACTCAACGACATAGCAAAGTTTGAATATGAACTCATGGGAAACATGAACGACCTACTAGCAGGCCAAGTATTTCAGTAAGGTTGAATTGAGCAAGGGCTACTGACAGGCCTCAGTCATATCAGAAGATGGAAACATGACTGCATTTACGACTCCGGACGGCTGTTACCAGTTCTGTAAGCTCCCTTTTGGGATGGTAAACACTGATGCCACTTTTAATAGGATGATACGGAAGCTGTTGACCAACTTCGAACTTGGCCAACTATGTGGACGACATCATCTCTAAAACAAAGACATGGGCAGAGTATATGGCCGAGTATAGAGTATATGGCAGATCTTAGGGTGCTGTTTAAGGGACTCGAGAAGACGGAGGTCGCAGTGAAACTCCCAACATGTCAGATAGGGCTTAGGACCATCAAGTTTCTCAATCACAAGATTGGTGAAGGCAAGGTTGAGAGGATCCGCAATGTGAGCCCCCCCCCCCCCCCCCACACACACACACCATCAGACGAAGTAACAAGTTAGGTCCTTCCTGGGGCTGGTCGAGAACCGGGCATGGTCATAATTGGGAGAAATAGATCCACGCCACGTGGTCAGGCTAAACTCAAAGAGTGTCGCCTGAATCTGTGCCCCGGCCGAAACCTACGTCCCTCCATAGGCATGGTCATGGACGTCTCAGTTGTGATTAGTACGAGGAGACAACCAACGGTAGTAACTTTATTCTCCATTTTCATATACAAGACCCTCACTGATGCATCATGAAAAGCATGCAAAATTTCCCTTTGAAACAAACTTTTCAAGGGGTAGTTGCCCCATCCCCACTCTTGCCAAGTGTACGTTGATACCTGAGATCATTTTTACACACCGGTGCTTTACATGCTATTAAATGTATGTTGGGCTGATTTTGGAAGAAAAAAAAAATCACCTCATGAAACATTACGGTTCAGAAATAAACAAGGTGCTGCTCTACGGGCTCCAAAAATACGCATTCAAGTTGTGCCTCAAATCTACCAAAATATTGGTATTCTCAAACTTTACGATAGTGTGATTGCTAAGCTGGGCTGTCCTGTGTGCTGTGCAACATGAACAGGTTTCGTGAAGAGCATTGGGGCATATTGGTTAGAGCATTGGACTTTAAACAACAAGGTCGGTGGTTTGACTATGACCAGCAGTAACTGCGTCCTTTGGTAAGGCACGTAATCCCCAATGCCCATGTGGTGGCACTGCAGTGCTGTGCACTAAGGAGTACTGAACAGCTATATCTATGATGTCCACTTGCCTTCAACCACCGTTCTTTAAAATAAGCACCATCTTCGGACCACATCGCAGCCAAACAAATAATAACATTTTCTTGCATTTTCTTGCAGTGTGCGTTATTATTAGTTTTTTAAACTGCTTGTTCGATGAGAATGTAACCGGCTCGTTATTCTCGAAATTTGTGGCGTGTGGATTTCTAAGCAGTGTGCACTCTTGTAGTGGCACAATGCCCTAAAAGGAATTACTACCCTCTTTTGCTCGGCCATTATCGATTCCTTTGACTACTTGTTAGAGAAAGCCGCAATTGTTTGCTAGTATGAAAATATATAAGTAATGCCTAGTTAAACATGGTGGTGCTCTGCGGACCCGACAAAATATGCACCCATTTGGTGTAACAGAGCTCGCAATGACTTTAAAATGTATTTGCACATTTGGCTAAATGGGCTATAATCGGTTTGTTTGACTACTTGTTAGAGAAATGGTTAATTGGCTTGGCATTCCCTTTCTGAAAAGATATGCACCCATTTTGTGCCAAAAGACTCCTAAAAAGTGTTCTAACATTTTTTTCTTTAAGACCTATCATCAGGTTTGTCTGATTTCTTGTTAGAGGAAGGTATTTCCAAAATAAATAGAGGGTGTCTTGCTAACCCGAGTGGTGCTGTGCGCCCCCCCCCCCCCCCCCCACACAAAGCTCCCCAAGATAGTACTGAAGTGTACAAAAAGGGACAATCTTATCCATATTCCCCAAATTTATAGATGGTGCCTTGAGAAGCATATTGGTGCTGCGACCTCCCCTCCCCCAAAATATGCACCCCTTTTGTGTCATAAGGCTCCCAAAAAACGGTGCTGTCAGTTTTTGCTTTACAGTCTATTATCGGTTTGTGTGAAATCGTAGAGAAAGGGTCAATTAGCTCGGTATTCCCGAAATAAAAAGTAGGTGCCTTGCTAACCACACCAAATTTTGCACCCTTCTGGATCCACAAAACATCTCAAACAAGGAAGGTAAATGGTTTTTGTTATATCGGCTATTATCGGTTTTTCCCACTGGTTGTTAACGAAAAGGCAATCTGCTTGGTATTTTCCAAATTTATAGATGGTGCCTTGGGAAGCATAGTGTTGCTCTGCTGGCCCCACAAAATATGCACCCCTTTTATGCCATAAGGCTCCAAAAAAGGGTTCTGTCATTTTTCGCTGTACAGTCCATTATCGGATTGTGCGAACTCTTGTTAGAGAAAGGGTCAATTAGCTCAGTACTCTCGAAATAAACGACCGGTGTCTTGCTAAGCACAGTGGTTCAGTGAGGCCTCCCAAATGTTACACTCTTCCGGGTCCACAAACCATCCCAAAAAAGGAAAGGAAATGTTTTTGTTATATGCGCTATTATCAGTTTTTCGTGCTATTTGTTAGCAAAAGAGGCAATCTGTTTGGAATTCACCAGAATTATGGTGCCTTTGGAAGCATAGGAGTGCTCTGCGGGTCCCACAATAGAGTTCTGTCATTTTTTGCTTTACAGTCTATTTTCGGTTCGTGTGAAATCTTATTCGAGAAAGGGTCAATTAGCTCAGTATTCCCGAAATATACAGCAGGTCTCTTGCTAACCACAGTGGTTCTGTGCGCCCCCCCCCCCCCGCCCAAATTTTGGACCCTTCCAGGTCGACAAAGCATCCCAAGAAACAAAGGGAAATGTTTTTGTTTTATGAGCTATTATCAGCTTTTCTTACTTTTGTTAGTGAAGGGGCAATCTGATTGGTATTCTTTGTGCCTTGGGAAGCATAGTGGTGCTTTGCAGGCCCCCGAAATATGCACCCTTTTGTGTCATAAGGCTCCCAAAAAGGTATATACAGTCTATTATCAGTTTGGGTGAAATGATGTTGGAGAAAGGCTTCAATTAGCTCAGTATTTCCGAAATAAACAGTACGTGCCTTGCTAACCATAGTGGTTCTGTGCAACCTCCCCTCCCCTCCCCCGAAATTGTGCACCTTTCTGGGTCTACAACCCATCCCCTTTAAGGAAGGGAAAGGATTTTATTATATGACCAGTTATCAGGTTTTCTGACTGTTTCTTAGGGAAAGGGGCAATCTGCTTTGTATTCTCCGAATTTATAGATGGTGCCTTCAGAAGCATGGCGGTGCTCTGGGGTCCCTTGCACCCCATTTGTGCCATAAGGTCCCCAAAAGGGGTTCCCTCAGTATTGGATTTAGAATCTATTATCGATTTGTCTGAAATCTTGTTAGAGAAAGGGTCAATTAGATTGTTTTTTTCCAAAATAAACAGTAGGTGTCTTGCTAACCTCAATGGTTCTGTGCGGGCCTCCCAAATTGTGCACCCTTCAGGGTATACAAAGCATCCCAAAAAAGGAAAGCAACTATTTTGTTATGAAGTATGGCGGTGCTCTGCGGGTCCCTCAAAATATGCACCCCTGTTGTGCCATAAGGACGCCAAATGGGGTTGGTTCTCTCATTATTGGATGTAGAATCTATTATCGGTTTCTCTGAAATATAGCTAGGGAAAGGGCCCATTAGCACGATATTCCCGAACGAAACAGTAGGTTTCTTGCCAACCACAGTGGTTCTGCGCGAGCCCCCCAAATTGTGCATCCTTCTGGGTCCACAAAGCATCCCCAAAAAGGACAAAGTTTTTGTTATATGGACTATTATCAATTTTCTTGACTGTTTATTAGCAAAAGGGGTAATCTGCTTGGTATTCTCCAAATTTATAGATGGTGCCTTGGGAAGCAGTGTGGTGCTCTGCGGGCCCCCCAATATATGCACAACTTTTGTTCCCCAAGGCTCCCAAAAAGGGTTCTGTAGTTTTATGCTTTATAGTCTATTATTGGTTTGTGTGAAATCTTGTTACGAAAGGGTCAATTAGCTCGGTATTCCAGAAATAAACAGTAGGTGTCTTGCTGACCACAGTGGTTTTCTGCGGGCCGCAAAAAATTCTGCACCCTTCTGGGATCACAAAGCGACCCCAAAAAGGAAGGGAAATGTTTTTGTTATGTGGGCTTTTATCAGTTTTTCAGGCTGTTCGTTAGTGAATTGGGCAAGCTGCTTGGTATTTTCCAAATTTACAGTAGGTGCCTTGGGAAGCAGAGTGATGCTCTGCGGGCCCCCTATATATGCACCACTTTTGTTCCATAAGGCTCCGAAAAAGGGTTTTGTAGAATTATGCTTTAAAGTCTCTTATCAGTTTGTGTGAAATCTTTTTAATGAAAGGGGCAAATAGCTCGGTATTCCAGAAATAAACAGTAGGTGTCTTGCAGACCGCAGTGGCTCTCCGCGGTGCACCCAAATTTTGCACCCTTCTGGGGTCACAAAACGACCCCAAAAAGGAAGGAAATGTTTTTGTTATGTGGGCTTTTATCAGTTTTTCTGGCTGTTTGTTAGTGAATTGGGCAATATGCTTGGAATTCTCAAAATTTACAGAAGGTGCCTTGGGAAGCATAGTGGTGCTCTGCGGGCCCCCCAAAAATATGCACCACTTTTGTTCCATAAGGCTCCGAAAAAGGGTTCTGTAGTTTTATGCTTTGTAGTCTATTATCGGTTTGTGTGAAATCTTGTTAACGAAAGGGCCAATTTGCTCGGTATTCCAGAAAGAAACAGTAGGTGTCTTGCCAACCACAGTGGTTCTTTGCGGGCCCCCCAAATTTTGCACCCTTCTGGGCTCACAAAGCGACCCAAAAAAGGAAGGGAAATGTTTTTGTTATGTGGGCTTTTTTCAGTTTTTCTCGCTGTTCGTTAGCGAATGGGGCAATCTGCTTGGTATTTTCGAAATTTACAGAAGATTCCTTTGGAAGCAGAGAGGTGCTCTGCGGGCCCCCCAATATATGCACCACTTTTGTTCCATAAGGCTCCCAAAAAGGGTTCTGTACTTTTATGCTTTATAGTCTATTATCGATTTGTGTGAAATCTTGTTAACGAAAGGGCCAATTAGGTCGGTATTCCAGAAATAAACAGTAGGTGTCTTGCTGACCACAGTGGTTCTGTGCGGGCCTCCCAAATTTTGCACCCTTCTGAGGTCACAAAGCGACCCAAAAAGGGAAGGGAAATGTTTTTGTTATGTGGGCTTCTTACAGTTTTTATGGCTGTTCGTTAGCGAAATGGCCAATGTGCTTGGTATTCTCCAAATTTACAGAAGATGCATTGGGAAGCATAGTGGCGCTCTGCGGGGCCCCCAAAATATGCATCACTTTTGTTCCATAAGGCTCCGAAAAAGGGTTTTGTAGTTTTATGCTTTATAGCCTATTATCGGTTTGTATGAAATCTTCTTAATGAAGAGGTCAATTAGCTCGGTATTCCAGAAATAAACAGTAGGTGTCCTGCCAACCACAGTGGTTCTGTGCGGGCCCACAAAGCGACCCAAAAAAGGAAGGGAAGTGTTTTTGTTATATGAGCTAATATCAGTTTTTCTCGCTGTTCGTTAGCGAATGGGGCAATCTGCTTGGTATTCTCCAAATTTACAGAAGATGCCTTGGGAAGCAGAGTGGTGCTCTGCGGGCCCCCCAATATATGCACCACTTTTGTTCCATAAGGCTCCCAAAAAGGGTTCTGTAGTTTTATGCTTTGTGGTCTATTATCGGTTTGTGTGAAATCTTGTTAACGAAAGGGCCAATTAGCTCGGTATTCCAGAAATAAACAGTAGGTGTCTTGCTGACAACAATAGTTCTGTGCGCCACCCCCCCCCCCCCCCAAATTTTGCACCCTTCTGGGGACACAAAACGACCTTAAAAAGTAGGAAAAATGTTTTTGTTTTGTGGGCTTTTATCAGTTTTTCTGGCTGTTCGTTAGCGAAAGGTGCAATCTGCTTGGTGTTCTCCAAATCTATAGAAGATGTCTTGGCAATTATAGTGGTGCCCTGCGGGCCCCCCCAAATATGCGCCACTTTTGTTCCATAAGGCTCCGAAAAAGGGTTTTGTAGAATTATGCTTTAAAGTCTCTTATCAGTTTGCGTGAAATCTTTTTAATGAAAGGGCTAATTAGCTCGGTATTCCAGAAATAAACAGTAGGTGTCTTGCTGACAACAATGGTTCTGTGCGGGCCCCCCCAATTTTTCACCCTTCTGGGTCCCCAAAGCGACCCAAAAAAGGAAGGGAAATGTTTTTCCTAAATGGGCTATTATCAATTTTTCTCGATGTTCTTTCCCGAATGGAGCAATCTGCTTGGTATTCTCCAAATCTATAGAAGATGCCTTGGCAAGTATAGTGGTGCTCTGCGGGCCCCAAAATATGCACCACTTTTGTTCCATAAGGCTCCGAAAAAGGGTTTTGTTGTTTTATGCTTTATAACCATAGCCTAATATCGGTTTGTGTGAAATCTTGTTAATGAAGGGGTCAATTAGCTCGGTATTCCAGAAATAAACAGTAGGTGTCTTGCTAACCACAGTGGTTCTGTGCTGGCCCCCCAAATTTTGCGCCCTTCTGGGTCGACAAAGCGACCCAAAAAAGGAAGGGAAGTGTTTTTGTAATATGTGAGCTAATATCAGTTTTTCTCGCTGTTCGTTAGCGAATGGGGCAATCTGCTTGGTATTCTGCAAATTTACAGCAGATGCATTGGGAAGCAGAGTGGTGCTCTGCGGGCCCCCCAATATATGCACCACTTTTGTTCCATAAGGCTCCCAAAAAGGGTTCTGTAGTTTTATGCTTTGTAGTCTATTATCGGTTTGTGTGAAATCTTGTTAACGAAAGAGCCAATTAGCTCGGTATTCCAGAAATAAACAGTAGGTGTATTGCTAACCACAGTGGTTCTGTGCTGGCCCCCAAATTTTGCACCCTTCTGGGTCCCCAAAGCGACCCAAAAAAGGAAGGGAAATGTTTTTCTAAAATGGGCTATTATCAATTTTTGTCGCTGTTCTTTCGCGAATGGGGCAATCTGCATGGTATTCTCCAAATTTATAGAAGATGCCTTGGCAAGTATAGTGGTGCTCTGCGGGCTCCCCAAAATATGCACCACTTTTGTTCCATAAGGCTCCCAAAAAGGGTTCTGTAGTTTTATGCTTTATAGTCTACTATCGGTTTGTGTGAAATCTTGTTAATGAAAGGTCCAATTAGCTCCGTATTCCAGAAATAAACAGTAGGTGTCTTGCTGACAACAGTGGTTCAGTGCGGCCCCCCCCCCCCCAAATTTTGCACCCTTCTGGGTCCACAAAGCGACCCAAAAAAGGATGGGAAATGTTTTTGTTATATGGCCTAATATGAATTTTTCTCGTTGTTCCTTCGTGAATGGGGCAATCTGCTTGGTATTCTCCAAATCTATAGAAGATGCCTTGGCAAGTATAGTGGTGCTCTGCGGGCCCCCCAGAATATACACCACTTTTGTTCCATAAGGCTCCGAAGAAGGGTTTTGTAGTTTTATGCCCTAAAGTCTATTATCGGTTTGTGTGAAATCTTGTTAATGAAAGGGTTAATTAGCTCGGTATTCCAGAAATAAACAATAGGTGCCTTGCTAACCACAGTGGTTCTGTCCGGGCCCCCAAAATTTTGCACCCTTCTGGGGTCACCAATCGACCCAAAAAAGGAGGGGAAATGTTTTTGTTTTGTGGGCTTTTATCAGTTTTTCTGGCTGTTCGTTAGCGAAAGGTGCAATCTGCTTGGTATTCTCCAAATCCATATAAGATGTCTTGGCAAGTATAGTGGTGCTCTGCGGGCCCCCCAAAATATGCACCACTTTTGTTCCATAAGGCTCCGAAAAAGGGTTTTGTTCAATTATGCTTTAAAGTCTCTTATCAGTTTGTGTGAAATCTTTTTAATGAAAGGGCTAATTAGCTCGTTATTCCAGAAATAAACAGTAGGTGTCTTGCTGACAACAATGGTTCTGTGTGGGCCCCCCAAATTTTTCACCCTTCTGGGTCCCCAAAGCGACCCAAAAAAGGAAGGGAAATGTTTTTCCTAAATGGGCTTGGTATTCTCCAAATTTACAGAAGATGCCTTGGGAAGCAGAGTGGTGCTCTGCGGGCCCCCCAATATGTGCACCACTTTTGTTCCATAAGGCTCCCAAAAAGGGTTCTGTAGTTTTATGCTTTGTGGTCTATTATCGGTTTGTGTGAAATCTTGTTTACGAAAGGGCCAATTAGCTCGGTATTCCAGAAATGAACAGTAGGTGTCTTGCTGACAACAATGGTTCTGTGCGCCCCCCCCCCCAAATTTTGCACCTTTCTGGGGTCACAAAACGACCCAAAAAAGTAGGGGAAATGTTTTTGTTTTGTGGGCTTTTATCAGTTTTTCTGGTTGTTCGTTAACGAAAGGTGCAATCTGCTTGGTGTTCTCCAAATCTATAGAAGATGTCTTGGCAATTATAGTGGTGCCCTGCGGGCCCCCCAAAATATGCGCCACTTTTGTTCCATAAGGCTCCAGAAAAGGGTTTTGTAGAATTATGCTTTAAAGTCTCTTATCAGTTTGCGTGAAATCTTTTTAATGAAAGGGCTAATTAGCTCGGTATTCCAGAAATAAACAGTAGGTGTCTTGCTGACAACAATGGTTCTGTGCGTGCCCCCCAAATTTTTCATCCTTGTGGGTCCCCAAAGCGACCCAAAAGAGGAAGGGAAATGTTTTTCCTAAATGGGCTATTATCAGTTTTTCTCGATGTTCTTTCGCGAATGGGGCAATCTGCTTGGTATTCTCCAAATCTATAGAATATGCGTTGGCAAGTATAGTGGTGCTCTGCGGGCCCCCCAAAATATGCACCACTTTAGTTCCATAAGGCTCCGAAAAAGGGTTTTGTTGTTTTATGCTTTATAGCCATAGTCTATTATCGGTTTGTGTGAAATCTTGTCAATGAAGGGGTCAATTAGCTCGGTATTCCAGAAATACACAGTAGGTGTCTTGCTAACCAAAGTGGTTCTGTGCTGGCCCCCCAAATTTTGCGCCCTTCTGGGTCGACAAAGCGACCCAAAAAAGGAAGGGAAGTGTTTTTGTTATATGAGTCAATATCATTTTTTCTCGCTGTTCGTTAGCGAATGGGGCAATCTGCTTGGTATTCTCCAAATTTACAGCAGATGCATTGGGAAGCAGAGTGGTGCTCTGCGGGCCCCCCAAAATATGCACCACTTTTGTTCCATAAGGCTCCCAAAAAGGGTTCTAAAGTTTTATGCTTTGTAGTCTATTATCGGTTTGTGTGAAATCTTGTTAACGAAAGAGCCAATTAGCTCGGTATTCCAGAAATAAACAGTAGGTGTCTTGCTAACCACAGTGGTTCTGTGCGGGCCTCCCAAATTTTGCACCCTTCTGGGTCCACAAAGCGACCCAAAAAAGGAAGGGAAATGTTTTTCTAAAATGGGCTATTATCAATTTTTCTCGCTGTTCTTTCGCGAATGGGGCAATCTGCATGGTATTCTCCAAATTTATAGAAGATGCCTTGGCAAGTATAGTGGTGCTCTGCGGGCCCCCCAAAATATGCACCACTTTTGTTCCATAAGGCTCCCCAAAAAGGGTTCTGTAGTTTTATGCTTTGTAGTCTATTATCGGTTTGTGTGAAATCTTGTTAACGAAAGAGCCAATTAGCTTGGTATTCCAGAAATAAACAGTAGGTATCTTGCTAACCACAGTGGTTCTGTGCGGGCCTCCCAAATTTTGCACCCTTCTGGGTCCACAAAGCGGCCCAAAAAAGGATGGAAATTTTTTTTTGTTATATGGGCTATTATCAGTTTTTCTGATTAATTGTTAGCAAAGGGGGCAATCTGCTTGGTGTTCTCCAGATTTATAGATAGGTCCTTGGGAAGCATGTTGGTGCTCTGCGGGCCCCCCGAAATATGTACCCATTTTGTGCCACAAAGCTCCCAAGAGGGATTCTGTGATTTTTGGATTGACAATCTATTATCGGTTTGTCTAAAATCTTGTTAGAGAAAGGGTCAATTAGCTCAATATTCCCTTAATAGACAACAGGTGTCTTGCTAACCACAGTGGTACTGTGCAGGCCCCCCAAATTGTGCGCCCTTTCGGGTCCACAGGGCATCACAAAAGGAATGGAAATGGCTTTGTTACTTGGGCTATTATCAGTTTTTTTTCGCTGTTCGTTAGCGAATGGGGCAATCTGCTTAGTATTCTCCAAATTTATAGATGGTGCCTTGAGAAACATAGTGGTGCTCTGCGGGCCCCTCAAAATATGCACCCCTTTTGTGCCATTAGGCTCCCAAAAAGGGTTATGTCATTTTTTTGCTTTGTGGTCTATTATCGGTTTGTGTGAAATCGTGTTAGAGAAAGGGTCAATTAGCTCGGTATTCCCGTAATGAACAGTGTTTGGCTTGCTAGCCAACAGTTATTAGATGAACCATACACATGGAGAATTCTCTTCACACAATATATACGTTACAATGGATGCCATACCATCCATCCCGCTCTACTCCCTGACAGGTGGTAATTGTGGACGGACATACAGACGGACAGAAGACGGAAGCAGGACAACTCGCAGTTAATAGTCATTAGGTGAATTATATTCGGGAAAGAAAAAAAAGAAAAAAATAATATATATATTATAATGACTGGCATGCCACCTGCCCTCCCTGCCCTCCCTGCCACCAGGTTTCTCACGGTTTATGCAATCCCTATATATATATATATATATATATATATATATATATATATATATATATATATATACGTCCTGAACTACTCCCACATACCAAGTTTCACGTAAATCGGCCCAGCATGAACCGAGATACAGGTTCAAGGTCAACGGTTTGAATATCAAGGTCACACATGACGGGCATCGGGTGTGGCGAAATTGTTGGGCGCCCGAACCACACACCAAGTTTCAGGACAATCGCCCAGCAGGAGCCGATACACAGGTTCAAGGTTTCCGGTTTGATGGTCAAGGTCACACACCCGGTCAAACGGATACGCCCATGTTACTCCTCGTGTCTAGCTATGTATGTTGTTTGAGTGTAACTTAGGAGAAGATGGCACAATAGCGGAGATGAACACGCGAATAGTCGATGTGGTAGAGTAGGCGGTTGGCAGGAAGTCCCTGCCAACCGCCAGGAGCTGCCATGACTGTAGGTAGTTTAAGTGGAAGGCCGTGTGGTGGACTAATAATGTTACTTGACACATGTTATCACAGGATCGGGAATATGATGTGGTCGTTATTAAGTGTCATCCTGGGATCTGGCTCATTGGTTTCCAGGTGCGGTGGGTGTGACATAAACTTATAGTAGTACAGTACAGGGAAATGACTAATTTGTTCAGGTATTGAAAACTGGAGAGACAGAGGATAGATCGTACGCTTAATTTGGAGGAAAGTAGTCTAATCCAAATCCCATCGAGCTATAGGATATCCCCTATCCCAATACCAGTACACCTACCATATCGCCTCCCGATATTCCTCTGCGCCGCTTGACTCAACGTCTTGCTTCTGTTCCATCATTTCCTTGTATCCCACACCACCCCCCCCCCCCCCTCGCCACTATCCAGTCTTGGTGCACCCAAATCCCACGGCACCCACTCCACCCTTTGCCCCAGCAACTTTGGCCAGAGTTACTTGCATTTATTAACAGTAGGAACCTGCTGCCCACATTGCTTTTGTACAAGTGAACAGCCGGTCGAATATGATGATTGCAGTTATAAATGACCATCCTGGAATCAAAATTATTGAATGTCTTGTAAGGTAGACCTATATGATTGTGGCAGGGCAGTAGAGGCTATCGAGGAAGTCGTTTGCGTGGGTGGTACAAATGGAAGAGGGATAATGCCTGTCACTCATAGCAGAGTATACACGCCCCAGGTCCCGGAATACTCTCTATCGTAATCCCAACACACCCACACATGTTGGCTGTGTACGGCATAGGGGCCATTGGCAGCATTGATGAAGGCGCAGGATGTGTCATAAGTAGCCGGACGCACTGCTGGAGTAAAGAGAAAAAACAAAAATCAAGCTTAGAATTTTATTACATTACGGGCCTGGAAAAGTGTAATTTGTATCTATTTTTTTTAAAATTGTTATTACATTGTGGGTACCTAACATTTATTACACGTTATTACATTTATTACATTATGGGTCGTTTTTATTACATTATGGGTTCGTATTACATTATGGGTCGCTTTTGTATTACATTATGGGTAGGTATTACATTATGGGCATTTATTACATTACGGGTCGTAACAAACTCTCCTTATTAATCCATGTTCAGGTGTCTACTAAGATATCAGAGGACAGCTACTGAAGGTTGCGCGTCGTTGCATTCTGGGGTGTGTTCGCACCTGTGATTTTCACACATGTGAATATTGATACTGATGACAGTTCACTATAAATAAAGTCACGAACAGAATTGTGATTACTAATATATGTTTTCAAATGAATTGCTGGAACATTAACCCTTTACCCAACGCAGACGATATCAAAATTTATTATTTTAAATATCATTTTTTAAAATTTTTCAAAAAAAATCAACAAAACCATATCATGTGACCCCTCGTTGGAACGAGCTCAACGAGCCCGTTCCAACGAGGGGTCACATGATATGGTTTTGTTGAAATTTTTTGAAAAATAATATTTTTTCAACTGCTGAATTTGCATATTACGCGGGCGGATGCGGGCGATTCGTTGGGTAAAGGGTTAACGAAAAACGTCGCGACTCAGTCTACCCACCTCAAGATGGTGTCAGGTTAATCACGCGATAATTCCACCCATCGATGACGTTTGACGAGGTTTGATGACTTGAAACCTATTACACAGTAACAGCTTTCGCACCATGAAATATCAACCAACAAACGAAATCCCAGCACGAAAAGTACGTCGGTGGCGTTTGATGAGGTTTGATGACTTGAAACCTATTACACAGTAACAGCTTTCGCACCATGAAATATCAACCAACAAACGAAATCCCAGCACGAAAAGTACGTCGGTGGCGTTTGATGAGGTTTGATGACGTGAAACCTATTACACAGTAACGGCTTTCGCACAATGAAATATCAACCAACAAACGAAAACTACGTCGGTGGCGTTTGATGACGTAAACGCCGTTACGCTGTGACTGTTGTCACAGTGTAACAGCTTTCACATCATCAAACATCAAACGAAAGCTTAGCACGAAGACTAAATAGCTCGATATCAATTTTCTAATCTCTGCGCTCGTTTTTCTATCAATTATAACTATCAATAGTAACTTAAATATGTTGGAAATATTCAATTTCCATAAAAAAGTGAACAAACCGCCAACTTATTCATTTTCACAGTATATTCTTTAAGTTAAATGTGAAGAGAAATAATCTGGAGGACATCGTCGTGTGCAATTCTTTCTTATCCGTCGTTTATTATGCACATTTAGTGCCCTTCCATTCTGTTTCAAAAATAAGATATGCTGACAAACCCCAAAAATGATTTTATAATTTAAATAGTTTATAGTCTCCCTTTTAAAGAACATTTCATCCCGGCAGTTATTCTCATTCTGGTGCAATCCAACCTCTAAAAAAACTATATTCACAGTTCTGTCTTTTGTAGTGTAAGCGAAAAAACAGCCACCTTAATGATATTGGGGACTAGGATTTCTTTCAAATCGTATAGTGGGCAATACTTATACTTATGTTCTGTGGAGTGTGTTTGTTCGAGATACCTAGAGAAAACTGCTTCTGTAACATATTCACTGCAGTGGATGATCGACATTATATTGTGGAGATGCCACAGAAATTGTTTCAAACATCACTCCACTTGACAGAGTGTGATGCAACCTATACAATTATTATCACATTAAAAAGAAGCTGGCAGGTACAGTTTATCGTGCTTTTCTCAGGGGAGCTGAAAATATTGAAATATTATGCAACACTTCTTCTTTAATGCTACTGGTACAATCTAAATCTAGCTGATGGATGTACCTAAGCCACATTCTTTTTCAAATCAAGTGTATTCAAATCAGAAAGCGAGAGATTGATGGAAATGATAAATCACGAATTCAAAACGCACCAAAGAGCGATCTTCGTTCCGAAACAAGGCGCCAAAGCAATCAAGAGATATTTTAAATCGTTCAATACTCCAGGTCACAAAAGTATGATCCCGAAGCATTCACGGATGCCGTGAAATCGAACGTGACAAATTTGTTTCGAGAGAACGTGGGTGCTATCGAGATATTCCATGGAAAAATTCACGTACATGAAAAATGAGACGACGTTATTTCCATGCTAATGTCGACACGATGGTGGAGGCATCGAACAAGGAAGATTAAAGATAAGATATTGGAATCTATCGCTACCTTTCAAATCATGGTAGTAGTTGGGTGAAGTGTTGAATTTAGAGATTCACGTGTCCCTTACGAACCTCTGCTCACATGAAATTGCCGTACTTTTTAGAGAAGAATGCTATAGTGAACGTTCAAAATCTCGAAAATAATCAGTGCCTAAAGTTGGCCATCACTTCCATATTGTATCCCATGGCTTGCAATGCGTACTGAGTTTCCAAATTATCGAGAGGATTAGGAAAATTTAGATTGGTCATGAACTGAGATTCCAATAGAGTTACAAGACATTGGGTGTTTTGAGAAATGGAATCCGACCATGGCTATAAATATGTTTGGATATGACAACGAGAGAAAAGTATTTAAATACTTGTTGATTGGAATATCTATGATTGCAACCTCAAGAATATTTTTATAGTTTTGTGTGTAAAGGAACATATCACTCAACGAACGGTTATTTACACGCAAACTTCATGAAACGTGGGTAAACAAATAGCCAACAATAACGTCAAATTCGTTACAGAATTTGACCTGTAGATTCAGAGCTTTAAAAAAGACATCTGCGACTCATGCCGTCCAATTTATTCCATTTCAATGGGCAATTTGTGCTGCTATTCCAGGGAAAATCATCGCCACAATGCTCTTGGATAATATTTAATGCTGTCACATCTGTGCTTCAACGTAAATATCCTTTTATGCGTACATTACTTCCTGTTTAGGCGTGGTTCGACAGAGAGGCATGTAAGCCCAATTCACGACGGTTATGACTTAAGACCGGGCTGACAAATATGCCAAGTTGATCAGTAAGACATGTATTCTTTGAAGACATGTCTTGATGACGTAGTTGGAATATTATTATGACAACGAGAGAAAACTGTTTCTGCTAAGAATCAGAAAATGACATCAGCACTAGAAAAGAAGTGAATTTGATAATGATTTCCGACGATGAAAATCTGCATTATTGCTGGATTAAAAATCTCAGTCGTTTGTTGTCGAGTCAGACCACTGTGCAGTTAAAACTAGAAGTCCTGTCATGAAATGCGCACAAATAGCACGTCAATCTGCGCGTTAATCTACGCGTTATGACCATAGTGAGGCTATCAAATTCTGTAGATATGGCCTGTGCACAAGCAGTGTTTCAGCCAATGGACCTCCGGGTAACCCGGAGGTCCATTGGCAGAAACATTGCCTGTGTTTGCTATGCGTAACCAGGATAACCTGTCGTTCTTTGGATGCCATTCGATATGGCAAATGCTCGCAAATCCTACGCGCCATTGAGCCTAGATAAGCGCGCCGTTCATGACAGGACTTCTCGTTTTAACTGTATATCACGAAGAGAGATTGTTCTGTTTCAGATGGTAGAATTCGTTCAATTGCAAAGATTCGTTAGAGAGACAGAGGAATATTGCCTCCATAATAAATCCGTGGAAATAGTCATGTAAAAAAGGGTAACCCATTAAACATCAAGCGCCACAGCAGACAGAGAAATCGCAGAATGGATTGGTTTACGAATGAAGATTATGCCTACACTACCAATCGAGTAGATAGAATCAAGAGATGCAAAGGGGTTCAAAAATGCGATGCTCGAAACAACATAACTTCCGAGGAGTACAGACATTTTCTGTTCGAACATCCGCCAATCCACAAAAATGTGAGCACGATTCAAAACACTAAACACGAGGTCAAAACAGAGATAGGAATAACATTTTTTTCCGCGTTTTGTGAATATAGCGGAAAAATAATGTCTTCACGGCACATAGTAATGTACGTTAGAAAGTGTAAGGTTAATCAGGCAGTGACCTGTTTTGTAAAAGTCCGTGATGATGAGTTATTTGACGCAGGCGCGGTCAAGTGGAAATGTCATTCTGGTCGTCGCTTTTCAATCGTACAGATGGTTCTTTTTTGTGCTTAGAGGAGGCGCATTATTCATGTAATATCATTAGATTGTTATTATCATTGCAAGTTTATAGGTGAGGATCCGTCACCTAAACCCCGAGGTGGTGAGATTGCATGCTACGGACACGGGTTTCCAGAGCAATTCTTCAGCTGAAAGAAGTTTAATCTCTGGTTTTCCTGGGCCGCTGAACCATCTAGGAAGGGTTTTTCGTCTATTGTTAGCAAAAATTCAATGTTTCATAATTTATGACTCATATTTCTGTGTATTCATAAATAAACTTTTGGTCTGTACGTAGGTCAGCGCACGACCATCTTGCAATGTACATGATGGCTGTTATACGTATGTGTAGTGGAGGGAAGACTAACGTTTCCTTGAAGGTCGACGATAACAAGGAATCATACAACCGGATGGAATAAGTACATCAGCAATTGGACAATACTCGACGACTCCACAAAAGGGCGAAAAGCAGCAAATTGATAAGGAAAAAGAAAATCTGAAACATAATAAAAAAAAAAGAAATGAATAAAAAATAAAAGAAAATATGAAGAAAGACAAAATTATGAACATATCGATAGAAGGGTGTTATTTTACCGAATAAATCCTTATCTGTAATAAGCAATCAAAAGCAGTAAAGGTATAAAATTTTCGAGGCGTCCTTTCTCGAGATGCATTCCGTAGTGGAGCAGTTAAAGAAATAGAGAGTAATCGCTTGACTGGACTGGTTACGTGAAATAATTCATGCGAGGTGAGTGGCGTTGTACAAACACGAGTGCGCGAATGTGCACGAGTGTTTTACAATATAGCCCATCGCCTCGAATGAATTATTTCACGTAACCAGTCCAGTCAAGCGACTACTCTGTTTATTACTTTTCATTATTAACGATAATTATATTATTTAACCCTTTACCTAAGGTAACGGACAAAACCGGCCAGCTCTATTCTAAAAAATCACCGATTTATTTTCATTATGTTTTCAATTTTTGTCTCTAAAACATAGGTTATGACCCCTCATTGGAACGAGCTCGTTCCAATGAGGGGTCATAACCTATGTTTGTGAGACAAAAAATGAAAATAATTGTTATTCAAATTTTTTTTTGCGAATGTCGTCTGCTTTTCATGTTAGGTAAAAAAACCCAAAACAATGAAGTTCCCATTACACCCACAGCAAAGCGTCTTCGTTTGCGCGCACGGATACATGGCCCAATTGTTGATTGCATAATTCATTTCAGAAGTTATCATTTATAATCAAAACCGGAAATCCCAGTAAATCACACTTTGGAAAGTAATAAACAAAAAATAATGAAAAAATATAAAGAAAGACAAAATGATGAACGTATCGATAGAAGGGTGTTATTTTACCAAATAAATCCTTATCTGTAATAAGCAATCAAAAGCAGTAAAGGTAAAGGTATAGTATTTTCGAGGCGTCATTTCTCGAGATGCATTCCTAAGTGGTGCAGGAAAAGAATCTGGACGATTTCATAGGCTATGGTACTCAAGGGGTGGTTTGGTTCAAGAAGAAAAATGCCAAAAATTATTATCTCGATACTTACAGGATCACACCACCTGACGAATTAAGGAAATATTTGAAAACGCTCGTCTATTACAATACGGAATGAGCATATCCTCCAGATCAAGTGTTTTGCAGAAACTTGTGTCTGTACAATTTACTATCATGTTTTATACTTTTAAAGTTGAATTCATTAAAAAAACATTTATAACTTGGGATGCGTGCGTCGTGTGCATTTATATATATACACCTGGAACTTAATTAAGCACCCCCGGTTTTTTGTCGCAGTAGTGCTAACAGAAACTGTCACCGGTGTAAATTCTAACTGTGAATGGTTTCGATAGGTGGTTGCACTGCAGCGCTGGGTGATATCTTTTAACCCTTTACCCAACGATTCGCCCGTATCCGCCCACGTAATATGCAAATACAGCTGCGGAAAAAATATTATTTTTCGAAAAATTTCAACAAAACCATATCATGTGACCCCTCTTTGGAACGAAGAGGGGTCACATGATATGGTTTTGTTGAAATTTTAAAAAAAAATTGATATTTAAAATAATGAATTTTGAAATCGTCTGCGTTGGGTAAAGGGTTATGAACCCTTCTGAAAATTTTCACTAGTCCTGAAACGGAAAAAGCATCATTTATAATGTGTCTGGGTCAGAAAATTTACCGGATTGATGTCAGAGTCGATATTTTGAGGCCATGTCAATTTTAGAGTAGGAAATTTGTAACTCAAGTTTCCAGTTGGAAATAAAAGATCAAAATTTCACATTATTAGTTGGAATTTTAATATTTTTCATGAACAATGTTAATTTATTGAATTTCCAACTATTTGATTTTTGACCTCGGAATTTCCAACTATTGAAAAAAAATACTCCTAGCTGGGGGGAGGGGGGACACCCCACCCCCTGTCGTCACATCCCTGAGATTATTCACCTCCCTCATGTTGGGGGAAAGAATAGTACGTTTTGAGATTCATCAGTGCCATCTCGTATATCTTCAGCTTTTTTTTAATTCAAGTGGTGGATTGGACTGCATTGTAAGATGACTCTTCCAATATTTTCACTGGTATTTGTGACTCGTCAGATCCAAACAATTAATGCCATTACAAGGTCCTCGATCCCACACCGCCTTACAAAATCTCATGAATTTTTCTTTGCTCATGTTGTTGGCAACGTGATCGCCGTGGATTTATTCAAATTCTTCAGATCTTGACGAAACAGACACAAGAAATCCGCATTCTCTCTTATGGTCTGCCTTGGTAATCTGAAATAATTTTGAGACAGACAGAAACAATCCACGTTTCTGTGACGTCCTCGAACGTAATAACATTCGGATCGATACTGTTTCTCCAACAACAAATCGCCGAAGATCATCAGGTTTTTATTCTCTGATTTAACCCTTTACCCAACGCAGACGATTTCAAAATTCATTATTTTAAATATCATTTTTTTAAATTTTAAAAAAAAAATTTCAACAACACCATGTCATGTGACCCCTCTTTGGAACGAGCTCGACGGACTCGTTCCAAAGAGGGGTCACATGATATGGTTTTGTTGGAATGTTTCGAAAAATAATATTTTTTCAGCAGCAGTATTTGCATATTACGTGGGCGGATGCGGGCGATTCGTTGCGTAAAGGGTTAAACTGTCTGGAATCGGGCACGTTGTTCGCATTTTCGAAAAATGACATCTCACGTCCGATTGTTTATTATTTCCGCGCACCTCCTACAACTCTTGCAGGGGAGTCATGGGTGAAACGTCGCATTTAATTTCTCTTTCAGAGCTTCTCCTAATAATTTGTATTCGGGTTAAAAGAGACTCTTGCCGAACACATATAATCTGTCATAATCCAACTACTCGGGACGCAACAACAGATTCAACAAAAGATTTGCCTTTCCTCAAATCGATTTTCCCACGAACAATACTCTTTTGCTTCTCGAAAACAAATGAATGATTCAATCTCTTCGTCTTCCTTTCTTTCCATGATCATTCTTTGATTTTTGTTTTTATTTCTAGGCTAAAGAAAATAATCTTTTGATTCTCAGGCAAAGGCGCATTCGTTTGTTCGGTCCGCGTTGGTCATATTTATTTCGGAAGCAAAATTCAAAATGTATAAAACTATAATAGGGGGTGTTTTTAGCGGTATCACGTCACGATTTGCGATGCAATATGTTGTATACATTGATACAGTATTGTTATTCTCTTATTAAAATGCGACACGATTCTCATATGTATGTACATAATAAATATTTATTTACCTGGTTGAGGGCTAGATTATTTTTGGATTTGTTCATCAAAAATGTTTTATTACAAATTAGTGGAGAGTGCCAAGAAGCACTCTCCAATAATTTGTAATAAAACAAATCTGTATAAACAAACTATTCTTTACGTTTGTCTGAATACGAATCATGGGTAAGGGAAATGTTGGCTTTTGCACTGGTACCCTCATTACATTCAAAGGTCTGATTGTGGCTTCCAGCACTCATCCAGTTAAAAAAACTCATTATTTTTTTATCTCCATTTTAGTTTTATATTGATTTTGTATTGTATCATCACTGTCCCAAATAAAAAAACTATCAGTGAAATCAACATGGAAGCTCTAGTATTTAATTTTAGGTTCTCGCATCTGGATTTTAGACATCATCGGTGACCATTCCATCAGGTATAAAAAATAAAAATAAAAACCTATCTCCTTCATTTGTTTAAAAAAAAAATGCCTGAGAATCAATTATTTTATTTTGTGTGGCTTTATTTATTTATTTTATTGCTTTTTTAACTAAGATCTTTTTATGCTGATTTTATTTTTAATGTATTTTTTTACGTTTCTTATACTTAGATTTTTCCAAATTACATTCCAATCCGATCCACTTAATTCATTGGCGAGTTCTTGTATTTTCATGACAGAACAATCTGATCCCTTCATTTTCGATAAAATCTCTTCTGATCCCGGAATCAGCGTCACTCATTTACTATCTTGTTACAGGCTTCTGTCACGGCTTTCTTGCCGACGTCCATCGCTGACTTTTCCCCCACATTTGCAACCAACAAAGCAAACTGTTTCATGGCATTAGCGGTGAAGAAATGCGGAAAGAATTGCATCATTGAGCCCATCCTGCCAGATCCACAATAGACGTGAGATATAGTAAATTTTCTTTTCTTTATCACTCACACTTTTTTAATTATTTACTTTTTATTTTATTTAATGTTTTTTTATACTCACTATCATTTTGATGAAGCACTCAAGACAAATTTATACCAGTTTTTATTTACGACCTCAGTTCTCACTCCCGTATTACCGACTTCTAGGGGGCGCGGTGGTCCAGTTGGTAGAGGTGCAGGCTGCAAGTCGAGAGGTCCTCGGTTCAAATCCCACCTGCGGCAACCGCGTTGTGTCCTTGGGCAAGACACTTCACCCCGATTGCCAACATTAGGGCACGATGACGCTGTGTACTGAAGCGTGCTGCACGTCGATGGTACGCATGTCTTCAACCAATCTAACCCTGCCTGTGCTGCGGTGCAGAGTTCAGAGTTACGATGTTGGAGAGCTGACAGCTGCTCGTCGTTGCTGGGTGGTTCTCTCCGGGTTCTCCGGCTTCCTCCACCCGTAAAACTGTCACGGTCACGATTAGCCATTATGCATAAGTATGTGACCTTAAACACCAATAAATAAATAAATAATAAATACCGGCTTCTAAACTAGTCTTCAAGAGCTTCAATCTATGTATTTGCAAATTGGGATCGCAATGAATGATCGTTGTACCTCCGACAGCCATTTCCATTCCGAGGGCTGATCTGACGAATGCTTTATTTTCGTTCCAAACAAACTGTAGTAAAACAGCAAACTGCAGAAACACAGTTTCAAAACAAATGAAGCATACCAAACCATGTACAGAAGTGAAATAGAATCCATGCTTTCTAACTTAACGAAGGCGATTGATGTAAGTCTTCCACATGCAGGGCGGGTCATTTTTGTTGTTTTGGTCATATTCGAGCATTCACATGGCACCCCTGGCAGCTGTCATTGCTCATGCAACGTCAGAAATTGTCAAACCTAATACCAAATGAAGAAGTGAGGTCTTTTCCCCCTTTTTGGTGCATCAATCTCATCCTTTTTAACCAATTTGACACAAATCTCATATAAAATGTCACAGGATTGTGTGTACTGAACGTGGAGAGTGTACTATCACTAAATCACTGGCAGAGTGGAGACTCCACCCGTGCAGTAATTGCAAATTTGTTGCAAAGCACAACCAGCACCAGCAAAGTTTCAGCCAATGGATCTTAAACCCGGAGGTCCATTGGCTGAAACATTGCTTGTGTATTTTGTCGATATATACAAAATTTGAAAGTTATAGCTTGGGTGATAACTCCACTCCGCGGGTGATTTCGTTACAATCCACTCTCCACGTATTGTATGTGTGTGCGTGTGCGCGCGCGCGCGCGCGTGTGTGTGTGTGTGTGTGTGGGGGGGGGGGGGTGTATATGTGTGGGTGTGTTTGTTTAAGGTTAAAAATTCGCACTGGCACAGACATTTCCTACTGAAACGTTTATTTCTTTTAATATGCCGCCGAAAAATTGTTTTCATTTACTGAACCTTGATGGGTTTCAAACATTACAACAAATACATAAAAGTGATTTAAACTAAGTGATGAGCTTTGGAACTGGTTAAACGGACTGTCAATAATTGATGTTATTCATTGATGGGCTCTAATTTAGTCCTCACAAGGATGTTACGCAAGCTTTTGTTTTTCTTATAGGCGATGACAGGTCGAAGATTCAAAGGTTCATTTATTTTAGCATTGGTTAAATTGAATTCATCTTTTAATGTTTTTGATATTTCGATATTCATTCTGTTGTTTGTTAAAGTGAAAGGAATGATGGACCTCCTTTCGCATTCTCCCTCTGATATGTTCATACCAAATGGCCAGAGGGTGTGGAGCGTATTGATCCAAAAGGATGGATTTCGAAATCGTCTAAAGAATGGTCAGGAAGGTTAAGATGTTGTGCAGCTGGGGCATCAGCATTATATTTTATATCATGTTTGTGTCTAGTAGCACGTTCTCGGAATGGATTGTGACTCTAATCAACATACTGCTCCCGACAGCGTTTGCAAGCGATAAGATAAATAATATTTGGTCAATCGCAACAGATCTGGCAATGAATGTTCGTTTGTTCGGAGGAAAATTCCTCTTTCTGATCAGGCATAAAAGTATCCAATCTACAACGAGGCTTTTTGCAATTCAATGCCACGCCACTACAATTCTGCAACGGTCTGTTGTGTTCAATTTTCAGTTGTTTGAAATCAGTAGTTTCTGCTGGACTTTCGAGCTTTTTCAGAGTTTGAGATTTCAGGCTACGCAAAAAGCACAGTGAGTAGCCCCTCGATCCGAGGGCGCCAAATAGAGTAGAACAAGCCTCATTGAAATTTACCATATCACTTGAATTGCGGTGGAAACGAATTAGCTGTGATTTCATGATACCTTTAAATGTATGTTGAGGATGAAATGATTTTGTGTGCAACAATTGATGTGTGTGTGTGCGTGTGGGTGTGTTTGTGGTGGGGTGTAGGGTTGTGGGGGAGTGTTTGGCGTGTGGGGGTGGGTGCATGTGGGGGTGTAGGTGTGTGTGGGGGTCCTGGGTGGGTGGATGCTTGGGTAGGTTGGTGGGGGAAGGTAGGTAGGTGGGTGTGTCCGTGTGGGTGTGTGTGAGAGGGTGTGGGGGTTATAATAACTACAGAATGAAAAAAGTCACATTGGACATTCTTCATTTTACACTGATGAGCTCTCTCATAATGTGAACCTGTGAACTGTGTGTATTTGATCTTTAGTGAACTCGTCGCCTGAGTGCTAGAATGTCCTATGTCCCATTATGGGACATAGGACATTCTAGCACTGAGGCGACGAAATTCATAATAGGTAAACAAACAGAAGAAAAATGGCAGCCCTTGTGAAATTTAGAGACTTTAAGTTACAATTATTCTTACCGTCCATTCCTTACGAAAGTCAGAAATAGATTTCTTCGAGTCTGTACAAGAAGGATTGCAGAATATAACTATTCAGTAAAATTAAGGATTTTTATTGTACAAAATCTGGTCTCTTACTTATGCCACATCAGACTTTCAGGCACTGCTTTCTACCACATGGTAGCAGTCCCATGGAAAATATTAGTCTCCACATAATCTGTTTCATTCCCATAATTTTAATATATAATTTATTGGCGTTATTCCGTTCTGACCATTTTTGACTTTGAAGAAAATTACCCCTTAACTATTCTGCTTTGTTTTCTTTTTGTGTGGAGGGTGTCAAGTATTTTTCCAAGTTTTTCATTCGAATGGAGATCTTAACTCCCAAAGTTCCCTCCTCTGCTTATTACGCTTTCAGTTCTCTAACCCCTTGAACGCTGGTGGTATCTTCCATGCCATTTCAATGGCAGCAATTAGAAGAGTCCATATTCAATATTTGGGGTAGACCAATCAGTATTTTCAACGTGCAATCTTGGGTCTGGACGTGGAAGATATTGATTGGTCCACCCCGCATATTTACTGAACAGCCATCCTATTTAATGACGTTATGGCGTATTATGTTCTTGCCCCTAAACAGGGACGCCCCTTTTCAAAGGGTTAAACTTGAAATTCTTCAAAAAGGGTTTTCGAGAACTACCACTGACAATACTTGGAGATGGCACCTGGGCTTTTTTGGGGATGGGGGCATTTGTGTGTGGAAGAGGTGCCCTATCAGGTCTTTTCGAATGAAGATATTTACCGCCCATAGTTTTAACCCTGACCAATAAACTTGAAATTATTTTAAAATACTTTCTTGTGACCGATCTGTCACAATGCTTTGAGATGTGGTATGCATCTTCTTTTAGTGAGAGAGATTCAAGCTTGTTCACAGAATGTTTCTTGTTTATGTGGTAATACGAAGAGATTGCTTGATATCTGCACGCAAAAAGAGTGTTTCATTGGTATTTTGTCGTACGCTTGTGCTTGCAGAAACGTTTTCTTATTTCCTTTAGGTTTGGGTAAATCAATTTGACACAAAATCATTTCCTTTCAGCTTGTCAAGGGAGCGCAGTGGCTCAGTAGATAGAGGTGCAGGCTGCAAGCCGAGAGGTCCTCGGTTCGAATCCCACCTGCGACAACCGCGTTGTGTCCTTGGGCAAGACACTTCATCTCCATTGCCCGCGTGGGGGCACGATGACGTCGTGTACTAAGGCGTACTGCACGTCGATGGTACGCATGTCTCCAACCAATCTAACCCTGCCTGAGCTACAGTGCGGAGTTACGATGTTGGGGAGCTGGCAGCTGCTCGTCGTTGCTCGGTGGTTCTCTCCGGGTACTCCGGCTTCCTCCACCCGCAAAACTGTCACGGTCATGATTAGCCATTGTGCATAAATATGTGACCTTAAACATCAATAAATAAATAAATATTCAGCTTGTCAAGAAGATTTGTTGGATCCGGTCGAACGGAATTATCAAACATATGTTACAACACACGTATACTGACATTTTATTAATCCTATTCGACAGACTGGATTGCTAATCGCACAACCGGTTGCTCATCACAATACATCGCCAGACTCTATCTGACTGAACACACCAAAACGTTCAAGTAGATAAATCAAAGAGTTTTGAGTTATCAAGAGATTATAAATCAAAATAAAGTCCCGATTAATCCTTCATAAAATAATTAGGGCTGTCGCGATTATTCGATTAGTCGACTAACCGTCGACTATTGAAGTAGTCGACGTTTTTTATTTTTAGTCGATCGTCGTTCATTTTCAAGGTGGTACACGTCTACTACACGTCGGGGCTAAATTGCACTGTTTGGTGAGGTGAATGATCAATGAAGGTGAATAACTTTAAATATCTTACCATAGTTAACATTCATATTCGGAAGACTGTACGACTGTCACTGACTGTGTAAGAAAGAACACTCACAGTTACTCGAGAAGAATAGATTCTTCTGAATTTCTCCAGTCTTGTACACACGAATGCACCCAATGGAAAACCCAAAGCGCGGAAGTGACAAAATTATGACGAAAGTCAGAACGTCAGATCACTTCTCAAAGTTCGGAACTTCAGACTAAGATCCAATTTTAACAACTGACGAGGGAATGCATAGATCTCAATGTTCAAAATTTCGAGAAACTTATTGCAGAAAGGAAACATATGCAGGAACGTTCTTTGGTAAATTCATTTTAATTCATCGGCTTCAGTCTAGTTCAAACTTGGACCCGCAGTCAGTAATATTATTTTTGGGGTTGGTACGTCCTACAGGACGTACCAACCCCAAAAATTATATTACGGACTGTGGGTCCAAGACTGGACTACATGTAGCTTCAGTCGGGACCGATTTGTTGTTCCCACAACCCCACTTCATCTGAACACACTGGTGCCATTGTCATTTTTAGAGTTTTACGAACAGAAGAATGATTTGCTAAAAAATCATGGGAAGCGACTATTAATCGACTAACCGTCGATTACTGGTCACGATTAGTCGATTACAAAAAATGATAGTCGCGACAGCCCTAAAAATAAGGTTCACAGGTGTTCTGTTCCCAGTCACCAACAACTGCCAAGTTACCTTAAATAATTAGATATTTCTATACATGGATGTTTAAGTCGCCAAGCAACCACTTAACCCTTTAGAACCAAGTGGTATCTTCCATGTCAGTTCAATGGCAGCAACTGAAAGAGTTAATGTAGAGATTTCTTTTTAGTTTTTACAGAACTGACTTTGTTCGTACCGTTTCTCGTAATCAACTATAAACGGTGTTGTGGCGGGTAATATCCGTCACGTGACTTTAAAGTGATATATTAACCCGTGCGCGATTCGTTCGAGAGAGAGAGAGAGGAAAGAATAGTGAGGCAGAGAGTAGAGAACAGTTATAAACAGTAAATTGTGTAAATAATTCAAAGATAATTCGTTCATTTTCGTCACATCTTGTTTTGGTTTAACCAAGAAAATGGTGATGGTGGTACATTCCCAGTAACTAGCAAGACCATGGCTCACCGAGAACCAGGGGGTTAAGTAGCTTTTATTGATCATTGGAGAAAGCTCTTTACATTGATGGCAGCGGGTGAGTGAAAACTATAGACGGAATGCTAGATACATCGTCCGTTGAGTTCCAATGTGTTCTATGTGCCTACTGGCAAATAGAACACATTGGAACGCGGAGGACGACATCAGACGACGAAGTTAAGGACGTGCAAGAAGTTTTAGATGTAGCTGGTCGAGATTTACAGACGCAGTCACACTTCAAAATTAAAAACAGGAGTATCGGGGGAGAATTTGAAAAGTCGAGGAATAAGCCAACCATTTCCGAGATGCCCTCCGATTACCACCCGCAACTAGAAAACGATGCGCGACGCGATAGCTCAGGGTACGCTAGCGTCACGCATAGAAACTTACGATTCGGAAGAGTCCACAATAAGCACAGTGGATCTTGAACAAACGACACGACCGTCACAACGGGACGGAATGAATGATGTGCGACTGGAGGACGAAATCCTAGGCAAATTAGGTGCGCCGTCACATATATTGCGCTACGGCAATACAAACCAGCAGGCATCACGAGACGAAATTCGTCACGCTAAGCCACATCTCACACCAGACAGATATAACGGCAAGACGTCGTGGATTGATTATAAAGCCTATTTTGAGTACTTCACAAAGATAAAGGTTCCGCACCACAATTTTCCAGGCATTTCCAGAAATGACATGCCATACACCCTTTTCAAATATTCTATAACTTATTTATCTAACCCATAACATGTATTACATTTCCCAAATCCACTAAAAACATATAACACTATCTGACTAAGTAGAAATAAACAATCTGAATATGGGTAAAATAATTTATTGTCAAATGCAAGACTTCACTCTGCAACATTGCATGAAAAAATGCCGATACCAGCCACTTTCAGCCTCACTGCAGCCTCAAAAGCAGAATTTTCCCACTACCCCCACTTTCCCAGCCCTGGAGCATATAACCCCCTGCTTCTAAAATGTGGAAACAATTCTATGTTTCGTTCTCATTTTTTAGTTGCATGCCTGGTAACAAACCCGTGTAAAAATGACATTTTAAAAAATTGCCAATTTTTCGAAGCCACTGTTTCCCACAATTCATATGGTAATTTACCCTTACAAATCAGACTCCAACTTTGTGACCAAAGCTTCTAATCTTCTTATCCAACAAATAGTCTAATGTAATCATATATCTAATGCTAAAAAGATATCTCCAGTCTACATGGCATTAGTTTCAACATGTTTAGAATTTTACCTCTGTGCAATAGTGCGAAACTCTAGAGCGGAACCATATGGGTGGACGCCGGTGGAAAAGGAGAGGTTTCTTGCCGCGTCACTGTCAGGTAACTCCCAACAGATTTTGAGTCAAATGACGGGAGGGGACGTCTCATATGACCTTATTCTACACCGTCTCGACGAACGATGTGAGCAAGGTAGTTAGGAAGAGCTATATTAACGGAATTGAGAGATAGGATGAGACGAATCTCTGCAAGAACTCAGAGCCGCGATTAGGCATTTGACTTCTTTAGCGTACCCAGAATAACCACCTACAGCCAAGAACAGACTCAATAAAGGAGGTTTCATGGATGGAATCATCGATTCTGACTTACGAATACGTGTATTCCAAGATAGACCAAAAACATTGGACGAATCAATAAGAATATTGCTAGAAATAGAAGCGTTTTCAAAAGCCTAAAAACAGTGGGCTGGGAACAGAAAGTTCCTAAGAACAATTATGACGCCTGTCGCATCAAACGAAGCACACAACCATGGAAGTAAACGTGACGGCGATCACGAAATAAAGGATCTACAGAAGAAAGTGAAAGCGATTACTATGAATTCTCAGAAAAATATGGAAGCACTGAGAAAGCAAATGGACAAAATGCAAGGACTTCTGAACGATTTAAATGGACAAAATTAAAAGGAGAAATCAACCGTCACATTAGCAGGGGCGGGTTAGGTTCAAGGTTGTTCATTAATGTTCAAATCCATTCTTTAGAGTTTTTCCATAACATTTGCCTTTCAAGCTGCAGTGACACAGCAACCCTTGGACGTTTGGCAGTACCTGTCTACAGCTGGCATAATTGGAAGCAATCAGGAAGACCTATGCTAATAATCATCTGACATGGACACTAGAGTTATGAATAATTTCATAACATCATTCCTATGCAGTGTTGATGAACCATGACTAACTGAATGCGACCCAAAATACTTCTGTGAACCACTTTGTCAGGTGAGCGAATAAGGCCCCCCGGGGTGGGGGTTGGTGGGGTGGTGAGGGAGGCTCTTGGTTGTATATAAAAAATCAGTAGTTGTTTTAAAAATTAAAAAAGCTGTATTGGGTAAAGGGTTAACATGAGTTATCAGTATACAACAGGGGTTCAACCATACTGGCCTCATGGGATCCTGGGGCAGTCATAGCCTCATGAGTGTAGGGCACTATTTATCTTGCTGTATGGTTAATTAAGACATTTTTGTTCATTGTGTGCTGATGCAGATTTTAGTTTTATTTTGGGATTAGGATTGTTTTCAAAGAAAGCTGGGCATTCTTGTCTCTCCCAGCTTACTCATTAGGTAACTGAGTAGGAAATCTGTCGGAGGCAATACCAGTTTTTAAGCCCATATGAAACAGATTGGACACTTCGCTTCAAAAGAACAAATTTACCATGCTTTTGACTACGCAGAAGCCAAAAGTTGAATACTCTTGCACAAATGAGTCTTTCATCACATGAAAGAGGTAAATGTATCTTTGGTAGGGTTTGGCTTGCTCAAAGGTATAACTTTTGTAAATATTTTAATTTACTTTCCTGGCACGAAAAGTTGCCCTCGGAAATTATGTAATCCCCAAAACTAAGCAGTCTTGGGAAAATAAAATAAAATTCTAATAAACATTTGAAGCATTCTACTGACATCTTGCATTACTGTTGAATGTTCCAGGTGAATAAAGAAGGTATTTGAGGACTTTTTAACCTAAAAATTCATTTGACTATTGGTGTGTTTTGGTTTCACTGAGAAATATATACATGTGACCAGCACTTCCCTTTCTGTTAGTTTTTCTCTCTTATTTGTTGCATGACCCCTGTTTAAGAATGAGAAAAGGGTTGTCAGAAGGGCTATACTTGGCAAAAGGTATTTGAATGCCAAATTTAAAATGATGTGACCATATTTTTTTCGCCTGAACGGTATAATGGTCGCCTATGGGAAAATATTTAGTACTGTGATACGTATTCATGTTTGGCTGAAATTAAACAATTGCAGGAATTCGATTGCATAAAATGTTTTGGAGTAATGGTTGCCGAATGAAATATTACAATATATTGGATACTTTGGGGTTCCTTCTCACGCCTTGCGTATTGTCATATTGTGGCAGTGTTGAAATATTTAAAATGCTTTCATATTACAGGTATTTCATAGTATTTTAATTTGCAGGCCCTAGTATTTATTAATTTCAGAATTACAGAATTTCCTTTCCAACTGCAGAATTTTATTTCAGGATTAAACAAGTTAAAGTGTTAACATTACAGATGTCACACAGAATACAGATCAAAGATGGTTAATTTCTTCTTTAATTCAATTACAGATCACCAGATTTTCTCTTCAGTATTTGCTGATTACCATGCCTCACTCACTGCATGCACTGAACACTGATTAACTAATATTTCATTGGATAACCCCTTTGATCTTCTCCTTTAAAGTGACCTGCATTATCAATTAAGGTGACATCAATCATTCTGCCACTTGAGGAATCTTTGCTGTTGTTGCTTTATAATCTGTGGTCATCGTTGTTTTAATTTGTAAATATTTGTGTGAAAATATGTGAAACCTTGTTATACATAAGTGACTATTGCGTATTTCTTGGAAGAATAGGAAAGGATTCATATCGGAATTCGTGAACCAGGTACAGTCAGATTAAACATTATATTTTATACCCTCAATTATACTTTTTTCTTTAATTTATTTATTTATTAAATACATTTCTAGTTAATTTCGAGTGTGGTCGGATAGCAGGCTCGGCATTTCATATCCATGAAATGCCGGTCCGGCTATCGGGACCAGCACCAGGTCCGCCAAAGCTGTTAACGATAATTTGCACCAAGTAAATTACTTTGATTAAAGTTAAAGCCGTCTTCACTTTGAAGACCCGTTATAGTGAATGTAAATGCTGCTTAATTTAGAAGTTAACGGTAAATTTTATATCGGTAAATATATTATTGTTTTTAATCAACACGCACCCAGAAGATTTGTAGTCGTGATGCTATTCTCGGTGGACGGGCGATTCGACTCATTCAACGAACGTTGAATGTGTCGCATCGCACGTCATTGAGAATGCATTATTGGATGCATGTTGATTAACCCTTTGCTATAGCCATAAAGTCTAAGGACTTATTTTGTTATTCTATTCAGGTTCAAGAAATACCAATACCACTGCCGGCTTGCACATTAACAAGTGAACTCGTCTCACTGAGGGTAGGCATTTATTAGTTAACCCCTCCCGCTTTAGCCTAACAGCTAAATACTTACCTTTATGTCTACTGCAGACGAGTTGGGTTAAATGTATATACAGTTTATGTATTTGTTTCACTCGTCAGGAAACAAATATTCTTTTATATTACTCAATCATCTATTCGGTCAGTCATTATTATTACGAATTAGGCGCACTTGCTTAATAATGAAAATATTGATTTTTGTGGATCGAGTTATGACTGACTGGTTTTATACATTTTAGTAAAAGGGTTTGTTGTGTAAATATTGTTACGCTATATGGATTTCCGTGCTTTTATGTACGATGCAGAATCTCAATTCCATAGGCCACTGTGGTCAGGTATCATTTATTAAGTGGTATGTATATGTAAACGCAGTGTGAAATTAATTCTGTAATCAGAATTAATTGTTGTTTATTTCCTGCATAGTCTACATAGTAGATATTTGTAGTATCGTTATAACTGTACTGGCATCGGTTGTTACACTTTACTGGAATGAGCTCATTCCAGCGGAGTATAACAACCCATGTTAGGTTGAGTGAGTTTTCACTCTTGGAATATTTAAATGCTACCCTGTATTCGGGATTTGTACTGGTCAATTACAGTGTGCTCTATTTTATATTTCAGAGTTTATATTTATATGAGTGTTAAATGGACATGACTGCCATTTTGTGAAGCACCTGATTTGAAACATCATCACCATCATTTAACTATGGAAATAAACGAACCCGTGTAAATAATTTATTCTGCTTCCAGTTGTGTATTTTTTCTAAATCCCAGTGTGAAGGCGGGTACAAATGGCGCCCAACGTGGGGCTCGAACCCACGACCCCGAGATTAAGAGTCTCGTGCTCTACCGACTGAGCTAGCCGGGCCACCTGCGTGTGGAATTAAGGAGGTTAGAACCCCAGTTTGCTATTGCAGCACCAAGTAAGGCTGCCACTTCAACAGCTGATGACCCCATCAAGGTATTGACTGGTACTGTCAAACAGCTTCGTACAGAAGTGAAAGAATTGAAAAACAAATTTAAAACTCAAGAACAACAAGATATTGCCAGACAGCCAAGGAATCAGTATAACAGAGGACGAGACCGTAATTATGGAGCTTCATATAATTACCAGAATCGTAAACAGCAATCTGATTCTGATTATGGGGGTCAAATGGCACCGAAAGATGCCCAACAAGGGAGATACTCTGATGTGACCTGCTACAGATGTGGGCAGAAAGGTCACGTACAGATCGGTTGTCGAGTCCGACTTGACCATCAAAGAATACCTTTCCAGGACAGACCTTTAAATGGAAAAAGGTCTATGATGAGGGGCGATTCGTAGGCCAACAGTATACTAGCACCAGCCCATCTCCAGAGAACACCCTAGTGGGTGAAAGTAATGAAACTGAAGTTTCAGTTAATGGAATAAAAACCACAGCATTGTTGGACACTGGTTCTACTGTTACAACCATTTCTCAACGATTTTATGAAGAAAATTTGAGTGACATTCCAATTCAGCCTGTCACTAATATTTTACACATAGAATGTGCTGATGGGCAGCCACTACCATACAATGGATTTATAGGAATAAATATAGATTTCTATGGTATTCCTGAAGGTTCCACACAGTCTTGCTTGGCACTTGTAGTGCCAAACAGTCCATACAATACAGGAGTTCCATTACTAATTGGTACAAATGTGTTGAATACTGTTTTACGGGACTGCAGAGAAAAGTATGGTGATAGAGTTTTACAGAACCCAGCTCTATCCACTTCCTGGCAGATAAGTTTCAGATGTCTTCTTCAAAGGGAGAGAACTCTGAAAAGAAGAAACAATGTGATTGGACAAGTTAAATCTTTTGAGAGCAAGAATATAACTATTCTGCCTAATAAGATGGCTACCATTTCTGGTTGTATTTACAAAGCCGTAGATTATGTTCCTACTCATGCTATTCTACAGCCATCAGCAGATGCAATTTTTATGAAGGACTTGGATTTATGCCCTTCCATGTTTCCATACAATGGAAAAGAGAAGACTCACTTGGAAGTTTCAGTGGCAAATTGTTCCACTAAAACTGTAACTATTCCACCAAATGCCTTGCTATGTGAAATACAGCCGGTAGTACTAGAACATAGATGGAAAGATGCCGAATTTAACAAAGAGAAAAGCAAGTTGGAAACTTTTATTTCAAGTGTGGACATTTCTACAGAGGCCCTTTCGAGTAAACAAAAAACACAGTTTTGTGATTTACTCAGTAGTTATGAGGATGTATTTTCCACAGGCGACACAGATATTGGACATTATAGTGGAGTGAAGCATCAAATACATTTGACGGACAATATTCCCTTCAAACAGAGATATCGGCGTATACCACCCTCTATGTTTGAGGAGGTGAGGGAACACTTACAGCAGCTCACAGCAAGTGGGGTTATACGTGCCTCATACTCGCCCTATGCCTCACCTGTGGTGTTGGCTCGGCGAAAGGACGGCAAGCTGCGCATGTGCGTCGACTACAGGGCACTCAACAATAAAACAATTAAAGACAGTTATGCACTTCCAAGAATAGATGAAGTTCTTGATGCACTGTCTGGTGCAAAGTATTTTAGTGTAGTCGACATGAAATCCGGATACTACCAAGTAGATATAGAAGAGGACCACAAGGAGAGGACAGCCTTTACTGTCGGCCCCTTGGGCTTTTATGAATTCAACAGGCTCCCATTTGGTTTGGGGAACGCCCCTGCCACGTATCAAAGGGTGATGGAGCAATGTTTTGGGGAGCTACACCTGAAAATATGTTTTATCTATTTGGATGACCTAATCATATTTTCCAACGACATTCAACAGCACATGGAACGTCTTGAAAAGATTTTTAACCGTCTTAGGGAAACAGGGTTAAAACTTTCCCCTAAGAAGTGTTCCTTTTTCAAGGAAAAAGTCAAATTTGTTGGTCACGTGGTATCAGCTAACGGTATTGAGACCGACCCTTGCAAAATAGAACAGATAGTCTCATGGCCAATACCTACCAACCCGGAAGAAGTTAGAAAATTCCTAGGTTTTGCTGGGTATTACAGGAGATTTTGCAAGAATTTTTCCAAGGTAGCAAAACCCCTCATTGAACTTATGCCCAGGCCTGAGAAGAAATCGTGGAGGAAGAAAAAAGTCAAATCTACTGAGACACCAAATTGGAAATGGGGTAATGAACAGGACCATGCTTTTGAGAAGCTAAAATTTATGCTGTCAAATCCACCAGTATTAGCTTACCCAGACTACACCAGCACTTTTGAGCTGCACACTGATGCATGCCAAAAGGGCCTTGGGGCAGTACTTTACCAGATGCAAGACAACATCAAAAGAGTAGTTAGTTATGCCAGCCGTGGACTAAGTAAATCGGAGCAGCACTACCCAGCTCACAAACTGGAATTCCTGGCTTTAAAATGGGCCATTTGTGATAAGTTTTATGACTATTTATATGGAAGGAAGTTTACTGTCTGTACAGACAATAATCCTTTAACTTATGTGTTAACCACAGCCAAACTGGATGCCACTGGACACAGGTGGCTTGCATCATTATCATCGTTTAATTTTGACATTCTGTATCGGCCTGGAAAGGCCAATAAAGATGCAGATTCACTTTCCAGACATCCAGCCAATACAGAACCAGGTTTCTTCAAAGAGGAGGAAAAGTTGATTAATGGTGAAACCATCCAAGCCATTTGTAATAGTGCTCAGCATGATGGATTTATTGATACAATATCAATGTCGGAAAATGTAGTTCCTGACACAGACCTTTTAGGGCAGAGTATCTTGCAGCTGGGCATTCAAGATATTCGGAAGGCTCAAAGAGAAGATCCTTTTATCAGTACCTGGTATTCATCTGTTACTAACAAACAAAGGCCAATTTTAACAAAGATGACTCCATCGTCCTTCCATACAGCAATGTACAGGAGTTTTGATAGATTATTAATGGTTAGAGGAGTTTTATACAGAGAGACTACCATTAATGAAGAGAAACGGCGTCAACTTGTTTTGCCTGCAGTATATATACATCGAGTATTGACAGCTCTGCATGATGATGTGGGTCACCCTGGGAGGGACAGGACGCTATCCCTTCTAAGAGACAGGCTTTATTGGCCTGGGATGTGCAGAGATGTGGAAGAATGGATCAAAGGCTGTGGACGCTGTGTTAGATTCAAAACTCTTGACAACCAAAAAGCTCCAATGAAAAATATCCTGACTTCACAGCCCTTGGGGCTTGTTTGCATGGACTACCTACAACTTGATGTGGCCAAAGGTGGAGTACAGTATGTTTTGGTCATTACCGCCATTACACCCGTTATGCACAAGCATATTCCACAAAGAATATGAGTGCAAGAACTACTGCTGACGTTTTCTTGAATAGGTTTGTGCAACACTACGGTTTACCCAAACGTATTCACTCTGACCAGGGTGCAAACTTCGAATCCAAACTTATTCAAGAAATACTGTCAGTAGCAGGGGTTTCCAAGTCCCGTACAACGCCATATCATCCCATGGGTAATGGGATGTGTGAGCGTTTCAATCGCACTTTAATCGATATGTTGGGTACTTTGGAAGCAAAGAAAAAAGCAGATTGGACTTCTTACATATGCTCCTTGGTACATGCCTACAACAGCACACGTCATGATTCCACTGGGTACTCTCCCTTTTATCTAATGTTTGGTAGAGAACCTCGTCTACAAGTGGATGTAGAATTCTGTTTGGAAGAGAACCAGCCGGTTGTACCGTTATCAAAGTATGCCGAGGGCCTTAAAAACAGACTCAAGGAAGCATATGATGCAGCAAACAAACATATTACAGAAGCCCAGCAGCATCAGAAGAAAAGATATGATGCCAAAGTCAGAGGGGCCCATATCCAAGTTGGGGACAGAGTGCTGGTAAAGCGAAAAGCGTTTGATGGTCGCCACAAGTTGGTTGACAAGTGGAGCGAGGATGTTTTTACAGTGGTCAACCAGCCCAACTTGGATATACCAGTCTACAAGGTGACAAAAGGAGATGCTCATGGCTGTGTCAAAGTTCTGCATAGGAATATGTTACTTCCTATTGGTACTTTGAATGAAGAGATTAATGATGAAAATACACCACTTCCACATCCAAGAAAGCAACCTGTCACTCCAAAACCTGCACCTCGCAAGAAGACAACAGAGACAAAATCGAACTTGGACAGCAGAGTGGAACTTGACCAAAATTCTGATGATGAAAGTGAAGATAGTTACTTTGTTTTACACAAAGTCTTGGATGACAGTGTTTCATCAAACACTGGACAGAGTGTCGACACGGACAAGAAGAATATTGCTTCACAACAACCAGGTGACGACCTGGTGTCTGTTGTGGAGATCCAGGAGGCTGATCATGGTGGGGACGCCCACAGTCACCATGGCAGTGATAGTGATTTTCCACCTGGAGATACAGATTCTGTTAGTAATACAGCTGGACTCAGTGGTGCCCAACCCACAACTGAATTTGGTTCATCTGTAGAACAGAATATTGACACAGCAAATGGTGATCAGGAGAGACCACCACCACCTGTTGCAGTCAGGCGTTCTACTCGTCCAAAAACGAAACCACAATGGATGAAAACAGATGAGTATGTCATGCCACAGACAACGAAACCAGAATGGAAAGAAAAGATAGAGATTTTAACAGCATTGTCGAATGAAGGATTTTTTAACACCAACAGCAATAAAATTTGTCAAGCTATTTTAAATCTTTTATCCACAGATTAAATGTCAGGGACGACATTTTCTTTGAGGGGGGACAATGTGGCAGTGTTGAAATATTTAAAATGCTTTCATATTACAGGTATTTCATAGTATTTTAATTTGCAGGCCCTAGTATTTATTAATTTCAGAATTACAGAATTTCCTCTCCAACTGCAGAATTTTATTTCAGGATTAAACAAGTTAAAGTGTTAACATTACAGATGTCACACAGAATACAGATCAAAGATGGTTAATTTCTTCTTTAATTCAATTACAGATCACCAGATTTTCTCTTCAGTATTTGCTGATTACCATGCCTCACTCACTGCATGCACTGAACACTGATTAACTAATATTTCATTGGATAACCCCTTTGATCTTCTCCTTTAAAGTGACCTGCATTATCAATTAAGGTGACATCAATCATTCTGCCACTTGAGGAATCTTTGCTGTTGTTGCTTTATAATCTGTGGTCATCGTTGTTTTAATTTGTAAATATTTGTGTGAAAATATGTGAAACCTTGTTATACATAAGTGACTATTGCGTATTTCTTGGAAGAATAGGAAAGGATTCATATCGGAATTCGTGAACCAGGTACAGTCAGATTAAACATTATATTTTATACCCTCAATTATACTTTTTTCTTTAATTTATTTATTTATTAAATACATTTCTAGTTAATTTCGAGTGTGGTCGGATAGCAGGCTCGGCATTTCATATCCATGAAATGCCGGTCCGGCTATCGGGACCAGCACCAGGTCCGCCAAAGCTGTTAACGATAATTTGCACCAAGTAAATTACTTTGATTAAAGTTAAAGCCGTCTTCACTTTGAAGACCCGTTATAGTGAATGTAAATGCTGCTTAATTTAGAAGTTAACGGTAAATTTTATATCGGTAAATATATTATTGTTTTTAATCAACACGCACCCAGAAGATTTGTAGTCGTGATGCTATTCTCGGTGGACGGGCGATTCGACTCATTCAACGAACGTTGAATGTGTCGCATCGCACGTCATTGAGAATGCATTATTGGATGCATGTTGATTAACCCTTTGCTATAGCCATAAAGTCTAAGGACTTATTTTGTTATTCTATTCAGGTTCAAGAAATACCAATACCACTGCCGGCTTGCACATTAACAAGTGAACTCGTCACACTGAGGGTAGGCATTTATTAGTTAACCCCTCCCGCTTTAGCCTAACAGCTAAATACTTACCTTTATGTCTACTGCAGACGAGTTGGGTTAAATGTATATACAGTTTATGTATTTGTTTCACTCGTCAGGAAACAAATATTCTTTTATATTACTCAATCATCTATTCGGTCAGTCATTATTATTACGAATTAGGCGCACTTGCTTAATAATGAAAATATTGATTTTTGTGGATCGAGTTATGACTGACTGGTTTTATACATTTTAGTAAAAGGGTTTGTTGTGTAAATATTGTTACGCTATATGGATTTCCGTGCTTTTATGTACGATGCAGAATCTCAATTCCATAGGCCACTGTGGTCAGGTATCATTTATTAAGTGGTATGTATATGTAAACGCAGTGTGAAATTAATTCTGTAATCAGAATTAATTGTTGTTTATTTCCTGCATAGTCTACATAGTAGATATTTGTAGTATCGTTATAACTGTACTGGCATCGGTTGTTACACTTTACTGGAATGAGCTCATTCCAGCGGAGTATAACAACCCATGTTAGGTTGAGTGAGTTTTCACTCTTGGAATATTTAAATGCTACCCTGTATTCGGGATTTGTACTGGTCAATTACAGTGTGCTCTATTTTATATTTCAGAGTTTATATTTATATGAGTGTTAAATGGACATGACTGCCATTTTGTGAAGCACCTGATTTGAAACATCATCACCATCATTTAACTATGGAAATAAACGAACCCGTGTAAATAATTTTTTCTGCCTCCAGTTGTGTATTTTTTCTAAATCCCAGTGTGAAGGCGGGTACAATATCACACGGTGTCATTGTGTCCCCATGTAGGCAACCGGGATAAAAGGCCTGGCCCAAGGACACAACGAGGGTCGACCCGGACGGGGATCGAACTCGGGACCTCTAGCATAGAAGTTCAATAGTCTACCACTGAGCCACCGCTCTCCATCCAAAGAAGTACAGTCCATGTTATTTTGGTGCCAAGCCTGGTGTGTATATCAATGTTTGAGGCCACAAAACGTTTCTTAACCCTTCAAACAACACTAGCGTTGTTGACAGGGGCTTGACTAAAGATAGGGGGGGGGGGGGTAGTGAATTTCCAACTAGGGGGAGGGGCCGGGAGGGGGGAAATTCCCTACCGGAAAACATTTTGAAAATGAAGCTGTGAAAGGGGGCATAAAATTGATTCTAGTAACTGAAAGGCATTTATGATAGAAGTATCAGGCTGTTATTATTATTTGGAATTATTCTGGGAAATGAATATGTGCTAAAGAAATGCTCAAGCTGAGAACTTTGAGTAATTCACACTGTCCTAACATTAAATCAGATCTTATGCAGGAATGATAAATTCTTGATGTTTCATCATTTTGTAACTGTGAATGATAGAATTAACTCAGGATAACGATTTTACATGATGTGGTATTTTTGAAGTGCATTTAGAGGATTTTTTTATTACGACAAGTGACGTATTATAGAAATCACCTACCGATTGACACCATGCAAACTAACGAAGCTCGATATTGCGTACACTGTAGTTGTAAATAGTAATAGTTGGAATTTTTGTCGATTTGAAACCGAGTTGGGATTTTGGGAAGTAAAGGAGACATCAGCATCACCAAAGAAGCTCTAAAATCCAGATAGATGGAATTTCCAACTACTCATGACTTGCCCTCCGAATTTCCAACTACAGGAAATGTTTGGAAGGATTTGGGGGGTGGGGGATGACAGTGTCGCCATGTCCCTGAGCCTTGGAAATGAAGATGCAAAGAATGGACAGAAATTTGAAGTGACTTGAAAACTTCAAAATTGAGATACACGGAAAACCGAAAATACTGCATCTCCAGTTTTGAGCTCAACAAATATTAAAGTTTCATGAAAATCAGACAAACATTCATTTTTAGATGTTGATCCCCTATGGCATCACCCCAGAGCTTGGCCACAATGATTGGGAATTTCCTTGGATGGCAACATATTTTTAGATAAGTTTTGTATGGAGATTATATTTCCAAAATCCCCAAAAGATCTGCTTAACTCTTTTCCTAACATGAAAAGCAGACGACACTTGCAATAACAATTCTTGAATAACTAATTTTTTTCATTTTTTATCTCAAAAACATAGGTTATGATCTCTCATTGGAGCGAGCTCGACGAGCTCGTTCCAGTGAGGGATCATAACTTATGTTTTTGAGACAAATAATGAAAATTAATTGGCGATTTTTGAGAATAGCGCTGGCCGGTTTTGGCCGTTACGTTGTTTAAAGGGTTAAAATAGGGTTGCAGTTAAAATGTAGAGAAAAAAAATATTCACATTGCACAGATTGCAGATCGAAATACCAAAAACTAAGATGGTATTTGCAATCCGAAATAACTATAAATTCTGTCTGAAGTTTCAAGGTGCAGTTTATTTCACACTTGTGTTATTTTTGTCATGCTGATTTCTGTTGATGTTCCTTACCGATTCACTCTTGTTTCTGATTTTTTTTTCTCCAGAAAAAAATTCTTGGGATGTGTTACCTCTGAATTTTGCTTTATCCAATTGGATTTTCCCCTGTGAAAAATGTTTCTGATAAGGAAAGAATGTTCTGAAGGGTCATTTGTAGCCCTTCGTTAGGGAACATGTTGCTAAATGCAACCTACATGGGGAAACAGTTTCGTTAAATGGAGCCACCCTTATGGAATCGTGTTTCATAACACGATCAATTAAATTTTAGGTTTGCAGGTTGGAGTCTAAAACAGGGTTAAAAGCAAGCCCAGGCTTACTCTGAAAATGACAAATCATTAAATTATTGGTCTGTGTTTTCGATAAAACATCACTGAAAATTAAAATGACAAATTTCAAAAGAACAATTTGACGTGAAATATAAGATTTTATTACACCCCTAACGTCTAATTATAATAGGAATCGGTAAAAAATAAATTGCGTTATTCTCTCACTAGTGAGATCAAACACCTCGGTGATTAACATTTCGTGTGAACTTGAAATTTACAAATGAATTTTCACACGCGCAAAACAAAAGTTGTTCTCGCTCCACTTGTGAGTATAACAAGACGCGACAGATCACGATGGAATGCCAAAATGTGTTAATGCGTTTCATTGTTTCAGAATTAATTTTTTGAATTATTTCAATTCAATGTTGAAGAATTATTATTGAAGCGAAAATGAAGTAGAAATTTCATTTTACTGAATTTGTTTGTGGCTAAAAACTACGTCATTTCGCCAACAATCCCGAAAACTATTTTGTGTGGATGTACAAAACATACAATGTGATCTGTGTCGGCAGAAACAGCGATCAACTGATTGTGTAAACAGATTTCTTGCGTGGTATTGGCGTCGGTTTGGATCGTTTCAGCTGAATCTTCAAATGAAAGGGGTATAATAAAAAGAAAATCTAATGTGTTCTTGTGAATACCGGGATTAATCTCATTCGTGAGTGAGAGAATTTGTATTTTCACTCGCAGCAAGCTGCTCGTGAAAATACGAATTCTCTCACTCACTCATGCGATAAATCCCGGTATTCACAAGAAAACATCAGATATCCTCTATACATTTACTTAAATTTTCTGCATGTGGAATAGCTTTACCATGCAGTTGGGTCATAAAATATAAACAATAGTCTCATTCTAGCAATTGTTTATTTTATGGTCCCAAAAGTGTTTCATAAACTATTTTTGTGAAATAGTAAATATGCAAGATAACACAATTAGGGCAGAAAATCTATTGTTATGTTTGATTAGTTGAAAATAGGCAAAAATATAGAGCATATCTAATGTTTTCTTGTGAATACCGGGATTTATCGCGTGAGTGAGTGAGAGAATTCGTATTTTCACGAGCAGCTTGCTGCTCGTGAAAATACGAATTCTCTCACTCACGAATGAAATTAATCCCGGTATTCACAATAAAACATCAGTTTTTCTTTTTATTACACCCCTTTCATTTGAAGCTTCAACTGAAACGGTCCAAACCGATGCCCATACCACGCAAGAAATCTGTTTACACAATCAGCTGATCGCTGTTTCCGCTGACACAGATCACATTGGATGTTGTGCACATCCACACAAAATAGTTTTCGGGATTGTTGACGAAATGACGTAATTATGACGTCTTGTTATACTCACTAGTGGAACGAGAATAACGTTTGTTTTGCGCTTGTGAAAATTCATTTGTAAATTTCAAGTTCACACGAAATGTTAATCACCGAGGTGTTTGATCTCACCAGTGAGGGGAGAACGCAATTTATTTTTTACCGATTCCTATTATAATTAGACATTAGGGGTGTTATAAAATTATTAATACCATGCTCGCCTACATTACTACCTGTGAAAAGCCTGCAGGTTAAATTTTAGCTTTTAACTACATTACCGGTGTAAAGCGTCTACTGGGGTTAAAAAAAATTACACCTACAGTAGGAAGTTCATCCATGACGTAATTTATACCGTGCTCGCCTACGTTACTACCTGTGAAAAGCCTGTATGTTAAAGTTTAGCTTTTTACCCCACTATCGGTGTGAAGTTTCCACAGCGGTTAAATAAATATACACCTATTGTCTGAAGCTCATCCAACTTGACCTTTGGCATGAGCAATTTGCCAACTTCGATACATTCACACTTCGTGATGTTTCATTCAAATATACGACGTTTTGCGGTAGTATCTACTACGTGCAATGACTTGTGAAGTTTAAAATACCTACAATTAAATATTTAAAATAAAATTTAAGAATTATTAATAATAATTTCACTGATAAAACAAGGAAAATTCAATCAATTTTGACGATGTATCTGGCTGTCAATCAAGCAGTCACGTGCAGCCAGTAGTATTGCCCAACGGCGCATTAAACAAAACAAACCCGTGTGTTTGCGACAGAAAGTGTAGTTTTTTCTCCATTTTAAGTGACAAAGTCGACTATATATTAAGAGCATGGTATGAATAGAACAGATAAGTACCAGGGCCGGTAATCAGATTTAAACCACTCATAAAATAAGGGTTTTAACCACTCGACAAGCCGAGTGGTTGAAACCCTTATCCTACTCGTGGTTTAAATCTAATTACCGGCCCTTGTACCTATTCATTCTATATATATAAATGGCTCTCTCATAAAGTTCTGGGCCGACCAGCGGCAGTCGCTCCAGGTCTTACAATAGATTTGTCTAAGCTAAAGAGCCTTAATTAGGATAACCACAAGGAATAGCTTTAATTAAACTATATCGTTTAAGATCCTCAAAACTTAAGTTTCACCATTAAATAAAGGTAAGGACCAAGTGAGAAGTTAGCTCTGCGCAAAAGACATGTACGTTTCCCACTTCTAGTCTAGTTCAGTAAATTATAAGATAAGAACTGTGCAACATTTCGGTTACTGGTATACCTTGAAAACAATAAAAGGTTTTAAGGATTGATTTGGTAAACGCATGATATAATGTCCCTGAATGACAAATTTTGACTACTTGATAATGATTCCATCTTTACAAAAGTCTGAATATTAAAATATGGAAGTTTACAAAACGTCATGCGATTTCTTCTTGTGACACCATAAAGCCTAAATGTGACAGAACTATTACTTTTGTTTCGGAATATACAACACGCTAACTCAAGATGTTCACTTCTAAATCACCACATCCGTTTTCACCTGGACATTATTGCATGACCCCTTTGGGGATTTGCTGCTAGGTTACAGTTCCCACCAATCCCCGGCTGCCATGAAAGTCGCATTCTGGTTATACACACCCTGATTCTTTGATAGTACTGAACTTCTGGATCATAATAGGCCCTTCCGCCCGCCCTAGACTAATGTACCAGCCAAGAGAATAACGTTGTTGGAGCAACCCCCATGGTTGCAATTTCTCGGACAACTGCTCGACTCATACAGATATTTGGGTACCACTGTAGGGGACCTCTCCTGCTAACTGAGACTTCCTTTCTGGACTCACTCAACGACTCAACCATTGCCATTAGTAGCAGTTCCCAGCGCCATCCAAATGCCATCAGCAATAATACTTGAAGCACGGTGGTTAGAGAATTGGACAGATCGAAAGTTCGTAGATTTTATTCTCTCATGTGTCCTCTGTAGGCTTGGAAATAAAGGTCTTATATCATAACCCGTTAGCAGGTTACTCTATGTGGCATGGTGGTACCCCATAGCAAAATGGTGTTGTGAAGCTTCTCAGATTTACTACGCAGTCAGTTTTTTATGTCTTCATGGGATTTTCGCATATATCAATATCAACAACTAACGTGCGATCTCGCCGAGACGAGATTGCATATTAGTTGTTGCTATTTATTTTCGTGGAAATTCTTAAGGTAGAAACTACATGCCATTCTATTCATATGTGTATGCAATACTCAGCCCCTGAGTCGAGAGAGTTCTGCAAGATTGCTAAGTCTTTCTGAGTGATTGATTGATTTCGTAAGGTTTAACGACACTTTGACAGCCAAGGTCATATCGTGTCGGTGAGGAAGCCGCTGTATATGGAGAGAACCACCGAGCAACGACGAGCAGCTGCCAGCTCCCCGACATCGTAACTCCGCACTGCAGCACAGGCAGGGTTAGATTGGTTGAAGACATGCGCACCATCGACGTCCAGTACGCCCTAGTGCACGGCGTCATCGTGCCCCCATGTGGACAATCGGGGTTAAGTGCCTTGCCCATGGACATAACGAGTCTTTCTGATAAAACATGCGAGATTGGTAATTTGAAAAAGTTATGTCGTATTGCTTTGTCATAACCTGTAATTCGTTCGCATATTTTACAATTGACGTAACTAACACGTGTCTGTTATTTTCAGACTTGCCTTTGTATTGTGTCCTTGAGGAAGGCACTTAATCCTAACAGCTCAATCAGGAGAACGGTGCAACAGTGTGGTGAGGTAAACTGCACGTCAATGGTACACATAACTCCGATCGTTGGTAACCAAACTTGTGCATTGTTAGCATGTTAGGGAGTCGGACAGTTACTTTCCTCAGCAGTCACTACTATCCTCTGGAATTCTAACGGTCTCTATAGTACCTAAGTTTTTTGACATATGTGAACTGATCATTGGAAGATGTAGCAATCTATTGATTGTGGGTGAGATGTTTGTTTCCATAACGTTTTCTGAAACCAAGATCTCCTGGGCTGGCAGAGGTGCTCGTAAGAGCTTCACCGTGTAGTTTTGGAGAGGGCACGAGGTTTATGATTTTACTTTCAAATATCATAGTGTGTATTGAAGAGACGTTCATCCTGCAAATTTAACTGTCCACCCGTGATATAGACATGCTAGAAAAGAATCTCCCCAACACTTAGATCATGGTTACAGATGCGAGAGTAGAGATGAGCTACTACTTAGTAAATTGGATAAGTTGGATGGGAGCCACCATTGAGCATTTGCTTCTATATTTCATGTTCTAATTCTTGAATGAACCTTTCATCAATTCGTTTTTTATTAGTATTCATTAAAAATTATTCACAAAGAGACGGCACATTTCAGCATTCATGTTTTAATGAATGTAAAACCAAAATAAGGTCACACAAGCTAGAGTGAAGTACCATTGACATTAAAATAGAAGACAAATATTGACAACGACACAGAAACCCTCATGGGTTTGGAAAATTCTCGAGATTGTTTATGAAACAGGCCTTACTCAGGGCGTCATATAGATGGATAACGTCCAGGCGGACTGTGCCACAACCAACTCAGTAGCTTATATTACCAATACCATTTATTCAGTGATCATTAACAGGGATTCTGAAATGCACAATAGTTAATAATTATACATCTCATATACAATTATCACCTTGTAAGCTATGAAATGAAATTGGTATAACATTAAAAACCATAATAATCAATAAAGTAAGTGAAATACATCCCGTACAATCCCAACAATCCACATCACATAAAACTTTATGTGATTGTCACTAAATATTGCAGTACTAATCTACAAATCCTATTTTTACAAATACATCACTGAGAGCTGTTAAGCAGCAGCCAGGTATCCAACCTGCCAACCAGTCACAAGCAAAGCGAGAATCTGGGTATCATCAGATACTAGCCAGACTTGAAGCTGTTTGGCAGTGGTTGTACATACCAATAATCCAATATATTATTTCATTATCAGTAAACATAGATTTCAGACCTACTTTTCACATTTAAAAATATCACTGACCATAGCAGTAGAATAAAAACAATAGCTATATACATATTACCACAGTCCCTCACATATTTATATCTTACTTCACAATAAAACAATTCTTACCAGATTGTGGATGCAATTCCCTCACAATACCATCACATCACTTCGCTCATACCATAACACCAATCATACTGTGCCGGTTAGCTGTAAAAATAATAACCTATAACCATTCATGCAATTTGCTAAATATGTGTAAAATGTGAATCCGAACCGATAGAATGACGAGCCGGTAGACCGAAAGCAGGATACACACAAACGAATGAAGATCGAAAATGCAATCTGACTTAAAACACAAATGACAACCAGTATAACTCAGATTGAGATAAATACAAACATAACTGAATAAATACTAACCAAATCAAATTTACGAAGACACACATATTAAATATAAACGATGAAATAATTTTAACAATATCAGATGGACAGCCAACATTTGAAATCACCAAGTAATTTTTTCTTGTTTACATCACGTGACCTGAAACCCGCGAAAAGTACAAAGCCTTCAAAGCTTCAAAGGTAAAAAATACGAATACCTATAAGGACAATCTATAAGCTCTGCTCTTATTGCTCACTCCCATATCTTTCCTCTAAACGGACCTGGTAAATCAACAAAAGTAAAATAATAAGTCAAGTTTAAAAGAATGGCTAAAATCACATCTGCTACATGCTCCTCCTGCCTGGTAAATGATGTCCCATCATTTTCATCCTACAGTAATTAGTATGAAAAAAATATGATTAGCACACACCAAATATATCAATTGCTACAATAAATAGCATAGTTCTATTTCACAATCTTCATCACCATCTATCCATTCACCAGACCATCAACAAACCTCTTTTCTTTTCCAACAACAAAAACAACTATAAGTGCTATGCGGAATACAACAGCCAATATTTCAAACTCTTGAACACTTGTATGTGTCAAGTATTCCAGTCCAGTGTCCACCTGAAAATTTAGGGAGAATCTATTAACAAATAACCAAACTCCAATATCCATCAAACCTTCAAAAAAATCAGTTCATCAATTACCAGGTATATAGCAGTTTATTTACATATTGATTATAATATGATATAAATTTGATTTCAAGCTGAATAATTCACTCTTGCTCCTCCTGCTTGAAAATTGTGTCCCTACAATAGCACACCTGAAAAAAATAGATTAGGGATACAAAACACTCATATACATATATAACTGATGTTAATGCTACTTCAGCTCAAATATTTGAATATTCAGCTGCTTTGACTGAAATATCATCAAATACTATTAATATAAAACAAAAATTGAAGAAAGAAAAGAGAGAAAAAAAAATTAAAATCATTTCATCACAGCATTCCATATTCTGTTGGCCATCTCTGTGGAAACTGTGTTCAATACACCAGAAGTTAATAATTTGTCCAGTGTATCAGTTTTGGTGTCAATTGGCCTTGAATGCAACTCACTGCAGTGGTATGCATCTAAATATTTAGGTGGTCTTCTGATTCATGCTGATTTCCGAGGATGAACTGTTGGTGGTGTCTCCGTCTCTTCCTCCGATTTATCAGTATTTATTTCTTCCACCACTCTTTGCTCTTGTGTTATTTCTTCCTCCTCATGTCTTCCTGCATGTGAGCTTTGCACTGTACTGTCAGTGTGATCAGCATCAACAACACTTTCTGAAACTTCAGAAGTTGGCTCTATTCTTTCCCTTATTTCAACTGGCTGTTCGTGTTCAGAGTCAGACTTGTGGGCGTCCCCACTCTTGTGTGACCATATGACACACTCTTCATCTGACTCGGAATCACTTGCAACGTCGCTCAGTTTTTTATCATTATTTTCTGCTGCAGGTTTATCTTTTGTTTCCCTCAATACATTCATTGGCCCTGGAATAGGCTTCTTCTTAACTTCTTCAACTGAAGTGCGAGGTTTAGGGACTGGTTTGCCCCCCCCCCCCCCCCCCAGGTATCTTCTGGTCTCTCAGGACCGATCAAGAGCAAGTGGTTTCTGTGAAGAACTCTTCCTTTCCATTTGGAGACCTGAGCCTAAACACTGGTATATCAGTATTTGGTTGTTCAATCAGAACAGATTCTTCCTCTTCATACTTGTCAGCAATTTTGTGTTTTCCTTCGTAAGCTAAAATTTTTACAAGCACTCTATCTACAATATCTATTCTTGCTGACTTTGCCTTTTTATCATAATTCCTCTTCTGTTTTTCTCGGGCCTTACTAATGTGGGATTCCATAGTGTCTCTCGCAAATTTAATTCTGTTTTTAAGTTGTTGTATATAATTATCTGTGCTCATGTCCACTCTGTCATCAATGTCAGTTTCAAATCTTGCATCGAATGGTAATTTGGGCTTGCGACCAAACATTAGCTCAAATGGGGAATACTTTGTACTTTCATGTTTGGTACAGTTATAGGCATAGACCAGAGAAGCTATATATTTTTTCCAATCTGGCTTTTTTTCAGGTTCCAAGGTTCCAAGAAGGTTTAAAAGAGTACGATTGAATCTTTCTGGACTTCCATTGCCACTTGGATGGAACGGTGTTGTTCTCGATTTGTCCATACCAAATAAATCACACAACTCTTTAATAAAAGAAGATTCAAAATTTCTACCTTGATCTGAATGAATTCTTGATGGTATACCATAATGAAGAATGAAATTTTCATATAATGCCTCTGCTGTTGTTTTTGCAGTCTGATTCCTTGTAGGGATTGCTAGTGCTAACTTTGTAAAGTGATATGTAATAACTAGCACATTACCTACACCTCTACTTTGTTCTAGTGTCAGGAAGTCCATGCAAACCAGTTCTAGAGGATGAGTCGTTTCAACATTAACCATTGGAGCACGTGTGTTGGTATCTGACTTTCTTCTTAAACAGCAATCACACTTTTTTATCCAATTTTCACAGTCTGCTGACATGCCTGGCCAGAAGAACCTTTCTTGCAGTAAAGATAATGCCCTATCTCTACCCGGGTGTCCGATCTGATTATGAAGACCCATTAATGCTGTCTTTCTGTATACTGATGGCAGAACTAATTGTAAATTTTTTTCACCATTGTCTTCCACTTCCCTATACAGTGTATTTCGGATAATTTTAAAATGGTTGAATTTGTTTTTCATTGTGTGATCATCTCTGTCATAATAACCCCTAGGAAGATGCTTATCTATCTTTGCTCTCAACCACTTTCCTATAGTGCCATCTCTTTGCATTCTTCTAATTTCTCTAAGTTTGATCTGGGCAAGTTGACTCGATGATTCAGTTGCTTCAATTATATTGATAGAAGCTGAAGGCAAAACATCTATATACTGATTGACTTGTGTACCACTACAAATAGCTTTAACTGTGTTGTTGTCAATCTTAACCAGTTCTTTGTTGTTATAAATAACTTTGTGATATGGATATCTGGACATACCATCTGCATCAGCATTGCGAAGGCCTGCTCTATAAAATATATCAAAATTGTAAGCTGCTAAAGCTGAAACCCATCTATGTCCAGTAGCATCCAGTTTTGCCATTGTTAGAATGTATGTCAAAGGATTGTTGTCGGTAAATACAACAAAATGGTTTCCAGTCAGGTAATCACTAAATTTGTCTGTCATGGCCCATTTCAGACATAAAAATTCCAGTTTAAAGGCTGGGTAATTCTTCTCTGACTTTGATAGACTCCTACTTGCATAAGCAACGACTCTCTTCATTGATTCCTGTTCCTGATACAGCACAGCACCTAGGCCAACAGTACTGGCATCAATGTGGAGTTCAAACAGTTTACTAAAGTCAGGATAAGCTAATATTGGAGGACTGGTTAGTATCTCTTTGAGATGATTGAAGGTGTCTTCCTCCAACTGTGTCCATTTCCAATCTTTCTTCTGATGTTTTTTATTCTTTTTCTGTGTTGTGGGTGGTAGAAGTTCATTTAATGGTCTTGCAGCTTTGGAAAAATCTTTGACAAATCTTTGATAATATCCAGCAAAGGCCAAAAATGAACGCAATTCATCAGGATTAGAAGGAACTGGCCAGTCTTTGACTTTCTGTATCTTCTCGGGATCTGTTTGAACACCATTTTCACTTACAATATGTCCAAGAAACTTCACACGTTTCTTCAGGAAAAAACATTTCTCTGCCGCCAAGTTCAAATTACACTTATGAAGTCTTGTCAACACAAGATCCAGTCGTTCCAAATGTTGCTCTAAACTGTCAGAGAAAATTATAAGATCATCCAGATATATAACACAGATTTTCATGTTCATATCCCCTAGACATTCCTCCATTAGACGTTGATAGGTGGCAGGACTATTGGATAAACCATATGGCATCTTTTCAAACTCATAAAAGCCTAGTGGTCCCACTGTGAATGCAGTTCTTTCTTTATGCATCTCTTCAAGTTCTACTTGAAGATAACCACTCTTCATATCTATGACACTAAAATACTTGCTATGATTTAAACAATCAAACACCTCTTCCACTCTTGGTAAGGCATAAGCATCCTTGACGGTACGGTTATTGAGCATCCGATAGTCGACACACATTCGTAGTTTTCCATTCTTCTTTCGAACTAATACAATATTCGATGCCCATGGTGACTTGCTTTTACGAATTATTCCAGCTGCAAGTAACTGTTCGAGATGCTGTCTGACCTCATCAACCATAGGAGGCGGTATGCGTCTATACTTTTGTTTGAAGGGAAGGTCATTGACGAGGTCAATCCTGTGTTTTATTAAATCACATTGACCAATATCCTTGTCATCCTTTGAAAATATATGCTCATGTTTCTTCAGAAGAGCTGTCAGCTTTGTTTGCTGTTCTTCTGTAAGATCAGATTCAATGTGGACTTGTGTCAAAACTTCTGATTCTGTTTCATTCTCAATCTTCTCAAACACTGATTTGTCAATGGCTACCAGTTGTACTTCACAAATAATTGCTTTGGGAGAAATGGCTACAGTTTGAGTGGTGACATTCGAAATATTTACAAGAACACTTCCATTTCTCTTATAACTGTATTTGATGATTGTTGGTGTGATGTCTACAAAGTTAGGCAGATTCGATTCCTCTGCTTCCTGTAATATCGCACTTGTTTGGTGGTACTCCAACTCCTTATCACAGTAACCATTCACGTTAACTGACTGATTTGGTCCTATTATGAGTAGGCTCTGCTGATCTTACAATGGCAATTCTATTCTTGTTTTTCTTAAGTTCTCTCTCCCGAAGTGATATACACCTGAAGGCAAGATACCATGGCATATGAAAACTGGTTCTTTGTAAATAACTATCACCAAAATTTTTCTTGCAATCATTCAGGAGTTCATCAAGTATGGTGGTTCCTAAAAGTATAGGTGTTTGTGAACTGTAGTTGGTTTCAGGTGTTTCCAAAAATAAACATTCTTTTTCCTGACATTTTGGTATGCCATTGGATGATAAGGTAGCAGGTATATATCCAAGATAAGGCAGTTCACTTCCATCTGCACATTCAATGTTCAATATTTCTTTCAGTGGTTGAATTGGTGTATTTTTCAAATGTTGATCGTAAAATGGCTTATTAATCATACTAATGCAACTTCCACTGTCAATTAATGCTGTTGTTTTCACACCATTTATTTCTACTTCAGCTTCAGTAGAGTATCCAACTAATTTGGAGTTTTGTTGTTTCTTTTCATATTCAGTGCCTCGGTTCAACCCCTCAACAGAGGCACATACTAGTTTGGTCAGTTTCGGATTAAATGTTCTTCACTGTCACATTTATAGCATCGTGGCTTGAAAGTTCTTCCTGCAGTTGGTCTTGTTGGTGTATAAGTACCACGAACCCTGCCTCTATCCTGACCACAATCTCTGCCCATATTCCATCGTCCACGATATCCTCTCATGTAACCTCTTGTATTTCTTCTTTGATAGTAAGGTGTATAACTGGTTGCTTCATCTTTATTTGTCTCATCTTTTTCTTTCTCAAGCCTATCTATTCTTTCGCTTAATTTCAGCAACAAATCCTTAACTTGTGCAAGTTCACTTTTCTCTTCCATCTTTGTTGCTGCTTGACACTTTGTTTTAGTCTCTTTGGCCATGTCTTCTTCCATCTGACTTTCTATTTTCCTTATTTCCACCTTAAATTTGTCGTAATCGAGGACTGTATCAAATTTGTATGCGGCCATTTGTCGTATATGAGGTTTCAGTCCTTGATATAAAACATTCCTCAAAATATCTTCTTGTGTTGGTGCCATTGCCTTTAACTCCACTGCTTGGGAGAATATACCTTCCACTCGTGCAGCATAACTCGATACAGTTTCATTTGAATCTTGGCTACAGGCATAGAACTTCCTAAGTATTGACTCACCAGTTTCAAGCATGGTGTACGTAGAATTAAATTTCTTCATTATGGCCACAATTGTTGCTTTGACTCCCATTCTACACAAAATGTCACCAGCTTTCCCTTTACATGACCGACGAATTCCAGTCAATACTTGCTCCTCAGAATAATTTCCTGTGGCAACCAAACAATCTACCTCATACTTCCATGTCAAATAATTGACCTCACCTTTGTTAGACTCTCCATAAAACAAAGATATTTTGGGCAAATTACACATAGTGTGCTTATGTTTTTCTCCATCAACAGTTGTCTTCTCCATTTCATGGACATACTGCTTCATGTAAAGCTCTAATTGTTCTGGATTCTCACATTTGGGGGGTTGTATCTTCAATCCCTTCATCATTGCAATCATCTTCAAATCATCGTCCGAAATATTCTCTCTCGTGACCGACATTGTGTTTATATATAATGTATCTTTTCAAATATAAATAAACTGAAGACAATGCATAGCACGAACCATATATCAATGTTGAAAAAACCCAAATCCGAGGAAATTTGATTGATAATTCAACATGAAGATTAAATGTCAACACTATGCACTGAATGTAGATGGGCAGCTTAAACTGCAAATTCAACTGAACTATCCAAATGTCAGCATAACGTGTCAAAAACAATTCCAAGTATTTATATTTCTAGTTCGGCCGAATTATTTTCAACTTGACAAAATTCACTTGCCTAGTTAAAGTAAGCTTACTCGCTTCAAATCATTCCCAAGTGTCCAACAGCAGTAATATGCAATTTATTCATATCAGTAATAATAATCTTCAATATTTTCTTCAACACCAAAAAAAAATATATATATATGTATATAAATACATAGATCTGTACCTGAAATACCCTTGTAAGTCTCAACACGAAAGAAAAAATGTTGACACAAATATCGAGTAACGAGGCAATCCTCACTGACTCTATGGTATCAACAGATCTTCACTTAGTGAGATGTAAATAAGAGTATCTGTACTCTTACAGAAATTAAGGTACTCAGTACAGAGCTATTTCAATCTATGATTCACTTTTAAAGTGCATTTTAATTTTTTTTTTTGAGGGTGTTGTGTGAACTGGGTGGGAAATAAGACACTGTTCAAATACATATAAGTGTCAATGCAAAAAACAGCAAATAGAATTTACATTCCATTTAGGTGTTTCCATTGCAGTGCACTGATGTTACAGGGTTTAGATTTCACTCAACAGCATTTGGTAACTACAACTCCGCAGTGCAAAGGGTTAACAAAATCCCATTTCAACTTTTTCAGTGTTTGAGGTTAACAAGATTCAAGTTCACTTGGCAGTGTATGGGTCAACAAGAATCTATTCGCAGTTCTCTATTTTCGGTGTTTAGAGTAACAAGATTCAAGTTGGCAGTGTGTGGGTCAACAAGAATTCATTTCCATTTTCGGTATTTAGCTTTCAGAGAAAAAAAAAATATTCAAGTTCTTATTTACGTTGTTTAGTGTTGACAACTGATCTCAGAGGTTTAACACTGAATACATTGTTGTGTCTGTTGTTTAGGGTTAATACTGATTCCAATACAAAATTTTCGGTACATGGGGTTAATATCAGTATCAAATTCTGTTTTTGGTATTCACTTTTCAATCACCTGAAAATAATATATTATATTCCTAAAAACATAAATTCTACCGAATGCTTTTTTTCAAAAACAACAAATATTTTCATGGCAAATTGTTACCAAATGACAAATTTCTCTGTTCTGGCAAACTGGAGTATCTGTCAAGAAAAATAACCTACAAGTCCTAAAATCAAAATAAACATCAACTGCAATGTGTCTTTTATTGCCTAAATTATAAATGCAGATGAACTATTAATCACCACTTCTGACAATTAAGTTATAATTTGTTTCCAATTAATCAAGCTATGAACAACTCGAAATGTCCAAGTCTGAAATCAAAACAAATCAATGTTTATTTACGGAAGTAACTACTTCTCCTGCACAAATAATAATTAATGCAAATTTTTAAGCCACTTGATGTAACAGCCAATCACATTCAGGAACAGCCGGTTACACATAAAAATCAAAGTTCAAAAACCAAAGCAGCTAATCAAAATCGAGAACAGCCAGAGCAGCTTATGACATAACAAACTACAGCCAATGAAAAGCTACAACCGATTCCTATCAATGAAATTCCATAGCAAATACTGTAGTAAAACTTTCTCCAGCTGAGTTTCCAGGAAACAATAACAATTGAAGTGAAGCCTAAATATTTGACGTGTGTTTGCATGCAAAATTACCCTTCACCAATGTCCCATCACCAAAAAGTTATAATATTTGCAATAATCAAGTGAATCTCAATCTTACCATTACATGTTACTAAAATGACTTTGACCACTTTATTTAGGTCAAATTTAAATAATCAGTTCTTCCTTTATCCAAAATAATTTTATATTTTAAACCATCTGAGTCTGTCAAATTATCACAATTCCATGAAAAGGTTTCAAACAAAACAGTTCACTAGTTTAAATTATATTGAAATTAGCCTAAAATCAGCTGTCACAAAAAAATAATGTGGCCAAAGCAATACAAATACTATCTAACTCACCATGGCTACCACACTTCAATGATCCACAATAGGTACCGGTGTTTATACATGATTTCACAGGAAGATGAATAAATGTCACACAAATGTCAATAAATAATACAGTTCTCTCTGCAGTGTCGAATCGAAGATGATGTTATGCCGGCATCTGTAGGCTCCCGATGGGTTGCAGAACCACTTCTTGGGCGCCAGTGAAACAGGCCTTACTCAGGGCGTCATATAGATGGATAACGTCCAGGCGGACTGTGCCACAACCAACTCAGTAGCTTATATTACCAATACCATTTATTTTCAGTGATCATTAACAGGGATTCTGAAATGCACAATAGTTAATAATTATACATCTCATATACAATTATCACCTTGTAAGCTATGAAATGAAATTGGTATAACATTAAAAACCATAATAATCAATAAAGTAAGTGAAATACATCCCGTACAATCCCAACAATCCACATCACATAAAACCCTATGTGATTGTCACTTAATATTGCAGTACTAATCTACAAATCCTATTTTTACAAATACATCACTGAGAGCTGTTAAGCAGCAGCCAGGTATCCAACCTGCCAACCAGTCACAAGCAAAGCGAGAATCTGGGTATCATCAGATACTAGCCAGACTTGAAGCTGTTTGGCAGTGGTTGTACATACCAATAATCCAATATATTATTTCATTATCAGTAAACATAGATTTCAGACCTACTTTTCACATTTAAAAATATCACTGACCATAGCAGTAGAATAAAAACAATAGCTATATACATATTACCACAGTCCCTCACATATTTATATCTTACTTCACAATAAAACAATTCTTACCAGATTGTGGATCCAATTCCCTCACATCACTTCGCTCATACCATAACACCAATCATACTGTGCAGGTTAGCTGTAAAAATAATAACCCATAACCATTCATGCAATTTGCTAAATATGTGTAAAATGTGAATCCGAACCGATAGAATGACGAGCCGGTAGATCGAAAGCAGGATACACACAAATGAATGAAGATCGAAAATGCAATCTGACTTAAAACACAAACGACAACCAGTATAACTCAGATCGAGATAAATACAAACATAACTGAATAAATACTAACCAAATCAAATTTACAAAGACACACATATTAAATATAAACGATGAAATAATTTTAACAATATCAGATGGACAGCCAACATTTGAAATCACCAAGTAATTTTTTCTTGTTTACATCACGTGACCTGAAACCCGCGAAAAGTACAAATCCTTCAAAGCTTCAAAGGTAAAAAATACGAATACCTATAAGGACAATCTATAAGCTCTGCTCTTATTGCTCACTCCCATATCTTTCCTCTAAACGGACCTGGTAAATCAACAAAAGTAAAATAATAAGTCAAGTTTAAAAGAATGGCTAAAATCACGTCTGCTACATTTACTACTCTCCACGCCTTGTGGGTGGCTTAGCATTGATTTCTAGGTAAATCTTGCTGCCTCTAGAGGCAACCAAGAGAGGACTAGTAATACGCCTAAGGCCATTTGACTATTTAATTCCCCATAGGACCTTTTCGTAATTGTATGTTAAAGTACCTCTCCAAGACCAAAGAGTTGGTCAATGTCTGATAAAGGACACTGACAATTAGTGGTGTCCAATGGCTGGTGTTAAAGAAAATTCCCACTCCTATAGTCATCACCCTTGAATTATTAGATGGGTGAGGAAGATCCAACTAAAAAGCAAGTAATTATTGAGAACACCTATGACATAAGTAGATAATAAAGCCAAGTTTGTTACTTTTAATAAACGACAACAACAGACCGCTCTCGAGGCTGAACGTTGTTTTCGTTTAATGAAAGTTATAAAAGGAAACTTGGCTTTTTATGACAAGCTAATTAGAAGCAACTACGTCACAGACAATCCATCATTAAGGATATATCTATCAGTATCACACCTACCAACACACCAGTTCGTGTCCGCTTTCTACTCTTTGTTCAAATGTGTTTTTAAAGTAATTTGCAAGTATTTATTCTTCCCATGAAAACAGTTAGAAAATCTCACTTCCTGGACTTTTATATTAGTTGAAAGGGCAATATAAAGAATAAATAAGTACTGGGGCCGTTAATATAAGTTATCGTCGCCAACACGTATGGTATATGGAGATTTAATACCTGGATGTCGGTTTTTAAACACCGAGCCACAGGCGAGGTGTTTAAATGAGACATCCAGGTATTAAATCTCCATATACCATACATGTTGGCGGAGGTAACATTTTTGTCCCGTTTGAAACACAAAACAAACATAGAGGAAATAAATTTGTGGACACATTTCTCAGCTACACAATCACTTGGACCAAATTCGTGATTATAATTTTATTTTTATAATCGCAGAAGACAACAGATAGAGTTACATCCCTTGGGTCCTTATTTATTTCTTTATTGGTGTTTAAGGTCACATACTTATGCACATTGCATAATCATGACAGTTTTACTGGTGGAGGAAGCCGGAGTACCAGGAGAGAACCACCTAGCAACGACGAGCAGCTACCAGCTCCCCAAAATCATAACTCCTCACTGCAGCACAGGCAGGGTTAGACTGGTTAAAGATACGCGCACCATCGACGTGCAGTACGCATTAGTACACGGCGTCATCGTGCTTCCATGTGGACAATCGGGGTTAAGTGCCTTGCCCAAGGACACAACGCGGGAGTCCGAAGCGATCGCTCAGACGGCCACCAATCCGAGGACTAACCGCGCTCGACGTTGCTTAACTTCGGTGACCGCGACGCCACCGCATCCCCCTTGGGTCGTTATGGAACGAGTAAAGAGTATTTTGTTGACATATCGTCCCTTGATTTCCAATGTTCTGGCACATAGAACACATTGGTACTCAGGGGACGACTTATTTGCTCTTACTTTATTTTTATGATTGAACTGTCGGAAATCTGATGATATTTGTGACTATTTTCATGTTTTTTGGTTCAATTTTTATGTCGAGGCGAGCGAACGCGGAAAGCTGTCGTTTAACATTAAACCATATACCCCAGATGTTTTGCATGCGCTTATATCCTGGATGTTGCACGCTCTCATATACTTTGGATGTTGGGTGCACCCTTTGTCATGGCTATTTGTCCAAGTTATTCTGACCAGTCAAAAGACAGAATTTATCGGGATATAGGGACAATCAGATTTAAACCACGAGTCTGATAAGTGGTTAAAACCCTTATTCTACGAGTGGTTTAAATCTGATTCCTGGCCCTAGTACCTATTTGTTTTATTTGTACCATGCTCTTAATAAACAATTGACTTTGCCACTAAAATGGAGATAAAACGACACTTTCTATCTTAAACACATGGGTTTCTTTTATTTACATTTGCGCCGGTGGGCAGTACTACTGGCTGTACGTGAATTCTTGATTGACAGCTAGACACATCGTCAAAGTTGATTGAATTTACATTGCTTTTTCAGTCAAATTATTAATAACAGTTCTTAACTTTTATTTTGACTATTTAATTGTAGGTATTTTAAACTTAATAAGTCATTTACACGCAGTAGATAGTACCTCAAAATGTCGTATGTTTGAATGAAACATCGCGAAGTGTGAATGTATCGAAGTTGGCAAATTGCTCATGCCAAAGGTCAAGTTGAATGAGCTTCAGACAATAGGTGTATATTCATTTAACCGCTGTGGAAACTTCACACCGATAGTGGGGTAAAAAGCTGAACTTTAACATACAGGCTTTTCACAGGTAGTAACGTAGGCGAGCACGGTATAAATCTGTTTTATTTTTGCGATATGAAAACTGTTGATATAACGAACCAGGACTCAAAATAAGCGGTGTCGCGTCGCTTTTTGCAATGCAAAACTTGCAAAAAGCTACACAATGTTCAATTATGTATAGCATTTTGCGATACAAGATAATCAACTGCAGCCTAATAGGCTGCAGTTGATTATCTTGTATCGCAAAATGTAAATGAAAATTTGCAAACAAATTTGAAAACTAGTTCACTGATGCTTTACGTCTGATTGTGAAACATTCCAGGCATAACTCAGATTAACTCTCCATCAAGCATCATTAGCAACTTCATATGTAAGATGAATTCTATTGGTTTAAATTCTTCCTGTTTTTACAACATTTTGCATAAAATGTCCATTAAAAATAACTTCAAGCCCATCAAATTAAAAATTCCAACTTCTATTTTGAGAACTCTGTTAAACAACCACGACGTCATTTGAAAATATCCAAGTCCATGCAACCCTTAAAGGCAGTTCAGTTAAAAAAAAAAACATAGTAAATTTTTCATGTGTTACAGATCATTTGGAAATGCCCAGAAATGGATGAAACTATTCTATCTACTCAGAAGAATTCAATATAAAACAGCATAACATAACTCTGGTATACAAAAATAGCTATGCAATTTTTACAAAATGCTATTCATTTTTTGGAAATGTGTAGCATTTTGCTACGCATAGAAAAAAGTTATTTTGAGCACTGTAAAGAACAGAAATAAGTTACAGAACATCAAGAGATGGTGAAAGCGCCGTTTTCTTATTTTTAAATGAGTTTCAACAGAGAATAGTAGTCAAACGTTCAAACTGATTGGGAAAAATTGTAAAAAGCCAACTTTTGTATTTTTATACTACGCTACAGGAAAATTGTGAAGTTTGAAATGATGCGCACATCGATGATACAACTTTGCTAACATTTCGAAATTTCAATCTTGATATGAAATTCACAAACCCTTAGTGCTCAATTTACTGACAGCTTTAAAAAATTAAGGGAAGCTAACTTGTCTGTAAATCACTTCCGATGTTGAAAATTGCATGCCATGATGGCAGATGGTTTCCCATTAGAGTGAAATGGCTATGATATGATACTCGCCCTCCTGAACGTTTTCCCAGTCGGCCGCAGACCACCTGAATGTGTAGTAGAGTTTCGATGGGAAAACTTTCAAAGTTACATACATTTAGTTCGAACCGCCACTTTGCAGTTTGTAAGACGCCCTTGGCCCATATGTGACCAATTCGGATAACAGTAACATTGGTAACATGCATTTGATTTCTGTAAAATATCTCTCGTTGGAAGTGGAATCACAGTAGCTGCAGTGAACAAATGGCCCTTCTCCTTGAAAGAATCTTGTCGTGCAGTAGAGCATGTTCAACAAGACATTTTATTTTTTTGATATTTGATATTTTATTTGCCAATACACTAAAATATAGCAATATATACATTATAGTACATGTAATAAAAATATTGAATTTCAACAAGAAGAAATATTGCATATTGTACATTAAATGTGCTTGAGCTATGTCCTTGAATTATAGGTTGCGAATGTATAGTTTTTCAAAAACTACGCCAAGAAGGCAATGTGACCGGTGCTAGACATTTGATTAGTTTTTATGACATCCAGATCAGCGGAGACAATCCGGACAATAAGGATTTGAACAGGAAATGTCTTCGGAATAAGAGGAAAAAAAACACTGTTGTTAGCCTTTTCTTGAATTCTTTCCTATTCTCTGTATTTCTGATGTCTAATTCTAGCTCATTCCATAGCTTTGGTAGCGCAAATACCGGTAGTTTATCCATAGTCTTGGTTCTAGTTTTGTGTCTGTGCAAAAGACATGCCCGACGAATATTCATATTAGATTGGTTAGTTGAGAGCTGAATAATAAGGCGTGTAGTTTGTATAAGTCTTTTAGCTTCAATATACTATCACTAAAAAATAGGGGGGTCAGTGTGGGCATTGCATTTCTTATTATTTATTATTCGTAAAGCTCGTTTCTGCAGTTTTTGAAGGCGATCACAGGATTTGGACGCACCCCATAAAGGAATTCCATAGATGAAATGGCTCTGTATCAAAGTAAAATATAAAGTTTTCATAACATTATGAGGGAGAAACCTTTTGGCTTTATTGAGAACGAAGTTGGCAAGTCCGACTTTCGTGCAGAGGTGAGATATATGGGCGTTGTACGATAAGTTGTCATCAATATTTATACCAAGAAACTTTAAGGACTTCTCACTTTCCCCACTGCCAACCAACCTTGCAGATAGCCCGATTGTTTATATAGACATTCTGATGAGTAACATTCCTTTCTCTATGACATGGATTAAGTAAAATGTATTTCGTTTTCTTTTCGTTCAGGACAAGGCGATTGGCTGCGCACCAGTCAGATATATTTTGTAATTGCTCATTGAAATCTGAGATTAGGGCATGTATCTCCGCTCCAGACTTATATGCTTCTGTGTCATCGGCAAACGATAAGACATTTAATGTAGTTGAATTACTTATGTCATTAATATATATTAAAAATAAAATGGGATCCAATATAGAACCTTGTGGAACTCCACATGTCAGTTTTGTTAGATTTGATTTACTATCACCAAACGATACATACTGATTCCTCTTCTTTAGATAGCTTCTGAACCAACTAATATCGTTACCTCTTATTCCATAATGTTCACGTTTTTGGAGAAGGATGTCGTGACTTATTGTGTCAAAGGCTTTAGAAAGGTCAAGAAAGATAGATAAGGTGGTGTCCTTACTGGCTTTGTTATTTTCGACGGCGACATGTTTTAATAATTGCATAATTGGATGTAGTGTGCTGCTTCCTAAAACCATATTGGTGGTGATAGAGGATATCAAATTTGTTCAGAAATTTCATCAATCTGTCAAACATAAGTTTTTCTAAAATCTTTGAAAAGACAGGCAAAATACTTATTAGTCTATAATTTGTGAAGTTGTTTTCATCGCCTGATTTAAAAATTGGGATTACTTTTGCAATTGTCATTCTGTCAGGAACTATTCCCTGGATGAAGGAAATGTTCATAATATAAGCAAGAGGGTTGCCAACCGAATCTATCGAGTGTTTAAGGATATTCGATGAAATATTTTCACAGTCCTGATTTGCTTTAGGCTTCATTTTAGTTACGATATTTATAATTTCAAAAGACGACGTTGGTAGAACAAACATATTATCTGGGAGTGGAGATTTCATGAATTCCACGAAAGGTTTTCGAGGATTCGTTATTTGTTTTGATGTCTCCTGTCCTATTTTTGCAAAGAAAATGTTGAATTCCTGAGCGATTTCGTTCGGGGTATTTATCTTTTTTTCACCCAGCTTAAAAAAGAAGGTAAATTACTATTGTTTTTGTTTCTGTTCAGAGCTTTATTTAGAATTTGCCACGTTTTTCGCAGATTGCTTTTATTTTCCAACAGGACATTTTCGTAATACATAGCTTTGCTTTGTTTTTTTAATTCTGTTAAACAATCGACAGTAATTTTTGTAGTTTCTTACATTAAATTCTGTTGGACTTCTTATTTTTTATGAAAAATTTATTCTTGTTGTTGGCTGAGATTAAAAGACCTTTCGTCATCCAAGGCTGTCGCTTTATGTGTTTCTTATTCCGTTTTTCACTTTACAAAGGAAATGCTGATTCAAATGCGTTCATAAAAATGTTTAAGAAGTGTTCATAAGCAGCATTGGGACAGTTGAAATCCATAACAGGTGAAAAGTCACACTGGGACAGCAATACTTTGAAATATTCGATACTGGTAGGGTTTATTTTCATGGATAGAAGTGGCCTTGTACTATCTAATGGCATAATTCCAGATTCAGCATAGAATTATGCCGGATTTGAAAGAGTTTATTAGATTGTTTGAAAATATATTGTCTATGACTGTCGCAGAATGATCAGTCACTCTGGTTGGTTTGGTAATGGCAGGCATAAATCCTTCACTAAACATTCAATCTATGAACGCATCAGTTTTCGAGTGGGAAGCTACTTTCAAAAGGTCAATATTGAAGTCGCCCATAATTAAAGTTGTTTTCTTTTCCTTGTTAAGTATATCAATTATGTAATTGATCTTTGATTGGAAAATATCTATATCCGCTTTGGGGGGGGGGGGGGGGCGTGTTTGGTCGATATATTACACCAATAATTCTCGATAGATTTTTATCCTTTATTTCTATAAAAATTGACTCAAACACATGTGGTATGAATATAGAAAGATCTCGTCGAATAATGAAGTTTTAGTCATTTTTTATAAATAGTCCTACTCCACCTCGACCATCGTCATCAGTGGGTCTAGTATATTTTTGTAATGAGTGGTATCCTTCCAGTGTATAAGATATATTGGATGGGACCTGAAAGACTTCTGTAAGACCGATAATATCGAATGTATTTTCATTGCTGTTTAGTTCAGACAGCAGGTGATTAAGAGGGTCCCAATGGGTATTAAGGCTTTGGCAATTGAGGTGAAAAGCAGAAAAAGATCCGCGCATGTCCCTGAGTTCAGATTGCAACTCACCAGGAAGGAGATATTCAATCGGTAATGTTATATATAGATGGGGAATCACTATCTATGTTGGATATGTTGGTCCTATCATTCATCAGATAATTGAAGTCGTAGTTAGAATCAGTCTGGATCTCGTCCAAATTAATATTACCCGCCATGATTTACACAAATACCATCAGCAACACCAGGGCACATAAGCATGAAGGAGACCTGAAGAATCGAAAATAATAAAGACAATACATTTTGTGACTGGAAAGAAACATCAAGAGGAATTATAACAGAGTAATATAAAGTGTGTAGAAGAAGATATTCTTTCTCATTGCATTGTTTAAATGTGATCAAAAGGAGGGTAGTAAGAGCAGTGAATATAAATACGCCACAGAAAACGGAATTCATTATTCCGTTTTATTGTAGAACATAATAATTTGTTCCCTAGCTATCTGAGTACAACACAAGAAGGTATAATGATAATAACGGTGGTTACGTGAGGACAGCATACCATAATACTGAGGGAATTAGTGGAGGTTCAACTGAATCCCCTATCATCAGGTTTCGGCCCCAAACACACAAACGCACAAGATTTTCTTAATGTACATGCTGTGATGATAATGGGCAATTAAACGAATCTATCTTGGTAAATGGATCAGTTAGAAATGTAACTCAGCGCAAGCATGATGTGACGATAACAAATGGACAAACTGATTCGTCTAAATATACGATCAACAGGACAGATGGATAATGAACTACATGATTCACCACACTTCCTGAACATTATGTGGGGATAATTGCTTATCAAACCAATCTGTCGAAATGAACGGTCATTACACAGCGCAGGCATGATAGGACGATAAAAAATGGACAAACTAATCAGTCTAAATATACGATCAACAGGACAGATGGATAATATAATAATACATGATTCACCACACTTCCCGAACATAATGTGGGGATAATTGACTGTCAAACTAATCTGTCTAAATGAACGGTCATTGGGTCAGTTGGGTAATATAACACCCATTTCATGAAAGCGCAAGGTGATTGCGTGAGGTTGCTATCAACACAATGACAAGATAAAACTAGATCGAGTTATTTGTGTGCAAAGCACACAATGGTGTATCCCCGCTTTTCCTTAGCAACACCTTAGCATAGTCTTAACGTTTCGAATTAATACCCAAGGAGCCTTTCGATAAAAACTGATTTTCTAACGATAAAAGTGGTTCCACTGGAACCACCTGGGGCAAAATCAAAATTCCAAAACCTTCGCGCAGATCTAGAAATGTTAGCTGAACACATTAGCATAGTTTAAATGTTTCGAATTAAATACCCTAAGAGCCTTTTGAGGAAAACTGATTTTCTAACAATAAAAGTGGTTCCACTGGAACAACCTGGGGCAAAATCAAAATTCCGAAACCTCCATGCACATCTAGAGATGTTACCTGAACACATTAGCATAGTTTAAACGTTTCGAATTGAATACCCTAGGAGCCTTCCGATGAAAACTGATTTTCTAACGATAAAAGTGGTTCCATTGGAACCACCGGGGGCAAAATCAAAATTCCGAAACCTTCATGCACATCTAGAGATGTTAGCTGAACACATTAGCATAGTTTAAACCTTTCGAATTGAATACCCTAGGAGCCTTTCGATGAAAACTGATTTTCTAATGATAAAAGTGGTTCCACTGGAACCACCGGGGGCAAAATCAAAATTCCGAAACCTTCATGCACATCTCGAGTTGCTACCTGAACACATTAGCATAGTTTAAGCATTTCGAATTAAATACCCTAGGAGCCTTTCGATCAAAACTGATTTTCTAACGATAAAAGTGGTTCCACTGGAACCACCGGGGGCAAAATCAAAATTTCTAAACCTTCATGCACATCTAGAGATGTTAGCTGAACACATTAGCATAGTTTAAACGTTTCGAAATGAATACCCTAGGAGCCTTTCAGGGTGTGACGTACGGACGGACGAACGTACGGACGGACGTACGGACGGAGATCACAATAATATCCCCGCATTTTCGAAAATGCGGGGATAAAAAGGGAAGAAAAGGAAGTGATATTTCGTGCACATGAACACTTCACATTTTTTCTTTCGTTTTGGTGGTGACGTTTTGTGTCTGATCGATTTGTTGAACCATTCAACCAGTCCGGCATATAATCATTATGATGCATTATTCGCGTTTTTCTGAATTAATAAAGTGATTTAACTGAAACATGATGATTCTCAACTGCATGGATGAAACTGATTTGACTAAAAGAGAAGAAAAACCTCAAAAATATACTTTTTATATTCTAATCATGGGCGTGAGTGCGCTGGGATGGTGTGATAAAGTTAGTAGGATGAGCATATTGCATTTTCTCCTTCGTATTGATGGGGAAGTTATATGTCTGATCGATTTGCTGAGCCATTAAATCGATCAGCCATATAATCAATTCCCCTATTACAATTCTGACTGAATGCTAAATTATTTAGATAGTCAACATTTGTTCCTTCAAAGTTGCTCTATTACAATTTATTGGAAGATCCCAGCAGACACCCTCCAACCATTTCTAACATATCAAATCATCAATTTTACTCGTTTTTTTCCATCATGAAGAATGAAAGGAGAACATGAGGACTACAGCAGGCACATTTCTTATAACATATCAAATCATCAATTTTACTCGTTTTTTTCCATCATGAAGAATGAAAGGAGAATATGAGGACTACAGCAGGTACATTTCTTATAACATATCAAATCATCAATTTTACTCGTTTTTTCCATCATGAAGAATGAAAGGAGAACATGAGGACTACAGCAGGCACATTTCTTATAACATATCAAATCATCAATTTTACTCGTTTTTTTCCATCATGAAGAATGAAAGGAGAACATGAGGACTACAGCAGGTACATTTCTTATAACATATCAAATCATCAATTTTACTCGTTTTTTTCCATCATGAAGAATGAAAGGAGAACATGAGGACTACAGCAGGCACATTTCTTATAACATATCAAATCATCAATTTTACTCGTTTTTTTCCATCATGAAGAATGAAAGGAGAACATGAGGACTACAGCAGGTACATTTCTTATAACATATCAAATCATCAATTTTACTCGTTTTTTTCCATCATGAAGAATGAAAGGAGAACATGAGGACTACAGCAGGTACATTTCTTATAACATATCAAATCATCAATTTTACTCGTTTTTTTCCATCATGAAGAATGAAAGGAGAACATGAGGACTACAGCAGGCACATTTCTTATAACATATCAAATCATCAATTTTACTCGTTTTTTTCCATCATGAAGAATGAAAGGAGAACATGAGGACTACAGCAGGTACATTTCTTATAACATATCAAATCATCAATTTTACTCGTTTTTTTCCATCATGAAGAGTGAAAGGAGAACATGAGGACTACAGCAGGTACATTTCTTATAACATATCAAATCATCAAGTTTACTCGTTTTTTTCCATCATGAAGAATGAAAGGAGAACATGAGGACTACAGCAGGCACATTACTTAACTGATTGAGTGCTGGATTATATTTTAGCGCTAGATTATTTTAGACTGGCAACACTTGTTCCCCCCAGATTGCCATGTTGCAGATCTGAATGAGAGCTAAATTATTTTTGATAGTTAGCATTCGTTCTTTCAAATTTGCTCTATTACAAATTATTGCAGGATGCCAGCAGACACCCCCACTCCCAATAATTTCCAAAACATTAAGGTTTCAGCAATCATTTTCTATAAGATTTTGGCTCACAATAAACAGTGAAAAAAAAAACAATATGGAGACTACAGCAGGTGTATTCAACAGGTTTTGATTTCTATGAGCCTTTGGCTCACAGTAAACAATGACAAAACAATATGGAGACTACAGCAGGTGTAATCATCAGGTTTTGATTCACCTGGAGGATAGAACAGTGAATATGAAGACCACAGCAGACATACACCTTTATTACACAATTGTGTTCTAAATTTGTTTGATTGCATTCTAAATTATTTTGATAGTCAACATTTGTTCCTTCAGATTTGCTCTGTTAACTTTTAGAACACAAGCGTGTTCTAAAAGTGAACAATAGACACCCTCCAACAATTTCTAACATATCAAGGCTTCATCACTTTTTACAAGCTTCTGGTTCACCGCGACAAATGAACAGAGAATATGAGGACTGCAGCAGGCACATTTCTTAGCTGATTGAGTGCAAATATGGAGACTACAGCAGGTGTAATCATCGGGTTTAGAATCGCCCAGAGGATAGAACAATGAATATGGAGACTACAACCGGCATTCACACTTTTCTTACACATGTGTGTTCTAAATGTGTTTGATTACGTTATAAATTATTTTGTTAGTCAACATTTGTTCCTTCAAATTGCTTTGTCACAAATTATTGGAGGATGCCAACAGACACCCTTCAACAATTTCCAACATAACAAAGCTTCATCACTTTTCACAAGCCTTTGGTTCACCATGAAGAATGAACAGAGAATATTTTTGATTCACCCAGATGATAGAACAATGAATATGGAGACTACAGCAGGCATACACACTTTTCTTACACAGATGTGTTCAAATGAGTTGGATTGCGTTATAAATTATTTTGTTAGTCAACATTTGTTCCTTCAATGTTGCTCTGTTACAAATCATTGGAGGATGCCAACAGACACCCTTCAATAATTTCTAACATATCAAAGCTTCATCACTTTTTACAAGCTTCTGGTTCACCATGAAAAATGAACAGTGAATAGGAGGAGTACAGCAGGCACATTTCTTAACTGATTGAGTGCTAATATGGAGACTACAGCAGGTGTATTATTTTGATAGTCAACATTTATTCCTTCAGATTTGCTCTGTTACAAATTATTGGAGGATGCCAATAGACACCCTCCAACAATTTCTAACATATCAAGGCTTCATCACTTTTTACAAGCCTTTGGTGCACCATGAAGAATGAACAGAGAATATGAGAACTACAGCAGGCACATTTCTTATCTGATTGAGTGTAATATGGAGACTACAGCAGGTGTAATCATCGGGTTTTGATTCACACAGAGGATAGAACAATGAATATGGAGACTACAGCAGGCATATACACTTTTCTTACACAAGTGTGTTCAAAATGTTTTTGATTGCTTTAAAAATTATTTTGTTACTCAACATTTGTTCCTTCAAATTTGCTCTGTTACAAATTATTGGAGGATGCCAACAGACACCCTCCAACAATTTCTAACATGTCAAAGCTTCAGCACTTTTCACAAACCTTTCGTTCACCATGAAGAATGGACAGAGAATATTTTTTGATTCACCCAGAGGATAGAACAATGAATATGGAGACTACGGCAGGCATACACACTTTTCTTACACATGAGTGTTCTAAAAGTGTTTGATTGCGTTATAAATTATTTTGTTAGTCCACATTCGATCCTTCAAATTTGCTCTGTTACAAATTATTGGAGGATGCCAACAGACACCCTCCAACAATGTCTACCATATCAAAGTTTCATCACTTTTTACAAGCTTCTGGTTCACCATGAAAAATGAACAGAGAATATGATGACTACATCAGGCATATTTATTAACTGATTGAGTGCTAATATGGAGACTACAGCAGGTGTATTATTTTGATAGTCAACATTTGTTCCTTCAGATCTGCTCTGTTACAAATTATTGGAGGATGTCAACAGACACCCTCCAAAAATTTCCAACATGTCAAAGCTTCATCACTTTTCACAAGCCTTTTGTTCACTGATTTAACTGATTGAGTGCTAATATGGAGACTACAGCAGATGTATTATTTCGATAGTCAACATTTGTTCCTTCAGATTTGCTCTGTTACAAATTATTGGAGGATGTCAACAGACATCCTCCAACAATTTCTAACATATCAAAGCTTCATCACTTTTTGCAAGCCTTTGGTTCACCATGAAGCATGAACAATGAATATGAGGACTACAGCAGGCACATTTCTTAACTGATTGAGTGTAATATGGAGACTACAGCAGGTGTAATCATCGGGTTTTGATTCACCCTGAGGATAGAACAATGAATACGGATACTACAGCAGGCATATACACTTTTCTTACACAAGTGTGTTCAAAATATTTTTGATTGCTTTAAAAATTATTTTGTTAGTCAGCTTTTGTTCCTTCAATTTTGCTCTGTTACAAATTATTGGAGGATGCCAACAGACACCCTCTAACAATGTCTAACATATCAAAGCTTCATCACGTTTTACTAGCTTCTGGTTCACCATGAAAAATGAACAGAGAATATGAGGACTACAGCAGGCACATTTCTTAATTGATTGAGTTCTAATATGGAGACTACAGCAGGTGTAATCATCGGGTTTTGATTCACCCAGAGGATAGAACAATGAATATGGAGACTACAACAGGCATTCACACTTTTCTTACACAAGTGTGTTCAAGATGTTTTTGATTGCATTAATTTTTTTTTGTTTTTTACAAATTATTGGAGGATGCCAACAGACACCCTCCAACAATTTCTAACATGCCCAAACTTTGTCACTTTTTACAAGCCTTTTGTTCACCATGAAGAATGAACAGAGAATATTTTTGATTCACCCAGAGGATAGAACAATGAATACAGAGAATATAGCAGGCATACACACTTTTCTTTCACAAGTGTGTTCAAAATAGGTTTGATTGCGTTATAGATTATTTTGTTAGACAACATTTGTTCCTTCAAATTTGCTCTGTTACAAATTATTGGAGGATGCCAACAGACACCCTCCAACAATTTCTAACATATCAAGGCTTCATCGCTGTTTACAAGCTTCTGGTTCACCATGAGAAATGAACAGAGAATATGAGGACTACAGCAGGCACATTTCTTAATTGATTGAGTTCTAATATGGAGACTACAGCAGGTGTAATCATCGGGTTTTGATTCACCCAGAGGATAGAACAATGAATATGGAGACTACAACAGGCATTCAACCTTTTCTTACACAAGTGTGTTCTAAATATGTTTGATTACGTTATAAATTATTTTGTTAGTCAACATTTGTTCCTTCAAATTTGCTCTGTTACAAATTATTGGAGGATGCCAACAGATACCCTTCAACAATTTCTAACATATCAAAGCTTCATCACTTTTTGCAAACCTTTGGTTCACCATGAAGAATGAACAGAGAATATTTTAATTCACCCAGAGGATAGAACAATGAATATGGAGACGACAACAGGCATTCAACCTTTTCTTACACAAGTGTGTTCTAAATGGGTTTGATTGCGTTATAGATTATTTTGTTAGACAACATTTGTTCCTTCAAATTTGCTCTGTTACAAATTATTGGAGGATGCCAACAGACACCCTCCAGCAATTTCTAACATATCAAAGCTTCATCACTTTTTACAAGCCTTTGGTTCACTATGAAGAATGAACAGTGAATAGGAGGAGTACAGCAGGCACATTTCTTAACTGATTGAGTGCTAATATGGAGACTACAGCAGGTGTATTATTTTGATAGTCAACATTTGTTCTTTCAGATTTGCTCTTTTACAAATTATTGGAGGATGCCAACAGACACCCCCCAACAGTTTCTAACATATCAAAGCTTCATCACTTTTTTCAAGCCTTTGTTCACTATGAAGAATGAACAGTGAATAGGTGGAGTACAGCAGGCACATTTCTTAACTGATTGAGTGCTAATATGGAGACTACAGCAGGTGTATTATTTTGATAGTCAACATTTGTTCTTTCAGATTTGCTCTGTTACAAATTATTGGAGGATGCCAATAGACACCCTCCAACAATTTCTCACATACATAGGCTTCATCACTTTTTACAAGCTTCTGGTTCACCATGAGAAATGAAATATGAGGACTACAGCAGGCATATTTCTTAATTGATTGAGTTCTAATATGGAGACTACAGCAGGTGTAATCATCGGGTTTTGATTCACCCAAAGGATAGAACAATGAATATGATGACTACAACAGGCATTCACACCTTTCTTACACAAGTGTGTTCTAAATGTGTTTGATTACGTTATAAATTATTTTGTTAGTCAACATTTGTTCCTTCAATTTGCTCTGTTACAAATTATTGGAGGATGCCAACAGACATCCTTCAACAATTTCTAACATATCAAAGCTTCATCACTTTTTACAAGCCTTTGGTTCACCAAGAAGAATGAACAGAGAATATTTTTATTCACCCAGAGGACAGAACAATGAATATGGAGACAACAACAGGCATTCACACTTTTCTTGCACAAGTGTGTTCTGAATGTGTTTGATTGCTTTATAAATTATTTTGTTAGTCAACATTGGTTCCTTCAAATTTGCTCTGTTACAAATTATTGGAGGATGGCAACAGACACCCTCCAACAATTTCCAACATATCAAAGCTACATCACTTTGTACATGTACAAGCCTTTGGTTCACCATGAAGAATGAACAGAGAGTGTTTATGATTCACCCAGAGGATAGAACATGGGTATTACAGCAGGCATATACACTTTTCTAACAGAAGTGTGTTCTGAATGTGTTAAATTGCGTTATATATTATTTTGTTAGTATACATTGGAGGATGCCAACACTTAACCCCCCCCCCCAAAAAAAAAGCAAATGCCTCACAAGGCAATTATTTAATATTTAACCCTTTAACCCTTTACCCAACGTAACGGCCAAAACCGGCCAGCGCTATTCTCAAAAATCGCCAATTAATTTTCATCATTTTTTCATTTTTTGTCTCAAAAACATAGGTTATGACCCCTCATTGGAACGAGCTCGTCGAGCTCGTTCCAATGAGGGGTCATAACCTATGTTTTTGAGACAAAAAATGAAAAAAAATTAGTTATTCAAGAATTTTTTTTGCAAGTGTCGTCTGCTTTTTATGTTAGGTAAAGGGTTAAATGCTTACCAAGTAAACATCCATATAAATATGTATGCTTCGATACAGTATTGATTATATCCTGTACATTTTTTGTGTTGGATATTTTTTAGTGACTAGAGCTGCCTAACTGCCTTTCAAGATTTTGGAATTCCTGAGGTGAAGTTAATCTCCTAACAGACTCATCCTTAAATTTTACAAAAATTGTACCGTCATGAGACCACGTCTGAAGGAGTGTCTTGTCTCTCACAAGACCACGACATCTCCTTGCTAGCTGAGACCTTGATGATGTTAGGTGTTCATTCACGAAAATTCGACCAGTATTTTGGGCTGTCTTCAGTTTTCTTCGAGCTCGATAAAATCTGTCACGAACCCTATAACTGTTGCCTATTAATGTTGCCTGTAGTAATCCTGCATGCCCAGACTGTAGTAATGGCTGAAGTATCGTCATGCTTGTAATTAATTGTTCTGTTACCTCGCCCAGTGTTAAACTGAGATGCCTCAATATTGGATAACACGGTGGACCACGGTGCTGCCCCGAGGTACTATGTCTTCACCACGTACAGCCGGGTGGCACCGTGGTGGACTGTGGACTCTCAATGGGTGGAAATCTGCCTTATTTTGTTTTTTCTTACTAGATGCTGGTCAATATTAGTCTTTTTCAGTGAATCAAAATGTAGGTGAAATCTGCTGTGAAGATTACATTTAACCTTCATGTGGGGACGGCAGGAAGACAGTCCTTGTGACTATGCTGTCTCCCCGCTGTATAATAGAATTAATACTTTGTTAATACATGTACACTATTATATTATGCTGCGAAATAAAGTATTCATTCATTCATAACTGGTAAACTTCACTAAAATAGTTCTAGGTTGGCTCGTTCCAGTAGCTCGCGCACCAGATCGATGGCTCCGCTCGATCTCACAAACGTTGAGAGGCACTTCCATTTTACCTGCTAAACTTATTATTAAATCGTCAGTGCTTTCATCGTTAAATTCGGGGATCTTAGATATCCTTAGGCTATTTCTCATCCCATATTGCTTAACATCATCCAGTTCTTTTGCTAATCGGTTTATTATCCCATCCTTTGCTATATTCGAGCTCTCGAGCTCCTTAACTCTGTTCATGAGCTCATACAATTGTTCGCTTATTGTTGTTGAGATAAGGTTTTTGAAAACTGACAAAACTTTTGGATTAATTAAAGCGGCAATCAGTCTGTCAGGCATATCATTACTGTCACTATTTTCATTCCCTTATGCCATACTGCTGTCAGCACTAGTATCAACACTGGTATCTGCCTCATAAAGAGTAATGTCCAATTGAGATTCAGAACGATCCTTTTTCTTTTCTGAAGTGTGATGATCAGATACATTGCCACTCGAAGACCTCCTTCGTTTATCACTATCTTCTTTTTTATCTTGTTTATCCAAATCACCCTCCATTGAATATCAGTAGAAAGGCATTAGTAAAGTGTACGAATTTACACGACAAAAGGCGATTAGACCACACATCAACACAACTTGTCATCGAAATGTAAACATTTAGTGTGGCCGACACAGAAATACTGGCATTTAGAGTTCCATAAACATATAGAGACTATTCCATGGAGATATAATGAAGATCCATCCTCCTAAGACCGATATTTTCAATTTTTAGAGGAAAGCTAAGAACAAAGACAAAAAATCAACTACCCGCCATAATGATCACGTGACCTCGGGGAATGTTCTTATCCTGCCAGACGAGACTTTTGTAGGCTTGGGCATCCAACTATGTTGACACTTCGTCCCCTGAGTTCCAACGTGTTCTTTGTACCAGTAGGCACATAGAACACATTGGAATTCAGGGGACGACTTTTCGAACCGGGTGCAAATCCGATCATCAGTGAAATCGGGCGACTGAAGTCTCCACGGGAATGCAGTTGAGTAAGGCTAAATTTATGGTGGGTGTACATGGTCTTGTTAACACTTTTCGTTCCAAGCTTTAATCAAATCGCTTGGTGAAACCCGGTGTAAAGTTATGACATCATCTGATTTATATTTGCACCACGGTACAAACGGAGGCGACGAATACGAATGAAATCCCGGTAGTTTCTGTAAACTTAGCCCCAGTTTCCTGATACATATTGCGACATAAACGTCTTCTATAAAAAAGAATGGCACATTAACAGAGATGTTGTATACTTTTCTCACGACCTCCATCGATGTGGCATACCCTGATCCAGAACAATATCCGGGATAGTTGTCACGGGGATAGTTAATCTTCGAGGCGTACCATTTAGATTTCGGATCTCGAATCGGCTTTACAACCATGCGACACCTACCAACAACAGTTGTTTTCAGTTTATCGCCCTGTGATTGTAAAACTTTCAACAACCCATTGATATTTACCCACATGTCATCGTCTGTTTTCATGACATATTTTGCATTTGGACAAAACAATGTGGCCCATTTAAATCCCATTATTGTTTTTAACGTCAAATTCTTGTAACTATCCACGAAATCTTCCTTCAGAATATCTTTATGTTTTAAGCTCTCGTGGAGTATCTGATCCTGTAACACTTTGTCCTTGATTTCACCAAGAGTGAATGCATACCGTACATTGGAGGTGTTGTTCTTAGCTATTTGCATCCAACTATGTCTAATGGCATTTCTCTGCCTTACATGGCGGTGTTGAGTTGTAATCAGAACAAGAAGATCCACTACTCCATCAGATTGTACTTTACAAATGGAATCGCTATTTATTATTAGTTTAAAATCGTGTCTAAAACAATTTACACAACTATCTCGACGAGGTGTATTTTGGACTGCATGAAATTTTGTTGGCAATTTTGTTGTTCTAGTTGTAGATAATCCCTCATCTTGTAAAGTGGTCGTTGATCTTTTAGTTCTTAATAGCTCTGTTGTTGCCACTGTACTTGTTTTTGTTGTTCCGAGTCGAGGCAATTCTAACGTTTCCACGTCATTTCGTGTTGCATTTGACTCTATTTCTAGTCGTTCATTTTGTTTTATCTCCACACTTTCCTCCACTCTCGAGTTTGTTGATGCGGGTGTAGTCGTGAATAATGCAGGGACTTTGAACTTGCTGAGAGTAAAAAACTTTCCGATTCTATTTACAGAAAATCCTAATATAATCAAAAAGAGTAAAATCAAAATCGAAATGATCTTCTTCGACATAGGATGGCTGTTTTAAAATTTCTCCACTCTGTATTTTATAATTTAGAAACACAGTCATGGAATTATAAATGTTTCTGATCACATATATTCAGAACAAACCATAATTTGTTTTTGCATGCTCTGACTAATTTCTCTTGGGTGACATGAAAACCTGAAATAGAGGATATTGAAAGCTTATTCAACAAACAGAAATACATCTGAAGTTTCCATACTTTTGAGTTGATACTGACATTATCTCATGAATGAAAACGAAACATACCGTACTTTCACAAGGAGTAGCATGTTTTCAGTAGAGTTACCTTTAAACGTAACATTGCGCTTGTAATTTTCAGACATATATCAGTGCTCGGTTACCAAACCTCGGTATAATGTTTCAGTGCAACACAAAACACTCAAAATGGTGCATGGAGCTGAAACCATAGCAATGAACGAACTTGGAAACATGCTCGTTTGTTCCAGATTTAACGAACAGTAGATTCAACCCCTCATACATACAGTTAAAACTAGAAGCCCTGTCACGAACTGTGCGCTTATCTAGGCTTAATTGCGCGTAGAAATTGCACGCAATGGCAATATCGAATGGCATCCAAAGCACGGCAGTTTCTCCTGGTTACTCATAGCAAAACAGGCAATGTTTCTGCCAATAGACATCCTGGTTATCCTGAGATCCATTGGCTGAAACATTCCTTGTGCACAGGCCATATATACAGAATTTGATAGCCCTACTATGGTCATAACGCGTAGATTAACGCGCAGATCGATGTACTATCTGTGCGCATTTCATGATAGGACTTCTAGTTTTAACTGTAACAATGCAAATATTACTTACGTAAAGAAGTCAAAGTTCATTCTTCCACGAACCTTTCTGGTGCCAAGTGGAATGTTTGGTTGGTGTGAACTTATTTTTTTCTGTTCCAAACACAAAATGTTTTTGCCAAATCAAATCTAGTTGTAAATGATAATAAGTTAACTACGTATCGTAGTGCTAGAGTATTGCAGATGCCGACTTGTTGTACCCAATGTACAGTTAAAACTAGAAGTCCTGTCATGAAATGCGCACAGATAGCACGTCGATCTGCTCGTTAATCTACGCGTTATGACCATAGTAAGGTTATCAAATTCTGTACATATGGCCTGTGCACAAGCAATGTTTCAGCCGATGGACCTCCGGGTAACACGGAGGTCCATTGGCAGAAACATTGCCTGTGTTTGCTATGGGTAACTAGGAGAACCTGCCTTGCTTTGGATGCCATTCGATATGGTAATTGCGCGCAATTCTTACGCACAATTAAGCCTAGATAAGCGCACAGTTCGTGACAGGACTTCTAGTTTTAACTGTACGATGATTTAATTAAGTATTACCTAGTTCTTTTAGGCAGTTTAGTGGCAAAAAACACGGACGATAAAAATATTGATAATAAAAAAAGTAATAGGCTATTATTATATGCTAGCCTGTGAATTATCGCATATTATCTGAAAGGTGTTTCTCGATATCCATCGAGTCGATGGACATCGAGAAATATCCCTCAATAGCTTCCTAAATGACGTCACCTTTAACGTCGCCTTGAAGGAGCAATCAGCAGATCTTTGTTATTGTCTTGAAACTGTTTGCAGTGAAATCTGGCTGAATATTACGCAGTAAAATGTCACGTAGCATATAATAACAAGAAAATCAATACTATTTTAGTGAATATCTGGAATTATCTCATGAGTGTGGAACTGAAAGTTTTATCGTTCACGAACGCTTGCGCGAGTGAAAAATAATACTTTCAGGTCCACACGATTCGGCGCATGACGTCGCCTTAAAGGTCGCCTTGAAGGAACGATCAGCAGTCTTTGTTATTGTCTTGAAACTGTTTGCAGTCAAACTGGGCTGAATATTGCGCAGTAAAATGTAACGTAGCATATAATAATAAAAAGAAAATCTACGCTATTTTAGTGAATATCGTGCATTATCTCATTCGTGTGGACCTGAACGCATTATTTTTCACTCGCGCAAGCGCTCGTGAGAAATAAAACTTTCAAGTCCATACTCATGTTTTCTATTTCTTCATCGTCGATTCTATCAGGTAAGTTGTGAATGTAACAACATTCTTGGGAATACATTTTGTCTTGTTCTATGACACTGTCTTCTTCCTGCCAGCAGCGTACAACGACCCCACAGTGAAAACATTGACTTCTGTCTTTAGTTCCTATGTAGAAAAATCCTGCTCTTGCAAGTTCTTTGGGGGTTTTCGCACATTCACTTGGTAACTTTGATTCAAAAGTTTTTAGTCTGTTTGCCCCCAAAGCATATTTTATATGTTTAGGTCGACGGATATCAGATTTCTCCGAGCAATTGTCAGTCGAGGACCAGTTCCTGCGAACACCAACCCCGTTAGGCTCATTCTTTCTTCGAAACCTCTTGGAAAATGTTTCTGGGAATTCTTTGTCAACGATAGTCGTTTAGAATGGATTGAATCAAACAGGGGATTGTGAACATCTGATCTTCGGTTGCACCCCTTATTTATAGTTTTTTTATATGACGTCATTTGTTTTAATTGTCGTTCTTTTTTTAGATGTAGATTCTTCCATATTACTTTTTTTCGCCGTTTTAACAGATTGAGTCAATTGCTCCCATTCGTTATATACAAACTTCAACCCAACATCGTTCTTGAACAGGTAAATTTGCAATTTATCATTGAATTTGAACACAGTCTCTTCCGAAGACATCTTCACTCTTCGACGGATCGAAGAATAATGCCGGGATGCCATGACTGGTCCTGTTTTTATACTGTTTAGGCTATGACATCACCAGAAATAAAGTCTTTAACTAAAAGGTCGTTGTCCAATACATCCGCAGAAAACATGTTTACAATCGCATGCATCCGGATGCCACGAGAGCGATGTAAAAGATGGAACAAACAATAATGTCCACACATGGGTAACGGTCCTTGAATGCGTTTTGTATTGTACTTCCATTTTCGCTTGTTCAAAAACTTCTTGAATGATCTGTGCTGTGGTGGTATTCCATATGAATCGAAATATTCTATGTCCCGATGACTGAAATAGAAGGTCACCCAATGTTCCCCTCCTTTGTGGTCTGGATGCGTGTTGGCTACGAAAGCCAATGGTGTCAGCCTGGGTAATCTTCTTGGTAAGCGGTTTCTTGCAAAGACTCCCAGAGTGATATTTCTTAACACACTATCCGAGCGGAAAACATTCTCTAATTGCAAAGTGTTCATGTCGAATAATCAAAGATGACGCTCCTGTTTTTTCGACTTCTATAATGTTCTGAAATTCGGCATACACCAGTTCGTTTATGGTGGTGGGCAGTGGGTCTTCAAAATGAATTTCTAATCTTAAATTTCCCCATTTCACCAAACTGAAATATTGACCATGAGACAGGTCTTGTGTCAAGTCGAAGACGAAGAGCGTATACCCTTTTATGTACTCCTCTTTGTCGATGTGATTTCCTTCGTTCTCGTATATTTGACCACTTTCTTGAAACAAGGTAGCATAACACCTCGCCACTTCTTGTTGATCGAATCGCAGTTGTAAGGGTTTTGCTGGAATTTGTTGTCCATCCACATACAATGCCAGGTAACTGATGTTGTAATTTTTAAAGTTAAAGGGATTCTTTGAAAAGTTCCCATTGAAAGCATCGTTGTCCACACAACCCATGACGATACGTTTCGGCAGTTGGCCTAAAAATACATTTTCTTGTGTGATGCTGAGATTTCCCTTCGTCACTGAGAACACTTTGGTTTCCATTCGGTCAATGGGATATTTCGCCGTTGCCTTTTCCAATGCTTTTACGCGAGTCACTCTCAAAAAAGGGTTGAGTCTCTCCTTTCTCACAAACAAGGATACGTCTTGGATTTTGATTTTGAACGTTTCCCCATCGGTCATTAAGGCAAATGCATCTTTCGGCCTATTCATTTTAATGTGAACTTTAACTCCATTTGGAAGATAACGTGCTTGAAAGAACATGTCTCTTGTTGTCATCCGTCAGATCATCCATGTGTCCCGCCGTGTCCTTGTACCAGTGAGCACCAGTCAGCTGTGACTTTTTGACATCGGAGCCATAACTCAACAAAGTCTCTATGTATGCTCTGTAGTGGTAAGTATTATTGGACGGCGGCACCAGTTTCTCGTTTAGACTGATGTCAACCTGATTGAAAAGAGAATGCAGCCAGAGATTGACGGGACCCACCTTTGCGTCGTCTGCGATAGGTCCAACACTGGAATCGACGATACGTGATTTCACGTACAGATAAGTTTGAGCCAAGTTCAGATAGTCGTCCCCAGATCCAGAAATGTTAAATTATATCGGTCCACTATTCCCTATGGTGACCAAAGGTGGTCGATGTTCTATACATTGACCATGTTCTACACTAGTCTGTGTGGGTGGTATCGAAAACAAGTCGAGTTCGCTATTGACACACTCCCAAGATTTTTTGTTGATCAAAGACATTATGAAACCAGAGCGTCAAGCGTCTTCACGGTTCGCCTTCTTTTTATCGATCTGCCAGTTTTGCGTGGTGCTGCCCTTTTTATACCTCTGCGGCCGGGAGGATTCGACCCACCCACCACTTCGTTCAGAGCACCGATTCCAGCTTGTCTTAGTTTCCCGATTTACTTATTTTATTGTACTTATGCACAATGGCTAATCGTGACCGTGACAGTTTTACTGGTTGAGGAAGCCGGAGTACCCGGAGAGAACCACCGAGCATCGACGAGAAACTGTCAGCTCCTCAACATTTTAACTCTGTTCAAGCTCCGCTGAAGCAGGGTTACAGCGGTTGAAGACATGTGCACCATCGACGTGCAGTACGCCTGAGTACACGGCGTCATCGTACCCCAATGTAGTCAACCAGGATAAAGTGCCTTGCCCAGGGAAACAACATGGGTCGTCCCGGACGGGGATCGAACTCGGGACCTCCAACATAGAAGTCCAACAGTCTACCACTGAGCAACCGCGATCCTTAGTCTCCCGATAGCTGCCTGTTTCACATTTTTACCTCTGATGACATCTCCAGCAAATGCGGCTCCCTTTTTCAATAACTGTCTGCCCATGGTTTTGGCTGTCGTTTTCAATACGGGTAGGACTGCATTCTTTAGTCCTCCAAGTAAACTACCCAGCCCATGACCCATCTGTATTTGTGATCCCGAAAAAGCTGGCAGACCACTACCAGCCTGTTTCGTGTAATACTCTTCGTATAATTTAGCATTACAACAGTAAGGCATTTTTAAAAATAAAAATGCAAAGATCGGCGCTTTCTGAAATGTAGTGTCACTGTCACCTTCCCAAGTTCAAATGGCACTATGGCTCCTGTGTCGTTCCTTATATACATCAACACGCTGCTGAAATTCTTCCTTTAAACCGGTACATAGTGCACGTTTTCAAAAGTTTTGGAAATGATGTTTCCATATTTTTCTCTCACTTGTACGATGGGAAGTAACGGTACCTTAGTATCTCCCACTACCTGATCACGAACCATCACAATAGACGTAGATTGAATAGAATCATTGGTTGACATCGGCGACTCGAGAAGATTCAAAAGCTCCCGACTTGAACACACATTCGTTAAAACCCAATATGTTTTGCATAGTGGGACTCAGTGTGAGTACGACCCCATCTCGTACCTTGATTCGAACTTTACCAGTGACCTCGTCTAATTCAAACTCTATCTTATCGTGACGCGGTAGCAGCAATTCTTTAACACCATTGATGCTTCGTATCACATCGGAAGGTTCCGAATATCGACCTCTTTCAGAATGATCTGATAATGTTTTTTCGAAGTCCAGTACACTGTGAAAAAATTTCCTCGCCACGAATGTTAAACCAAGTGTTTGGATACTGGATCTCTGCCAAACCCACCTCCCATTCCCCCGAGTGGTTCACTTGTTGTGATAACTAGGTGGTGTACGTTGTCAGTGTGTTTTCGGGAAACACGTCCATAGAACTGTTACTTAGTAGGGTTAAATAAAACATCACGTTTTCTTAGTTGTAGGATTGGGCAATAAATAACCAAAAATACAACTTAGAAGAGCCGTCCACAACTTGCTGTCCGTATTTTCGAGAGTAAGGTTAATGATGCTAGTGATGATGATTATGTAAAGTATGATAATCTGGGAAATATTTGACCAAAACTTTTCAATCAAAGGCCACGATCCGTTCGGAATTCCCCCTCTTCCATTTTAGGGGAAACTGAGCTCGTTCACATCCTTTTATAGGCTAGCTGACTCTGATTGATCCATGAGTTGAACGATGCTGGATACCCCAACCACTTTACAAACAGTTCTCTCTTCATCACGCGACCACGTTTTTCGAGTACGTGTTCAATTTTATAAATGCTTTTTGGTGTGGCACGCTGAAGCTCTTCTGTGTAGAACTGTGTAGAAGGACCCTTTCAATACTTTCCAAGTATCGTCTTTTAGAACATAAGTGACGGGGTGACCTTTCTTGACAGACGCCACTGTCAATAATTCTTCTGTCCAATTAGGCAAGTAACCTTTTTCAAAACTTTTCTGGACTTTACTAATTCTCACCCTGTCACCCACTTTGAACTTTGGAGCCTTGTGTTTTATGGGGTCCCCATAAAGTTTCTGCCACACCTCTTCTTGATTTTCCAAACTCACGTCAACAGGGGGCATACCGATGCTGCGATGATGGGTGTTGTTACATGATTTCACCAAAGTTTGAAGTGGGGAAGTCAGTGTATCGTTATTTGTAAAATATTTCCACATTTTGGTCAAAGTTCTGTTAAATCTCTCAACTATGGAGCATTTTGTTTCAACGTTATGGGTCGTGAAAAATTCTACTTCTCGTTGTTTAAGAAATTTCTGGAATTTTGAATTCAAAAATTCTTTGCCTTCATCAGTTTGTAACTTTAAAGGTTTTCGACCTTGTTTGAAAATTTTAGCAAAAGCTTGCACTATGGAATCACCAAATTTATTTTGTAATGGCATCACCCACGCATATTTACTGAAAACATCGATACAAGTCAAAAGGAATTTTGTGTTTTTATTGTATTTACTGATATGCTTGTTAAATCAACTATTTCAGCTTGCCATTGTGCATCGATACCACTAACGATCACTTTCCTTCTTGGAAATGTGCGTCGGACGGGTTTGTGAAGGGTGTACGTGTCTTGGCCCTGCAACCATTTTACAACTTGCTTCGTCTTTTTCTTGGATGCTCTTTTTTCTTGGATGCTCTTCGAAGAGCATCCACACCACCAAAACTCCCAGGAACTTCGGGATCGTAATAAACGCTTTCCATTGGATTAATATTTCTACCACTTTGACGTACCGGGTACGAGCCTAGCTGTCACCTTTCTTTTATCATAGGGGTGGTTTGGGGCTTTTTCTCTACTACAGGTTCACGTCGCATAAAATCCCAACGTTCCCTGTGGCCCACATGCTCCTGAGGAATATTACTTTTTCTGAGGGCCTGTGCCAAAACTTCCCATCCTTTGGGTTGAAAAATCTTTCGCTTTCTCAAGTGATCGTTCAAGAGATCGGTTATGTTGGAAACTTCGACTGACTCGTCTCTGTGGACCAACTCTCCCCTTCTCATTCCATGACAGATTGGTACCTGCTTTAATGCGGTTCAGCAGCAGTTTGGCGTTTTTAATGGTTATTGGAACGGAGTCTATAACATCTTCGTCTCTAGTATCTTTCTCGAATTCGACCCTAATAGGGCGGGGGCCATGGCTTTTTCGCAAACTGTTAAAAATCTTTGCAGCATCTGATTGTAATGGGTTATCTTATCAGTTTCTGTAAGGTTATTCGAATCTAAAATTTCACACATTTCCCTGCCAAGAGAACTTGCCGCAATCTCATTGGGCTATTTGCTGATAGGGGCCTCCTGCAAACGTTCGAGCAACCTCGGTTCTACTAAGGCCATTTTTTTGCGTATTCCATCACAACTGTCCGAAAATACCTTTAGCCGCACCGAGTAACACAGGCGCTAACAAAGCACCTAAAAATCCTCTTTTTTGCAAAATTTGCTTCTTTTTTTTCTCGGACGTACCTTTCTTGCAATTGTTCTCACAAGTTTTTTGTGTCGAACTAATTTAACTTTGTGAGCATTACTCAAAGGTACGACACCTTTCACTATGTTTAAGGCACACTCACAAATACAATTCATCAAGTCTTTGTCGGCGTGTTTCAAGACAGAATTGACCACAGTGGGTTTTGATTTACTCAGGAGCTGGAGAATCGCGATGTTGCGGTGAAGACGGTCAGACATGATTTGGACTCGACGGCAGATTTGCACTCCCCTTTTATATCTTCCAGAAGTACACTTATTGGGTTTCTCCAGGAAATATTTGGGTTCTTAGTCTCTTGTGTTCGGGGGTGTCCTGTTTAAGATCTATTAAAAGGTAACCATATGGGAGAGATTGGCTTCGTCAAACACTTCTCGCAAAAATTTGGAATAACCAGGATACATCTGGGCTGCCAAGTGAGTGATCTGGGAACGATTCCTGTTTTTTTTTAATAAAATCATGTAATGACTATTGAGAGCCACAGTTCTATGAACTTTGTTTTTGTCAAATAAATTTTGTACGATATAATCACTAATTTTATGATGATGACTTCCTTTTGTAAACAACCGAGACATTCGCTCAACCACATCGAGCATCAATCATCTAAAATTACCAGACTGTCAGATTTTATTTCTTGAGGAAGACCCTCTACGAATTCTACTTGGGGCAAAGCATCATACAACGGTTGCCACTCACTATATAGAGAGTAATCAATTTGTTTTGATCGTTACAGTAAATAATTCATCGAGAGACGGGACGTGAGTAAATCACGAGGCCTAGCCCGAGTGATTTACGAAACAGTCCCGTCTCAAGATGAATTATTTACCGTAACGCTCAAAACAAATTGATTACTCTGTTTATTACATGACATTTGGAATAAAGAGGTCTTTTACTATAATAATTCAACCCAAACTATTGTCAGATATAATCCAATTTAGTGTAAACACGGAAACATTTCTAAAATTAGCAGGAAGGAAATACGAAATAGCCCTGTCTCGAGGCGAATTATATACCGTAACTTGCCGTAAGAATGGGTCACTCTCTTTAGTAAATGACATTTTAGACCAAAATGTCTTTCATTAAAAATAATTCAACACAAAATATTCGCAAATGCAACTCTGAAATACTTCTGAAATTAGCGCGTATGAATACATCACTTTCTGTGTCAAATCTTCGATTGGAAATGGCCCAGTTTTATTTTTGTGACTTTCGTTCGATATTTTACTATTTTATGTGGCGTTCCAGTCGCATTTGGGGAATGGCATTCAGCCATAAGATAAAACATTTCTATTTAGATTTTGTCAACTGTGAAAGGATTTTAAAAAATATTTAGATGGAAAATCCATTTTAATTAACTGATGTGGAACTGTAAAACAAAACATCAGCAAATCGGTGGGGGCGTGGCTTATATACGTCAGTCGTTCCAAAGTTACTATTGAAGTGACATAATTCACTCGTGACATTACCACTTTTTAATCAACATTAAATTCAATGCAAAACGAACTGAGGAATGTAATAAAACACCATATTATATGATTGGGAGTAAGAGTAAATAATTCTGCAATGTATTGGATGACTTTTTTCACAAATGATGATTTACCACTTCTTCCAGATATGAAGCACTGAAAGCTATATACAGTGAATCCGTATCCATTTCACATACCTCATAGTCACACCCATCTACGAGGGTATCGATGAAGTCGTAATAAAATTGAAGCATTTTCAGCTTTGCATACTGGTATACAAAAGACGGCGGCAAGTCCAGTGTGAAGCGCTTTTTGTTCATTTCCACCTCATAAAGGGTATCACTGAGGGGATTAAGAGTTCGGAATTATACATTATTTACTGCCCGGGTGGCCTCCTCGTCTGAACAATAACAGACGATACGAAACTTCTCTTTATTTATAACAGTTTTGCCATAGCCAGAATTACCTAGAAGTTTCATAGTATCTGCTTCAATGGCCTGATTTGGATCTCTGTCACCCTAGCGTCGCGCCTTGGAAACTTCATTCCCAAACCTTTGAAAACATGCTTTCGGCTGGTATCGCACAATCTGATAAATTTGCGTAACTTCCAGCCCATGCTGTATACACCATTGCATCAAAGGAGTGGTGAGTAATATTCTGTTTCCAAAATAACTGCTGATCAGCGTTTTCCGAGGCTGACTCAAAATGGTGTTTGTTTCAGCAAAAGCTCTCATATGATCGCCGATATCCATTTTGGTGATATTGATATTTTTGAATATCGACGTCATCTCTTCACAGTGCGACCTCAACTTATCTGTCACCTGAATATCACAGAGTACAAGTCCAAACAGTTCACCAGTTAAGATTTTTCTCATAAGTTCAGCTGTCATTTTTCTTCCAGTGCTGGTTGAATCGTGAAACCCATGCAAGAATGTTTGGAGAGTGAGATCTTTTCTCTTCATGTCTCTCCATTCACACTCGAAATTATCAAAAAGATTGTAACCGAGCTCTCGAATATATTTTGAGTTGGCTTCGGTTTCTTCGAACAATTCTTGCATGGGTTGTTTTCTGATTTCGTTATACAAAACGAAAGAACCATCTTTTTTCTTATTCAACCGGCACTCGTGACGTGCCAAAGGCAGCCATGAAACTTATAACAAGTCTGTGTGGTGGCGCACCATCCATCTACAGTACGTGGAGAGTGTATTATCACTAAATTACCCGCAGAGTAGACATTCCACCCAGGCAATAATTTCAAATTTGTTGCAAAGCATAACCAGCACCAGCAAAGTTTCATCCAATGGACCTCCGGGTTAAACCCGGAGGTCCATTGGCTGACACATTGCTTGTGTTTTTTTGTCGATATGTATACAATTTGAAAGTTATAGCTTGGGTGATAACTCCACTCCGCGGGTGATTTAGTTACAATCCACTCTCCACGTACTGTACAGGCAAACGTCTTCTGCCAATACGTTTTTCAACGCTGTTGAACTGGTGACGAAGCTTCACACCGTCTCTTGCCACAATAAACTCGAGCCATTGTTCCGCCATTCTCCCGTACTTGTGGTCATACTCGGGTTGAAAACCATTTTATTCCCTTCGCCGCACGTACCAACCGGTTGGCATATCCTGTGTCAACGACCACAAGTACAGGGCACTGGCGTCGTACCCAATAACACAGGCACACACTTTTGCTTCGTCATCGAAGTTGCTTTCCTCAAAAAGGTAGTATCTTTTTCTTGGTAACGATTAAAAATGATAGATGGTCCACCAACAATATAGTCTTTCACCAGATAATGTGAATCTTTATTCTTTTCATCAAAAAGCGTGAAAAAGACCTCGTTTTCTACAGTGCTAAAAAAATATTTCAACGTCAACCCCGGGACGCTTATACCATCCTTGAACATGTCAATGCTTCTTTCTCTATAAAAAGCACACTGCTTTTCAACAGCTTCAAGAAATGGCTTAACATCCCGGTTGTTATACCACGTCAGAAAATCACTTAAGGTGGTCATACCATTCTCTTTCCACATCTTTGGTGGCTGAACAATCAAAAGCTTTTAGAAATTTGTCATAACTGAAGCCAGGTGCCAGATAATTTGTAATGTCAAGAAGTTTAAATGAGTCCGTTTTCACACACATGATGTTGTTTCATTTTTCGACAACAAATTTTACTGGACTCTTCAATTTCAGGAAAGACATAAACTCACGTTTAATCACATTTATGACATACTTTTCCGAACTGAAACCCAACACAGGTAATTCCATCATGTAGCGATGGAGTTCTTCCTCCAACTTCTCCAGTGGGTGAGGTTTGGAATTTTCCTCCTCCGCAGTAGATTGTTCTAGTTCTTTCATATCTCTAATTTTTGCAGGAGGGCAGTCATTGTATAAAAATGAAGCTGTTGCATTCTGTGATAGCTCTCTGTCGACAATGCCGCTAAATAGGTAAACATTTCATTTACCAAGTCCTGCGGCTCCCCTTTTGTCACGAAACATTGTGGTTCATCAAAACCTCGGATGTTACTGCACACACTCACACTGAGTGGTTTGTGTTCTGCTTCCCAGGTTAATTTTTCACTATTTACAGGCAACGTCGATTTATCAAAATACGACTTAAAGTCGTAAGTTGCCATGTAGGGGACAAAACGATCCTCCGGTGGTACCACGATCTCCTCATCCTTTAACTTTTCAAAAAGTGTCTGGGGGACGTCGTACACTCCACCAGGATATCCGTAACTAACATCTTCCGTACAGGTTGTTTTATGCTTTTTTAGGAGGCGATGTGACTTCCACAATTTGCCACATTTCCTACATGAAAACGACTTACAATAGTCGTCGATACTTTGTATGTTGGACAAAAGATTTTTGAACACATTCACATGCATGGTCTCAGGGTATCGGCGATGTGAGCGCTGAACCACATCAGCAACAACACCATCATCGTCATCATTTTCCACAAGTTGGTGCACCTTTATGTTCACTTCGAAGTGTTTTTCAACTTGGGATATTTCCTGTAGGCTCACACAACCGAAATCTGTCTTAACATCCGTATATTTAAGGAACAAGGCACCAGTGGTTGTATTCAGATTTTGGCACGTAAAACCACTCCACAATGCCAGACATCTGAACAGACATAAATTATCATCATAAATGAAATTGTGGTTCTCGTCTTTTTCAAAAGCCACAATGGCTTTGTTGTTCAAGATGAAATCTGGCAACTCGACTTCACCAGCACCAATTGGGTGATTCTTAATCTTCGTAATGAAGAAGGTGACATTTGTTAAACGGTGGACCACCTATTTAAAGTTTGGGCTTTGCTGCCTAGCCCACTCAAGAATATCTTCTTGGTAAATATTTTCTAGAAACTTTTCAAAGTCTTCCTGGTTACATACCAAGTGTGGCGAAGTCAAAAAAAAACCCGAGAATTATTCTGTGAGGCATGATAATACCTCAGCACTCCAGTCTCATTATTTCGGAGCACAAAACCATAACTCAAATTTATTTTAAATCTCCATCACTGTGATTCGAAGATGGTGGTTTTGAGCTCTGAATTAAAGTCGGATAAACCCATCAGTCTATAATTGTATAAATCTTGTACCCGTCTGTTTACAGCATGGTGTGTTCTAATAGAACCCCAAGACTCCCGGTACAAGTGTACCAATTCAGTGTCCTCATCAGTTTCTATAAGACTGGCATCAAAGTTTTCGGGGTCAATATCAAATGAGACCGTGTTTTCAGTTGGTCTCATTTTTTTTTACCCCAAACACAGGTTTGGTCGCTGCTTTCCTTTTAACAGATACAGAACGGTGTGTAGAACTTCTGTGCCTGTTAAAACGTAGGAGTTAAATTCCTGACCGCAATTCATACAGATCCATGAATCACCACACTTTTTCAAATGGTTTTGCAGATTCTCCAGTCTTGTAAAAAATTTTGTGCAGTATGTGCAAGAATGATTTTTTCTACCTTGGTACACTGTACGTACATGCCTATTTCTGTTGCACTGATCGGTAAAACGTTTACCGCATTCTTCACAGTAAAATGACGGCATGATTACAATCCGAATCAGTGCAAAAATACAGATTGGTGGTACTTTGACCGCTCCTGGCTTCAACACACTTCACAGATCTGCAACTACTTTGAGCACTACTGGCTTCAACACACTTCACAGATTTGAGCGCTCCTGGCTTCAACACATTTCACAGATCTGCAACTAATTTGAGGACTACTGGCTTCAACACAATGTACAGACCTATAACTTTAAGGACTACTGGCTTTAAGATTTCGTCGTCTGACTTTTTATGCAGAGCAACTCACAGTTGAGCGAGAGATCCAGACCCGAAAATCTGAATACTATTCGGAGTTGGTCACCGGTATTTATACTTTGTTTGGGGGGGGGGGGGGAACTGAGCTGAAATTTCTCGCAATCTTATTGGTTCTTCAAAAGAGCTATCAAAAAGGTAAACAATCCTGCAATCTGGTTGGTCATCTCGCTATTAGAGTTGGAATCTTGATCCCCAAAGCGCCTCAAATGTGTTTTCGACTGTACATAAAAATTAAAAAAGTAAATATTTTTCGGGATATTTCAACATGGAAAGTGATATTAAAAAATAAAATAAAGTGCCTAAAATAAATTTTGTAAAGAAAATTATTGTTAATTTAATTTTTAAATGTGATTTTACAGATTTGAAGTGGAAATAATGCTGCGTATTCGGCGTGCCGATCAGGACTGACAGTAGTGAAGCAGAATGGGGTAGGCTGATCTGCTTACATAAAAAGTATGATGAAATGAGAATATTATATAAAAATATACTTAGAATAATTGTCGACGTGTGATTACTCCTGGCAATGTGACTTTCAGTTCAAGCGTAGGTTTTTGCGTCCTTCCTGGCTGAAGTCTATGAAACAAGAGGGAGATTCACCCCTTTCTTCCAATCGCATGGGACCAAACAGCCATGTGACTTCCGGGAATCCCCCGATGTCTAGGACGTTCCAGAACAGAGGCGGAATTATTCCACTTCCACTCTGTACCGGAACACTGTTTCAAATGACGCCTTGCAAATAATATGCCAATTCTACAACACTCTCCCCCGTTTTATTTGAAAAAGTCCTCGGTCATGATGCCCAGGAGATGCCACAATGGGGACTCCAGACAACCAGAAATTACTCCACGCTATCCAGAATAGAGAGTGGATATTAACTGCACCAATAAAGCTTCAGTCAACCCCTAAAGCCAAAAAGGTTGACTCCAAATTTTGAATTATGAGAGGGATCCAAGATCCCTAAAGTCCCTCCAAAACCCAATTTTGAAACTGACATCCCCTCCATGGCTGAGAAAACCCCGGCTGTTGACAAGAGTCAGTTAAACACTTTTATCGATCCATATTCTGTTGTGGCCACTGTGTGCCAATTTCTGGTGCAACCAAGGATACTGACAAATCATCCCGGTACCCTGCACCTCTTAAAGCAGTTGCCTACGACGGGACATCCTAAGAAAGAAGCCGGATTGCAAACAACCAGCGAACATTCCTGTTTGTATAGGCCAATAACTCCTCCAATGGTTCCTGCCTAATTTCCGCAACCACTCTGGCCACTTCGCCAAAATGCTTGGCGTTGACGGCCCATGCACCATACCAAAATAGGGGGCATCGGTCTCCAAAAGCAGCCGATTTCTTGGAATACTTTTGAGACCTGCCCTCTGCACCACTGCTAACCTCGGGCAACCTCCATTTATACTGAAGTAGGTGTTCGGCCTGTGGAACTCCCAGGCCTTCGCCAATCTTTTAGGTCCCTTGAAGCAATGGATATGCAAGGGCTGATCCTCATTTGTGCAACCTAGCACGTGACTGAGGGCCGTATATCCCGCAGTAAGGTCCATAGAGTCACCCTTTGGCCCCCAAATGTGCAAGATAATTGGCTTCCCCAGGTGCCTTACCCTGGACAGGAGGTCACGGAACGTTTTGTCTTGCGCTACCTCCTCTTTAGCCCCTCTAGTGAGGGTTCGGTCAATCCCTATTTCCCCCACTGCAGTTACATTTGGGTCCCGAGCCAGTTGCTCAAACCTGAAAAGAACTCCGGGCTGGTTCAACTGGTCATATTTACTCGGGTGTACCCCGACAGCCGCCTTCCAGTTCGGGCTACTACTGATCCCGACTGGGTAATCCTCTGGGTCACATGCGATGTCAACCCCGCCTACCGTTCTAATCACGTATGGTTCTTGCGGTCTGTCGAAAACTCCTGACCCTATTATTTGTCCTCCTTGGAAGATCCCACGACCACCAAAAGTTCGTTGGATGCGATTTGATTGAAAGTGGGAGTCAATTCCCTCCAACACTCTCTTCGCCGCCCCGGGCCAGAGGAACTATCCCCTAAACCCATCAGAGACCCCAGCAAATCTAACTGGGTCTGCACAGGCTTCATTTTCCCAAACCCTGGGGGGGGGGGGGGGGGTGGATTCCCTGGGCCAGTCTGGGCGGTGTGGGTTTCCTCTTTATCTGGCGCGTCCCCCGGGCAGGTGTGGGCCAATTGCGCCACTATCATCCTAGCCGTAGGGTCAGTTTCCTCCTTGGGCTCCGATGCCGTCCTTTTTCCATTGACCTTCTGCTTGGGCCGGGCACCTCTTCTACCCGTAGTCACTACCGGTATGGGGAAGGATTCCGCTGCCTCCAGATCTTCCTTTGACCTTTTATCTCCCACTACTCCCGGGGTTGCTGCAGTAGCAGGCTGAATGCTCTGGCTTGGCCTTCCTGTGGCCTTTTTACTAGCAGCGGTCCTTTTTTTGGTCCATTGAACGCAGTCGTTCCGCCTCACTCAGGCCGGACTTATCGCCCGCCTTGAAGGCATCCTCGACTAGAAAAGCCGCTACCAACGAACTCTCATCCTGTTCTGGCAGAAGACCGGGGAAAATCTCCCGGCGAGCTTCCTGAATTTCCTCCTCCGGAATCTTTCCCCTCCGACGTTGGAGCCTCCGTATCTGAACCTGCCACAGTTCACATCGGGAAACAAGAATTTTGTCCCGGCACTCTTGGCCCAAAAGGTTAAGAGCCTGAATCAAAACTCTATGGTGGATCAAACACGCCACGGAATTGATTCTGGGAGCAATGGCAAATCCGGCCAAGGATCTGGGCATTCCCAAGTCCTGGCATACGCGGAAATACTCTCTTGCATTTCCTCGGATACGGCTGAATCACATGGTACAACATGCCGATTAGGATGTGCGTTTAGGAAAAACTGGAGCTTCTCCAGGCGTTCCACCTCACTAGCCCTAAGGTCTCCTACTGGAACCAATTCCTGGGCAATGACCAGAAGGTCCCAATGGGCCCGCTTCCGGCACTCCTTCGGCATAGGTCCCATTCCAGAATGCGGGGTCTAGAAATGGGTGGGCAGGTGACCGTTGAGGTGTACCTGAAGCTTCGACTGCACTTTTACATCGCACCCCTTGAGAGGGCACAATTTGGCGTCGACATCCGTCAGCTCGCTTGCCTCACTCTGCGTCCCCACTGCTGGCTTCCCGTTGAGGTGAGGTCTTCCCTTCCCAATTCTTCTTCCCAACATTGCCGGTGGCACCAGCCACATGTGCCTCCGTGTTGCCCTGGCCAGTAGCCGATGTCTTCCCAGCCACTGCTATGGTTGTTGCAGAACTTGGTCCGGTAAAACTTACCATCTTCACCCCAATCACCTCGTCACCTTTTGGCCGATCACCAACTCCCCTCGTGGTCTCGAGTGCGGGGGAACCCCTAGCATCTCGAATCGCTCTTCTTCCAGGTGAGCCCTTGGAATCGGTTTGACGGATATCCCTGGTGACTGGAGTCCGCTCTGGTGACTTGTCTAGTCTTTTTATATTCCCCTTTTGGCCCATGGATTCCTGAGCCAAATGTTCTTTAGCCCAGTCGTCCCAAGGCCAGTTCTCCCTAGCCAGGGAGGTCACCACCGATCTCCATTTCCGGAGACCGTGTCCTGAGCCAGTTGGTACTGGCCAAGAAACACCATCTGCAGCTCCTCTCTAGTCCAGGAGGACGACATTACTTTAGCCATGGAATCTGGAGCAGAACGCCACAATTTTTTTCGCGGCTGTCGCCTCCTCCAGTTTCTACTCAACCAATGTCCTGGGTCCCATTCTGGTTTTGTGGTCCCAGTCTGCCCGATCATCAGACTGGGTTTGAGCCTGCAAGGATCCCCCGGCTGGCTCAGCCGCCTTAGCTGGCAAGGACTTCTCCAGCTCCAGATGAGACACTTTGGGGGAAACATCCTGAACAGCTTCCCCCGAAGCTTCTGCTTGCGACCGATCCGGAGGGTAGTCCCGCGGATGGGTCCAAATCCTCCAATACTCCGGCTCCGGGATTGTCAATAATTCTAATGGATCCTCTGAGGTTTAGGGCTGTGTTGGTGTTTCACCCAGAACTTCTCGCCGCTCTCCCATCTCCATCTCTTTATGACTCCATGTTTCTTCCATGCTTAAGTATCTGAAACGCAGGAGACTAACATTTAGGAAAACGGTACTCCTCAACTTGTTCTGCCTCCTCAGGGGTTATATTCACGCATTTGCCATGATACCAATCAAGGCAAAAATTGCACTGTATCATAAACCCATGAGATGCTTTCCAACATAGGCAGAACACTGTAGAGGGCTTAAGAATCGTCACAACGCCCGTTTCCCTAAAACTCTCGAGACATTTCATCACCCATGGCGGCAACACATGATCGTTGCATGCCTTTAACCGGTCATGGTGAACAACATTTACTGATGTCTTAAACTGGACTTTATATAAATATGGCGTGATAACTTACGCAACAATGTCAGGACCTTTCCAATATGGGGATAATTTACGATTCTTACCTTTTTTATTACCGTATCCAGCAAGTACACTGGATCCCCTACTTTATAGGCACGCTTCACCGCGGTCAGATCGTAATCACGCTTCGTGAGTTCACATGTGGTTTTTAATTTAGTCCTGGCTACCTCGTAAGCTCGTTTAACCTCGCCTTACAGATCTAAGACGTACTGCGATACGCCCTTTCGTGGTTTACTTTCCCCTTTAAACTCACAAACTAGGCCAGAGGGCTGATTCACCTCCCTTCGCTGCATTAGCTTATTGGGGGTAAATCCGGTTTGTCGAAGAAATGATGACCTGATCGCTCCGGCCAACTGAGGTAAAAACCTATCCCAGCCTTTTTGACTCTTGTCCACGAAACACCTCACCGCATTCATCAGGATTCGGTTTTGCCTCTCCACTTGGCCATTCGAAGAAGGCCTATACGGAGTTGTCCTCGCTTTGTGAATGCAGAGCAGTTCACACATATCATAAAAAGCTTGCTTTCGAAACATGAGCCCTGATCGGTGAATATTTGGAGCGGACAGCCGAATCGCGCAAAAAACTCATTTACGGACGCAGCAGCTGTTGTCTCGGCCGTTTGGTAAGGGAGCGGACTACACTCCACCCACTTCGTAAATTGAGCAGTCATCATCAGTATGTATTTTGTTTCCTAAATTACTTAAGGGCAAGAGTCCCAAGAAGTCGAGACGTACCATTTCCATGGGAACTCCCTCATGGAAAGTGGTCAAGTCATACTTGGCCTTTCGGTTGGGTTTCTTTCCTTGATTACATTTAGGGCAGGCTGCAACAAACGAGTTAATGTCCTGCGTCATTCCGTACCAATAGAACTCCGTCCTTACTCGTTCGCCTGTCCTGTCCTTGCCATGATGACCCGATGCTGGTATGTCATGGGCTAAGGTTAGCACTTCGGTGGAGAATTTTCCCGGAAGAACTGAAACCTTATCCCCAGTCTTCCTAACTTTGTACAAACAGTCGTTGTCAAGAACGAACTGTTTCTTATTTGTCCACATGTATTTGGTAGCTGCGCTAGCGAGGAACGGCTCTCCTTGGCTTGGTTCAGTATTACTCTCCAACCACAATATGATAGGAGCTGTGTCAGGGTCATTTCGCTGAAATTCACGCAGCTCATCTAGCGTACATACATCGGTCAAATTTATCGCATCACTATTGGTCGATGTCGATCCGGTTTGGTATACTGTTATCACGTCTATTGGATAAGCCAATCTAAGCTGTGAGTGAGTCCATCCCGTTTCTGGGAAAACAAAACCTTGACATGGTTGATCGTCAAGGTATTCCTCCCCGGTCTCTTGGCAAATACCAGTTTTGCATGATGGGTCGTCCATCCAGTCTTCTCTGGGTTCCCTGAGGTGTGAGATTTAACTGTATAGACGAGACGAGGCAACCCACTTACCATCGTTTTAATTATGTGCCCCACCACCCCCCCCCCCCCTCCAGGGTCTTGGGGGTTCCCCTCGGTCTCCGGTGTCAGAATCACCTCAACGTCGGAGTGTCTGTCCTGGTGGTCTGAATCGTCCGAGCGTTTAGGAGCAACCTTCTCGCCTGTTTCGTCACCTGGGGGCACGTCCGGTTCAAATGCTACCTCACTGATTTTGGCATTTCTGTGTCGTTTGTCGTCCCCATCAAACTTGGGCCAGCGGCACTATGTCATCGACCTCGTCCTCAAATTTTGTCCAGGACTTGTGGAGTCGTTGACAGTAATTACACCCCACAAGGCAAATAATTTGGTTCACTGCCTACAGTATTCCGCGGGCATGTGTCCCCAACCGGAATTCTTTATACTGCGTCGGCGTTCGCGTGTTTTAGTCATGTTATATTGACTGAGCTCCTCCACCCACCTGGCCAATTGACCCTGCGGCTCGCGGAACCCCATCAGCCAGCGTAGACTACTGTGGTTCGTCCTGACTACAAATGGTTGGCCTAAAAGGTAGTTTCTAAACTGCATTGTAAATCGCAGCACTGCCAACACTTCTTTCCTTGTCGTACATTACCGAGTTTGTTGAGGTGTCAAAACAAAACTACCGTATGCTACGACGCTTTCGTTTTCTTCTTGAATCTGTGACAATTCAGCTCCGGTCGCGAAATTTGACGCGTCTGTGTCTAAGACAAAAATATCCGTTTGATTTGGTGTGGTCAACAGGGGTGGTGATATTAGGACTTCCGTGAGGGCCTCAAACGCTACCTGTTGATCCTCAGTCCACTTAAACTTAGCTTTCCCGGTAAGGGCATAAAGTGGTCTACCCTGGGTTAAAAGGCCCGATGGTAATTCACAAGGCCACAAACGCTCTCCACTTCCAGAGTTGTAGTGGGAATGGGCCAGTTCTTAACAACCTTCGTGGACTCCTCACTCATTTGTATACCATACCTACTGATTATTCGGCCCAAGAACTCAATGCGCTGCTGGAAAAACTCGCACTTCTTGGGTTTCAGTTTGAGGTCATATTGCCGAAATCTCTGAAGAACTTTCCAGAGATTTCCAAGATGATCCCGAACCGATAAACCACCTATCACCACGTCATCCATGTAGGACAAGGCTATTGACCAATTCAACCCCTGGAGCACCAAGTTAATGACCCGTGACCAGGTATAAGGGGATCCCGAAAAGCCGAAAGGCATCTTTTTGAACTCCCAACTCCCGTACTTCGTACTGAATGCAGTTTTCTCTCTGTCTTCCTCTTTCACCGAAACTTGGTGGTACGCACTCATACAATCTGCCTTTCCGAATCACAAGTTTTCTGACAACGCATCCATGCACTCATCCGCACGAGGAAGGGGATACACTTCCTTTCGCGTGACTGCATTCAACCGCCGATAATCGACACACCAGCTTACAGTTTTGTCGCGTTTCCTCACGAGTACTGGGGGTGAGGCCCATTTTGTCATGCTGGGCTGGATTACCCCGGCCTCCAACATTTTCTTAAGGTGGGCCTCCTCCTCGTCAACAAAACACATGGGTGTTCTCCTCATTTGTTGGCGCAAGGGTGTGGAGGTACCTGTATCTATGCTGTGTTGAAGTTCTTTGAAATGCCCAGGGTCATAATTATTCTTGGCGAATACGTCCTGGTATTCAACCAAAAGAGCGACCAATTCCTCCGTTTCAGATTTATTTAACAGCTTGGACGAGCGCTCGTATAAATCTGTCAAATATGGTGGAATACTTGGCGGATTTTCCAATTTCGATTTGTGGTCATGAGACTGCTCGAACTCTTGATGCGGAGTCGCTCTGTGCATCCCAGGAAACTCCACTTCATCAATCAAAATTTGCATTAGGTCGGCGGCAGCTTGCTCAAAGGTTTCTCCATTATTATTGTCGGCATCATCACCAGCCCCTGGGCCCGACCCTATGTCTAACACAGAATCCACCCCATGGGCTTCAGGAATTACTTGGGACTTATTTAATGACAGGCTGTGGTTGTTTACATTAAACACGCATGCGACCGGTTCAGATTGTTTAGAATGAACGGAGCGTAGACTTAACATCGGTTCTGATTGAACTGGTTCAGTTATAAAATCTGTAGCTAATAGTGACGGTTCCATTGTGCATCGCAACATGGCCACCGAGTTGGCAGGAATTGTGGTGTCTTCACACAGCAGCACCTTGGCCACTTTTTGCTGATCTGGAGTTTCTTTGTTTTTAATTTCAGCGGCTGGCTCGGCATCCGACGTCTTTGCGTCACCGGCACAGTCCAGTTCACCTGCAGTTACTGCGTGTTTGACTAAGCTGGCCAGGGGAGTTACTCCCTGGTCACGTATATTTCCTGACACCTCTAACTCACTTTCTTCTGGCTTTTCAATCAATTTTATGTGTTCTGCCGGCACTTTTGGAACCACCCAGTCCCCCAGAAAGAGTAACTCCTCCCTGAAGTAGATGTGTCAGTTATGTTTAGCCAGAAAATCACATCCCAGCAGAACCGAATCACTTATCGGTGCCACGTATAGGCACTAGTTAAAATTTTTATCGCCTATTTTAATTTCTATCGGTCCGACATAATGGCCTTTCATTCTACTCCCTCGTTCCGCCGTTTGAAAGTGGATTTTCTATTATCGGTGGAGCTGGACTCAGTTTTCTGAACAATTCGTCAGATATTACTGTCACCATTGCTCCTGAATCCACGGTTGCAGTTGTCTCCAGTTTCCCTACCTGGAGCGCAATTTCGAAAGAGGGTCTACAGTGCTGAATCGTTATCAGAGGTTCCTCCTCTGAATCCCCAGCTGTAACCTGTCGCCTGCGGTCTTCTAAAGGTTTACGAGTCGAAATCCGACCCCGCGAGTTCGGCCCTACTCGTTTGACGTCCGGGCTGAAAAACCTTACTCTCCAGTCCGTGACCGTTTTATTGTTGGGTCTCCTCGATGGGCACTTATTTTGAAAGTGTCCGTAGCCTCCGCAAGAATAACACTGTGTCCTGTTGGGGGAAGGAGAACTCGACATGGGGCGCCCCCGGGCCTTGGCCTCTTTTCTCTCATTCGAGGGTTCTGGGGGCTTATTCCCCTTCTTCAGGAAGGTCGCCATCATGGTAGTAAGCTTGATTAGCTCCTCCTGAGTTTTGGCGCCTTGCTCCTGAACTTTCCCCAACTCATTTTTCATAACGAATTGGTAGACTTTCATGCCGCTAATTTCGTTCACGTAATTCATAAACTTCGGAGGAGGAGATCGTTGTCGGTCTCTTTCGGTTTTATTGGACTCCGCCTTATCTCGTTCCTCACGCTCACGCTGGGTGGTTCTTCCACGCCCGACGCGTTTGAAAAATCTGACTTGAGGAAATCCTTCCTCCTCAGAGTCCTCCGAATACGGACTTAATTCTCGCAGCTCGCGGCGCGGCCTGTCGACTTTCTGTCCATACATTGCTGTTTGGTTGTTCTGATACCATCGAACTTTATTAATTGCGTTCTCAATTGTTGTCGGACCTTGATTTATTGCCGCGTCCCCAACCTGTATACCCCCTACCACCGTGACAGAAACGGATGATTGCCTGCTCCATACTGAACTTAACTGGGCAATCCCTGAAAGGTCTATTGGCAAGGGCTAGGACTGTATCAACCTATTCCTCTAAAGACGCCTTTGGTCCATGTTTAGCCTGTTGGAATTGCAATTGAGCAGTTTGAGGCAAATCATGGAAGCCGAACCGACCTTCCATGCCCTGCATCAATTCCCCGAACCTGAAATAAAGACACTTTTTGTCTGCATCCTCAGTGACTTCCTCATACTGAAGCCAATCCTGGAATCTTTTTTATAGAGATGCCAATGTTCGAAGCCTTCGTAAGACATTGACTTGGGCGCTTGTATTTTTCGTTTGTACTCCTGTCGATTTTCGTGGTTTGTCTATCCGGGAGCCATCCGGTACCCCATCCCACCCTGCTGGCTTTGCACCGGCAGAGCTGCTTGGGGGACCGGTTGACTATATGGAATCATAAAAGGGGTCGACTGCAATGCAGGATTTTGGGACCCCATGATACACTGTGGGTCCAGTCCTGACGGGGCAGTTCGGACCACCTGACTGGGCTGAGCAGTAAACATTTGTGCTCGTAGAGTCGATCAATTTTGATCTGCCTGCTGAAACACATTTACTATGGGAGGCCCTTGATCATACCCCTGGTATTGGCCAACTGACTGTCCCACACTAGGCTCCCCCCGAGGGTGGCATCCGTGGCATTACGGCCTGAACCCCTGCTGGTGTACTGCTAGCTGGTCTCTGTACCCCACCTGGCGAGCTACCAAAGGCAGGGTCAATTACTCGCCCACTTTCTCCAACCATACCAGCTTCCGCCCATGCTTGCACTCTCTGCAAAAATTGAGACTCACTTTCTGTAGCCATTTGTGTGGGAAAACTTTCCACTCGCTGGGTGATAGCCCTGCCTGCACTGATCGCACCGGATTCTGCAGACAGGTTAGCCCTTAAAACATAATAGTACTCACCCCTGCTCACATACCTCGCCCCCATGTGACCTTCCATCACCGTCGGCTTATTCACCACCCTCGCACTTTCACGCCCATACTGCCCACACACATTCATTCCCTGTGCTCGGTTTGGAACAGGGTATTCACCCACTGAATTAATAAACACAGGCATGGACATGCCCGAACTCACCATGCTAGGTTGTGGTATGGTACTATAGGATCTAGGGTCCCTACAACTTCTGTCCCGATTTCCTTCCCATACTTTGAAATTATCTATTTCTGGTCACATCCCCTCCGTGCCCCACCCTGGGGAAGGGGGGGTTGGAGAGATTATGCCCATCGCTCCCACTAAACTGTGATTGGCTCCCATACTCCTGGTGTAACCTATAAACCCCTGTTATGGCCTTGGGTTCAAAACTGGTAGGGTGTTGACCACCTCCTCTGCTCCCCACCTGCCTGTCACCACCATACTGCGAACTAGGCATAGCATTCTCAACCTGGCCTCTCTGCGGCGCTCCAAGGAAATCAGATCTAACAAAATCAACCATTTTTTCTTTTCCTCCTCTTGACCACTCCGGTCCACTGGCCCTGTATTGCCCCAACCCAGGCTTGCCCCCAGTGATTCAACCGGCTGCATTCACTGAGGTTGTACTTCCCCTTTGGGGACCGCACCTCCCATACACAAATCAAAGGTGGGTAACAATGTCCTATTTTCCAATGGGGTATGAGGTCTCCCTGTAGAAGGGGAATATACACCCATTATGGACCTCTCTGAATTATAGTGGTCACTCTTGTTTTGCACAATTTTGTCAATTCCCGTATGGGGTGGAGTGAGTACCCCGGGACTTCCCCCGGGTGCCTCCACCCCAGGAGGTGTCGCTTCAGTTATGCGACCTATTTCCGCATTGTTGTTAACCTTAACATTGGGTGGGGGTAAGGAAAAATGCATGCATTCCCACGGTTTCTGGAACCCCTAAAATGCGGTAGATTAAAGAGATCCTCTCTGGAGAGGGGCCCCAACCTAGTTTACCGCTCAATAATTGCCAACGCAATCTTGGGTCCAATATTGGGAATCAGTTGCAACTCCTCGAAACTAGCAGAGTTAACTTTGATCGTCGTCATCTGTATAGTGTAGGGTGTGATAAAATCTTCAGAGATTCTCTTCAAAGTGTCTTTAAAAACTTCCGAAAACCCACACGACTGGGCACTGTTTTTCCTAACCACTACAATCTTCTCAATTTGAATTAGTACAACAAAAGTATCTATCAGTCCCGACAACGGACAACGGATAGCACACAACTCAACGGTGTGAAACAACACACCTCAACAAATAATCAAGGTCAATGACACGGACTACCCTGTCACACTCAAAACCTCCGCTTACCAAGACTTACGGTAATGAGCCTGTGTGTGATCGCAATCAGCACACAAATGCCAGAGAACTATGGAAATTCAAACTACTGGCTGACTACCCTGTCAGACTTCGAAAACTTGTGTACGACCGCAGTCAATACACAAATGATAATTCACAATTCGCAAGTACAAGGTCAAACTGTATATGCAGTCTACGTGGAGACGACAGCCACAGAGAAATCAAACACTTCAAAAATATGTCAAGGCTGAATCTGTAGCACCGCAGCACCACAGCCTCAACACGAAAAATTCCAAATCACAATAAATGCCAAAAATGTAATGAAACTCGTAACCGCAGCCTCGTTGCAGACCACGGCCACGACAAGAAAAAAATTCACAACTTATTCACTGTATCTGTGAGCCACGACACCAAAGCGACAGCAGAAATGCAAAATATATGAAAATGCCAACAAAATATTCCTTGTAGTTCCGAAAACCACAGCACTAACACACTTTGTAATCTGGTATCTGCGAATTATCAATCCGCAGCCGCCAACAAATTCCCAAAGGTATCTGCGGATCACAAACCGCAGCCACCACCCAATTTCAAAACTGAATGAGCAAAGTTTTGAAAAATATCAAACTGTCTCCGAAATCCAATGAATGCGGCCACAACCCAGAAAAATACAACAAATTTTTCATGAAAAAGTTAAAAAACATCAATTTAAACAAATTTCCGAATTTAAATATGGTGGCACCAAAATTTACTGAGATGCTACACCTCAGTAACAAATATCAAAAAATAAACAAACAATTCACAAAAAAGCTGAAAAATTTTCACGTAAGTGGTTGGGTCATTCACCCAACAGCCTACATGAAAAAGAAAAATAAGTAAATCAAGTCACCTCAACGGCGATGGCGACGGATTAAGCCCCAGCCATCACCGAAATGTAACCTGAGCCTCGTGACCGAGGCGGAAAACAAAAAGTTTAGAAACTTCAAAAACCTCCCCCAAACTGGTTCAAAGTCGGCGACGCCAATGAAGCAGAATGGGGTTGGCTGATCTGTTTACAGAAAAATTATTATGAAATGAGATTAGAAAATATTAATGTTTTCTTGTGAACACCGGGATTTATCTCATGAGTGAGTGAGAGAATTCGCATTTTCATTCGCAGCAAGCTGCTCGTGAAAATACGAATTCTCTCACACACTCAGGGCCGGCGGAACAAGGGGCGACGGGGGCGGTCGCCCCCCCCTTGCCCTCGCCCACGGGGGCGAGCTGGGGCGAAAGTGTCCGAAAATAAAAAAAATAGCATTGTTATTGATCAACCATCAGAAAAAAACAGGATCATACTGATCAGCCTATTATTCAGTTGTATCTTTGAATAACCAATTATCCGGTATGGATGTATATGTATACATTAATTGCCCATGGGCATGGCATTCAAGGGATAGTAGGCCTACGTATCAGCAAATTTTGCCTACCTGCTCAGCCTGACTGTTTTATTAGTGAGATGGCCAAAAGCCGAGTTTGTCGACAACAAAACTGGTTCGAAGCCTATGGCACTAGATAATCTGAGACTTATACTAGCACCGAGAGCGGGTAGGTAAACAGGGCAACTGTCCCAGGGTCCGGCCACCGGCTGTAAAAAAAACATTTTTGCTATTATAAAATACAAGAGGAATTTCAGGCCAACGGCCACCAGAATGCACAATTTGAGAGCTCCATTAAAAAAAATTCCTGGAGGAACAACCCCTCCACCCCCCCCCCCCCCCATCTAACACCTCGTGCCTTCGGTGCAGATGCCTTGGGCATCTGAGGCGTCCCCTCCTAATTTTTAGGCGATATACGTGCACTTGCCCTCATCAGAAAGTTTCGCCCCCCCCCCCCCCTTGCCCTTTGCTGCTTCCGCCGGCCCTGCAGACACTCATGAGATAAATCCCGGTATTCACAAGAAAACATTAGATATCCTCTATATGTTTGCCCATTTTCAACTAATCAAACACAACAATAGATTTCCTGTCCTAATTGTGTTATCTTGCATATTTTCTTTTCACAAAAATAGTTTATGAAACACTTTTGGGACCATAAAGTAAACAATTGCTAGAATGAGACTATTGTTTTTATTTTATGACCCAACTGCATAGTAAAGCTATTCCACATGCAGAAAATTTAAGTAAAATGTATAGAGAATATCAAATGTTTTCTTGTGAATACCGGGATTTATCGCATGAGTGAGTGAGAGAATTTGGATTTTCACGAGCAGCTTGCTGCTCGTGAAAATACAAATTCTCTCACGCACGAATGAGATTAATCCCGGTATTCACAAGAACACATTAGATTTTCTTTTTATTATACCCCTTTCATTTGAAGCTTCAACTGAAACGATCCAAACCGACGCCTATACCACGCAGGAAATCTGTTCACACAATCAGCTGATCGCTGTTTACGCTGACACAGATCACATTGGATGTTGTGTACATCCACACAAAATAGTTTTCGGGATTGTTGCCGAAATGACGTAATTTTTAGCCACAAACAAATTCAGTAAAATTAAATTTCTACTTCATTTTCGCTTCAATAATAATTCTTCAGCATATTGAGAAAGATAAAGGTAACTCTATCAGCGCTTCGACCCATTAAATTTCGATCGCGTAAGACATTTTGGCATTCCATCGTGATCTGGCGCGTCTTGTTATACTCACTAGTGGAGCGAGAACAACTTTTGTTTTGCGCTTGTGAAAATTCATTCGTAAATTTCAAGTTCACACGAAATGTTAATCACCGAGGTGTTTGATCTCACTAGTGAGGGGAGAACGCAATTTATTTTTACCGATTCCTGTTATAATTAGACGTTAGGGGTGTAATAAAAAAAGTATACTTACAATAATTGTCGTCGTGTGATTACTCCTGGCAATGTGACTTTCAGTTCAAGCGTTGGTTATTTGCGTCCTTCCTGGCTGAAGTCTATGAAACAAGAGAGAGATTCACCCCTTTCTTCCAATCGCGTGGCACCAAACAGCCACGTGACTTCCAGGAATCCCCCGATGTCTTGGACGTTCCAGAACACAGGCAGAATTACTCCACCCTGAACCGGAACTCTGTTTCAAATGACGCCTTGCAAATAATATGCCAATTCTTCAACAGTGGGCATATTTTTCCCGGCTGCATAAGCCTATTTAGTACAGTGTTCGCCTCGTCATTTTCAAAGCAATGAAAAAAATATATAACCCGTCAATACATTGCTAAAAACTTGAAGTTAAGGAGATATACGCAAACAGGGAGATAACTGAACCGGTTTAACGTTCTCGCCAAATTATCAGACAGCAGTGTTCGACCCAACATTGCATATGCTACGAATTCTTTAGAGAGAACTTTTTCTTTTGTGTTGAACATAATTTTTATTTCCGTACCTCAACACTCATTAAGCAGCATCTTCGAGAGCGCAATCTTATCAAATAATTGGTTAACATTGCAAAGCATCCTATATTTATTTAATGATGTTTAAGGTCACATATTTATGCACAATGGCTAATCATGACCGTGACAGTTTTACGGGTGGAGGAAGCCGGAGTACCCGGAGAGAACCACCGAGCAACGACGAGCAGCTGCCAGCTCCCCAACATTGTAACTCCGCACTGCAGCACAGGCAGGGTTAGATTGGTTGAAGACATGCGTACCATCGACGTGCAGTACGCCTTAGTACACGGCGTCATCGTGCCCCCACGCGGGCAATGGAGATGAAGTGTCTTGCCCAAGGACACAACGCGGTTGCTGCAGGTGGGATTCGAACCGAGGACCTCTCGGCTTGCAGCCTGCACCTCTACCTACTGAGCCACCGCGCTCCCCAAAGCATCCTATAAGAAGCCTTTGGGTAACAAAGCATTTTTTGCCTACAGGCGTTCGAGATGTAAGAGAAAGATCCTATATATGATAAAACGTGGGTTTAGGTTGTAAAATACGTAGTAGGATTAGGTGAAGGGTGGTGAGTGGGAACTCTTCCTTTGGAATTAAAAAAAAATAACATTATTTATATAGGTTGGGGTGGAGGGGGGCGGGGGTGTACGTTAAACAAAAATCCGAGCCTTCATAAAATGTGTCTGTTATTGGAAAATTCAGGTGTACTCCGCAACAACAAAAAACACTCCAGTTGAAGCGAACTCGACCTTTTAAGGGTCTATAGCACTACGTGCTACTATTAAACTCTACGGTATGGAGATCCAACAAAGGATTCTGCGCAGAATCCGTATCAAATAAAGTCGTTTTGGGTGATTTACAGACATTCTCGGGTTGTTTGTAGTAATTCTGCAAATCGGAAAATTACTCTTGTACAAAGGAACATACCCTCCGAACATACCCCTATCCTATAAGAAGCCTTTGGGTAACATAGCAACCACGTGCTAACATAGAAACAAAGATGACGGCCCCCTTCATACATGCATGCGCACTCACATCACCCATCACCATGACAATGACGCCACAACATGGCCGTTCACATGTGCTGCCATGACAACCACGTGATACCCATAATACATGGCGGTATGACGTCACTTTCTAGGTCCACCAGCCTAGGTCCACCTGATGAGGGACGAAATGAACCTCTCCTACTACTAACGAGATAAGTGGGGGATCGTGGTGGCTCAGTAGGTAGAGGAGCAGGCTGCAAGCCGAGAGGTTCTCGGTACGAATCCCACCAGCGACAACCGTGTTGTGTCCTTGGGCAATACATTTCACTCCTACTGCGCACGTGGGGGCACGGTGGGGTTGTGCACTAAGGCCTATTGCACTTGTCTTCAACCAATGCTAACCCTGCTTGTGTGGAGTTGTTCGCCGTTGCTGGATGGTTCTGTCCGGGTACTCCGGCTTCCTCCACCCGTAAAACTGTCTGACACGAGGCGACCCTGGCTGTTGAAAGTGTCGTGAAACGCCAATAAATAAATAAATAAATAAATAAATAAATAAATAAATAAATAAATAAATAAAACCAGATACAGTAGTAAATTTTACCCATATGGTATATTATCCACATATTGGGTGGCGCGGTGGCTCAGTTGGTAGAGGTGCAGGCTGCAAGCCGTGAGGTCCTCGGTTCGAATCCCACCTGCGGCAACCGCGTTGTGTCCTTGGGCAAGACACTTCACCCCCATTGCCCACGTGGGGCACAGTGACGTTGTGTACTAAGGCGTACTGCACGTCCATGGTTCACCTGACTTCAACCGATGCTAACCCTGCTTGTGTGGAGTTGGTATGTTGGGGAGCTGACAGTTGCTCGCCGTTGCTCGGTGGTTCTGTCCGGGTACTCCGGCTTCCTCCACCCGTAAAACTGTCACGGTCATGGTTAGCCATTGTGCAGAAATATGTGACCTTAAACACCAATAAATATAAATATATATATATGCACATATTACCCGTTATAATGAAATGCTGTCTCGTTACAACGATATACTGTCTCGTTGTAATGAGCTAATTTCTTGTTATAACGAGAACGTGTTTCTGATTATAACGGACGAAAATACATATTCCCAATGTTCTAATTCAGCCATCGTTTGCCAGTGGGAGAGGGCATTGGATTCGTTTTTAACTGGAAGGGGGTGGGGTGTGGCCATAGAAAGGCCCCCTCAAGCATTGATATATATCAGTGGTGATCCTGGGCTTTAGGGGCATGGTAGAAATACAATACACGAATGTATGTTTTGGACTAACGCGTCTCTACAGTGAGAAAAAGCACGCTTGTGGCTCCATACTTAACACTTTAGACCGGTAGAGAGATCTGTAAAATATGGGGGCAAATAATTACACTTTTTTCAACTTTAGAGACCCTTTGAACCCTGATGGTATCTTCCACGTAAGCTTTGTGCCTCCAGTTGGAAGAATCTATATTCGTTACTCGGGGGAAGGCCAATCAATATTTTCAACGTGCACCCTTAGGGCTGCACGTTGAAAATCTTGATCGGTCTACCACACAAATTCACAGAGCAACAGTCTACTATATGAATTCAGGTGGTACCATGATCCTGGCCGGGAAAAGTAGCCTTCCGAGTTCAAAGGGTTGAGAATAAAGAATTTGCGGACTCTCTGCTAATTCCCAATGAGATTGCAATGACGGGAGTCGAAAAGAGAAATCTATGTTTCGTGTGACTGCATTTGAGTCGTGTGGGGAAACCCCACACTTAAATACCCTAGTGGTGTTGTTGTGGTGTAAACATTTATCGCTAAAGAGGACTTTGACCTAATACCCCCGTCTCCATCTCTTCTCTCTCTCTCTCTCTCACTTCTCTCTCTCTCTTCTCTCTTCTGTCTATCTCGTCCCTTCCCTCTCTCTCTGTATCTATTTGAGTTTCAAATATTACTGAAAAAGGTCCCCCGTGCCACCCCCGGTTTTTATGTACCTGCCAGTGGACAAATAGTATCTGGGGCCCAACTATTTTGTCTAAACAGCTCTCTTTCTCTAAATGACGATACATCGATACATTCGGCCAGGAAATGATCGAGGGCCTTCCCCGATTACCCTGAGGCTGACTTAAAACCAACCTTACATTAAAGGTTAATGCAAAAAATGAAAAACTTTTACTTTGGGGAGAATTAAAATTGAAAATTTGAACAGTTTGATAGATGAGTTATCGGCCAGGGATAACTCGTCGAAGGCAACAACACGTGTTGTTCAGTTGAAACTCGAGGTTTAATGTATCAGGTATAAAGTTTGCATTTGAACAATAACTGTGCATAATTAAAAAAATAATGCACACCTGCTGTCCATGGCAGTCATTCTTACGAATAACAGCGAGGATGAAACAAAGGGATTATAAAAGCTGCTATAGTGCTTTCATCACGCAACCAGTAAAGGATTAACCCTTTACCTAACATGAAAAGCAGAGGACACTTGCAAAAATAATTCTTGAATAACTAATTTTTTTTCATTTTTTGTCGCAAAAACATAGGTTATAACCCCTCGTTGGAACGAGCTCGACGAGCTCGTCCCAACGAGGGGTCATAACCTATGTTTTTGAGACGAAAAATGAAACAAATAATAAAAATTAATTGGCGATTTTTGAGAATAGCGCTGGCCGGTTTTTGCCGTTACGTTAGGTAAAGGGTTAATGTCCTGATATAAAGTATTTGTTAGTAAAGTGTGTGTGCGTGTGAGTGAGTGAGTCAGTGAGTGGGTGTGTGAGGGTGTGTGTGTGTGTGTGTGTTTCTGTGTGTGTGTGTGTGTGTGTGTATGTGTGTGTGTGGGTTTGCGTTTGTCTTACCAACTTGACGAGGTAACTAGACAAAAGAGTTTGCGTGTTTCGCCTTACCGAGGTACAAAAGACAAAAGAAACCCTTTACCTCGGTTGTTTTCCCAGAACTGTACCGGCAAAACGAGGTTGAAACCGTTAGTCCACACAAAGGACAGACAATGGGGTACCTCGGTATGTAGGGAAAACAAGACTGTGTGTGTGTGTGTGTGTGTGTGTGTGTGTGTGGGTTTGTGTGTGTGTTTGAGGTTAAAAAATCGCACTGGCACAGACATTTCTAACTGAAACGTTTTTTTTTTTTTAATATGCCGCCGAAAAATTGTTTTCATTTCATCAATTAGGAACAAATATGTAACGAATTTTGCATAAACAATGAGCGATCGAGAAACACGTTTATTCGAGGAAAATAGATCAACTAGAACAGAAGGATGGATACAGAACATGGAACTATGAAAACGTAATAATTAGCAATGTGGCGCAGTTGCTTTCTTGTCTCTAATGTCCATAACATCTTGATATTGACCGTAAGCAATCATATAGGAGTAATATAAAATTATACGTCATGGGGAAAGTCATAATAGGAGTAATAAAATAACATGCAAAGAAATGTCAGAAGTGTACAATACACAGGGGCAATCATTCTTCCGACTTACTGACATAATTACGTTCATGTAATACAGTTTGTGTTAACCAGAAGATAAGTCCCAGTCTTCAGAAGTCTGCCATTGCGGTGGCTGACGTCTGCGTGACGAGCGACGGAGGCCTGCATTATGTGCAGCAGGGGAACTGAGGTTGGGAGAATGAGCAGGCGATTGTTGCACCGATGAGCTCTCTACATGGGGTAAGGAACACTGGATTGTGCATGATCGTTGTCAGTTGAAAACGAATGTAGCGGTATATCGGGTTCAGAATCGGTGTCGGAGTCAGACAAGGAGTAGGGGTCATTCTGCGGTTCTAGTCTGAAGGCATTTTGAAAGCCTGCACATAGGACTGTATATCTCTGTACGTTTAACGCGATACTCTTTGGAACGAAACTGTGACCCTCTCAGATTTTTAGGTGTACAAATCGGTTATCTAGCGATGTGACGATATATTGATCCCGTGGTGTGTGTTTATCTCCATCTCCCTTAACCCCCTGCACTCTGATGTCGAGAATACTCGGCACCTCCCCCACTCTAAGCCCCACCACACCTCCCTGTCATCCATGGTTATCCCCCCTGTGTTGTCAGAAATTCAACAATTTAGATTTTGGTTGACAGAGCTCAATTGGAGCTCTGTCAACCAAAATCTAAATTGCTGAATTTCTGACAACACAGGGGGGATAACCATAGATGACAAATCTGGCGTTTCGTCATCAGTGTGCAGGGGATTAATGAACACCAAATCAACCGGTTTGACAAGTTCGGCTATCGCGGTTTTTCCACGAGGAGCTTTTGATTTAGCGCTGGGAATATGATTTTATAAATGGATGTCGTGTTTTTGATTAGCCAAAAGAGCGTCAGTAAAATTTAGCTGTTGATGTGGTCCCTTTGGAACAAAATCTATTGTGCACTCAGACCACGGTTCCTTACACGACTATTGAGCGCCGCGACGACTGTTGCAAGGGTAGTAGATGTTATTGGGCCACCTTCGGGGGAGTGCTGACGACTGTTGCAAGGGTAGTAGATGTTATTGGGCCATCTTCGGGGGAGTGTTTTTTTAACTCTAATTCTAACTCTTGAATGGCTTTTTCTGCAATGGGGTTTTTATTACATTTTTTAGATTCCCAACTTCCAAACTTAGACAATTTAGGTTGAGAATGTGATCTCCCTGTAGGCTTTGGAAAGCGGACGCCCCCATCAACTCTTATAACAGACCCGCCTGGAAACTTTAGTTCGGCAGGAGTTTCTAAAATTGCGTTACGTAGGGCGTCTTTCTGCTCGTTGGGTATGAGCTGAGCTGAAGTAAAAGAAGAGAAACAGTACAGTCTCTCATGACAAAGATTTTCTGTCTAGCACGGCAAAGAATGTCACAGGCAAAAGCAGCCCCGGGTACAGTCGGGGGAACAGATGTGGTGAATTCGAAAATTTCGCGCGGTAGTTGCACCAACGAAGCGCACTGCGGACAACAACTGGAAACATCAGTAATTTCTCTATCAGCATCGAGGGCATATAAATAACGATGGAACACTTTCTGAAGTTGAGTTTTGGTAGGGTGTTTCAAGCGCAAGTGAAGAGCTGTGAGTAAACCAGATAAGATAAAACGAGGAACAATTGTAAGTTGCCGTGTGTGGTTGAACGGACTGGAGTGCAGAACAATAAGTAAATTATTGTTCCCGATGCTCGCCACTTTGAGAATGCGTTTCGCATCATGAATATCGGTGTGCTTTTTGGAGGGACCTGTGCCTTGAGATAGATGGGCATATACCCGCCTTAAAGTTGGGCAATCTTGTTGTGTTATCCGCCAAGCAGAAGCGTTGAGAAATGGCATGTGTACAGAATCTTCTAAAACATCGGAGACGGTGATGTTATTGACAGAGCTATGTTCATTTGCTGCTACAAATTTGCAAATTTGACAGTCCTTGTTATCACACTCCATTGGGTTGCGGCTGAGATAATCCGCAGAAAGATTGGCGGACCCAGGGATGTGTTGGAGGCTAACACAGTATCTGCTGAGAGAAGAGAGAAATGTTGATACACGAGCACTGGCTGAAAACTCACCGCGAACAAGTTTGGCAAAAGCCTGGATGCAAAGGCGCGAGTCGGTTAAAATTTGAGTTTGGTGTTCGGACTGCAACATGTGAGGACCCCAGTCGTTTACAGATGAAGTTATGGCGAGAGCTTTAACCTCACATGGCAGCCATTTCGCCTGATGAGGTTTCAGTTTTGCAGAGAAATACCCACCAAGCAAAATTCTGCCATTTCTTAGTAAGTACAAGATGGATCCAATTCCACTGTTCCGAACAGCGCCATCATTAGTAATGATGAGCTGATCGCTAGGTATAGGAATGGTAATTGTCTTTGGATCTTTCAATGCAGTTCGAGCTGAACGGAAAGTTGCAGACAAGTGTTCATCCCAGGAGATCTTTTCATGGGATTCTTTGCCCGCACAAACATTTTCCAGAGGGGAATGTAACATTGAGTACTGTGAAATACAAGATTTTAGGTGTTTGAAAGAACCAATCCAGGAGCGGAGAGATTTAACCGTAGAGGGCAGTTTTCGTGTGATCAATGGGTTCAATTTGTGGGGTGATGCACTAATACGCCCACCAGACCTAATCCATCCCGAGATTGTAGTAGTGAACGGGCATATAGAAGTGTTTTCTGCAGACAGGCGTAGATTGCTTGCGTGGAATTGTTTCAGGACCCTTTCCCAGGCGAAGAGTAATGCTGGTAGAGAGTCACCGCCTACGTACAGATCGTCAGCAATTTTCATGACTAAACCCTCATGAATTAAATTACCTAAAACCCTAAACATCAATTCATCCAGCTGCTCGATCGAACCGGGCATGCCCATTGCTGCTCTAGTGTATACGCAAGTGCCTTTGAATGGAGTGATAACCTCAAGGTATTTCATGGATGATTTTCGTACAGGCAATTGAAAGAATTGCTTTGTCATGTCAGTTTTAATGATGTATTTGAAAGAAGCCAAGGAGCGTAATGCATCATCGGAGTTTGTTACGCGAGATGGAGTGGGCTTTGCATAACTGGCAATGTTGTTAAACGCAGTAACAAGTCTGTGTCCATTCCGTCTTTTTGACGAGAAAACTTGACGAGACGTACTCAACGGTAACGCCAACATCTTCGGGCCGAGCAAGAACACCAAGTTCTTCAAGCTCATCCATTTTCTTTTGTAGCTCATCCAGATTTTTGTGGTCATAAACAGGAGTTCTGCCTTTCTGTGGAGGGGGGTCTACAGGCCCATGTTGATATAAGCTCGTAATTTTCCAGAAGTGTCATTGCATTTCTCACTGGGTTGAATACAGTATCATAGGCCTGATGGAGATCAATGAATGTCTGTCTCTCCTGAGCTGTCAGCTGGCCATCGGGATCTATAGATATAGCCGAAGAGAAGTGACCAACTGCTGAAGTGAGATATGTATTGCTGTGTAAGGTGACATCTGGCGACAAGGGGAAATTCGTTTTGGCAATTTCACAGGTGTACCGAATCTGTGCGACATGTTGGTGTTTTTTTAGGACCACAGGTTCATCTAACACATTTGGGATGGGATCCGAATTGACCGGCAATAGTATAAGTGATTGCGGGTGCCGGCCAGGAGGGTGTTAGAGAATCACACTTCGATTCGACTGAGATCTCTATATTGTCCTGCATTGGGATAGGGTTCTGTAGTTCAACAAATTCCCCGGGGAGGACAATGGTGGATTTGTCAGAGCTCAGCAAGAAGGATTGAGAACGTCGAACATGTGAAGTGTCTGAGTCAGTACTGGGAGAATGTATGTACTTGAGAACATGTGTGTTACCTACAATTATACGATCGTTTGGCATATCGAAGACAATCTGATTTTCTTTCATGAACGGCACGCCAGCCAAAATATCACAATCTAATTCCTTCACAACGACGGCATTTAAAGCAAATTTCAAGGAAGTGTGACACAATGTTATATGAACCTCCCAAGCTTCAAGGTGAGTCTTACCATCGGCTTGACCAGCTGAGTGTGTGGTTGTATATATAGACAATAAACATATAGTGTGTTTTTATATCTGTGTTATACAACGAGTTGAAATATGGTTTATTTTTTCGAGGCTTCGCCGAGAAAAAATAAACCATATTTCAACGAGTTGTATAACACAGATATAAAAACACACTATATGTTTATTGTTTTTATCTGATAACAAACAGACACCCGTCTCGTGCGTCTACCCGACTTATATATGCTTCCCACGGGCCTCCAAAGAAAACCAGTCTACGAGACAAAAGAAATAGGACAAGACGCATAGAGTTGTGTCCCTTACATTACAAAATCAATGACGGCGATTGTAAAGTGCGATTGCACTTCTTGCATCATGTAACTGCGCTGGAACAAAATAAATTTCAACTATTTTATTAACAGTAACAAAACGGTGTTTCAGTAGAGTTATTCTTTTTTTGACATAGTTCCAGTTTTCTTCCGTGTTTTATGCTGTAGTCCCAATATAACAAATAATTTTGCGTTTGTTTACAATTTTTACGGAGTGTTTTTTTTCAGGTAGAGCAGACGAACTTTTAATTAGCGCAGTTCTGCGAGTACTTTTGATCGAGGCCGTGACTATAAATAGTTCGCAGTCGCCGCATACTAATTACTATTAACATTCAAGTAATTTCTACAATGTTTTGAAGCAAAATTTTAGGTTGCCTTTATTGAAGCAAAATAAATAAGAAATGACACCATCAGAGGATTTTAACAAAGTGCAATAAGCGTCAATTAAAACCTGCCCTGTGATATAACGATGTTTCATGAATGAATGAATGAAAATGGAATTGAAAGAGATCAGAGGTCGTTCGCCTAAATTGTAATTATATACAACACCCGTTGTATATACTTCAAGTATATACAACGGTTGTTATACTATATGGTTATCAGATAAATGTCTTTTTTGCCAAATAGCACTTTCTTCCAAAAATGGTCTGAAACTAGAATCCTGGCTGAGGGTGTAGACAAGATTGTGCTGCCACGAAGTGAATGAGGAGAACGATTCTTCTTCTGTTAGTTTCTACTGTTTGGTACACGCGAAGACATACTTAAGGTGTTAATACGTCTCCGTAGATTTGAAAAAAACAAAACGTAACGCCGACCTCAAGTCCGATCGCAATACCTAGTTTTGCTTTTACTGTTACTACACAACTTTATTTACCCAATTTATGATACTCTCACCTCCGGAGGTGTAAGTTCGTTAAGAAGCTTCCACCACGTCAATTAGGAACAAATATGTAATGAATTTTGCAAAAATACTGAGCGATCGAGAAATACTTTAATTCGAGGAAAATACAACAACGAGAAGAGAAGGATGGATACAGAACATGGAACTGAAGAAACGTAATAATTAGTAATGTGGCGTTTACTGAACCCTGATGGGTTTCCAACATGACAAAAAATACATAAAATTGACTTAAACTAAGTGATGAGCTTAGGAACTGGTTAAACGGACTGGCAATAACTGATGCTATTCATTCACGGGCTCTAATTTAGTCCTTACAAGGATGTTACGCAAGCTTTTGTTTTTCTCATAGGCGATGACAGGTCGAAGGTTCATTTAATTTAGCATTGGTTACATTGAATTCATCTTTTAATATTTTTGCTATTTCGATATTCATTCTGTTATATGTTAAAGTGAAAGGATTGATGGACCTTCTTTCGTCTTCTCCCTCTGATAATTAGGTTCATTAAGAAATAACTGTTGTTTTCCTTCGGTTTATGCGATATAAACCGAAAATTTTCAGCACAAGCTTCATAACTCGCGTAGCGAGTTATGATTAAGCTTGTGCTGAAAATTATTTTGGGTTTATCTCGCATAAACCGAAGGAAAACAACAGTTATTTCTTATAATTTAATCCGGCTGTAATATTAAAATATAAAAAAACTATGTGTACGTGAATAAAAAACTTTTTATTTTCGCAAAAGACAACAGTCAAACTCAGGAAAGTGTGCCACAAACAGGTCACGTCAATCATTGTCAAATTGTTTGTTGTGTTGATTTTCGATCGCAGACGACAGATATTTAGCAAGTCACGTAACAATATCATTAAAAACATTTTTTTATTTAAAGTTCCCCCAAAATCATGTTTGGATGTATGAATATTTTATTCGTCTCCCACTTCGGTGTATTTTATTAAATTCAATTGTTTCCGAGAAATTATCATTATATTCTTGCTGACTGTAGTCGATGAAAAATCGATCACTGATCTTGTTTACAAGCTTGTTATCCATCTATCAGTCTGCCGTCACGCCCTCACGGTGACAATTGGATTGAGTGGGCGGGGCTTCCAGAGTCTTCAAAGTTTGATCGGATACATGTGCGAACGTGTTGACATTTCAAATCATTACGTGATTTGGTTTATACGATTTTGACGACCTTCACGCTGTATGCTTTCAACCAATCAAACGCAGAGGCGGGGCAAATGATTAAATTATTACCAAATGGTCAGAGGGTTTGAAGCGTATTAATCTAAAAAGCTTCACGTTTTTTTCTAAATTCATCCCTTTCTTCAAATGTGTCTTTAATTGGTGGTTGTTCAAAAGGATGGATTTCGAAACCGTTCAAAGAATGGCCAGGAAGGTTAAAATGTTGTGCTACTGGGGGCATCTGCATTATGTTTTATATCCTGTTTGTGTCTAGTAGCACGTTCTCGAAAAGGGTTTTGACGTTGACCAACATACTGCTTCCGATAGAGTTTACAAGTGATAAGGTAAATAATATTTCGTGAATCACAATGGAGGAGGTTACGGATCTGATAATGATTTTTCGTTTGTGCGGAGGAAAATTCCTCTTTCCGATCAGGCATAAAAGTATGCAATCTACAACGATGCTTTTTGCAATTAAATACCGCGCCACTACCAGTCTGCAACAGTCTGTTGTGTTCAATTTTCAGTGGTTCGAAATGAGTAGTTTCAGCTTCGACTTTCGAGCTTTTTCAGAGTTTGAGATTTCAGGCTACGCAAAAAGCACAATGAGTACCGCGTCGATCTGAGGGCGCCAAATAGAGCAGAAAAAGCCCCATTGAAAGGTACCTTATCACTTGAATTGCGGATGAAACATATGGTCTGTGATTTGATGATACCTTTATATGTATGTTGAGGATGAAATGATTTTGTGTGCAGCAGTTGATGTGAATCAGTTGGTTTAAAATATACTTTATAATCTAAATGACCGGATGCCTGGAATTGCCTGCTTTTATACACGGTCACATCGAGAAAATAAACAGAATTTTAATCGATAGTAGCTTTTAATTTAATGTTTGGATCATGATTGTTCGAAATTTATAAAAAATAATCAAAATCTTCTTTTGAATGTTCCCAAATAATAAAAATGTCATCTAAATATATGAGATATACGAGAGGATGCTTTGCACATTTGCTAAAGGCATTTTCCTCCCATTCCGCTATATAAATGCTTGCAAAATTAGAAATGAATCTTTTGCTCATAGGACAACCCATTATTTGTAGAAAATATTCTCCATTGAATTGAAAGTCATTAACTTTTAAGCTCAGCTCTGAAAAATCCAAAATTTGTTCACCCGGGCGTTTTGCAACGGGATATTTTTCAAATGCATTTTTAACCAATTTAAACCGTTATCAATATCAATGTTCGTATACATACTGTCGATATCCAAAGTAGCCAGGACAGCATTTTTCGATATTTTTAATTTCGAAAGTTTGGACAGGAAATCCTGTGTATTTTTGAGATAGCTCGGATGTCTATTTGCTATAGGTTTAATATAATAATCAATTAGTTCCGAGATCGCATAAGAATCTGAGCTCCAATCTGATACGATTGGCCTCCCGGGAGGAGTTAAGTCATCAGGCCACGATGAACGGTCCTTGTGGATCTTTGGTAGGATGTAAAATTGGCTTGTTTGAGCGCTGAGCTCAGCTGTTAAATATTTCAATTGTTTTTTGGTTATGTGACCTTCGTCGAGGAGAAATTTGAAGATTTTATTGAATTTTGCGACATTACTAGGCCAAATAAGTGAATCTATTTTCTTATAATGTTTAGTATTGCTGAGTTGTCTCATGGCTTCCTTTATATAATTATCCCGAGATAGAACAACTACCGACCCACCTTTGTCGGCTGGTTTAATTACTAATTTCTTTGTTTTTTCGAAGTTTCGAGAGGACTCTCTGTTCACCAGCTGTTAAATTGTCTTTACCGGAGAGTATGCTCGTGCTGAACACCTTTTGAAGGATTCGTTTGTTAGCCTCAATAATTTCGGGATCTACTCCACTATCTGGAAGTGACCAACCAGATAATTCCGTAAAAGTCCGACTCCTAGAGTTTCTAAAGCGGTCTGTTAATTTAATGTGCCTAAGAAAATTACAGTTAAATGATGGTATATTTGTTTGATTACCAGTTTTAGGCTTCGGTTCTGGTACAAAAGTTAAACCGCGATCTAAAGGAGACTTCTCTTGGGTTATTAGGTCATTGGGGGCCAGACAGGTTAACCACATTAGTTCCTAATCCCACATCTGTTAGGCGGTTGTTACCTTTGCCTTTACTTAGTTTAAATCTAGACGGTTCAACCAGTGATCGTACATAATATTGGCGGTTCTTGTGGTCCAATGTATTAAATCCTGAGCAACATCAAACTTCGCGTCATAAATTTTTGGTCCCACGTTAACGTCCTTCACTTTCCGTATGGTTTCATTGATGATGCTCAAAGTTCTCTTCTCAGCCTGAGGGACTTTTTGCAAAACGTTTAGTTCAGCGAAATAAGTGTTTGTTGATCTAAACGTGACCCTGATATGGCTAAGCATATTCCGCAACTGCTTAACTACGAGATCGGAATTATCACTTCGAGATTTCACGCCAATATTTAATAATATTTTTGGGGGACTGGACTGGCCCCAGTGCCCTTTAAACATAGAGCGAAAATGATTGAACCTGGCGCCGGGTAACACTCCACCTGGATGTCCGGGTGGTGATTTCGATCAATGCGTCCTAAATTTGAACTACCAATCAGAAAAATGTTTTTACAAACATCGGGGAGCCACCAGTTCTTTTTGACAAAATTAACTCCGCTTTTATGCCGAAACTGGGAGAATTTAGAATCAAATGAGCAGCCCGAGTTGCGTGTGTGTGTGTGTGTGGGGGGGGGGGGGGGGTGTTTGATTTCGTGCGTGCATGCGTGCCCGAGTGCGCGTGCGTGCTTGCTTGCTTGCGTGGGTGTGTTGGCAGTTGTGTGTATCGCGAAGAAACCTTTACGACACTCAAGCAAACATTGACATCAGCACTGATCATGGCTTATCCTTGAGAAGATTGCCGACTTCTTCTAGACACTGACGCCAGCAACCAGTACATCGGTGTAGTGCTATCGCAAGTGCAAGACAATGAAGAGCGGGTGATAGCTTATGCTAGCAGTTGTTTGTCAAAGTCAGAAAGGAGCTATTGTGCGACCAGGGAAGAGCTACGTGCAATAGTCTTTTTCACCAAATATTTCAAAGATTAGTTGCTAGGAAAAGCGTTTACAATGGCTCCTTACAAAGGATTATGCGCTTTGAGGAGCCGCAAGGGTAAGTAGCACGATGGCTGGAGGCTTTGAATTCCTTTGATTTCAAGGTTCAACACAGACCAGGGCGAAAGCATAACAATATGGATGTTTTGTCGAGACGTACGTGCACACAATGCGGCAGAATAGACAAACCGGATGAAAATGCAGTCTCTGTGTTACCTATATGGGACAACCAGACTTTAGCGGATGCACAGAATAAAGACACAGATCTCCGATATATCATAAAATGGAAGCAGCAGGCTGGCGGACGATCTGACTGGAACTGTATTAGCCACCTGTCCCGCGCAGTCAAATGCTACTGGGCATAGGTTGATTGCATAACATGAGCGACGCAGTATCGTATAGAACGTTTGAAGCCACTACTTGGCAGTTAAGGCCGTTTATACTGAATACAGATGCGAAGGCGGACACGTCCACACGACTGTTCATGCGACTTTCCGTGTGAATCGGCGTTCATATATAAAGAGGTAACTGCTGTGGCATGTCATTAATCTGGCCTCTCTAAAAGTCTGTTCGCACGCAAAAAGGCAAGTTAGTTGAGCAACCCATCAAAGAGTGTACATATAATTTTCCGCTTGGTTTTCCTGAGGCATCGGGCTTTTCCCATGCTCATGGAATGAAATTCCTGGATTGTTTGATAGGTCTGAAGAGACATATTATGAAAAGTGGCATCATCTGGCACTAAAGCATGGTTCTTGACAGTCTTTCAAAATTTGGTTTTGAAAAAAAAAACATTTGACCAATAACCATGAATGTTTGTTTTCATCTGGTATAGTACCATACTATAATTGCACCTTACTAAGACGGGGCCTTGTAAATGCAAGTAGAAAGCAACTAATGCTTCCAGCTCTCAAGCAACCAGTCTAATTAATTCTGTGATGAATTCGACGCTCCTATGGTATGGAATCATTCTAACCCTGCAATAGTTCATCATCTATGTTTAGATTCTGTCGACTGGAATATTTCAGTTGGTTGGAAAAGAGAACCTGAGGTTCGCTTTTCCGATCAACTGATATATTCTAGACGGCGAAATCTAAAATACCATAAAGGTTCGTTTTATTTGAATGAACGCCAGAAATATTGCTCAGCTGAGACTTGATTTGTCCGATTTTTGTTGCGGAATAGAAGGAAAAGTTTATCGATCTAGGATCGTCAAGTTTGATTTTTCCACGTTGTGTTTACTGGGGGTTCCCTGAGGATCCACCAGCCCGTAGCATTTGAGTTTCCTTACCAGACCATATCAGACGTAGGCTCCAGATTCTGGATTCAGCAACTTCACGAACTTGTCGTGTATAATATAACGGAAGACCAGTTCCAAGTTATCTATTATTTTATTTAAGATCAAAGATATTTCACCGCGACTAAAAGTCGTTGTCCCTGGCATCAACAAGTAATGTATAAAAGTCCATACCTTACACATTGTGGCGGCATCTAGGTTTCTTCTGGTGGAACAGTCAGTGTTATTTCAGGAGCCAGGAAACAACTTGTCTAAGCAGTCAGAAATTGGTGCTTATATTCACCAAATTTCTGATGCAATACTTGGGGTACGTGACGACCGTCAGCAGTTTCTCCCTAACCTCAGGGAAACTGAGGGGAAGTCGCCTGACGTGGCAGTCGCCATTTTGTAGACTCTTATACTGCCATGCAGACTATCGGTCAGTCTGCACGCAGTCCATGGAATCTTGACACTAAATTAGTATTCGTCGGGCGCCAGTTAACCGGCGGAATGTCCCGGTGACTGATGCAAAAATGCAAGTCAGCGTCCCCAGTTCAATGGGGAGTTTCACCAGGTACAAGTTATGATTTGTTAGACAGTTCGAACACCAAGATTCCAGTAATACTGCCGAATGTTAGTGTCCCATCTGTCAACAAATCCTCAAATGTTACTGCTTTGTTGACGATACTGGCTCTCAAAGGTATGCCTGGTATTGCCAACAGAACATCTGGCGTGTACCACAGAATACGTCTCCCCGTGGGAACCCCGGGAAGTAAGCAGCACTTGTTTACTGTGGTAAACCAGTTCCGCGTTACTAGTAAAATAGGACCCAGTCACCTATGCTTGGGGTGAAAGTCCTCTAAAATGGGCAACATGTAGATCAACGATTGACTAAACTTGACTTCATCTCCATGTTGTGTCACGATTAGCCATGGTGCATAAATATGTGACGTTAACCACCAACCACCAACCAACAAACAAACAGAATACGTCTGTACTCTGGTCGCCAGTTTATTCAATTCCATGTAATTTCATTATATTGTTTAATGCTGTTCCAAAACTATGAAAATCAGCGTAAAAGTTGAATAAACTCGAGTCTAATGAATTCCCCAACAAAGTCCCCAAGAGCTCGAGCTCTTACCCGAGCTGACAAGTGTCGTTAACCCCCTGTGGGCTCACTTCGCAACATTCCTCCCCAACTGAAGATCAAAACCCAGAGGGACTTGATCACTCAGAAAGGGAAACGATTTGCGAAGGGACAACACAGGGTTAAGGAATGTCCATACCAAGGACAGGGGACGGATGCCGCACACAAGTCAAAAATACATAAATGCTCAATGTTTATCCTAGAAAACCCCAAAATTTTACCCTTCATGAACCCCACAATTGTCAAATTTTTTATTAGCTGTGCATCGGTACCGAGGAGCATAATCTACTCATACCAAAACCAAGAGTAGTTTTTTTCAATTGGCACAAGGTCGAATTCGCGGGGTTTCAACCGCTAACTCCACCTCACATCCATGCGACATGCTGGACATGCCTTCGACTGCGAGGCCATGTCAACCCACGTCTGTCCACAGACGTGGTGAACTTTTGCTTTACAGCGAGGACATTCATAAGCGAGCGCTTCGTCCTGAATGTCCTCCAAACAAACACAACAATGCCCGATTTCACCACTTGTACACTGTTCGTAGGGTACAGTGTTTAGACGAATTTTGTGGTCCTCGAGTGCTTCTTTTAAGAATTGGTAATGAGGTTGAGCTTTCTCCCACTCCAGTGTTTCAAAAACATTCCAGTGTTCTGAGCTCAACTCCACATACGTTGGGTGACCATCAGTGAACTTTGTAACTTTGTGCAGTTCAATGCTTCGGAATGGCCGTATATGGTGAGATCCATCCATATAGTAGCGGCCAGTCCAGGACTGGTCATTCCAGTACCTGATCACCTTTGTTGGGCAGCCGGCTGGCTGACCTACTCGTCGGTCACCAGTCAACCACAAACACTCAGCTTCTTCTGCATTGTGGCCACAGGCTTGGATCACATGCAAATGGAGAAAGACGTAGTCGTCTTCGGTTATTAAATATCGGAGATGTACTTCATAGTGTCGTACACTAACACTGTTAAATGCTCTCTCGAAGTCCATCTCATCCCAAGTCCGGAGCAAGCGCTGTCCCAAACGACCCGTACGCGACAACGATTTTGTTTCGTTAGGTCCCTCAGGGACATGCAGTTGTTGATCAAAATGGATATTTTGTTCCTCATCAAAAGTTTCGCTGTCGTTAATGTTTATCGCGGGTACCGATGCCATTTTCTTCTGTATTAAACCTTTTACTAAGTAAACCAAATAAACCAAATTAAATAAAACTATAAAACTGTAACCGCATTGGAACTATCACAAATAACAATGCAGAGTTTACTAATCAATGTGGGTTCTTTATTCTAACACAGAATCATCAAAAATCAACATGAATATCTACATGAACAAGAACCCTGAAATTACAATAAAATAAGCCAATGTAAATACTGGGCATACAACACATATTTCATAATACAATGCTGGATATGGATTTTTTAAAAAAATTGCACAAAGTGCTTACTGCCAAATCAGATTCACTTTAGTTGTCAAACATAAGTTGGAACACGAGATGGAACAGGCTTATAAAGCTCTTTCCAGCTGAGTGTAACAACTGATGAATAATAAACGAATATCTTCTGTTGCACCTAAGTACAACAACAACACTTAACAAAATCCAACTGGCACACCCAGCGGGAACAAGCTCCAGGAGCTCATTCCAGCCGGGTGTATCAGCGAGATGAAGTCAAGGTATAGCAAGATTCAAACCGCGCCGACTGGTGTACCTCAGAGCTCACTATGCTGGGGCACAACAGTATGTGAATAATAAAATAATTGCCAACCAATCCAGCATGTAAACAACTCTCCCACCAATAGCTTTTATTAATAGTACCACTATCATCAAAACCACGAGATAAGGTGACACAAAACTATGCCCAATTATTTCCATAAATAGTAATGAATTATACAATGCATAAGTGCTCTCATTTCAAATATACTACTTAAAATGTATTTACAATTTACACTCATATAAATACAGACATTAAAATATAAATATCATCACAATAATAACTTTTAACAAAATTGTCAGTCTCAAAACCACATAAGCCTGGCCGTGATAATTCAATCCTTCAGCCCCATAGGGCTGAATGATTGCATTATCACAGAACCACAAAACCAATGCAAGATGAACTTGCTAGATAAGGCTACATAGTTATGCAAAATGTACACTATAAAGGTATTAAGAACTAGGAGGTAAAGTCTAGCATCTGTTGGTTAAAGTTTCAACTTCACTTTAAGCCAATTGAAAGCTGTAAAGTGACAACACAAGAAGGAACTCATGCATCACCAATCGTTCGATCTTGTGTTGTAAATAGCAGTAGACTTGCATGCCACAGTTGGACCTCTAAGCCCGTTTACAAGAAACAAGTCTACTAAAAGAGATTAGCACCACAACAGTATGCTAAAGGCTTAACTTCACTTTGAGCCAAACGAAAGCTACAAAGTGACAACACAAGAAGGAACTCATGCATTACCAATCGTTCGATCTTGTGTTGTAACTAACAGTAGACTTGCATGCCCCAGCATGGCTGCCAAGTCTAATTACCACAAACAAGTCTACCACAGTAGACTAGCACTACCTAACTTTTCCAAGCAATGTACACCGAAAGCTTACAGCTACACTAAAATATCACGTATGCTTGTAAAGCAAATCTACCCCTATTGCTTTAAAAGCAATAAAATAAATATGTATATATATATATAATGCCTACCCTCAGTGTGACGGGCTCTGGTATTAAATGGCCAAACTATTCTGTGGCACTCCATGCCAAGAGTATATTGACACCTACATAATAAAGAAAACCATAGGAGTGAAGGACAAAAATAATCCTATCAGGGCTTGAAATTATATATAACTTATTCACATTGGCAAGGGATCAGCCATGGTCAGCCTTGGCTGACAATGGCGGACCACTTGCCATTATGGTGAATAAACAACCCAACTGGGACAATACCAAAATGGTATTCAAAACTGCTAATTTACAATAAATTACTTTTATTATTTACTAAATTTAGGGGTTCGATGTTACTTTAAGCAACCAATGTTATACATGGGAAATTTCTTAAAATGCATATGCTTAGGAATAAATAAATAAATAAATTAATTAATAATTAAATAAATAAATAACTGAATTATTATTTTCCAAAATTGGATCCAGCTTGTGGCATGGCAGTCTGGACAAAGTGTCAACCATAACACTCTGTTCAGACTGTCAGGTCACTCAACAAAGAAAAACAAGAAAAAATACACAGCAATAGATACCTGATTAGGAATCCGTTCACTCCTATGAATAATGAATATTCCCACTCCTGAATATCCTGAATATTTAGCCAAAAAAATACTTTTTGAATTCTTATAAAAGAAAAACACTTTTTACATGTCTACACGACAGACAGAAAGCAAGGAGAGTGAATCAAAGTGGAGACTGCAGATCACTGCAGTTCTGAACTGACCAATAGAAATTAATTATCTTTAACAGTGATCACTGCATGACTTTCTTGAGAGTAGTCCCAGGAAAGTCAGTGAAGTTTATTATCAACCCAGTTATAGAAGGGAAGATTAACCTTTTAAATACTGAGGCAGCTGAAATAAATATTAGTGATGTGTGGAAAAACTTGTAAAATATTAGTCAGTGCAGATTTTATTCACTGTAACTGAAAACAGACAAGGAATATTGTTTTGTACCTAGATAAATAAAATAATACCAGCCCCAATTTCTATACTGCCACAAAACTATAATAGGAAACTAACTATACTATTTTATTTACACTCGATTATTCTACACTTCTTTTCCTATGCACGCTCCCCCGTGAGTTTGTGTGCTTCTAGTACCTTCCTTGACAGTCAAGTCACACACGTACTAGTTTTGGGATTGTCTTATGTTGGGTCCCGGTGAGTACTTATCTAAACCCTGCCGGATCCCCCACTTTTAGAATCTGTAAGCTTTTGTATAACTTCGACAAAGATATCTGAAAATCAGTTATAGCATGCAGAGGATCAAAAAGACAACCGCACACGACCGCTATTTCCCTTGGAGTTTCTCCACAGTCTGCAGAATGGTACTAACAGACCTTGGAAGAACTCCAAGAGAAATATTTTCAATGGCTATAAGTAGTCTATTCCCTCTTCCCCATCGAGGACACTGCCAAACTCTCTGAAATGTCTCCGGATCCACCAATTATCGGTACCGGGAACTATCGTTAACCAAAGACGAGGATTCACATACTCTCGCCCTGTCCAACAAGGATGCTTCCATTTGTACAGCAGTGTATACGTCGGCACGCCCCAGGAAGAAGCCTCTTCTTCCCGTCGATGTACTATCGACGTACTCACTGTGGGTAGGAAGAATCTTTCACTATAATAATGATCATAACTTAGTTCTGAAAATTTGATTTCCTCCAAAATATATTTCTTTTCGATCTGGGGATATTGCATTTGGAACACTCGATGTTCCATGGGCCATTTCACTCTGTTTGGAATGGGTTCGCCATACAATAGGCGTCGACATCCAGAGACTACTTGCTCAGAATAGTCCCTGGCGTCACAAAGTTTATGTCCTAGCATTCATTCGACCTCTGCTCCGGCTAAAGTACCTGACAGGTCGGCAGCCATTGTTCGTGCATAAGATTGTCGAGCTCTCCTAGCTCGAGCGTAACTATATTCACCATTAGCCTCCGCTTGTGCCATCTTAACTAAGTAACTACGAAAATAAAACACAATATATTTCAAAATAAGATTCAAAATAAGAATAAAATCTCAAGGAACCAATCCCTTAATTGTTAGGCTATCACCATCAAAGTTCTGTTACTGTTTCTATTTACAACTCTCGCATTTCAGATGGCACGATGTAGGATCGGTAAATGGTATTAGGTCCCGTCCTAAAATTAAAAATACCACCATCAAAATCAGTATGGATAACTTTGTACAACACATAATACTGGTTACTTCTCGGGAGTCCACTGGACCTAAAACGAGCTCGTCGTCGAGCTCTCCAATTAAGAAATCTTCCCCACGGATTACACCTCCCGATGTGTCATCGTACAGACCACATCTCATGGACTAAACGGTTTACCGTTATTCTGTAACTATGATAATGCCGTTCAACATCTTCACTTGAATACACAAAATCTGGACAATTTAAGATACGCAAAACTCGAGAACGACATCTAAACAAAATATGGGTCGGACAAGCAGAATCATACCAATAAACTACATCTCGTTCAATTTCAACTGTGACTGCAATATTTTGAAAATCATAGAAAACACATCCGAAGGCATCTTTGGATGTGAATGCACAATGAATCTGAAAATATCTCAGTTCAGAAGTATTTGGTTGAACCACATTATTTAACACTGGTCTTCGGCCAGTTCGATGGCAAACGGCAGGGGGAGGCTCATCATTGTTCATATATTCATAAACGGCATATTCACAGGGTAATGGGTATATAGAGTCTACAAAGGGAGTGACGGAAATTTCTTCCCGATCACTCAGTTGGTGTTCTGCCTCCTCATCCATCTGACCCCTACAATGATGCTCTGTACCAATTGTTTCACTTTCATCAGTATCTACTGTTTCACTACTACTTGAGTCACTCATTGTAATCACTGAAAACACAAATAATATTGTTCAATGTTAGTTCTTTAGTTAAGTTAAAGTAATTGCTGTCATAGTATTGTCTCGTTTTCTTAAGTTCGCACTTGCTTCTCCAGTATCTATGTCATAGTTCACTGTCGGGTATAACTGAGGAGGAGACGAGGACGTTTGAGGTTGGTCCTGTCTCACTTTTGTCTTTGAGTCTCTTGTATCTTTTACTAATTGTTTCATAATTATCACTATTTCATCTTAAGGTGGTGTCATAGATCGTGGAGTGTTTGTTGGTTGTCTCATCGTCGTATACAAAGGATCATTATCATCATTAAATGCAACATTAGACATTCCATATACATCAGCAGAAAAATTAGAACTTCCCTTTCGTTTATTCTTATAACGCAAGATAATGTTACGCAACTTAATGTGGCCTTGAGCCCTAATACAGCTTATCAATAAGTATATCCCCAAAATAAGAAACATACATCCCACAAAATAAGCCCACTTTGGTACTTCAAATGGTTCTATCGGGGTTAACTGTAGTTTATCTAGTTCGCTTAATAGGTCATCCATTTTTAATTCATCTAAATGTTTAATAGATTTCAGTATCGCAAAATTTGTTATGTTCACTTTCTTGAACACAGGTTGCCAAACTTGTCGTTGAGTCAACGAGAAATTGGGCAAGACTGTCTTTGATACCAAATGATACCTAATATTATCACGGCAATGAAAATAACTATTCAGCAATAGTTGTCCACTTGTGGCAATACATAATGGATTCAATTCTAAGATACCAATTGGCAGCATGATTCGATGCAGTTTGGGGTTCTTACGTCTTGGACACGTAATTGAGAATCGCAATGGCATGTCAGTAGTGAATCGCAATGGCACGTCAGTAGTGATGTACCAAAGACCTTCCTCAATACATGTCGCAAAAGGTAAATCCATATTTAATTTCACATCAGTTGTACATATTTACTTTATCTCGGGTTTCATATTTAGGAGTAATGCCAACAAGCATCTGGAAGTGGTATGTATAGTTCTGACTGCACCTCGTAATGGACAGAACAATTTCTTATCATCTATACAATCATCATGACCTAATTCCAGTATATATCAGGTTCTTTGTTTGACAACAAGTAATGTATCGGCTTCACGTCGATAAATGGCTAACATTTTATTTGCATTATGGGATGCTTTTGCACTTACATTCATGAATGGGATGGGCAAGGCTTGTACTTACAAACTGAAAATTGGTGTCAATCAATGGCACTTTCACTAGAATGACTAATTTATCATCGACAAATACTGTCGCTGTCGTCAACAAATGATAATACTGGCATAATTCCTTCTGAAGTTTCAACGGAAGTTGGGTGTGTTCGTCAAGCCTATCCTGAATGCTCGTTAATACCAAAGTCAATAAGGTAGGATTGACGACCCTAGGTGATAATTTTTCATCTGCAAGCACATCCATTTGTTCATGCAGATCATCCATATAATTTTCCGCGGTGGTTAACATTAATTCAATTTGTATCAATACTGTTTCCAATTGATGGAAAGACTGTACATAATGCTCTAAAAGAGTTAATCGATTTTCAAACCCTTGTAAGACCAATTCCACTTGGTCACAAAAAAGCGATACTACTCGCGATAAATTTACCATAAATTCTCTGTTCTCTTGTATGGCATGATACGTTAATTTTATTAAACTTAAACTTAGTTTCTGAACATGTTATATCATCGCCTGATTTACCGTTAAACGTTGTAAATTTTCTTTCATCCCCTTTAAATCAGATTCAGTGGCTGTGTCAAATAAGAAACTCATTCCTTCACCTATGAAATTTGCTAAACCTTGCTTATTTTGAGATGAGGGTGTATGCCCTTTTAACTTACGATAATCGTCCAGGTCCCCTTTTACTCGTTCAAAATGATTATTGATAAACCTGACCTCTTGGTACATATCCACAAATATCGAATGTAATGCAAGATTAAAAGTGTTATTGTCAGTCATGTTTCTATTTTGTTCATAGATTTTTCTGACATTTGCATCGAGTTCCTGCTAAAATTGATTCACAAAACGTATGTTATTGTCCACTCTCTGCATGTAGTGGATAAAAGGCGCCACATCTGCTACAGACATGGTTGTCCATAAAGGAGCCATAGGTGCAGGCTCTTCCTCATCACTACTATCATAAAATGACATATCTTAAACGGCGTTTTGCTTTCACCACCTCAGGCATTTCCCACCCTTGGGGAGCCAAACTGAGATTTTCCCCATGACATTTGCTGAGTCTACCTGTCATTTGATCTCTAATCCTGTAACTTACAGGTCCAGTCTTTTTCAATTACTCGAAATGGGTACTCCCATTTCTTTTCTAATTTTTCCTTTTGTCTACCATCCCTGTACATTACGGGGTCTCCCACATTGAATGTTATTTGTTTTGCTTTTACATCTCCAAGACGTTTCTGTTTTTCTACTTGCTTTTGTTGCATTTTCTGTTGTCTCACAAACGCTTTATGTTGTTCTTGTAAAGCTATTTTGTGGGCTGCTTCTCCGACATATTTTCGTCTGGGTTTTAAAACTGTGTCTAATGGAAGAACCACATCTCTGGCATATAACAGATAATAGGGCGAGAACCCGGAGGACTCGCTTCCATTAAATCTGATAGCTGCCAAGGACTGGTTCAGGAATAAATCCCAGGTCTCCAATTCTTTATGAGACATTTTTGCTAAAACATCATTCAAGGTCTGATGGAAACGTTCGACCTTCCCATTAGATTGGGGGTGATAGCAAGATGTTTTCACATGATGAATTTTTAAGTGTTCAGTCAAATATCTCATTATCTCATTACAGTTCTCTGATCCATTATCAGTTAATAGTTGAAGTGGGCAGCCAAATCTAGGGAAAATTTGGTCAATTAACGATTTTGCAACTGTTTCTGCTCTTTTATCTGGTACTGGAAATGCTTCAGGCCAACCTGAGTACAAATCAATAAAAGTAACTATGTACTTATTTCCCGACAAAGTAGTTGGAAAAGGTCCACTCATATCCAAAGCAATCTTAGCAAAGGGATAAGGTGGTCGATCGGCTTCTTGCATAGGTAATGTAACCCTTTTTGTGTTTCTTGCCCTACACGTAAGGCATTTTTCAACATAGTGGTAGATGTTTTTGTATAAATCAGGCCAATAATATTTCCTACTAATATTCCAGTACACTTTATCTATTCCCAATGTCCTAAGTCGTCATGGTATTGTCTTAGTACATCACCTTGTAAGTGTTCAGGTATGTACAACCTCACCCTGGGGTTGTCGTCAGTACGACTAATGTAGTATAATATTCCCCTTATTATCAAATATCTGCTACTTATATTAGCTGGGGTATTATCACTTAAGTATTTCTTCTGTATTTCCATAAGTCGAGCATCTTTTTCTTGCTCCACTTTCATGTCTAATTCTTTATAATTTATTTCTTCAGGTTCCATAGGGGAGTCTTGTTGTTTGACTGTCACATTTGCATATTGTTTAGGGTCAATTCTATCATTGTTTATTACTCCTACCCTTAGTGTTTTCTCAGACTCTACTTGATCCATCTGATAATCTGGATCGGCATTTGCTATACCTTCAGATAGCCTTGACAGCAAGTCAGCACAGGTGTTTTGTTTTCCAGGTAAATATTCAATCTTGCAATTGTAACTCGCTATTTTTAATGCCCACCTTTGAACTTTCGTATTGTTTTGGGGTCGTTTCACCATGTATTGTAATGGAGCATGGTCTGTTTTAATAACAAACTGGGCTCCATGCAAATAATTGTCGAACTTGTCCAATGCATAAGAGATAGCACAAGCTTCTTTTTCAAAGGTTGACCATTTCTGTTGTGTGTCACCTAACTTGTGTGACAAAAATACAATTGGTTTCTCATCTGCTACACCTGGAATTTGACCTTCCTCACCTTCACAAGGCTGAGTTAATACTGTTCCTATGCACAAATGAGATGTGTCCATGTATAAGATGTAAGGTTTTCATGGGTTAGGATATGAATGGTGTGCTACTTATGTCAAGCTCTCCTTCAGGTACTCAAAAGCTTTTTGATGGGTTTCTTTCTAATGAAATCTAGCATGCTTTTTAGTCAGTCCTATCAATGGCTGTGCTATTTCGCTAAAATTGGGTATAAATCTTCGATAGTAAGAAACCATTCCCATGAAACTTCGAACCTCGGTCACGGTTTTTGGAGGTACTAATTTTCTTATGACCTCGACCTTTGTGGGTTCAGGTTTGATGCCATCTTGACTTATGACAAAGCCAAGATAAGCTGTTTCACTCTCAAAGAAAGTACACTTTTCGGCTTTTAATTTTAACTTGTGTTGCCTCAGTCGATTAAATACTTGCCGAATATGTTCTATATGCGACTTTTCATCTTTACTAAAAATCAAAATGTCGTCCAAATATGCAAGTGAAAAGTCCGCTAGTCCTTGCAGGACTATGGTCATCAGCTGTTGAAATTTGCTTGGCACATTGACCAAACCAAAAGCCATGACATTGAACTCATATAACCCTTTATAACACGTGAATGCAGTCTTAGATCTATCGGCTTCGCTCATCTTGACTTGCCAATAACCGGACTTCATATCAAGTGTCGTAAACTATTTACAACCATTAAGTAGGGTAAATATGTCATCAATCAAAGGAAGCGGCCAACACGTGGGCCTCGTAACTTGATTCAACCGGCGGAAATCCATGCAAAACCGTTTAGATCCGTCTTTCTTGTCCACTAAGAGGCAAGGGAAGCTCCAAGCACTGTTTGAGCATCGGATTATGCCAGTATCAAGCATCTGCTGGATTGCATCATCCATAATTTTTCGTTTTGTAAGTGGTACCATATATGGTCGACTTTTAATTGGCTTGGCATCACCTGTATCAATCTTCATGGTGACTGTGTCTGTTTGGATTAAGTCCTCATCACTTTGAGCAAATAAATCTAGATTCTCATTAATTAATTTGAGAGTTATGTCCCTTTTATCAGCTGGCACCTTGATATCTTTTTCATCAAGTGTTTTCTCTGGTTTCGGCCCATCTGAATTTAATTTTCTAAAAACGTTTTTCATCTCGACTACCTTTTTATCTTGTGCTACAGGTTCTATCTTTCCCACAATACAGCCCCTCTTTAAAGTATAGTGCTTGTTAGTGCTATTCACTAACATCACAGGAATATGTCCATCATTGTTACTTACCACACTATTACTAACAAGTAAACCTGGTTGTTCAGCTATGTAACCTTGCTTTAAACCATGATGTTCTAAATAATCAGAGTCAAAAGTTGAGCGGGCCCCTATGGCCTTCACTGTACAGACACAAGTGGTCTGAGGTTTAAGTTGAATTTGATTTACCAATTGAGTCAAACAACTAACATGTAAGTCTTTCACTATAGGTATAAACTGTCCCTGTGATTTCAATTTTCTAAGTTCAAAGTAAATGTTCACTCCATTATCATTGATCCAATCTAAACCAAGTAATACACTTCGATTAAGTTCATCTAAGACTAAGAACTCATGTACCTGAGAAATTCCATTGATCGAAAAATAAAGTTTCACTAGACCCCTGGGTCTAACATCATTTCCAGTTACTCCCTCAATTCGAGGTAAAGTATTTCTGTCCCCCAATAACCTTGGCCGATGCCTCAAATTTTTCCAAAATTTTGTGCTAATGCAAGAAGTTTGAGCTCCTGAATCTAATAAAGCTCTCACTCGTTGCTTCCCTATGTTAATCATGACACTATCCAAAGAAGCTGGTCCATAATTAACATTTACTGTTTGTGAAGTCTGTTTTGGGTGTTTAGGTCTACTTCCTGTTGTAGTAGGAAGTTGTTTTGATTGACTTCCTGTTCCATTTTTAGAAGTTTCAGAATTTTGATGAAGTTTTGGTTTCACTTCCTGTTTACCATTAAATTTCCCATCGACTTTCGGTTTTGCAGTTTGCTGAACTTTTCCCTGTTTTGGTTTCGGTTTAGTCTGAATGTCTACTTCCTGTTTCTGTTTCTGCTTTCCAGGGGTATCTCCCTGAGATTTTATCTCAGTTACTGATTTTTGATTCTCTAACAATTTCTGTTTTTGATTTTCCCTGTTCAATGGATGATTTCTGGGATATCTTTCATAATAATAATTATTTTTCCTCATATTTGCTAGTTCTATTGGACTAAAATGTTTTTCTGGCAAAATTCGAGTACAACCTTTTGTAAAATGTGTGCCCTGCACCCATTGTGGGCACCTGTCACACATTTGCATCCCCTCACAATACTGAGTAAAATGGTTCTCACTTCCACATTTTTCACACTCATAGGGAAACCATGGGTTAATTTCAAGTGGTTCTTTTGTTACACTTGGAGTGGGGTCTCTCCTTGTTCTCGCAATTGGCTCAGCAATTGACTCTAGAACAGGATTAACTGTTTTTATTTTACTAGTTTTTGGGTTAACATTTACACTAGAGTTTGAGACTTTCTTTGTTTTACTGTTAGGTTTAGTTTCCTTCCTCCTAACTTGTTGTCTGTTAGTTAAAGGAATAGTTCTTAATTTCACTTTACAAGTATTAATATGATGCCCCTCAGTATTACACCTTTTATAGTATACCAATGTTCCTTGTTTTACAGTAGGGGTTAGTATTTGTTGAACATTGAGTTCCTGCTTCATGGGTTGTCTATTTCTAAGTCCTGAGTTTCTAACATGCCTCTTTCCATTAATTTCACTGTATTGTCTATTAGTATAAATTAATTTTCCAGATTTTACAGTTGGTGAACTTTTGATATGAGGTGAATTATGCATTCGTCCCATTTTATTACTATTTCTACTATAAACTTTGTTATGTAACTCAGTACATGTAGTATTTTGTGCTAATTGTGTTTTATCCCAATTCTGTTTTCTATGAAAATTTTCTGACTGCTTCACAGAACTGGATTTATCCGAATATGGATTATAAATAACACTGCGGTGAGTGTTTGAATACTGTCTCTTGCAATTTAGAGATGGGCGGTATTGGAATTTTGAGTTCAGTATCGGTTTCGGTATTTTTTGTGGGCATACCGCGGTATCGGTTCGGTATTCGGTTTATGACTGGAGATTCACAGATAGTACGAAAGGGGTATCCATGTCAGAAAAATACAGAATAAGTTGTTCTTGTATCATTCTATCATAGTGCTACACATGCCACTGCTAATGAGCACAACATTGTCATGCTTTTGCCAATACAAATCATATCTACAGTAATTTGATGGCTTGTTCTAATCACGCCTTATCATTTCAAGGCCTACTTAAGGTGTCTAATCTTAGAATGTGTGTTTTGAAGATGTAATCTTTAGGTGGGCCTGATGACAGTAGATATACCATCTGGTGAGTGATTCCTAGCCAAGTCTTGGCTGCCTGTTAAGGCAGCCAAGACTTGGCAAGAAATCACTGCTGAGCAAAGCATGTACAGGTCGTAGTCTATTGAGAATTCAGTTCAATTGTCCAGGCCATTAAGGCATAACAAAACTGAAAAAGAAAATCAGTCACTTCTTTCACGAAAATGAACACTTCAACTGCTATCAATCCTCAACAAGGCCTTTTAAATGAGCGAAAGTAGGGCAAACTGAAAATACCAATGGTTTCGGTGTTCAAAGATTGGTTCGGTTCGGTTTTTCGGTATTCCCATGATATCGGTATCGGTTCGGTTTTTCGGTATATTGCCCATCTCTATTGCAATTATGAACAGAATACTTTGAATCTGAATTTTTTATCTCCTTACACTTTTGACATTTCCTTAGGGTGACTGTATTGGTTGAGACTCGACCCTTTACCCTACAAGGATCGAGTTTTACTCGTTTAAATTAACCCCACAAGAGGCGGCGTAGTACTTCCTACCTGACCACAGCGAAAGCAACCTCCTGGACTGAATCTAGTCTGTCCCGCGCCAGCGGTACGCGCTTGTTGTTGTTGGGGTGGGACCTGCACCTCTAGCGTTCTCACTTATCACGCGATTTTCACCCTACAATCGCGTTTGTAGTGCCCTGGTCTCCCACAGAGATGGCAAATGGGTCCGGGGTATCTGGGGTATTGATTAACCCTTTGCTGAACAAAATTTTTGTTTTGATACTGTTGATTTTGATATCTCAGCTGACCTTGCTTATATTGTTGACCCTGCCTATATGGCTTTTGAATTTGATAATTTTGTCTCCCTGTGGTCGCAAAATGCACGCGATTTTTCCGTCGCGTCGCGTCAACCTCCATGGGGACACCTACATTTCCCGGGCTATCATCCCTTTTTGGATATTCATAATTTTGTAGGCCTCCTGCCTCTCCCTGGGCTTTATGCTTGTGTTTCACTCCTGCTTCAAATATGGCCATTGACATGGCTTTGTCGAGCGTCGAGGGCTCCTTTCTAATTGATTTTAAATGCATGTCGGGCTGACATAGCCCGCCAGTAAAATAATCTGCCAACATTTTCTGTTCAGATTCCCCGTCAATTTGTTTCCCATACACGTCCTTGGCAAGATCGAGTAATCGTTCGCCATAGGACACTATGGTTTCATTTTTATCTTGCTTCATATGGCGCAAATAACTTCTCGCCATACTCTTGTCAATTATTTCAGAACATCTCCCCTTGAGTTCCTTCTGGAGCTCTTCCCACCGTATCTTGGGATTCCGTTCAATTTGCCTCAAAATAAAATCACTGACTACATAGTCGCTAGTGGGCAGCAATAATTTTTTTCTGTGACGGCGGAATGTTATTAGTTGTTGTCCAATACAGGTTCAAACTTTTAATCCACGCGTGATAATTCTTTGGGTTACCGTCAAATCTGCGGATATGGGCGTGGAGGGCCTGAGTTTGCGTCGCGTGAGCTGTGGTAGCAGAATTTCTGCTACTATCCAGAATGGTTTTGTGCATTTTCGTGATAGACTGAGCGGCTATATCACTGTTTGCTTGGCTCAAATCGAGCTCAGTAATCTCGCGTTCACTGTCCTCCCGCGTTTTCATGCTTGCAAGTTATATTTGTCAATCAACAATCTGGTGATTTAAGACTTGCGTTTGTTCTTGGAAAACTTTTGCTTGGTTCGCGTTTTGCTCAGTTAAATCACGTTCATGTTTTTGCATTTGTTCTTGCAAGGAAGCCCATTCAGCATTCAACAGCCGCTGGTGACGTGCAGTCACGTCGTCCGGCTGCTGCTGCATTTCCTGAAGTTGCTGGCTTGCAATTGCTTCAGCCCTTTGCCTAATTTGAATTTCATCCATGTTTCTATCCATTTTTCTGCTGATTAAATATGGAAAATATCAAAATGTTACACTTACAGTTTTGTTGACTGTTCTGAATGTTGTTCCACCACGTTCCTCCTTCCAGGAATTTGCACTTTTTTCACGAGTACTACACAATTCGTATTGTCGCGCACTATTACTATGACGCGTTTTTGTTTTCCACCACTGCGTGTGTTTGTTCTATGCTGTATTTGTTTATACCACTGCGCACGGTCTGATACCTGTACAGTTGTCGGTACTGGTGAGCTCTGGGAGTTCGGTTGAGTCGCTGGCTACTGGTACGTCGTTGCCCACGGGTACCTTACGGTTTATGGTCACTGATAGTTTGCAAACTCTGCAGACACGGCACCAATATAAATATTCGTCTGTTGCTGAATAGAAGGAAAAGTTTATCGATCTAGGATCGTCAAGTTTGATTTTTCCACGTTGTGTTTATAGGGGGTTCTGTGAGGATCCACCAGCCCGTAGCATTTGAGTTTCCTTACCAGACGATATCAGACACAGGCTTCAGATTCTGGATCCAGCAACTTCACGAACTTGTCGTGTATAATACAACGGAAGACCAGTTCCAAGATATCTATTATTTTATTTAAGATCAAAAATATTTCACCGCGACTAAAAGTCGTTGTCCCTGGCATCAACAAGTAATGTACAAAAGTTCATACCTTACACATTGTGGCAGCATCTAGGTTTCGTCTGGTGGAGCAGTCAGTGTTCTTTCAGGAGCCAGGAAACAACTTGTCTAAGCAGTCAGAAATTGGTGCTTATATTCACCAGATTTCTGATGCAATACTTGGGGTACGTGACGACCGTCAGCAGTTTCTCCCTAACCTCAGTGAAACTGAGGGAAAGTCCCCTGACGTGGCAGTCGCCATTTTGTAGACTCTTATACTGCCATGCAGACTGTCGGTCAGTCTGCATGCAGTCCATGGAATCTTGACTCTAAATTAGTATTCCGCAGGGCGCCAGTTAACCGGCGGAATGTCCCGGTGACTGATGCAAAAATGCAAGTCAGCGTCCCCAGTTCAATGGGGAGTTTCACCAGGTACAAGTTATGATTTGTTAGACAGTTCGAACACCAAGATTCCAGTAATACTGCCGAATGTTATTGTCCCATCTGTCAACAAATCCTCAAATGTTACTGCTTTGTTGACGATACTGGCTCTCAAAGGTATGCCTGGTATTGCCAACAGAACATCTGGCGTGTACCCACAGAGTACGTCTGTACTCTGGTCGCCAGTTTATTCAATTCCATGTAATTTCATTATATTGTTTAATGTTGTTCCAAAACTATGAAAATCAGCGTAAAAGTTAAATAAACTCAAGTCTAATGAATTCCCCAACAAAGTCCCCAAGAGCGCGTGCTCTTACCCAAGCTGACAGGTGTCGTTAACCCCCTATCGGCTCACTTCGCAACATTTTTTGATGACATTACAATTTGAATTGAAAACTCACCGGAGCCATAGTTTTATCATCACGCTGCCTAGTTCCACTAATTAACCCCCCAAAAGTTCAAAATCGGCCTCTCATGCCCCCCACCCCCCAGAATGGTCATTGTGGCTACCACATGCTCTCTTTTTATAACCAATGCAAACTTAAAAAAAGTTAAATTTAACCCTTCGTTACTTTTGTACGTCTTATGACGTTCGAAATCAAATAGCGCGTTGATACTTTGTGGTCATTTGTTTTGTTAGTATTTTTCGATTTTTTTAAGTTTTAACCACAATTCCTATTTTCTCCCGAATAGTGCTCAGTGACAACCGTTGAGCCAAATGTTATCGCAGCTTACAATACTAATATAATCCTGCTGTCAAGACTTCTTAACTAGTTGAGTGCTAGAAGCCGTTATTAGGGCTTTCAAAACATGAGAATACCAGAGCAAAAGCCAACACTTTCCTTGCTTATATTTCATATTCAGTCAAACACAAATAATATTTTGTTTATATAAATTTGTTTTGTTACAAATTATTGGAGAGTGACAGTGTGCACTCTCCAATAATTTGTAATAAAACAAGCTCTTAATAACAAATTCAGACCACCAGAAATAATCTAGCCCTCAAGAAAAGTTGAAGAAACTACATTCCCTATGACGTTTGAACGTCAGGATAATTAAAGTCTCAAAAGGTAAAATGGTTGATGTCTGATATTTTACCCAAGTAAATAAAATTGATAAATTTGTCCATTGAGTGCACCAAGGCTTCACAATGCTTTAACATTGCGAATCCTTCTTGCACTCAAGGGGCAAAATACACCACCAACCTTGCGATTCTGAAGATTATGAACCTAAAACGTAAAACAAACCAAGCATATGAACTTTTGATATCAAAGGAACAATTACAAAAAAAAAAAAATAAAATAAAAAATGAAATTAAAAACTGCCCGTCCACATGCAATTTTACAAAAATGGCGAGAGAAAAAGAAGTTCTACTTATGAGACCTTATGTTAATATCTTGATGGTTCAAAGGTGAATTAAAAACTTATTGACTCGAATATCTATAAATGGAGCACGAAAGAAGAATATCTGTATATCTTTGCAAGTGAAGGGACTTTACATTGTATCAACGGTCGACTACGCAGAAACTCCACGGAAAGGGGGTAAACATACACTCTCATAACCCCATCGATATCCTCATAGTATTGAGGGCTTGCTGTGTCTTGTGAGTATTGCCAGTATCAAAAAGCACGAGAAATGATTGAAATTCAGTTAAAAATTTATTGCCATCCACGCGTGAAAACAAAAAAAAAACACCTCTGTTTTCACCATCTTGTCAGTAATGTGTGGCGAAAGAACACCAATGGGAGGCGTAACCTTTTCGAGATTCGACGCAGAATACACTGTAGGTTTAACCCTTTACCCATCGTAACGGCAAAAGACCGCCAACGCTTTTCATAATAATCCCCATTAAATTTTCATTATTTTCTCATTTTTTTCTCAGAAACATAGCTTATGACTCCTCATTGGAACGAGCTCAACGGGCTCGTTCCAATGAGGAGTCATAAGCTGTTTTGATGCAAAAAATGAAAATATTTATATATTCAAGAATTTTGTTTGCAAGTGTCGTCTGCTTTTCGTGTTAGGTAAAGGGTTAACAGTACTTTTTTGAAAAATAAAATGGACAGGTGATTCAGTTTTCATCGGTGTGAATGGATCCAACAATAGAAATATCGAGCGCATGGTCTGAATCAGGCAATTCGGGGTCAACATCGTGATAGCTGGAAACGAAAAACGTCTCTCGGTCACTCAGAATTTTCAGTTGAAGTCACAATTCAGGAAAAAAAAATGGAGTTTATGATTCCCCAATGTGTTGTAGAATTGGTAATTTTCTGTTTTGGTGATCATTCAAAGCATTGACAAACGATACACTGGATTATAATCATGTTTTATTATTGAAGCTTAACAAAGTCACGAGGTGGCAAGCACAACACAATGAAGTGATCTTCAAAGTTCAGTTCAATCACACCAGCGAACAGCAAAAATTCTTGACCACAAAAAAGAGTTACCTCCCTTATACTGATGCTCGCATATTAAGGTTCAACGCCTCTCCTTTCCCCATCCCGCCAAGCACGTCTGTACCAATACAATAACAAGTTTGTAGAAAAGTCTAATAGACCTTAAAGCAACGAAAAATCGGCAATGCATTAACCCCCATCTTAGAAAATCCGTGGCTCTAGGAATCGCATATAGTAATCAAGGACTTCCCGGTATATATTCGCCCTTTCCCAGTATATTTCCGGTGATAAATTCAATCGAGTGGGTTATTCCGTCCAGTCGTTGCGATGGAGTAATGCAGAACGATTTTGCTTTTCATTTTGCAATTTCGACACAAGCTTTAGCACTTTTTGTATTTGCAAAAGAACAAAGACAATAGTCAACAGAGATAACTTATCTGTCAGAAATGGAATATACAATCGTCTAATTTAATTTTGACGCAGCGATTCGTTCAGTGATTTTATCTTTCACTATGCACTTTGGCCTCATTGTTGTAAGTATTTGCAGGGCCGAAACTTGCCCAGAATATTGAAGGAGGTATACCAAACTCTTCTCTGACGACTAGATGAAATGTTCCGACGGACAACATTAATATTATAGTATATAATTACGGTCATCAGATTAGAGAAGATTGAGGACATGCTTCTTTCTAAACGATTGAGAAAGGCATTGTTTCACAGTACATGGAGAGGGTATTATCAATAAATCAACCATGGAATGGTGATGATTTCTCTCAAGCAATAAATGCTAATTTGTTTCAAAGCGCAATTAGTATAAGCAAGGTTTCAGCCAAAGGCCCTTCGAGTAAAACCCGAGGACCATTGGTTGAAACTTTGCTTGTGCTTCTTGTGTTTCTGTACACAATTTGAGAGTACACTGCAAAAAATATAGGTTCTCTTTAGAATCAAAATTGGTTCTAATCTTGTCCCTGAGATGGAACCAGTTCTGTCTAAACAGTATTTATTTCAAATCAAATAAATTTATAAAGATTAACATTAAATATTAACAGAATTAAACATAAATTGAGGGGGTTTCAGCCGTAAGTTTAGAGCTTATACGAGGTTGTCTCAAATCATTATTAAGCAAAGGAGATATGAACAGTTGGCATATCGAACCAGTTTTGGTTCTGTACAGAACCAAAACTGGTTCGATATGCCAACTGTTCATATCTCCTTTGTTTCAAAATGTATGGCGACTGCGTTGAATAACCTCCAAGTTTACTGCTGAATCTACTTCAGTTCATGTAATATTCTGTTAAAATTGAATGCTAATCTTGGTAAATTTATTTGATTTGAAATAAATACTGTTTAAACAGAACTGGTTCCATCTCAGGGACAAGATTAGAACCAGTTTTGGTTCTAAAGAGAACCTATATTTTTTGCAGTGTAGTACCTTGGGTGATACCTCCACTCCATGGATGATTTGGTGACAATACATCCTCCAAGTACTGCATTGTCAGCATGTATTCCAAGCTTGGGCGTTATACAATTTTTAGTGTCGCTCATCTGGTATATAACGTCCCGTGGGACCGAGTTTGGGACTGCTCTACACAGTGAGCCCATAGTCATCGGATTTTGTTGTCCTCTATTTACCCCAGGCCCCAAATGCATGCGAGTCCCCAAAAGTGATGACCTATTTTATACTCAGTTCAGAAATCATATATTCACTACTGGGGAACTCCCCGGCGGCCGGGCGCAGTAAATCAATACGACATAGCAATGGGACGTATCTTCATGTATATAACATTTGTAGGGGCAGACTTGTTCAAAAGACAATTACCAGGAAGTGCGTACTGAAAGAACGCTGGTTCCATGCATCTGTACGATAAACGGCATGCTACATAGAGGGCATTTTGATGTATTTTTTAGATTTCGATGGAATCTCTGAGTCATATTTGTCGCTAATTAGGCAACAAATGATTGCACCAGGGGACAGGAAGCCTAGACCCATCGGTCCCACGATGATTTGGCTTGATGAGAGAACATTTTGAATTTTCGAATTGAAAGAACGCTGTTTCCTTGCATTTTGGCGATCAGTGATAATCCACATTGAAAGCATTTCGATAGCATTTTTGTATCATCTTCATCACCCATCCGACAACAAATGGTTGCCGTTGGGCTTGTCTTGGTAGTGGATGGTCACGCCACGGAGAGAGCGTCTCCTGATTTCCAATGTGTTCTATGTGCCTACTGGCACATAGAAGACATCGGAACTCAGGGGACGAGGTGTTTTAAGAATTGAATCATGACTTCGTAATCCACGAGGTTATGAAACAAATTAATCGAGTGCAAATTCCATGAGCCGCGAAGCGATTCATGGTAAATGTGCGCGTGATCAATTTATTTCATCACCTCGTGGATTTCGAACAGTCATGATTCAATTCCTATGTTTATTCTCTTCATAAAACATAATTATTTTATGTCCGGACAGGATATCGAGTAGTCTGATCTACAAGGCACTGCCTTGACGAACCATAATTCGGTCAAGTTCTGTTCCTAAAAAAGAAACAAAACAACATAACCTTTCATACAAAAAAGTCCCCGTAAGCTGTCAATAGAGTGCTTAAAGTACAACTCCCATTCGAGATGGTGAAACTGTATATTTATAGAACGTAAACAGAAATTACAGAATGTAAATATAGGCACTGGAAATCGAATGTAGTGCGTAATATCAATGCGCGATGTTTAAATGTCACATGATCAACCGGTTTTCGTGGGATAAATCACATGGTCAACTGGTATTCATGGGGAAATATCGTCACCTGAAATCCACTGACAATACAGTGTTGATTGAAGAAAATTCCTGATGCGGTGTAAACATAAGACAGGTGATTCCGTGCACCCTCTTTCTGACAAAAGATGTACATACACTTGAAACACAATATATAGGAAAAAAAAACAATGTAAACAGCCTTGCTATAACAAGATGAATACAGCAACAAATTTCAACAAGGGAGCGATCAACAGATATAAAAATAACTCGGAAACAGAAACAAAATGAGAAGAGTATTTTGCAACGAGATTATCGTAAACTTGTTCAAAGTGATACCGTGGGTTTGTTCCGCCGATAGGGGCTAATGTAACAATGGTGCTGTTTGCTATCTCAATATTGAAGTTGTGGTGCATTCTCTGCTCTTTTGACTAGTATTCAACCGATTACCAAAAATGGCCGCTGACCGATTACTGGTTATTTGAGCTCACAATCATCCGATTCCGATTGTATATAATACCGTGCACTACCAGACAAGTCTAGGCTCGCAAAGAACTACATTAAATTGAACATATTTTACAGTGTTTACCAACAATCGGTTGAACCGATTTTCAGAGAGCCGTTGCCGTTGTCATCCGATTCCCCACAATCGGCCGACTGTGTTGGCCAGTTCCGATCATCGGTTGAGCATTACTTTTGAGCTGAAACGCATATATGGAGCTGACTCGAAAAAGTAATTTTAAAGTTACATACATGCGTTTCAAATTGCGCGTTTGACAGTTCAAATGGGGACATAAAGTTCCAAATTTCACAATCGAGAGGTCCCCTCACCCCGGCTATTCACCGTTTGATTTACTGGCACTCTGTACATATAGAATATACCCATAATAACTTGTTGTAGCAAATTTTCACCACGGGGGGTGAAGTAGTGGTAACCGCGAGCCTTCGGCGCGCGGTTAACACCACATCACAACGAGTGGTGAACAGTTGCTACACCAAGCTACTTTGGGTATATTTTATTTATACCATGATCGTCAGATTATTAAGAGTCACGATTATTTTTTCTCGATTTTACAGAGCAGCAGCGGTACATACGTGCGAATTTGTTTTTGCTTACATGAGCATCGGTCGGCGGTACTTCCGATGTCAATTTTATCACCGAAACGAAACAGAAAACGAAACAGGGCCTTTTTCATTTTAATAACATAATACCATACTATTTCGAATTATGGATGCTTTATTAACATGAGACGATACATGTTTGTTAAGTTTTGGTGTTTTATGGGATAAACTCATTTAAAAATAATTGCCACTTTCATTTCACTCTTCGCGAGGCGACGTGCGATAAATTTAGACAAGTTCGCATTCAGGTCGACGTCACCAATGATCAAGGATGTAGTTCCACTGTTGGTGTAAACTTTAACTATTGAAATCCCATTGCTGGCGTGTTCCCCACAGTTGGTGTATAAAGGTAAACTTTATGTCATAGAGTTTTCATGTTTAGTAGAATAGGTAACCTTGGTATAAAATCATACCCATTTCGACTTTTGGTCATTTTCACGAAATACCATACATCAGCAGGTGCATCAATTTTGGAGGCTTCCAATGGTTGGGCGGGGGGTACCGGGAGACTTCCCGCTGAATCATACGGCCAGTCCGCCTTTGGGTCGTATTTGCACTGCAGGACAAGCGCCATTTGGGGGAAAAAGACAAAACAATTGCCGGGGAGTAACAATAACTTGCGTCGAGCAATCACGCGTCACTTGTAGTTATATTTGTGCAACTGCATTATGTATCCTGGTCAATTGGTGTGAAGCACAATGCCCAGCAATTGCCTGATGAATGCCCGACAAAATCCCTTTCTGGCAAAGTATTGGAGGAGTGACACACCCCTTACACCCCTACGCTATTTGTATTGGAGTTTAAGGACACATTCCAACGAGGGGTCATAAGCTATAATTTTAAAAAAATTTATTCAAGAAGTGTCTTTCCAAATATCGCCTTCTAATCGTGCTAGGAAAGTGGTTAAAACTGGTGTAATCATATATTATTAACGGAATCTTTCGACTTTTGGAAGAGTTTATTTATTTATTTATTTATTTATTTATTTATTTATTTATTTATTATTTATTTATTTATTTATTTATTTATTTATTTATTTATTTACTGGAGTTTAACGACATTTACGACATCCAGGGTCACTTCGTATTGGACAGTGTTACGGGTGGAGGAAACCGGAATAACCGGACAGCAGCGTGCAACTCGTCCCTGAGTTCCAATGTGTTCTATGTACCAGTAGGCACATAGAACACATTGGAACTCAGGGGAAGAACTGTTAGACTACCCAACGTACTAACTCCACACATTCAGAGTTATCATTTGTTGAAGATAAGTGCACAATGGACGCGCAGTACAGCTTAGTACACAGCGTCACCGTGCCTCAACGTGCGCATTCGGGATTAAGTGCACGCCCACGGAAACAACACAGTTATACCCGGTGGAGATCGAACCGTGGACCTTTCGGTTTGAAGTCCAATGCCGTAAGCACTGAGCCACTGCCCTTCCCCACCCTCGAGATTTACAGCAATGGGTATTTGTGATTGTTCTCCAGCGAATCTCACTTTGGAGGCATCAAACTATGTAAAATTTGCAAAATGTGATGAAAACATGATGTTACTTTATCGCAGTGCTCTGAACATTCGCAATGCATGTAGTGTTTAAATACCTTTCAATTTTGATTTTTTGGCGCATACAATTTTTCATGATTTTAAACGAAAACTGAACAATAGAGTGACTTAATCCGAAGATGAAATGTATATGTACAGTGGTGATTTATGACATTAAGGAGTGAGGAACGGCCCGCATCGCGCCTCGGCAAAAGCTGCACGTTTAGCGCCTGTCCCGAACGCGCAGCAATGGTCAACGCGGGACGCGATGTTGGTTAAGAGCCCAAGAGTGGTGGTGAACAGGGTCGCGCTTTTGGTTTAGAGCCCAAGAACGATGGGGCATATGGAATCCATCGGAGTGCGAAGTAGAGGAAGTGGAAAATGTTTCAAACGTCGTATTCAGCTAAATTAAAGTAGAGATGGTTCCAAAAAGTAGCCTCCAAATCGCATTAGGATTAGTCGAGCACTGGAAAAAGGGGGAATGACAAGAAATAAGACAGCGAGGATCCATCAGAGTACGAAAATGAAAAGAAATACAGAGTAATCGCTTGACTGGACTGGTTACGTGAAATAATTCATGAGCGGTGAGGGACGTTGTACAAACACGAGTGTGCGAATGCGCACGAGTGTTTTACAATATAGTCCCTCGCCTCGAATGAATTATTTCACGTAACCAGTCCAGTCAAGTGATTACTCTGTTTATTACTTTTCATTATTAACGATAATTATATTATTTAACCCTTTACCTAACGTAACTGCCAAAACCGGTCGGCGCTCTTCTCAAAAATCGCCAATTAATTTTCATTATTTTTTCATTTTTTGTTTCTAAAACATAGGTTATGACCCCTCATTGGAACGAGCTCGTTCCAACGAGGGGTCATAACCTATGTTTTTGAGACAAGAAATGAAAATAATAGTTATTCAAGATTTTTTTGGGGCAAGTGTCGTCTGCTTTTCATGTTAGGTCAAGGGTTATAAAGACAAAAAAAACAATGAAGTCCCCATTACACCTATGACAAAGCGTCTTCGTTTGCGCGCACGGATACATGACACAATCGTTGATTGCATAATTCACTTGTGAAGTTATCGTTTATAATCAAACCCGAAAATCCCAGTGAATCACACTTTGGAAAGTAATAAGAAAATTTCTTTAACTCTGTGTGCAGTAGAGGAGGTGCGAAAAAATGGTCTCTGCTTTACAGAACGGACAGCGGAAGTGACAGATGAAATTCTTAAATGACGGAGTGGGATTATATAGAAGCCCCACGGCACTATTAAACTTGGCCATAGAAAGATTAGGGCGTCTCAAATTTTGGAGAGAAAGCAGGGTAGCTGTTATACATTAAAGAGGGATAAGGGGAATTTGGATAACTTACTGGGAGTGGGGTGGTGGGGGTGTTCTCTTGTCAGAAGCAACATTTGGAAAAAGGTTTCTGTAAAGTCATGTATGATAGATATAGGAAGTGACTGAAGAGAAAGTTTTTCGAGCTGATTCAGAATGGCGTCGAAAAGGGACACTGACCATCTTTTCACACGGACAACAAATTTTGGTGGCCGTTAACCATTTAGCCTGAGAGCGCGGTAGCTCATAGGGCGTCGAACCTCAAACCGAGTGGTCCACGGTTCAGTCTCCGCCATGGGTGACTGCGTTGTCTCCTTGGGCAAACCACTTAATCCCGATTGCCCATGTGCACTGTGGCGCTGCGTGCTAAGGTGTCCTGCACGTCAATGATGCACATGACTTCAACCAATGCTAACCCTGCTTGTGTGGAGTTAGAACGTTGGGGAGTCTGACAGTTGCTCGCCGTTGCTTCGTAGTTCTCTCCCGGTTCGCGGGCTTCCTCCACCCGTAAAACTATCCGACGCGAGGTGACCCTGGCTGTCGAAAGTTTCGTTAAACTACAAATAATAAATAAATAAATAAATAAATAAATAAATAAATAAATAAATAAATAAATAAATAAATAAATAACCATTTACCTAGCGTAAGTGCTAAAACAACCAGACGGGGTGCTATTCGCAAAAATCTGCATTCAGATTTTATTTAAATAAAAAAAATTCCTCCAAAACATAGCTTTTGACCCATCGTTGGAACGAGCTCATCGAGATCGTTCCATTGAGGGGTCATACGCTAAGTTGTTTTCAGCTAAAACTTATATTTTTGAGGTATTCTGGATTTTATTTCGCAAGTGTCTTCCCAAGTCGTGTTAGGTAAACAGCTTATGGCTGTTTGCCCGTGCGCTCACGTGCGTAAATCTATCCTCTTCAACAGGTCTGGTTCCAAATTTTAATCATTTTGTCTGGTAAAACCCGATGTACGGTTATAATATTGTCATGCCGATATTGGCAGATTTGTAATTTAAATCGTGGTCGATTAAACCCCATTAATCCCCGTATTTCTAAGCCAAGTTGTTGGATACACAATCCTACATAGATATCTTCAATGTAGAAGAAAGGCACATTGGCTGAGATTTCATATATTTGTCTCGCTACTCTCAGAGATGTGACGTAACCACCACCTATACAATATCTTGGGAACCAGTTGTGGGGATACATAATCTGTGAGGCATGCCATTTAAATCTTGGATTTCTCGTTGGTCTGAAGGGGGGCACGCAAAAACCACCAACGGCGGATTTGAGTTTTTCACCATGTTTTTGTAAAAGCTTCAACAACCCATTAATGTTCACCCACATATCATCATCTGTTTTCATGACGTATTTGGCGTTTGGGCAATGTAATGATGCCCATTTAAAACCCATCACAGTTTTTAACGTCAAATTCTTGTAACTGTCCACAAAATCTTCTTTAAGGATATCTTTATACATAACGCTCTCATGAAGTACCAAGTCCTGTAAACTTTCATTCTGGGTTTCACCAAGGAGGAAGGCGTATCGAACATTAGCGGTGTTGTTCTTAGCTATTTGTGTCCAACTGTTTCTAATTGCAGTTCTTCTCTCTGAATGCTGATGTGTCGTTGTTATCAGAACAAGAAGATCCACTGAATCTTCAGAGAGTGTTTCACATATCGAATCACCTGTTATTATGACTCTGAAATCATGTTTAAAACAGTTGTCACAGCTATCTTGTCTGGTTAAATTTCGCGGTTCTACCAGTACTGTTGGTGGACGTCCAAACGTATTCCACACTTTGAGTTTAAACTCAAAGGAATGTAGGAATTTTGCTAATGCACCAATCCAGAATAATATCAAAGTACTGCATATTACTAACGTCCAAAACATAATCATATAACCCTTTAACACGGATACGCTGTTTTTACGTCTCATCATTTAAACCTTCGGTGATTCAAAACAGTGTATTGTAGAATGTCGAAGTTTGCCGATTTTCCGTTTTTTTTAAAAAATTCTTCTAAATGGCTGCATTTGCAATTAAAAACTTATTTCATGGCGCACAACCTACAACAATAAAATACACAAACTTATTTCAGCAGAATTTGAACAGTTCATGATGAAATCCGGTAGGATTCTAGTAGCATTCTTTGGAAAGAATCCTATCAAATGAACTAACCATGCCATTAAAAGTAATGAGAAAGTCAGGAGTGAAGTTCATTTAATACCGTGGTAGTGGATTTCCAACTCAAAACTTTTTACAATTTCTAAAATAAAAAAAAAAACAACAGAAATGTTTGCGCCCATGTCTGTAGTTTATTTTTAACTCAGAAAGGTTAAATTCTCATAGAGGTTTGCTAAGAAATTACAAATGTTCAAGGCGAAAAACCACTACCTCATTATCATTTAACAGTGTTCCGTCTTTCTAGCATTTTCGGAGTATTCTGTTGGTTCGTTATTCTGCCACTGCTTTCATACTAATAACTGCTCTGCAGGGTTGAAGAACGACTTTTCTAACTTAGTTAGCACTTTAGTATTCATTTTAGATTTCCCCCAAAGTATGCTACATAATGAACAATGATATCCTACTCTATGACATCAAAAGAAACATGTAATAAATATTTCTGAAGTTACCTTTCAGGGAGGGCTCAGTTTGTCGTATACGGAGAAAATGATAACTTGCGTTGTTCTACAAGGTTCAATACCCGGCCCGTTACTATTGTTTGTTACGCATATACATTGTCAGGCAAAACAAATGGTTATAAATGCCCAAAACATTGGCTGACAATTTTGGTCATTGGATTTACGGAAGAGTTAGCTCTCTTAAAATTCTTAAAGCTATCAGTAAATGTAACATCCAGGATATGGGAATTAATTGAATTGAAATTTTGAAATGTTAGCTATTTTGTGTCGTTGTGCGCATCATTTTACAAACTTCGGACATTTTCCTGTAGAGTAGTATAAAAATACAGAAGTTGGCTTTTTAGAATTTTTTTTCAGAATCTGTTTGAATGTTTGGCAATTATTCTCTGTTGAAACCGACTTAAAAATATAAAAATGACGTTTTCTCCATCTTTTGATGTTCTGTGACTTTTTATCTGTTCGTTATATCAGCAGTATGCGCATCGCGACATATAATACAGACATTACCCATCCCATCAATATAAAAATGTAGGCGGTGAGATTCGTTACTTTTTTCCACGGAAAGAATAAAAGAATATGAATACTTGAGCAGGGAGGGGGGGGGGGGGGGGGGGCACTAAAAATTTGCAAGACGTGACGTCCTATTTTTTATTCGGCTCCTTTTTACACCCACCCACCCACTACGTGCAAATTTTCTATTACCGTTCTCAGACACCCACCCCCACTCTCCCATTAAAACCCAAAATAAACTTACCCCAATTGCCCACGTGGGGGCACGATGACGCTGTGTGCTGAGACGTACTGCACGCCGAGGTGCACATGTCTTAAGCCAATATAACCCTGTCTATGCTGTGTAGTACGCAGTACCGCTGTGCAGTGTGTAGTACAGTCGTGGGTTACGATGTTGAAGAGCTGACAGCTGTTCGTCGTTCCTCAGTGGTGCTCTCCGGGTACTCTGGCTTCCTCCACCCGTAAACCTGTCACCGACATGATATGATCCTGGTTGTTAAAGTGTCGTTAAACACCAATAAATAAATAAATAAATAAATAAATAAATAAATAAATAAATAAATAAATAAATAAATTTATAAATAAATAAATAAATAAATAAATAAATAAATAAATAAATGGGGTTGAATTTAGTACATCAGAGAGAATTTTCCCAAAATATTGTCTGCACATTTTCTACATTTCGAACAAGACACCCACCCCCCCCCCCCCCCCCCTACTAACGTGTGACATTTTCCCAGATTAAGCCCAATATTCTCACATATAAAGCCTCCTAATGTTGTATTTATGTTAAGAGTGTGATGTACAGCATCATCTTTAAGGTTTGAAACACAAATGATGGTATATATTAGCTGATATACTGATATATTTTTAAAAATTTCAAAAAATTGCAACAAGTTGGAAATGCACATTTTTGGCGCACTAAAGAGACCCACCCACCCCCACGTCACGTCTTGCAAATTTTTGGTGCCCCCCCCCCCCCCCCCACCTGACTTGGGAGTGATTTTTTGTGTTACAGGTAGAGGCATATACAGAAACCACACAAATAAAGTTAAGACAAATTGTAAAACGATACTCGATCAGTTAAAACTACTTAGAAGTTATTACTCTAACCCTTTACCTAACATGAAAAGCAGACGACACTTGCCAAAACAATTCTTGAATAACTAATTGTTTTCATTTTTTGTCTCAAAAACATAGGTTATGACCCCTCATTGGAACGAGCTCGACGAGCTCGTTCCAACGAGGGGTCATAACCTATGTTTTGGAGACAAAAAATGAAAAAATAATGAAAATTTATTGGCGATTTTTGAAAATAGCGCTGTCCGGTTTTGCCGTTACGTTGGTTAAAGGGTTAACAAGGTATTCGGTGGAGAAAACATTTGCGAAAGGGTGTGATTACCAAGTATAACATATGGAACGTATGTGATCCCTCTAAATCCAACAAAAGTGAGGAACCTGGAAATTGTACAAAATGATGCGGATCGGTGGATAACCGGATCTAGTAACGCAGCTGCTCGCATCTGCTTTGGAAGCGACCAGGGGTGGGGTTGGGGAGGGGAACTCGGGTGGTTGCCGATTAAATATAGAATAGATATGGGAAAATTCTGCTACCTGAATTATCTGGTAATCTCTCAAATAGCAGATGGTGTAAAACGACGTTTAACCATGTATGGAACGCTAAAATTCAGACAGGATGGTTAAGGCAAGCGAGAGCTAATGGAAAATTACTCTATAGAGACTGAATATTTAGAAGGGAGACTGAAGCGGGGGGGGGGGGGGGGGGTAGTCTTATCAGGGAAGGGTGCTTGACGATTGCAATAGAAACTGGCGAGCTGGAAAAAGGAACAAGAGCTCTTTAGACGAGTTGCACAAAAAAGATGCCCCAGCTTTTGAGGAGTACCTAGATGGATATTCTGGTGGTCCGTGTTGTTCAAAGTGAGATCGAAGTCTCTGGAGTTGAGGATGGTGGGGGCTTGGGGGAATCGGAATCGGGAAAGGTGAGGAAAGAGTGTGCCAAATGTGTAATTTGGGAATAACTGAGACCCTGGAACACTTCATTCTAGAATGCCCCAAATATTTGTCTTGTAGAACGAGACTCCTTAGAATACTAATGGGAAAATTAGATGAAAACCTGTAGGATAAGTGGATGGAGAATAGCAGGAGGGAAAGGGTAAGTTTTATAGTTATGGAGATCGAGAAAGCGCCGATGGGAGGAATTATGAATCAATTTTTGACTGAATGCTGGTGCAAAAACTCAACTACAGAGTGTAATTTCTAAATGACCACAAACTAATACTTTGGTGGGTTGTGGTAATGCAATTGGGAACTATATCCCCCACCTCCCATATTCAGTGTTTGAGCTAGGGGAAAAATAAATGAGGCCGTATAATTTTATGAAAGTGTCATTGACACTGTAACTCAACTTGACAAACTTGAAATGGTAAATTTGAAGATCATTGATTCCAATGTTATTTGGCGAAACTTCAACATAACAGCACTGTGTGTGCCAATGTCAGAGCAATCCATGCGTTTTAAATGTAAACTGTAGGGCTGGCTAAAGAAAGAATGTTGATACACAAATGCAGTAAGTTCGGAGGTCATTGTAAACGGCCACTTTTTTCAATCTACATGTAGAAGTTTCGCCCAATGAGCATGCCGAGTCCAAAAACAGTCCTACTATCAATGTGCCCTGTAGGTCATGTAATAATGTAAATGCACAAATAGAGGGAGAGTGCGGGAGTAATAGCACGGTGGGGAAATGGATTAACTGTCAAAAGGATTACTTTCTGTATTTGAAATCAAATCCATTTTATTAGCATCTCGTTTAAAAAACCAGTCATTCCATTCGAACTACTCAATGACTTTCGGTAAATTATCTATCCCCTTTGAGAAGGTTTGGGTACAGTGGCGGCGGAGGCTCGACAAAAGTGGAGAGGCACAAATTTACAATGCTACCATGGTTCAACCTAGTGCGAGAAAGCTTATAATCGTATATCGGTAAATGTACCATGACTCGCTATAGCCTCTTAATTAGATGAATATGCCGTTGTGTGGTCACTGTCTTGTCCGTTTCTTCAACTTTAACAATCTTCCAACTCGAAGGCTTGCCTTTCGTCTGGAAGATAATTGAAGTAGAAGAAACGGACTGAAGCGACCTAAAGTGGAATTCTTTGGCTAATTATTGTTTGGATTTGCTAATACTTTTACAGGAATGACTATAAATTGATACATTTGCATGCGCCCATTTTTTTATAGAGGTGAAGGCGTGTAATAAACACAGAACGACACACGCGTGTTGTTCTGTGTATATGATGTGCACGGCCAGAGCAGGCAAGTGATATTGTCAAAAACCATCCAGCTACTAGTTCAGTAAATCCCTTCATCATTATTTCTTACCCAAGTGAATACAATTCCTTCTGATTCTCGTGTTATGGAGAAAATATTGAAATACCGGAAGCAACAGAGGCAAAGACAAAGTATGACTACGTCTCTACCTGCCCCATGTTTGTTTTGTCTTGTTCCTATTTCAGTTTTAGAATTATTCCACAGGAGATGGCGGGTAGACTGCCAATTTGTCTATGTCACCTATCAACAGTATACATTAGGTGTTATAAACTTTGGAATTGACCAATGATTATATAAATATATTATTGTGTGTTACTGAATAAAAATATCCTATCAAACACCTATTAATGTAAAACATGGGATTTCCACTGTTCTGCTTGTACGATAAAAATAAAGTTGTATCGCACATATGGTGATACAAAACACGTTCCATTCTTTTTCCAACGTAAACAGAGAAGGGACCCCTCTAAACAAATCGGGTCAGTCATTGGTCGAATGCACCTGAGTCGAGATTGCTTGGAAATTCCAAGTTCCTCATTTAGATTTGTTTATCCGAGATATTTAAACAATCAGATTCGAGTCACAAATTTACAAAAAAAACAACATTCTGACTGCTTGTTCCTTGACAAATACTTTCTACAACTGGCCATATAATGATGGAGAGTACTAAACTTATAAGCTATATAAAAACGTTTTGTTGTGTAATGTCCCACAGTTTTGTCAATATCTGAAGTTCGATCATCGTGACCGTGACACTGATCAGTGTCAATTGGTTTCGACCAATTAAATGCCGTAAAACATAAAAAAAGCAAATTAGGGTTGGTACCCCGCCAACTAACAGTGATGTCTTCTTGGCAACGAAGGAAACTCGGCAATTAACCAGTTGAAAAATACTTTTATTTCAATTTTCGGGTAGAGTGGTTGTTACATGGGAGGTGTGTGATAAATACTGAACAGCCCGTACGTTTGAATGGGTTAAGAATTATCACACTTGATTGCTTTGGCCCAGGATATCACGAGAGCCTTCGGTCCCAATACTGTTTGGTGCCACATTTTTAGGCTTTCGGGATATTTTAATGCCGAACAAAGTGTTTTAATGTCAAAATGCTAATGGTAGAGGATGGAGTGTCCTGATTGGCACTCTTGCCATCGCGGAAGTTTCTATCCTTCCGCGCTGGCACTCCTGCTCTTTTGACGAACACATTCACACATCGTGAAGTTCTGTGTATATATCCAGATGAATCGAAGCGTCGTATAAGTGAGGGTTGGTTAGATTCCTTGCTCATCCCAGTTTTTAAGCTATAAAGAAGCCATCCACAGAATGGATAGCGAAAGGGTACTTGTTGGTGATCGGTAGCAGCAGCTTGTAGTATTAACAGTAAACATGTGACGAACGCCTGTACTAAAGGTATAATATCGCATCACATGTGGAATCTTGCACTCCAGTGATGGTGTACATCACAACAGTGAAAGCCAATAGTAGTGGTACAGACATGTTATAGCAGTAAAGGTGTAAGTAACGTTTTTTGTAGATAACAGCAAGCTATCTCAGTTAACCCTTTACCTAACATGGAAAACAGACGACACTTACAACACAATAATTTGGAATAACTAATTTTTTTCATTTTTTGTCTCAAAAGCATAGGTTATGACCCCTCGTTGGAACGAGCTCGACGAGCTCGTTCCAACGAGGGGTCATAACCTATGTTTGTGAGACAAAAAATGAAAAAAATAATGAAAATTAATTGGCGATTTTTGAGATTAGCGCAGGCCGGTTTTGGCCGTTACGTGGGGTAAAGGGTTAACAATGTCAGACAATGAATCTCAAACAGTGACAACTATCCTCCTAAAAATATCCCCCAATAGTACATCACCATGTCGTAAGTATGCTCAAATACCCAGATGGGAATCTCTCTTTTGAGCAATTGTTCTATTTAATATTTACCTCATTCTAAGGATCCTCCACGCTCTGCTACAGATAAGGATCTCTGTATGGAATGACAGTAGGCTGGGCTCTAATGAAACGAGCAATCTGATGGAATCTATTAAAGTCGAGGGCGTACGTTGAGAGAGGGTCTGAGGTAGATAAGAGTAACTGGAACTAAATCGAATGCTATGTTCGAAAGTAGCTAGAGCAGACAATAAAAATGCTAAAAAATATTAACACAATGCTAAAACTGCTCGAATGAGTAACTGGGACGCCCTCATACTACTTCCGTCTCTATAGCACTAGGTGCTACAAGGTCCTAAATATGAATGAAAAACGCGAGGCTTCTTGATGGATCCGACCCAGATGTAAAGATTGATTGGGGATCCATTTGAGTAATATTTAGTCATTGTCGAGTCGTTTCCGGTTATTCGGCATACTTCCATTCAGTCGACAACATTCACTTCTGGTGTGGGATTTTTGATCTCATAGAACGGAGATGGCGTACTCCACCCTACAAAATGGACGACGTAAACGCCTGACGCCTTACCATCACGCGATGCGAATGTCTACTAACATCATATATCACAACATTAATGGCGTCGCGATATGGCCACTCACGCGGGCCACCAACACAACCAGTATGACATCCACAATGCAACGTGACATGACTTCCAATGCCATCCACCAAAGTCATCCAAAATTTTGAAAATTTCAACATGTGTAGTATATCATGTACCTGACCGGGCCGGTTTGGGGGACCTCGGAAGTGACGTGATAGTCACGTAACCTAGTTATGTCATTTTTGGTTGTCATGGTAGCGGCCATCTTGTGACGTCATCCCCATAGTGATAGTAAAGGTGTAAGTAACGTTTTTTGTAGATAACAGCAAGCTATCTCAGTTAACCCTTTACCTAACATGGAAAACAGACGACACTTGAAAAAAAAAATCTTAGAATAACTAATTTTTTTCATTTTTTGTCTCAAAAGCATAGGTTATGACCCCTCGGATTGCATGCGCAGCGCGTGTTGCAAGGGTGACACATGTTTCCATCGTAAATTTCGTATACTGTGGCCGCCATCCTGGTTTCTATGGTAGCACGTGGTTGCTATGTGACCCAATGGCCTAGAACAGGAAGGGGGTTTGTTCAGGTGGTGTGTTCGATCGAATAGGAGTAACTCGCTAGTGCGGATTTCTCGTTTACTTTGTAGAATTACGGAAATAGACCCGACAATCCCTCCAAATCACAAAAAATCGCCGAAACGGACCCGGCAAAGCCACCACTTTGGGCTTATAATAGTGGCGCCTTGTGCTATAAGCCGCGTTCCTTTGTATAAAAGTAACTTCATTGGTTCGGACTCCTGCTAAGCCCTCGTTTTTCAGTCTATCTCAATCCATTCTGTTGCTTATTCTATTGCCTGACCTGTTTGCCTATTACTGACTTCTATTCTGAGTACCCTATCAGTCTATCGAGTTCTGAGCTGTCTCTAATTCCGACCTCTGCCCAAATCCAAGTCTTATAATCATCAGTCAGACTACTTCATTTCCAGTAATCTGTACATACCCATACAGAGTTATCTTCCCTGTGTATAACGAAATCCAACTTAATGATTCCTGCGGCCAAGAGTCGATCGAGCAGGAACAGACATTGCTCAAATGTCTCGAATGTTGGCGAGCAAATAAGCCATCGAGGAATTCCTCGAAAGAGTGACTCCTATTACAACTCTTATGCTCATCTGGGTATTGAAGGATATCTATGATACGATGATGTACTATTGAAGAATACCCTTTTCTTAACCCTTTACCCAACGCAGACGATAACAAACTTTATTATTTTAAATATCATTTTTTAAATTTTTTCAAACAATTCCAACAAAACCATATCATGTGACCCCTTTTTGGAACGAGCTCGTCGAGCTCGTTCCAAAGAGGGGTCACATGATATGGTTTGTTGAAATTTTTTGAAAAATAATATTTTTTTCAGCTGCTGAATTTGCATATTACACGGGCGGATGCGGGCGATTCGTTGGGTAAAGGGTTAATGAAGGATATCTATTCGAGGATAGTTATGACCCCTAGCGTCTGTTCGGTTCCTTGTATCCAAACCACCCACACTTTCATAGGTCTAAGACCACTACTGCTGACTTATCCATAGTCATCATCAGATGTCCTATGATCATGTCCTACAGAAGTCACCCAATACTATAGTCTTCTACCACCCGTAAAGCTTTGTACGATTACTACTGACTTTTGGCATTACTACAGGCTTACTATCTATCTCAGATTGCTCAAACGACTATAAATCGAGGAAATCCGCCATCGAGTAATTTCTCGAAAGAGTGACTCGCCTTATGACTCTTATGCCCATCTGGGTATTGGACGATACCTATGACATGGTGATATTGTACTGGAGGATACCTTTGGAGTATACCTATTGGAGTAATTACTCGTGGGCTTATGTGCTCGATTGGATTCTAGTAGTTCGAGCAATCTGAGAGAGATAACAGATTCCTATTCGATCGACTACTGGCCGAAGGAGTTATTTTGGACTTCGTTATAAACAGAGGACATAACTATGTATGGGTATTTATCTAACAATCATATAGATTTTGGCCTGAAAACCAAGAGAAACGGTACGTGTCACATAATGTGTTCCGGTTCCGTATTATATAGACGACTCATTCTAAATCCGTATCATATAGATTCAACTTCCGGTAAACACCGCGCTATGACAAATAATATCATTATATGCATTGTTATTACGCACTAAAATATGAAATTTAAATCTTGACCAATTCCAGCCCAATTTAAACTGAAAAACGGGCTTTATGTAACGGAATTGTTAGATGAATGTATTATCATGACCAAATGCATGTCCTGTAATTTGTATCAGATTCTCGGTCGTGTTTACAATCGGATCACAACTCGCCCTGACGGGCTCGCTGCGATCTGATTGCAAACACGACCTCGAATCTGATACAAATTACATGACATGCACATAGTCATGATAATGTATATGTACAGATTACGGGGAATGAAGCAATCTGACTGGTGATTATAAGACTTGGACCAGGGCATAAGTCGGAACCAGAGATAGCTGGGACTAGCTAGACTGATAGAATAGTCAGAACTGGTGCGTTTTAGCATCCTTCACCTAGATGAAAAACGGCATTCCTCAAAAATGTTTTTCAATAATATTTTTGGACGAAACTTGGATAGACTTGCTTGACCATGTACGTTTTTATGAAGGACAGTTCCACGTTCAATGTGTCCATGGTTTACCAGTTTTGGAGATGAGAATACCGGTTTAAAATGATCCATCTTCCCTGAGTCGTCGGAATATGGAAATGGTGTGTGGGGTGGGTTACCGATTTTAGGGCAACCTGATCCCACCGAGTAATAAATGGACACGCGACAGTGTCCTATTTGATACAGGAGAAGTAAAATAGACGTTCATAACCTGCTTTAAGCCAATAAAAGTTAATTGCTAACTTATCGAGCCACAGTGGCACTTACCGAGTCAAAATTGTGAGAGTGCTGGCAATGCCCACAGGTACGCGGCACAAGCTGGAAAATCGAAAGAAAAATGATATTTGATACCATTTTTGAATCGATGCTGACGTGCCCCTATAATGGTATATAAATATTGACAAGGTACACAACTCGCTTTTCGAAAACGATAGCAGACATCTTCGTTATACCCCCCTCAAATTTGATTCACACAACGTATCCAACAGTATCCGGTATCAGTGGAAAGAGGAATGAATAAGCTTTACAGTGGTGTATTACATGACCGTCGGGTGTTCTTGGGTTGTTCATGATAACTGTGAGAAGTCGCAGAAAATGCCGAAAAACATTTAGTTGGACAAGAGAGTGCACAGTGGAATGTGGATTACGAGCGACAATTATCCGATTACATTTATTCATTTCTGGAGTTCACATTTACCGTTTATACACTTTTAGCCGTAACTTTGAAATAGTTTCCAAGTTGACAGCGTCCATAGATACGCGACTTGTGCAAATATTGTCCCCATTCTCCCATTGGCATATTTTCATTGATGATATTCTCGGCATAAATAGTTGCCAATGGGATGTTTTCGTGACCATCTTCGCTTCTATGGATTCCGTTAGCTTGTTTTGTTTCCAAAGGAAGGTTAAAAAATGTACAAACGGCAAATGTGATCGCCAGAAATGAATAAATATGGATCCGAGATTAGTAATTGATAAAGGTATGCGGTTAATATTTGAACCTGCCCTTCATAGACAATGAGACCTCGAATTATTATAATAAAGCGGATAATTATCGCTTCTAATCCACTTTTCACTGTGCACTATCTTGTCTGACTAAATGTTTTTCGGCCTTTTCTGCGACTTCTCCCAGTTATCATGAACAACCCAAGAACACCCAACGGTCGTGTAATACACCACTGTAAAGCTTATTCATTCCCCTTTCCATTGATACCGGATACTGTTGTGAATCAAAGTTGAGGGGGTATAACGAAGATGTGCGCCGTGACAGCATCAACCCCACAATTGATGCTGACAGAGAGTGTCCGAAAACTCTCTGTCAGCATCAGTTGTGGGGTTGATGCTGTCACAGCGTACCGTCCTATCGGGTGGGGACGTAAAATGGCTGTCCGCTGTGCGGAGAGAGACACACTCCGTGCAGGCTAAAGATCCCATTCGTAGTATACGAGAAGAGCTAGGCCACGAAGTTGCCGCTATGAAAGTCATCCCACACACCTACACCACTGAGCCAAGGAGAGGCGTTAATATAAGTTGCTAACTTGTTCGCCAATCCTTGTAAAACAAATAAGATTAAATAAAAACAAAAATGTGTGCTATCGTTTTCGAAAAGCGAGTTGTGTACCTTGTTAATATTTATATACCATTATAGGGACACGTCAGCATAGATTCAAAAAGGGTATGAAATATAATTTTTCTTTCGATTTCCCAGCTTGGGTCGAGTTCCAGTGGCAGTGCCGGCTCCATTTAACACCCGGTAAACTATGATCTGTGGCATTTACTTTACAATGTAATGTACCTAAGAGAAAGTTGATGTAAGGTACATTCCGACTGATAAGGGTCCTGTGCCCCCTGTGTCCACTTGGCAAGGGGCGGGGGTAAGTAAGTAAGTAAGTAAGTAAGTAAGTAAGTATTCTCCCTGCTCCGGTGCCCATGAATGTTTCGGTAATCTCACAAAGTCCGTCTTATATATTTAATCGATACGATGTTTTGCGAGATGCTTTGAGTAAGTACATAAATCTATTTGCAATTCTAATGATAAAAAATCCAAAGCTCATTAAAGTGAACTCGCAAATCACACAGATGTTAACAGCTGATACCAAATGGTTTGGCAGATTAATGTACAACGAATGCGACATTATTGATTCATAACGATTGCTGACGCTTTTAAATTTTAAACTGGTGGCAAAACAATTCTGTTTGTAGATTACAATTTGGTAAACTCGAACTTTTTTTTAAAAAATCATAACCACTCCTATCCGTAGCACGCTTGTGGTTTTGTACCACAAACATTTTCGGTCAATGAAGTCGACAAAACGAACATGAAATCAACGAGATGTGTAAACAGTTATTTTTAAGTCTGCGTTGTCTATGCCTATTAACATATTTATCAATTGTCCTTGGAAAATAATAACCATAATCCCTGTTCCATTGCGCACTGCTACATCCACCGGTAACTTTAACGATAGAGAGCTGAAAGTGTGCCGATAACGCAATATAGCACCATAATAAATCCAACTATGAATGTACCTACACAAGAGCAACTTTCAGAGCCAGCGCGATTCACAAAATAGTCTCCATTCAAATATTTATAATATTTAGTACTTTTGCCTCCAATCCATAGCGTATGACCCCTTTTTGGAACGAGCTCGTCGTGCTCGTTCCAGCGAGGGGTCATAAGCTATTTTTGTTTTAATTTTTCAACAAATGTCTTTACAAATATCGCTTTTTAATCGTGCTTGTCGAGTGGTTAAAGCTGGTGTAATCATGTATTATTAACGGACCTTTTCCACATCATTTCCACTTTTAGAAGAGGTATGAATTTATTTGTTGGTGTTTATTAGTAGTATTGCTGGCGGAGGAAGCCGGAGTACCCGGAGAGAACCACCGAGCAATGAGGAGCAACTGTCAGACTCTCCAGCGTACTAACTACACACAAGCAGGGTTAGCATTCGTTGAAGACAGGTGCACCACCGACGTGCAGTACGCCTTAATACACAGCGCCACCGTGCCCTTAAGTGGGCGATCGGGATTAAGTGTCTTGCCTAAGGACACAACAAAGTTACTACTGGCGGGGATCGTACCATGGGTCTTTCGGTTTGTAGTTCACTGCATTAACCACTGATCCACCGCGATCCCAGGTATGAATAAGTCTCAAAATTCACGCTCATTCCAATACGCGGTGATAAATGGGAGTTTTCAGTTATTCTAGAAATATTAATAAAAATTCGAACGTTTTGCAATGGAGGTTCATAAGCTGTATTTTGGGGTTGTTAATAATTTATTTATTGTATGACGCTGGATATATTAAGGTGACGGCTTTATGGCCAAAACTTGCTGAAAATTTTGTTTGTGTTAAAAATTATGTGAGTACTTTATAAGGGACTAATTACATTTTATTTTCAAGCAAAGAATCATGCGGCATCTACATGTATAACTGTGATTGGGGTTTAATCCCAGGAACAGGAATTCCCGGCTTCCCGGTTCCGCAATCCATCCCCGATACCCTGCAAATCTATAGCACGGAACCGGGAATAAAGCGTGGCAATGTTTGTGTATTGGACTGAAGTTTTCTGAATTGAAACTTTGCTGGATTTCGTCAGCCCTTCCACGCCTGAAATTTTTACAGTCCTGATTCCTGACGAACCATTTTCAAAAAGTCACTGTAACTCTCCACCAGTTCTGGAGGACCCATCCCCCCTTCCCTTTCAACAGGAAGATCTTATTCACCTGCTTCAAAGTTCAAACTCGTCTTCATTTTCAGAACTACTAGTATCACTGTTCACTACCTCTTCAAACATCAACACCCTCTTCACTGTCGTCACCAGACTCCTCTGTTTAAAGCAGAGGAGACTGGTGACGGCAGTGAAGAGGGTGTTGGTGGTCGAGAAGGTGGGGGTGATGATGCGAGTTATTCTGAAAATAAAGACCAGATTGAAACGGGTTCAGGTTTTCATACTTATCTTAGGAAAATAACTTTTCAGTTTGGAGATGGGAGTTTGTCAATGAAATATGCCCATTATCATTCAAATAAATGCGCCATGTTACCCTCGTAAATTAGCTTGATATTACACGGGAAATTTCCCGGTTCCCGGTTCTGAGAGTAATTTCATTCCCGTTCCCGGTTCCTAGAAATCCAGAGAATATTTTAAACTCTAACTGTGATATAATGATATTATAAAGAAATAATGAGAAAAGAAAAATGAAAACTCGCCCAAAAATATGTTTTTGAATTCCAAGCACATAAATGTCTAAACACTTTCTAAACGCTCAAAAAAGGGAGGGAAAAGTTGCATAAGAAAACACACTACAATAACGGAGTCACAAAAAATCTGAAAACATTCTTCAGTTGGAATGATCAAAAAATGATATTTGTCTGTTAAATAATGTGAACGAGTGCCATGACGTCTATTTAAGGGGAGATGTTTATGATGGCACACTTCCGCAGTCTAACACAGGTCACATGTTTTGAACAGTTGACCAGGAACCAATGCTATAAAACTTTTAAAATTGTTTTTTCTAGAATTCTATTTTCCAGTTATGATTTTAAATGGGTTGAAATAAACCATTAATATTTTCAAAGATGTGGCAATTTGCCAATAAGAAAATTATCATATCTTTTAAAATGCTTATGATTCATTTTAGCCAGTTATATTAATAGGTAGAAAATACAATTTTTGAAAAAACAATTGTAAAGGTTTTATAGTATTGCTTCCTGTTGTCACAGTTGACACTGGTACTTCTGAAATATATAAACAACACCCTTTACCCAACGAATCGGCCGCATCCGACCGCATATGACCGCGTAATATGAAAATTCAGCAGTTGACAAAATATTATTTTTCAAAAAATTTCAACAAAACCATATCATGTGACCCCTCGTTGGAACGAGCTCGTCGAGCTCGTTCCAACGAGGGGTCACATGATATGGTTTTGTTGAAATTTTCCGAAAAATTTAAAAAAATGGTATTTAAAATAAAAAAATTTGATATCGTCTGCGTTGGGTAAATGGTTAAATGGACAACATGATATTCATGCACATGGTTGTACAGTAATTTTTAATTTCTTCCATCATTCACTTTGAAGAACTTTTTCTGGCTTCTTGGACTCCATTATTGTAGTGAGCGTTTCTTGTGCAACTTTTATCATACATTTTGGGAACATTTAGACATATTCTAAATGAGTTTTAATTGTTCATTTATCAATATTTCTCATTTAGTATTCTTCTATCACAATTATAGATGACACGTGACTCGTTACTTTAAAATAAAATATATGTAGTACCTTAAAAATTGACAATTATCATACATTTTGGGAACATTTAGACTTGTATCAATCCTGTGCTGGGAAAGTTTGACGAAAATTTCTGGTGAGTTTTGATTCTTCATCTATCAATATTTCTCACATAGTATCATTCTATCACAATTATAGATGACACGTGACTCATTACTTTAAAATAAAATATATGTAGTCCCTTAAAAATTGTCAATGTATCCCTGAAAACAAATTTTCAGCCATTTTGGTTAAATAGCCACCACCTTAAAAACTGAAGACGACACCTGAAATGTAAACAAAAACGAATTATGTTAACCAGATTTATTTATTGATATTTATTGATTATGTTAACCAGATAACCACCCGTAAAACTGTCACCGACACGATATGACCTTGGCTGTTAATATGTCGTCAAACCCTAATAAATAAATAAATAAATAAATAAATAAATAAATAAATAAATAAATAAATAAATAAATAAATAAATAAGTAACGCCAGAAACTGAAAATATTCATCTCGTCGTAATAGGAACCCCAAGCGGGCCGTAGGCCCGCAAAGGGTTCCACATACCCAGTCAGATAAATGTGTTCCAGAACAGAATTCTCTATAGCCGTCAATGTGATTTTTGAAGTGGACTGTAAATTTCAGTGAAAAAACCACGTAACTTCCGGTGTCGAATTGCCCATGCAATTGCAATTGACCTGTCCCCCTCTGGGAATCAAATATATTTTGTTGCAATCTTATTCGCCTCAAAGCTTTGAGTGATACATTGGCCTACATATCTACACTTCAGGGGTAACCAGTCCTTCTCATCCGAGAACCGCGACAAATCAGCGGCCGGCCAAAGTGTTATTATTATTACTCGAGTTCTGTCCTTCTGGAGGTTTGTCAATATGCTCAGCTGATGATCTCGTCATTTCAGATCGAACTCTCAGTCCTGATTTCGTTGCAGCCTGTCTGCCAGTGATAACCTCAATCGAAAAAAACGTACATTTTACCGATAATATAACTGATAATTGTTGTAAAATTGGTGCGATTGTATACAGATATGCATTGACACGTAACTCGTGAAATATCAAGACGAACAGAAACTCAGTTTCTGAATTATCCGAATGTTAAGGTGTTGTAAAAGTAAGAAAAAGTTTGCTTGAAAAACGGGTATACGGACGTTTCGTCCGCAAGCCGTGTCATCCGCTTGTCAAGGAAAATATTGTCTGCACATGTTCTACATTTCGAACAAGACACCCACCCCCTACTAACGTGTGACATTTTCCCAGATTAAGCCCAATATTCTCGCATATAAAGCCTCCTGATGTTGTATTTATGTTAAGAGTGTGATATACAGCATCATCTTTAAGGTATTGATATTGTAACGAGAAGCAGTGTTATCCATGAGGTACGAACATAAAGGGACGAAACTTAGGGAATCCAGTCTGCACTCCGAAGCATAGGAACAGAGCTTGCTAGATCTCCACGGACGCTGAGTGAGTTGGGTTTGACAATTGAAAACAGCTAGTTATCATCTCGGATGTCCCTACGGCACTGATTGAGGATAGGCGCGGTTTATTTGGGCATTGATGGTGAGTTAGTTCAATATACAATGAATATATAACAAAGTGGCGACGGGTATTAAACTGAAAACGCAGGGTCTCACCCGAATTTTGAAATTTCAAATTTCGATGTAAACAATTCGCGCAAAATTTATTTTCAACAATCATTCAAAAATCGGTTGATAATCGTCTGAAAAGTTATTGCTTTTGTGACAAATCAACCATAAGTGGCATAATGTATCTATTTTTGGCAATTTTTAGTGTAAATACATGTAAAAATTTGTCAATAAATTGAAAGTATTTTTGAATGTAGCTGCCAAAATTAAGTGTGAAAATAATAAGAATAATTATTATGAGGGGAGCAAATGACACTAATTTTCATTAGTATGCACTGTGTAAATACAATTTTCAAAAATATGAGTTGTTAATTATCGATTGCAACAAAAAGATAATTTTGTCATTTTTTGAAGTATGGTGGCTCAAAGTGGACATAAACAAAAAAGTCAATTTTTGTTAATGCATTATTTCTCGCGATTAATTATCATTGATATGCACTATGTGAATACAATTTTCAAAAATCTGAGTTATTAGTTACCGATTGCAACAAATTTGGTAATTTTGACATTTTTGAAGTATGGTTGCTCAAAGTGGACATAATCAAAAAATTCAATTTTTGTAAATGCATTATTTGTCGCGCTAGCTCGCATAAATAAGTGTTTCACACACACAGTTGAATAAATAGTGGGTAATGGTGTTGTATATTGTTGCTTATTAGCAAGAGTTTCAAAAAAAAAAAAAAAAAAATAATTGAGTGGAGATAAGAGATATATTTTTCTCATAGATTTACCTTCCTATTATATTTTGATTACACCTGAACTAATTGTTTGGTGGTGAGATTTGATCACTTGTTTGTTGGTTAACGATGGCACTTAATTTGCAAACAATATCCCAAGAGGAATTCCTCCATCTCCAAAAAATAGGGCCAGTTAAAGCTAAACGATTAATTGACTGTCGACAAGCAACAGGACAATTAGAAATTGATGATTTAGTAAGGGAGACGGGGATTTTAACCCCGGTGTGGCAAAATTGGATTGATGAGGGTATGATAACATTAGAGATGCCACAAAAATCTCCATTAACTAGCCCTGGTAATCCTTTCCATTCAAGTAACCCTTCATCACCCAATACAGCTCAAATGCCAGACCTTAATAAGGTCATACAAGATCTGCAAAAAGAAATATCTGTCATCAAAAATAATCATGATCAAGAGAGACAGTTATGGAGAAAAGAGAGAGCAGATCTGATATCTGCCAAAATATTTGCTGAGTCTCAAATTGTCATTCATCGAAAGGCATTAGAAGAATTGCGCCAGGATGCAGCACAGCAGATGAAAATGTTAACTAACAAATTTGAAGCAGAATACACAGAGATGTGTCAGTCAATGGAAAAGAGCAAAGAAAATCAACTAGCTGAAAGCCAAGTACCAGTGGCTAAAGAAATCAACTCTAGGCAAAGTATGGACCACCCAAAGCGACATTACAAAAGTGGTTCTGCAGTGAAAACAGAACTAATTCCAAAATTGGAATCAGATTTTGAAGATTCTGATGCTATTGTGTCAGAGCCTGAACAACAAATGTTTAGCAGAAGTGACTTTAGGAAAAAGTTGTCAGCTAAAAATTCGGAAAAGAAACACGAAATCAAGTCATCTATCAAACGGAGTGACAAAAAAGACACACATAATGATCAGCAGAAGTTGAGAAGCAGAAAAGGGGAACAAGATTCATATAAATCTGACTTATCAGATTATTCAAAAGACACCAGAGACAGACAAAAGAAAATAATTCGACATCGCTCTAGAAGCTCTGCAAGAGGTTATAAGCACTCCTCAAGACGACGACATTCATCGGGTAACAGCACTGAAACCCATGAAAGTTCTAGCAGATCAGTAGATTCAAGAGAACATTATCAACAAAGGAGGCGTTCCCATAGTCGACATGGATCCTATGTTAGAAGATCACATAGTAATAGTTCATCTTCTTCAGACATGTCACCCTACAGATCAGATGGAAGTAGTGAATGGAGACATCATAGGCACAGAAGAACTTCTGACAGTGAAAGTGATATTTATGATGGTCGACACAGAAGGCACCATCACTATCATAGAAGAAGCAGGAGTCGCAGTCCTCAGCCACAGAAACTTCCCATTTTTAATGGAAAAGGAACCATGAAGTGGGAACCATTTATCTTCAAGTTTGAGCGTACTGCTAAAGATAGACATTGGAGTCAGCGTAAGAAGTTAAATCGTTTATATGACTGTCTATCAGAAGATGCATTAGAATATGCAAATTTACTACAAGGAAGACAAGATTACTACAGCCTTAAGCATGAGCTCAAACGTAGATTTAGTCGAAAGGAAGCCCCTACTTCTGCTCGAAGACAACTTCAGTTTATTAGGCAAAGAGAAGACGAGCAGCTAGAAGAATTCTCCCAACGAGTTCATCTCTTAACGTTGGATGGGTATCCAGATTCCGATCGGACTACAGTGGAACAAATCTCTACAGAAGCGTTCCTTCGAGGTTGCCGAGACAAAGATGCTGTCAAGGTTGTCATGGAGAAGAATCCTCAAAACATAATAAAAGCCCTCAAATATATGAAGGCAACCATTGCCAATCAAAAGGCAATAATTGGCTACAGATCAAGTTATCACCAATGTCAGATATCTTTTACTGAACCAGATCAAGGCGATACTGATGTTGAGTACAAGGTAGATGCCATAGCATCAGAGTCAAAACTAGTATCATTAGAACAGCATGTAAATGATCTAAAGAGTCTGGTTAAGGATATGTCAAACATGGTAAAAAATAAATTAGGCGGACAGCAATACCAGGGAACAGACAGATTTTACAGATCTCCTCAAGCAAGGTACAATGGAAAGAAGCATTGGCAGAAGTGGAAAAAGAGTGGAAATCAAGTTGACAGAACACAGGGAAATTGGCGAAACAACAAGACAACATCTTCCAATAGTGAGTATGCTACAGCTTCCAATGAAAATCAACAGAAGGATTTAAACAAAAAAGGTCCAAGTGGAAAGGCCAACACTGGGTCCAACGGGAAAATGGCCTGAGAAAGCCGGATTCTGTAAATACTTCCACACAAACAAATGGAGAATCAAAGGAAGAAGAGATACCAGAAATAATTATACATAGATTAGATGGTGTGTCTTTGATGATGCCAATACGTGTAAATAATGTAAATACAACTGCTATCATTGACACTGCTGCAATGCTCACAATAATGGATGGGCAGCTCTTTAAATCCTTCTATGCTGCACCAACAAATAAAACTAAACAAGTTCGTTTAAAGGGAATAGGTAACCAACCTATCACGGGTAAAATAGTACCTGGCCTGTAGATAACTATAGGATCACAAACCTTCAAGTGGGACGTTTGTGTAGCACCCATTGGTGACGAATTTATTTTGGGTTTAGATTTTCTACAAAACTATGAATGCATAGTGAACTTACGAAATGGTACATTAACTATTGGTAACGAAGTTGTAAATGCCACATATAGAAAATTTGGAACAGGAGAAAATGTCTCTGTTGCCAGAGTAGTTGTCAGCAAATCTGTCACAATTCCATCAAATACTATTAAAATGATAAATGTGCGAGTGGAGACACCACTGAATAATGCTGTGTACATATTTGAGCCAATAGAACAGAAAAATGGTATCCTGCTTTCATCTGCACTTGGAATTGGTCAAACTATGGCCATTAGAGCCATAAATGATTCCAATCATTACCTGAAATTGAAGAAGGATACTGTAGTAGGCACTGCAGAAGATATTGAGGAAGGGAACGTTCAAAGTTTAGCTGACTTAGAACGATACTCTTGTCCACTGAAAGATAATGATGTGCATAACAATGATCTAATGATGAACATGAGTGCAACTGATGAAGGAGCTAAATCTGTTCAAAGTTTAAATGACTTTGAATCTTCAGCTCTAACATTTGTTGCCACTCTAACCTCAAAAGATCCTGAACAGCATTTAAAGCAGTCAAAAGAGCAGATACCATCACACTTAGTAGACCTTTATGAGAGATCAATTGAATTCCTCACAAATGAACAGAGAGAAAAACTGGCTAAGCTGTTGATTGAGTTTAAAGATATTTTTGCTCTTCATGATCTTGATTTGGGATGCTTAAAAAGTGTTGAACATAAGATTGATACTGGAGATGAACCACCTGTCAAACATAAAATAAGACGTACTCCAATTGGATTCGAAGATCAAGAGCAAAGTCATGTACAGAAACTGTTGGAAGCTGGCATAATAAAGCCGTCGATGTCAGATTGGGCTGCAGCACCTGTATTGGTAAGAAAGAAAGATGGCACTGTACGATGGTGTGTTGACTTCAGAGCTCTGAATGCCAAAACAGTCAAAGATAGTTTTCCATTACCTCTCATCGAAGACTGCCTTGATACTTTAGCAGGGACTGAGTATTTTTCCACTTTGGATATGGCGTCTGGATATTATCAGATCCCGATACGTGAATCTGATAGGAAGAAGACAGCTATCATCACCAAGTATGGTTTATTTGAACACACCAGGATGAGTTTTGGTTTATGTAATGCGCCTGCTACGTTCCAGAGAGCTATGCAGTTAGTGCTGCGTGGGCTTACATGGAATGAGCTCCTGGTGTACCTGGATGACACTGTCGTTTTGGGTAGTGATTTTGAGATAGCACTGAAACACTTAGAGCATGTTTTTGAGAGATTTTGCCAGCATAACCTAAAGCTTAAACCAAAGAAATGTCATTTGTTTAAGAAAGAAGTAGAGTTTCTTGGCAAGTTAGTCAATGCTAAGGGAGTAGCTGTTGCACCCAGCAAGATTGAAGCAATGGCTAGGTGGCCAACCCCAAAATCACAGGAGGAAGTCATGTCTTTCCTGGGGTTCGTAAACTACCATAGAGAACATATCAAACATATCAAACATTTTGCTGAATACACAGCTTTGTTGTATGAACTTACTACAAAGAGACAGTTCGAATGGAAAAAAGAACATCAGGATGCATTTGACCAACTCAAGCAAATTATGATGTCACCTCCATTACTAGCTTATCCATTAGCCACAGGAGAATTTATTCTTGACACAGACGCCTCAGATCGGGCCATAGGAGCAGAGCTATCACAATTACAAGCTGGAGAAATCAAGGTTATAAGTTATGCCAGCCATATTCTGCTGCCCTCACAACGTAAGTACTGTACAACAAGGAAGGAATTATTAGCTGTTGTGAAATTTTGTAGGCATTTTCGCCATTACTTGTTAGGAAGAAAATTTACTATCCGCGCAGACCACAATAGTCTAGTGTGGATGATGAGATTTTAAAATATTGAAGGGCAGATGTCAAGATGGATTGAAGAGTTATCTCAATATGATATGCAGATCCTGCATAGACCTGGAAAACAACACTTAAATGCAGATGGTTTGTCTCGTATCCCAGATAATTTGGAAGAATGTGATTGTTATCAAGCTGGTGATGTGCCTAAAAAATTACCATGTAAAGGTTGTCATTATTGTACAAGGGCACATGAGCAGTGGGGACGATTTACAGAAGACGTAGATGATGTAGTACCACTTGCTATCAAACATTTTCCCAATGAAACTCAACGAGAATCAGAAGAAACAGTTTCAAAGGCTACGTCAGTAATTGCTGACATGCCCGAAATTAAAGTATCTTTAGTTTCCTGGTTAGAACCCTACTCGACCTCAGAGTTGAAAGATTTACAGAGACAGGATGACGATCTTGGAAGGATAATTTACTGGCTAGAAAATGATGTTGAACCTGACAGACAAGAACTTTTTCCTTGTAGTCCTTGCATCAAAGCATTATGGCTTTGCAGGTCTCAACTAGAGTTTAGAGAGGATGTATTAGTATACAGATGGGAAAACAAGCTTGATAGAGATTTAGTTCTTGTAGTTCCGGAAGCACTGAAACAGGAAGTCCTCCACTATTGCCATGACATCAAGCCTGCAGGACATTTGGGAGAGAACAAAACTTTACAGAGAATTAAGAAAGCTTTTATGTGGCATAATATGTCTGCAGATACTCGAGTTTATGTCCAAGCCTGCAAGTCTTGCAATATGCAAAAGAAATCTGGTGTAACTCCCAGAGCACCTCTGAAGTAATACCATGCTGGCTTCCCAATGGAGCGTATTCACCTCGATATTCTTGGTCCATTTGTTACAAGTAACAGTGGTAACTCATTTGTACTTATGATGATTGATCAGTTTTCAAAATGGATAGAAATAGCTGCAATTCCAGATCAAAGAGCAGAGCAAGTAGCACAGCAGTTTATTCTTCATTTTATAGTTACCTTTGGCTGTCCTTTAGAAGTACATACAGATCAGGGACGAAACTTTGAAAGTAATTTATTTAAGTCATTATGTGAACAATTTCAAATTGCAAAGACTAGAACAACACCATACCATCCTTCATCAAATGGACAAGTTGAAAGATATAACAGAACTTTACTTCAAATGATACGCTGTTTTATAGAAGGTCATAGCCAAGATTGGGACAGAGATTTGCCATTATTAGCAATGGCACTTCACTCCATGGAAAACCAACAGACAGGTTTTTCACCAAATAAACTTATGCTGGGTAGAGAGGTCATACAACCAGCTGACCTACTTTTTGGTACTCAGGAAATCAATGCTCAAGAGTATACACCATCAGAATGGGTGTTACATCTCAACCAGATCATGCCAGCAACACACAAATTTGCTCGTAATAATCTTGGTCAAGCACATTTAAGGCAGAAAAAGAACTATGACTTACGGGTACATGAAAAACAGTATGATGTAGGAGATATTGTTTATAAGTGAGATATGTCTACTAAAGTAGGACATTGCAAAAAATTAAAAGCTCCATGGACTGGACCATATCTGGTCATAGAGAACAAGGCTCCTTTGTATAGGGTGCAGGACAGAAAGGGAAAATACTTACTGCATCATGACAGATTGAAATTGTGCAAAGATGTCGCATTACCATTTTGGCTCAGGAGAATGCGACATAATCTGTTTCTGGAAGGAGAGGAAGTTATTGAATCAAATGACAGCCAAGAGATAACAACAGAAATTACCGATGACATTCAAGAGATGACACCTAAAATTACAGTAAACCTGGCACCCGAAGAGCAGACAGAACACAGTAAGACAATATTGGGTAAGTCTACAGAAGAAGATAGTGGAGAACAGTTTCTACAGCATATCGATGAGGAAGATCTTCTCAAACTCTTCACGAACCCATCAGTTGAAACTAGAACAGGAAGGAGAATAAAACGACCTGCTCGACTTAAAGACTATGTTGATTGCTAAATACAAGTTTGCATGTGTTAGCACAGTTGCACATGTTATACTAACAGCACTCTATGTAAATAAAATATGTAAGTGTCCGAACTCATCCTGAAGGATGTATATATTTTTCTTACAGATGGATGAATTCACTGACATTTACTTCGAGCCTGATTATGACGAAACCGGGTTAGACGATGAGAATGAAAATGTTGTGTCATCGGTTAAATGTTGTAGTCATGAAGAAGAGGAATTAGATTTATGGGATTATGTCGTAATAGATGGATGCAGTGGCAGTTCAGAATCTGAAACTGAATCGACAACTCCAAAAGTTTCTTCAGAGTTTGTAGTTGTAGATGAATGTTCATCTGAGGGTATAGAGCCTGAATCTTCAAAAACTGAAATAATGGATAAGCCAGTAAGGGAAAATAAGGATGCTACTGAAGATGTCAGAAAGGTCATAATAAAAAGGCCTAGTTCCACACATAGAAAGTGTCCATTATGTCAGGAATATGATAGGAACCTTAAAAGACACTTCATTAAAAGACATATTCCATGGTATTTTGCAGCTAGGACTGCGTGTTGGCATTGCCAGGAACAGGAGGGTCATGCTTGCTTTTTAAATAAAAAGCATCATGAAAGGAATGATCACCCCACTGGGACAGAATTCAATGATAAAAATTTAGAGTTGTGGGTGCTTTGGCTGAATGGCATTTTACATTACATCAGAAATGCATTGGAACTTGACACCTTAGATGAATTGTTGAAGTACTGTATATCTTCAAAATTGTATCCTATGGAGGGAACTCCAAACCTTTTCACTTCAGAGGAACTAGGACTTATGGATTATTACATGCATGTGCAAGAGTTACCAAAACCTCTGGTTTATGAAATCTCTCCACCTAATTGCATCATAGCTTTGTCGAACTGGAGGATTTTAAATTCCCTAATTTTGAAAATGAATGCTGAAAAACAGGAAGAATTAAGAACCTTGGAAACCCCTATGCACATAAGTGGATTGATGGCAATGGAAGTACCAGTCAATATAACCTCCTGTTTAGAATTTATAGACAGTCACATGCACATGGATCAGCTTCTAAAAAGATTGAAGAAGAGTAGCCTTAAACAGATAGAATCAACCTTTAAAGGCTCTGGTTTGCGGCTCGTAGGAGCAATATCCAATTATGTGTTTCCATTGCAGTGGAGGTTTTATGAAGAACAAACAGCATCCGACAATCGTATTTTTCTTACATTTGGTCTACATCCTCACTTGGTTGATGCTCGTTCAATAGAGCGTTATTTCAGCCAAACTGAAAGTAAATTGCGACATCCTTGCTGTATTGGTCTTGGAGAGGTTGGAGTTGATTTAACAACTACATGCAAATGCAGACCCTCATGTACAGATAAATCTTCATGTATAGACAACAAAATATCTGCTCAGCGCCAATTCTTATATGAAATCCTTCCATTGGCATAAAAATACAATAAAACTGTTGTTTTACATTGTAGGGATTCAGGCAGTGGCAAAGCAGCTGTTATGACTCTTGAAATCATTGAAGAATTGTCCCTCACCCACCTCAATATCCACCGTCATTGTTTTGTAGGTACATCATCTGAGCTTGGTGTCTGGCAGCAAAAGTTGCCAAACTGTAAATTTGGATTTACAAATAAATATTAGAGGACCCATCTACATTAGAAGCTGTTGCCAAATTGCCACTTGACAAAATTCTGCTGGAATCAGATTCACCCTACCTTTTGCCTCAGAGTTTTCGCCATTGTAAGGCAAACACTCCCTGGATGATTGCTCATGTCATTAAAGGCATAAGTGAGGCAAAGAACATCCCAGAATCTGTATTAGTTGCTACTGCAAACCAAAATGCCTGTAGATTGTACCATATAAGCTCACATGTATAAAATATAAATAATTCATATTAACTGGAACAGTAGATGTACATATGTTTAGTAAGTTAATGTTCCTAACATAAGTATTATTTTCTTTCATTAATCCACTGTTTTCCAATACTTGACGTTCATCCTTAAGTATGTGATACATATCACATATTGTTTAATTTATTTAAGGAAAATCTAGTGGGCTTGTTTGGATGAACACTCAATTACAATAAATTTGTGTTTGAATATAGCTGCACCACTTAGAGATAGGTTTGTTGGAAATGATGAGTACCCCTTCAAAATCCTTTTCTTTGATTGAAAGTTATTGCTTTCTTTCATATTCATTCAGTCGATGAATGCTTTACCTCTGCCCTCATGGTGTAGTTACATGTGCACTTCATTATAACCATTATTTAGTGTTTCACCTCGTTCATTTCATGTGCACATATAAATGACATATAAATGAATGTCTTTCCTAGATATACTTACTAGTTTAACAAAACAGGGAGGAGTGTAACGAGAAGCAGTGTTATCCATGAGGTACGAACATAAAGGGACGAAACTTAGGGAATCCAGTCTGCACTCCGAAGCATAGGAACAGAGCTTGCTAGATCTCCACGGACGCTGAGTGAGTTGGATTTGACAATTGAAAACAGCTAGTTATCATCTCGGATGTCCCTACGGCACTGATTGAGGATAGGCGCGGTTTATTTGGGCATTGATGGTGAGTTAGTTCAATATACAATGAATATATAACAATATGTTTTTAAAAAATTCAAAAAAATGCTCAAGTTGGAAATGCACATTTTTGGAGCACTCAAGAGACCCACCCACCCCCACATCACGTCTTACAAATTTTTGGTGCCCCCAGCCCCCCACCCTCCCCGGGAATAATTACAAAACAATAAGATTATGTTTCAGAACTTAATATAACAAGTTTTGATGCATTTCTTAACATAATTATAACATTTTTGATGCGTTTCTTTATATTATTCATTCCTATAATACATTTGCTAATAATTTTGTGATTATTCATTGTAAAGCGCCGGTGATGCTCTTCCAAGAATAATTGCAAAATTATTATATTATGTTGCAGAATTTAATAAATCATAAATTTTGGTGCGTTTCTTAATATAATTAATTCTTATAATACATTTCCTAATAATTTTGCTATTATTCATTGTAAAGCGACGGTGCGCCTCGATGAATAATTGCAAAATTATAAGATTATGTTGCAGAACTTAATATAAAGAATTTTTGTTGCATTTCTTAATATAATTAATTCTTATAATACTTCTGCTAATAATTTTGCAATTATTCACTGTAAGGTGCCGGTGGAGCTCTTCAATAAAAAATTGCAAAATTATAAGATTATGTTGTGGAACTTAATATAACATACATATACTTTAAGAACTTTTACTGTAATAATATAATGATTATAGGTAAACCATTGAATAAACAGTAATTAAAATTTATTAGATGGTTGGGTAGTTTATTTTGTTCTGACATTTCTGTTTTCAGAATTTCGTACACGTATATGAAATTTAATGCAAGGAATTACATTAAGATATATTACAATAAGTAATATACAATAAAGTATACAATAAAATTATTATATAAATAAATAAAAAAAGATTCAAAATACAATACTTGAATACTTTCCCCCAGCAAACGAGTTTCGGACGTGTTGGGTATAATTTTAGAGGACGACTTGGGTAAAATTGCAGGGGACGATTTGGTTAGCAGACGAAATGGGTGTAATTCGAAAAAGTGATACTGACAGGTTGCTTTCAGTCCCGTTAGAAACCAAAACAAAATAATAATGTGTTACTTTTTGGTGCCATCTGTATTTCTGAACAGTGCTTTGTAGTTTCAAACACTAAAAAAATGGAAAATAACCCTTTTGGATATTCACCGCCATTTAAAATGGCATGTCATTTTTTTTCGGGAACTGGGGGAATCTTCGGCCTGGGGAGAACTAGGCCCAGGGAAGAATCATCCAAAAGAAAAGCAGTACACATCTGTTAGGATATTTTAGATACGCTACGATATTCGTTTTAACTCCTGAAAATAATTCTTAAAAAAATATTAATAGATTGTTCGATATTTATTGAAAAAATATTAATATAATGTATATCGTCGAGCAATTATCTCTGCAGTAAATTCACATTCGATGTGTTCTGTAATAATTAACGTCTCTCATCTATTAGAATGGTATCCAATCACTTAGGCTCCAAGTCATTTCGTCCTCTGGTCACTTCGACCTCAAAGTCATCTCTGCCCTAGTCACTTCGGTCCCTTGGTCATTTCGGCACCATTTTAAGTGTAGAGATCTATAAAGATCAGTGCATAGTTCATGTTTAGAAGTAATGGGTAATTACCTTTATTAAGTAATGTTCAGTTATTTGTATTTACACAGTGTACAGAAAAGTTATACATGACATTAAAAATTATCCATGTGTTCAATTTTACATACATTTAAGATGCTATCTATATAAGTAAGATAAATTATTTTACTTTGAAATTTTGCAAAGTATATGCAGTCATTCATTTATATTGCTGTGCACAATTCCAAGTCACCTTCCAGTTTGAGGTTCACAGAGTTTCTTTTTCTTTTCTTTTTTTTTCTGAAACAACCACCAAACTGCGATTTCGATACTACCATAAATATGTCCACATTTTCTAAAACACCAAGCAGAATCCTTGTAGTTATGCGCAATTCCCTTCCAGTTCGATGTCCACGGGGGTCTGACCCCAGTACCCCACTTCCAAGGCATACACTCAAACCAAATAACATTACTGACCCTCGCTTCCGACTCTTGTAGATTCATAAGCAAATAACATTATTCAGGTAGCAAAGGATTTCGAATCCCACATAGTCCATGTGCACCTTCGACGTGCTGAAACTTTTCTTTTATTTATTCATCATGAAAGAAAAATCTACTAGACATATATTATATGTATACCTGCATATCTAATTGATATATAATTGTTGAAAAAAAATTAAATAGAAAAATGTTAAAATTCAAACAATATTTCAAAATATTTACAGCGGCCGAAATGACCTGGTATATTGGGGCTGAATTGACCGGAGGCTATAATGACTGGGGCCGAAATGGCTTGGGGCTAAAGTGACTGGAATTCGTGACAATTGCATTCAAACTGTCCTCCAACAATTTGACCCAAACTGGATACTAATCTAACCCAAACCATCCTTTGGCAATTTGCCCCAAACTGTTCTCCAGAATAGGGGCACATGATTCTTATTGATTTATTTATTGGGATTTAATGACACTTCGATAGCCAGGGTCACTTCATGTTGGACAGTTTTACAGGTGGGAAAAGCCAGAGAGAACCACCAAGCAATTACAAACATCTAACATACAAACAGCACACAAGCTGGGTTAGCATTGGTTGAAGACAAGTGTACAATTGACATGCAGTATGCCTTGGTACGCAATGGCACTACGTGGGCAATGAGAATGAAGTGTATTGCCTAAGGAAACAAAGTGGTTGCCGCAGGTGGGATTTGATAGAGGACCCTTTGGCTTGCAGCCTACACCTCTAACTACTGAGCCCTTTAACCTTCAAAACTATATAGTACCAGCTAAAACATGTTGTAGAATGACCACATAAAAAATTTCACAAGTACATAGTTTCATTATTAGTTTGTGATATTTGATTTTGCTGTACAGTGGAACCCTGTTAATTGAAGAGCCACTTTGCCAATAAAATTTTTCAATTAGCAGGAGTATTCAGTTAACAGGGATTGTGTCACTTTGAAGTTTCCTGTATTCCAGAGATAAACTTAGCATTTATTCTATTCTATTTTGTTTGACAGAGCTCCATGAACTCTGTCAAACAAGATATAATAGATTAAATGCCTGTATTGAATGTACTGAGGACAAATTGGTCTATAACCAAAGGAAAACTGGGAAGAGTCAGGGTAATTTCTCAAGATGTTACAAGATTTTTTATTCAATTAACAGAAGATTACTCTATAACCTATATTCAATTACCAGGTCAAATTTGTGCTGGAGGCATGGTAAATGATTTTGTGTTGGGAAATTATATTCTGTTTACAGGGATATACAATTAAGATATATCCAGTTAAGTGGGCACCACTGTATAACAACCCCCCCCCCCTCCACACCCCAATCAAAACTCAACATTGTACCTCAAAGAAAGCAGGGTTAGCATTGGTTGAAGACAAGTGCATCATCGATGTGCAGTACGCCTTATTTCGGTTGCCGCAATTGGGATTCGAGCTGAGAACCTCTCAGCTTGTTTTGGGAAGGTTTTTTTTGTTCCAGCTTCATTAAGGTTTGTTTCATATCGCACTTGTAATTTTGTCATAATTAGTAATCATAAATCCTTAAAAAAAAAAACAATAGAAAAAATGCATAGAATATTTAAAAAAAAAAATGTCTGTGAGGATTTGACCTCAGAGGTGATGACATTCGACCAGACGACCACGACAGAGACCGAATATTCTCAGACAAAGTATGAGGGCTGAATCTTCCTGTGACTGAATCATGAACCTCTTTTTTTCAAACTAAATTGTCCATTACTAAAAAAGCGCCATAACTAAGGCAAAAACAATACTATGAAATTTCCAAGTCTGAAATTCTATAAATTCCAAATATATTTACACAAATTATATAGCAAAATGAAGGATGTGGTGTATAGAATCCCAAAAGTATGTGTGCACCTCACGCACTGACACATAGTCGCCATCAGACATCAGCGGCTCCTGAAAGTGTGCTATCGGTACCATATTTGTACCATAACTGATAATAATAAAATAATATTTCATAAGAACAACAAATACAGGAATTCAAAATGCAGCCTCAAGGCAGCATGGTGGTGAATGCCAACGCTGTCAGATTGTTCTTGAAAGGGGGAGTCCTTTACAAATAGGTTTTTGTTTTGTGATACTCTGGATACTCCCCATTTTTAGCTCAACGTTGACATGGTCATATTTAAGGTTATGTCATAGCCCGTTGACTGTCTGTTTGGGAACAATAATTCAATACGGCTCGGGCTAGAGGCTGTATTTATGAACCAATCTTTACGAAACTTCTTGGGTACCTTTGTTATCACCGTGGGACGAGAACGAGTGTTTTTGGGTGCGGTCCAAAATTCAAGATGGCCTCCAACAGCCATTTTGTACAGAAATTCGTGCAATCAGTTTTTTTTGTACAGAACTTCTGTATGAAAGTTCTGATTTGAATAAATGTTTGTATGAATGTTTGGTAACATGGAGTACATCACATATAATATAAGTTTTTTTCTCGTGCTGAAATTATGCAAATTAGATGAACTTTGATTTATTTGGTGCTACTTACATATATACCCAGTAAGTGCACTTGTCAATATGGCTTGGGCTAGGCTGTATTTATGAACTGACCTCCATGAAACTTCTTGGGTACCTTTGTTATCACGTTGGGACGAGAATGAGTGTTTTTGGGTACGGTCCAAAATTCAAGATGGCTACCAGTGGCCATTTTGTACCGAAATTAGGTACAATCAGTTTTTTGTTCAGAACTTCTGTACAGCTTGGGCTAGATGCCGTATTTATGAACCGATCTTTACAAAATTTCTTGGGTACCTTTGTTATCACCATGGGGTGAGAATGAGTGTTTTTGGGGGAGTCCAAAATTCTAGATGGTCGCCGGCAGCTATTTTGTACTGAAATTACTGCAATCAGTTTTTTGTACAGAACTTCTGTATGAAAGTTCTGATTTGAATGAATTTTTGTATGATTGTTTAGTAACATGGAATACATCACATATAATACAGGTTTTTTTTCTCGTACAGAAATTATACAAATTAGATGAACTTTGATTTATTCAGTGCTACTTTTTCACAGTAAGTGCACATGTCAATACGGCTCGGACTTGGGGCTGTATTTATGAACCGATCTTCACCAAGCTTCTTGGGTACCTTTGTTATCACCTAGGGACAAGAACGAGTGTTTTGGGGTGTGATCCAAAATTCAAAATGGCAGCCAGTGGCCATTTTGTACCAAAATTAGGTCCAATAAGTTTTTTGTACACAACTTCTATACGGCTCAGGCTAGAGGCCGTATTTATGAACCGATCTTTATGAAACGTCTTAGGTACCTTTGTTATCACCGTGGGACGAGATCATGTGTTTTTGGGTGCAGTTCGAAATTCATTATGGCCACCAGCAGCCATTTTGTACCAAAATTAGTGCAGTCAGTTTTATGTACAGAACTTCTGTACGAAAGTTCTGATTTGAATAAATTTTTGTATGAATGTTTAGTAACATGGAATACATCACAAAAAATACTGTATACTACAGGTTTTTTTCTTGTGCAGAAATTATGCAAATTAGATGACCTTTGATTTATTCAGTGCTACATACACACTGTAAGTGCACATGTCAATACAGCTAGTGCTGGAGGCTGTATTTATGAACCGATCTTCATGAAACTTCTTGGGTACCATTGTTATCACCTTGGGATGAGAACGAGTGTTTTTGAGTGCGGCCCGATATTTAAGATGGCTGCCGGCGTTCACACTGTTGCTTACTGGGGTGAGGTCACTTTACCTTACCAAGCTACCTACTAAATACTAAAGGGAAGATTTTTCAGCTCATTCTTATGCATTCTTATTACTTCAGCACACATAATTCTCAAATATGGCATTAAAACCGCGCACATACTGCTTAAATCTATTTACATAATCGGAATACACCACCAGGTGTGCAGTGGCTCAGTAGGTAGAGGTGCAGGCTGCAAGCCGAGAGATCCTCGGTTCGAATCCCACCTGCGGCAACAGCTTTGTGCCCTTGGGCAAGACACTTCACCCCCACTACCCATGTGGGGGCAAGATATGCTGTGTACTAAGACATACAGCATGTTCTTGGTGCACCTATCTTCGAACAAGGCTAACCCTGCTTGTGTAGTATGTTTGAGAGCTCACAGTTGCTTGCCATTGCTCAGTGGTTCTTTTGGGGTACTCTAGTTTCCTCCATCCATAAAACTGCCATGGTCACAATAAGCTGTTGTGCAGATAAATGTGACCTTAAACACCAATAAATAAATAATAAAAAGAACACACCACCTCATACCCATTTCTCTCCTGTTTTCATTCACCTTGGTATCCCTTGGTTTGCCTCGGTGTTTAATATGCCCGCCAGAAAAGGAGTGATTTCTTTTTCTAAAAGAGCAAAACAAGAAACAGTAATTTTTAACAGGTTGTAACGAAATAATTTTCATGAAGCGCACAATTTTATCTTAGTTAATAGCTGAAAAAACGCAGGGTGGTATTTGCAAATCTTACTTTATTACTGGCACCAGTTACTGGTAATGAATATTGTTGTTTGTCATCAATATTTGATCAAGTTTCTGACAAAGCACATTGTACTATTCCAATATGTTAGCTACTGTACATAAGCACACAATTTGATGTTAGTTTACCATTATACTGGTGCTTAGCCAGGATATCTAAGTTACATGTAGGGGCAAGAGTAATACATGTATCTAGTGGGAGTGGGGCCGGGTCATAAAGAATATGATGCACAGAATCACCTGAGCCACATAGCAGTGAGATAGGGGCGAGGACAAGAGGGTGTGTGATCCTCTCATCAGTGGAGGGGGTCGGGTGCACCCCTCCCCCCAAAAAAAATTGAAATTCAAGACAGTAAAACACAGTTACCTTGAATCTGTGTCCATTTGTGTCCATAATAAGTTGCGAACAAGCATAAATATCTAGATATTAAAATGTCTTTTCGGATGTTCATTATATGGGTTAACGGGAGAAAGGGGTGGGGGCATGAATGAAATTGGGGAGGGCATGTGCCCCCTCCAGCCCCCCAAGCCTACAGTGTGGCCGCCGTGGACTGGTCACTTTCCATGGGTGGGCAATGATATTAGTTTTCAAACATTGTTTACAGCAATAATCATCAAAAATTTAATTAATGAAGCACAGGATACAATTCGGTGCTTCATTAATTAAAATTTTATTGATGATGATTTTCTATTACCTGGAAAAAACATGCATGGACATCATGCACTACCCATGCAGGGATTATGAAAGGCAACTGTACTGTATGTCTGTGTCACTGCTATGAGCAGGGACTAATCTAAATGGGTGGGTGTGTTTACAAATATTAATATTTTTTAACACCTGATAACAAAGTAATATAAGTTTATAAACAACCACACAATCGTCTTTTAATTACAATACTCCTAATTCCTATTAAACATATATGAATGTTTATTAATTTTGAGGAATTTTTACACTGTGTATGAAACTTATTTGGGCCTGTATGTTTGTTAAAATTGCCCTTCCATTTCGGAGGACTTTTTGAAATCAGTCTACACTGGATTGTGTGGTATTCCTTTGTGTAAAACAGTGTATTCATTGTAATAATATTCATGCATAAGTTCATGTTTGTTGTTTGTGTTAGGCCTCATAATCTACAGAATAGCACGGGTGGCGGTGTATTCCATCGCTTGAGTGCAAGAAGGCTTTGGCTTGCAATGCTATAGCATAAGCCTTGTTGCACTCTTGGGACAAATTTATCAATTTTAATAACATGGGTAAAATATCGGACATGAACCATTTAATTTTTTTTTTTTTTAGCTCACTTCGACAAAGTCAAGCAGGGCTTATCTAATCACTCTCCGTCCATTGTCCATCCGTCTGTCATCCATAAACACCATGTTTTGGTCAGTTCAAGTTAAAGTTTGTGTGAGTAATGGTACCAAAGGGGTATTACATTTTTGTTTAACTCAACATGCCCAGCCCCATAGGGAGGGGCGCGGTAAAATGCTCCCAAAATATTTTTAAAATCTTATGAACCAGTGGGTACAGTGACTTGATATTCATTATGGAACTACCTTTTGAGGTGCAGAATCACGTGTGTTCAAACGTACTTTGTGAAGCAATATTTGGCTTTGTAATGGCATGGGTTAGATTTTTGGTACCACCCAAAATTTCTATTTTCCGAACCGATGGTCCGATTTGAATGAAATTCAGTATGTGGTAATATTGGGTCATAAGTACTTGCCTCATGTAAAAAAAACCCTGCATCCCCATGGGAACCCCAGGAGCAAAAAATAGAAATATTTTCAAACTCCCGTGTTTCCCAAACCACTTGGAACAGAGAACTGTTATGTGGTATGAAGCATCCTTAGGACCAGTAGAATTGAATGGTAAAAAAATGCCTTCTATTATTGTTAGGGAGTTCTGCAGAGGGCATCAGAATAATGTTGGCACAGCATTTTAGCAAACATTTTAGAAAATCTTTTCTCCAGAACCAATGTTCAGGATCTTTTGATATTTGGTATACAGCATCCGTAGATGGGTCAGATACAAGTTTGTTAAAATGAAGCCCATTGGTTCATATTTGGACTCAATGCATGAGCCCAAATTTTATGGGGAATTTACTTTAGAAATCTTCTTCAGAACCACGAGTCAGAATTTTTTAATGTTTGGTACCCTCATTGTTATGATGGTCAGATTCAAGTTTGTTCAAACCAAGTCCCAATGTTAATATTTGGTCTTCCTTTGGTAGCCCCAATTTTAACTTAGGGCTATATGAGGAAGTTTTTTATAAAAAGATCGTCTTCTTCAGATCCACCAGTCAGAATGCTTTCGTATTTGGTATACAACATCTCTAAGGGGGGAGGGGGGTGGGGTGGGGGTGAGATCAAGTTTGTTCAAATCGGGTCTGTAGGTTAAGGTTTGAGCTCGCTATGGTAGCCCAAATTTTAACTTAGTGCAATATGAGGAAATTTCTTTAAAATTTTGTTCTTCAGATCCACCAGTCAGAATGCTTTCATATTTGGTATACAACATCTCTAAGGAGATCAGATTCAACTTTGTTCAAATCGAGTGCCTGGGTTGATATGTGGCTCCCTATGGGAGCCAGAAGTGGCCAACTAGCAGAAGAATTAGACATTTTTTATTTAATACCCTCTAGAGGTGAAGAGTAATCTACATAGGTTGTATCAAGGGGCTTGAGAGGGGAGCTCCACATTTTACATCATGATCAACTAAGGAAAAGGCATGATACTTGGACTGTTTTTGTCACTCCTGAGGGGCTCAAAGATTTGCAGTGTATCCTATGGAGATGGATTGCTTAATGTAGATTCATTCTTGGACTCTTATATCATGTTCTGTTCTCTGTTTATATCGTGTTCTGTTCAAGGTGAGCACTCCAGGCCCTGTGGGGCCTCTTGTTTATTTATTTATTGGGTTTTAACAACACTTTCGAAAACCAGCAGCTACAAGTTTCTTCTCTCCTTGAACCAAGCTTCTCGCCCAACTGCAGCACTCATGGTCCACTGAGTTTTTAGCTCACCTGACTTTCAGTCAGGTTGAGGTGTACATGTAGTGATCACTCGACGTCCGTCGTCCGTGAACATGGTGTTTGCGTCTTCTCCTCCAAAACTGCTGAACCGATTTAAGTGAATTTTGAGTTTCTTGTTTGTTATGACATTGCATTTTGATTTTGTTTAAATCAAGTTGCCCTGCCCCTCAGTAGGGCCATGCCCAAAAATTTTGCCTAAATCTTAAAAAATCTTCTTGTGAACCAGGAGTAGCAGAGATTTGATATGTGGTGTGCTGCTTCCTTTTGAGGTGTAGACTCAGTTTTGTTCAAGAGAAGTTTGTGGGTCTTTATTTGCCTTCATTGTTGGAGGGCAAGTATTTTCGCCCCGCCCAAAATTTCTGTTTTTCGAACCAAGAGGCTGATTTGAACCAAATTTAATTTGTGGGCTAATTTGGTCATAAGTAATTAATTTATGCCCCAAAATATTTTCCCGTTCCCCCATGGGAACCACAGGAGCTAAAAAGAGAACAAAATTCAAAACGCACATATTTCCACAACTACATGGCCCTGAGAATTCTTATTTGGTGTGAAGCTTCCTTGGGACCAACAGAATGGAATGATCTAAACAAATTTCTGTCAGGTCTATCATGGGGTACTTTTTCGGGACTTTGAAAAAATGCTTAGTCAGCATTCTGTAACACTGTGGGTAATGGAGAAAGCATTTAAGACTTTTCTTCACCCAATTCACTCCTCCAAAACCTTTCAAATTTCACATATACCATCTTTGGAAGATTGTTTTACAAGTTTATTGAAATCAAATCCCTGGGTCCATATTTGGGCTCTCTATGGGAGTCCAAATGTTGAAATTAGTGCAGTATGAGGAATATTCTTTAAAAATCTTTTTCTTCAGACCCACCAATTAGAATCTTTTGATATTTGCTATGCACCATCATTAGGCGGGTGAGACTTAAGTTTGTTCAAGCCAAGCCTATACTTTGGCTCACCAGGGTTTCGCAAATTGCGAGAACGGTGATTTCATTCCTGTGATTTTCTTGCAAATGCTTGTTAAGAAGATCCATATTTACCATTCCCGCAAAAATATAAGTATTTTTTCATCAGATAAAATTTAATAAAATTAAATTAATTTTAGAGCTGAAACGATTAAAGGGTTTTCGTGATTGATTAATCCCATGGGTTAACCTTGGTTAACCGATTAATCACTTGCCCCAATAGGTAGCTGAATAATTGCTGTACCGTTGACCATTTATATAATTAAAACTTTACCCAGCATAATGTACAAAACCGGGCAGCGCCATATACAAACATGTCCATTCAAATTTTATTATATTTTCAATTTTTGTCTCAAAACATAGCTTATGACCCCTCATTGGAACAAGCTCATTGAGCTTGTTCCAATGGGTGTTTGTGTGTGTGTGTGTGTGGGGGGGGGGGGGGGGGGTCATAAGGTATGTTTTTGAGGCAAACTTTGAAAATCTTTAGTAATTTAGGAATTTCTTGTGCAAGTATCGTCTGCTACCTGCATTCGGTGAAGGGTTGAGAATGACTGTTTTTAGCTACTGATACAGCATAATGATCATGCAAGTGAACAAGTATTTTGGCACGTAACTGGCATGCATTTCTCTGTCTCATGCAGTTGATGTGAGCCAGTGTGAAAATGTTTGCCTGTTTTGGAGCAAGTTTGTTCCATAGTTAACCCATACAGGTTATTTTTTGTTTTTAAAAATTTGATTAGCAGTTTCCATCTTGGTTTCAAAAAGTGATGATAAATAGTGAATATAAGCTTACCCAATATGAAAGAAAAATGGTTTGCAATTGGACATTTTTGTACAGCATTTTGCGATGTGAATCCAGCCATCAAATACCCTGCCATATAGTACCATACTTCAAAAGTAACGGTTAACCAATCAATTACTTTTTTTATCAATCAAGATATTGATCATTGGTTAGTCGATTAATCGGTTAACCATATCAGATCTAATTAATTTCTATAAACATGATTACTGCAATAGCCTTTTTTGATGTGGTGGTTCAACAATCTAACAATCTATGTATTTGAAGATAAATAAGCATAATTCATGTGATTAAGACACATGTTGGAAATGGATCCCACAAAAAATATATTTGTGAAACCCTGGCTCACTGTGGCAGCCTGAATTATAACTTAGTTCAAAATGAGGAATTTTCTTTAAAAGACTTTTTCAGATCCAGCAGTCGGAATGTTTTGATGTTTGGTGAGCAACATCCTTACAGGGGGAGGGGTTGGGGGGGGGGGGCATTCAAGTTTGTTTACGCCAAGTCCCTGGGTTCATATTTGGGCTCACTGTGGGAGCCTGAATTATAACTTAGTTCAAAATGAGGAATATTTTCAAAACTATTCTTCACATTCAGCAGTCAGAATGTTTTGATATATACAGTATCCTTTGGGAGGTGAGATATAAATTTGTTAAAGCCAAGTCCCTGGGTTCATATTTGGGCTTCCTGTAGGAGCCCGAATTGTACCAAAATTTCTATTTTATATAAATTTGTTAAAGCCAAGTCCCTGGGTTCATATTTGGGCTTCCTGTAGGAGCCCGAATTGTACCAAAATTTCTATTTTCCAAATTGAGAGGTTGATTTGAAGCAAATTTGATATGATGGGCTTATTGGGTCGTAAGTACCTAATTTATGCCAAAACATTTTCCTGTGGCCCGGTGGGAACTGCAGGATCTAAATATAGAAAACATTTAAAACGCCCATATCTTCAAAACTACACGGCACTGAGAATTTTTATTTTGTGTGATGCTTCCTTACGAACAGCCGAAAAGAATGGTAAAAAAAAATTGCCATCAGTTTTATCATAGGGAAGTTTTCCAAGACTTATGCGGAGTCATCATTTTAGTAATGGGGAAAAACATTAATGAATCTTCTTTTCCCATTTCACTGCTCCAAAGGCTTTCATATTTCGCATATAACATCTTTGGAAGATTTATTCACACGTTTGTTGAAATGAAATCCCTGGCTGGGTCCATATGTGGGCTCTCTCTGATTAGATTAGTGCAAAAAAGGAATATTTTTTTAAAAATCTCCTGATCCACTCTTCATAATATTTTGATATTTGGGATGCTGCATCCTTAGAGGGGTGAGATTCAAGTTTGTTCAAGGCAAGTCCCCAGGTTCATATTTGGGCTCCCCGTGGGAGCCCAAATTACAGCTTAGTTCAATAAGAGGAATATTCTTTAACTGGTAGAGTGCTAAATTATTTTTGGCCATAAAAATTTGTTAACATTTCCTTGCCTTGTTACAATTTATAGGAGAGTGCCTGTTGGCACTCTCCAATAAATTGTAACAAGGCAAATCCTAACAGACTAAATAATATCACTTCAAAGATAATACGAAGCACAGCCACTGAATATGAATCCTTTAACTTGCATGCACTTCAGGATAAAGCCCAAATATGGGCTTCCAGCACTCTACCAGTTAAAATCCAGTAGTCAGAATCTTTTGATATTGGTATATAGTATCCTTAGGGATGTGAGATTCAAATTTGTTCAAGCCAAGTCCCTGGGTTCATATTTGGGCTCTCTGTGGGAGCCTGAATTATAACTTAGTTCAATATGAGGAATATTCTTTAAAAATCCTTTTTTTTTTAGATCCACTGGTCAGAATCTTTGGATATTTTAAATAAGCTTTTCGAAATTATGAGGGGCAGATGCAACTAAATATTCAAATAAATTCTCTGGGTTGATATTTAGGCTACCATGTCAGGTGAATGCCATCAGGCCCTCTGGGGGCTCTTGTTTGTTTTCTGTTTGACAACATTGCCCTGGCTCTTCTATCTATATTTTTCATTGTAAGTTAGTCAATACTTTTATGTAGGCTTCCAAAATTTGTTACTGCATGTCTGTCTGTCTGTCCTTCAGATGAAATGTTTCTTTGCTTTTCATTTGCCTGGCTCAACATTTTAAATAATTTGCAGCTATCTTTCACCCTCCAACCTCCCCCCCCCCCCCCCCCCCCCCCACACACACAAACACACAAAATATGGGCTGGCAAGTATTGAGTAGTTTATCAAAAAAGTGGTACTCGAGTACTACGAAAACTGAGTACTTTGGACCCAGCCTATCATAAATATATTAAACATCAAAGAGTATATTATATACTTGAACCAAATACAGTACACTGGGTGTGTACTGCTCACTTTCCATGGATGGGCAATATTTCCACGGATACAATAATATTTGATGCCAAACACTAACTATAGGTATAATCATCAAAAATGTAAGTAATGAAGCACCAGGTACAACCCGGTGCTTCATCAATTAAAATTTTGTAGATGATGATTTTTATTGACTGGTAAACGCATGAGTGGACATCACTGCCCAAGCGTGTATTACAATCCGTCCACAGCGACTGTACTGTAACTGATTTGTCCTCTTTGTGAACATATTTTCTACAATTTCACTCCGTTTGACAGAATGTATGCCTGTGGGGATTAAAACCAAAATAGTGAAAGTGCACTTGTGGATATTTGCAGCACAAGCACAGCACTAATGAATCAATATTTGATGATTTTAGGAATTTTAACAGTGTCATGGGACACCACAGTAGCAGATACTGGTCATTCTGTTGGAAAAAATCACTGTTTTATGACTCGAGGTGCCTTAACTGGGAAAACTTAGGCTTTTTCTTACAAAGATTGTAAAATATCAAACACAATGTGAAATGTCTTCAGAAGCAAGAATGTGATTAAAAAACAATGGGAAATTCATGTCACCATCAATTTATTTATAAATTAATATAGTTTTTTAGCTCACCTGAGCAAAGTTCAGTGGGAGCTTTACTGATCACATTCTGTCCGCCGTCCGTCCGGCGTTAACTTTACATTATTCAAAAGTTGGGTAAATGTTTATTACCTAATGCCAATTCAGATTTGTTCAAATGAAGTTGCCCCCTTCTCCTGGGTGGTGCCATGCCCCCAAGGGGCACTAAAATCTTCTCATGAACCAGCAGTAGCAGAGACTTGATATATGGTATGCAGCTTCCTTTTTAGGTGTGGACTTGGATTTCTTTAAGAGAAGTTTGATGGGCTATATTTGGCATCGTTATGGGAGGAGCAAAATTATTGGCCCTGCCCAAAATTTCTATTTTCCGAACCGAGAGGCTGATTTGAACCAAATTTTATGTGAGGGCTTATTGGGTCATAAGTACCTAATTTATGCCAAATTTTCTTTTTCTGTGGCCCCGTGGGAACCGCTGGAGCTAAAAATAGAAAAAAAGTAAAATGCCATATCTCCAAAACTGCACGGCACTGAGCATTTTTATTTGGTGCGAAGCTTCCTTAGGACCAACCGAAAGGATTGGTGCAAAAAATTTGCCATCGGTTTTATCACAGGGTACAGTTTCGGGACTTTGAAAACACTTTTTAACACTGCAGGCAATGGGAAAAACATTAAAAAATCTTCTTCTCTAGATCCAGCTGGCAGAATCTTTTGATATTTGGTATGCAACATTGTGGGGTGGATCTGATTCACGTTTGTTCAAATCGGCCCCCCTGAATTCATATTTGGGCTCACTATAGAAGCATTTCAGGCAAATTTCTTTAAAAATCTTCTTCTCCAGATCCAGCAGGCAGAATCTTTTGATATTTGGTATGAAACATTGTGGGGTGGATCTGATTCAAGTTTGTTCAAATCGGCCCCCTGTTTTCATATTTGGGCTCACTATAGATAAGAAGCCCGAATTCGAACTTAGTGCATTTCAGGGAAATTTTCTAAAAAATCTTCTTCTCCAGATCCAGCAGGCAGAATCTTTTGATATTTGGTATGCAACATTGTGGTGTGGATATGATTCAAGTTTGTTCAAATTGGCCCCCTGGGTTCATATTTGGGCTCAGTATAGGAGCCCAAATATTTGAACTTAGTGCATTTCAGGCAAATGTCTTTGAAAATCTTCTTCTCAAGATCCAGCAGCAGAATCTTTTGATATTTGGGTATGCAGCATGCTTGGGGGTGGGGGGGGGGGGAAAGATTGTTCAAGCCAAGTCCCTGGGTTCATATTTGGGCTCACGGTGGAAACCCGAATTATAACTTACTTCAGAATGTAGAGTTTTCTTTAAAAATCTTCTTCAGATCCAGCAGTCGGAATGTTTCAATATTTGGTATGCAGCATCCTTAGGGGGGTGAGATTCAAGTTTGTTCAAGAAATGTCCCTAGGTCCACATTTGGGCTCACTGTGGGAGCTTGAATTGTAACTTAGTTCGAAATGAGGAATTTTCTTAAAAAATCTTCTTCAGATCCAGCAGATGAATGCTTTTGATATTTTTTATGCAGCATCCTTAGGAGGCAAGATTCAAGTTTGTTCAAGCCATGTCCCTAGGTCCATGTTTGGGCTCACTGTGGGAGCTCGAATTGTAACTTAGTTCAAAATGAGGAATTTTCTTTAAAAATCTTCTTCTTCAGATCCAGCTGTCGGAATGTTTTGATATTTGGTGTGCGGCATCCTTGGGGGGGGGGGGGGGGGGGGAGGGGTGAGATTCAAGTTTGTTAAAGCCAAGTCCCTGGGTTCATATATGGGCTCCCTGTGGGAGCCCGAATTATAACTTTGTTCAATATGAGGAATATTCTTTAAAAAATCTGGTAAAAGAATATTTCACATCATTTGTTGAGATAAAATGGCACTTTCTATTTATTTTGGTGAATTAAATAGCCTCAGCCAAGGCTTATAAGAATCTGAGAATCAATTCCCGTAGAGATCCGTGCAACAAAACCAGTGAGAAGCCATGTAGCTTCTTGTAGCATTGCTGCTAGGATTCACATGAATAGAACTGAGTCAGTTTAACCCTTTACCTAACACAAAGGCAGCAAATTAACCAATACAACACTAACATGACCTGAAATATTGTGACATTGGCAATAAAATTTGTACAAATATGGCTGTCATTGGAACCGGCTCTCATTAGCCGGTTCCAGTAAAATCCATAATTATTACGCTTGATGAATATTGTTTATTTTTAGCTCACCTGACTGTAAGTCAGGGGGCGCTTAAATGATGACTTCTGTCTGTCGACCGTCCGTCCTTCCTGTCCGGCGTGAACTTTACATTATCAACCTCTCCTCATAAACAACTGAGCCGAATTGAACCAAATTTGATATTCTTGTACCTTATTATTTATGAATTCCAGTTTGTTCAAATAAAGTTGCTATCAAGCATTTCTCTGATAGCACGCATAAATTGTTTTCCAAAATTGAAAAAAAAATCTTCTCGAGAACCATGTATAAGAATCTTTTGATACTTGGTATACAGCATCTCTTGGGATGGGGGAGGAGGGATAGATTCCGGTTGGTTCAAATCAAGTCCCTGAGTTAATATTTGGGATCCCTTTGGATACCCAAATATCAACAGTGCAACATGAGGAAATTTCTTTGAAAACGTCCTTCAGATCTACCGGTCAGAATGCTTTCATATTTGGAATGCAACATCTCTAGTGGGGAGGGGGGGGGGGGGTGGGTGGGTGGGTAGGGGGGGGGGGTAGATTGAAGTTTGTTTGAATCGGGTCTCTGGGTTAATATTTGATCTATCTGTTGAAACCCAAAGTTTAACTTAGTGCAGTATGAGGAAATTTCTTTAAAACTCTATTTTTTCAGATTCACCAGTCAGAATCCTTTCATATTTGGCTTACAGCATCTCTAAAGGGGTCAGATTCATGTTTGTTCAAGCCAAATCTATGGGTTAATATTTGGGCTCATTATGGGAGTGCAAATTAACTCAAAGCAACATGAGAAAATTTCTTGAAAAATCTTTTTTTCCCACCCACTAGTTAGAATGCTTTAATATTTGGTGTACAACATCTCTGGGGAGGTCAGATGTAAATTTGTTCCAGTTTGGTTCCTGCCAGTCAGAACCCTTTCATATTTGGTATCGCTGGACAGGGGGGGGGGGGGGGGGGGGAGCAGATTTGAGTTTGTTCATTTCTGGTCCGTGGCTTAATATTTGGGAAGGGGTGGGTTAGGTTCGAGGTTGTTCATAAATGTTCAAATCCATTCCTTAGAGCTTTTCCATAAAGTTTGCCTTTCAAGCTGCAGTGACACAACAACCCTTGGAAGTTTGGCAGTACTTGTCTACAGCTGTCAGAATTGGAAGACCTATGCTAATAATCATCCGGCATGGACACTAGAATTATGAATAATTTCATAACATTATTCCTATGTAGTGTACATGAACCTTGACTAACTGAATCTGACCCAAAACACTTCTCTGAACCACCTCGTCAGGTGAGCGATTAAGGCCCCTGGGGGGAGGCGGGGGGGGGGGGTAGGGGTAAAAATCAGTAGTTGGTGTTGTAAAAATTAAAAAGCTGTATTGGGTAAAGGGTTAACGTGTATTATCAGTATGCAACAGGGGTTCAATCATACTGACCAAATAGGATCCTGGCCCATAGCAGGTCTGAATTCTCGGAACGATTTCCGCAAGAAGCCAAATGGATTCTCCCAAATTTAGAGGAACTATAAGCCCTGCACAACCCCAATTTTGAAACAAAATTGACATATTGTTTCATGGTGGTGGGGCACTATTTATCTTGCTGTTTGATTAATTAAAACAGATTTGGTGAAAGGGTTTTGTGTGCTGATGCAGATTTTAGTTTTATTTTGGGATTTGGGTAGTTTCAAAGAAAGCTGTGACTTCTTATCCCTCCCAACTTATTAGGTAACAGAGTAGAAATTCTGTCGGAGGCAATACCAGTTTTTAAGCCTATTTGACACAGATTGGACAGGTCTCTTCAAAAGAACAAATTTCCCATGCTTTGGACTAGACAGAAGCCAAAAGTTGAATTCTATGGCAGAAATGACTCTTTCATCACATGAAAGAGGTAAATGCATCTTTGGTGGGGTTGGGTTTGCTCATAGGTATAACTGTTGTAGACATTTTAATTAGATTTACCTGCCTCGAAAAGTAGAAATTATGTAATTCCCAAAACTAAGCAGTCTTGGGAAAATATATTGTTTCAATAAACATTTGGAGAAGTCTACTGACATTTTGCATTACTGTTGAATGTTCCAGATGAATAAAGAGGACGATTTGAGGGCTTTTAAAACCTAAAAATTTGTTTGACTATTGGTGTGTTTTGTTTGGGAATTCCCTGAGAAATATGAACATGTGACCAGCACTTCCCTTTCTGTTAGTTTTTCTTTTATTTGTTGCATGACCCCCTGTTTAAAAATCAGAAAAAAGGTTGTCTGAAGGGCTATACTTGACAAAAAATATTTGAATGCTAAATTTAAAATGATGCGACCATATTTTTTTCGCCTGAACGTTATAATGGTCGCCTATGGGAAAATATTTAGTACTGTGAAACATATTCATGTTTGGCTGAAATTAAAGAATTGCAGGAATTCGATTGAATAAACCAAAATGTTTTTGGAGTAATGGTTGCGGAATGAAATATTTCAATATGTTGGATGCTTTGGGGTTCCTTCTTACGCCTTGCGTATTGTCATATTATCTTAGAATGTCGGGAGGTCCAAATCATCTTTATTGGGAAAGAAATGTTCAGAATATTTTAGTGGATTAGCTTAACCCTTTACCCAACGAATCGGCCACATGCGCCCGTGTAATATGCAAATTCAGCAGCTGAAAACATATTATTTTTCAAAACATTTCAACAAAACCATAGCATGTGACCCCTCTGTGGAACGAGCTCGTCAAGCTCGTTCCAATGAGGGGTCACATGATATGGCTTTGTTGAAATTTTTTGAAAATTAAAAAAAAATGATATTTAAAATAATAATTTTGATATCGTCTGCGTTGCGTAAAGGGTTAATAACAATTGAGAGCTCTATATGAGCTACAAGCCATATAAGAGCTTGGAGGTGTATTGGATCCATGTCAATGGTATCCTCTCATGCCCATATAAGTAGAAAAGTTGTACGAGAAGTCACTTTTTCAAGTAATTACTGGATAGAGCATTTGCTAGAAGAGATTCCGGTCATCCGAGCAATGCCTGTTCCAGCTACTACTCGAGAGCTGATTTGCTCGATAAGATGTTGGCGTTGTCGTAGGCGCCTGCCAAGCATATCCCAGACGTGCTCGATTGGTGAAAGGTCTGGACTTAGTGCTGGCCAAGGCAGTGTAGTGATGTTCAGCTCCTGGAGTAACTCTGTAGCGACACGGACCCTGTGTGCTCTTAATTGTCATCTTGGAAAATGAATCGACGGACGTGACGTCGCGCAAATGGCACCACATGAACTGCTAACATGTTGTCACGGTAGTACTGCCCTGTGACACGGCTGTTTTGCTTGTTATGGTTATGCTTCCCTACACCATAACCGATCCACCACTAAAACGATCGTGCTGCCTAACGGGTACGTCATGGTATCGTTCGTTCCGCCTCCGCCACGTTCTGTTTCGCCTGTCGTGGAGATCGAGAGTGAACCTCGATTCATCGGAAAACATAACGTTGCTCCATCGACGATTGTCCCAGCACTGTCGTGTACTACACCAATTACGCCTTGCTGCGATGTTACGTTCAGTCAAACGAGGAATTATTCAAGGTCGTCGAGAGAACAAATTCCAGCTGTGTAGGCGATAGTCTGACCACTGAGTCGCACATCTGTCACTCGATGCAGCTGCTGTCCAATTTCTGGGGCACTTTGATTGCGGTTACGTCATGCTGTGGTTCGGATGAAATGATCCTGGTTAGCAGTTGTCACCCCTGGACGACCTGACCGACGTCTGTCGTCAACATTGCCTGTCTGACGGTATCGTGACTACAACCTGCTAATCACCGATTGAGTGAGGTTGAGAATATGAGCCACTGCAGTCTGTTGCCAGCTTCCAACATGTCAACGGCACGTAAACGTTCGTCACGTGTCAGTCTTCGCATACCTCAAAAGTTACGTTTCGACCCGAAACTATTGATGAACGAGTTTATACCAAGAAAAGAACGATGAGACCTCCGAAAACGCCCGTCCAGTAGAAAAGAAAATTTCAAAACGTACCACACAGACATTAACGCGGGGCTCGTGCGAAAAACCGGCACGAAAGTTTTCGTGAGCCGGTGACATTCATGATCCACACTAAACTTGGTAACATATTGATGTGTCCAATCACGTGTATCCAACACCATTTTCCGAAAATATCAACATCAGTTTGGTTATCCCCTACTTTTTGAATAGTATAATATAAATGTAGTCAGGGGCGGGGGAAGAGGGGGTTGAAACCTAAAGTGTCCCGACTATGATGGCTGAAGTCCCGATTGACTAAAATTCCAACTACATGTATACCATCAAGGAATGCTTTCGCCGAAGGTATGACTTGGTGATGTAGTTGGAATATTATTAGTCAGTCAGGATTATAGTTTAAAAACTCAAGACTTCTTGGAAAAGTGGATGAATAAGATATGCATGTAGTAGTAGTGACTAAAATTTCAAAATTTTATTTATTTAACACATAAAGTATCGGTACTCTAAGCTGGTCATACTGGCTCCCCATCAGACCGAATGATGTACAACAGATATCCATTTGTTTGATCAACTGTGTCAATAAGTCCCATTAAGTCTCACAAAATAAATCTTCTGTTTCTCAGGCCATTTTTTGTATAAGTGCATGTGAGCGGGCGGTTTTTATTTTATTTTTTATTTTTGTAATTATTTCTTTGCCATTAAAAGTTCATGTTCTTGGTTTGTTTTATGCTTTAGGCCGCATAATCTACAGAATAGCATGGGCGGTGGTGCATTTCGTCCCTTGAATCCAAGAAGGCTTTGCAGTGCTAAAGCATTGCAAAGACTTGTTGCACCCAGAGGACAAATTTATCAATATTATTAACTTCGGTAAATTTTTTTTTATTTTTTATGATTGCATTGATTATAAAAAGAGAGCATGCGGCAGCCAAAAGGACCATGCGAGAGGGCATGAGAAACAAAGTTTTAACGTTTTTAGGCCTAATCAAACCATGTATTTTATGGAAGTACGCGATTACTAGCAAGAGAGAATTTATATTTCTCCCTCCAATCCTGACGAAAATGTCCAGACTTAAGAATTTGGGGATTGGGCTGGGGTGGGGTGTCACATATAGCTTTAACTGTTGTATAGACTATCCTAAACACACATCTGAAGGAAGCTCCTCGAAACAGTCTAAATAGCGTGCCGTTGTTGCTTGTAATCTAAAACAAGACTGGAGTTTTTTCCATTCTGTGGAGATATGGGTAACCATACTTTTTAATAAGCTTGGCCCGAGTCAATCGATCAACTTACTCTATTAGTTAGATAGCATTCGTCGTTGGATCCTTGTTTGGTTTGGCACTGCAGTAGCAAGCCAACCAAGTGTTAAGTCCCATGTTAATGTCACAAACAAAAAACCCTAACGAAAGTCGGAGACCATTTAGCATCATTTCCAACCGCCGCCCTTCAAGTAACGTTTACTTTTCTCGCGTGTACACAGAGTCGTGACTCCATAGAGCTCGAAAGAAGGTTAGAACAGTTCATTTTTTTCGGAAGGTTGCGACTTGACATATCGTGAGTTAAAAACATTCGCGGGGAGCATACCTCCAAAGAGCCCTAAATACCCTGCGCTTTCCTTGCCCAGATGTGTCGGACTGCGCACTTTCAGAATGTTTCCACGCGCATTCGGCTGAACATACTCATTCCGATTTAGTAATTTAATATGAAATGTTCACTTTCACTTTCATTTTCTTGTATTTTACCCAAACGAATGATTTAAGAGGATTGATATAAGAATTATAAAGATACTTTGCCATTTAAAATTTATTGGTCTAGTACACAAACACAATGAATGCGTGGGTTTCAGCTCCTTTAAAATTTTTAATCTGTCGATAATCTGTTGTTCGTATTAACCAGTCATAAGAACGACACAATATATATACATTATCATGACCATATGCATGTCCTATATTTTGTATCACATTCGAGGTCGTGTTTATAATCAGATCGCAACGAGCCCGTCAGGGCGAGTTGTGATCCGATTGTAAACACGACCGAGAAACTAATACAAATTACAGGACATTTGGTCGTGATAATACATTTAACTAACAATCCCGTTACATGAAGCCCGTTTCCCCCGTTTTTCAATTTAAATTGGGTTGGAATTGGTCAAAATTTTGAATTTCATATTTTAGTGCGTAATAACAATGCATATAATGATATTATTTGTCATAGCGCGGTGTTTACCGGAAGTTGAATCTATATGATACGGAATCATAAAAAGTCTTCTATATGATACGGAATCGGAACACATTATGTGATACGTACCATTTCTCGTGCGTTTCAGGCTAAAATCTTTTTGATTGTTAGATAAAACTCTCGACGAGAACAGCGTGGAGTGGTATACTGTTAAGTTTAATCCAGGTTTTACTTACGTGTAAAAAATTCTCAGTGGACATCACTGGGACAGTGGTAGGAACTGACATCGAAGTTTACACTCGCTGGTTTTTGAATTTGCTGGTATGTCACTAACGCATTATCATAATCCCTTTTTGTTCTGCAGTGAGTGTTAACTGTTGGTGTCAGCATATGTGTTTTTATGAATATCTTTGTTTCAGCGAACAGATGGTTCGATTGCAATACGAATGCCTTAAAAAGCCAATAATCTCCGAGAAGAATCGTTCAACCCTTGTCAAACTGGTAAGCCTTTTGCAGCAATTAATGAATGAACCACATGAAAGAAGAGAGACAGATGGACGGGTGGTTAGGTCGGCGAGCGGGACGTTCAGGCGAGTAGGCGGGCTGACTTTCGAGATGTCGGCCGTGTGGGCATTCGGCGCGGCGGGCGAGCGGGGGTGGCGGGCAGGCGGACGTTCGGGAAGGCAGAACTAGGGCAGGCAGGCGAATTGCGTGTTTACGTGAGGGCGGACGTGTGGGCGCTCGGGTGGAATCAGGGCGGGATCAGGACACGATCCGAGCGGGCGGGCGAGCGGTCTTTCGGGCTATCAGGCAGACAGACGGGCAGGCGGTCACAAGTACACATTATCATCCTGTTTACATGTTTTGATATACATCAGCGTTAATAATAGAATTTGTTATAATCACACCCTCCCCTGGAAACCAACGGAAAGTGGAACATTGCTACTTACTGCAGTGAACAAGTACTGCTTTAGTGGCAAAATAGGACCCGGAACCAACATCTAGAATGGAAGTGGCAGCTTAGACACGATGGGCTAAACTTGACTTTATACCAAGGCTACGGGAGTAGTGTTTCATGTACCCGGACGACCCTCATTTGGATAGCGGGGTTTCATATCAAATAAAGTAGTTTTTGGTGATTTGGAGGGATTGTCGGGTTGTTTGTGGTAATTCTACGAATCGGGAAATTACTCCTGTTCCATCGAACATACCCTCCGAACATACCCCCGTCTTGTTGTTGGCCTTTGGGTAACATAGCAACAACGTGTTACCATAGAAACCAGATGGCGGCCTCCAGTATGCAAAATGGACGATGGAAACACGTATCACCCTAACAACACACGCTGCGCATGCGCATTAACTCCACGTATCACTATGGTAATGACGTCACAACATGGCCGCTCACGCGGATTACCACGACAACATGGCGCCCCTGGGTCTCGTAATATGGCGTCACTTCCGAGGTCATCCACCGAGGTCATCCAAATGCGGATCGTCCGGGTACATGAAATACTCTTTACGGGCATGATATAACAAAGAATGCTGAAAGTGACTTTAAACAATAACTAATAAATAAAAACCACACTCAGTGCCCCAAGATCGACAATAACTACCTTTATTTCCGAACCCTAAGTAATTACATATGCTGTACGACGACTAGAGCATTATATGCGGATTAGAGCTTCATCTGGAGTGAAGCACCATCTTTCCCAATGGCACACAAATTAAAAAAAATGTATTTTGTTCAATGCTGATTGGAAATATTAAAACAATACTACATCCAAAATATTTTTATCGAACAAATAAAAGTAATTTCCGCTATCGTCAAAAGCATGTCCGCCTAATTTTTCCCATCAGCCTTTCATGTATTTTTTACCTTTCAAATGACCTCTGTCAGTGCATTTAAGTGAATATATAAGACAATTCACAGAGATAATAAATCAAAACATCCTTGACTTTTATCGAAATCGAATTTTGATGAAGTTATCTTCCTTGAAATTATTAGGTGGCTAGGGAGGTTCAGTTATGAAGCAAGTAATCGTTGAGAAAACACCTATGAAATCAGTAGAAAATAAAGTCAAGTTTGCATTTGTTACTTTTAATAAACGAAAACAACAGACAGCTCTCGGACATGTCTGTTGTTTTCTTTTATTAAATTTGAAAAAGGAAACTTGGCTTTTTTCTGGAAAGCAAATTAGAAACAACTACGTCAAAGATAAACTGTCATAAGGAATCAGGGACGTGGTTTTCGATTAGTGGTGGGGGGGGGGGGGAGGGGGTGTAGTGTAGTAAATTTCCAACTAGTGGGAGAGCCAGGAGGTCCCTCCTCCTAGTTGGAAATTCACTACTGAGAAAAAATTTGAAATTGAACCCACGAAAGGCGGCATAAAATTGATTCTAGTAACTGAAATGCCAACACGTTTATGATAGAATTATCAGGTTCTTATTATTTGGTATTCTTCTCGGAATTGAATATGTGCAAAACAAATGCCCAAGCTGAGAACTTTGAGCAATTCACACTGTCTAACACGAAATCAGATCTTTAGCAGGAATGATCAATTTTCGATGTTTCACCATTTTGTAACTGTGAATGATGGCATTAACTCAGGGTAACAATTTTACATGATGCCATTTTCTTGAAGTGCATTTCGAGGATTTTTTTATGACGATAACTAAACGTACTATAGAATCTCGTACCGATTGCCACCAGGCATACAAGTTCGATATTGCATACACTGTAGTCGTAAATAGTAACAGTTAGAAATTTTACCAATTTGAAACCGAGTTGGAATGTGGGGAAGAAAAGAAGACATCAGCATAACCAAAGAAGCTCTAAAATTCAGATAGATGGAATTTCCAGCTGCTCATGACTTGCTCTGCGAATTTCCAACTATAGGAAATTTTGGTCAGGATTGGGGGGGGGGGGGGCTGTCCCCATGTCGCTGTAAAGAATATCTATCAGTATTATACCTACCAACACTACGTAAATGTCCACCTTGGTTTTTTTGTTCAGCGCATGTTTACAGTAGGTTCCTATTTTTATACTTCATACATGGCAGAGGGGAGGGGGGGGGGGGGGGAGTTGCAGACACAATGACTGACGAAAATATTTTCGTACCCCCACCCCACCCCGACCCCCCTATATGCAAAAACGATATTTTCATCCCCTCCCAATAACACTTTGGACGTAAATAATCAAGTCAAAGAAACTATTTATGAATATTTCATATTCTTGTTTCTTGAGATGGTGATCTGTGGAGACAAAGAGACTATATTTTCAAATTTTTCATATTTTAGTTAATTCAAATAGTGATCTGTCGAGTCGAAGAGGCTATTTTGTCACTTTTCATATTTTTGTTCCTTCAGATAGTGATCTGTCGAGTGAAGGAGACCTTTTTTAATTTTTCATATATTATATCCATTGCAGTAAATGGGGAGGGGGGGGGGGGGCGAATTTCTGTCAGATCACAGTGGGCAGAGGTTAGTACACAAATATTTTTCGATGTCTGAAAGGTGCTTGTGACAAATACATAGTAAACAGCAGTAAACTTCCATCTCATAGACACAGTAAGGACGCTGCGAGTGGTCGTAATCCACGCGTGGGCACTGGTGTTCACGCATGCGTTTACCACGTAATAAAACTCATTATCAGCAAAATTTTAATTAATAAAGAACCTGGTTGTACCCAGTGCTTCATTATTTAAATTGTTGATGATTATTCACATAATTAGTGTTTGGAATCTAATATTATTGCGTCCGTGGAAATATTACCCACTCGTGGAAAGTGACCAGTCCACGACGGCAGTTCCAAACACAGCCCGGTCATCTAGGAGTTCAGAGTTTTCTTGTTATCTCTAATGTTTCTCTTTGTTAAAATTGATGTAAAACGTATGCCACCTTGATTTGGTAATAACTCCACATGTACTGTAATGTAGTTATGTCGATTCAAAAAGATTACTTTTTAAATTGTATTACCCGCCTGTTCTATGAAACCGCCATCTGCAGCATCACTAAACCAGGCGGAAAATAAAAATCCGTTCCGCACATATGTGCTGAACGGAAATCTTTGACGTACTATTTTTATAAAGAAGCGAAATTTCACTTGAATTTTCTACAAATCGTGCAACGCAATTACAATTTGAATTGCTATCAATAGCTAAAAATCGTCCTCTGGGTTCCAATTGGTTCTATGTACCAGTAGACACATAGAACACAATGGAACTCCGGGAACGAAATATTAAAACGGGTTCCCCTCGCAAATTTGTTCTTTTTGTTGATAGTAACTGTTGTCAAATGAACTGCAGAGTGTTCTTCTAATAATTGTTTTTAAAGACGTGAAGGCGTGTAATAAACATAGAACGACACGCGTGTGTGAATGAGTTAATCGACATGGCACTTCGATTAACCCATTCACACACGCGTGTCGTTCTGTGTATTTGTTTACCACTATTTTTACTCCATACCCTCAGCATTCAACACTATATCACATGTTCTGTATTAATCCTGCAGAACGATGCAGGCCGATGGATAACAGGGTCGAGTAATGCCGCAGCGCTAGAAGCAATCAGGGGTGAGCTTGGGTGGATGAGGATCAAGGACAGGATAGACCTATTGAAACTCAGTTATCTTAATTATTTGGTAAATCTCCCTGATAGCCGATGGTGTAAAGTAATATCAAGACGGGTTGGATGATCCAAGTGAGGGAGCTAGTAGAAAACTACTCATTGGAGATCTCGGACCTTGACGTTGGGGCAAACCAGGGTAAAAAGCTCGTCAGAGAAAGGGTCATGGAGGATTGTAACCGTAATTGGCGAGAGGGGGTCAAATCAAAGATATCTTTGGGTGGCCTGCGTGATAAAGAGAAGCCTGGTTTTGAAGAGTACCTTGATGGCACCTTTGGGGGGTCACTGTTGTTCAAGATGAGGTCGCAGTCCCTGGAGCTGAGGGGAAAAATTGGGAAAAACTGTGAAAAGGAGTGCCAGATGTGTGTGGTGGAGACCCTGGAACACTTTCTTCTAGAATGCCCAAAATACCCGTCTAAAAGAACAAGATTCAGGGGGAGTATAATGGGGAAGTGGGATGGGAGAATGAAGGACATGTGGTTAGGGGGCGACTCAAAGGAGGAGGTTAATATGCTAATCGGAAAGTTTGGGAAGAATGGGGCAAGGGATGTCATCAAGCAGTTCGTCTCAGAGTGTTGGGAGGAGAGAAGAAGCGTGGGAATAGGGAGGCAGTTGGTAGAACAGGGGTAACCAAGGCCTTCTCATACGAGAACCGCGACAAATCAGCGGCCGGCCAAAGTGTTATTATTATTAGTTACATTCGTTGAATGCAATCTTACAATATGTATTGATGATGTCTGAGATAAGTTAGAATATCAAATGTTTTACACTTCAATTATTCTATCATCAGTCTTATCCCTAAATATACACTTAATGAAAAATTATCATACAAATGGGTGTAGAGGGTGTGGTGTGAATATATATCCTATTGTTTGCAAAACGCAAAATGAGGTTAACCCTGTTTTGACTGGCCTATATATAATTCATATGAACATATGTTCAAGATGAGGTCGCAGTCCCTGGAGCTGAGGGGAAACATTGGGAAAAACTGTGAAAAGGAGTGCCAGATGTGTGTGGTGGAGACCCTGGAACACTTTCTTCTAGAATGCCCAAAATACCCGTCTAAAAGAACAAGATTCAGGGGGAGTATAATGGGGAAGTGGGATGGGAGAATGAAGGACATGTGGTTAGGGGGCGACTCAAAGGAGGGGGTTAATATGCTAATCGGAAAGTTTGGGAAGAATGGGGCAAGGGATGCCATCAAGCAGTTCGTCTCAGAGTGTTGGGAGGAGAGAAGAAGCTTGGGAATAGGGAGGCAGTTGGTAGAACAGGGGTAACCAAGGCCTTCTCATACGAGAACCGCGACAAATCAGCGGCCGGCCAAAGTGTTATTATTATTAGTTACATTCGTTGAATGCAATCTTACAATATGTATTGATGATGTCTGAGATAAGTTAGAATATCAAAAGTTTTACACTTCAATTATTCTATCATCAGTCTTATCCCTAAATATACACTTAATGAAAAATTATCATACAAATGGGTGTAGAGGGTGTGGTGTGAATATATATCCTATTGTTTGCAAAACGCAAAATGAGGTTAACCCTGTTTTGACTGGCCTATATATAATTCATATGAACAACATTGGAAAATGTTCAGAAAAAAAGTTCAACTAACAGTCGTTGGCAGCGTGCTGAATTTCGTTGCCTGCACATTTCCCAATTAATCGCACCTAGTGTAGGTGCGATTAATTGGGGAATGTCCAGGCAATGAAATTCAACATACTGCCATAGATATGTGAAGCTTTTCGAAGATATTCCGGCAAGCAAATAATTCAGCAAACAACATTTGGATGAATGTGGAGGTCCTTTCCAAAACATATTTGAGGGACTACTTGTGAATGTGAATGAAGCTCTCTAGTCAAAAAGGGTTAATAGCACACCGAACGGTGTTCTATTAGCCAAGAAGATGTATGTTCAGTTGATTGTTTTTTATGGTCTAATTTTCAAATTTATATAAAAAGTTAAAATGTTATGCAATAATTGACTCCCTTTAAATGACCTCATCGGTTGGAAAAGTTGGAAGAACATCCACTTGTTGTTGCTGCAGATACTGTTCAACAACACGAGCTGCGTGGGGTCGGGCGTTGTCTTGCTGTAGAATGACGCCGGGGCCGTGACGTTGCAGAAATGGGACAACAACAGGTGTAAGCACTTCATCACGATATCTGGCTGCATTGAGATTGCCATCAATAATGACCAGCTCAGTTCTTTTACGGACAGTGATGCCACTCCACACCATGAGAGACCCTCCCCCATAACGGTTTCGCTCCACGACACGTGGATCTGCGTAGCGTTCGTTTCGACGTCTGTACACTCTCTGGCGGCCATCTGATGATGAAAGATGGAAATGACATTCATCTGTGAATAAAACACGTCGCCACCAGTGTAAGGGATGCCTGAGATGTTGTCTACACCACTGCAGCCGAGAACGACGATGACGTAACGTCAAAATCTGACGAATTGCAGGTCTTCGAGGACGTAAGCCGTATTCTCTCAGCCGGTTGCTTACTGTTTGAGGATGTGTCCGTCTCAGGGTAGGGATGTTCCTGGCTGTCGTCGTTGCCGTTTGTTGCCGGTTCCGGAGATGGACGACACGGATATACCGATCTTGTGCAGGGGTGGTAACTCGGGGTCTCCCGGATCGGGGTCGGTCTCGAACGTCATCATGTTGTGCATGTCGATGGACTAGCCTGTCTACAGTGTTACGGTGGCAGTTCAAATGCTGGGCAACCTCTCTGTGTGTTCTGCCAGCTCTAATTATACCCAGGGCAAGGAGAAGTTGATTCATTGTCAATCTTGGCATGCTAATGTGGAGTCGTTTTAACAGCAGCGCAAGTTTGAATGTGAACGATAGGAAGGCCTTACTTCAGTGTTTAAATACCCAAAGGAGTCACACTGCTGCATGAATTTTCAGACTATCCACGTGCAAAACATGCCTTTTCACAAACGAGCAGCACGTCATTTAACGTTAATGCAATTTTCACGGGGAAAGCTGTTTTTGTGTTCAATATAACTTATTCATGAACAGGTTAACGCTCTTTACACCTACGAAATTATTTTTTTGGAGTTTGATCAATTTCTGCAATGCACACTTTCTTTTTTGGGCGAGTATATGAACGAGCAGGCTATCATCCAAAAACCGTTTCATGTTATTTCAATGCTGTCTCTGGCTGTATTACAAGTTTCATTTTCATGAGGAACTCTCTTCTGATTTAAGAAGTACGAAGTCTTGTACTCATTGGTTTTGACCACAGATCTGCAGAAGTTCCACTTATATCCCCCTGGACATAAATGGTTACAAACAGTATATATGGGTGTATATATGATTATATTTTGTTAATTTGAGAGGAAACTGATTGCAATTCATCAGAGGAAAAAATTGCAAAACATGTTTTTTTTCGGGTCTCAAACACCCACCAACGCCCTCATTGAATATAAAAATACATGAACATATGCAATACTACTCCACCCACATTAGAAAATCTCACCTTCAACTCAAAGTACTGAGGAATCATTTGTCTTACCTGGGTATTTCATTTCTTTTATCTTCCCTAATTTCTCTCGATCTCGTTTCCGATAACTCTTTCCTAGTCTTTTCTTTAGTATAAACTCCTTCCATAAATCTAACTATGCCTTTCAGCCTAATTTGATACATTATATGAACAGTTCAAGATTTTTTGTCAAATTTAATAAACAGATTTTGGTGATACTATTATGAATGGCAATGCGAACCCGCTGCGTCCAACCATTTCTACAAAAGTTGTTGCCCCTGGTGGAATTAAAGTTTCTTGTAATCACATTACCATTTCTTGTCACTACATTTCAAATGAAAGTGCTCAATTTTTATTATACACAGTTTTGGTAATGAAATTATGAAGGTGATTTCGAACAAGCTGTGTCCATGCATTTTCTTTAGAGTTATTGCCCTTGTTGGACTTAGGTGGCAAAGGATTGGCCGTCTCCTGACGTTGCACTTGTTACAAGTTTTGAAAATGGTTAATGCTTCTTTAAATGAAAGTGTTATCACGAAAAGTATTAATGCCTCTGGCAGAAAGGTTTCCATATCAAATACGATTTAAGAAGAAATACCTGAAAACTATATTTCACAGTATTTACTATTACAGGTATTGGTAGTTATTAGTAAGCAATGATTTTCAGTTTTCCAGTGTGAATTTATGAAAATGTTAAGGCCTATACATGCTAGATACGACGCAAGCGCCCCGAGCCTTGCGATACATTAATTAACTAGAGGGGGTATCAGTACCCCGTGGCTCACCAGCAGATGGCCAATGTAAAGAGGTGGCTGGAGTAAAAAAAGTCCAAAACTTGCAAACAAAAGTCCAAAATTGAAGTAAATAAGCAGCTAAAGGGTTAAATAATATAATAATAGCTCCAAGAAGCATGCTAACATAAAATAGGAACCGCGGCAATATGCTACAAGGTAAGTCTCCACTTTGAAGAAAACAAAGACAAACCTCAAAACCTGCACATAAAAGTAAAAAAAAAAGCATCACATTTGTTTCAGTGGGTTAAAATTGAGAAAAATACCCGGATAATGTAACAGTAACCACCATCGCAATATGCCAGTAAGGTGAAACTGTACCTGAAAAATATCCACTTGGAAGAAAAGAAAGAAAAACCTCAAAACCTGCACATTAAAGTAAAAAAAGTATCACATTTGTTTCAAAGCGTTAAAATTAAGAAAACTACCATGAAATGTTTGTTGTAACCACCATGACAATATGCCAGTGAGGTAAAACTGCACTTAAAAAAAATATCAAAACCTGTACACAAAAGTAAAAAACCTGCACATAAAAGTCCAAAATTAAGGTAAATAAGCAGCTAAGCGGTTAAATAATATAATAATATCCACACGAAGCATCCTAACATAAAATAGGAACCATGACAATATACTACAAGGTAAGTCACCACTTGGAAGAAAAGAAAGACAAATCTCAAAACCTGCACATAAAAGTAAAAAAAAGTATCACATTTGTTTCAAAGGGTTAAAAATGAGAAAAATACCCAGCAAATGTCACAGTAACCACAATGGTAATATGCCAGTAAGGTGAAAATCTACTTGAAAAATATCCACTTGGAAGAAAAGAAAGACAAACCTCAAAACCTGCACATAAAAGTCAAAAAAGTATCACATTTGTTTCAAAGGGTTAAAATTGTGAACACCCTGAAATGTTAAGGTAACCAACATGGCAATATGCCAGCCTAGTAAGGTAAAACTCCACTCGAAGACAAAATTTCAAAACTTGTACACAAAAGTAAAAAACCTGCACAGAAAAGTAAAACACCTGTACACAAAAGTCCAAAATTCAAGTAACTAAGCATGGAAAGGGTTGAATAAAATATTAATACCCCTAAAAAGCAAGCTGACATAAAAAAATGCAAAATAAAAAAAAATCAAAACCTGCACACAAAAGTTCAAAATGAATGAATAAAATAAGCAGCTAAAGGGTTAAATAATATAATAATAGCCCCAAGAAGCATGCTAATATAAAATAGGAACCATAGCAATATGCTACAAGGTAAGTCTCCACTTTGAAGAAAAGAAAGACAAACCTCAAAACCTGCACATAAAAGTAAAAAAAAAGTATCACATTTGTTTCAATGTGTTAAAATTGAGAAAAATACCCGGATAATGTCACAGTAACTACCATGGCAATATGCCAGTAAGGTGAAACTCTACCTGAAAAATATCCACTTTGAAGAAAAGAAAGACAAACCTCAAAACCTGCACATGAAAGTAAAAAAGTATCACATTTGTTTCAAAGGGTTAAAATTGAGAAAAATACCCTGAAATGGTAAGGTAACCACCATGGTAATATGCCAGTAATGTAAAACTCTACTTGAAGACAAAATTTCAAAACCTGTACACAAAAGTCAAAAACCTGCACAGAAATGGCAAAAACCTGCACAGAAAAGTCCAAAACCTGTACACAAAAGTTCAAAATTCAAGTAACTGAGCATGGAATTTGTTGAATAAAATATTACTATCCCCGAAAAGCATACTGACATACAAAAAGGCAAAATAAAAATAAAAAAATCAAAACCTGCACACAAAAGTTCAAAATGAAAGAATCCGACGCCGACGCCGACGCAGACGACGACGCCTCCGACGACGCCAACATGAGGGCTATGTCAAGGGCTAACACAACTATCGTTGGAGAGCCAAAAATGATTTTCTTCTTCTCATTCTGCCATTTGACACAATGTTTTGGTTATGATTTTGGATGTAGAACAAAGACAGTACAGAGGTGGACTGGCCGTATGGTCCACTGAGAAAATTTCCAGTGGGCCTCCTATTGGGAACCCCTTGGGTCCCGAATATTGATGCAGCCCGATGCCTGTTGGGACGTGAAATTTCGTGAAAATGACTAAAAGTCGAAATGGATGTGAATGCATGGATTGTCGGTATATCGAAATGTTCTCTATGTGGACTGCCATTGGCAGTCCACATAGAAGACATTTCGATATACCAGCAGTCCAGTCTGCCATGGACCGCCCAGATGAAAGGAAACAGCGTTCCTTCAATTTCAAAAATCAAAATCTTCTGCGATTGGGGCGAACAATCGTCTTCCCGATGGGTCCTTTCCTACACCCGGTAGAACCTTTTTTATCGAATGTTCGACGAAGATGAGACGAAATGCTATTGAAATGTTCTCTTTGTGGGCTGCCATTGATCGCACAGATGCAAGGAAGCCGCGTTCGTTCAATTTACAAAATCAAAATTTTCTCTGGATCTGGGATCCCCTTGGTGCATTCCCCGGTAACTTGTCTTAGTCCAATCCGCCCCGAGACTGTAAATACCCGAACTCAGTTCAATGTCACAGATGGAATTTTTAATCACTGAATTCAATTTTTGACGCGACAATTCGTTGCTTCAAAATTCAATCCAGTGTTTTTATATTTCAGTTTGCCCACATGTCTCATTGTAGTTAATATTTGTGTTTGTTGTTCAGCAAGGCTCACAAAAGGTAAATGGGTAAATTAGGGGTAAACTGAAAAAATTTGGTTGGAATTTTGTTACTTCATCGCGACTACCAGGACGATCGTACCGAGGGTTCGCGGTGTCTTAGTGGGTATAACATTGGACTTTAAATCGAGAGGTCGACAATTCGATACTGACCAGCGGTAACAGCGCTGTGTCTCTGGGCAGAACACCTAATCCCGATTTCCAATGCTGATTGGCGGTTTCCTCTCGTACTCTGGTTTCCTATACCCGTAAAACTGTCCGACACAGTGTGATCCTGGTTGCTGAAAGTGTCGTTAAACCCAATAAACGAATAAACAAACATACATACGCTCGCATCGAATTTAGTGCGTGAATACCTCAAATCTTACAGGTGTTACATTGACACATTAACCCCTTTTACTGCCACGCCCACTTTAGCAATATGTGGTGGACCTCTATGTACGCCTGTATGTGAGGAAGTTTAATATGATTTATGAAATACTTGAAACGCTATCATATGATTAATTGTTGAAAAGGGCTCTCTGAGCCCTTTCCAACAATTAATCAGATGGTAGGTTAGATCTGCTCATACCAGAACGTACAGATAATCATCATAAAATACGGCAGCGTAAGTGTTAAACAATAGGTTCAAATTCTGTTTGTTTCAGTTATACTCTAAAATGTGTTAGGTTAAAAATCTACCCAAGTCAAGTGGGTTGAGTGATTGTGAACCCAATTGGGTTCATATTCACTCAACCCACTTCGTTTGTGTTAATTTGTAACCCAACTGATTTTAGAGTGAAGAGGTCAAAAGATTTTCACCTCACCATTTGCAGATTAACATGTATCACTTAACGCATGCAGTGAACACCTTGATGTTTCTTTTTTGATTTCCATGTTTGTGAATTTTACACTGGAAAGCAACAAGATCAGCTTTTCCGTGACCTGCTGAAATCTTGTCAAAATGTCAAGTTTAATACAAAACAAGTCAGTTTAAAATTGTGAATTTGTGTTGTAACTGTGTTGAATAATGAAGACTCATGTGGTGCATTTCTTGAATAATTCTTTTGGAAGAATAGGATTCGAGTAGGATTATGGAAGCCGAGATTTAGAAAATATTACGACATGTGAATATTGAACAGTAGAGTAATGGCACATGCACTCGTCACACTGAAGGTTTGTATTTTTTATTTGACCCTTTCGCTACTGAGATAACGACCAAACTACTACTTATTTTAATTGTCAACTTCAGAAAGAAATATTGTTGTATAGATCGTATACTGTTGTATAGATCTTGTTTGTTTTCTTGAGAGAGAGAGAAAGAGAGAGAGAGAGAGAGAGAGAGAGAGAGAGGGAGAAGGGCGCGGAAAGAGAGGGGCGAGAGGGAAGGAGAGTGGAGAGGGAGGAGGGGATGAGTTTGGAAGGTAATGTAGAGGGATTTGAGGGACGCAAGGGGAGAGAAAGAGAGAGAGAGAGAGAGTGAGAGAGGGGGAGATATCCCCTCGCTTCACTCCCTCTCGTCCTTCATCTCTCCCCTCCCTCCCTCCTAACTCCATTCTTCTCTACCTCTTATCTCCTATCCCCCACTCTCTCTCACTCTACCACTTTCTCCTCTTACTCCCCCTCTCCCAGTAGACCAATGGATCGGGCGCATTTTGCTCCTGTGAGTGTTTGTCGTTGAACTTGTTTTCGGGGTATATTGCAGTGGGACTCACTGAGGTGCTATTTTAGTAATGGAATTGTGTTTATTTTGAAATACCCACATCTGATATTCCTTAAATTGAAATTAAATATACACAAATTATGCATCAAAATGAAGGTTGGGAGGTATAGAACACGAAAAATATATGAAATCAACACATACAGTTGACAGCAGGCACCACTGGTTCCTGGAAGTCTGCTTCCGTATTCGTACCAGAACTGATAAGTAAATAATATTTCACGAGGACAACTTGAGGCCAAATGTGCTTCACATTATTCAAGAACAAAGCTAAGGCATCAACGTTCTTCATAACACAATGGCAGAGCTGCATAGGGATAAATTCCAAACCCTTCGCTTTTGTTTACATTCAAATGTCTTTCGATTTCTGGACAACGCCATTGGACGGAAAAGGCATCGATGTTCAACGCGGTCTGAAATCAAATAATGAGAAAGGTCGCCTTAATACAGCATACTATTATTATATAAAGACTGCAGAGTTGCCATATTCTATGCAATGTATCATGACACCTGTTAAAATTTCTTAGAATTACGATTTTGTTTTTCGATGGAAATTTGTGGTATCAAGTTATTTGCGCATGTCTGTCGAACATGGAATCCATCTTCAATAAAAAATGCAGACAGTATTGTCCTTTTCCCAAATATAGTCCTATCGCTGGATTCGAAAGAGTTTTGAATGCCTAGCTTTGTTAATGGATATCTGAAGCACATTTGGCCACAAGTTGTTCTCATGAAATATTATTTTATTATCAGTTCTGGTACGAATACGGTTGCAGACTTCCAGGAACCAGTGGTGCCTGCTGTCAACTCTGTGAGTTGATTACATGTGTTTCGTGTTCTATACATCTCAATGTTCATTTTGATGTATAATTTGTGTATATTTAAATTGAATTTAAGGAATATGAGAGGTGGACATTTCAATATTCTATTACCTATATAGCACCTTATGTCCAAAATATGGGTTTCATATTGTTTAGCAGTCACGATTCAATGATACATTCCACTTTTACAAGGACGATTGGCTGAACCTATTTATTGAAATGCACACGCAACAGTAACTGCCACACGGCGCTAATAAACTTCCAACTCTTCGACCAAACATCTTTTGTCGCCGATTATGTTCTTAGACGATGAACTAAATCTGTTTATTGGAGAATACGTGCATCCATCATAGCCACCTCACAGTCAACAGACCACTACTTCGAACAGGATCGTTTTTCAACCACCTTCAGTCCTTGAACCAAACCATCCAATTGTCTCCAGTTATTCACCTAGACGTGGGTCTGCACACACGTATTGGAAGCAACACGAATCCCTGACATAATATCCACCGTTTGTTGACTTCTTCTCTAAGAACTTGCACCTTTCCGTAGCCCCTTAACCCTTTACCCAGCGTAACCATCAAAACCGGTCAACGCTATTCACAAAAGTCATCATTCAATTTTCATTATTTTTTATCTCCAAAACATAGCTGATGACCCCTCATTGGAACGAGCTTTTTGAGCTCGTTCCAATGAGAGATCATAAGCTATGTTTTTGACGCAAACAAATGGAAAAAAGTTACTCAATAAGTTTGTTTTCATGTGTTCTGGCTTTCATAGCCCATTTACACTATGTTTGTTCTTTCTTTTTGTGGGTTCATAACTCAAGAAATAGACAGAAACAAACGATCGTTCCTTATAATTAAACTTGAGGGGCAACACCTTTAAACACTCAGTACATTGCGGTGTTAAAATAAAAACCAGGTCGCATCATGGTTCCTAGCGATAACTGAATAAAAACGGCCTATTTTTCTAAAATTTTGTTTGAAATAACGACACATTTCACTGAAACATGTTCTTGTGTCAGTAAAAAAAATTATTGACCAATGAATTGCGTAGGTTAAAAGAAACATTATAGGCCACGCCCATACACAACTTCAATCTCCTTTTTCACTTGACGGGAGGGTGGTGTCATTCAAAACAACACCGAGTTAAATTTAATTCTGATTTTGACCATTTCCCGAGAAACTGAAAACACAGTTTGTAAATGTGGATTTCGATTTTAACCCAGATGGCATGAAGTTGGTTGAACTTTGTCTCAGAAGGAATGCATCCAGACTATTTGGAAATTAGAAAGTTTTGCTCGCGAGTTTCGTTTGTGGATTATTATGACTGGCCATTGCTTACGTTTGATTTGGGTAAAATGATGAGCGTGGGCGATCACATATTGCGTATAAACAAATTGAACATGGAATAAAAAGCATGATAAGGATTTCATTGTTTATTAAATTTTATTCTGAAAGTCTTTTTAATATGATGAGATAAATATTAATTACTGTTCATGTTGAAACAATATGAGCGTGCAGGGGTTCTTTTCAATTCACACTGTGCAACGTAATTTTCCAGACAGATATTAGGGACGTGGTTTAGGTCGGACCTAAATGCGTTTTTTCCGTTCATTGTGTTATGAAAAGAACAAAAAGAAATACTTTAGCCAATCATTTTGCCTGAAACTGCATGAACAGAAAAAAGTTATAACCATGGTTGCTGAAAACATTTTCTCATTCATATAGCCCCTCAATCACAAATTGTTACCTTCCAAAATGTGAAATCCCCACCCCGTTGACAGTTTGAGTAACTTTCGCTTATGTTCTACTACTAAGAACGCCACGCCGCGGACCCATTCGTCATGCTAACGAATTTACCCGTACCTAACATGAAAATCAGACGACACTTGCCAAAAAATGATTGAATAGCTAATTTTTAGCTCAACTTTGACGAAGTCAAATTTGAGCTATTGTCATGGCCCGTCGTCCGTCTGTCCGTCCGTCCGTCTGTCTGTCTGTCCGTCTGTCCGTCCGTCCGTCTGTCCGTCTGTCCGTCTGTCCGTACGTCAACAATTGGCTATGGCTCGAGCTAGAGGTCGTATTTATGAACCGATCTTTACGAAACTTCTTGTGTACCTTTGTTATGACCCTGGGACGGGAACGAGTGTTTTTAGGTGTGGTCCGAAATTCAAGATGGCTGCCAGCGGCCATTTTGTACCGATGATGCAAAAATCAGTTTTTTGTACAGAACTTCTGTATGAAAGGTCTGATTTGAATAAAGTTTTGTATAAATGTTTAGTACCATGGGATACATCACATATAATACGGGGTTTTTTCTCGTGCGTAAATTATGCAAATTAGACTGACTTTGATTTATTTAGTGTTACTTTCAGAGCTGTAAGTGCCAAGCTGCTATGGCTCGGGCTAGAGGCTGTATTTATGAACCGATCTTTACGAAACTTCTTGGGTACCTTTGTTATGACTGTGGGACGAGAACGAGTGTTTTGGGGTGCGGTCCGAAATTCAAGATGGCTGCCAGCTGCCATTTTGTACCGACGATGCAGAAATCTGTTTTTTGTATGAATGTTTAGTACCATGGGATACATCACATATAATACGGGGTTTTTTTCTCGTGCGTAAATTATGCAAATTAGACTAACTTTGATGTTTTTTGGTGTTACTTTCAGCACTGTAAGTGCAAATGCCAATACGGCTCGGGCTAGAGGCCGTATTTATGAACCGATCTTTACGAAACTTCTTGGGTACCTTTGTTATCACCGTGGGACGAGAACGAGTGTTTTGGGGTCCGGTCCGAAATTCAAGATGGCCGATGGCAGCCATTTTGTACGAAATTTGGTGCAATCAGATTTTTGCACAGAACTTCCTTATGAAAGCGCTGATTTGAATAATTTTTTGTGTGAATGTTTAGTACCATGGGATACATCACATATAATACAGGTTTTTTTCTCGTGCAGAAATTATGCAAATTAGATGAACTTTGATTTTTTCATTGCTGCTTACACACAATAAGTACACATGTCAATACGGCTCGGGCTAGAGTCTGTATTTATGAACCGATCTTCACGAAGCGTCTTGGGTACCTTTGTTATCACCTTGGGACGAGAACGAGTGTTTCTGGGTGCGGTCCAAAATTCAAGATGGCTGCCAGTGGCCATTTTGTATCGAAATTAGGTCTAATCAGTTTTTTGTCACAACTTCTACACAGCTCATATTTGTGAACTGATCTTCACGAAACTTCTTGGGTACCTTTGTTTTCACCTTGGGACAGGAATGAGTGTGTTTTGGGGTGCCTTTGTTATCACTGTGCTATGAGAACAAATATTTTGGGGTTCAGTCAGACTCACTCTGGGACTCAAAGATTTTTTCTAGTTTAGCATCTGACTGTCACCACCTTTACAATACTTTACCTATACATTTGTTACAGGCAACGCTCAGTATTTATGTACAGACCGTTACAATACTTCATATGTACCTTTGTTATCAGGTCATTACCTAGGTGTTTGTCATTGCTGTGTCACATACTATACATGTACATGTCTTTGTCTTGACAAGTTGAGCTATAGTGTCATTGACACTTTCATTTTTTGTCTCAAAAACATAGGTTATGACCCCTCATTGGAACGAGCTCGACGAGCTCGTTCCAATGAGGGGTCATAGCCTATGTTTTTGAGACAAAAACTGAAAAAATAAAAATTAATTGGCGATTTTTGAGAATAGTGCTGGCCGGTTGTGGCCGTTACGTTGGGTAAAGGGTTAAATATCAAATACTCACCAATAGGGCTGCGCGGTATTCGAAACTGAACACCGGTATCGGCGTTCAAAAAAGTACCGCGGTATACCGGTATATCGAAAGACCATAATCTCGACTTGAGCCATCACAATCGGAACAAATCAGCATGCCTTGGTGATACAGTTCGAATAACTCTTTACCTAACGCAGACGATATCAAAATTTATTTTTTGTTAAATATTAGTTTATCGAATTTTTCAAAAAAGTTCAACAAAACCATTTCAAGCGACCCCTCATTGGAACGAGCTCGCTGAGATGATATGGTTTTGTTGACATCTTTTGAAAAATAATATTTGTTCAACTGTACAATTTGTGTGTTACCCGGGAGGATGCGGCCAATTCGTTAGGTACAGGGATAATATTATTCGTTCGGGGCAACAATTAAAAAACTCTTGAACATTGGACATCATGAAAATTGAATTGTGGGTAAATAAATAATGACGATAAACCGATATTTTTGCAATTACACAGGTATTCAATCGAATCCGGTTTGATTACCGGTATGTATAGGTATTTCGATATACCGTGCAGCCCTACTTACCAATACTGTTACAGTCCCCTGACAAATTAGAAAATCAAGCAAAGAACTGTACTGTGATCACAAAAGTTGTCTTTCTCGAGCAAATCGCGATCTGTTCGCTACACACTTACACCAATGGGTCGAGATTCCATAATAGTAAACAATAAATACAGTTTAAGAGTCATGAATCCGCAAAAGTATGCCCTCTCAGGCTTTACAATGCTCTGTTAGTGTACAGCAAATATGTTCTATGGACCACGGAATGAATACACTACTAAAGCACACCGAAAACTCGAATGAAGAGGTGGGGTTTTGGTGCCTTTTTGATAGAGCTGTAGGTTAACTGAAACCGAACCGAGGTTTTTTTTTTTAAAAAAACGAAACCGAAACCGTCGACATCACGTAATCTACGGTTTTTCGTTTTTTATTAAAATACTCTTTTGCTGCAGAAATTCACAGAATGTTGTAGCCATCCCAGAGTACTGAGAGTACCCAGACACTGCCAATGGCAGTGTCTGGGTACTCTCACTACTCTGGGAAGGCTTCATTATGTGGATTTCCGACATTTCAGCTTAGTTGTGTTTGCAGCTTTCCTGAAGTTGCGTGTAGGTGTCAGACCTAGAAAAATGGCTAAGCACAATAAAAGTTCTGTATATTTAGGTAATTATTATATTGGCCTTCCTGTTTCTTCATGTGCATGTATTATAGCTTATTTTGGGCATTCATTGAGTTTCATTCAATTTCACTGCCATTCAGTTATGATTCCGGACATAAGAATGAGTTTTATTGAATTTTATTTGGCCTCGTGAACAAACCGAAAACCGAACCGAACCGAGGTTTTACTCCACCTGAAAAACCAAAACCGAAACCGAACAAGAAATTTAAAAACCTACAGCTCTACTTTTTGAAGCTTCCCAAAGTCTGTGGTGCCTTAAGGTGGTCGGGTAGCCTATTCCAAAAAAGAGGGACTCGCCGCGGAAAACGTTGCGAGGCCGCCTGTTTTGTATAACAGGGAGTTCAAAGTTGTTGGACGAAGGAATCGAGATGGTACATACCTTTGAGGCAGACTGCTCAGATAATCAGGAGCCATACCGTTCAAGGCTTTGAATGTCAGCAGGAGTGTCTGACACTCTATTCTTTCTTCAGCTTGCAGCCAGCGTGAATGAGAGAGTAGGGGTAATATAGCATGATTTCCGTTGTCTGGTAATAATTCTTACTGCACGATTCTGAATAAGTTGCAGCTTCTTAATGTTGGGCTGTTTACAGCCAAATAGCAGAGAGTTACAATAATCTAAAAATACAGAAAAACAAAGACCGAATCAAGAAAAACAAACGAATACAGAATTTGAAATTCAAGTTTATCACATTTCTGTTTGGTAGAGAGATCCTGAATTGTTATGAGGCCAATCCATTGCCAAACGTTTGAGCTAGAACTTTGTCCATATTACTGGGGATTGAGGATCACAATTCTAATCCTCTTGACAATAGAGTGGAACCACTTAATTGATATCTCTTCATTCCATAAACCTGTTAACTGAATATAACCGCTAATCAAAAAACCATATACGATACCTTCAGTGTACATTTTACTAGTCAATTATATGTAGTTTAACGAGTAAATGCCTGTTAACAGAACAAAAAATCTTGTAATATATCATGAAATAATCACCAAATTTTCCTTGTTAATAGAACTATTTTGCATTAGTACATCCAACACAGGCATTTAATCTATTTTATCTTGTTTGACCGACCTCCATGAGCTCCGTCAAACAAGATATAATAAGATAATGCTCAGATTATACCTGAGTAACCGAATCCCTGTTAACTGAATAATTGTCACTGGCAAAATGGATATTCAATTAACAGAGTTCCACTGTACCGCGACTAGTTGAAAATTTATTATTTATTTATTGGTGTTTTAAGGTCACATATTTATGCACAATGGCTAATCATGACCACGACAGTTTTACGGGTGGAGGACGTCGGAGTACCCGGAGAGAACCACCGAGCAACGGCGAGCAACTGTCGACTCCCCAACATACTAACTCCACACAAGCAGGGTTAGCATAGGTTGAAGACAGGTGCACGATCGATGTGCAGTGCGCCTTAGTGCACAGCGTCATGGTGCACCTACATGGGCAATGTAGGTGAAGTGTCTTGCCCAAGGACACAACGCGGTTGCTGCAGGTGGGATTCGAACCGAGGACCTCTCGGCTTGCAGCCTGCACCTCTACCTCCTGTGCCACCCCCCCCCAAACCCGACTAGTTGAATAACAGGTATGACTGCAACGCGTAGGTGTTCATGCATGTCCATGTCTATTCATCCCCTTTGCGCCGACATGCATGAATTTAACGAATGTTGGTACTCAAATTGGATCAAATAATTCGTGAAGTGGCCGAGAGATGAAACAAAAGGACATTCTATTGAGAAAACAAACGTTTCCATCTGTTGTAAACGGTAGGTCTGCTGAAGGCGCCACTTGTCGGCCAGTAAGAGGGTGGCTAAAACCACAAGAAAGTTTCTCATTAAAATGAGTTAGAAGTGTGGTTTGCTTTCTTTTATCTGAAGGCCTTCGGACATTACATTCTGGTCGGTAAAATACAGTAATTGATTTTTAGTTTGTGAGGTTTAAACTTATGATATTATAAGTTATTGTGATGAACTGACGGTAACATTGTCTGAAGTTTGCGGCTCGGAGATTATAATTTAATCATTTGCCCCGCCTCTGCGTTTGATTGGTTGAAAGCATACAGCGTGAAAGTCGTCAAAATCGTATAATCCAAATCATGTAATGATTTGGAATGTCTACACTCTGGAAGCCCCGCCCACTCAATCCAATTGTCACCGTGAGGGCGTGACGGCAGACTGATAGATGGATAACAACAAGCCTGTAAACAAAGATCAATGATCGATTTTTCGTCGCCTCCAGTCAGCGAGAATATAATGATAATTTCTCGGGAACAATTGAATTTAATGAAATATACCGAAGTGGAAGACGAATAAAAGATCATACATCCAAACATGATTTGGGGCGAACTTAAAAAAATGTTTTTAATGATATTATTACGTGACTTGCTAAATATCTGTCGTCTGCGATCGAAAATCAAAACAACAAACAATTTGACAATGATTGACGTGACCTGTTTGTGGCACACTTTCCTGAGTTTGACTGTTGTCTTTTGCGAAAATTAAAAGTTTTTCGTTCACGTACACACTGTTTTTTATATTTTAATATTACAGCCGGATTAAATTATAAGAAATAACTGTTGTTTTTCTTCGGTTTATGCGATATAAACCGAACATTTTCAGCACAAGCTTCATAACTCGCGTAACGTAGCGAGTTATGAAGCTTGTGCTGAAAATTTTCGGTTTATATCGCATAAACCGAAGGAAAACAACAGTTATTTCTTAAATAAGACCCTACCCATAGCCCAACACCCACATCGTGAAATGAAGAAGTCAACTTTTAACGATAACATTTTAGTAAATAAACCTCTCGTGTACCCCACGACTTCACAGGACAAACAATTAATAAAGCAGACAAAGCTCGAGGTCACTCCATCTCAGTTCAAATCGAAAATCGATTTGTAATTTAAACAACACTTCATTCGGAACACCAGCTGCTGCCCGGGTGAAAAATCTTCAAAAATGGTACGGATTGCAAGTCACTCTATTGACTCAATAATTGTGAGATTGGCAGTCTCATTTCAAATGTTTCGCGTGGTGGCGTAAGAAAGTAACATATGGCTCTGGAGCCGGAAAAAAAACCAAAAAAAACAATTAGCGAGCTTTCGTCCAATCAGAGGACGATGATATTAGTCTTATTGGAACATAAGGTGTTCAACCCTTTGTTTACCACCCCCCCCCCCCCTCCAAAGAGAGAGAGAGAGAGATAGAGAGAGAGAGAGAGAGATGGGGGAGAGATAGAGATAGAGAGGAGAGAGAGATAGACAGATAGAGAGAGAGATAGAGAGAGAGAGAGGGGGAGAAGAAAAAAAAAAACAGAACACCGATACCTTGAATACAGGGTGCAAGAATAGCAAAGTTCTGATTTTTATTTTCATGCAACGACTTGTAGCGTTGAAATGTGTCGGTAAGTTTCCAGTTAGCAAACAACGTAACCGCGACGTTGTTAGTTTTGGGAAGGCTGTATCGAATAACAACGTTACTACTACAAGGCTACACCGTTAACCCTGTTCCTAACGAATCGACAGCATTCGCCCATGTAATTTACAAACTGAGCAATTGAAACAAGATATATTTTTCACAAAATGTCAGCAAAACCGTCTCATGTGACCCCTCATTGGAACGAGCTCATTGGGCTCGTTCCAATGAGGGGGTCACATGATGTGGTTTTGTTGAACTTTTTTCGAAAAAAAATTGCGACAACGACGCCGTAGCTGCGACGGGTGGTGCAGTCTCACAAAATTCTAAGTTCATCAAGGGCCATAACTCCAAGAAAATTATTTGGAACAACACATGCATTGAACAGTGACTAGACATCAATAAGATACACTTATATGCCAAATATAAAGTCATTCCATCAAGTATTTCAAAAGTTATTGAGTTTTGAAACTCGTTGCCCACAGACAGACCGACCTGAAACTCGTTGGTCACAGACAGACCGACAGACCGACCGACAGACCGACAGACAGACCGACAGACCGACATTGCCACTTACAGAGCTGCTAACTCCACACAAGCAGGCTTAATATTGGTTGAAGACAAGTGCACCATCGACGTGCAGTACGCCTCGGCACACAGCGTCACCGTGCCACCACGTGGGCAATGAGGGTGAAGTGTCGTGCCCAAGGACACAGCGCGGTTGCCGCAGGTGGGATTCGAACCGAGGACCTCTCGGCTTGCAGCCTGCACCTCTTCCTACTGAGCCACCGCGCCCCCGAAAAAAAACTGGAAAAAACAAATGGTAAAATAATACATTTTGATATCGTCTGCGTTGGGTAAAGGGTTAAATAAGAGGTGTTGAATGGGACAAGATAGTTATGTTGCCGCAACGTTTTCACAACGTTTCCACGGTGTCAAAAAGTTGTTAACCCCAATTTGCGGGAGCGCGGTGTCTCAGTAGGTAGAGATAAGGCTGCAAGCCGAGAGGTCCTCATTTCGAATTCCACCTGCGGCAACCGCGTTGTGTCCATAGGGAAGACACTTAATCCCAGTTGCCCACGAGGGCAATGTGGCGTTGTGTACTAAAGCGTACTGTACGTCGATGGTGCACTTGTCTTCAACGAATGCTAACCATGCTTGTGTGGAGTTAGTACGTTGGGGAGTCTGACAGTTGCTCGTCGTTGCTCGGTGGTTCTCTCCGGGTACTCCGACTTCCTCCACCCGTAAAAATGTGTGACACGAGGTGACAATGCCTGTTGAAATTGTCGTTAAACCCAATGAAATAAATAACGTTTTGGAAACGTCGCGTTTTTGTGACTATGACGTTGACTCACAGTACAATTGTGGACTCCTAGTGAGGGTGAGACAACTTTTTCGTTTCGCTGACAATAAATATCAGGGCAACAACTTCTCACTTAACGTTAGTACACTGCGCCACCGTGCTCACACGTGGACAATCGGGATATATAACGTGCTTTGCCCAAGAACACACATATTGAACTATTTTACTCCCCTGAATGCGCATGCGTGTAAACAGTGGTAAAGATGACAATCTAAATCACTAAAGCGATCTATGGGAGAAAAATGAAAAACTTTCATTTGCCACAAATTTCATTTTCTTTTACATTATGGACAGACATGTAATCAAATATTTTATAACATACTTTTTAAAATGGTATCAAAAACGTTTTGTTACAATTAGTTTTTAATGGTTCCATTTTGGTTTAAAATTTTCACTTTTTATCCCAGTACATCACCTTATTAATTTGTTACAAAAAGTCTGATGGTGGTAACTTCAAAGTCCTAAAACTGTACTAAATCCTTATGAGAAAATTTGGAAGGACATAGATTTGATGAAAGCAAAAATTAATTTTCTTTGTTCTATAAACATATTTTGGATATGTTATTGCTTTAATGGTTCCATTTACATTTGAAAATCAGTCTTTTTTTTCTCAATTTATGACCATACGACAAATAATACCTCTCCTCCGTGCAAACAATTACATGTGATATAAGACCGCGTGCGCGTTCGTGTGTGAAAAATGACGGGAGATAACTCGAAATTCTCGCCCTCTCTGAAGGAGAAGAAAGAGTTCAATAAGACGCAGTTGCCGCTAGCCGGCTCTTACTGTGGACCTTTCGGTTTGAAGTCCAATGCCATAACCACTGTGCCACCGCGCTCCGCCACAACTCTGTTACAATCGCAATGTGCTAAGTGGGAATTTATTCTTAGAAATTGGATCACCCTTGGCCAAAATAGCTGGCCGACAAAGTAAAATGTTGGATACAACTTTTAGCATGATTCGCATCACCCATGCTACATTTGGGACCCATGCACACAATGGAGAGGATTAAGCTCGCATTGATGACTTTGGATGAGTATCAAATGCCAAATGCGATGTGAACGGTCTAAAAATTTTTGTGGGAAATTCGACTGAAAATGTGGTCACCTGAATGACATAAATGCATGTCCGCCTCCCTTTAATACAATTAAACAGCGAACGTTTTGGATATAAATTAAATTTAGCCATTGGTTGCAGGTTTAATATTCCTCCTGCACTTTTTCTCAACAGGCGACATTGAAATCTAATAACCTTGCGCCAAAAGCCATTCATTATCGTAACAAGCAGAACGCTGGGTGTGAAAATTTTATGCAACACACGATGTTGGGCTTAATTACACGCAGTGCAATTATAGTAATTCCATTCATTTACTCACTCGCTTCAAAATGATTTTATAGAAGTTTGGTTGGATTTTACTACAAACGGATGAAACTAGTTTATTCCGTTCAACAAACCAAAGTGGATACGGGCTGTACAGGTTGTAAAACACACTTGACGGGTTTTTGTTAACTTTCAATTGACAGATGGAATGCCAGTATAATATTTTTTGTTAGAATTCATTTTCATCAATCTTTCTGTGGTAATTTGCTGGAGAGCTCCTTCGAGCATTCTCTAATTAGGGAGGTAACCAGGCTAAATGGTGCGGGGGAGAGGACAAAATATTTTTCTTCTGCCATTGGCAGAAGAAAAATATTTTGTCCCCTCCACCTCATTTCAACTGCAGAAGAAACATTTTATCCCACAACTTCATTTCCCCCGTGTTGTTTAAAAGTGTGTTTTAGGTTTCTGCGAAAATTCGAAATTCGATTCGAAAGTCTGTATTCGATTTGATTCGAACTCGTTAATTCGAATATTCTCGAATATAATTCCGCCATAACCATGAGTGTTTACAGATTGTAATGTAGTTACATTGCTACACACACTATTACCGCTACAACTGTTCATGTCAACTTATTGTGCATTATGACCAGTGACCATTTATAAAAATTTCAAGTTTTGAACTTTGAAAAGTTATTCAGCTGTTCAACTTCAATAAATGATTTGTTCCACAACATGATCACATTATTTTAGTTTAGTTCAAACAATATTTATTGAAAGAAAGAATATTACATGTCTTAAATACAATTTAGTTTAAACAATATTTATTTCCAAGTTTCAGAATATACATGAAACAGTATAATGATGTATGTGGATTCGACAAAAAGCTGATAGCTTATACAAGGTCGTTTCCACTCGTATTGCAATTACACATAAATAGATACGAGATGACAGTCATACAGCTGTGATAATCCAAAATTTCGATTCAAACTTTTAACATATGTACACATTGTTTAGTTCAATAAATTATCAATAAACAGCTGAGTATAAGCATAAGTTGAAAACAGATTTATGTGAATGGAGCTCAAAATATTAGAGAAGGAAGAATGGGTAAATAGAGAAACTTATGACCTTCACTTAGCGAGCCCTCCGCATTACCCCAACCGGAAATACAATTTGAAAACATTTACATAACCAATGATGTTCAAAAAAGAATCTTGTGTCAATAGATGTATGAGTTGGTGTAACGAAATGCCTGTGGATCTACGATCGTAGTCGAGGACTGTCGTTGTGTAGCTGATAGAACAGCGAAGTTCCACCAGCCCTTGGAATTACAGTCTTTACAAACAAACCTGAAACACAGGCTCGAGTTTTCCGTATCGTCACGAATCTTGTTGTGTATCAAAAATGACTTAAGTAACGAACAGTTCAAGCGATTATCTATAAATTTAATGAATAAACTTCCGACTAACCGTCGTCATCTCCTGACAATAAAAGAAATTATAATGAAAGTCAAAATGACAAAGATCAAACCTGATCTGATGAGGCGGCATCCATCTTAATACTTCGACAAGGTAATGTGCGCGTGATGAGCCAGGAGGCAACATGGCTCGATACCCAGAAAACGGCGCTTATATTCACCAATTTTCTGATGCCAATTTTAGGGGAAGTCCCCTGACGAGGCGGTCGCCATTTTGTGGACTCTGATCTGCCATGCAGACTGCCGGTCAGCCAACATGCAGTCCATGGAACTTTTACATGCAAATAGTATTCCGCCGGGTACCAGTTAACCGGCGGAATGTCCTAGTGGATTGCATAATTTGCAACTCACCATCACCTGATATCTGGTGATTTTTCACTAGGTGAATGTTATGATTTGATGACAGTTCGAACAATACCATCCCAGGAACAACTGCAGAATGTTATTGCACTATCTATCAACACATCCTACAATATTACTGTTTGTTGACAAGAGTGGCCTCCAAAGTTATGCCTAATATTGTCAACAGAACACCTGGCGTCCACTCCTGTGTGGATACACAAAGTACGCCCGTACTCTGATCGCCAGATAACCCTTTACCTCACCTGAAAAGCAGACGACACTTGCAAAAATAATTCTTAAATAACTATTTTTTTTTCATTTTTTGTCTCAAAAACATAGGTTATTACCCCTCGTTGGAACGAGCTCGACGAGCTCGTTCCAACGAGGGGTCATAACCTATGTTTTTGAGACAAAAAATGAAAAAAAAATAAGGAAAATTAATTGGCGATTTTTGAGAATAGCGCTAGCCGGTTTTGGCCGTTACGTTAGGTAAAGGGTTAATGTGATTTCATGAAATTTAGCTTTTCTTGAGACAGTTAATAAATTCAAGTCCAATTCTCCAAACAGAAATTGTTCATGAAAAACTATCATGACTCTAACATTTCTCCTTAACACTTTAAAGGAACCTAGAAGAGCTGTAGCTCTTCTCTCGAGCTTGATTAACCCCAGTGGGTGGACTCCGCAACAGTTGGATTCGACAGCAAGCTTTGGGCTTATATAAGTCGTCTCCAAAGACTGAGAAATTACAATGTAACTCTTTAAGCTTACAGTGATACAACGGAGGTTGTTATTGAATAAAAAACAGTATAAAAAATAAGGAAGATGAAATCAGTTTGTCAGTGGCAGTATTTTAGTAGTATATGGAGATGAGACATGAGAGGCGGGCGCGTAGTTATGGACTGCCAACGACAAGATCAGCCAACGTGTCCAGTCCTTGATAGGAGAATTCCATTCCATCACATAACAAATTCCATAACAGTTTCATCCCATACGCTCTGAACTCGTGGGTTTCATGTTGCCACACTAGGGGTTTAAAAGAAACTGAACCTGTCTTATCAGCGTGATTTGTTCCTGCATCAATTTTGTGTATTAGGTACCATTCTCATTAGTTAAAACATTGGGAATTTACAGGTTTCAAAACTCCGGTTCCATGTTTTAGTCCTTGAAATGAAACCCCCAGGCAACGGGCGCCGGTCCTGCATCACCAAGACCAGATAGGAAACCCCGGTTTCACTGATCACATTATTTTTCATTTAGTATTGTTCTGTTCCATCACAGTTACTGGATACATGGTCAAAACCATCGGTTTTCTAAAAAATAGCCCTAATTATTATATAAACAGAAGTAATGCAGGTTATAGTTTACAAGCGGGTCGACTCCATTCTGCACCGAATTATCGTTTCGTTTTAGTCATTCTGCATTTTGTTTTAAAAAACAAATTTCTTCGCGACCGAATGAGGTCGATCCGATTAGAAACAAAGTTTTTTCCAAGAAAACGTGTGACAAAAGTGAGGTACAGTACGTGGAGAGTGTATTATCACTAAATCACCCGCAGAGTGGAGATTCCACCCGGACAATAATTGCAAATTTGTTGCAAAGCATAACCAGCACCAGCAAAGTTTCAGCCTGAAACTGGCTGAAACATTGCTTGTGTTTATAAATTAAATTTAGCCATTGGTTGCAATGAGTGATTTATTTACAATCCATTCTCCACGTACTGTATCAGCCCTATCAGCCAGGTTCGTTTAAAAATATTTATTGCTGCAGTTTCGAAGCTACAAAGTCAACAATTCGAATATTTGCTGCAGTTTCGAAGCTACAAAGTCAACAATTCGAATGGTTGCAATCAATAGCTAGTGGGAGCGCGGTAGCTCAGTGGTAGACTGTTGGACTTCTATGCTGGAGGCCCCGAGTTCGATCCCTGTCCTGGGCGACCCGCGTTGTGGCATTAGGCAAGGAACTTTATCCCAGTTGCCTACATGGGGGCACGATGACCCCGTGTACTAAGGCGTACTGCACGTCGACGGTGCACGTCTTCAACCGCTGCAACACTGCTTGACCGGAGCTTGAACAGAGTTAGAATGTTGAGGAGCTGACAGTTGCTCGACGATGCTCGGTGGTTCTCTCCGGATACTCTGGCTTCCTCCACCCTTTAAAACTGTCACGGTCACGATTAGCCATTGTGCATAAGTATGTGACCTTAAACACCATTAAATAAATAATTAATCTATAGCTAGTATACTGGTTTATATCTCAGTTTATAGTGTGGGAAGTGGTGAGGCGAGAAACGCACGCTACATAACTGAGTGTCTTTTAACAATTGGGGTATTTTTTAGAAATAAACTTTTCTTGTGGCGACGTATCCAATAACTGTGATTCGATTCGAAGTTCGGTTCAAAATTCGATTCGAAATTCGATTCGTATTCTCCAATTCGATTCGATATTCGAATCGACGAAAATCGGCAATTCGCAGGTCCTTAGTTTTTCTCCCGAAAGTGAAAGTGCGGGGTCTTCCCTGGTGGAACAAATTACTTTTTATCTAAACTGGAGCACGTTGAGTGCTGTAAACGTTGTAGGTTTAAGTACCCAGACAGGGAAGGCGTATGTTTAGCAATATGATCCAAGAAACATCAGGATAATGGGACATGAATGGAGATGAGCAATATACCGAAAAACCGAACCAATACCAATACCATGGGGATACCAAAAAAAAAAAAAAAACGAACCGAGCCTATCATTGAATATCAAAACTGTCTGAATTTTCATACTTTTCTGCAGTTGCTCCATACGAGGCGTAGTTGAGGCTTGATAGCAGTTGAAGGGTTGATGTTCAGTTTTGTTAACCCTTAAAGGGCTGGGCAGTTGTCCTAAATTCCCACTAGACTACCACGTGAACATGTCAAGTTGCTTTGAAGCGATTTCTAGTCACCTGTAGCCAAGACTTGACTAGAAATTACAGTGTCACCAGAACCTCTTAATGATAGTATGTTAATGGCACTCGTGAGATCGCTAAAGCCTGAAATGGCTTTTGGAGGTAAAGGTTTGTTTGTTTAGAACAAGTCACAAAATTACTGAAGATACAATTATGTTGTCAAAAGAATGCCAATGTTGAGCTCATTGGCATTGACATTTCTAACACCGTGGTAGAATAATACAAGACAGCCTTATTCTGAATTTTCCCCGATTTGAATTCCCATTGATACTTTCTGCAGTCAGTTCAGATACCTAATATCGAACCGATACCGCGATATACCCCCTTAGATATACCGATACCCAACTCTAAATTCCAATACTACCATATCCCTATACATGAACCAATTTGGAGATTTCCGGCATTCATGTATATAAGGTGGACACTTTCCAGGAAACGTGTGGGGGTTGGGTATTCCCACCCAGTGGCTACGCCACTATCTCAAATAGATTTTAACCCTTTACCTAACACAAAAAGCAGACGACACTTGCAAAACAATTCTTGAACAACTATTTTTTTTCATTTTTTGCCCCCAAAACATAGGTTATGACCCTCATTGGAACGAGCTCAACGAGCTCAACCTATGTTTTTGAGACAAAAATGAAAAAAATAATGAAAATTAATTGGCGATTTTTGAGAATAGCGCTGGCCGGTTTTGGTCGCTACGTTGAGTAAAGGGTTAACAAGGCAAATGTCGCGGAACTCGAAAAAATACAAATTGCAGCAGCAAGAATCATCACCGGAGCAACAGTTAGTGCCAGTAAATCGTTATTATATTCGGAAACCCGGTGGGAATCCTTGCAAGAAAGACGCCACAAACATAAACTAATTCAGTTCTTCAAAATGTATCATCACATGTCACCTCCATACATTTCCAACAAAGTTCCACCACTTATCTCCTTGACGAATTCATCAGTCTCCGATACAGTGAAAACCACCGAGTTCCTTTTTGCCGAACGCAATTGTATCAGTCTTCTTTCATCCCCAGCGTTACGGACCTGTGGAATAAGTTGCCGCTACCTGTCCGATAGAAATCGTCATTGATTAACTTTAAAACGTTTCTCAGTAATGGTAACCAAAGACCACCAAAGTTCTATAGTAATGCAAAATCTCGCAGGGCTCAAATATACCATTGTAGGCTGCGGTTGCACTGTAGCAGTCTTAATTCCCACCTTTTCGATAATCACCTACCACCCAGTCCATTCTGCCAGTGTGGTGAACGTGAAACTACTGATCACTTTTTCTTTCATTGTCCTTTGTTCTCAAACGCTCGTAATTATACGATTAATCTACTCCCATATGCAGCAGATACATCCACGCTTCTATTTGGCTCATGAAAACTGCCTTATTTCCGAAGTTGTACATGACTTCATTTTATCAAGCAAGCGATTCCAATAGTTGAAACCCAACACTACGCTCCCACCCCCATTCCGAGTGGGAAAGTCTAACGCCTGTTGTGGAATGCACTCTCGCGCCTTCCAACTTCTAGCGCCTTGAAGTTTACTGCACCTAATTCGCAAGTAAATGAACTAGAAGTTAATAAGTTGCCTACTTACGATTCTCTTGTGTGTAAATTTTACTTAACATACATTCAACATGTACTTGGTCTGTATTAACTCAGACTTATTCCCAAGATATTGCCTGATAAATACATCATTATCATCTGTTGCATGTGCAAAGTATGCGTCGGGGTCTTGTACCGGCCTCTGGGGATAGATCGCGACTGGTCCTCGACTCGTCGTGTGCTGTCAGTGGAGGTCCCATACTCCGTTGCATCCGCATAGTGGTGATAATCTCTATGTATCATGTATTCAAGCTGATTTCATCATATTAGTTCCTTTCCTCTTCTTTCGATCTATCAGTGCTTCTATTCTTTCTTCTGTTTTTCCCTTCATTTCACATTGAAGTTTAAACAATCCCACACGTCGTTGCCTGGCAGTCGAGGCGCCTTCCTCTGCTCCCTATCTATTCTGATGTGACGCTTAACCCGCTTGATCTCCAATCGTAGCAACTAACGTAGTAAATTTACAATGAAGGGTGGATATCGGCCTTCATGCAACGACGTTTGGGCTCTTCCGTTCATCTGTACCACCTACAGGAGCAAGTTATACGTTGACAGGGAGACGACCCACATAAGCTTTAGCTTTCTGTCGAATCCCTCTAATACACAACAATATGCATTCTTGTTTTGTGTATACTTTTTGTATCTAGTGTTGTTCATTTTTTGTTAGTCAAATGTTATTGTGAAATGTATACACATGTCAATTATTGAATAAATACTGTGTAAACTAACAAGGCAAATCCACACATAAAATATCGTTTGCCCAGATTAGGATATGTAACGTAGAAGGATTTTTGTCTGACCCCCATGGCCTTTATACAACAAACTATAGAAGACTGACCTAACGCGAGAGGGCAATGCCAGAAAATACCATTAACAATGACCTTTCAATACCCTGATGAGGATATGAGGGGGCTTGAGGTTAGACCACATTGAAAGATTTGTTTATGGCTCTCACAGTCTCATACAATTAATTACGAACTTCTCGACCTAGACACAATATGTACTTAGGGAGCGTGGATTAGATGAATGGAGCGATTTGATTGATTAAATTCAGAGGTTGGGGCAGGACCAAAGATAGTCGATGGTAGCTGAGACAAGATGGACTGCAAGGGTTAGCGTGGCTAGAATAGGGTCCGTAATAGGTGAAAAACGAGGGCTCTGAACTATTTTGACCCAGCCACAGTACTCTAATCGAACATTTAGTGCCTTGCTTAAGGATACAACACGGTAACCCCTGGCGGGTATCCAACTGTGAACCTTTCGTTTTGAAGTCCAATGCCGTAAGCACTCTGCCACCGCTCCTCCCATAAACCACAGGTATCTTCTACAGTACGTGGAGAGTGTTTTATCACTAAATCACCCACAGAGTGGAGATTCCACCCAAGCAATAATGGCAAATTTGTTGCAAATCATAACCAGCACAATCAAAGTTTCAGCCAATGGACCTCCGGGTTAAACCCGGAGGTCCATTGTCTGAAACATTGCTTGTGTTTTTTGTCGATATGTACAAAATTTGAAAGTTATAGCTGGGGTGATAACTCCACTCCGCGGGTAATTTAGTTAGAATCCATTCTCCATGTTCTGTATTTTTCTTTGAATGGCTCTCCGTGATTTTAAAAAAAAAACATGGCAGACAATTTTCGTCATTGGAAGAGATTTACAGGAAATTATCCTCCTTAATTTTCTAAAGCTGTCAGAAAATTTAACGCTAAGGGTATGGGAATTTCATATAAAAATTTAAATTAGGAAATGTTAGCGAAGCTGTATCATCGATGTGCGCATCATTTCACAAACTTCATGCATTTTCCTGTAGTGAAGTATAAAATACAGAAGGTGGCTGTCTACAGTGTTTACCTAATCAGGTTGGACGTAAGACCATTATTCCCTGTTGAGACGCTTTTAAAAATTAGAAAACGGCGGTTTCGCCATTTTTTTTTGATGTTCTGTGACATTTTTTCTGTTCATTGTATCAACAGTGTGCGAATCGAGGCAAAAAAATACAGACATCGCCCTTTCCATTAATGTAAAAATCTAGGAGGTATGATTTGCTATTTATTTTCTTGAAAGAATAAACAGAGATCCTAAGTTAACACTTGCTAAGTATTGGTTGGTGTAATAGTGATAGATATTCTTAAAGACCGATTCTCTGTGAAGTAGTTGCCTCTTATTAGCGTAGCATAGAATTAACGTTTCATTTTGTAACTTTCAATGAACGAAAACAACAGACAGCTCTGAGAGCTGTCTGTTGTTTTCGTTTATTATTATTGATTTATTTATTTGTGTTTAAGGTCACATATTTCTGCACAATGGCTAATCATGACTTCGACAGTTTTACGGGTGGAGGAAGCTGGAGTACCCGGAGAGAACCACCGAGCAACGACGAGCAACTGTCAGCTCCCCAACATACTAACTCCACACAAGCAGGGTTAGAATTGGTTGAAGACAGTGCACCATCGACGTGCACTACGCCTTAGAGCCCAACGTCATCGTGCCCCTACGTGGGCAATGGGGGTGAAGTGTCTTGCCCAAGGACACAACGCGGTTGTCGCAGGTGGGATTCGAACCGAGGACCTCTCGGCTTGCAGCCTGCACCTCTACCTACTGAGCCACCGCGCTCCTTTCATTTATTAAAAGTATCAAAATGATACTTTGCTTTAATTTCAACTGATGCCATAGATTATTTCTCAACAATTACTTACTTCTTATTAGGACTTTTCTCGCCCATCTAATAATTTCAAGGGAGATAACTTTATCAAAACCTGCTTTTCAAGACGATAAAAGTCAGGGATGGTGGAAATGGCAAGCACTTTCAAGGGCAGGGGATTTTGATTTTGAAAATGATGTACCTTAAAGCACGTTCGAGGACCCATGTAAGCCCTACATTTAGCATATTCGAGCTTTCTCTAGTTTTATTTAGATTGAACAAGGTATGAACAAATTACTCTCTTGTTTCTGGAATCCCGAATAAGCTATTTTTGACACTCGCTTAAAACGCCATGTTCTGAATAAACGGTGGTGTTCGATTGTTTTATGCATAGCCTGGGAGCCCGTACACAAAATAGATGGATGAAAAGGTAGACGAGGTGCAAAAGCTTTACAAAACGGTTGATGATCGTAGAAATAGGGGCGTATGTTGTATTCCTTTTTACTTTTTTCCCTTCTCGCCTTCTTGTAGTTCTGTGTATCCCAGTCAACCACTTCTTACCTTCCAGTTCAAAGCTTATTTGAACTACTAAATACAAAATGTAACGCTACTGTTTGTATTTTTTTGAACTAAATATTGTTTAAACTAAACGGGTGCATCAAAGTTGTAAATCAAAATCTCAAGCAAAAGACAATGGATTTGTGCGTTAATAGCTTACCAACGGTAGTCAAAAGTGAGGTAATTGTTAGCCGAGCTATACAATCATTCAATTGGAACATGGGGAGCGCGGCGGTTAGAGAACTGGACTTCAGATCTAAAGTTAGTACTATCGACCAGAACCCACATCATCCGTGTTATGCCCTCGGACAAGACACTTAATCCCAACTTCCCAACTTGGAGATATGGTGATATGGTGTGCTAAGGTGTGCTGCACGTAGCTGGTAAACATACTTCAACCGATTCTAAACACATTGCTTGTGTTTTTGTCGATATGTACAAAATTTGAAAGTTATAGCTTGGGTGATAACTCCACTCCGCGGGTGATTTAGTTACAATCCACTCTCCATGTTCTGTATATTTATTTGACTGGCCGGACTTGACTTTATATCCATGTTGCGGTCACGATTAACCATTGTGTAGAAATATATGACGTCAATAATAAATAAATAAATAAATAAATAAATAAATAAATAAATAAATAAATAAATAAATAAATAAAGACTATTTAGATTAAACGTTCGATGGTTTCAAGATGTTCAGGTTAAGGTCGAGATATCCAGAACTGAAATGAGAGAACAGGGGAAGATAACTCCAGAGGACTTATAAGTTTAGCGCATGGAATCATGATTGCAAACAGCTGCAAGCTGTAAGGTACGTGAAATGGTGTTTGGTGCTGAAAGGGTGTTTCCTTTCTTCTTTTGCAATGGAAAAATTCAATAAGCGCAAGCTGTGTTGTATAATGTCATGCCCGTTAACTTATCCACGTACCAGACAGAGAATAAATTGCCCCTGGGAGTAGAAATATGATTTTTTTAATGGAATTCCAAATTCTTCGACAATTTGAAATTCCCAGGAGGATACCGACCAATTTGTCAAGCATTGGAATTACGAGGCAAATGATAAGCACAACTTCTGCAGTGGCTTAACATATCAATCCGCTTGGGTACATTGCGATCAATGGTTGCATATTGTCCTGTTTCGGTGGATCTGATAATCAAACTGCGGATAATGCTCTATAATCCCCATATAAAACCAACCCTTTGATTTCGATTTGAGTTTTGCGTAAAAAATAATGTTACAGTTGGCAATTTACACATACAGTACTTCCGCCGCGGACTGGTCACTTTCCACGGGTGGGCAATATTTCTAAGGATACAATAACATTAGATTCCAAACACTAATTATAGGAATAATCATCAAAAATTTAATTAATGAAGCAACGGGTGTAACCCGGTGCTTCATTACTTAAAATTTTGCTGCTGATGATTTTTACCTGCGTCGCCAGCGGCAGGGCAGGTCTAGTAACCGCTCGACTCCGTCCGTCAGTTCGTCACATCCGTCAGTCCGTCACGTCCATCAGTCCGTCATGTTCGTCAGTCAGTCACTCCGTCCGAAACACTTTTTCCGTCAAGCTTTTCTTGGCTTCTATGAAAGGAAATGATTTTATATTTGGTGTGCTGCTTCATAATGATGAGTTGTATCGTGTAAGCAATTTTCAGATCTGCCGTGCAGCCACTTCCTGTTTGCCGATACTTTGAAATTTTACTGTACCCACTGAACATTGACATTTTTCATCAAGATTTTCTCGGCTTCTATGCAAGGGATTGATTTTATATTTCATCGGGAGCCTGATAATGATCAGTTGTATCGTGTATGCAATTTTCAGATCTGCGTGCAGCCACTTACTGTTTGCCGATTCAATTGCATGCAGCGACGCAGGTCCAGACCCGGTATTGGTCTTGTTTACTACCTAATAACGCATGCGTGGACATCACTACCCACGCGTGGATTATGACCAGTCCACGCCGACTGTACTGCAAAGCCTATTAAGGGTGTAGCCGTAAATTAGTACAAACTTTTAATTAATTACAACACAAAACTCTATAAAATCGACAAAGGCGAGAAAAGAAGATGCTAAATGTGCAGCTTAGGTGAAAAGGAGACCCTGGAACTTTAAATTTTAGAATTCCCCAAATACTTGCCTAGTAGAATAAGACTCCCCGAGACCCTAATGGAAGAATTGGATGAAAACTTTAGAGATAAGTGGATGAGGGAAAGGGTCAATAGTATATTTGGAGCGATTGATAAAGCGCCCCTTTTGTGGACATTACAAAACAGTTTGTATCTGAATACTGGGAGATTAGGAGGAAGAGTGGAGGGTGGGGGTGGTTCGTTCGATGGATGGTGGCCTCCTCGTTTGACGACCGCGGTAAATCAGCGAAGGCCAAAAATATTAATATTATTATTAATAATAATAATAGTAATAATAATTATTATTATCAACCCTTAAATTCGAGTTCCATTCTTGCTTAAAAAATAATGTTTTCTCTTGATAATTTTCACATAAACCCGTTAAGGGTGTAGCCTTATATTATTACAGACTCTGTCAATTAGTTACATAACAAAACTGTTCGCATTTAATATTGGTGACTGCACACATGTGCTTCGACTTGCTGCGAAATCCATTTTTCACGAGTTGTGATATGTCAGGTAAATTTTGCTCATTTGTATTTTATTGCTGAAATAATATATTATTTAAACTAGACAGTGGTAAGTAATTCGATTTGGTACATTTGATATTATTTCACGAGGCGTAGGGATTATATTACGGCATCAAAAATTAATACATAGAGATATGACTATTATGTGGATGTACAAAATATGTATCCGAGTCGAGCTCCGGGGTTCTGAGGGCAGATCACGACGAGTCGAAGACGAGTCGTGATCTACCCTTAGAACCCGGAGCGAGACTCGGATACATATTTTGTACATCCACATAATGGTAGTAATAATGTTGTCTTACAATATATTGGGGATATGTCAAGAATGTAGACGAATATATAACGAACTATTTATTCGTACGGATGAACGAAAAGAAAAAAAATGGAACTCACGCGAAAGGAACGTGCTTGTATCCGACCCCCTGATACAAACATCTGTATCAGGGGGTCGGATACACGACAGTTGCAGAGTTAACACAGACAAAATACATGTGATTGTAAGATAAATCCGCGTTCTACTCTAGAATAACCACCGTTCCCAAATCGGAACTTGCGACAGTTATCTCTATAGCAATCTCTCTCTATTTTCTATAAATAATAATAATAATAATAATAATAATAATAATAATAATAATAATAATGCAATGTTAACGTCTAGAATCCACCAGAGTGCTCTCTGACTTTCATTACAAATACAGTTCTCTGACCATGAATGTGGTCGCTTTTGCGATCAAATCGCGATATGTTCAGGGATCATTTACACCAGAAGACCGAGATTTCTAAAGAAAAATACTCCGAAATCAAGACGAAAGCAAAATAGTATTTTTTCCCATTTCTTTTTCAAGTGATGAGATTCTACAGCGTTATGGGGAAGGAAAGTGGGGTGTGGACAAAGAACTTCGACAGGATCGCAACTGAGTCCTGATCCTGTTGAAATCCTTTGCCCACTTTTGATATCGAAGTGCTGTATGCAACAATATTTTACGAAAGTTCGAACATGAACAGCGAAAGTACAGAGATTGTTTTACACCACCAAAATACTCCGGAAGGAATTATACAGTATTTAAACTCGTAGAATAAGGTTTTTAACCACTCGGCAGAGCCTCGTGGTTAAAACCCTTATCCTACTCGTGGTTTAAATCTGATTACCGGCCCTAGTACCTATTTATTGTATATGTTGTGTGTGTTATCAGTATGTACAAAACCGTCATATTTGTGACGACAGACAATAAGGAAAACAGTAATTTCAAAAAAGGCATTTTTTCGATCAGATCGCGCTTTCATTACGACAAACTTACGCAAATGGGTCAGGATTCATAGAGAAATATTGCGAACGGAAGACAGAATCAACAAAAAACAAATCGAAATTAACCTCTACATTTAAGTGTTCTCGCATTTCTTTTTCGACGGGTAATATTCTAAAGTGTCGGTGGTGAGAAAAGCAGCCAGGAAATTTCAATCGAATCACGACCCAGTCACGATCCAATCGAAACATTCCATCTCTTTGTAATAACATTATCATTTACAATTTTTATTCGGTAGAAGAAAAAACAATGTAAACTAAAATAATTTCTTCACCATTTCTATTCCCCTCCCTCTTTGTTCTTTCTACTGAGTGAGTGCTTGAAGTCCATATTTGATGGCATTGAATAATGATGATAACGCAGCTGAGCTGATGTAGTCCAACATTTTTTGTTGAAATGGCTCTCTTTTTTAATATTTTTGAAGAGTATCCGTTGGTCATGGCTGACAGTTTTCATTATTGGAAGAGATTTACTGGAAAGTTAGCTCCCATTAATTTCCTAAAATTTCAGTGCGTTTAACACTAAGGATATGGGAATTTAATTTTAACATTGAAATTTCGAAATGTAAGCTAATTTGTATCATTGATGTGTGCGTCATATCACACACTTCAGACATTTTCCTTTAGAGTAGTATAACAACAATACAGAATCTGGCTTTTTATAGTTTTAACCCAATCAATTTGAGCGTTTGTCTATTATTCTCTGTTGAAATCAATTTAAAAACAAGAAAACGGCATTTTTACCATCTTTTGATGCTCTGTGACGTTTGTCTATTCATTGTATCAACAGTATGCGCATCGTGACATATAATGCGGGCACTGTCTCTTTCGTTGACATAAGAGTCCAGGAGGTGAACTTTGCTATTTTTCCTTGGAAGAATAAAAACATACAATTAACTGTAAAACATATTCGCTAAACAAAGTGAACGATTAGTGTTGGTAGGTGTGATACTAATAGATATAAACAATGAAAAACAACCGACAGTTCCGAAAGCTGTGTGTTGTTTTCGTTTATTAAAAGTAACAACAGGAAACTTGGCAGTATTTTTTTTTACTGATGTCACTGTCACTGACCGTGTTTTCACAACAATTACTTGCTTCTTAATTGAACCTTCCTCGTTCGTCTAATAATTTCAAGGGAGATAAGTATATCGAAAGTGGATTTTCGTGACTATATAAGTCAGGGATGTACCAGTAGTAGGTGAGGGATGGAACGACTCTCTTTGAAGATCACATTTTACGTCGAAGTCACCTTCACAGTTACCAAGTACTATCAAATTAATAATAAACAAACGAGGATACTGAAGGAATCTGGACGGAATAAATACACAAAACGACACACGAGTGTGTCGTTCTGTGTACTTATTTCGTTCAGATTCCTTCAGAATTCTCAGGGAGCGCGGTGGCTCAGTAGGTCGAGGTGCAGGCTGCAAGCCGAGAGGTCCTCGGTTCGAATCTCACCTGCAGCAACCGCGTTGTGTCCTTGGGCAAGACACTTCATCACCATTGCCCGCGTGGGGGCTCGGTGGCGCTGTGCACTAAGGCGTAATGCACGTCGATGGTGCACTTGTCTTCAACCAATGCTGACTCTGCTTGTGTGGAGTTCGCATGTTGGGGAGTTGACAGTTGCTCGCCGTTGCTCGGTGGTTCTCTCCGGGTACTCCGGCTTCCTCCACCCGTTAAACTGTCGCGGTCATGATTAGCCATTGTGCATAAATATGTGACCTTAACCCCTGCACACTGATATCAAAATATCTAAAGTTGAATGTGCAAATTTTTCCCATAATGCAACTAGAAATTTAACCAATTCATTCTTGTTTGACAGAGCTCATTGAGCTCTGTCAAACAAGAATGAATTGGTTAAATTCCCAGTTGAATTATGGGGAAAATGGCTACTTGAAAGTATGATATTTTGACATCAGAGTGAAACCGGCTAGCGCTATTTACAAAAATCGCCAATTTTTATTATTTTTTCATTTTTTGTATCAAAAACATAACTATTTTTTCCATTTTTTGTCTCAAAGACATAGGTTATGACGCCTCTTTGGAACGAGATCGACGAGCTCGTTTCAATGAGGGGTCATAACCTATGTTTTTGAGACAAAAATGAAAAGAATTATATATTCAATAATTTTGTTTGCAAGTGACGTAAAGTTATGAATGTTGTAAAGTGTGAAGAATTATTTATGCTTTTGGTGCCCCTCCCCCCCCCCCCCCCCCCCCAAAGACAGACTCTGATTACGTGCCTGGAGAGACCTCGACATAATATCTCAAGATCTCGAAATAAAATAAACGTTTTCGATGGCCTAAATCTGCCACCGTATGTAAACGAACTGATACTCCCTTTGAACGCAGTTCGCAGACCAAGTCGAAATCAGGTGAAACAAACGCCGAGATGATGGCGGAAACACTAGCTTTATCAAATGAAAAGTGAGTTTTTTGAATTTGTTGTTTTTTTACTAACCCACAGACCGAATGCGAATCAACAAGAATTTAAAATGGAATACCTGCCAATAACCAGGTTAATATAACCTTAAGGGCCCAACATGGATACAGACACTGTTTGGATTACGACAAACGAGATTGGGGGCGAAAGTAGTTCTAAATCCGTATAAGTCTGCGTTATTCACACGTGCGTAATCAGATGTATATTTTTGACGAGGCATATGGAGTTTTTTTCCGGGAGGAAGGGGGGGGGGGGGGGGGGGTCAAAGCATTTATGCCATATTGATTCCACGAAACATGAAGTTTTCAATTGTAGCGGGGGAGGAATTCGTCACATACAGGTGAATTGTGCACTTGGTGATACCTTCTTGAAATTTGGCACACTGTTAGTGTAGGCTATGAGGTTCTCAAAAACGATCGGCTACAAGTTGACACCGACCGGTGGCGACCAGTAGCGGCACAATCCAAAATGGCCGCCAGCGGCTGAAGGGAACCTCCTTTTCGACGGTCTACCGACTATACATCCGATTGTAAGGGCGCGAAAGTGAACTCTGATCCACGCACGTGTTGGAAACAGACGTGGGAGATGATGTAGAATAAAACGAGATTCTCTATACGGACGCATCAATTTCTTGGAACTTGAAAAGAGCGTTGTTTCTCCGGGATCAGCGTCATTCAGGCAAACCTGAATGACGCTGATCCCGGAGAAACAACGCTCTTTATGAAGCAGTCTCTTTGCCATACAATCTCTTGTTTGGCGTAATTCCGCAAGCAATTCTGATTTGTCTGTCGAAATTAATTCGAGAACGCGATTGTTCACAAAAATCATTCACAGAATGAGTGAGAATCCTCTTCGTGTACGGACTAGTACTGACTGGGAACGTTGTTGCTTTTGCCAGCAAGACAGTTCCAAGAAATTGATGCGTCCGTATAGAGAATCTCGTTTTCATGACGCCTATAAAGCTATTGAGGAAGACATAACGCGCTTCCTAGATAATGGCGTTGAGCTTCCATATAATTTGACCATTGATTGTTTGATGAGAGAGAGTGATGAGTGTATGTCGATGTCACTGTTGACGAATAAGGCAATATATCATAAGACATGCCGTGACAGTATTCGGACTCACATCGTACAGCGCGTGCTACACAAGCGAGAGCGAAATGAGGCAGTGGCATCCTGCTCCACGCTGAGTCCTAAAAGAACACGGACAAGTTTTGAATCTGGCTGTGACAGGAAACTGCCCCAGTGTGTTTATTGTCACAAACGCGAAGGTGACAGCAGTGAGCCTATTTGCAGATCAATGTCTGATAACAATAAACTCAAAATTATGGCAAAGGAAGCCGAGAACTGGGTTGTTTTTTCTCGGGTCAATGCAGCATTTGATTCCGCTGCTAGTGATCTTTACTATCACAAAACCTGTTATTGTAAGCTTGCCAATGAAGCACGAGCGGCTAAATCTAAAAAGTCGAAGAACGCCGAACATTCCGCGTCAGGCCTGCCCTATGACCCTCTCGTTATGGCAGAGCTCATAACATTTGTTGAACACAACGATTCCGCGATGAAGCTTGTCGATCTCAAGAATCTGTACAGTCGGAGGTTGAAGCAAGTCGGTTCTGATTGGCTTAGTGAAGAAATACATTCCACTCGATTCAAAGAACATTTGTTGCAGAAATTGGGCGATGGCTGGGACGCCTTCACACAGGGTAGAGATGTGTTTATTTCAAGTAGGTTTCGAGTTGGCTCCTTGTTGTCCGAATCTTTAACTCGTATAGTGTCTGAGGAAGAGGCAAAAAAGATAGTTGATGTGGGTCTTCTTCTGCGTAAACACATACTCATATCTCAAGCTCCTTTCACGGGATCATTTTCATCTTATTGCTTGAGCGAGCCTGTACCCAACTCACTCCTGACTCTTCTTAGAGTTCTACTTGAGGGCACATGTAGTATACAGAACTTAGGCGATGATGAGACTGTTAATGCCAAGACTCGAGTGGCTTGTACTATTTCACAGATGTTGATCAGCAATTCAGCGAAACGCTCCGAACATGCACAAAATGTTCACCAGAGACGTGACAGAGAAACTCCAATGCCTCTTTATGTGGGTTTGAAGTTGCATGCCCATGATCGTATGAAAAATCTTATCAGAGATTTTCATCAAATGGGACTCTCTGTCTCTTATGATCGCGTAATGGATGTTCGCAGGAGTTTCGCGAGAGCTGTTTCACTGCGGTTCAAGAACGAAGGTGTTGTAGTCCCAGCTAACTGCAAACGTAATGTTTTCTCGATAGGAACCACTGATAACATTGATGTATCTGGTAGATCTGATATGCATGGTACGTCCATCACACTCATTGGTCAACTGAGCAGGGACAATGTGGGTACTGATCCCCCACCACTGAGTTTAGATGTTCCAGAAGACACACAAATTGAACTCCCAGACGACTATGCATTTGTTCCTTTCGTTGAAGACTTTGGTGGGGACATCAGGCTTGAATCTCCAGATGAATGTAATGTACGGCCCAATGAATATGCAGATTTGAACGTGGGAGAGAATGACTGGTTGTCTCATGTGTCACAGATCAGCAATAAAGGGAAGGTTGATGGCAGCTGGCAGCTTGATGAAGTCCCTGTGACCTTTTCAGGCTTCTTTTCAAAACATGAAGATCAAGACAATGTCAAACCTCGTGCAGTTATTGGGGTATTCCCTGTTTTCAGTGAGCAGAAAGCGGACTCACTCAGTATGCAGAAGCATGCTATGTATGTGGTCAGGGAAGCTACTGCTTTCGTAAACCCCGGCCAGATACCTGTCATTGAAGGTGACTGTCCGTTGTATGCCAGGCAGAAAAAATGTCAATGGCTGTTCCCAGAGGAGATAGGTGAGGATCGAATGGTGTGTATGATTGGATTCCTGCATCTTGAAATGTGCACCCAAGAAGCTGGTGGTAAGCTTATGGGTGGTTCTGGTTGGGAGCGAATGTTTCACCTCGCAAAGATATTCACACCCGGTGTAGCATCATCCCTACTTGGTGGGAAACATGTCAAGAGGACGCGACAGGCATATCTTCTCACTCTAGCTTGGCTTGAGATCCTCAGAAAGAATGCTTATGAGATTTACTGTCAGCAGACTGGGCCCCATGAGTCATTTGAAATGTGGGAACAGAGGATTCTTTCACAATCTCCAACTGCGCGCTATTGGGGTGAAATCGTTCGGAACTTTCTCTTGACAAGCTGTCAATTCGTTCGGAACCAACGAATCGGTAACTGGCCTGGTACACTGTGTTCTATCGATGAGTTGTGCAGTTACTTTTTTGCCCTAGGACATACAAATTATTGTCGGTGGGTCCCCGTATTTCTGAGAGACATGTCTCAGCTACCCAGGCGGCATCCTTCAATCCACAACAAATTCATGGAAGGCCATTTTGTGGTCCAGCGTAGTGAGAGGAAGTTCAGTATGATGGGTTTAGATCAGAGCCAAGAACATAGTATCCAACTACTCAAAGAAGACAGTGGTCCAAAAGGTCTCTATGGCCAGGCTGAAGAGAAAGTCGTTATTGAGCTTTCAAGGTCAGAAGTTCTGCGTGTTATAGATGAGTATGAATATGCAAGTTTCCACACAACATCATCAGATAACACGGAACACCCGGAAAGTTCGGTATCAGAGCAGAAAAAATTTCTGAATCAATTGAAATCTCTCCTCGATCTGGTGAATCAGGGACTCATTATCAACCCTTATGATGAAACTAGTGGTCAGCTGGTGACATTAGATACTGGTGAATATATGGACCCCGAAGTTAGTAAGAGTTTACGGTCATTACCCGAAAGGGGCAAGCATTTATATTCCACTTTCTTGAAGGAAAGGCTTGTGGAATGCACCGTACCCCTGAATGATGTTATTCCCAAGGCAAATATATATACCTTCCTTAACCCACCCCCAGCCAACCTGGACAAAGGCCGAGACAAACTCATGTCAAGTAAAGCAACTGCCGCAATAGTTACCCAGATGTTCGTTTCACTGCAAGCCCGGCCTGATTCAAACATGGATGAGTTTTTCATGCACGAGAATGCACGTGATCCGCCAGCATTATCCGATAGAGGTAAGCTACGGAGTGGGACAAAATCTCAAATTCTCAATTGTTTACCAGCTATTCCTGCACAAGGGAAGAATTCAGCAGCTAGACAAGCTTCAGTTGTCATCTTGGATATGCCTGCTGTAGTCCATGTAATCAAACCACAGAAAGCGGATCTGTTTGGAGAATATGCTCGATTGCAATTATTGCCATACATCGAATCTCTGATTAACACGAACACCACAAGGGTTGATGCGATCTATGACTGTTACCCCGAAGGCAGTTTGAAGAATCAGACGCGAGCAAAACGCCTCGGTGAGACAGCAGTTAGGTTGATACGGGTGTCCGAGAACGTCCCTTTACCTAAAGGGAAGAATTGGCAGGCATTCTTGAAAGTTAGTGAGAATAAAGACGAATTTTTCAAGTTCCTGTCTGCTGAACTGCTGAAATTAACATCAACATCCGAGTACCAGTTGTTAACGACATCAGGAGAATATGTACTATGCAATAAGGATGTTAGCTTATGTGACATATCTCCATCGAACCACGAGGAAGCAGACACGCGCATGATGCTTCATCTCAACCATGCAGTCTCACAAGGTCACAAAATAGCTTTTCTTCGCACGGTTGATTCTGATGTCGTCATTCTGTCTTTGCACCATTTCGCAACATTCCGTGACCTTGGACTCAGTGAGCTGTGGATTGGGTTTGGAATTGGAAAGGCATATAAAGATATGCCAATTCATGAGATAGCTTCACAACTTGGACCTGATTACTGTAAGGCCCTGACTTTCTTCCACGCCTTCACAGGTTGTGATGTAACATCCAGCATGCTCGGCATTGGGAAGAAGACAGGATGGAATGCATGGATGAATTTTCCCGCATCAACTGAAATGATGATAGAATTGACTGAGAATCCGCAAGTCTTTTCAGAGGATTCCCCTCATATGCAGCATATCGAAAAACTCACCATACAGATGTACAGTAACAGTTGTGTCAGTACACGTGTCAATGATGCGAGACGGCATATGTTCACACATGGCCTTAAGTCTATGGAAAACATCCCGCCCACCAAAGCAGCTCTGTATCAACATGTAAAAAGGGTAATTCTTGTGTCATCTTTCATTTGGCATCGTGCTCTGCAGAAACACTTATGTGTGCCAGACCCATCACAGTACGGATGGGAGTGGAATCCACGTCTCAATATTCTGGTCCCATTTTGGACTCACCTAGGAGACGCAAGTGCTGCATGTGCACTGATGCTCCACTGTAGTTGTGCCAAGGCCTGCAAGGGCAATTGCAAATGCTTGAAAGCTGGATTAAGGTGCACACCTTTGTGTAAGTGTGAAGGTGGCTGTTGTAACAATATTGAGTAGTATACTGTCATGTTAGGACCAGTCATCTCCTATTCTGGTATTTTTTTTTCCATTTTCGGCCAGTTAACACATGTCATGTTTCTAGTTGAGTTGATTTTGCTAACAAATGTTCATCCCATGTGGCTTGCTACATTGTCCGGGGTATAGGAATACAGTTTTAGATTTCGGAAAATAGTCTGTTATTTACTGCACAAGACGGTGTTAATTCATGCATAGCATGATACAATATCCCCAACTATTTTGCCTCTGTACAACAGTTGATACCTTCGTTCACCCGTGTGTTCATCTATGGTATCCTTGTCTTTCTCTGGCCATAGGCCACATGTGACTAGTCAGTTCCTACTCCATAGCAAATCAACTTGGAAATCCTTCATCTTGTAGCGCACTCATGTCTCAATGAATCCATACCTGAGTTGATCTAATAAATCTAACGTAAGGTATCAAATTGCCATACCGGATCATATTTCGATAAGTTATTCGCTAAAACATTTCGACCACTCATCGACATCAAAGGTCATGTTTTGGCTCCCAGTGGTGGCTATATCTCTATATCCCTGGTAAAGTAGCATACCATGAGGGATGGGCATTAAGTGTCGGCAACATTAATCCTGACTTGGAACACACCACATCTTAACTGGCCGAAAATGAAGAATACTACTTGTAGTCAAAAAATATTCCTGTACCTCGAATGACTGCAAACATACACTCACCCCTTCTAGTCCCATTTTGCCAATGTTCTATACTGGCAAGATAACATTGTATAATTAACAACGGGAACTAATGCATCCCGAGTTCATTCCAGCACTGCCCTTGCTGGCAGACGTGTCGCTATGGTGTTGAGATTGAACCAGAACTCCTCTAGAAATTTGATAGTTTTATTTTCTTAGAAAATAAATCTATCGAAAATGCCGGAAGTTGAGAATAGACTGTCACTTTAATTGGATTATCAAATGTCCAAGTATCCCCACTGCTGCATACTATCGAGTACCCTTGTTCATGTGTTGACAGGAATCTCTCATACCATGTTCATTTGACCATTGCATTCCCGAGAAACATTCAACACTAATTTATCTACGGACGGACGATCATACTGACAGTCAGACACACAGACGCACACATCGACGGAAATTCTGATCCCATTATCCATTAATCTTCCCCCCAACTTGTTCCAAGGGCTTCACTCCATCATTCACATCAATTACAGCACATGTATGGTGTTAGGTTTGGAGCTTCAGTTGTGCGATCGGCGAAAATAGCTTTTTTTCGATCCGCTTGGCGGCCATTTTGGATTTCGCTGCTAGTGGTGGCTAGAGGATGGTGCCAACTTGTAGCCGATCGATTTTGAAATCTCTGATGCCTACCCTTACATCATGCCAAATTTCAGGAAGGTATCACGAAGTGCACAATTCTAGCGAATTCCTCCCCCGCTAATTGGGGAAGGGTATGGGAGTGGTATCACACTCGAGTTATTACGGGGGTATATATTAAAAAAACTTCACTGGTGGAGATTCAGCCCGTTGCACCCCTCTTGAGGAATTTGTAAAAATATGCCACAAATGGCACTATTTGGAGATATTTTAGGCTCGAAAGAATGTCACTTTTCACCAAGTGTGGTACGTCATCTGTAATCCCATTAGTTGACGCCCCATGCAGATGGTGGAATTTTCACAGTGGCACGTGAAGATTTAATGTTTTTTAAGGGGTGAGGGAGGGGTGCCAGACTCTCCCAAGCCTACACCATAAGTTACTCATGACACAGAATTATCGTGTCAAAAGTGAGGAATTTTATTAATCCGATAGGTGGCTGCTTTCCATTTCGCACGATTGTCGTTTTCCGCCTATCCGTTAAAAACATCATTTTATACTCAACAATCTGAAGTGATCAAATGGTTTCGCGCGTCGAAAGCGCGCAGGGACGGTTTGGGGAGCAAGCCCCATTCGAATCTCATTGGCTGTTTGTTTTTGTAGGATGTCGAGGCGTGGTAGAGGAGGAAAAGGAAGGAGAGAGGAGACTTACCCCCTCTTGGGCTTTTTGCGGCTCTTTTTCTCAGGTGGCGGTTGGCATGGTGATATGGCAGGCGGTGGTGCTGAGTTACGTGCTTGTATGTCTTAATTTGCCCTTCTGGTTACTTCGTTGGATTCTTCTAGGAATTTTGCGGTTTTGACCCTGGATTCTTCTATCATCGCCATCATTCTTTTTATTTTTAGGATAGCTTCTGCGGCTTCTGCGGGCTGGGGTGGCTGTTCGGTTGTGACTTCCGCTCCCGGGCTTTCCGGTAGTGAAGGAAGAGGGGAGTGAGGGGTGGGAGGTGGTGAAAATGCAACTTCCAGTTCCTCCTCAGTCTCCACTGGGCGTTCCACATCCAACTGTACCGGCCCAGGAGCTGGCAGTTGGTTGGGTGTACCAGTGGGACTAGGAGGGGAACTGGCGGCTGCCTCCAGAACCTCCACTCCCTCGCTCAACTCTTTCTTCCTATTCCGGAAGGCCTCCAGGCGCAGGGCGCTCCTGTGCTTGGTCGAAGGGCTCTTCTTTTTCTTCCTCTCATTCTTTTCAAGGCCTCCGTGCCTCTTCGGGTGAGGACCAGTGGGAGAGGGGATCCTCTCGCCAAGGGTACTACCTCTCCCCGAAGAGGGTGGTGTATTGTTCTCTTCAATGATGAAGTCCAAGGTCAGTTGGGCGCTCTTGCCTTTTTCCTGGATAGTCCAGGAGATAGGGCAAGAGACGCCCAGAGCTGATATGGCTTTCTCTAATCTAGCAGGTATTTCCATGTTTGTCGAGATGCTCACGCTCTGAAGTCAGAAGTGTGAATGATGAAACGAAAATGATGTGATGTGGAAAAACGACCAAACTGAACTATAAATAACTACTTTTTATAGCCTATATTTCCGTTTGTTTCCCCGATTACTGCATGATAATACAGCTAATTAAATTGAATCAGGTCAATATTTGCGATAATCCACATACTGCCAGCACCCTAACCTGACACACATCTCTGAAATCTCAGTAGCGATTAACCATTTACCTAACGAATCTCCCGCATCCGCCCGCACAATATGCAAATTGAGCAGTTGAAAAAAAATTAATTTTTCACAATATTTCAACAAAACCATATCATGTGACCCCTCATTGGAACGAGCTCATTGAGCTCGTTCCAATGAGGGGTCACATGATATGGTTTAGTTGAAATTTTTTGAAAAATGATATTTAAAATAATAAATTTTGATATCGTCTGCGTTGGGTAAAGGGTTAAAAAACGCCTTTTTAAAGTGAAATGTTTAGTAAGAAGTTAAACCCTTATTTCGCATTTTCCGTTTGCTTTACAAAGTTCAATCTCTGCTTCTTGTGAAACGATGTCCGCCTGGAGATGAACACCGACTGCGAATATAATGCTTCACCTTTCAATCAGCCCCAGTAAGCGGTTTTTTAAACATTTTTCGTACACTCTAAAATCAGTTGGGCTAAATCAAAACAACTGGGGTAAATGGATATGAACCCACTAAAACCCAAATCAACTGTGTCGAGTGAATATGAACCCAATTGGGTTCATATTCACTCCACCCTAGGGGCGCGGTGGCTCAGTTGGTAGAGGTGCAGGCTGCAAGTCGAGAGGTCCTCGGTTCGAATTCCACCTGCGGCAACCGCGTTGTGTCCTTGGCCAAGACACTTCACTCCCATCGCCCACGTGGGTGCACGGTGACGCTGTGTACTAAGTCGTACTGCACGTCGATGGTGCATCTGTCTTCAACCAATGCTAACCCTGCTTGTGTGGAGTTGTACGTTGGGGAGCTGACAGTTGCTCGCCGTTGCTCGGTGGTTCTCTCCGGGTAGTCCGGCTTCCTCTACCCGTAAAACTGTCACGGTCATGGTTAGCCATTGTGCAGAAATATGTGACCTTAAACACCAATAAATAATAATTCACTCCACCCAGTTGATTTGGGTTGATTTTTAACCCAACTGATTTTAGAGTGTAGAGTTGTTATACAGGGAGAAACGTACTGAACTTCAAATGAAAACGGAAGTACAAAGACAGCACACTATCTATTTAAATGGTATATCATTAAAAAACATTTGACCCTGACTTCATGAATTCATATCCGTCAATTCAAAAAATAATCATCGTTTTCTTAAATCTTAACTTTAATTGTTTTCTGCAAAACACGCTAAGATAAATGTTTAGTTTTGCACCATTCAGATTTTTGCTCATGCGTACCATACCAAGGGGATAAAACTAGTCGCTCATGTATTCAAGCGATGACGTTTATTTCTTGACCATCCGATTGGGGAGCGCGGTGGCTCAGTAGGTAGAGGTGCAGGCTGCAAGTCGAGAGGTCCTCGGTTCAAATCCCACCTGCGGCAACCGTGTTGTGTCCTTGGGTCCGCGTGGGGGCACGGTGGCGTTGTGTACTAAGGCGTACTGCACGTCGATGGTGAACTTGTCGTCAACCAGTGCTAACCCTGCTTGTGTAGAGTTAGTATGTTGTGGAGCTGGCAGTTGCTTGGTGGTTCTCTCGGGTACTCCGCCTTCCTCCACCCCGTAAAACTGTCACGGTAATGATTAGCCATTGTGCATGAATATGTGACCTTAACCCTTTACCTAACATGAAAAGCAGACGACACATGCAAAATCGCCAATTAATTTTCATTATTTTTTTCATTTTTTGTCTCAAAAACATAGGTTATGACCCTCATTGGAACGAGCTCGAGATCGTTCCAATGAGGGGTCATAACCTATGTTTTTGAGACAAAAAATGAAAAAAATAATGAAAATTAATTGGCGATTTTTGAGAATAGCGCTGGCCGGTTTTGGCCGTTACGTTAGGTAAAGGGTTAAACACCAATAAATAAATACATACCATCGGATTCGGGTTTGACCAATCCGATGTCATTTTATTCCCCAGATTTCCTTTCCAAGGATGAGCAGCGAGTAGAATTCTAGCGACTTCCAGTTTATTACCTAGATCTGTAGAATATTAGCTTTTCACCTTTTAATTAAATATCATCTTAAATCAATGGCTGATGGGCGAACTGGGTATTCTTAATTGAATATCCAGTGTGAGAAGTTAATTTAGATACAATCCATTGACTAATCATAGTTGCTAACAGTCGCTTATTTGATTTTGCGTTATCTCAAACTGATTGCTTTCTGGGGAAAAAGAACATGATTGAAATACTACTGAATTTCACACTTGAATGTCTTGGTGACAATTTCGGAATTTCAGATATTTCTTCAAGCAAAAAAGGCAAAGAAGAAATAGTTATTTAATTAAGACTCTTTCGTAAGAGCTTCTGTATGTGATTTTTGAAAATAAACTTTTAACTGGTAGAGGGCTGAAATAGTTTTTGGTCATCTAAATGTATTCTCGTGTCTTTGTCTTCTTATAATTTATGGGAGAGTGACAAGGCATTCTCCCATAAACTGTAACAAGAAAAATCCATACAGATAAAATAATTTCATATCAAAAATATTGTGCAGCGCGACCACAGACTGCGGAAATAACGTTTCCAGTGACAAAGTTTCGACAGGCATCATACAAAATAGTGTGACGTATTTTCTTTGCAGAGCTGTCGTTTGGCGTAAAACGGCCGATTCGTAGGGTAAAGAAGACTACTTGTTTCAAGAAAATAATACATTATATACAAAACCGTTACTAAAAACAACATGTAAACTGGAATTGTGGCTCAGTAGGTAGAGGTGCAGGCTGCAAGCCGAGAGGTCCTCGGTTCGAATCCCACCTGCGGCAACCGCGTTGTGTCCTTGGGCAAGACACTTCACCCCGTTTGCCTACATGGGGGCACGATGACGCTGTGTACTAAGGCGTACTGCACGTCGATGGTGCACATGTCTTCAACCAATCTAACTCTGCCTGTGCCGCGGTGCAAAGTTCAGAGTTACGATGTTGGGGAGCTGACAGCTGCTCGTCGTTGCTCGGTGGTTCTCTCCGGGTACTCCGGCTTCCTCCACCCGTAAAACTGTCACCGTCATGATATGACCCTGGCTGTTTATGTGTCGTTAAACCCAAATTAAAAAAAAACTGAAATTGAGGGGGGGGGGGGGCGCGGCGGCTCAGTGGTAGACTGTTGGACTGCTATGCTGGAGGTCCCGAGTTCGATACCCGTCCGGGACGACCCGCGTTGTGTCGTTGGGCAAGGCACTTTACCCCGGTTGCCTACAGGGGGCACCATGACGCCGTGTTCTAAGGCGTGCTGCACGTCTATAGTGCACATGTCTTCAACCAGTCTATCGCTGCTTGAACGGAGCTTGAACAGAGTTTGAATGATGAGGAGCTGTAACCAGCGTGTAACTGTTATATGAAGGACTAATGAGCGATTATCACCTTATGCATACTGCACACTATAATATATTCGGCCTTGCACAGGTGTGTTCGTTCCCCGAACGACTACTGGACTAAAACAACACCAAATCAAGTTAATGTATTATAATAATAATAATAACACTTTGGCCAGCCGCTGATTTGTCGCGGTTCTCGGACGAGAAGGCCATGGTTACCCCTGTACTCCCAACTGCCTCCCTATTCCCACGCTTCTCCTCTCCTCCCAACACTCCGAGACGAACTGCTTGATAATATCCCTTGTCCCATTCTTCCCAATCTCTCCGATTAGCAAATTAACCCTCTCCTTTGAGTCTCCCCCTAACCACATGTCCTTTATTCTCCCATCCCACTTCCCCATTATACTCCCAGTGAATCTCATTCTTTTAGGCTGATACTTTGGGCATTCTAGAAGAAAGTGTTCCAGGGTCTCCACCATGTCCAAGTTACACATTTGGCACTCCCTTTCACCGTCTTTCCCAATTTTTCCCTCAGCTCCAGGGATCGCGACCTCAGCTTGAACAACAGTGACCCCCCCCCAAAGGTGCCATCAAGGTACTCTTCAAAACCTGGCTTCTCTTTATCACGCAGGCCACCCTAAGACCTCTTTGATTTGACCCCCTCTCGCCAATTACGGTTACAATCCTCCATGACCCTTTCTCTGACGATTTTTGTACCCTGGTTTGCCCCAACGTCCAGGTCCGAGCTCTCCAATGAGTAGTTCTGTACTAGCTCCCTCACTTGGACCATCCACCCCGTTTTGATATTTGAGTTGAAAATTCTCAGGAACATTGCTTTACACCATCGGCTGTCGGGGAGATTTACCAAATAATTAAGATACCCGAGCTTCAACAGGTCTATCCTGTCCTTGATCCTCATCCACCCAAGCTCACCCCTGATTGCTTCTAGCGCTGCGGCATTACTCGACCCCGTTATCCATCGGCCTGCATCGTTCTGCAGGATTTCCAAGCTCTTTACAGCCGTCTGGTTTAGGGGTACCACTTCCGTTCCGTATGTTATACTTGGCAGCCCCACCATTTCCCAAATGGTTTTCCCCACGAAAACCTTATTGAAACTGTTTCTCCCTATAAGTTTCATTTGGTTAAGGATTCGCTTCCCCTTCAGAATCAATTTATTTGTGTGGTTCCGGTAGATGCTTCTTCCTGTAATGTTTATATTCACCCCCAAATACTCGTAATCACCTGTCTCTCCCACACTCAGAAGTTTGCTGCTCCCTTCCGGAATGCTGAACTCACCCACTCTCCACCTTCGAGTGGGGCCCACTTTGCGGCCCACAGGTATAATTTTGCTCTTGCATTCATTAAGTTCGAGTCTCCATTTGCTCCCATATTTCCCAACAATTTCCAGCATTTTCGTTAGCCCCTTTTCGCTTTCTGACACTAGAACCATATGGTCTGCAAAAAATAGCCCTGGGATCTTCAAGTCCCCAACTGCTACCCCCTCCTCGCTACGCAGGAGTTCATCTCCTGAACTTTTGATGTACAATGCAAACAGGATCGGCGAAAGGATACACCCCTGTTTTAGGCCTATCTCCATAGGCACACGTTTTGTTGTAAGAGAGAGGCTAAGTTCACTCTGTACATCTTTATATAATGCTTTCATAATTCCAACAAACTCGCCTCCTAAGCCCATAGCCTCCAGCTTGCGTCACATACCTTCCCTCCATACTCTATCGTATGCCTTTTTGATATCCAAAAAGGCCATAAACATCTTTTTCTTTTTTGCTTTCGCGGATTCTATCATTTGGGATAGTGTGAAAAGATGGTCAGTAACTCTCCTTCCCTTCCTGAAGCCATTCTGGATTTCTCCCAAAAAACCCTTCTCCTCAATCATCTCCTCTAGTCTCCCATACAGGACTTTACAGAAAACCTTTCCAATGTTGCTACTGACAGAGATCCCTCGATAGTTATCCAAAACGTCTTTTTCCCCCTGTTTGTGAATAAATGTCACTTTACTTTCTCTCCACTCCTTTGGGACTTCTTGATTTTCTATGGCTAGATTGAATAGGGCAGTTAGGCTTTTCACGAGTTCCTCTCCCCCTTTTTTGATAAAACTCGTTAGGAATTTCATCCACTCCTCCCGCTTTTCCATCCCTTAATTTTGATATCACCTTTCGCACCTCCTCCGTTTTAATTTCGCTGCACACGAAGCTCGATAGGTTTTCCTCGACCTGATTCGGACACTCTGGTGGGCTCCCCATGCCCCATCGCTTATCGTTTACCCTTTCCCAGTGCTTGACTAGTTCTGATGCGACTTGATCTTGCTCGTCTGTAACTCTGCCATCTACTTTAATACTCTGTGGGTTACTTCCTTTGTTACGTTTATTCACCCATTTCCAAAATACGTTCGAACTCGACCCCCCTGTCGTTCTTATCGTCCTAATAAGACTGCTATTTCGTACTCTCTGATTATCGTCTTTAATCTTATTTACTTTATTTCGTGCTTGGTGGTATTCTTCCTTAGCAACTGTGGCCTCATTGCTTTCCGCCCCCTTATGTTTTCTACTTCTCCTGTATGCAGCACATTTAGCTTTTTTTCCCTTTATGGCCCTTTTCAGTTCTTCGTTCACTCTGTAAGTTCCCGTGTTGGCACCCTCACCTTTCCTACACTTTCCTTTCCTGCCTCCACCAGGCTCGCAACTATGACGTCGGCCATCTTCTGGACACTGCCCCTCTTGGGTACGGTTGCAAGCTTTGGTTTCAGTTTTTCATTGAACTTCGCCCAGTCAGCATCTTTTTTGAGTTCCCAAATCTCCTTAGAGCTTCCTTTGCTTTTTACTAGAGTTTTGGCCCTGATCGTCACTGTAATCAAGTTGTGATCACTATCCACCTCCATTTTACCCTCATCATCCACTTCTACCCCTATCACCTCCCTCCATAAATTAATATCTGTGAGGATGTAGTCGATTATTGATTTTCTGTCGTTCCTCTCCCAGGTCCATTTCCCCTTACACCTCGCGTCCCTGTTCAGAATCTTCAGACCGAGCTCGTTTGTGAAGTTCAACAGCTTCCTTCCATTCATGTTGACTTTATTGTCCCCACCCTCTATGCCTTCTTCATCATTACCTATGTGGACATTAAAGTCACCCATCAGAATTATACCGAGCCCCTTGTTTTGTAATTCGGTGATATTGGACCTCAGTGTTGAGTATATCGAATCATTCCATTCGGGTTTGCTTCCCTCCACCGCACAATACACAACCCCAAGGGCAATACTTTTGTTTTTCAGACTGATCCTTACCCATCCAATTTCTTTCAATACCTCAGCCGGGGTGCTGATGTTTTCCAGGTCTGTGATCAGCGATGGTTTTAAATCCTCTTTAATGTACATGCCTACCCCTCCCCCTTTTTTCTGGCCTTCCGTTCGCCCTACACCTATACATACGTACCCCCTTACTTGGTCTACCCGCTCCTCGTGTCTTACCCACGTTTCGCTTAAGCCTATGACGTCAAACTCCTCTGCCTCAATCAATGTAGCAATTTCACTTACTTTCTGGTGAAGACCCTGGATGTTGGTATAACCCACTTTCAGGGTGTCAAGGTTGATTGGCTTCCGCCTACTGGTCCCTTTATTATCTAGTCCCTGTATGTTTGTATATCCCACTTTGTGTACCTGTTCTTTCCTTGGGAAGCTCTTCCTATTGATTTGGATTTTTGGTCCCTTTTCCTTATCCCCCTTGTCCCATTTTTTACACCTATGGTTCGTGACACAGTTTCTGTGATTATTCCCCCCTTCACTGACCCCCCTCCCCTCCCTATACCAAAAAGGCTCCACCACCTGCAACATATTTCTTCCTAAAACCTCTGTACCCCTTGGGCTAAGATGGAGATCACCCCTTCCATCCCTTATTAGATCTAGTTGAGGGTGAAACTTACTCTTACAAATTGTGATTGTGTTTTCTCTGAATGATATTGGTTGAAGACAAAACAACTATGTAAGTATTGCATAATATTATAATCACAACAAGTATTAACATTTTTGCTTTCATTCTATAAATTTGAAATACGTCGTGCGTGGAAAATTTGTTCTTCAGAATTGATCTCGAAAACCTGTTTATAACAGATACAACAAAATACTTGAAATATACTACTCAAAGTTTGCTAAGCACCAAGTATATCCAACTACCTGTTTTACGTTTTAGTTGAAATATGTTATGAAAAGTGAATATATTTTATATTTAGTTATATCTTTAATGATTTTAGCACATAAATTGAGATTTTGTCTGTGTTTGACATTATTTTTTAGCTTTTGAATACGATAAGCATGGAAAATGGATATTATTGGTAAAAGAGGAATTTTTTTTTCAAATTTGCCAAAAAGTTGACGGAGCGAACTGATATGTCTGTCTTCGGTATCGAGTATGAGACCCATTATTGTTAATTACATCTTGACGCCTTCTCATGCTCCCAATCAGGTTTCAGATGGTCCTTTGTGGGATGTCACCAAGCTCCTGCACGCTTCTTGGTTAGACTGGACGGACTGAAATTGCAAGCTGCAACTCATTCCAGACATGTTCGATTTGATTGAGGTCAGGGGATCTTGCTGGCCAGTACATATGCTCAATCGCTCCGCCCCCCCCCCCCCCCTCTGTCGGTACTCCCGGACAGCATGTGCAACATGGGGACGGGCATTATCGTCCATCAGAATGAATCTATCACCCACTGCACCTGCATACAATCTGACATGGGCATCCAGGATCTCATCAATATACCGCTGAGCAGTCAATTTACCACGGCCAAGGACACAGAGCTCTGTGTATCCACCCCAGCTGATGCCGCCACAGACCACCATAGCGGTCATGCTCAACAATGTTGGCTGGATGGAATCGCTCTCCTTGTCTTCTCTACATCCTAGAACGCCTATCTGTGTTGTCTAGACAGTACCTTGACTCATCTGTAAAAAGGACAGGTCGTCAGTCTTCTCTGGTCCATCCAACGTGATCCATGGCCCATTCATATCGTGCCTGGCGTGGTTCTGGGACAGCCGAATGCGCATACATTCTATTCTCGATCGGAGCCCACATCCGCGCAACCTTACCCGGATAGTCTGCGTCGAAACATTTACCCCGGATGTATTCTGAAGGTCACTGCAAAGTTGGGTTGCTATGTCAAAGCGGTTCCTACGGGCCTGAGATCTCAAACCCGGTCTTTAGCTGCAGACGTTCCCCTGCCTCTGCCACCACCATGTCGTCTGACTGGTGTGCCATATTGCTGAAATCTTGCCCAGGCTCTGGTGATCACCATATGGTGCACACCAAGGGCTTCACCAACTTGACGATGGGTAGCCCTTTGTTCCACCATCTCTGCAGCCCACCACATTTCTGCTTCAGACAGATGTCTTCTTACAGTTGCATTCACCATATTCAATCATTAAATCACAAGGGTTTGTGTTGAAATGAAGACTGAATACCCTATGCATCTCATGTACATGTAGAGAGTACACGAAAACATCGTGGAAACCAAGGGGTACATGCTTTCCATGACTGTCACGAAAAGTCTGCCTGTCAAGAGAGCTAATGTAAACACTGGGGACCATCTCAATACATTCCTCAATCATATGCACCAAAAATATCGCAAATGTGTCACAAGAAAATTTCCCAATGATGTGTCAAATATTTGGTGCTTAGCAATCTTTGAGTAGTATATTTTTCTTTATACCCTTTAGGCTAATAAAAAAGGTGTTTTCATTCTCAGGCAATCCCTCATTGAATTTGAACCTCCACATTTGTCATTTTTATTGCCTTTCAGTGTCTTCCAATATTAGTACAAACTCAGGGAGACCCGAAACATTTTTACATTTTTTGATTGATGCTTATTTATTTAGTTGCGTTTGTTTACTTTGTTACAAATTATGGGCACTCTCTCATAAATTGTAACGAGGCAAATCTCTGTGGATTAAATACTTTTACTTCCAAGATAATACGAAGAGTATCGAGAGTATATGAAGTCTTTGAATTGCAGTACCTACACTTTGTTTTTAGGATAATGTTCTATTTTTCAAATTAAAAATGAATTTATTTGTATAAATAAGTACTTTCTATATTTCTATGTGAAAAAAGACAGCCGAAATCATATCCACGTTTGCTCCCTTTTTGCAAAAGAAAACTAACAATTAAAAATAAAACCCTCCCACCTTCACTGATTTGAAAACAAAATCGCCTGAGAACCAATTAATTTATTTTGTGTGGCCTTATCTTCTCTTTTTGCTTTGAAAAAGGTTACGTTTTTTTCGACCCAAACAGGTGGCGGGGTAGCAATTCCTCGATAAAGAAAATCAACACCTCTTCTGTGAAACGTTTACACCTACACAATTTCCTGAATAGGAAGACGACATTTGATTGAAAACACCCGCTCGTCCCACGCTATTCAACCCCTGAAAACACATGTCCGCCCATAGTTCGTGAGCTGTATTTTATGTTCAATAGATCCATTCTCATTTCCAAGGCTTGTCCGAGTAAAGTAATGTTCCACATCGAAAGAGATATTTGTTTGCGACCGACATTGAATTTTTGTTCACTCACATTATTGAGGTAATTATTCCTTTTTAGTCCTTAGTGACGCAAGTAGTGTGTAATGTGGTTTTCGAGGGTAGTTTGGATTACCCCAGTGGATGACCCCGGAAGTGACGTCATGTCACGTGACCCAGTGGCGCCATGTTGTGCTGTTATGGTAACCCGCGTGAGGGGCCATCTTGTGACGTCATCCCCATAGTGATACGTTATGTGAGTGCGCATGCGCAGCTCGTGTTGCTAGGGTGATACGTGTTTCCGTCGTCCTTTTGTATACTGGAGGCCGCCATCTTGGTTGCTATGGTAGCACGTGATTGCTATGTTACCCAAAGGCTTCTTATAGGATAGGGGTATGTTCAGAGGGTGTGTTCCATTGAATAGGAGTATTTCCCGATTCGTAGAATTACCACAAACAACCGGACAAGTTGTACTATTTCGAATTGTTTCAGAATTCTCTGCTTCTATCTATTTATGCAATAGTTTTCGTCTATCTGGCCATGTTCCTTTGTTCTAGAGTATACTCCAGTAGAGTAGAAAAGCCTATCAGTTGGAAGAGTTTACCTTATTATTACTATATTTAGCTATTCTGGTCTATTCTTGTTAGTTCCGACCCTATTCTAAGTACTCTTGTTGTTTCATTTATCTAGATCATTTATATAACTAACCAATCAGATTGCTTGATTTCCCATAATCGTACAGAGTTATGTCCCTTCTGTATAATAAAAGCCTATATCCAATGGCAATATCCCCGGGCACCCCAATTTCGGCACCCCTTTTTTGAAAAACATATGACCTTCGGCACCCCTTTTTTGTCACATGTGCTTATGTGAAAAGGCACAATGTGGCACAATGTGCCCTAGCACAAAGGCACATGCTTTATGTGCCGATATGTGCTTATGTGAAAAGGCACAATGTGACACAATGTGCCCTAGCACATAAGCACATACGGGTATTTGAGGATACCTACAGCCTGGTTTTGTATTATTTGAGGATACCTACTGGTGAATCCCTTTTTGTCATATGTGCTTATTTGAAAAGGCACAATGTGACACAATGTGCCCTAGCACAAAGGCACATGCTTTATGTGCCGATATGTGCTTATGTGAAAAGGCACAATGTGCCCTATCACATAGGCACATGCGGGTATTTGAGGATACCTATGGCCTGGTATTGTATTACTTGAGGATACCTATCTAGGATACCTTCTGGAGAATTCCTTTTTGTCGTATGTGCTTATGTGAAAAAGCACAATGTGACACAATGTGCTCTAGCACATAGGCACACACGACCAAAAAGGGATTCCATAGCCACGGGTGTTTCCCAAAAGGGATTCTTTAAAAGGGATTCCGTAAAATGGGGTTCCGATCCGACTCCATAAAATGGGATTCCGTGTTTTAATGAAAAAGTAAAAAAATGAAGGGTGAAAATTGTGAATAGCGCTGGCCGGTTTTGACCGTTACGTTGGGTAAAGGTTTAAAACGTTTGGTCTGTATTTAATGACTTCATCAATTCCGAGCAATTTTGCAGGTTTGTAAACTGAAGGCGAATAGCCCTTCATCGGGCTAGGCAGAGCCCTAAGGGCTTGATGGACACCGTCTCTACCACTTCAGGAAACCTATAGGCTGAAGCATTTAGGCTGAAGTATGATTAAGCCTTACCGATGTTGACGCAATAATCGATCGTCAATTTCAGTTATTACGGATTGCAAAAGGTACACAAATTTATTTATTTATTTATTTATTTATTTATTTATTTATTTATTTATTTATTTATTTATTTATATTTATTTAGTCTAACGTCACTTTCGACAGCTAGTATCCCCTCGTGTCGGAAAAGGGTTGCCTTACCCACGTGGGATAATTCTTAAACGTAGGTTCACGAATTAGGCTGAATTGTCTGGGACAAGACTATGGCGGATTTTCGTACTGCTCAGAGTTGCTTGTCAGTATTTTTTTTAATATTAGATATTGAAAAGTGCAGGTTCATTTTCCAGGGCATGAAAAGTTTTGAGAAATTTGTTCTTTGTAACGGACACAAAGTCGCTGTGGTAACTGGAGATGATGTTAAAGTTCTTCCAAAATCATTGAACTTCGATCTCGGATATGGGCTGCAAGCTCTGGGAATCGATTTACAGATGCGTATGTGTCGTTTCTGAAGAGAATGAGAATTTTCGTGCAGTCATCCGACCATATATAACGACTGCTGGAGTAATATCAGATTTCGGTTCAGAATTCTCGAATCGAATTTCACCGTTCTTCAAGTTATTGATCTTTCGCATTCTTACAACCGCAAATATCGCAAGTTTCCACTCAGTTTTTGCATTCAACGGCAAATCGTCTTTTTGGGCAATTCAATCAAACATCGAAATATTCCAGAAACAAAATCAATTTACTTTCGGAAGTGAAACCTCCTTGAGCACTTCTCATGTCATCAGGTCACCTGTATAGGACAACCTCCCCCACCTCCCCCTCCTGCACAGGAGACCTGATGATAGACGAAGAGTTGAAGAGGAAATACCTTTGACAACATCTCGACGATTTCGAAATCAGCGCCATCCGAATCGATTCATCGGGACGATTTCGAATGGAATCGAATTTCGAATTTTCGCAGGACCAAATGCTGGAATTCAATACCCACAGACAACTTAGGTACTTGGCAAACAAACGAGTGGTGGACGCATACTTATTAGCATACTCTTAGCCGCTACACCCGTAGAATCTTAAGCGATGACCCAGCAAGCATATCTGCAGTTCATGGATGGCTGGGTTTTCTACCACGTGGACCATGAACATCAAATTTGCTTTGTGTCCCAATTTTCAAATTGGTCTAAAAAGTCCCCGTGTGAACCTCGGGAGTGAAGCTGTGCTGTTTATTATGGCAAACAAACTCAGTTTTCCAGTAAAATAGGCCCCTGTAACCAATGCTTGGGGTGGAAGTACTGTAAAATGGGCATCTTGGGTATAAATGATTGGCTGGACTTTTTTCCCTTGTTGCAGTCACAATTAGTCATTGTGCATAAATATGTGACATTAACCCTTTGACATGTTTGTACGCCTTATGACGTAGGAAATCAAACAGCGCGTTAATACTTTGTGGTCATTTGTTTTGTTATTATCTTTTGATTTTTTAAAGTTTTAACCTCAATTCCTATTTTCTCCCGAATAGTGCTCAGTGACAACCGTTGAGCCAAATGTTATCGCAGCTTAAAATACTAATATAATCCTGCTGTCAATACTTCTGGTTGAGTACTAGAATCCACTATCAGGGCTTTTAAAAAATGATGCTACCTGAGCAAAAACCAACACTTTCCTTGCTTATATTTCATATTCATTCAAACACAAATAACATTTTGGTTATATCAATTTGTTTTATTACAAATTATTGGAGAGTGCCTGTGGGCACTCTCCAATAATTTGTAATAAAACAAGTTTTGAATAACAAATTCAGACCACCAACTATAATCTCGCCCTCAACCAGTTAATCACTTCTATGAAAAATATCTTGTTATCTGTATTTTCCGACGTTTGACATCGCATTTTGAAAAACGTTGAAGAAACTGAATTCCCAGTAACGTTTGAACGTCAAGATAATTAAAGTCTCAAAGGGTCAAACACCAATAAATAAATAAATACATTATCTAAACAGTATAGGTATGGAGTGGCCGAGTACTGTACAACTGGTGAGCAAAACTGTAGTGCACAGGGACAAATACAGTGACGAATATGTTGTGGAAAAATATGAAAAAGATATATAAAACGGGCTGCCTTTCAAGTATCAACCTTGTCCAGATACTCAGCTAATCAAGCTGACCTCAAACGATCCGCAAGGCCTATTTCTTCGTCGATCTTTTCCAACAATTGTTTCGCTGACTGTCTATGACAACGAAGGGAGAAGCCCAATGTCCTGGATAGTGTGATCACGGGCCTTCGCATAATGTTTTCAAGGAAGGGGAAAACACCCCAAAGAGAATGTGCTACCCGGCAAATGTTTATGTATTTCTAGAAAAAATCAAGACAGCTCTTGCTACCTTTCAGCTCATGTACCACCGGCTGCGAACTTACGGGACCATGACCTGAAATGTTGCTAATTCTGCCCATGTTTTTTTCACTAATTACAAAAAAGAAAACTATTGGATTCTCCAGCAAGCGTTCTTGTAGTAGCATCTCCCTTCGTATTATCAGTAATTGTCCATCACTCTGAGATGAAATAACACTAAATTCCTTAAGATGGAAATAAATGTAATAGATGTTTGGTCAGTTTATATTTTTGTAGGGACACCGAACAGTGGGCTTTCGGTTTTAAGTCCAAATGCTGTGACCACTGAGCTGCTGTGCTTCCTCCAACAACAGTGTCAAATGTTGATTAATTGCTTGAGCTGGTTCGACTCGCGTGCCACCAAAGTAGCAACAACCTGTGACATGTTCATGCCTATGCAATGGTCTTTGGAAATGGAACTCTGCCCTATTACTGTCCGGCGAGACAATGTTTGGTAAAGCTGATGAATAGGGAACTCTGCAGTTCATTTAAAAATATCCTGTTTTCCTCAACGTGGTTTAATCTTTCAGTACTCTCTATCATATTATCAATATTTAGTTATAACCCCTTGGTGTCAGTCTTATATATCAATTTCGGGGTCTGTATGGTGAATGGTACATACTTTCCTCATGTATGTGTCCTGCTTGTATTATAAAGCACGCCGCCCCATGGAACCTCGGGAAGTAGTGCTGTGCTTGTTTACTATGGTAAACAAGTTCTGCGTTACTGGTAAAAGAGAACCCGGAACCATCACCTGGGTGGAAGTCCTCTAAAGTGGGAAGCAGATATGAGTGATTGGCAAAACTTTATGTCATACATGTGTTGCGGTGGTGATATATAGCCACAGATGCTGAAAATGACCTTAAACGCTAATAAATAAATCAATGATAAAGCGCCTCCTCCCCCGTAAGAAACACAAGTTTTACTGGTAAAAAAAGGACCGGTCACCAATGCTTGGGGTGAAAGTCCTCTAAAATGGGCAACATGGGAATAAACTATTGTCTGGTCTTGTCTCTATATCCATCTGGCGGACATAATTAGCCATTATGCAGAAATATGTGAACTTAAAAACCAATAAATAAATAAATAAATAAATAAATAAATAAATAAATAATAAATAAATAAATAAATAAATAAATAAATAAATAAATAAATAAATAAATAAATAAATCGCCACCTGCTGCTAGACGGAAATCATAGGACTATACTAACCTGAAACTCTTAGAGATGTCTCCCATTTTAGTCCATTTAAAGGTGGAGATTCTTTTTCAGAGTATATTAACCCTTTCACTGCCACGCCCACTTTAGCCATATATGGAGGACCTCTATGTACGCCTGTATGCGAGGAAGTTTAATAAAATTTATGACATACTTGACTCTCTATGATCTGATTAATTGTTGGAAAGGGCTCTCTGAGCCCTTTCCAACAAGTAATCAGATGGTAGGTTTGATCTCCGCATACCATAGCGTACAGATAAAATAGGTGACAATAGGCGCTTTCGGCAGCAGAAGTGTTAAGTTTACAGAACGAAAAGGGTAAAATAATGTTAAATATTATTTTGTTGGACCCGACACAGCTATTATTTGTTGGAAATATTACATGGATGTTGAAAATAAACACTGAACAATTGAGACGACAAGATATTTTTCAAATAAATTTCAAAATCCCATATTCTTCAGGTTTACAAATTTTTCTTTCGAGGGGAGGGGGGATATCCCAAGAATTCATGCCCCATCCATGTCTGTCATTAAAATGTCAAACCTACAACGCAATGAATGCTTCCTAATGGTATCACTGAACTAAATATTTGAATTAGAATTACCCGCGTTGAAATGTTGCAAGGGATGCAATCTCTAAAAATAAACTGCCTTGGGAAAATAAATTATTTCAATAAATGTTTGAAGCATTCTATTGACATCTTACATTATTGATGAATATTCCCGATACAAAAGAGGGTGATTTGATGACTTTTGGACCTAAAAAATACAATTTAGATTTGGTGTGTTTTTGTAGGGAATTCCCTGGAAAATATGTGCACGTGACCAGTACTTCCCTTGCTGTCAGTTTTTCTCTCTTATTTGTTGCATGACCCCCTGTTTTGGGGTCAGAAAAAGTTGTCTGAAGGGCTATACTTGACAAAGATATTTGAATGCCAAAATTAAAGTGATGCGATCATATTTTTTTTCGGCCTGAACGTTATAATGGTCGCCTATGGGAAAATATTTAGTTCCGTGATACCCAATGCAGACACAAACTTTATCATTTGTTTTATTTTCCGTTCCTCGAGAGCTTTGATGTTATTTAGGTCACGAAAAAAATTAATAACAGAGGAACAAACCAGTTTGGATGATCTTCGATCGGTTTAAGTTAGCACTAAACTGAACTCTACCGAACGCTAGCATGATGTGCCACCTGTCACTCAAGTTTGGACAGGGTTTGTGGAAGAAAGAAAAGATAATTGAAATTGAAAATTGTTTTTGCTTCTTCAATATTTCCATATCCTTTAACCTTACCTTCAAAACACAAATGATTGACTGAAATCATATTATGGCAGTGATTTATTTATGAAGGAACTTGTTTATAGATAATAGAATATTTCTTGAACGGAAACACACACAAACTTCCTCGTGGATATTTAAAATATACACATGTATCTTACAATCAACATGTATTTTGTCTGTATTAACTCCGCAACTGTCGTGTATCCGACCCCCTGATACAGATGTTTGTATGGGGGGGGGGGGGGGGTCGGATACAAGCACGTTCCTTTCGCGTGAGTTCCATTTTTTTTGTTCATCCGTACGAATAAATAGTTCGTTATATATTCGTCTACTTTCTTGACTTATCCCCAATATATTGTAAGATAAAATGATTATTACCATTATGTGGATGTACAAAATATGTATCCGAGTCTCGCTCCGGGTTCTAAGGATAGATCACGACTCATCTTCGACTCGTCGTGATCTGCTCTTAGAACCCGGAGCTCGACTCGGATATATAGTTTGTACATCCACATAATGGTAATAATCTCTATATTTAACAACAACTACTACAACTGCTACTACTTCTTCCATTGTACTAGAAGTCGTTTTAGTAGTTCCCTGTGGCAAACTCGTGAAATGGAGCAGCTGTTACAACAACAAGAATAACAACAACAACAACAACAACAACAACAACAACAACAACAACAACCACTACTACTACTACTACTACTACTACTACTACTACTACTACTACTACTACTAGTGAACAGTCGCCTTGGACTGGTCATATTCCACCCGTGGGCAGTGATATTCACGCATACGTTTACCAGGTAACAAAAATCATCATCAGCAAACTTTTAATAAATGAAGCACCGGGTGGTACCCGGTGCTTCATTAATTAAATTTTTAATAATTATTCCTATAATTAGTGTTTGGAATATAACATTGCGGAAATATTGCCCATCCGTGGAAAGTCCGTGGCGGCCATACTGTACTACTATTACTACTACTGCCATTGTGGCAACCCTAAGATACGGATCAGCGGTTGATTATTGTGGTAAAAAAGTTATGCTTAACTGGTATATATGAGTGTAAACTTATTGTTATTGTTAAATTCATGTTTATTATACTTATTATTATTCACCCACCCTAAAATTGAAGGGCGAATGTTCTCAGAAACTACACACAGCAGGATGATGAAATTTGGACAGTTGAACAAGCTCAAAGTTATTATGCACAATGGCTAATCATGACCGTGACAGTTTTACGGGTGGAGGAAGCCGGAGTACCCGGAGAGAACCACCGAGCAACGACGAGCAGCTGTCAGCTCCCCAACATCGTAATTCCGCACTGAAGCACAGACAGGGTTAGATTGGTTGAAGACATGCGTACCATCGACGTGCAGTACGCCTTAGTACACGGCGCCATCGTGCCCCCACGCGGACAATGGAGATGGAGTGTCTTGCCCAAGGACACAACGTGGTTGCCGCAGGTGGGATTCGAACCGAGGACCTCTCGGCTTGCAGCCTGCATCTTTACCTAACTTGATTCTACACCTCAAAAGGAAGCTGCATACCAACTATCAAGTCTCTGCTACTGCTGGTTCATGAGAAGAAGATTTTCAAAGATTTTGGTGCCCCTTGGGGGCGTGGCCCCACCCAGGAGGAGGGACAACTTCATTTGAACAAATCTGAATTGACATTAGGTAATAAACATTTACCCAACATTTGAAAAATATTGGGCCAGTGGTTTCTTTGGAGAAGTTGGTTTTGTAAAGTTTACGCCGGACGACGACGGACGACGGACGACAGACGACAGACGACGGACGGACGATGGACAGAAAGCGATTAGTAAAGCTCACCTTGAGCTTTGCTCGGGTGAGCTAAAAACAAACCATTTACCATACCATCAGTACAAATTTGATCTGTTAATTGTATATAGGTTATAAAGTAAGCAGGCCTGAAAATAAGCAGTCTGACATTTGAAGAATTAGGTTTTCGACTTCGTCTTCGACTCGTCGTGATCTGCCCTTAGAACCCGGAGCTCGACTCGGATACCTATTTTGTGCATCCACATAATGGTAATAATCTCTATTTACTCAGTTCAGGGATCGTGAATCACCACACAGGTGATTATCGTCCTGCCGCAAAATTCCAACTTTCTGCCCAACCTCAAAGTCGCGTCCAAAGTTTTTTCTTGGTGTTTTCTGATATCATTTGAGGGACATCTCCTGATTCGGAAAAAGTTTACTGGACGTTTGACCGCCTTGAGCAATTTGAGATATTCGTCGCAGAAAAGAGGTACCCAGTTTCAATACGCTTAGTTAGCCAAGGTGCTGAAATTCTCATATATAATAATAATAATAATAATAATAATAATAATAATAATATTACCAGAAAAATCTAGAAGTTTTACTCATATAGAAACAAATGACATTACTCAATACATAAAAAAATGTATGTTCGCCAGAAACTCCTATTGTATTTTGAAAACAAGGGTTTTTATGAACAGCACATATAACGTAATAATAATGGTTACAAGAAAAGGTCAAATTGGAACCTTAAGGCACTCCTTCGGATCAGCGACATCATACTGCATTGATAAAACACACAATCAGAAACCCTTAAGGTATGGGCTCCAAGTTTGTATGCCTGTGGATCCTAAGCTCATAGCATATCAGAGATACGTGAGGACAAAAACACAGAAAGATCACAAATATTCCACAAAGAAGAAAGCAAAGAGCTAATTGCGTCCGATGCTGTTGACCGCAAAGATCTACGCTCCAAACTTGAGATGTGTATAGATCCTATGGATCCGTCACAGCACCATTAAATCCTTGTCAATATCCTAACCGGAAAGGTATGTCCTGGATACATCAACGTGGACAAGGTCCAAGAGTTAAGTTCAGCACTGATGATCAAAGTGGAACAGGACCTTCCTGGAGGATTCTACGACACTATTCCACAACCATGGCTGTGCCCAGAAAATCTGTCATGGCTGATGTTATAGTTTATGATACGAACGTCATATACCCCAGGCCTGGCATTCTTAAAAATGCAGGAGGGCTAAAAATCGCTCCCCTCGTATTGTCTTGGGGAGCAATTAGGTCTCCTCAAGCTTACAAAAGCTTAATGTGGCAAAATGAAGATTTACTTTTGATGAATTTTGCCCTTTGGGCTTTGTACATTTTATTTTCTGCGGATAATAAGGTAAAGGTAGTCTCTGTGAGATGGCTACTCTGCCCTTCCCACACCTCCGGGCCTCGGCAAGTGCAGGAGGTATGGGAGGAGTAGTGTGGCTGTCTTACGTAGACCACTAACAAAGCAGAGATCTGTAAAAATGGGGGGGGGGGGGGGGGGGGGGGGAGTTAGGAATAGGCTGTTATGGTAATCATTATTTTCTAGGAGCAGGAGGGCTAGTTTTCGCCCTGCTTAATTTTTTTAAGGCGAGCAATAGACGAGCGAATAAATCGCTCTCCTAAAAATGACAGGTCTGATACTCCAGAGAGAAATCAGACTACTGCTATCAAGCTCTCGCAACGTCGATGTTAAGGGACTTCTCTCTTACGAATTGTCGCCACTGCCTACATCACTCTTTGACGAGACTGGTGACATGCGGTTTTCCAGATCAAAGTCGTATTTAACCCTTTACGTAACCTGAAAAGCAGACGACACTTGCGAAAATAATTCTTGAATAACTAATTTTTTTCATTTTTTGTCTCAAAAACATAGGTTATGACCCCTCGTTGGAACGATCTCGACGAGCTCGTTCCAACGAGGGGTCATAGCCTATGTTTTTGAGACAAAAAATGAAAAAAATAATGAAAATTAATTGGCGATTTTTGAGAATAGCGCTGGCCGTTACGTTGGGTAAAGGATTAAAAAATAAGACGACGGTTGTTTCGTTGAACAGAATGATTGGCAAGGGGCAAGCAGTAGTGAAAGATGGCTGTGCATTGTTGTGGATTCCACTTTGGTCAGTTTATTATGAACTTTGTAGACAAGTTTAAAGATCATATAAATCAGCACTTTCATTCGAGTGACATCTATTTAATCTTTTACAGATATGTGGATATCAGCACCAAGTCCGTAACCAGGACTGACAGAAGTTCTTTTATATTTATTTATTGGTGTTTAAGGTCACATACTTATGCACAATGGCTAATCGTGACCGTGACAGTTTTACGGGTGGAGGAAGCCGGAGTATCCGGAGAGAACCACCGAGCATCGGCGAGCAACTGCCAGCTCCTCAATATTCTAACTCTGTTTAAGCACCGCTCAAGCAGGGTTACAGCGGTTGAAGACATGTGTACCATCGACGTGCAGTACGCCTTAGTACACGGCGTCTTTGTGCCCTCATGTAGGCAACAGTGATAAAGTGCCTTGCCCAAGGACACAACGCGGGTCGTCCCGCGGACGGGGATCGAATTCGGGACCTTTAGCATAGAAGTCTAACAGTCTACCACTGAGCCACTGCGCTCCCTCAGAAGTTGTTTTAGTTGTAGAGTGTTTAAACTAGCCACCACAAAAAAAGTTTTGACGGACGCTGCAAAGAAGGCGCAGTTCACAGACATATGTATATAGAATAAAAGTATAGCATTTTCAAGTAAAACATTTATTCTACGAGTAGGATTAAGAATGAAACCGACGAGCCTCTGGCGAGTCGGTTTCATTCTTAATTCTACGAGTAGAATAAATTTTTTACTTGAAAACACTATACGTTTATTTTGTTTATCCCATAAATCTTTTACAGGGCAGTCTTATGATTAGTTGTTGGAAAGATCCATCTCCGATATTTCCAGCAATTAATCAGATCATGTTAATCTGAGCAACCAGAACTTGAAAAAATACCATTATAAAATACAGAGTTATAATCGCGATCGTCAGGCTAAGGAGGGTTAGTGAGAGGTACAGCACAGTCGCCGTGGAATGATCGTAATTCAACCGTATGTAGTGATGTCCAGGTATGCGTCTAACATATAATAAAAATCAGCAGCAGCAACATTTTCATTAATGAAGCACTGAGTTGTACCCGGTACTTCATTAATTATTAAATTTTTGATGATTATTCCTATAATTAGTGTTTGGAATCTATATATATTATTTCGTCCGTGGAAATGTTGCCCAGTCCACGGAGGCCGTACTGTACATAATTGCACATCGAGACAAACCCCCGCTTGTATGTGGAAAGATGCTGACTCCGCCCCACCTCCTCTCAGCGAGGTAAAATACGTTTCTCGTTGTTGATAGCACACTTGAAAATCCACTAAAGAAAAAGATCGTTATTTACATGCCTAGAATCTGGTGTTCGAGTCATACTGTTATTGTCAACTAGCAGGGTTATCCGGCGTTGCTCGGGCTGAGGAGAGTATTAAAATTACCCTTAGTAGACCCCTTTGGAGACCTATATCGGTGCGAAAAATGTTGGTCATAACTGTTGGTGCCCCTCTACACCCCCACCCCATCCCGGCACTTTTTTAAACCACACCATTAGATTCCTGGTAAAAATTACCTCTAGTAGATCCCTTTGAAGACCTATGTCGGTGAGAAAAATATTGGTCATAACTTTTGGTGCCCCTCTACACCCCCAACCCGCCCGATACTATTTTAAACCTCACCATTAGAGTCTTGATAAAAACGTACCCCTAGTAGACCCCTTTGAAGACATATATCGGTAAAAAAAATTTTGGTGATAACTTTTGGTGCCCCCTTAAACCCCACCCCCATCCCACACACTTTTTTAAACCTGACGATGACCTCCGCCATAAAAACGTGCTCCTAGTAGACCCATTTTGGACACTCGGGGTGGCCCCATATTCATTTCTATAGCGGACAGACAGATAGACAGACAGACACACATACATACATACAGACATTCTAAAATATAGTATAGAAAAGATAAATATACCCTGTGTGGTTGAAATGCAAAAGGAGAGTTGATAATGATATACCGCATTTTAGCTTAACTCTTTGAAACAGAGAGGCCTCTTTTCATGTCCAGGCACATGTAACTGTACAATTTCATTAAGTAGGATGGCTGCTAAGTAAATATGTGGCACGGCACTTAATCCCTCTGGCCACGTAGGGGCACATTGGTGCTGTGTACTAAGGCGTAATGCACGTCGATGGTGCACCTGTCTTCAACCAATGCTAACCCTGCTTGTGTGGAGCTAATACGTTGGGGAGTCTGACAGTTGCTCGCCGTTGCTCGGTGGTTCTCTTCGGGTACTCCGGCTTTTCCCACCCGTAAAACTGTCCAACAGGAGGTGACTCTGGATCTGGAAAGTGTCGTTAAACTCCAATAAATAAGTGTATGTGTGGGATAGACCAAACAATAGTTTCAACATTCAGCCCAAAGGATGCACGTTGAAAACATTAATTGGTCCCCCCAAATAATGAATATGGATTCTTCCAACTCCTGCTATTGAACCGACATGGAAGAAAACACCATTGTACAGAGAGTGAAGACTTTCGCGTTGGCGGAAGCGATTAGCTGTACACAAATGTCTTTTTGTAATCTTTATTAAATAGTGAATCAATATTATGGATAGACGTATATACTGTCCTGCCACCGGGGAACAAGAGAAATGTTACCTCGCTGCATGTGGAATGCGCTCATCTCAGCTTGAAAAATGAAAAACACATAGTTCATAATGTAATTTTTCATGTTAGGTAAAGGGTTAATGAATTACTTTCGTTTATTACTTTCCAAAGTGTGATTTACTGGGATTTCCGGGTTTGATTATAAACGATAACTTCACAACTGAATTATGCAATCAACAATTGTGTCATGTATCCGTGCGCGCAAACGAAGATTCTTTGCCGTGGGTGTAATGGGGATTTCATTGTTTTTTAACACAAAAAGCAGACGATACTTGCAAAAAAAATTCTTGAATAACTACTATTTTCATTTTTCGTTTCAAAAACATAGGTTATACCCCTCACTGGAACGAGATCGACGAGCTCGTTCCAATGAGGGATCATATCCTCTGTTTTAGAGACAAAAATGAAAAAATAATGAAAATTAATTGGCGATTTTTGAGAATAGAACTGGCGGGTTTTTTCTGTTACGTTAGGTAAAGGGTTAAATAATATAATTATCGTTAATAATGAAAAGTAATAAACAGAATAATCGTTTGACTGGACTGGTTACGTGAAATAATTCATTCGAGGCGAGGGACTATATTGTAAAACACTCGTGCGCATTCGCGCACTCGTGTTTGTACAACGTCCCTCACCTCTCATGAATTATTTCACGTAACCAGTCCAGTCAAGCGATTGCTCTCTATTTAACGAAAGTAATTCTTTAAAAAAAATAACAATACACGAACTTGACTACTCCATTTCCCGTGAGAACCACGGGAATTGAGGCTTTTACTGCGGTAAACACGCTGTGATTCACTGGTAAAATAGGACCCAGTCACTAATCATTGGAGTGGAAGTCCTCTAAAATGGGCAACATGGGTATAAACGATTGACTAAACTTGACGTTATCTCCATGGTGCGGTCACGATTAGGCATTGTGCAAAAGTATGTGACCTTAAACACCAATAAATGAATAAATAAATAAATAAATAAATAAATAAATAAATAAATAAATAAATAAATAAATATTGCTCGATTGTCATTTTCTTATAATTAGCCCTTTCAACGAAAGATATGTGAAATATTTGGGTATTTTGTGCATTATGAAAACTGTGATTTCGTAACTTTTTTTCACAAATTAGCGGCTTTCGGGGAAAATGTTAGCTTTGGGGGCATTCATGAAACCAACAATTTTTCCGGCGGACCACAAAAATGTCTGACAGACATGGTCATTGCTGGCGAACCGCACCCCCACTAGCTTTAGACCTGGACACGTCGGGGACCTGATGGGAACACCGCTTGATAGTTATGTCTTGTAGTCTTGAGAACACGAGACTATAATAACATCATAATACTTGGACCTTCCAACGATTTGCCGCAGTCCTCTAACGAGGAGGCCAACATCATTCCCGATCTCTTGGGTATTCCATCCCCAACCCTCCTTCCTAATTTCACAGCATGCAGATACAAACTGCTATGAGCTCCCCAACAGGTGCTTTTTCTCACCTTCTCAATAGCCTCAGCTATAATATTACTCCTTTCCCTCATGTCATCCCTCATCCACTTATCTCTTATGTTTTCATCCCATTCTTCCCTTAGTCCATCAAGGAGTCTTATTCTCATAAGCAAGTACTTGGGGCATTCTAAAGTGAAATGTTCCAGGGTCTCTGTTGCTCCTAAGCTGCACGGTTGGCACTTTCTTTCCTCACGTTTCCCGATTTTCCCTAACTTCAGTGACTTTGGTCTCACTTCAAACAACAATCGTACCGCCCATACCCCCCCCCCCCCCAAAAAAAAAAAAAAAAAAGAAGAAGATCCATCCATGTACTCCCCAATAGCCGGTGCATCTCTTATAAATATTGCCTCCTGCAAGAGCCCATGAAGCGGAGAAGTGCTTAATTACTATGGTCTGTTTTACTGGAATAATATTAATAAAACCCGACGCTACGTCTGGGTGAAAATATTTTAACTCTCAAAACTTTTTCAAAATAGTTTTCATCAAATCTAGTCATGGCTGCTCTGAAGCAGCCATGACTAGATTTGATTGATTGATTGATTTTTATTTAGTAGTATACAAGTACAAATGCAAATAGTAGTACAGTAATGTTAATCAAAATAATGTTGGCACGAAAGAAAGATATTTGGCTTCAGTACTACCTTCATGTTCAACATAGCGTGTTTGTGGTATACCGCAGGTGGACACCATACCCAGATTGGTTGTCTTCCTGTTGTCTCCCACGATTACTTTATGCAGCGTTTTAAACCAGACTATCAGATAGTATTTCATTCACTACATTTTCAAGTCTAGGCTAGTATGATGACGGTAGGGGGGTGGGGGTGGATAAACATGACATGACATGGACGTTGTGACTTGATTCACTGAAGCTGTGTCTTGATTCACCTGGTTGTGCGTTACGAAACATCTCCCATCCTGACACCGACAACCCATTGTCTCTTTAACAGAGTTCCGTTACTGTGATTCCTCGGAGCCAGGTGGAGTTCACGAGGCGACCAGACCAATGCCTGGAGTACGTTGATGGTGCAATAATAATACCAATATTGATATTGATATCAATATCAATATTAATACCACCATCACCATCAATATCAGTTTAGGGGATTCCTTTCAAAGTTTCCTATTTTTATGGCGTAAAGAGTCCACCAACAAATTCAGGGATCACAATCGGGACAGTATAGGTTATTACAGTGAACATTGTCTGAGTATGAAGACAGTAATTTTAACTTTAACAGTTTTTTGAACATGTTCCTCTCGGTTATATTTCTGATATTCCTATCCAACTCGTTCCAGGTTTTACGGTACATATTTGTCGGTAAATAATCCAATGATTTGGTTCGGGTTTTTTATATGAAGAAGGCCATTTCTTCTGTTCGACCTTCCAGTTAGCTTAAAGTAATTTTTAAATGAAACGAGCAGGTTTTCATGATACCAATCAAATACAAATAAGCAAGCGTTAAGTTTAAAAAGGTCAGTTACTTTAAGTATTTATTTTTAAGAAAAAGGGGGTTTGTATGTGTGTTATACCTTTTGTTATTTATAATACGCTCAGAGCGTTTCTGGAATATCATTAATTCTTTACGGTTCTGGCGTTTCCCCATATTTTTATTCCATATGTTAGACGGGTATGGATTAAAGAGAAATACAGGGTTTTCATCACATCATGCGGGAGAATGGTCTTTACTTTGTTGAGGGCAAAATTGGCACGGGCTATTTTGGTGCAAAGTTGGGATACATGATATTTGTAGGATAGGTTATCATTGATATAATTCCCTAGAAATTTGAGAGATTTTTCTGCATTTTCAGAACCCACTATTTTTATCTCCTGTCCATTTATAAGAACATTGTATGAAAGTGTGGCAAATTTCGACTTACATGAGGGGTTAATTAAAATGTAATTTGTTTTCGTGGCATTTAAGACTAACTGGTTGGCGCAGCACCACTCGAAGAGATTTTCGAGTTCTTTATTTAAAACTGGAACTATATTGTTTGGGTTTGGGCCAGATGAATATACAGTTGTATCGACCGCAAACGATAACAGATTTAGGGATGTTGCTTGGCAGATATCATTCACGTACAGTAGAAATAGCGTTGATCCGTGTATGGAACCTTGTGGAACTCCATGTGTTATCGGGACTACACCGGATTTATGGTCGTCATAATGACAAATTCATTTAGATTTATCTAAAGAAATTATTAATCGAAAGGTTCCTTCAATTTACAGGCGTGAAATTTGGTTAAATGCTCCCAAATTATACTTATTTCAGTGGAAAGGGATTTTGTATCTTGGGCAGGAATATCGCCAGCTGCATGCAAGGTATTCCAGGCACATTAGACATAAAAATGAGAAAGTAAGGAAAAAAATCGGAGAAAGCTGATTTTTTTATATGTTTCCGGGACACACATTGCGGATAAAGTGTGAAAAGTCCCCGCGAATCCGAGTTGAGCTTTTTTAGTTATAGCGTTTTTTTGATGAAAAAAAAAAATAAAAAAAAAATTCGACCCAGCTCCATATTTCTCATTCTTATTCGCCTTAGTAGGGTGAGAATCATAAATATCGTGCTGAATGATATTGAGAATACATATCCCCAACAGAAAATGCCAACTTTGTACCAATCCTCACACTCAATGGTGAAATATTCACGAAAATGTACAAAATTACGAAAAAAAAATTATTGTTTTCATACACACAACGGTACACAACGTCCATTAAATCAAATCTACGACTACTTTGGGAGTTCAATTATATATCAAAAATTGCAGAAAAGCAGTGGCTTTATAATGATATATAACAATAGTCATTTATTCCATAATGAACTAGTGAAACGTGTGAAATATTAACCATACCCCCTAAACTCAAATTCAAACGGCATCGACTTTTCTCATTCAAATACCGTATTATAGCATCATTGTTTCAATTTCCATGTTCGATTAAATCACATAATGTGGTGTTCGCCTACACTCAAGATGCAAACTGAATGTGAGAAACAGGGACTGAACGTTTGTCCAGTGACGTTTGACCAACCACTTTATATCAAAGCAGTGGAGATTGTGTCTTCGTCAGATAAGTTGACAAAAGTTTTCGTTAGACTCGGCGGCTTTCATATGATTATGTCATATTTAGGGGCAATTGGTTCGGTCATGGCTGGTAGCGGCTTGGATGAACTTTGGGGGACTGTTTATGCTGGTGGATCAATCCATCATTTGATCAGTGGTCATGCATATTCAAGAGCAGTTCGTGCCCATTTGCTAACACAAATTGCCATTACAAAACTTGTGTTTGAAGAAAGCCGAACACTAGATAACATAGACTGCACAGAAGTCAATGAAATATTCTGTGGACTTGCCAGAGGTGACTGTACAACAGGTGACGCTGTCAATCAAGAAAGTGTCAACCATCTACTGTCAAAATTACACGAACTGCTCTAGAATGCGTCCGTAGGACGCACAGGAAAGCTTTGGGTACAATACTACGAGCAAATAGGTCTTCTCCAGTTGTTCTTGAGAGCAGAGCGCACAGGCGACTGGGAACTCCACACATATTGTGTTCGCAATATGATTCCAGTATTTCACGCAGGTGGTCATTTTGCATACGCAAAAAGTTCTCATCTCTATTTGCAGCAGATGAATGAGCTAACAGAAATAATGCAACAGGATGATTTGAAGTTGTTCACTGAGAAAGGTTACTTTACCATAAGGCGCTCAGATAAATTCTGGGACGGAATATATTCTGATCAGACCATAGAGCAGTGTTTAATGAGAATGTTCAAGCTCCCTGGTGGTCTCACACATGGCAGGGGAATAACCGATAGCACTGTTGCGAAATGGGTACATGGACTACCTCTTTGCCTTCCGATATGTAATGCTCTCGAAAATTTTGTTCATGTTCACACTGGTCATGGCGAACAACATCGGGATCTCCGTCAAAATTCACAATTGACTGATGCCAATGATATCACCAAATTATTGAACTGGCTCAGAGTGCATTCCCCCTTTCAGAATAGAGATCCACTACAATTAGTCTCTATAGCGACCGGGCTTGTGGCCGACGAAACTGTGAACTGTGACCAAGTTCGCAAAATTGGTGAATGTTGCGTATCGAATGTTGTAAGCAAAACGTTCAACAGCATCAAACTACGACGTGTTGACACTGTGAAGTCTTTCGCATCGATGGCAAATAGCATCAAAGTCCGTGGAAGTAAGGTAGTGATTGACCCCACAATTCTGTTCAACCGCATCACATGTGTTATTCAGTCACAAGCAGAGATGGAAGAGTATCTCAAATATGAACTCGCCCCGAAACCACCAGCATTGTTTGATTCTGCTGGAATGAGGAAGACACAGAAAAGCACGCTCGGTAAGATCCTCAAAACATACGGTTCCGAGCAAACTAAAATCCCAGAACATTCTCTGTTTGTTGTAGATGGTGGATTTTTATTGAGGGCAGTCGTATGGCCTAAACAGTCGTCATATAAGGACATATGTACATCATATTCCAATTATCTAGTGAGACATTTTGGGGCGAACGTCGTGGTTGTTTTTGGTGGTTATGCTTGTACAATGTCGACAAAGGGCATGGAACAAGCCCGTAGATCTAAAGACAGGTATTCCATTGATATCAATATCTCACCCGAGTTACCAGCCACCACCCCCAATCCGATTTCCTTGCAAATGCCAAGAACAAAACCCAACTGATCGATCTTCTAATGCAGGAGCTATCTGCTATCAATATTCAGTCCAAGCAGGCCGAGGCTGATGCTGATGTACTGATAGCCGAAACTGCACTTGACATCGCTCAAGATGACAACAATGTTGTCGTTGTGGGAACAGACACAGACTTGTTAGTCATTCTTACCTCTCGAGTTCAACCGGGATGTAATATTCACATGATGTATTCCATTACCCCAAACTTACTAGTTTCAGTTAGTGAAATAGCAACCAAAATGGGTGACCATAGAAGCAACCTCCTTGTAGCACATTCTATAAGTGGTTGTGACACTACTTCTGCACTCTTTCGAGTTGGTAAGAAGAAAGTATTCAGTACAATTGTCTCCGATGTTACTAGCGACTCACAACAGTATGTCAACACAATTTTGGCGGATGACAGTACACCAAGTGCAGTAGCCGCTGCCGGGGAACAACTTCTCCTGATCTTATACGGGAGTAAAACTGTTTCCTCTCTCGACCAATATAGATATGTCACTTACAAGCGTTATGTAGCAAAATCTAAACTGAATAAACCCATCGACCTAGCCTCACTCCCACCAGGCAGCGATGCTGCACAACAACATGTCTACAGATGTTATCTCCAGGTCCAACAATGGCTGGGCACTTCGCTTACTCCGACGGATTGGGGGTGGTCGCTAGACAATGGACTTCTTGTACCGACTGCAGCCACAAAGCCATGTGCCCCCGATAACCTACTGAATCTGATCAGTTGTGGTTGCAAGAGTGCTTGTACAAAAAGGTGTGGGTGTAAGAAGGCAGGACTCTCTTGCTCAGGTTTGTGTAATTGCAGTTCGGATTCTTGTAACAACCACAGAAACACTGTCCTGTCGGAAATTTCTGAGTTCGATGAATAATATGTATATAGGTCATGTCATTTCTGTATATAGCGTTGATAATAGTCAATGTAACTTAATCCATGTTGATTGATTTGTACATTCTGTAAATATTATTTAATGATTTTTGTACATTCTGTAAATATTATTTATTGATCTAATGCTGCCAGACACAGACGTGTCTGTTCGGTCCCAAGCCCGAAAATAGTTGAGTTCTCATGCTGACGAATTTTATGCCAAAAGGGGAACTCGGCCAGAAGCAGAGGGGGTCTTCCATAATGTCTATTTTGTAAGCAATGATAAAAGTCTTCAAATGGTGGTGGATTTTTTATCGTCTGTCCAACTAACATCCCGTTCTGTACTACGACCCTTTGGGCAAATCCGTTAGGAAAATCGTCATTTTTTGCGTAAATCCGATACTTTTTTTGTGAATTTTCAATAATTTTTCTTCGCAGAAATTGTCACAGAATGCACATTTTCCTCTAGGTAAATGTATATTAGACATTATGTAGCTCGAAATACGCGTAAACAAAAAATACAGTTGGATCAATTCGAGGTTACAAAGTTCGTGCGATTTTTTTTTATTTTTTTCAAACGCGTTTTCGAAAAAAGGCTGTAGAAAAAAAAGCTCAACTGGGATTTTAGGGGACTTTTGTCTAATCGTTCAGTGACATGTACTCGACATTCCCTGAAAAAATCAGCTTTCTCCGATTTTTTTCCCTAGTGAAACCTAATGTTCTTGGGCTAATGAGTTAAAGAGGAAAACAGGAGAATAAACAATTCGTTAAACTTGTCTTTCTACTTGTATTGTGGTTATAGTAATGCCATACCGTCTGGGTGGCTCCAAGTTGAGATGGAGATGGGGGGGGGGGGGGATGCTCAGCTTTCCTGTAGGGGGATCTAGCCACCTCACCTCTGTAGAAGAAAATACCTCCTCTATTGTGGGCTTGCCGCAGAATATCTTGTCGGGAAACATATGGAATCCTGACGTCACCCCTGCATGATGTACTCTGATTATGAAAGCAGGCATAGAATTTCGACATAGAATCTTTTATTTGGAAAAGGGCATGCCAGATCTCAGCTGAAATAGTCGTTTGTTTTTTTCCGGATTCTGTCGAGTTTTTTTTACAATATTTGTTTCAAAAATCTGGGGCCATTATGATCACGATCTGACCGTGGAAGATACCACTATTGCGATAACAGTACAGTCGGTGTAAACTGGTGAATGTAAACTTCACCAGAAGCGCGTAGCCAAGATTCTATAATAGGGGGTGCCCTAGCCATTTTTTTTTGTGGGTGTGGGGGGGGGGGGGGGGGGGGGGCAAAGATGATATTTGAAAATCCACCGTGTGGGATTTCCTTTAGTCCTAATTCGGACCTACTGGTCATTGCCCCTCCTACTTTCCTCCAGGGAAGTGGTAGGGTGGGGTGGGGCAACGGCCAGAGTGTCCTAACCACCCCCCCCGCCCCCCGAGAAAACTTTGCAAAAAATTAGTGCTCTTAAAGGGAATCTGAGGCATTTGTAACGTGTATAGCTTCTAAATTGGAGATCATTTGGGGGGCTCTATATTGTGTGAAAGTTGGATTTGGCCAATTTATTTTTTTTTTGGGGGGGGGGGCGAAAATTTTAGGTGGTCATGGACGCCGTGCTCCCTTCCCCAGCCACTGCTTCACCACCAATAAACAAACTGTGTCTCCACATTCGGTTTTGCCGATCAGCAACATGACCAGTGCAAATTTTCTTCGAGATTTGAGATCATGATTCTCCTTTCTCGGCACAAACGCGAAGACACCTGACGATGTGCGTGACTAGATAATGATGAATAAGTTTGACGACTTTCATTGTTGTCTCTTACGTGAAAAGTTCATGTGAAGGTGAGATTATTGATATCGCACTAATTATACTTCAAGGTGGTGGTTTAACCCTCTGAACCCGTACAGTACGTGGAGAGTGTATTATCACTAAATCACCTGCAGAGTGGAGATTCCACCCGGACAATAATTGCAAATTTGTTGCAAAGCATAACCAGCACCAGCAAAGTTTCAGCCAATGGACCTCCGGGTTAAACCCGGAGGTCCATTGGAGGAAACATTGCTTGTGTTTTTTGACGATATGTACAAAGTTTGAAAGTTATTGCTTGGGTGGTAACTCCACTCCGCGGGTGATTTAGTTACAATCCACTCTCCACGTACTGTAAGACTGATTTTTCGATCCGTGGCATAATTTTGTCTTATTTATTTATTTATTTATTTATTGTTGTTTAAGGTCACATACTTATGCACAACGTCTAATCGTGACTGTGACAGTTTTACCGGTGGAGGCAGCCGTTTACCCGGAGAGAACCACCGAGTATCGACGAGCAACTGTCAGCTCCTCAACATTCTAACTCTGTTCAAGCTCCGTTCAAGCAGGGTTACAGCGGTTGAAGATATGTGCACCATCGACGAACAGTACGCCTTAGTACAACGCGTCATCGTGCCCCCATGCAGGCAGCTGGGATAAAGTGACTTGCCCAAGGACACAGCGCGGGTCGTCCCGAACGGGGATCGAACTCGGGACCTCTAGCATAGAAGTGCTACAGTCTACCACTGAGCCAACGTGCTCCTTTTTGTCTTATTGTATGAGGTCTATACACGGGGCATTGATGATAAAATAATAATTGCAGTCTGCAGCCGCCTGGCTGCAGGCTGCAGTTATTATTTTATCGTCTCTGTACACTGATACTGGACTGACCCATCTCACTGTAAGTGGACACAAAGGCGATACCAGTCCAGGAAACGAGGGTTCAAAGGGTTGACCCTTTATCCAACGTATGCATGGCTGACAATTTGTGTCACTGGGAAGAGATTTACATTAAAGTTAGTTCCCCTTTAGTGACTAAATCTGTCAGTAAGTAGGGCTGCACGATATTCAAAACTGAATACCGGTATTCAAAAAAATACCGCGGTATACCGGTATATCGAAAACTGTTCAGATATATGAACACAAGTACCACAATCGAGACTCGAGGCATCACAGACGGAACGAATTAGCATGCCTTGATGGTGCGGTTCGAAAAAACTTTACCCAACGCAGACGATATTAAAATTTATTATTTTCAAAATTAAGTTATCAGATTTTCCCCAAAGATTTCAACAAAACTATATCATGTGACCCCTCATTGGAACGAGCTCAACGAGCTCGTTCCAATGAGGGGTCACATGATATAATTTTGTTGAGATTTTTTGAAAATTATTTTTTCAACTGCTGAATTTGTATATTACGAGGGTACAAACAGACGATTCCTTGGATAAAAGGACAATATTATTCATTCGGGGGCTACAGTTAAAAAACTCAAGACATCTTGAAAATTAAATTGTGGGTAAATATATAATTACGATAAACCGATATTTTTGTAATTACACCGGTATTCAATCGATATTGGTTTGAATACCGGTATATATGGGTTTATCGATATACCGTGCAGCCCTACCAGTAAGTAAGCTCTGGAAGAGAAGAAACCGCCATTAAAAATATCTATCAGTTTCGCATCAACCAACACAACGTAAGAGTCCACTTTGGTTCTTTGCTTAAAGAATGTGCTTTCACAGAAATTATTTGCAAGATTTAAGCTTCCCAGGAAAAAAATGAGCAAATCTCACTTACTAGATTTTTGGATTTTAATAGAATAGACAGTGTCTGCATTATTTGATATAATGAACAGAAAAAGAGTTACAGAACATCAAAAGATGGTAAAAACTCCGTTTTCTTACTTTTAAATGGATTTCATCAGAGTTTCATAGTCAAATGTTCAAACTGATGGGGAAAAATATAAAAGCCAGCTTCTGTATTTTTATACTACTCTGCAGAAACGTGCTTGAAGTTGGCAAAACGATGCGCACATCGATTATACAAATTAGCTAACATTTCGAAATTTCAATTTTTATGTGATATTCCAATATCCTTAATGTTAAATTTACTGAAAGCATTAGGAAATTAAGAGGAGTTGACTTTCTCTTAAATCCCCTCCAGTGACGGAAAGTGTTAGCCATGCATACATCAAAAGAAGGAATCAGCATGCACATGAACTTTTTTTAAAGTTCAGTCGATAGCTTATCGGTTAGTGGGATGAGATATCAAGTTGAAACTTATATCACATATTGCCGCGAGTTGCCTAGAACCATGTTGCATGTGTAGCACCTTGAGGCGGCGTGTCACCTATGAAATTCAGGAATCGCTGTGGATCGCTGGTTACGACATTGGACTTCAAACTGAAAGGCCACGGTTCGATCCCCGCCAGGGGTAGCTGCATTGTGTCCTTGGACAAGGCACTTCATCCAGATTGCTCACGTGGGGGTACGGTAACACTGGGTACTAAGGCGTACAACACGTCGATGGTGCACTTGTCTTCAGCTCCCTGCTTGTGTGGAGTTGGTACGTTGGTGAATCTGACAACTGTTCGCCGCTGCTCGGTTGTTTTCTCCGGCTTCCTCCACAAATATATAGAATATACCCATAGTAGCTTGGTGTACCAAATGTTCACCACGAGTGGTGAACATTTGGTACACCAAGTTACTTTGGGTATATTTTATTGACACCATGATCGTCAGATTATTAAGAGTCGCTATTATTTTTTCTCGATTTTACTGAGCACCAGACGTACATACGAGCGAATCTGTTTTTGTTTACACGAGCATCTGTGGGCGGCACTTCCGCTGTCAATTTTATCGCTGAAACGAAATAAAAAAAAGAAGAAACTGAGCCTTTTTCGTTTTAATAACATAATAACATACTATTTCGAGTTATGCATGCTTTTTTAACATGAAACAATGCATGTTTGTTAATTTTTGGCATCTTATAACGTAAACCCATTTAAAAACGTAATAAGTAATTGCCACTTCCATTTCACTCTTCGCAAGGCGACGTGCGATAAATTTATACAAGTTTGCATTCAGGTCGACGTCACCAAAGGTCAACGGGAATGTATTATACTGTTGGTGTACATTTTTACTATTGAAATCCCGTTACTGGCGTGTTCATCACGGTTAGTGTGTAATACTAAAATTTATGTCAATGGCTTTTCATATATGGTAGAATAGGTAATCATGATGTAAAAATAAATAACCCATGAAATTCAACATCGACCCTTATTAAATGAAATCACTAATCCAAATGTAATAGAAAATAAATGTTTTCCAACATTAGAGTATTATCCAACTGTTGTTAAAAACTGGAACTATTTTCAGTTTTGTGTTCCATTCTAAAACTGCAATTATTTGGGATATTTGAAAATAAATTGAAAAAGGAACCCGTTTATCCCTTTACCCAGCGCAGACGTTTTTCAATTTTTTCAACAAATTTCAACAAAACCATATCATGTGACCTCTCGTTGGAACCATCTCAACGAGCTCGTTCCAACGAGGGGTCACATGATATAGTTTTATTGACATTTTTTAAAAAATAATATTTTTTCAACTGCTGAATTTGCATATTACGTCATCAACACCATCTACAAGCTTGTGAAAAGTGTGAAAATGGATGAGAACTTATCGTTTGAATGATCTGATGGAAGAATTACCTACCAATCAAACTTGGTGAAAACATTTGTTATAGAAGGTGACGGATTTTGAAATATCACCAAATAAGATAATGCAGATGCAGTGATCACAAACGCGTCAATAGGAAAATAACCTTTTACGAAGTTAACACTTCCCAGAAAAGAAATACCGCACATATTTGGTATATTTCTTCGACAAAAACACCCGACGTTGGTAAGAATTATTCGGCAGACGACGCAACCACATGAAAACTAGTACACGTAGTAGCAACATGCGACCAGTTTCCAAGAATGGTTGATCGTGCATAATACAAATCTTCAGTCCTTCCGCGTGGTGTAGAAATGTCCGTTGAAGCCATAATGTATCTCCAGTAAAAAAGATGAATGAAAACTGTCGAAATTCTAAACATGTTGATGTAATAATTTTAAAAGCAAACTTCTTTCGCAGTCAATGTAAGTTTACTGTTCCAAATGTATATATAAATTGCCGAAATGAAACATCTTCAAACTTTTCAGAGTTTCGATGAACAAATTGGGTCAAGGGAGTCACCAAGCAGTTCGTCTCCGAGTTTGGGGAGAATCGAAGAAGCGTGGGAATAATGAGGAACTTGGGAGCACAGGGGTAACCAAGAGAAACGCGACAAATCAGCGGCCGGCTAAAGCGTTATTATTATTATGGTTCGTTTGATTTGATTTGTTGATTTCTAAGTCAATTTAGTATCTATGCACAGTGTTGTCAAAATCACCTAATTACGTAAACAATGATTAGTTGTCAGATTGTAAACGAACACGTAAGTAAACATTATCTATTTGAGATGCAAGGGATTTTTTATTATTAGTTTTCAGCGTGGGAAGGGGATATGTGGGGGTTATATAATAAACACAATACCAAACTGATTTGTTGTGGTGTGCTTTTTTATTTTCTCGTAGAATGGGAGGATTATTTCTTCCTGCTTCGCATCGTGAAATAACTCTTCGCATTCCACTCGAAAATAAAAACACATCAAAACAAAATGCTATTGTCATTTGGCCCCCACCCAACCTCACTAGCCCAAACGCAAGTTATAAACGGGCGTATAACGCATCGCCAGATGACGCCTTTGTTTCATTCGTTTTGATAAAAGCAGAAAACAACATTTCTTGTGACCTATGTTGCTCAGTGTGTCTTATTTGTTATCAATTAATTAATTAACCAATTAATTAATTGATTAATTGATTAATTAATTAATTAATTGGTGTTTAAGGTAACATATTTCTGCGCAACGGCTAATCGTGACCGCTCAATGTGTTTCAGAAGTCGCATGATTAAATATTGTTGGAAACAGTCTCCCATCAGGGAAAGTGTTGAAAACTCCCGACTCAATCAATACAATCGAAAATGCCATTACAATTAATTTCTAACTTAATTGTACTCGCGGTTTATAGTTAGTTGAGAGACAGATTTCTTCTGAAACACCGAAAGGGTTTTTGTCGAGTCTTACTCAAACGGACTGCACTGGAATTCTTATAATTGGAAGCCATTTTGCAAGTGAAAAATATTCAGTTAACAGGGTCTGGATTATTTTCCTATCTTCTAGGAAAAAAATGAGCATTTATTCTATTACACCTTGTTTGACAGGACTCCCTGCACCCTGTCAAACAAGACATAATAGATTAAATGTATATTTTGGAAGCATTTAGGCCCAAATGTCTTTTAACGCGAGATATTCAGTAGCTGTCGGTGTAATTCGTCAACAGGTTATCCGATTTTCTATTCAATTACCAAGAGTTTTCTCTATAACCTATATACAATTAACAGATAAAATACTTGTACCGAACAAGTGGTAAATGGTTTAATGTTTGTAAGTTCTATACAATTAACAGGTTTATTTAATTAAAATATATGCTATGTTATGTGGATTACGCTGTGTCATTTCTGTGACCTTTGCTTGATCTATTGAAAGGGTAATTGATAATACTTTATCGCACGATTTGACACTTCTTTTGATTATTATTTATTTATTTATTTATTTATTTATTTAGTGGTATTTAAAGTCACATATTTTTGCACAATTTGATTATTACTTGAAAATGGCTATGGGCGATCAGACGTTAACAATTCGAAAGCAGCACCGGATGTACGCGATTATATTCTTATGCAAAAAAAAAATGGTTTTCCGTTTACAGTTCGAACGGTACGTATCACCAAAATAAATAAAAATGAAAGTCTGTTATAAAATAGTTCAAAATATTTACGTCATTCCTTATAAATAAATAAATAAATAAATAAATAAATAAATAAATAAATAAATATTATCACCAAATCACCCGCAGAGTGGAGATTCCACCCAAGCAATAATTGCAAATTTGTTGCAAAGCATAACAAACACAAGCAAAGTTTCAGCCAATGGACCTCCAGGTTAAACCCGGAGGTCCATTGGCTGAAACATTGCTTGTGTTTTTAGTCGATATACACACAATTTGAAAGTTATAGTTTGGGTGATAATTCCACTCCGCGGGTGATTTAGTTACAATCCACTCTCCACGCACTGTACCTGTGTTATTAATCAAATATCGCATCGTTAAAATAGTCGTTTAAAGGATTCCGATGAAATTCGAATCCAAATACACATGTTTGTGTTTTGATTATAAAATATTGTTTCAAATCATTTTGGCAATTGCATATTGGGATTGAATGATATATGTAACAATCAGTATCTTCAAATCGTTCTACAACAACAGAATAAACATACGCGTTTGGGCAGGAGAGGAGTTCACCTTATCCGGCCCACTCAGCCCAGCACCCTAAACCTCCCTGTTCCGATTTAAAAATGATATAATCTAACGGAACGATCAAATGGTTAAAAGAGACAAACGCTGAGGTCAACATCCAATTACTGTAACAGAAATCAAAGGCAATACCTGAGCTGTTTATTTATACAATAAAAGAATTTAGCTCACGGGGGAGGGCATTCACTAAATTCACACGCATTTATTTGTCTTCAGCAAACACATACAGTACGATGATCACAAAAGCGGCCTCTTTTTCAATCATATCGCGATCAGATGCCAATACTATATACTATAAAACTTGAACAATTGTATTTTCTACCTATTAATACAACTGACTAAAATGAATCTTTAGCAGCTGGCAAATTGCCACATCTTTGAAAATGCTAATGCTTCATTTCAGCCCCTTCAAAGTCATAACTAGAAAATACAATTCTAGAAAATACAATTGTAAAAGTTCCGTATAGTTTGGGCCCTGGTCGCGACACACTTACACTCGTGGGTCGAGATTTCATAAATAAAATACAGCAAAGTCAAGTCCGAGTCAAAAGTCACGAAAATAGAATCTAAAATTCACTGTGTTCGCATTTCCTTTACTGCTGGTAAAATTGAACACTGTAAAGTATACTGTCAAAATTACAGCAGAAGTACATACAAGCAGTTGCCGTTATTTAAACCGTAATCAGCTCATCTTTGTTATTGTTTTGAAACGTACACACTTGGGTCGAATTGGGCTCAATACTGTGCAATAAAATGTCTCGTAGCATATAATAAAAAAGAAAATCTTCTCTATTTTAGTCAGTTTCTGGAATTATCTCACGAGTGTGGATCCGAAAGTTTTATTTTTCTTGAGCGCTTGAGCGAGTGAAAAATAGTATTTTCAGGTCCACACTATGAATTTTTTCAGTGGCTTCCAAAATGACGTTACGCTTTGGCGCATGACGCCGCCTTGAACATCGTCTTTAATGAACGATCAGCTGATGTTTGTTATTGTTTTGAAACGTGCGTTTTTGCAGTGAAATTGGGCTGAATACTGCGCAGTAAAATGTCACGTAGCATATAATAAGAAGAAAATCTACGCTATTTTACTGAATATCGGGAATTAGCTCATTCGTGTGCACCTGGAAGTATTACAGTACGTGGAGAGTGTACTATCACTAAATCACCCGCAGAGTGGAGATTCCACCCGGACAATACTTGCAAAGCATAACCAGCACCAGCAAAGTTTTAGCCAATGGACCTCCGGGTTAAACCCGGAGGTCCATTGGCTGAAACATTGCTTGTGATTTTTGACGATATGTACAAAATTTGAAAGTTATTGCTTGGGTGGTAACTCCACTCCGCGGGTGATTTAGTTACAATCCACTCTCCACGTACTGTATGTTTCGAAACATAAAACTTTCAGGTCCACACCCATGAGATAATTCGCTATATATTAAATTGATATACTATGACAAATAATTTGTCTTACAATACTTTTATCACAAAATCGTTCATACTGATTTCTCAACAAACATCAGTGTTATATTTTAAACAAACTTTAACGCGAAAAGTGCACGAACAATGACTCGTGAGTGGTGAGACATGCGCTGTTTTTAACACGACTTTAAGATAGTGTTTTGGTACGTACAAAACTAGGGTTTTAAAACTGTGTAGTTTTGGTACCAGAAAGGAACCCCTATAACACTTGGATTTCTTCATAAACCAAATACGGTTTCAATATTTAGTTTAAACAATATTTATTTCCGAGTTCAATACACTCAATAATAGAAAACAATTACACTTGATATATGTAGAACAAAAACGGAAAATGGAATCAGCAGCAAGCATATGCTTATGTGAGCTGTCTCCGTTGTATTTACACACATTATTTATATATCAGCAAGACGAGAAAATTGTTTTACATAAAGATTAGATGGGATACTCCTGAGTTCGGGAATGATTAGTAGTGAAAGAGATTTAAAAAAGAAAAAACAAAAGGGAGAACACAAAAATAGAACAAAAAAATCAAAACAGCCGAGAAAAATAGATATTTGTGTGAGTTTGTATTAAGACAGGACCTGTTGATTGCAGAACTGCGGGTGGTAGTTAAGAGTTGGATAAGCCACGAGAGGACTAACAGCACCTGTATGTTATTCACGCTATCATGTTTTTCTTCGTCAGAAAAGAGAATATAGCTACGAAGGGTGACAGTAAATCTCGAACGCATTGTGATGGAAAGGGTACAATATTTAATGTCCACACTGTCTTTTTCACAATATTTTCACCAAACTAACTATTGGCAGTTAAGCGCCTTTAACAACAGTTATATATGTCTTCGTAAGTAACGAACAAATTGCAAATGTCTTACTCAGATCATTTATATGTGCTACTTGTAGTATGTACTTGAAAAGATTTTAGGCAAACGTTCTTTTGAGTAGAAATAACATCCGTTAAAATCCACTCTCTCTTAAGACATTGACAAGAATAATTTCGACATGTCACCTAAAAGAATATTAATTGGAATTTAGACACTCGTTGAGATAGTTTAATCAGTGTTCACGAAATAACCATTATCTTTGTGTATTAATCAGTAAAGTTAATGTTTTTTTCTGCAGAAAAATATCTTTCGGTCTTGTGCCAAGAAATTGGTCGAAAGGCTATAAAAATAAATTTGAATGAAATATTTGACATTCATAGGGTTTTTAACCCATGAGATTCATATGTACAATTTCTCTTCGTAGTGCAGAACATCCATGACTAATTTCACCATGAAAATCGGTTTTCGATAAAAGTATCTACACTGAAATTATTCGACGCGTGAGAAAGGTACATTTAAGAAGCAAGTAATTGTTGAGAAACGCCCATGGCATCAGTAAAAATAAAACCAAGTTTCGTTTTTTACTTTTAATAAACAAAAACAACAGACAGCTCGCTGAGCTGTCTGTAGTTTTCGTGTATTAAGAGTAACAAAAAGAAACTTGTCTTTTTATGGCAAGCAACAACTTTACAAAGGATCATGAAGAATATCTTGTCAGTCTCGCATCCCAAAACAAGCATCCACCTTGGCTCTTTGTTCAGAGATTGTGTTTTTTCAGCATTTTGCAGGTTTTATTCTTTCCAGGAAAAAAATAGCAAATTTCACCTACCAAACTTTTTTATTAATGGAAAAGACACCGCCTGTATTTTATCTCACGGGGCGCACACTGTTGATGAACAGAAGGAAGTTACAGAACATCAAAAGCTCTTTCTCTTCCTAAGAACTGTACTTCTATCTTCTTACTCTATATCAGTTAGGAAAATCTAACCAATTTATATCTTTTTACAGTATTTTCTATTTTTCTTTATCAGCGAATTATTTGTGTCAGCAGTTATCTCATTGTACACGTTCTTGATAGAAGGAATTGGTCTCACCGTCTTCTCGTTTTCTACCTGTTAACATTGCTATGAGTGGAAACGACCGCAGATAAGCTAACAGCTTACTGTCGAATCCACACCCAATGATAATGTAAGCTATGTATTACCATGAAAATTCTTTTGAAATAAATACTGTTTAAACTAAAAGATGGTGAAAACTCCTTTTTTCTTATTTTAAAAGGGGGTTTCAACAGAGAATCAAAGTAACACATTCAAACTGTTTGGGGAAAATTGTAAAAAGCCAGCTTCTGTAAATTTAGACTACTATACAGGAACATACCCGGTGTTTGTAAAATGATGCACACAACGAGTATACAAATTCGCTAACATTTCGAAATTTCAATCTTTATAAGAAATTTTTCCATTCCTTTCGTGTTAATTTTTCTCATAGCTTTAGGAAATTAACGAGGAAGGAAGGGGGCTAACATCCCCGCAAATATTTTCAAAGACACAAATTGTCAGCCATGTTTGCTCGACTGACCATAAGCAAGGGACAAAGTGACCAACGGTCGAGGGATGAGCACCCCTTGTAATTTAATCATACGCGCAGAAAGTCTGTCTCCACTATACGACCAACGCTCGCTGCTGGCTATTGACGTATCTTGCAAGTTCGATAAATTTTAGCAAACACAATGGATGTGGCACGTTGACGCGTAAGTTTCGGCTTCATTGACAAAAAAGGTTATCTCCACCCGTTTCCTACAATTCTTTTACGCTGTGAGACTAATATAAAGTACTTTCGGTTGATATGCGTAATTCATTGCTTCAGAGTGTGTGTTGGTTTACGTTGCGATGCTACAGTTAAAACCGGAAGTCCTGTCACGGACTGTGCGCTTATCTAGGCTTAATTGCACGTAGGAATTGCGCGCAATTGCCATATCGAATGGCACCCAAAGCACGGCAGGTTCTCCTGGTTACTAAGAGCAAACACAGGCAAGGTTTCTGTCAATGGACCTCCGGGTTACCCGGAGGTCCATTGGCTGAAACATTGCTCGTGCACAGGCCTTATGTATAGAATTTGACAGCCTTACTATGGTCATAACGCGCAGTTCTACGTGCTGTTTGTGCGCATTTCATGAAGGACTTCTAGTTTTAACCGTACTGAATAGCGTTGTCAAACCTCTGTGGTCAATACCATAAAACTTTTTCAATTGTATTTTCTAGAATTTTATTTTCTACATATTAATAAAACTGTCTAAAAGGAATCATTAGCATTTTAAAAGATATGGTAATTTGCCAACTGGCAAATTGCCACATCTTTGAAAATGTTAATGGCGCCTTTCAACCCATTTGAAGTCATAACTGGATAATACAATTCTAGAAAATACAGTTATAAAAGTTCTCTTGTATTGGCCCCTGGGATCATCATACTAAGTGAAAAACCCACTTCTGTGAACAGCCGTGTTCTCGGAGCTATCTGTTGTTTTTGTTTATGAAAAGTAACAAATGGAAACTTCGTTTTATTTTTTTACTGATGTTATTGGTGTTTTCTCAAGACATACACGCTTATTAACTGGACCTCCCTCGTCCCTCTAATAATTTCAGGGGAGATAACGTTATTGAAAGTCGAGTTTGATGACGAGATAAATCAGGGATGAACAAAATGCCCTCAGAACAAAATCCACTCGCTTCTGTTATGATAACCCCACAAAAAATATAATAACCATAAAATGCTGCTCACGATTACCCACACGACGTGGGCAGGGGCTAAGGCAAACTAAGGCGTACTGCACGCCGATGGCACACTTGCCTTCAACCAATGCTAGCCCAGCATGTGCGGAGTTAGTACGTTGGGAAGTCTGACAGTTTCACGTCGCAAATCGGTAGTTCTATCCGGGTACACTGCCTTCCCCCACGCGTAGAACCGTCCTACACGAGCTGATCCGGGCAGACGAATGTGTCGTTAAACCCCAATAAGTAACAAAAATGCTGCTGTGTATGTAATGAGCTTGGAATTTATGTCTTTTGTGATTTTTCTGTTTTGTTATGGTTTTATTCTTGCTCTCAGACCAGATATAAATTCGCGTTTTAAATATTATTTTTATATATCCATAATTTTAATAACAATCTTTTAAGCCCATATAGAGTCTCTTGAGTGGGACAAGGAGCCATTTGCAATGCGTTAGAATTTCAAATTGTGGCTTGTTCCGCTCAATGGACGCTAATGAGACACATGTCATCAGATCATCATCATGCCGCCCATTAATGCTGGAACACGATTGAACACATGTTATCACAATGTCCTAAACGCATTTTGTCCACCACACCACATTTACTGAGGGAATTTTATCCTAGGGACATTATGATTTTGTCCTAAAAGCATTTTGTCTGGATAAGCCAACTTGTTCAGTAAACCATCTCAGGCTACAGATTTTCCAAGTATAATTAAACCATTTTTCTGTTCATACATTTGCAGGCAAAATTGAAAACAAAACAAAGTTCGTAAATGTGGAGTTCGATATAAACCCAGATGACATGAAGTTGGTTGAAATTTGTCTCAGAAAGAGTTCATTCAGGATAATTGGAATGCGATCATAATTTTTTTTACTTGAACGTTATAATGATCACCCATGGAAAAAATATTTAGTGTTGTGATACCGTTAGAGGTATTCGTTGGTTTGATTAAATTAACACGGCTAACTCTTTCTGATGTTGTGTTTCAGCCTTACAACTGAGCTTAATGAACACGGCTCAAAGAAAGAGGATGAAGATGAAGTGTTTGGGGCTTCCTTAACGCTCAAAACAGATTCAAGTGGCACATTTAAAATGTGCGACTTGCCCAATTGCGTTTTTCTTTGTTGTGTTTTCTTGTATTTACGATGAACGGTGTGAGACGCACTCAATGACGTGAGCGAGAATTTCTCTCGTCTGTGTTAATAAATTAAAACTTGGTTTTTAATCTAGCATAGTTCTCGCCTTATGACGTCGTAACATCAGAAAATGTAAACTACAATACAATTAAAAGGAAAAATTGTAGAGAACATCAATATAGAATAAATGAGTATTTTCTGTTTTGAAAATGCCCGTGTGCCGTTAATAAATATCACATTTTTGAATCAATTAACAGGGGCCAATACTATAGAACTTTTACAATTGTATTTTCTAGAATTATATTTTCTAGTTATAACTTTAAATGGGTTGAAATGAACCCTTAGCATTTTCAAAGATGTGGCAATTTGCCCGTTGGCAAATTGCCATATCTTTTGAAATGCTAATGATTTGTCTAGTCAGTTATATTGATAGATAGCAAATACAATTGTAGAAAATACAGTTGTAAAAGTTTTATAGTATCGGCTCTAGGTTGGTCCTGTTGCGAATGGATATCTTTACATCACTCGAGAGACCATTTGTGTTGTATCGCAAATGATTAGACCCATGCTGGTAACGAAGATGACCGATCGGGGATGGGAATATTAATCTGATTTATCTCGACTGTCATGACTCACGTCCCGACTTACTAATATTCTAAGTACGTCATCAAGGCATACCTTCCACGAATTGGTTAAATTTTAAGCTGCAGTGTGGAGAACATTACTGATTGAATTTTCTGTTTTTTGACATCAACAACATACAGAGGGTTAAGTCTAAATCTATTGGGGGGAATCGTCGGCAATTAAACTATTGGTACCCATCGAGAGAAGGGAAGCATGACTCGCTGTGTCAGGATGTCAGCATTGTCTGCTCATCATTGTGTTGACATTGGCAATGAATTATTAACATATCGCTCTGCTGGCTGGACACAATCGATTAAACACTTAGCCGATAATATGTGAACCTTCTATTATAAATAATTTCCACGTCCAAACATTGTTGACTGGCACGTCTTGTTTGTACTCTTTATCCGACTGGATGAGAGTAGCCCCGGTTACGTGATAACTACAATGAGATCAGTTTACATTCAGAGGAAAGAGGTCCGTAGCCAAAACTACTATTATGTGTGCTTTCTCTTAATCGATTCGACGTGGAGTTTTGTTCAGAAAAAACCCTCCCCACACACATCCCTTTGTTTCATCGAAAGACCGCCACTAACAACGAGTGTGCATTTTCTTCAGTGTGATAAGTCTTTCTTTGGAGGCATAAATGGGTATTGTCTTTATAGGTTATTACTACCATTTGGGTTTCCGAGATGGTATATTGAAGTCTTGACCTCGCCTCTGGGTCATATATCGACTCGTCCTAACGGACGCGTCGATATATGCCGAGAGACAAGGTCTCGACTTCAGAACACCATCTCTGATTCTCACTTAGTGGTAATAACCAATTTATCTCACATTATTCTTCCCTTTCCTGACTTCTTCGCACATACTTTTACGATCGTTCAATGCCTATGAGTTCATCTTCTCTGAATGAAAATTATAACGTTGTAGTATTGCTTTCTTGCGTTATGCATGGCATAATCCCCATTCATTATTCTACTTCTACTATAACCACTGAAGTTTATAGTAGTGTTTCAGTTACGTGTTCGTTGTTTTACATTTCAGGTTTGCAGCGTAGTAGGCCTACATACAAATATTATCATGGCAAAAATGATATAGTCCAATTTATTTTGTTGAGTTGGTTATTTATTTAGCATTTAATTATTGTTATCAAAACCTCCCCGCGGGAACCCCGGGAAGTGAAGCAGTGCCTATTCATTGCGATAAACAGGCTATGTTGTACTGGTAAAATAGGACCCAGTCACCAATGCTTGGGAGGTGCAAATCCTCTCTAAAATGGGCAACATGGCTTATTAATGCTCACCCCTGGGCTTGAGTTGATACTCGTGTTGTAGTCACGATTAGCCATTGTGCAAAAATATGTGACCTTAACCCTTCACCCAACGAATCGCTCGCATCCGCCCGCGTAATATGCAAATTCAGCAGTTGAAAAAATATTATTTTTCAAAAATTTTCAACAAAACCATATCATGTGACCCCTCGTTGGAACGAGCTCGTCGAGCTCGTTCCAACGAGGGGTCACATGATACGGTTTTGTTGAAGTTTTGTAAAACATTTGAAAAAATGATACTTAAAATAGTAAATTTTGATATCGTCTGCGTTGGGTAAAGGGTTCAACACCAATAAATAAATATTGTTATCAAAACAGTCACCAATGCTTGGGAGGCGCAAATCCTCTCTAAAATGGGCAACATGGCTTATTAATGCTCACCCCTGGTCTTGAGTTGATACTCATGTTGTAGTCATGATTAGCAATTGTGCAAAAATATGTGACCTTAAACACCAATAAATAAATACTGTTATCAAAACAGTGGCCTCGACATGTGTAATCAGCTTTCGATGAATGCAGGTGAAAAACGTTCTCTTTCTGAATCGACTGATCGCACGTGCGTTTGCTACCCTCAGTGCATATTTGTATTTTTATGGACGTTTTTACTTGTATTTGGGGAACTGCACTCTTATTGTATGATAAAATCAATACACATTTATTGTTCTAATACATACATTCAGCGTGACCTGACCTACCTCGAGTTTCTACTGACATATCCGTGTTCAGAGATGACCCTCCGATCAAACTCCCTCACCCCTCTCTTTCAGTTTTAATTCTTCCCAATGTAATAAAATTATTTCATTTTTTCTCGCTTTTAAACAAGAGTTTAATATAGAGTGGGTTTTAAAGGTTTGATAATACACTCGCCCTATTTACTTCGCCTTCGACCATTATCTGGCCGAATACCTTGGACCTCAATATTGTAATTTACGTAAAAAGTCATGGAACTCAACTATGGGAATTCTTACCAAATCCGACTGGTTTGGGTATTCTCTTATTTGTCCCCGTGAGACTGTCTTATATACAGAACGCGGAGAGTGGAGAGGAAAGAAATCACCCGGGGAGTGGAGTTATCACCCAAAGTAATAATGATAACTCTTTGGCCAGCCGCTGATTTGTCGCGGTCCTCATAAGAGAAGGCCATCATTCCCCCTGCACCCCACCCCCTCTTCCCCTCCTCTCCTCCCAGCATTCAGATATAAACTGCTTAATAATGTCCCTCACTTCCTCTTTTCAATTTCTTCAATAAGCATTCCTACCCTCTCCCTCGTGTCCCCCTTCAGCCATCTATCCTTTGTTTCTTCACCCCACTTCTGCATTATTCTTCCAGTAAATTTTATTCTATGAGGTATATACTGTGGGCATTCCAAGAGAAAATGTTCCAGGGTCTCCACTACTCCAGAGTGGCACATTTGGCATCCCTTTTCCCCATCTCTCCCAATTTTTCCCCGAAGTATAACCTTCAAATTCTGTACATGTGGACAAAGAACACAAGTAATGTTTCAACCAATGGACCTCCGGGTATAACCCGGAGGTCCATTGGCTGGAACTTTACTTGTGCTTGTTATGCTTTGCTTTCAATGAGACAGAGAGTTTCCACTGTCAATAAACCCTCTATCAATAAGATATAATGTCCTGATTATTTGATGGTTCAGCCTTCTTTGACAGTACATCATAAATTGAAGGGAATTGCTTTGATGGCTACCCACTATACCTAAGACTTGAATGATCAATAACAACCCTGCATTTTGCTCATACATGTATATGGCTGAAATTCATAATTACATAAAGCGATTCTGCGAAAGTCATTGGGAAATGGCGTTATGCCTCTGTATGATATCTACTCTTCATGGTGAGAAGAGTCCTTTTATTGTCAGATCTGGTTAGATTACATTCATGTCAGGTTACATAAATAGTAATTTGTTTAAATTGCCTTAACTTTTTTTTCAAAATCGTGAACCACTGATGGGTTGATGGGGAACGGTGAATGTCTGAACCACTTATCACCCCTCTGTTAACACAGAGGAGATGGAATGGTGACAAAAAGACCACACATGCTTCCCTGATCAAGTTGCATCACTTATTTGAAAGATAAGAGCTCATAGTATAAACATTTCAAGGCATGGAAGAAACGTGTTTTCAGAGCCGATGAACTACACACCCACTCCGCCTTGTGTTCGGAAAAAAATTGACCACCACCCCCCACCTGCTTTTTTTAAAAAAAAAACGCCATGCAATTAGTTTGTGAGAAGGCAAGGACAAATTTTCCGAAAGATTAATAAACCTTTTCAACAGATTTCACTTGGAAAAATATGTCTATTATTTCGGCACCAAATATGGATTTGTAATCGAAAAATTTGTAAAAACAATATCTTTTACCCAAATTATCGATCATTTTTCGTATTTTTTGCAGAATTACACTAAGAAAAGTCATAAAACTGTTTGATTAATTCTCGTTCTGTGTGCTTCAGACATTATTTTGCCAATTTCTCAATCACCCTGAGATCGTATCGCGACCTGCCCCTTTTGCGCTTTCATAAGAGGATGAATGTTTGCGAATAAAATATTGCGAAGTCAAGAAGGGATTATGAAAACCGAGTAAAAAGAACACACGTCATTCAATGTTCTCACATGTTTGTTTCGACAGGTGAGATTCTACTGGCAGAAAAAAACGATAAATGATTTCGACTGGATCATGACCTGGTCGCGATCGGGGGCCAATACTATAAAAAAAACTTTTACAATTGTATTTTCTAGAATTGTATTTTCTACCTATTAATGTAACTGACTAAAGTGAATCATTAGCATTTTCAAAGATATAGCAATTTGCGAACTGGCAAATTGCCAAATCTTTGAAAATGCTAGTGATTCATTTTAAACCACTTAAAGCCATAACAAGAAAATACAATTCTAGAAAATACAATTGTAAAAGTTTTGGAGTATTGGCCCCTGGTCGAAATTGTCTCCGCTTTTGCAATCACAGCACTGTACGTTAGTAAACTTGTTGCTTACTTCTATTGCTCTTAAAACTATAGCGAAACTTAACATGTATTTTACCACTTTTCATTACACGTGTGACCGCTGACGGAAATTTGCCAGATTTTTGAAATGCTAATGGTTCATTTTAACCCATTTAAAGTCATAACAAGAAAATACAATTTTAGAAAATACAATTGTAAAAGTTTTTGAGTATTGGCCCCTGGTCGAAATTGTCTCCGCTTTTGCAATCACAACACTGTACGTTAAAAACCTTGTTGCTCACTTCTATTGCTCTTAAAACTACAGCGACACTTAACATGCATTTTACCACCTGTCAGTACACGCGTGGCCATTGACGGGCCTCTCTTTCGAGAACCTCCACATACTAACTGTGGAGCGCGTTGGTTCAGTGGTAGACTGTTGGACTTCTATGCTAGGGACGACCCGCGTTGTGTCCTTGTCAAGGCACTTTATCCCGATTGCCAAAATGGGGGCACGATGACGCTGTGTACTAAGGCGTACTGCACATCGATTGTGCACATGACTTCAACCGCTGTAACTCTGCTAGAGCGGAGCTTGAACAGAGTTAGAATGTTGAGGAGCTGACATTTGTTCGTCGTTGCTCGGTGGTTCTCTCCGGATACTCCGGCTTCCTCCACCCGTAAAACTGTCACGGTCACGATTAGCCATTGTGCATAAGTATGTGACCTTAAACCCCAATAAATGAATAACATACTAACTGATGCTCAGATATCTTTTAAATTAGGTGGTGTTTCCATTAATTGCTAGACGCACGATTAAAACGTCTAGGCATCAACTCGTTAATGTTCCGAGTAATTTATCTGTTGGATACCGTAGGCATTTCATTCAACCTTCGATAATATTAAAGTCATCAGTCGATAGTTTATTTAATTTCCCTCTGTCTCTTGAGGTCATCCTGTCTCGTCGACAAAATTGATCTGTATACTTAATTCTTGAAATATTGCGGGATTTTACTCAAACGACCGAAGTACAGACGACTTTTTCGTCCAGCAATGAACCTAATTTAACTACTATGTTTTACTGTTGTCGTAATGTTGTTTCCGTACTTCACGACCCTCATGAGTGAACGCGTGCAAGACTTTACAGCCCATCGTGCGAGTAAATCAAATCAAAATAGTCATAAAACAGAAAGTAAAGTGTGTGATAAACCTCACCAATGATAGATACACGGTCAATTCCGACTGGATGCCAGCTATTATGAATATTAATGATAGCGTGGTCGCTGGATGGTTAGACCTTGAAGAAATTGTTAACAAGCTGGTTTTGATATCAATCTGTTCAGAAATATCCTATGAACAACACACGCAGAATCCGCTAATATCCGCTTTGGGAAACGTCAGAATTTAAGATGGCGCTGAAGATGGCATCCAAAATCCTCAAGTTTCATCATAAGCCAATGAATCACGAATGTCCAGTGGCGGTGACAGTTGTCCACTAATACACTAAAATTGTCCATATCGTACAAAAGGCCTACATTGTGTAATTTCAGACGCCACTTGTGTGGTTAATACTCCAGGGTCGACATTAACCCTTTACTCAACGTAACGGCCAAAACCGATCAGCGCTATTCACAAAAAAAACGTCAATTATTTTTCGTTATTTTTTTCATTTTTTGTCTCAAACACATAGGCTATATGTCGACCTCGTTCCAAAGAGGGGTCACAACCTATGTTTTGAAGACAAAAAATTAGTTATTCAAGAATTTTGTTAGCAAGTGTTGTCTTCTTTTCATGTTAGGTAAAGGGTTAACTGGGATAATTACATACTTGGAAATAGGATCTCCGGTATTGAGGATAGCAAGTGGCATAACAATCAATTTAATGGGTATACACATCAGCAATGATAACAAGAGCTATTGCTAAAGGCAGTTATACCTCCACTGCAGTGCTTATGAACCATACAGTACGTGGAGAGTGGATTGTAACTAAATCACCCGCGGAGTGGAGTTATCACCCAAGCTATAACTTTCAAATTTTGTACATATCGACAAAAAACACAAGCAATGTTTCAGCCAATGGACCTTCGGGTTTAACCCGGAGGTCCACTGGCTGAAACTTTGCTGGAGATGGGTATGCTTTGCAACAAATCTGCAATTATTTCTCGGGTGGAATCTCCACTCTGCGGGTGATTTAGTGATAATACACTCTCCACGTACTGTACATGAATTAAAAACAAATCAAGGACCGTAACTCTGTTGCAAAAATGCTGATAACCTTTTTATAGCATTTGCATGGGCAGCTTACAATAAGGATCCCTCATACCAACTTTCATTGAAATCCATTCCCTCACTGGTAAGATATCGCGACGGACGGACGGACGGACGGACGGACGGACGGACGGACGGACGGACGGACGGACGGACGGACGGACGGACACATGTAATCCAGTATACACCAACTCTCTTCGATAAGGGATGGTATAATAATATGAGCGTTATCTTGAGTCATTCGTTCACTATTTTTAAATAATTTGAACGTTGGCCAAAAAGTGGGGTGACTGAGCCCCCCCCCCTCCACCCTCACCCTCCCAGCTAAATCAACCCGGCGCTTTATACCTTTCCTATCCTCATATGAAGTATTAAATGCCACGAACTTCCGTAATAAGTTCAAGCAAAGTGTCAGCTGAAACTTGACTTGTGTATTTCATGGGCTTTGTCATGGAATGAGTCGTTGGATACCCAACTCAACGGGTTTTTTAATACTAGCCCACCCAGAGTTGTTCTCCATGAAGATCATGCAGGAGTTGGTGCATCGATGAGACTGTTATTATTATTTGGTGGTGTGGGGGTAGGATAGAGGAAATCTCATCCGAGGGAAAGATATCTGAATCAGACACGAGGCTTGCTTGTCAAATATTTTTCCCCGAGGATGAAATCCCCCAGGCCTACACCACTCGAGGAAAATGTTTCCCACCACACCCCACATGACGTCATTGCTATCATACTACTGCTCGTTCTATGAAAATGAACTGTTCTACCGACTGCTCGTAGAGAAAAATGAATTGCAAACTCAGAAAGAGCGTATACAAGTTCCGTAAAAATACCTTAGACATATACCCGAAAACCAGCGTTAGCACACTCCATCAATGGGTTAACATATTGAAGCAAGTTGAAACAGTTGACGTCCCGGTGACACCACCTTTGAAATTATAGATTTGCTGTCTCATGTGGTAAGAGAAAAAATCATCGAGTGGTGTTAGGGTAGGATGGGTAGCAGTATTAATGGAAACGAAGCTGAACACCGCGGTCTTTAACCCCTAGGACACTGGTAGTGCAACATAATTTTTTCCAATCACTCTGTTTTTCTCTTGTTTAACTATGAATTTAACCAATTATACCTTGTTTGACAGAGCTCACTGAGCTCTGTCAAACAAGGTATAATTGGTTAAATATCAAACTGCATTATGGGAAATATTTGCTTCTAAAAATGGCCATTTTGACATCAGAGTACAGAGGGTTAACAAAATGCCGGCGATGATGGTATATTCCAGCGATTATTAAATATTCAAATAAGGATGGTCACGTGGGATGGGTAAGACCCTTGTATCTCACTCTGGGCACGCGTTTCTCAATAGGTGGTTGGAGAAAGTACTCGGCAACTCGGTTCTCGTTTTGGCTAAACAGTGCAATCTTTGTTGCAAAAAATAAGTAAAATAAACACATCTTCCCGCATTTGTATGCACAGCATTACGTTCACTTGAGACAATATTGTGCGATGTTTATATTGAAGTAACGTTTTACAACAGTTCTCCCTTGTGAATGTAAAGTTTGTTTGATTTGATTGTTCTATCTGGTGGATTATTTATCTTATCTTCATCCATGCTGTGTTGGTCTCATCATTGGTGAGCGTTTATAGCAGACAGTTCTTGAGATATCGCTGTGCAGGGGCGCCAGTTAGTACTATTTATTTATTTATTAAGGTTTAACGGCACTTTAACAGCCAAGGTCATATAGTGTCGGTGACGGTTTTACTGGTGGAGGAAGCTGGAGTACCCGGAGAGAACCACCGAGCAACGACGAGCAGCTGCCACCTCCCCAACATCGTAACTCCGCACTGCAGCACAGGCAGGGTTAGACTGGTTGAAGACATGCACACCATCAATGTGCAGTATGCCTTAGTGCACGGCGTCATCGTGTGGACAATCGGCGTTAAGTGCCTTGCCCATGGACACAACGCGGGAGTCCGAGTCGATCGCTCAGACGGTCACCCATCCAAGGACTAACCGGGCTCGATGTTGCTTAACTTCGGTTATCTGACGAGAAACAGTTACCGCAAGGCCACTGCGCCCCAATTAGTACTATCATATAAAAGTGTGCTTAATTAAAATTGGTTATAATATTTTGATTGCTAACCTAGGGAATCCACTCCTCTTTTTTTGTAACCAGCATAGTTTGTCATTAACCTAGCCACGCCAACGTCTAGTTTAGGATGGTGAAACACCATGTTCTTTTATTGGAAACGTAGGTGGCAAAGTTGTTAATGAAAGGCTTTAACCTTTCAACGCGGTATGTATAAACTTTTGAGTAAAAATGAAAATGGCAGCGGGCAAGCAGACGACATAAAATGACAAACAATAAATCGATTGCGAGGATCAGTATTATTTTAATCCTACAGCTCACAGAGCTGTAAGATTAAATTATTTCCGTACCTCCCAATGAATGATGAATAATTTAATTTTTTGCCCCGGTTCTGCGTGTCATTGGTTAAAAGCATACCGCGTGACATTCGTCAAAATCGTGTAAACCAAATCACGTAACGATTTAGAATGTCGACATGTTCGCGTGCCTGAACAAATTTCGAAGACCCGGTTACCGGTAAGCCCCGCCCGCTCAACCTTATTGTCAACGTGTCAGCCGACTGATCGATCGATATTCCTATCGCCTTCAGTGAGCGAGAAAGTAATAATTTCTTGGGAACAAATAATTTAACAGAAACACCGAAGAGGGAGATAAATAAAGTGTCTTATATTCGAACATAATTTTGAGGGAAACTAAAAAATTGTTTTTAATGATATTGTTGCGTGACTTGCTAAAGAACCATCGTCTGCGATCGAAAATCAAAACGTAAACAAACAATACTATTAGTTTCACAAATTCAATATCTATATCGGTCGTGGCTGTGGAATGTTATGGAAATTTCAATATCGGTGATCCTGCAGAGTTTATCAATTTAAGAGGGGTGACAAATGATAACTTTCCATCTTTGTTTAACAAGCAAAACCAAATATTTTTGCGTATTTCTGCTGATCAGTTGAATGCCAATGATAAATGCCGACAAACCAAATCAACAAAAAATAACTTGATGACGTTGTGCTAAGCATTGATTGAAACGAACCAATGAAACGTCGAATTGATATATGATTGACGTGACCTTTTGTGACACACTTTCCCGTGTTTACCTTATCTGTTGTATTTTTGCAGAAATTACATGTTTTTCGTTCTAACACACATCGTTATGTTTCTGCTAACGCCAGATTAAATTATAAGAAATAACTGTTGTTTTCTTTCGGTTTATGTGATATAAACCGAACATTTTCAGCACAATCTTCATAACTCGCATAAACCGAAAGAAAACAACAGTTATTTCTTAAATGGATTCGCCCGTTTCGCTGTAGACAATATTGAATGCGACGATACCACCCAGGGAACCAGTGTTGAGAAGGTTAATAATTCGTCAATATAGTAATTAGCTTTGTCTTTAAGAAATGTATTAAGAGTTCAACGTGTGATGTCGTATGATAGCCTAATCCGAAGGGTACATAGAGAAATTCCATATGTTTTTCATTGTCATGTAGTGAGGCCAAGTGGGATACCCAATTCAGGCAATCCAGAGGTTGTACGTGGGCAAACATAATTATTCAAAACATGAAATCGCTGGGGGATCAACAAGTGAAATCATAACTACTGCTACAAAAAACCCCAAAAACTAAAAAACAAAAAAAAAAAAAAAAAAAAAAAAACCCAAAATACCCCCAAAACAAAACAAAACAAAACAATCCGTAAAAATGCTTTCCAGGGGCAAATCCGTAACATTTTTAAAAAACTCCTAACCTGGAAAGCAGACGACCCTTGCAAAAATAATTCTTGAATAACTAATTTTTTTCATTTTTTGTCTCAAAAACATAGGTTATGACCCCTCGTTGGAACGAGCTCGACGAACTCGTTCCAACGAGGGGTCATAACCTATGTTTTTGAGACAAAAAATGAAAAAAATAATGATAATTAATTGGTGATTTTTGAGAATAGCGCTGGTCGGTTTTGGTCGTTACGTTATGTAAAGGGTTAAAATATATGTAATCAAATGACTTAAAAGCGGGAGTAGAAAACCATATATTATATATTATTATTGAAACTGAAACTTGGATCAACCCCTCTACAACAGATAACCATATTTCCTTACCAGGCTTTCAGCTGTTCAGAAAGACAAGAGATTGCATGAAGGAGGTCTGCTTACATCAGTAGTCTCTGCCAATCCGTACTCCCTGGTTATTGATATTAAGACGTATTGTAGAAATGCATGATGCAGGTTAGAACTATATCGTTAGAAAGCGTGGTACATTGCTTCCTACTGTACGCGCTAAACCTCTAACGAACAAGGTTGTTTAGTGTTGGCGAAAAGTTTCGAAGGAGCTAGTGCCATCAATAATCCACTCCCCATCATGGATGGTACTTTAAATCTCCCAAGATAGAAGTGGACGGTAAAACCTGGTATCAGTTTTGCTATATCCACTTCAGATTCTAGGATAGTCTTGGTGATAATGGTCTACTACATCTTGTTGTGGTGCCGATCCGAGAGGTAAATACTTTGGACCAGATCGCTTTGAATCAACCATGCAAATATATTCGTTTTGAGACGATGCCAGGGGTCCTCGATCATGACATTGTTTTCGTTGAGATCCGTTGTTCGCCGTTTTACCACAAACCAGAAGGCTGATATACCTCTTAGGGACATGCAAAGTAGGACACCATGAAAGCTGAACCGTCGTTCTTCTCAAGAAGAACCAAGAAGTGGAACGCATTACTTTCGTTGACAGTGGTAGATGAGAGTCTTGTTGTCTTGAAAGCTCTCATTTCATCCACTGCCTAAGGCCAGCATGGCAGTTTTTTAATTAAACTGTTACACAAGAAAACAAAATGCTGCAACTCCTATTGGAACATCATTAGATTGTTGTTGTCAGTTGAAGAGCAGAAGCAGAAACGGAAAACCATTTGCCACGTGTTCATCACATGGCGTATGTTTGAGATGGCTGCCTCGTGTTCTGTAGATGTCGTGTTCTAACCACCAATCGCGACACAACTGGATTTGTAGAACGTGAGAGAAAACGTCGCCACTCAAACTGCCCAACGCCCACAGGATGGCATCATGTCAATCAACGTAGTAACTTCTCCCAAGCCATGATGTTTGATGACGTGAAGCTGTTACGTTGTAGCGTAACAGCTTTCACGTCATCAAACGCCATGGCGTTTACCTTACCTGATAACTTATAACACTTTGTTATATTTCTACAGCTTTTTCCTTTGTAAATACAAACCATATCCTACTCGCACGACCTCGAAAGTGTTATTCAACTCCCACGGCGATATACTACTCCCAGTCATGACGGACAACTTTTACCATTGCAGTTGTCCGCCTCGAAATCCAGCGTAATACCCAATCCAATTCGACAAATATTCTTCTTCATATTCCAACTGACAGCGAACAATAACTATGTACACATCCAAACAAAGTTATAAGAAGTTGAACATAACTACTCATTCATGGTGATTGATAGAATTATTTCTTTAAAATGTGTTGATTTCCTTCATAAGTTCATATCTCCCGTCACTTGAATTGCCATTTGAAAACGAGGTCATTGCATTCCTTTCTGATGATGTCATATTATCAGTTCATTCATTCATGTTTTTGTGTTCATGCGCAGATTTTTCTAACCGTCAAAACAAATTGAGCGACCTTGGGAGACTGCTCTTGGATGACGCAAGAGGGGTATTTGTGTTGCAGATATTATCACGGAAATATAATAAACACAATAGTTCACTGCTTGGAGTTACGTACGATGTTTATTCTCTCGTGGGATGCGGGGATTATTTTCGCGAGGCTTGCGCCTCGTGAAAATAACCTTCCGCATCCCACTCAAGAATAAACATCGTACGTCACTCCAAGCAGTGAACTATTTTCTATATATCAAGTTTCTAAGCTCGGGACTTGTTTTATGTCAGCAATAACTAAAATATGTCGTAAATATCCAATTTGCATTGCCACGGAAAATCTGCACAGAGTCAAAGTATTCATTCCCCGCATACATCAAAGTGTATTCTTTGAAAACTGATCGGCGGTTGCGAGGCGAAGGTACTTAAAAACCTTCGAATTTTTTGTTGTTGATCCCTCGACTCCCAAGGTGACGGTGATGGAGACAATTTTCAGGACATGAACAATGAGCGTTCCAGAAAACCAGCTGTACTGAGATCAGTAGTTCCGGCAACTTCTATAGTGCGAAAATCATCGGCATTTTGGTATTTGCAGTCGCGTTATATAGTACAGTACAGACGCCGTGGACTGGTCGTAATCCATACGTGGGCAGTGATGTCCACGCATGCGTTTACCAGGTAATAAAAATCGTCAGCAGCAAAATTTCAATTAATGAAGCACCGGGTTGTCCCCGGGGCTTTATTAATTAAATTTCTGATGCCTATTCCTATGATTAGTGTTTGTAATCTAATATCACTGCGTCGGTGGCAACCTACGAACAATTTTGCTACAGTAAATAGGATCCAGATACATTTACATCACACTTGTTCTTTGAAGGGGGATTGTAAATCTTGTCGAACTGACTGAAGTTTCCAATCGATAGAATTATATCATTACTGATGTTATCGGATCAGTGAATTGAATCGGTGCCATCTATACTCGAGCCCGCATGGTTTCGTAAGGAGAAGACCAGAGTTAGTTGCGGACTGTAATAGCTCCATTTTTGGGTGTCTTACGACACTGATCGTAATCAGTGGCTATACCGTATTACGTCACATGGTTCATTCCATGTCGAGTTTGAGACTTTCTAATTTCAGAAGCCTTATAAACATAATCCGTTAGAAGACACGTTCTTTCATAGTCGAAACGACTCATCAGTAAAGTTATCGACCCTTCGTCTAACTGGTCCGTACGTGGCAGAAAATTATTTAATCTCGGCATCAAATCATTACGTTCGACACTATACAATGTGCATTTAGTTAGGAAGTGGACGTCAGTTTCCACCTCTGTTGGACAATTTACGAAGAACCGTAGACTTGAAAAGTGACCAGTTCACGGCGACTGTACTGTACCAATACATGTACTACATGAGTAATGGTCAGAGACGGCGGAACCAGGGGGAGACAGGAGACACGTGCCCCTCCACGTTTTCCCACATACATGCTGCGTGTTTACAGAATCGGAGTTGAAATGGGCGCATGCAAACGTGCCAATATACAGGTATTCTTGTAATATATTATTTGCAAAACCAAACAACATTTGGCCAAGGAATCCTACGTTCGGTCGCTTCGGTCCTTTTCTTCTACTTCGACCATCTTCCAACCCGAAGGCTAGCCTTTGGGTTGGAAGATGATTAAAGTAGAAGAGATGGACAGGGCAGTGACCACACCGCGGCATGCTCATCTAATCGAGACACTATAGTGTTCACGGTACATTACCAGTATACGATTGTAACCTTTTCTCCAACTGAGTTGAACCATGGTAGCTTTGAAAATTTGTGCCCCTCCTCTTTTATAGAACTTCCGCCGTCTCTGGTAATGGTGGTTACTGCGGTGTTTCGATCGACCGATTTTTGAGTTAGACAAAGAAATGGAAACGTGTTCTCTCGAATTCGTAAAAATTATTAAAATTAAGATAATACAATCCCAAATCATTTCAAAGTACGCGCTTACAGTATTCCCATGGCAGATTCACTGGGGGCGCGATTATGACATTGGACTTCAAGCCGAATGGGCCACAGTTCGAGCTCCACCAGGGGTAACTGCGTTGTGAACTTGGGCAATGCATTTAATCCCGATTACCCACTGGGGCACGGTGGCGCTGTGTACTAAGGCGTACTGCTCGTCGACGGCGCACTTGTCTTCAACCAATATTAACCCTGCTTATGGCGAAGGTAGTACGTTGGGGTATTCCGGCTTCCTCCACAAGTAAAACCGTCCAACACGAGGTAAACCTGGCTGCAGAAGTGAATTGTCGTTAAATGACCCTGGCTGCCGAAAGTGTTGTTAAACCCCAATAAATAAATAAATAAATAAATAAATAAATAAATAAATAAATAAATAAATAAATAAGTAAAATAAATAAATAAATAAATAAATAAATCACATGAAACGTCGTTAAGTTCGACGTAGCAACCCAGGTCTTATTTCCTGATTATCAACTGGTGTCTAATCGGCGCGTGGTCCCATTGCAGCAGCATTGTATTCTTGTGCGTAGTTCACATGACGTCACTTACGACAACAGGTGCAAGTAAAGCGCATTCATGACGTCATGATGTGAAGCGTCTGAGCCAACGAACTGATTGTCGGTTGTTTTGGGAGAATTTAGCGACAATGAATTAAATAAAAAGTGTAAAAAAACATTCCAAAATTCATGTGATATACAGAATCTTTAACTCGTGATGTTTGGATATAAGATTTTTTGAAACTCGTCTGACGAATTCGATTCACAACTTGCCTAAAGGCTCGTTGTGAATCAAATTCATCAAACTCGTTTCTAAAAATCTTATATCCAAACATCACTCGTTTGAGATCCTCTATAATGACCATCTCTATTTCTGCTGCTGCGTTTTTGTTGCCGCTGTTCCTGCTACAATCTACCATAACGCTCCAACATTGTGAGATTTTCGAAGTAGTAATAAACAAAAACTGTTTCACGAACAAAGTGCAATGTGACAGGTACACACAAGATAAATTGGATATCATCACGACAGTCACCGGAACAAAACCATTTATTTCAATCAGTTGAGACATAATCAACCATTTATAGATCCTATTTCAACTAAGATAATAATACCATATAATTATACTAATTACCCTTTTGAAATTAGAATGCAACTTGGACATCGATAAATATCGCGCTAATTGAGTACTTATCATTTTGTTATTTGCATGCACGAGAAAAGTGATTGATGCAGAGGTGGGTGAGAAAATCGAAGAGGAAGGAGAAAGGAATTCTTTATATACTTAACCCTTTACCTAACATGAAAAGCAGACGACACTTGCAAAAAAAATTCTTGAATAACTAATTTTTTTCATTTTTTGTCTCAAAAACATAGGTTATGACCCCTCGTTGGAACGAGCTCGACGAGCTCGTTCCAACGAGGGGTCATAACCTATGTTTTTGAGACAAAAAATGAAAATATTTAAAAAATTAATTGGCGATTTTTGAGAATAGCGCTGGCCGGTTTTGACCGTTACGTTGGGTAAAGGGTTAATCAAGTTACTTGAATAAGATTGAATGGCGTGTGATCGAACGATTGTAGGACAAAATCACCACAGGAGAAAATGTCGGACAAAATGCCCTTTGGATCAAATGCCTCCAGGACAAAATGCCTTTAAGATAAAATTCTCTCAGTGAAAAGGCATGGTTGGACAAAAATACCCTCAGAACCAATTCCACTCACTTCTGTTACAGACTTAGAAAGAAATAAAATAACTACAAAATGCTGGTGTGTAACTGATGAGTTTGGGGTTTCCCCACTCAAAGTACCATGGGACACCATGGTAGAGTCCCACAACAGCATGGCAAATCATGGTTTACTGAGATGTTTTGGACAATACCGTGGTTTGCCTAGGTGAATCCTTGTACGTTTGCATTTGTGTTATGGTACAAGTGTTTTTGTGTGATCTGTTGCTGTGTTATTCTTGCTGTCAAACTAGATATAATTTAATGTTTTCATTATTATTGTTATTTATTTATGATGTTAATAATCATTTTTTCAACCAAATGATAAATCGTCTCTTAAGTGGTACAAGGTGCCATCTGCATTGCTAATCACTGCAAATGGGGGCTTGCTCCACACAAGACACGATATATGAGACAAATCGTCCCCTGAGTTCCAATGTGTTTTATGTGCCTACTGGCACATAGAACACATTGGAACTCATGGGACGAAATGCTATCAGAGCATTATTCAGTCATTTAATGCTAAAATACGATTGCTGGCATCTTATCAAAGGACATTATGTCCTAATGGTATTTCGTCCATCGCTGCAAATTCCCCGAGGGTGTTTGATTCTAATAGCATTTTGTCCAAGAGAATTATGTTCGAGGGCATTTTGTTCTTAGGGCATATTGTCCAGCTACATATAGAACGATCATGTGTATCTGAGTTGTTTCACTTTTTTCAATAGTTTTTTTTCTCACGACAGTGTTGGTTCTTGTTTCTTTAGATGGTCGCAACTGACAAGGACCATAGCGTTGTGTCACGGCTCACCATCAGAGGAAGTGACATAGGGAATGAAAACCCAGCATTCTTTTGTGAGTTTTCTCTCGCGTGATGAATAAAAAAGACTTTATACCATGATTACCTATTCTACTATATATGAAAAGCCTATGACATAAATTTTAGCTTTACACACCAACCGTGGTGAACACGCCAGCAATGGGATTTCAACAGTAAAAATTTACACCTACAGTAGAACTACATCCCCTTGACCTTTGGTGACGTCGAACTGAATGCAAACTTGTCTAAATTTATCGCACGTCGCCCCGCGAAGAGTAAAATGGAAGTGGCAATTACTTATTACGTTTTTAAATGGGTTTATATCATAAGATGCCAAAAAATTAACAAACATGCGGTGTCTCATGTTAATAAAGCATATGTAACTCGAAATAGTATGTTATTATGTTATTAAAACGAAAAAGGCTCGGTTTCGTTTTTTCATTTCGTTTCGGCGAGAAAATTGACAGTGGAAGTACCGCCCACCGATGCTCGTGTAATATTATTTATTTATTTATTTATTGGTGTTTAAGGTCACATATTTATGCACAATGGCTAATCATGACCGTATGCTCGTGTAAACAAAAACAGATTCGCTCGTATGTACATCTGGTGCTCAGTAAAATCGAGAAAAAATAATAGCGACTCTTAATATTCTGACGATCATGGTATAAATAAAATATACCCAAAGTAGCTTGGTGTACCAAATGTTCACCACTCGTGGTGAACATTTGGTACACCAAGCTTCTATGGGTATATTCTATACTTAACCCGAACTTAAGGTGTTACATAAATAACGACCAAAAATTCCAAGTCTGAAATTCCATAAAATTCAAATACACATACACACTCATAATACACCAAATTAAGGAACTAGTGTATAGAGCAAGATGCTCTGGACTGTCATTTCTGATGGTAGGCATGAATGGTTCCTGAATGTCTAACACTGCATACGTATCAGAACTGATTATAAAGTAATATTTCACGAGAACAATTCAGGTGCTACAGATATCCAAGAATAAAGCTTGGAATTCAAAGTACTTCAAGATGCACTGGGTTGGGTGGGGGTGGGGGTGGGGGTGGGGGTGGGTGTTGGGTCATTGGGTGGAGTGGGACTACGTTGAAGGGTATTCTTTTGTCACGTGATATTCCCCAGTTTTTATAGGAAAACGATTTCGAATCTAGGAAATTCAAACGTGTATTATGATACCCTTAACTGGTAAAGTGCTGAGTTTTTTTCTGACAACAAATCAAAGCTCATCATATACTGTTCTATTACTTTTAATTGGATAGTGCCTTATAGGCACTATCCAATTAAATGTCAGAGAGCAAGGTATTGTATAAAAAATCTGATTCATATCGGAGACAATAAAGCCTTCCTCAGGCAGAATGTAGCTACAGACAGTTATTGCCTGCCACTTTTAGTAAATCCCAAATATGGGCTTCCGGCTCTCTACCAGTTAAGTAATACTGTACAGCCGCCGTGGACTGGTCGTAATTTATGTGTGGTCAGTGACGTAATAAAAAAGTCATAAAAATCATCAGCAGCAACATGTTAATTAATGAAGCACCGGGTTGTATCCGGTGCTTCATGAATTAATTTTTTGATGATTATTCCTATAATTAGTGTTTGGAATCAAATATTATTGCGTCCATGGAAATATTGTCCACCTGTGAAAAGTGACAAGGTGACCGTACTGTATGCCAAATGGTCAGTGTTTTTTATGATGGCACTCTGTAGTTTGGGGCGATAGGCCTCATAATATCATTTTAGAAGGCAAAATGGTCAGTGTTTTTTATGATGGCACTCTGTAGTTTGGGGCGATAGGCCTTATAATATCATTTTAGAAGGCAAAATGGTCAGTTTTTTTATGATGGCACTCTGTAGTTTGGGGCGATAGGCCTCATAATATCATTTTAGAAGGCAAAATGGTCAGTTTTTTTATGATGGCACTCTGTAGTTTGGGGCGATAGGCCTCATAATATCATTTTAGAAGGCAATGCATATCGGTGCTTTTGCAGCCTTTGCTCACCTTGACCCAAACATAAACAACAAGCATGTTGTTCTTCCCAAAAGAATGCCGACAGTGTTGGCATTTTCTTCCACGCATCCCTATTATTGCATCTTGAAGTGTTGTTCTTGAGGGTCGCCACATTTGATTCAAAATCCAAAATATATCATAAACTAAATTGTGGGTAAAAAAGTTCCTGGATCGATACATCCTGGACTGAAACGTCCAAAGAGAAACAGTTTTTAACATCCGAAGGGAAACGACCGTGGGTCGAAACTCCCGTCCAAAGAAAAGCCCACCCACAATATGCTATCACATGATAGCCATTACTCTATAGAGTTCCTTTGTAAGTATTCTTCTGGCCTTGAAAAGTGAATATAAAGTGGACAAGTAGAAGACATGGGCGGATCAAGTGGAAGGCACACCCATCGCGTCCCCTCCTGTTATTTTGTAACCTATCTTTTTCAACAAGAACCAGTACCAGGGAACACTGAATTACCCGCGATAAAACAGTGATGCCCATGTGTTATCGCGGACAATACCGCAACACATGTATAAAGCTATAGGTCTTGTGTGGGCCTTCAGTGGGCCGTTATAAATTCGCTCCTATTTTCAAAATCTGAAAGAGTCTGTGTATAATTGCTAGAATATTTTCGCCGGAAAACATTTTATTCATGTGCAAAGAAGCAAGCGGGAGGTACATGCCTTTACGTTTTTCAAAACCTTTCCCGGAGAGAGGCCCTGCATCCCACTAACAATAGTGGGTCTATCTTTCACGTGATCTCACCCACCTCGCCTTTACGTTCGTCGGGTGATGCTTCATGACCCATGAATCAAATGTGGTGCAGCTCAAACCCAGAATCCCGAATCCTCCAGTGCAAGTAAAAAAAAACATGTTATAAACTGACACACCACACCCTCAGAAAAATAAATTGCGTACCGTGGCTTGTTTAACATCGCAAATAGCCACCTTTCAGGTTCACTCCTTTCAAACGGATGATAGCAGACATCTTTAAAATGGGCACTTTTCAAAATGGGTCAGGTTACTCAAATTGAGGAATACCTTCAGGTTTATTGGTAACTGTTTCACAGCCTATTCCCCCAAGACCAACTATCTTTTGTGTCGTCAAGAAAAAGCGCGGTTCCAGGACGAAGTGTATTAACCCTTTATCTAACGAATCGCCCGCATCCGCCCGCGTAATATGCAAATTCAGCAGTTGAAAAGATATTATTTTTCAAAAAAATTCAACAAAACCATATCATGTGACCCCTCGTTGGAACGAGCTCGTCGAGCTCGTTTCAACGAGTGGTCACATGATCTGGTTTTCTTGAAATATTTTGAAAAGTTTAAAAAAATGGTATTATAAATAATAAATTTTGATATCGTCTGCGTTGGGTAAAGGGTCACTTGAACACACGGTCCATTGTCCTATCGGATATTGCTTGTAAACCCGAAAAAGACAAAGTAGGAAGTGTAAAAGTCAAGGAACCAATTGGCTTGTTAACTTAGATAATCACTCCGTTTACAGAATCGCACGGAGGCGCGGTGGCTCAGTTGGTAGAGGTGCAGGCCGCAAGCCGAGAGGTCCTCGGTTCGAATCCCACCTGTGGCAACAGCGTTGTGTCCTTGGACAAGACACTTCACCCCCCCCCCCCCATTGCCCACGTGGGGGCACGGTGACGTTGTTTACTAAGGCGTACTGCACATCGATGGTGCACCTGTCTTCAACCAATGCTAACCCTACTTGTGTGGAGTTGGTATGTTGGGGAGCTGACAGTTGCTCGCCGTTGCTCGGTGGCTCTCTCCGGGTACTCCGGTTTCCTCCACCCGTAAAACTGTCACGGTCATGGTTAGCCATTGTGCAGAAATATGTGACCTTAAACACCAATAAATAAATAAATAAATAATACAGAATCGCACGAAAGGTATGACGTTATATCAAATCTACCGAAGAAACAAACCTTTCGTTTCCCCATTCCGCTGGTTGAAAAGGAATACGAAAAAATACATTTGTTAGATAACATCCGTTCGGAAAATTCCATGGCTGACAATTTTCGTCATCAGAAGAGATTTACGGCAAAGTTAGATCCTTTTAATTTCCTAGAGCTGTCAGAAAATTTAACACTACGGTATGGGAACTTAAAAAAAATCGAAATTTCGAAATGTTAGCTAATTTGTATCATCAATGTGCGCATCATTTCGCAAACTTCTGGCATTTTCTTAGGGTAGTATAAAAATACAGAAGCTGTCCTTTTACAATGTTTTGCCATTCCGTCTGAACGTTTGTATTAGTCTCCGTCAAAACCCATTTAACTCTTTTGGCGCGGAATAATCTGAGAAACAGAATTCTTAGCGTTTAATTTTCATCAGGAATTTTACAAAAAGTATATGTTGTTAGACTAAAGCCTTATTATTTTAAAAGATGTTCTAATTATCTCATTGACAGTTTTTCAAATGATTTCCTGTATATATTTAAATGGCACCTTTATACTTTCAAGGGACGATATCGTTGTTCATGGATAGGACATAAATGGTGCATGAAACATAGGAATACGTATGTTTGTTCAACCCTTTACCCAACGAATCGGCCGCACCCCCCCCCCTCCAGCGTAATATGCAACTTCAGCAGTTGAAAATATATTATTTAAAAAAAAATTTCAACAAAACCATATCATGTGACCCCTCGTTGGAACGAGCTCATCGAGCTCGTTCCAATGAGGGGTCACATTATATGGTTTTGTTGAAATTTTTTGAAAAAATTGAAAAAATGGTATATAGAATAATAAATTTTGATATCGTCTGCGTTGGGTAAAGGGTTAAAAACACTTGGAAATGGACACACACAGTTGGCTAAAATGACTACTGCAGTACCTTTCCGCTGTCTGCCGTCTGTCAAATTTAGTCGCCTGTCGCGCCAAAAGAATTAAAAATAAGAAAACGGCGTTTTCACCATCATTTGATGTTCTGTAAACTTTTAGCTGTTCAGTATATCAAGAGTGTGCGCATCATAACATTTTATACAAACAATATCATTTCCATCAATATAAAAATCTAGGAGGATCTCGTTAGATCACCGAAGTTAAGCAACGTCGTGCTAGGTTAATCATCGGATGGGTGACCATTCGGCGATTGATTCGGGTGCTTCCCGTAGTTGTGGCTGCTGTGCGATCAGCGAAGTTTGAATGTGTGATTCTGCGACGTTGTATCACATGCCAGCTGTGAACGTTGGGAATGTTAACCGGTACTACGCAATCCCCACCGTACCTAGGTTTAAAATAGGGACCTGTTGAGGTGCTTGTATTGTGTGCCCGTCTGTGGAGCATCGGCAGTATGCTTCGTTGAGTTGAGCTGAGAATGTTATAGAATGAACAAGGGGTGTGAACACCTGTGATACGGGGTAATAATGTAAGTCAGAGAGCACTGCGGTGAATTCTAGACGTTAACACCGCATTATTATTATTATTATTATTATTATTATTATTATTACTATTATTATTATTATTATTATTATTATTATTATTATTATTATTATTATTATTATCATTATTATTATTATTATTTTTATTATTATTATTATTATTATTATTATTATTATTATTCTCAATGACAGATTATCTGTGAACTAGTTTCTTCTAACTGTGTTTCCATAAAAAAGCCAAGATTCCTTTAGTTACTTTTAATAAACTAAAACAACAGGCAGCCCCGAGAGCTGTCTGTTGTTTTAGTTTATTAAAAGTAACAAAGGAAAAATTGGATTACAGTTATTTGCTTCTTAACTGGACCTTCCTCGATCATCTAATAATTTCAAGGGAGATAATTTTATCGAAAGTCGATTTTCACGACAAGACAAGTCATGGATGTCTAACATACAGCTCATGACCCCTCATTAAAAATAGTTTATGTCCTAGTAGGAACGAGCTCTACGAGCTGGTTCCAATGTGGGTCAGAAGCTCTGTTTCGACAGCAAAATGTAAAAAAAATATTAAAATGAGAATTGTGATGTTTTTGGATAGCAAGATTTGGGTTGGGCAGTTGCGCGCAGCATGTGGTAAAATAGGCCGCCTCTGACCACACTGACCCTATAAATGTGATTTACTTCTTATTTTCACATGTTAACCCTTTACCCAACGTAACGGCCAAAACCGGCCAGCGCTATTCTCAAAAATTGCCAATTAATTTTCATGATTTTTTTCATTTTTTGTCTCCAAAACATAGGTTATGACCCCTCATTGGAACGAGCTCGTCGAGCTCGTTCCAATGAGGGGTCATAACCTATGTTTTGGAGACAAAAAATGAAAAAAAATAGTTATTCAATAATTTTTTTTGCAGGTGTCGTCTGCTTTTCATGTTAGGTAAAGGGTTAACAAAGCAATGACTCATTATGTATCGCATTGACATTTTGACTGAATTCTTGAGATTTCGGTCCTGACCCGCATCAACTGCAAGGCACTAAAAACTCGGTTGCTCATATGGGAGCTCGAAAAACATGGTGCATTACACCAATGCAAGTTGGACGCAAGCCCCGATTAACCCTTTACCTAACATGAAAAGCAGACGACACATGCAACCAGAATTTTTGAATAACTAACTTTTTTTCAATTTTTGTCTCAAAAACACAGGTTATGATCCCTCATTGGAACGAGCCAATGAGGGGTCATAAGCTATGTTTTTGAAACAAAAAAATAAAAAAATAATGAAAATTAATTGGCGGTTTTTGAGAATAGTGCTGGCCGCCGGTTTTGGCCGTCACGTTGGGTAAAAGGTTAATAAATATGTAAAGAATGATCAACTTTGAACGACCTATAAACATTAAAAATGGGGTTAAAAAGAAAAACTGAAAAACTGCTATCTCCCATTTTGGTGCTGTACAGCAAACTTGAATTCCATGAGAATCCAACGTCACATATGTTTTACGACGTTGATGTAAATAACGTAACCCTAAATTCGGCCATAATTGTTGGTAATTCCCCAAGTCGGTCTTGAGTTTTTAGATATGTTTTTTGTTGGAGAGGATATTTCCCAAATTAACACGGGCATTCATATTGAAATAGTAAGTGAAACGTCAAGACTGACGTTGCTTTGGATAAAGGTTGAACTTTTGAAAATCTAAAACGGCATGAACAAGATTTCCAAGCGTGAACAAGCTCGTGCCAAAGAGGGGTCATGACCTATGTTTTTGAGACAAAAAATGCCCAAGGACACAAGGCGGGGGTCCGAATCGATCGTTCAGACGGTCACCCATCTGTTTGAAAGAGGTTAAAACTCTGAATACTTTGCCGGGAGTAGGGTTATCGAACCTAAATATCATATTGGTCAACATTCACTGACCAGGAGAAATTAATCTCTCCGTATCCTGTCAGCTTGTAATCGGATTTCTAACGCCTGAAAGTGTGTATAGACTCACCCGAGAAGTATTATGGTGTTAATTGAGCGATAACCGTATTACTCAGTTCCACTGAGGACGGACCCGTAAATGTATGTGACAAAATCTGGCAACAATACCAGATCAAGCTGTGAATAGGATCGCACCCGCATGATATCAAAAGGTAACAAATCTCATTATTTTTGCATAAATATTAGTTATTGGATTGCATGGCAGAGAGAATCGATTAGGGTGCACAAACATTTAGTATTGTGTTCTTTTATCCAAGTCGTTAGAAGCAGAAATTGTATTCGCGAACTAATATTGATTCTAGGGCAACGCAAGCCAACTGTTCAATAAAACCCAATCAAGTTCATCCGTGCGGTGTAAATATGAAGGAATGGAACACGTTTCTTAATCTATACTCCAATGGTACAGGGGAAATTTAATTTCATAACCATGAATATATTATTGTAATGCTACAGGACGAACAGTAACATTTTCTTAACAATCGTAAAACACGGTTAATCACATAATCACCACCAAACAGCTCATGGCGGAAAATATCGCTCACGGCACGTCTAATACGAGAATGACGTCACAAGTCAACGCCGATGTCGTAAGGTTGTGAATGAGATGGTTTCAGACGTAAAATTGAATTAATCTTCTCTAATATTCTATTAACTGTTTACCAGATTCGGACTACCGCGTTGTGTCCCTGGGCAAGGAACTTAACCCCGATTGTCCACATGAGGACACGATGACGCCGTGTACTAAGGCGTACTGCACGTCGATGGTGCGCATGTCTTCAACCAATCTTAGCCTGGCTGTGCTGCAGTGCGGAGTTACGATGTTGGGGAGCTGGCAGCTGCTCGTCGTTGCTCGGTGGTTCTCTCTGGGTTCTCCGGCTTCCTCCAACCGTAAAACTGTCACGGTCATAATTAGCCATTGTGCACTAGTATGCAACCTTAAACACCAATAAATAAATATATAAATAATATAACTGCTTACCAACTACAAATAGCAGATGACAAATACCCCCCTCCCAAAAAATAAAAATCCCGAATAACTAAACATTTTCATTTTTTTCCTCGGAAGCATAGCTTATGACCATTCAATGGGGGCCATGAACACTATGCTTTCGAGGCAAAAATTTAAAAAATTGTTTCGCGATTTTTATCAATATCACTGGCCAGTTTAGTTGTTATGTTAGGTAAATACCTAGAACGAAACATTGCACATGAGTTAATCGATAAGGCACGCGTGCCATCGCGGAAGGATAAAACGAGAGGCCGTAGAACCAAATTTTCGAGGGGAACCCGTGGTACTATTTCGCCCCCCCCCCCCCCCCCCGCGCCTGAGTTCCAAAGTGTTCTGTGTTCTTTGTGCCTACTGGCACAGAGAACACATTGGAACGCAGAGGATGATTTTTAGCTATCACTAGCGATTCAAATTGTAACTGCGTTGATTTGTAGAAAATTCCAGTAAAATTTCGCTTCTCTTTAAAAATAGTCCGTCAACGATTTCCGTTCCGCACATATGTGCGGAACAAAGTTTCATTTTCCGCATGGTTTTGTGTTGCTGTAGATGGGAATTACATAGAACAGGCATGTGATAAATAGAGGATATGGAATGAGTGTTTTTCTCATATAATATTTATGAAACGAGTCTAAAAACACCCATTTCATATTCTATTTATCATATGACACACACACGCACAAATTTGCCACTTAGTGTGACTTTTTAACCCATCACCTAACTTGAGTTGCAGACGGCACTTGGAAAAAACATCTTTGTATAACTAAAAAATTTCATTTTTTGCTTCCAAAACATAGGTTATGACCCCTCATTGGAACGAACTCTTCGAGCTCGTTCCAATGAGGGGTCATAACCTATGTTTTGGAAGCAAAAAGTGAAAATATAAAAAAAAAAATGAATAGCGTTTTTCTTGTAGGTAAAAGATTAATACAATATAACCCCCCCCCCCCTAAATAGGACAGGTAACGCAAATTCTCCCTACTGAAGTTATGCAAATGTGACCTAGTTGTATTTTGTTTAGCCAATCAAATTGTCCCGTTTTGAAATTGACCAATAAAAGCTCCCAACTCTAATTATGCAAATTATGAAGATGTGGCCCAGTCGTATTTTTTTCATCCAGTCAAATTGTCTAGTTTTGAAATTGACCAATGAAATTGACGGAAGGCTTTATTTATCACTGATTAATATGAAAACAAAATATCAAATGTTTTAAAGTGAACAAAACGGACGAGTCATATGATAAAAGGTAAAATTACACATTTTGTTATGAAAACGATTCGACATGAAATGTCTGAACCTCGTTCACTAAAATAGATTTGAGCATCGGTAAACCTCGGCTTAGAACGATTTTACTGAACTCGCCCCTAAAATTGCATTTGACCTTTATCTGATTTATTAATTATTTGTCCAGTGACGTCGAGTGGGGTACACAAGAGGTTTATGGTACGTTGAAAATATGTATTGGTCTACCCCGAAATAATAAATATGGACTCTTCCAAGTGCTGCAGTTGAATTGATATGGGAGCTACCACTAGTGTTCAAAGGGTTAAGTCTGACCTTAAATTGTAGTATTCGCACTTACTATAGGTGATTATTACTAGTAATTTGGCAATGAAGTGTTTTGTCTGTTCCGAAATGAAGGACATGCCCACATAATATATTTGTATCGTGTGACGAAATCACAGGCGTTGTTTTCATATGATTCGAAGAACCCCAAAACCAAAAAAAACTCACTCGAGAATGTCTTTGGCTGTGGCGTAGCCACTAAGGGTGGGGTGGGCGTGGGGTGAGGGGACGGGCTTGGTTCCTCTAAGATCCCCAATGGAAATTTTACATAACAATTTATATTCATTTATTTATTGGTGTTTAAGGTCACATACTTATGCACAGTGGCTAATCGTGACCGTGACAGTTTTACGGGTGGAGGAAGCCGGAGTACCCGGAGAGAACCACAGAGCAACGACGAGCAACTGTCAGCTCCTCAACATTCTAACTCTGTCCAAGCTCCGCTCAAGCAGGGTTACAGCGGTTGAAGACATGTGCACCGTCGACGTGCAGTACGCCTTAGTACACGGCGTCATCGTGCCCCCATAGGCAACCGGGATAAAGTGCCTTGCCCAAGGACACAACGCGGGTCGTCCCGGACGGGGATCGAACTCGGGACCTCTAGCATAGAAGTCCAACAGTCTACCACTGAGCCACCGCGCTCCCTTTTACATAACATAAAGAACCCCAAAATGGTCTCCACTATAGGGCAACACTCTTTATAAATGCCTCAGATTAGCTGTCAAAGCCCCCAATTTTGCAAATTTGTCTTAGGGTTGGAGGTCTTGCCATAAATTGGACGCCCCGGCTGCTAACCCTCCTCCCACTTCCCTTAAAGGGAAATGGTAGTCAAACCTGAAAATAATTTTCATTGCGCTTCCAGACAAGATGTCAGACACCAAATGAATCATGTCTGTCATTTAAGAATGATATCTGACATATTACAAAATGGGGTTTGAGTATTTAAAATAATGTGTTTTGGGTGCACATGTACCGCTATCTTAAAACTGGTCAGCATTCATCCAACCATACCTTGTTTGGCAGGGCTCAGTGAGCCCTGCCAAACAAGGTATGATTGGTTTCATTCTGAATTGGAACTGAATTACCCTTCAGACATAATTTAGATACATATATGGCCATATCAAATCATATTCCTTCACATGCCGTTAATACTGATGAGGTGTGCAGTCACTTTCTTCACACTTCCCAACTTGCCAGGACCAGAAATCACAACAATCACGAATTTTCGTCTTGCTAGTTATGAACATGATTTCCAGCATGCATGATGTTCTGATCACTGAACTTCATTGATAATTTTGGCATCAGACATTTTGACTGATGATTTTAAACCTCAGTCTGACATTGGCCTTTTTGTACCTGACATTGTCCTTGTCTGACCACTTATTTTTCTGGTATGGTGGTAGTAGGGAGTAACAACCAGATAAGAATAAAGGAGGCCTCCACCACGCCTCAACCTTCTTCCAAATATCATGTCCCCCACCCCAAGAAAAAAAAATGGCTAGGACTCCCATATTATAGAATTCTGGGTAATCATTTAAGAGTAACAGACGTTGTACAGAAATAGGAATCTCCCATCAGGTTTATGCATTCTCGTTGCTTTGTTCTTAGTTCGTCAGCTCATGTCTTTTCTCTCTCATCCAATTCCTGCATTGTTTTGATTTTATAACCACAGTCTCGCTCATTATACTTCAACTGTTGTGTGTATTCAGGAGTTTTTGTTTATTGTTTGTTGGTTTACTTTACGGTATACATAATACAGAAAAGTGTACATTAAACACATTGAAAACAGTTATACAAATAACAAATAAATAACAACTGCGTTTGTGAACAAATAGAAAAATAGTGTATACCGTAGGGAGATGGCATAGCCAGATTGGCTGTCTACCTACCATCCCCCTGTTAGCTGTACAGTATCAGCTTGTGTCAGACCAACAATAAGAAATATAAACTAGCAAATAGTTATTTGCATGCACTATGTATTATCCTGTCGACTTTTCCGTGGTTGCTTCCAATGTGGGCATTGTCTTTTGCTTTATTAATCATTATGATCTGAGAAGTAAGCAGCCCACATCGGAAGCTGATGACAAGACCCAGAGTCAGAGAGCGAAAACTATTTTTTATTTTATTTATTTATTTATTTATTTATTTATTTATTTATTTATTTATTTATTTATTTATTTATTTATTTATTATTTATTTATTTATTTATTTATTTATATTTTTGTTAGGGAGTAGTTAGGGAGGATCAACTGCAGTTCGCCAGCGTGCATCAAGGGTCGTCTATGGGAATTTCAGTGTTAGACAAAAGTTCGCCCAATGGCCCTCACTTACTTTCAGTGTTATCCGATACAATTCGGGCATTGAAAAAAATGTTTGGAAAAGCCACGCATGGAATCAGGCACACTTGTAAGGACGGCATGTAAGTACTCATCTCATTGGTGGTTACACAACTGACTGATTGTTATGGAGACATGAATGCTTCTATGAAAAACAACAGGGTCACGCAAAAAAAGTAACCAGACCTTAGAAGGTAATATTTTCCATTACACATCTAAGCAACATTCATTTAATTCAAGTTTAATCGGAGTATAAATACATTACACAACTCAATACACAGAACGACACACGTGTGTGAATCGGTTAATCGATATGGCACGGACTCTCGTTCCATCCTTCCACGCTCGCACAACTGCCATACCGATTAACCCATTCACACACGCGTGTCGTTCTGTGTTTATTACATTTCTTTGCGTCTATAAAAAAAACATTATTGAAGGACACCCAGCAATTCATTTGGAAACAATCAACAAAAAAGAACACATCGCCAAAACAAATTTGCGAGGGGAACCCATGTTACTATTTCGTCCCCCGAGTTCCAATGTGTTCTATGTGCCTTCTGAAACATAGAACACATTGGTACTCAGGGGACGATTTTTAGCTATCGCTAGCGATTCAAATTGTAATTGCAATGCACGATTTGTGGAAAATGCCAGTGAAATTTCGCTTCTTTATACAAAAAGTCCGTCACCGAATTTCCGTTCGGAACAGATTGTCATTTTCCGCATGGTTTAGTGTTGCTGTAGATGGGGATTTCATAGAACAGGAGTGTAATAGAACAGATTTCCGCATACAGGAATGGACTGCCCTTGTTGGGATTGCCACAATATTTCACTCGCGATTATGGCGCTAAATAAACACCCGAAAAACTCCTGCTCGGTTCGCTGATTCCTGCCCCTCGTACTCCAACCTCATTGTGTTTTGTCTCAGTATATTTTTGTGGGAAAAGCGCTGTATAAATAAATTATTATTATTATTATTATTATTATTATTATTATTATTATTATTAATTATTATTATTATTATTATTATTATTATTATTATTATTATTATTATTATTATTATTATTATTTTTCTATTACAATTCCAATTTCCGTATATCTATTGAAATCGTCACACCGTTCAGGTAACTCTTTACCTCTGTATCGTTAAAAAATAATCACGGACATTTGTATAAATAGCCATTTAAAATTTATTACTTTTTCAATTCTTTCAACAAGAACATAGCTTCTGGCCCAAATCGAAACGAGTTCGTTGAGCTTGTTCCAATGAGAGGTCATAAGCTACATTTTTAGGCAAAAATTGAAAATATTTAGCTATTCAAGAGTTATTTATTTATATTTATTTATTGGAGTTTACGGTCACATACTTAGGCATAATGGCTAATCATGACCGTGACAGTTTTACGGGTGGAGGAAGCCGGAGTACCCGGATAGAATCACCGAGCAACAACGAGCAGCTGCCAGCTCCCCAATATCGTAACTCCGCATTGCAGCACAGACAGGGTTAAATTGGTTGAAGACATGCGCACCATCGGCGTGCAGTACGACTTAGTACACGGCGTCATCGAGCCCCCATGTGGACAATCGGGGTTAAGTGCCTTGCCCAAGGACACAACGCGGATGTCCGAAGCGATCGCTCAGACGGTCACCCATCCGAGGACTAACCGAGTTCGACGTTGCTTAACATCGGTGATGGGACGAGAACCGGTTACCGCAACGCCAACGCGTCCCTATTCAAGAGTTTATTTTGCAAGCATCGTTTACGATTTGAGTTGAGTTTAGGGTTGAAACATTAAATCTATTCCTGAGCGAATAACCACCAGGTGACTTCCTTTCATCCCGTCTGTTTGTCTTCTGTTTGTGCCAAAGGTGTTTGCATAGTTGAGTAATATGAAAGGAAATGAGTGACATTTGAAGCGATTGACGATAAGCTCCATCGCAGCCTCCCATTTTCGCTTCACACCTGTTCCTTGTTTTGGAAACAAATGTGACCTGTGCCCACCCCGCGTGCCCGAACATGGGGTATGTTGGTGAAGTCTACTGGAAGAGCTGACTGCAAATTTCGCATGCAGTGAAGTTTTAAAACTATCATTTAGTAAGGACGTTCTTTCAGAGTAACTTTTGTATCTTTGACAATAAATGGCTGAAAAAATTTTAAGGAAAAGAATCGCGTCTTCTGAAAGGCTAATAATTCAGAGGCTGTGAAGCCAGGGTGCACAGTGGGCACGTGTCCTTCCGCGTTTTTTCACAGATATGTTTCGCAGTTATACAATGAGTTAAAATGGACGCATGCAAATGTCAATATACAGGCATTCCTGTAACATTATTTAAAAATCCAAACAATATTTAGCCAAAATATCCCACTTTCGGTCGCTTCAGTCCGTTTCTTCTACTTCAACTATCTTGCAACCCGAAGGCTGGCCTTCGGGTTGGAAGATGGTTGAAGTAGAAGAAGCGGAGACGACAGTGACCACACAGCGGCATATTCATCTAAACGAGAGACTATAGCGAGGCATTGTACATTTACCGATATACAATTGTAACCCTTCTCACACTGGGTCGACACATGATAGGATTGTAACTTTGTGTCCCTCCAATTTTATCGTGCTTCTGCCACCCCTGTAATGATCCATTACTGTCATTCATTTTGTCAGGTAGAAAAAAACATTCTAGAAAACACAAGTGCAACAGTTATACATCTATTATACGCCACGTGGGAACCCAGGGAAGTGGAGCAATGCTTGTTTACTGCGGTAAACAAGTTCTGCTTTACTGGCAAAATAGAACCCGGAACCAACACTTGGGGTGCAAATCCTCTAAAATGGACAGCATAGGTATAAACAATTGGCTAAACGTGACTTTATATACATGTTATATGTATGTTGCGGCATGGTATAGCCAAAGATGCTGAATATGCCCCTAAACACTAATAAATAAATAAATAAATAAATAAATAAATAAATAAATAAATAAATAAATAAATCCATTATACAAACAGAAGTACAACTAATTCCACATCTTTTTGGCTTGGGCGTCGCGAAGATGACAAATTGGAGTGGGTAATCCTGAACACTCCCGATTGTGTTGGCTCGAGCCCCGACTGATAGTATTCCAACTACATTATCTAAATAAGAGCACCCCCATTTTAGCCACAATTCTAAAATGGGGGTGCTCTCGCCATTTTTTGGAGGGGAGCATACAAATATGATATTAGAAAAGCCGTTGTTTGGGGTTTAGCCCCCTCCACCGTAGTTTTAACTACGACCCTACGGTCGTTGCTTCCTTCCCCACTTCCCTTAAGGGAAGTGGGAGGAGAGAGCAACAATCGGAGCGTCCTTGTTAGGAATAGCCCCCCCCCCCCCCACCCCACACACACACCTTGGAGAATATTTGGCATAATTCTGTGCTCCAAGAGTGAATATGAGGCATTTGAAGTGTGTTTAGTCCCTATATTGGAGACCATTTTGGGGGTCTATGTTGTGTGAACGTTGCATTGAGCCAATGCTTTTCTTTTTTGGGGGGAGGGGGGTTGTAGAGAAAGTTTTAGAGGGCCAAGGCAAAAAGCCCCCCCCCCCCCCCCCCCCGTCTTCGGCGCTACACCACTAGCGTAGTGTGTCGTCAATTGCGTGCAATAAAGGACCATCTGCAATGCTCACAGAGGAAAATATAATTACAACTTTTTTTAACAGTATGATATTTTAAATAGGTAAATCTATTAACGCTTTGCGCTCTGGTTGTATCTTCCATTCCAGTTTAATGACAGCAATTAGAAGAGTCCATATTCATTATTTGGGGTGGACAAATCAATATTTTCAACGTGCAGCCTCGGGGCTGCACGTTGAAAATATTGATTTGTCTAACCCACACTTTTACTGAACAGCCAAACTATTTAATGACGTCGTGGCGTATCATGTTTCTGTTCGGAAAAGCGGCTGCTCGGGTCAAAGGGTTAAACGTTTTTCATAAGACTCTTTGAACCCCCTTGATTATCCACTGAATTTTGTTTGCGCTCATGTGTGAGGACCCTTGGTTGCAGAAATGTTCTCGAAGGAAGCCCATTGAACCGAAAAGGGGTACCGTCTCTATCAGCTTGGACGGAAAATGTGTGAACGAATACTTATTTAATTATGTGTACTTTAAGGTTTCAGAGCGAATTGTGAAAATGTATGAATTACAGGGTTCACAAAATATAATGCACAGTAGTACCCACCCACGAACACATGGTCACTCGACAGTATGTTTATGCCCTAATGGGACAGAGTACAAAACCACAATAACTGGACTTCACTTTCTATCCTTGTACGCTAACTAACCCAATTTGACATGTATCCTGAAATATGACGACAAAACAATGTCAATCTGGATGAAACATATCTTGACATGATCACGGGAAGGGTTTTATTACTAAACTGATTAAAAGAAACAAGTAAAGTGAATTATGGTTCATTCACTCCTCGTGTTACGTACTCGGACAACGCAGAGGTAATTATAAAATACATTCAGACATTGACCAAGTTTAGTGAACAATATAACCATTTTCGGCCAGTCATTTTTTCTGAGTCAAAAAAGAAAGTATAATAGAAACAAATGTGAAAAAAATAGCATAAAGGATGAAATATAATAGTTCTAATGTTGCATGTTTATGGGCAAGAAGTCGTGCAAAGAGTTTAATGACATATTATTGTTGTCCACCCAACCGTATACCATTTTGCTACGGATTTCAAAATAGCACGTGCTTCCCGAGAAAGTCAAATTGAATGGGTGACCGACGATTTTCTTTGTGTTATTTTGTGCTAGAGAGCATGGGTTATTGAGAAAACACTCTAGGTTTTGTCTTCCGACATTTTAAAAAATCCCAAGGTTAACCGAAAATCAGAGGTTGCATGCCATTGGTATGCATGGAGCTGGGATACCTCCCGATGTGTTCGCTGCTGAGTTCGGAGTCACTGTGCCCACTATTTACCGTATCATTGGAACGTATAGAACCACTGGATCTACTGCCGACCGACCGAGTTCAGGTCAACCAAGATTTGATTACCCCTGCACAAGACCGACACATCAAGACGTCTCACCTGCGGCATCGCTTCCTTCCGGCGACGTGGACAGCAGCAATTACTCCTGGTAGAACTAACAATAGAAACTGTCCGCAACAGACTCGCTGAACACGGCATCCGCAGTTGGCGTCCATACCAGGGACCAATCCTTACCCAACGCCATCGTACTGTCAGAATGGAATGGGTACGTCTGTGTGTTTGCTGGACGCAGCAGCATTGGAGTACAGTTCTTTTTTAAGTGATGAATCACGATTTTGTCTACGGCGCGCTGATGGTAGGGTAAGAGTGTATCGCCGACGATGAAAACAGTTTTCCGATGCTTGCATGTTCGAATGCGACCGTTTCGGCGGGGCTAGTGTAATGGTTTAGGCAGGAATTTCCTTGCGCCATCGAACGCAATTGATCTTCATCGATGGTAATCTGAATGGACAGCGATATAGGGACGAAATTCTTAACGCTGTTCTTGTCCCGTTGTTCAACGCTAACGTCGGATTTCAGTTATTCCAGCAAGACAATGCCCGATGCACGTGGCGCGTATCTGTCGTGACATTCTTGAGGAGCAGAACATCGAACTTCTTCTCTGGCCCCCACTTTCGCCAGATTTGTCGCCAATCGAGCATCTCTGGGATCAATTGGACCGTCGGGTACTACTTCATGATCTTCAGACATTAGGCGATTTACGTAATGTGCTAAGGCAGGAGTGGAAGGCAACACCACAGGGTGAAATCCAGGGACTTCTCAGGACCAAGCGCCGTCGATGACGTGCCATCCGAGTGGCAAACGGTGGACATACACGCTATTGACTGCATGTGTGAACTTTTCATTTCACCCCATGTCTGAATTGCGACGTTCTGACGAGACGCTGGCAACAGTAAGAACATGGAATTATGCCAATTCATACAGCTAGACTCGAAATATGAATTTACAATAATTTGTTTGGGATTTAAGTCGATAATACTGAAAACAATTGCTCCTCAAAGTATATTATACTTTCGTTTTTGACTCAGTGTATGTACAAGGTAGCTGGTATTATATTCTAACTTATAATATTTTCAGTATCGATTGTCATGATTAACCCTTTACGTAACGTAACGGCCAAAACCGACCAGCGCTATTCTCAAAAATCGTCAATTAATTTTCATTATTTTTTCATTTTTTGTCTCAAAAACATAGGTTATGACCCCTCGTTGGAACGAGCTCGTCGAGCTCGTTCCAACGAGGGGTCATAACCTATGTTTTTGAGACAAAAAATGAAAAAAAAATTAGTTATTCAAGAATTATTTTTGCTAGTGTCGTCTGCTTTTCATGTTAGGTAAAAGGTTAATAACATGAAATATTATTGATTGCACATCCATTAAACTTTAAACCCTTGTATTCAACGGAATCGCAGCTATGACATAAATGTTTTTTTGTATTCAACTGGTGATGTACAAGCCGGAATATTTTCCCAGCACCGTTTATACTAGTTCCTTTCCCGTCGAGTCATTAGTTACGCTTCGAAAATTTTCCAAATTTCGTTATACAATTATCGATCGTCTGTCGTGTAGTGTAAAAATGAAAACGTCCAAAGCAAAATAAAGTCGGTTCCCCAAAAAATAGTTAACCAAAAATGAGATAATATTAAAAAACAATCCTTTCGAACCAAAACGTTAACCCAGTCTCGTGACCGTCTCGTCTGAGGATCCCCATATATCTAAATTGGTCAACTTTATTTCGGTAAATCTTCCGACATCCTGGCATGCTTCGAACTTCTTTTAAAAACGTTTCTCCCAGCTGTTTTGCAAATCTACCCAAATTTGTACTTATATATTTACTATCAGTCATAGTCACCAGATGGTTAGGCGTAAATGGACACCAGCCGAAGAGAAACTCAGATACGAATTTCAACACACGCGCCCAATAGAAAAGATAACGCATGTAATTTAGACTGGTTACAAGCAAAACAAACGCACTCTTCACCTTTGGGTTTAAACATCGGAATTAAAATTTGTTTATTTAACTGAATTTTAATGCATGGGATGTGTAATAAACACAGAAGGCGATGTGTGTTTGAATCTGTGGGTGATTTACATAACTCGTTGGAATGGCGAAGTCATATAGTCAAGTATGACTACGACTCTCGCGAAATGTGACTACGACATTCCAACGAGTTCCACTCCATCACGATCTGCCTATTTATTTATTTATTTATTTATTAGATATTATTTCTTTCCCAGAATTGCCCATTATGAAACTCGGTAATAGGATCCCACGAATGTTCTAGATCCAATTCGATTTTTGAATCTTGTCATTGATTCGATTCAATTCAAAACTATCTTGATTATTCGTTAAAAACGAATTCTGGAGAGATTTGGATTTCTTTTATTTTTCTATTGTTGACTTTCTGAAGATGACAACTCACTCTCCAGTTTTCAGATCAATAAGATTGAACGTATCCAGTCTAACTAGTTAGCACAAATTCAGTCGGAAAAATTCATAAAATGGCATTTGAAGCGATAGTGGAGACTGCATTACGGCTCATTTGCACAATATATCGTCCATTAAGTGCACCAAGGTGCCCTGTTGGACTCAAAGGACGATAAATGGCTTTTTCGTCGACCACCTTTGTGATGTTTTCCTTTTGATACTGGGTTCACGACGGAAATAGGCAGCACCAGAAGGCCGTACACTGCAAAAAATATAGGTTCTCTTTAGAACCCAAACTGGTTCTAATCTTGTCTCTGAGATGGAACCAGTTCTGTTTAAACAGTATTTATTTCAAATCAGATAAATTTACCAAGATTAGCATTCAATTTTAACAGAATATTACATGGAGCTTATTCAACGCAGTCGCCAAACATTTTGAAATAAAGGAGATGTGAACAGTTGGCATATCGAACCAGTTTTGGTTCTGTATAGAACCAAAACTGGTTCGATATGCCAACTGTTCATATCTCCTTTGCTTAATAATGATTTGAGACAACCTCGTAAGCTCTGAACTTACGGCTGAAACCCCCTCAATTTATTTTTAATTCTGTTAATATTTAATGTTAATCTTTATAAATGTATTTAATTTGAAATAAATACTGTTTAAACAGAACTGGTTCCATCTCAGGGACAAGATTAGAACCAGTTTGGGTTCTAAAGAGAACCTATATTTTTTTGCACTGTAGTATCGTCACAATGGAAAAGTGGATTCGATTCGGTTTCGAACATGTTGCTTCTTTCGATTCGATATTCGATTCGAGAAAAACATCGTGTTTCGCCGGACCCTACTCGGTAATATGGCTTCAAACTCAGCTTATATATTATCCATCTCGGTCGATAAGAACCAAGCTAGAGTGATCCACCTTGATGCGTGACTAGGCGCAAATATTTTGTTTACATCTAAATGTTCACAGTTATTCGCTACACGCACTCTGGAAAATATGCGTTACCAGTCATGTTGGGGTGGCTCGAAGCAGCGTTTTCTATGATGAGAAATGAATGCTGTCAATAAGTAATGATCAAGTTATGGAAATAGAGCTGCTCTGTGGCTCTTCCCGAGGCAATCGTCTCTCCTCCACCCATAAAACTGTCTGACACGATTTGGCCCTGGTCGTTGAAAGTATCATTAAATCCGAATAAATGAAAAAATACACTTGTAAGTATTATTTTTCCACTTTTTGCCACCAAAGCATACTTATGGTATGCATTATATTGTTAGCATTAACTGTTACAAACTTTTAGTCTTTATGCCCTCGAAAGCAGATAACCTCATGTTCACGAAAACGACGGCGGGTACAGCCAGCAATCCCATATAAGGAAAAGTTGTGGAAAGCCATGGATGTAGGGCTGCACTGTATATCGATAAACCGATATATACCGGTATTCAAACAAATATCGATTGAATACCGGTGTAATTACAAAAATATTGGTTTATCGTCATTATTTATTTACCCACAATTTAATTTTTAAGATGTCTTGAGTTTTTTAACTGTAGCCCCAATGAATAATATTATCCCTTTATCCAAGGAATCGTCTGCTTGTGCCCTCGTAATATACAAATTCAACAGTTGAAAAAATAATTTTCAAAAATTTCAACAAAACCAAATCTTGTGACCCCTTATTGGAACGAGCTCGTTGAGCTCGTTCCAATGAAGGGTCACATGATATAGTTTTGTTCACAACTTTGGGCAAAATATGCTAAACTAATTTTGAAAATAATAAATTGTGATATCGTCTGCGTTGGGTAAAGGTATTTCGAACCGCGTCATCAAGGCATGTTAAATCGTTCCGACCGTGATGCCTCAAGTCTCGATTGTGGTACATGTGTTCATATCTCTGAACAGTTTTCGATATACCGGTATACCGCGGTATTTTTTTGACTACCGATACCGGTATTCAGTTTTGAATATCGTGCAGCCCTAGATGGAAATAAACAAAGAAGAGAGTTGTGCAGAAATTTCATCGCAGAGTAACATTTAGAGTCACAAGCCGGAAATTCACCGAAGTAGGAGAAGAGGCAGTTCATCTATCCAAACGTCGCTGCTTCCCCAGTGTGGAAACATCAAAACCTTCGGATAACTGAACTAGAAGCAGGAGAAGAGAAAACTATGGACCTCGTGAAAAGAATGAGAAACAACAACACTGTCAGAAAACTGTAACAGATCTGAGGATTTTGGTAATTGTTTCTTTTAGTTTAATCAATAAAAATTTTACAGCTTGATTAGTTTCATGTTGGACTAGATATCTGCCCCCAGCAGCCTCAGTCGCAAGCTGATATGAAGTTACCTAATACGAGACGGCCGATACGAAACTAACCAAGTAATAACCTCTAAATATCTCCCCGGAAGTGACATGCATCAAACAGTGGGATTAAATCGACATCAATGCGTATATTAAATATTTTTAATTCCAATTACAACTTAGCAAAGCATATAATAAATAGAGGATATGGAATGAGTGTTTTTCTCATATAATATTTATGAAACGAGTCTAAGACTTTTCCATTTTGGCTAGCCTCTGGCGAGCCCAAACGGAAAATTCGGACGAGTTTCACAAATATTATATGAGAAAAACACTAATTTCATATTCTATTTATCATATGACACACACGCACAATTTAGCCACTTAGTATGACTTTATAACCCATCACCTAACTTGAGTTGCAGACGGCACTTGGAAAAAACATCCTCGTGTCACGAAAAATTTTCATTTTTTACTTCCAAAACATAGATTATGAACCCTCATTGGAACGTGCTCGTCGAGCTCGTTCCAATGGTGGTCATAACCTATGTTTTGGAAGCAAAAAGTAAAAATATAAAAAAAAATGAATGGTGTTTTTCTTGTAGGTAAAAGATTAATACAATATAACCCACCCTAATTAGGACAGATAACGTAAATTCCCCCTACTGAAATTATGCAAATGTGACCCAGTTGTATTTTATTTAGCCAATCAAATTGTCCAGTTTTGAAATTGACCAATGAAATCGCCCAACTCTAATTATGCAAATTATGAAAATGTGGCCCAGTTGTATTTTGTTCAGCCAATCAAATTGTCTAGTTTTTAAATTGACCAATGAAATTGACGGAAGGTTTTATTTATCACTGATCAATATGAAAACAAAATATCAAATGTTTTGAAGTGAACAAAACGGACAAGTCATATGATAAAAGGATTCTTACTGTTTTTGACTCATGGCTGCGGGGTAATGTAAGGTTTTATTCGCGGTGGTTAGACGTTCCTAAAAAAACAAGAGAATTGTTTCAGTCACTCCGTCGATAATTCTTGACATTTTCGTAGTGAATTTGTTTTATTGTCTCCATTAATTCAAGACATTTCAAAATTTAATAGTGGATTGTTTCTGTGAATAATACTGCCAGAACATGTGTGACGTTGCTGATTAATAATGCCAGAACATGTGCACCTTACAGAACGTTTCATATTGAACTGTTACTGATACCAAAAGTGCCAGAACATTGTGACTTTACTGTACATTTCATACTGAAATGTATCTGTGATTAATAGTGTCAGAACATATGTGACTTCACTGTACATTTCACAATGGAATGCATCTGTGACTAATAGTGCCAGAACATTGTGACTTTCTGTACATTTCATACTAAAATGTATGTGATTTACAGGTTCAGAACATTGCAAATATCTCAAAATCTCGAGAAACTATCTCAAGATCTCGAGAAAATATCTCAAGATCTCGAGATAATATCTCGAGATCTCGAGATAAGCATATATAATCGGCGTCACCATTAGATCATCAGCATGAATTCACTCAAACTGTTTATTCACTTGTCGCATCTTTTCCGACTGCAACATATTCGTGCCCCCCATGACAATTTCACGAATCCACTCCTGCCACTCAGAAAACTTATCAACCAATCACCTTGTTGCGAAGTTATGAGAGCCCACCAAATCTCAGCCCAGCACTAATATAAACAGAGTTCCGTCACCCGCACTTGCACGTGTTGGTGTCTTATTCCCAATCCAATCCCAAAGTGTCAACCTAGCACCCGGTACCTCCCAGTACGTACTGTAGTGCCTTTTACCCCCAAAACAGGACGTTTTCTCACTACTTTACAAGATGAAAAGTTTGTGTCAGTCTGACACTCCAAATCCAAAGTGTTGATCCAGTACCCGGTACCTCCTAGTGCATACTGTAGTGTTTTTTACCCTAAAACTCAGTGTGTGTGTGTGTGGGGGGGGGGGGGGGGGGGGGGGTCAGGCAAAAAATTACGGATACAAGGTGGACATTTTTACATTTTCAATTTTTGGGCCCCACCACCCCCGGAATGCAAATTTTTGTCAGTCATGTCTTGGACACCCAACCCTCCCGCACAGTTTTTCCTCAAAGACCATTGGGGACCCACCCCAATTTATAAAATCTGTTTAACGAAGTATTCAAATTACCTAAATCAAAAAAAAAAAAATAAAAAATAAAAAAAATAAATACTTTTCCCAAACATGAAAGGTGCCGCAAACCAACTTGTCCGATATCCCAGCCCTGCTCTTGGGCATCCAAGGCATCCCTAGCCACAGATGGCCCCAAAACAATCTCTCTGCTTATAAAGCCACAATGTAACCCCCAGGTAACCAATGGAACCCGCCTCCACCAATTGAATTGCAGATATACACCCATTCATGTTCCAACAACACAACCCTTATCCCGATGTACAACATGTCTATGCTGTTCAGACACCAGTCGAATCCCATCACCAAGAAGCCCTGCCCAAAATATATTGTTCCCACCTGGATATCGTCAACTGTCCACAAGAAATAGTTGTTTTTCATTTCATTACTTTTCGGTTAAATGTTTAGTTTGTACAGCTGGTCTGAGAGAGACCTAATACTGAAGTTCTTTGACCCATGCCAGGGTGGCTTGTCTGAGATGAATTGCCTCTTATTTATTTTTTTATGTTAGTGTCACTAGAATCATATTTACCTTGCTTGAAATTATACACGTTTTCCACAATCAAGATTTTTATTCTATCAATCTTTCAAATTATTCCATACATGGAAGCGCACTAGACCAATGGCATGAGGCACCATGAGGCCTACAGAAGAATCAAATAATACGAGCTACAAAGCACTTGCAAGAGGCAGACTGCCTTAGTAGAAATATAAAGGAGTGAAAATCATGACCAAATAGCTGGGAATCACTTTTGTGTTTTGCAAATTTTTTCCAGACCCAGAACAGGAACCACCCCCTAATGAAGTGTAAAACATGGGGAAAAAATTCTAACATGGAACCCCCAACACATATCAAAGCTCTATTCTGTTCTAAGTTATGAATCTAAGCACTTGAATTCACTTTGGTTGTAATTACTTGTCTGTAAAATGATATTTGACAAAAAAATGCTTGACACCGGCAAAAACTGCGCTATGGGGCTCGGACCCACCCACCCGGACCTTGTATCCTGGCATTTTTTTGAACCCCCCCCCCCCCCCCCCTGTAAAACTCAACATTTTCTCATTTGTTTTCCTCCCAGCCCCATGCTGATTGTAGTGATGTTTACCCTAAACACAAAGTTTACTCACTACTTTACAAGACACACACCCGTAAATATCAAATATTTCCTTCCAGCTCCACACTGAATGGAGCGATTTTTACCACCACTCAAAAAGTTTACTCACTACTTTACAAGACACAGACCCGTAAATACCAAATAGCTCCCTCATCCCCACGCTGAACGATTTCATCCCCACTCCCTTGGTAGATTTTTCATCCACTTTCCACTTTGCTGACGGAGACATACAGCATATGTTTAACCCCATCCCCGCGTCCATTTTGACCGAGCAAATCGACGGTGCTACCCGATGTATAATAACCCTACACCAGCGACAGCTATAAACCTACCCGAGGATTCCCTTTCCTCTCGTTGGTTTGAAAAGTCTGGATTAGGCGTAACTAGTTACCTCCTGCGGATACTGCTTCCGGACGAGTGAGTAAGGACCTCGCGTATTACCAACGTCAGTGTTAGAAAAAAGGCTTGCCTAATACAAGGCTGCGGATGCTAGACAAAACCGTGAATTTGTGGTCAGTATCCAACAATCTCCTGACACCCAGGAGCTGTTCTCACTATTATACACCCAAATTGAAACCCATAACCCTGAGCTCAAGAGGAGAATAGACCCCCCCCCCCTCCTCCTGTGAATCCCAAACATGTCAGGATGGGCATGACTAACATTGTTTCCACACAAAACCCAATTACATGTAGTAATGAAAAGATTGACCTGTCGCACGACAAGTCTTAACGGTACATACACCTTTCACACTCCTCCAGGGACATACCCGAAAGTGACAAATCCAATGGTGATGTACACAGTCCCGCGCATATATAGAAGGACAACTTGAACCAGATTCTCAGTATCTCCGAACAAGAAGAAGCCCCCTCAACGTCGTTTACTGCCACCCGTAACCAGCTGCAACATGGTACCCCAATTAACCAAACGATCTTCCGTGATCACATACTCTCACCCGTTCACCGGAGGCCCCCACCCCAGTCCTTGTTACCCCCACCACCAACGTCAACCCATGAACCGACAGTAATACAGGACATCCCGTCCCATAAGATTGATTGGTCCCCTATGTTCTCACCGGTTGAAACCCATTCCAAGCTGAGAAACCTTCATTTAGCCATCCATGAGAGCATAGTTCCACCAGGACCACGCGCCACAGACACTCCCTCTTAACTCACAAGATGACACAGACGCACACCCAATTTATGAGAGCAACATCTTGCCCAACCAAACCCCGATAGCGAATCACACCATTGATTTGTCCTCCGACAATACCCAACTATGAATACACTTTTCATACTCCTTCAGTGGGACTCCCAACAATATCCCCCAAAACGACACCACTGCGAATTACCCTGCAATGATAGTCGAAACTCAAACCCGTCAACATACCGCTCGGTTTGACCTATCGTTGCTATAGCTCCCCAAAAATGTTTGACTCAATTTGCGGTCCTCCCAAATGAGCGAAAGTGTCTCTCCCGCCAAACAGTGAACCCCGCAATGTTGTGGTGAAAAGATGTTCCCGCGATATTTGGTACAACAAGTAGCACCCCACTTTCTATTTTGCTATTCCAGCTTTATGGGACCGGGAGTAGCAAAACAGAAAGTGGAAACATTGGGGAACCTGTCAATCTTATGGGACGGGATGTCCTGTATTACTGTCGGTTCATTAGTGGACGTTGGGGGTGGGGATCACAAGTACTGGGGGCGGGGGGGGGGGGTGTCTCCTGTGAGCGGGTGAGAGTATGTGATCACGGAGGATCGTATGGGTAAGAACATAGGAGACCAATCAATTTATTTATTTGTTGTTGTTTAAGGTCACATATTTCTGCACAATGGCTAATCATGACCATGACAGTTTTACGGATGGAGGAAGCCGCAGTACCCGGAGAGAACCACCGAGCAACGGCGAGGAACTGTCAGCTCCCCAACATACTAACTCCACACAAGCAGGGTAGCATTGGTTGAAGACAGGTGCACCATCGACGTGCAGTACGCCTTAGTACACAACGCCACCGTGCTCCCACGTAGGCTATGAGGGTGAAGTGTCTTGCCCAAGGACACAACGTGGTAGCCGAACCAAGGACCTCTCGGCTTGTAGCTTGCACATATACCTACTCAGCCACGGCTCCCCCAGGTCCAATTAATCTTATGATACGGGATGTTCTGTATTACATTCGGTTCATGAGTTGACGTTGAAGGTGGGGGTCACAAGTACGGGGGTTCTCCCGTGACCGGGTGAGAGTATGGGATCATGGAGGAACGTATTGTTGATTGTGGTGCCATGTTGTAGCTGGTTAAGGGTGGCAGTAAATGATGTTGAAGGGGCTTCATCTTGTTCGGACACTGGGAATCGGGTTCACGCTGTCCGTCTTTACATGCGTGGGACTGGATACTTCACTGTTGGAGTTGTCACTTTCGGATAAGTGTGAAAGGTGTATGGACCGTTGAGACTTGTCGGGTGACAGGTCAATCTTTTCATTACTACATGTAATTGGGTTTTGTGTGGAAACAATTTTAGTCATGCCCATCCTGCCACGTTTCAGATTCACCGGGTAGAGTGTGTATGTGTGTGTGTGTGTGGGGGGGGGGGGGGGATTCCATTCGCCTCTTGGGCTCGGGGTTAATTTAGTCCTGGGGGGTCAGGAGATTGCTGAGTATTGACTATAAATTCACGATTTTGTCTAGCATCTGCAGCCTTGTACTGGGCAAGCCCTTTTCTAATACTGACGTTGGTAATACGTGAAGGCCTTAATCACTCGTACGGAAGCAGTATCCACAGGGCGTAACTAGTTACGCCTAATCCAGACTATTCAAACCAACGAGAGGAAAGGGAATCCGACGGTATGTTTATAGCTGTCGTTGGTATAAGATTATTTTACGCCGAGTAGCACCATCGATTTGCTCGATCAAAATGGACGCGCGGATGGGGTTAAAGTTATGCTGTATGACGGGTCCGTGGAATAACAGCGTGTCAAGGGACGATGTGTCTCAGTCACCAAAGTGGAAAGTAGGTGAAAAATCCACCAAGGGAGTGGGTGATTGATTTCACTGTGGGAATGAAACCTTTCAGCGTGGAGCTGGGGGGGGGGGGGGGGGGGGGGGAGGGCTATTTGGTATTTACGGGTCTCACACTTTGTGAGTTATGGTAAACATTGACTGTTGAGCTGGAAGGAAATATTTGGTATTTATGGGTGTTTGTCTTGTAAAGTAGTGAGAAAACTTTGTGTTTTAGGTTAAACATCAGTACAATCAGCATGGGACTGGAAGGAAAAGAAGTGAGAAAACGTTGAGTTTTAGGGTAAAAAACACTACAGTATGCACTAGGAGGTATCGGGTACTGGATCAACACTTTGGATTTGGAGTGTTAGACAGATACAAACTATTCATCTTGTAAAGTAGTGACAAAACGTTGTGTTTTAGGGTAAAAGGCACTACAGTAGGTATTGGGAGGTACCGGGTGCTGGGGTTGACACTTTCGGATTGGAGTGGGAACAAGACACCAGCAAGTGCAAGCTCGGATGACGGGATTCTGTTTATATTAGAGCTGGATTGAGATTTGATGGGCTCTCATAAATAATACGCAACAAAGTGGTTGGTTGATAAGTTATTCACTTTTCTGAGGGACAGGAGTTGATTCGTGTAATTGTCATGGGAGGCATGAATATGTTGCAGTCGGAAAAGATGCGACAAGTAAATAAACAGTTTTTGTGGCAGGAGTGAATTCATGCTAATGATCAAAGGGTGACACCGATTATATATGCTTCTCTCGAGATATTATCTCGAGATCATGAGATATTATCTCGAGATCTTGAGATATTATCTCGAGATCTTGAGATAGTTTCTCGAGATCTCGATTATCTCGAGATCTCGAGATATTATCTCGAGATCTCGAGATATTATCTCAAGATCTTGAGATATTATCTCGAGATCTTGATATAGTTTCTCGAGATCTTGAGATATTATCTCGAGATCTTGAGATATTATCTCGAGATCTTGAGATAGTTTCTCGAGATCTCGACATAGTTTCTCGAGATCTCGAGATATTATCTCGAGATCTCGAGATAAAAAAAAGTATTGAGGGTGGCCTAAATCAGCCACCGTATAAATCGTTAAAGATATAATTAAATAAAAAATATATACACTTTTCAATACAATATTTCAACTAAAACGTAAAACAGGTAGTTGGATGTACTTGGTGCTTAGCAAACTTTGAGTAGTATAATAATTGTTTGGGATCGTACCACACTAAAATATTATATTGCCGCCCTTGGCCAGTTTAGGTCCAAGTGTAGACTATACGTACAGTAGTAATGTATTATTAGCCAATATATATTATTGAAAAGGATCACGATGCATTTTCACAACGAGTTATTAAGAGCGACAACAATTATTAACACATAATCTCTTTCATAAGTTATTCAGTCATTACTGAAGTTGTACATGATGACAAATTCATTTTCACTCAGCACTGGTGACTGCATGCGACGTGAGTTTTATTAACCCTTTGCCCTCCAGAGGCCGTTTTTTTCCGGCCGGGTCACAAGCTACGTCATAATGTCATTAAGGGGGATGACTGCAAAGTAAATGTGTGGTGTAGACCAATCAATATTTTCAACGTGCAGCCCTGAGGCTGCACGTTGAAAATATTAATTGGTCTACCCCATTTAATAAATATGGACTCTTCCTATTGCTACCATGGAACTGACATGGAAGATACCACCAGGGTTCAAAGGGTTAAAATGGTAGTCTGCAACAGGTAAACAAAGCTTCCGAAGTTGGTCGAAGCTTATTGTGTGACATAATACGAGGGGAACTAGGGGAACAAGTCATCACCTTATTTATAGGGAATCGGGTTTCATCCCTCTCAAAGAGCGCAGATGACGTCACAAATTAGTAGCTCTGTATAAAATCATGTTCACAAACGTGCCAGACTGCATTAGGCTGCTCATTCCGCTACCTGTATCAGAACTGACCTATTATCCGCTAAGATCGTCAAACTCACTAAGGGAAATTAAATGCAACACTAATAGGTTCTCTAACTCGTTTCTGCCATCAGCGGTAAAACTTTGGAACGGCCAACGTGCAGATCTGCAGAACTGTACTGCCGTAGACCTATTTAAGAAGAAACTTGCAATTAGCGACAATATCGTTCCTGGGTTTTATTATGTGGGTGGCAGAAGGGAACAAATCTTTCACACGAAGCTGCGTTTAAATTGTAGTGATTTAAATGGACAAAAATTTGTTAGATTTATAAGTGATAATGCTTCTTCCAGTTGTGGCAATTTATATGAAGACACTGAACACTATTTATTATTGTGTCCTCTATATACAGAACAAAGAAATTCGCTTCTAACAAAACTGGGCCACACCAATAATATCACTCTAATGTTATATAGTGATCCAGAGTAAACTGCTTTGGAAAATGCTAGTACATTCAGTGCAGTACAAGAATATATTAGGGAAACAATGAGCTTCGAGTGACTAATTATTAGCCAGTGGAAATGAATCCTTGTGTTTTGCCCCTAGAGACTGATTTTTGATAGTGCACCTCAAAACGGACACGCGTATTGTTGGCCTATTATAACTTCATCTAAAAACCAGAGTGCCTCCCTACCCGATAGGTAATGGATATATAAGAAATAACGAGATATTTTGTGGTACTTTCTTTCTAATTCATGTGATCAGTTTCTGTTTTATGTACTGCTGCACTTGCACCATTGTAAATGTGTGTTTTTGTAGGGTACGGCGTTAATATAGCCATTGCTTGTTCGCCAAACCCCATTTCAATGATGAAATAAAAATATTGTTAAAAGAAAAAAATTGTGTGACGCCGGTCCTCCGTCGCAAATGGATATTTGTAGGTTGTCTCTGCCAATTACTGTGTACGTAACGCACTCTGAATTAACAATAATTGTTGATATCCACATAAAACACTGGTAAAGCTGAAGAATAGGGGACTTTTCCATTTACGTAAAAACAACGCACTTTTCTCACCTGTTTTCTACATTTTCCTATTACTGGTCATGTTTTCGATAAGATGACCTAAATATATTTACTTTTACTGGCAATTATAACCGCCCAACGCACGTTTTTTACCGGTGCGATTTTTGACATTCGCATTCATCTTTCCTCCATGTTTTTTTTGTGTTTTTCGGCGTCTGCTCTGTGTGTTGGTTGTTTTTGGTACACTTGTTTGTTCTGTTCTCGACATGGTCTAGGGTCAGTGTAGTGAGGGTTAGGCTTAGCTTACCGGTAAGCTAACCCTAACCCTCACTACACTGACCCTAGACCTACAATCGCCAGCCAAAGAGAAAACGAAAGTTATGTAAACGCGCACTTCAAAATGGAGAGAATGCAGAATCTCCGGCACCGTGACATTAAAAGAGTTTAAATTATCTCTAATTTTAGTCATAAGTGAATATTTTTCGGTCATTTTATCGAAAACATGACTATTAATAGGAAAATGTAGAAAAAAGGTGAGAAATATGCGTTGTTTTTACATAAAATGAAAAGTCCCCTATTCTTCAGCTTTACCAAAACACTAACTTTTATACATCAACATTTGCAGTGTAGCCCATTTGCATTTTTGTACTTGCTGGTCGCATTTTTGTTAATCTTAGTGGGGCTTTGACTTTCAGATTTACAGGATTGCAACACTTACCACTGATGCCAAGTCAAAGAAGGACGCTGTTTTGATATCGTGTCATTCAGAAGTGTTAATTCTGTGAACAAATGACTAATCATAAAACCAGCGATGCATTGTCGATCTCTCAAGAGGCGGAACTTGTATATTTCATTCGATTATGTGTTCTCTGTTGTCCAGATAGTTTCTCATTAACAACACGAGGGGGCGCAGTGGGAGAATGATTAGCACTCTGCGCATATGATTGAAACACTGTGATTTCAGTTATGACCAACGTCAATCATGTTTTGTCCTTGAGTCAGACACGTAGCCCTAGTTTGCTCGAATGGGGGCAGAAGACCTGATGATATATAACGAGTTCAATGAGGGCCCTTTGCCGAAACTTCTGTTTCTTGAATTTTCTGCTGTTTGTTTGCTTGACCGGACAGACCAGTCGCCATTGAATACAATACTTGAAACGAAATGGTGTTTGCGAGCCGAACTCTGTGTAGGGCAAGCCCCTTTGAACCCTCTCTTGCTGTATGATTGTAGGGAACTATTTCGTTTTGCACCATGTCTGAGTGTGTTAGAGGTGTCGAAGTGTCTGGGAGAGGCTTCTCTTTTGTCTTCAGGCAAGTATAGTCTGTCGCTTGTAAAATTGCCAATATAAGCCTTCGTATGCAGGTATAGTCTGTTTGGGAAAGACACTTCACTCCATTGCCCATGTGAGGGCACGGCGGCGCTGTGTTCTAAGGTGTACTGCACGTCGATGGTGCACTTGTCTTCATCCAATGCAAACCCTGCTTGTGTGGAGTTAGTATGTTGGGGAGCCTGACAATTGCACGCCGTTGCTCAGTGGTTCTCTCCGGGCACTCCGGCTTCCTCCATCACTGAAACTGTCCGACACGAGGTGACCCTGGCTGTCGAAAGTGTCGTTAAACCCCAATAAATAAATAAATAAGTGTCGTCTGCCCCGTCACATAAACCAAGATTCAACCCATCTGAGAAAAACGGACCCTGACATGGTACCACCAACCTGAACATTTCTGGTTCAAATAATGAGCCGTTTTTTTCCTATTGGGCCGGGACTTATATGCGCTTTAGGAGCGTTTACAAACAATGATCAAGAAGGCGGGGCAAACGTCCAACGCTCGTCCCCCTAAAGATGAATAACCACCTTTAGGAATGAAGTGAAGGGTGTGTAGAAGCCATAACGGATATCGAATTTCCATAGCGGTTAACGAGTTTCCATAGCGGTTATTGGGAAAGAGGGAAAGAAGTAAAAAAAAATCAAAGACAGAAGACAATACTTGAGTGGTAACAATATCAGTACTACAATTTAACTATTTATTAGGATACTAATTGTTTTGGGATATCTGAATATATGTAGCCATGAATTGTTCTCGTGAAAAGTATAAACATTAGTTCACTGCTCGAATTCGAATAAGACTTGTATCCTCGAGTGGGAGCGCAGAGGATTATTTCACGAGGCGTTAGCCTCGTGAAATAATCCGCGCGACCCACGAAGGATGAAATCGTACTCGAATTCGAGCAGTGAACTAATGTTTATACATTTCACGAATTTGTATCCTCGAGTGGGAGCGCAGAGGATTATTTGAGCAGTGAACTAATGTTTTATTCTTGAGTGGGAGCGCAGAGTGAACTAATGTTTTATCCTCGAGTGGGAGCGCAGAGGATTATTCGAGCAGTGAACTGATGTTTATACATTTCACGAATTTTTATCCTCGAGTGGGAGCGCAGAGGATTATTTGAGCAGTGAACTAATGTTTTATCCTCGAGTGGGAGCGCAGAATGAACTAATGTGTATCCTCGAGTGGAAGCGCAGATGATTATTCGAGCAGTGAACTAATGTTTACACATTTCACGAGTTTTTATCCTTGAGTGGGAGCACAGAGGATTATTCGAGCAATGAACTAATGTTTCATCCTCGAGTGGGAGCGCAGAATGAACTAATGTTTTATCCACGAGTGGGAGCTCAGAGGATTATTCGAGCAGTGAACTAATGTTTATACATTTCACGAGTTTTTATCCTCGAGTGGGAGCGCAGAGGATTATTTGAACTGTGAACTAATGTTTTATCCTCGAGTGGGAGCGCAGAGTGAACTAATGTTTTATCCTTGAGTGGAGCGCAGAGGATTATTCGAGCAGTGAACTGATGTTTATACATTTCACGAATTTTTATCCTCGAGTGGGAGCGCAGAGGATTATTTGAGCAGTGAACTAATGTTTTATCCTCGAGTGGGAGCGCAGAATGAACTAATGTGTATCCTCGAGTGGAAGCGCAGATGATTATTCGAGCAGTGAACTAATGTTTACACATTTCACGAGTTTTTATCCTCGAGTGGGAGCGCAGAGGATTATTCGAACAATGAACTAATGTTTCATCCTCGAGTGGGAGCTCAGAGTGAACTAATGTTTTATCCTCGAGTGGGAGCGCAGAGGATTATTCGAGCAGTGAACTAATGTTTATACATTTCATGAGTTTTTATCCTCGAGTGGGAGCGCAGAGGATTATTTGAGCAGTGAACTAATGTTTCATCCTCGAGTGGGAGCGCAGAGTGAACCAATGTTTTATCCTCGAGTGGGAGCGCAGAGGATTATTCGAGCAGTGAACTAATGTTTATACATTTCACGAGTTTTTATCCTCGAGTGGGAGCGCAAAAAAAAAATCAAAGACAGAAGACAATACTTGAGTGGAAACAATATCAGTACTACAATTTAACTATTTATTAGGATACTAATTGTTTTGGGATATCTGAATATATGTAGCCATGAATTGTTCTCGTGAAAAGTATAAACATTAGTTCACTCCTCGAATTCGAATAAGACTTGTATCCTCGAGTGGGAGCGCAGAGGATTATTTCACGAGGCGTTAGCCTCGTGAAATAATCCGCGCGACCCACGAAGGATGAAATCGTACTCGAATTCGAGCAGTGAACTAATGTTTATACATTTCACGAATTTGTATCCTCGAGTGGGAGCGCAGAGGATTATTTGAGCAGTGAACTAATGTTTTATCCTCGAGTGGGAGCACAGAGTGAACTAATGTTTTATCCTCGAGTGGGAGCGCAGAGGATTATTCGAGCAGTGAACTAATGTTTATACATTTCACGAGTTTTTATCCTCGAGAGGGAGCGCAGAGGATTATTTGAGCAGTGAACTAATGTTTTATTCTTGAGTGGGAGCGCAGAGTGAACTAATGTTTTATCCTCGAGTGGGAGCGCAGAGGATTATTCGAGCAGTGAACTAATGTTTATACATTTCACGAGTTTTTATCCTCGAGTGGGAGCGCAGAGGATTATTTGAGCAGTGAACTAATGTTTCATCCTCGAGTTGGAGCACAGAGTGAACTAATGTTTTATCCTCGAGTGGGAGCGCAGAGGATTATTCGAGCAGTGAATTGATGTTTATACATTTCACGAGTTTTTATCCTAGAGTGGGAGCGCAGAGGATTATTCGAGCAGTGAACTAATGTTTCATCCTCGAGTGGGAGCGCAGAGTGAACTAATGTTTTATCCTCGAGTGGGAGCGCAGAGGATTATTCGAGCAGTGAACTGATGTTTATACATTTCACAAGTTTTTATCCTCGAGTGGGAGCGCAGAGGATTGTTTCACGAAGCGTTAGCCTCGTGAAATAATCCGCGCGACCCACGAAGGATGAAATCGTACTCGAATCCGAGTAGTGAACTCTTGTATTTATTTTATTTTCTCCTTATTTGTTTCCCAGAACAGCCCTTTATAATTGATTCAACTCAACCGATCTGTAAACAATAAAAAAATATAGTCCGTCATCACTGAGAGTGGAATCCGATGCAGGTAAGAAAAACGAATGAAAATAAAATAATATTTGATTATCTGTTCTTGTACGAATACGATAGCAGACTTCCAGGAACCATTATGTGCTGATTGCATTTCACTTTTCGTGTTCTATACATCATACCCTTCATTGTGATGTATAATTTCCTTATATTTAATTTATATTGGTGGAATATCAGACCTGGGTATTTCAAAGTAAACTAATTTCTCTTACTTATATAGCGCCTTAACAGCCGTTCGATCTATCACTGGAAAGTTGTGTTAGAGTAAAGTCAAACTGGGCGTTTTGTAAATTTTTTTAAAATTCTGTGTACATTGCGCTGTTGACTTGCACATTATTCATATTTTACTTCATGTTACCTGAACTTTCTAGTTGTGTGACTTGCAAATTTTATTTCAAACTTTTGAACGGTCTGCTCAAATACCGTTTTTCCACAATTCTGATGTTTACAGCACGTGGGGTTGAGGGCCAACACTATAAACAAAGGAGTAGGACCTGGGTTATGGAGGAAGTTGTGTAAAATTTTAGTGGTTTCACACGTCGCCCCGCACCACCCCCCCCCCTACACACTCCCACATGATTTGTCTCGTAAATCTGTAGTATAGGGAAGAATAGTATTGTCCGATAGTTGGTAAGTTTAAAGACCGCCACAGGATCACAAAATTGCCGCACGTGTCGCAGGTGGTTGCTTGTTTGGGGTTAAATGAATCGGACAGGCCCTAAAAATTAAACATGGAAATTGGTAGTGTCGTGGTAAAATCCGCGATAAATTGCCACGGCTTTTAAACGGCGCACCCCATTTTCATGGATAATCGCGGCGTTTCTGCAGTACGGGCGTCATGGAAAGGCCAAAATCCACGAGCGGACAATATTTTGATGTGTGTGTTAACCCTTCACCCAACGTAACGGCAAAAACCGGCCAGCGCTAATCACAAAAATCGCCAATTAATTTTCATCATTTTTTCATTTTTTTGTCTCAAAAACATAGGTTATGACCCCTCTTTGGAACGAGCTCGTCGAGCTTGTCCCAAAGAGGGGTCACAGCCTATGTTTTTGAGACGAGACGTTTTTTTGAGACGAAAAATGAAAAAAATTAGTTATTCAAGAATTTTGTTAGCAAGTGTCGTCTGCTTTTCATGGTAGGTAAAGGGTTAACAGTAAATCTCCGACATTAAACAGTGGAATCGCCCTCCAATTTTCAATGAATGAAACGCTGGGTACGACCCGGCGCATCTTTCATTGAATATATGCTGATTATTGATATAGAAAAACATCTGTGGGCAACATTGCCAACTCGTGAATTTTCCACAGAGGCTGTACTGTAGACCACCACGCGTCTGAAAAGCTCTCCGAGAAACATAGGTATTGGTACATAAAACAACGCCGGTCGAATTCATGTCATTGTCAGGCAGACACGAACCCCTCCTTCCCATCGATATCTGAATATAGTTACACACTAAAAACTAAAGTGTTAAAACTGACACTTTCAAGGTGTTAAACCCATTCTAACTCTTAGGGTTTGATTTTAACACTCAAAGTGCAATGCTTTAAGCACTTAGACATTACAATCGTCAGACATCTCAAACTTGAATGGATGGCACTTCCCATGTGTCTAGCATTGGTGGTTCTTCCAGAATCGTCCATAATTTGATTTGCGCTTGGTGGGTACATAATTAAAAGGACACAACGCAGATGACGCGGATCAGGCTCGAGAGTTCGAGCCTGATCCGCGTCATCTGCGTTGTTTCCTTTTAAATGTCGCGACATTACGCTTGTCAAGTGGTATTATTGTAACACCTGTCAAGTTCTGGGATATCTACACTTGAACAAAGTGCTAGTTCAGCATTCAGTAAGTGTTAAATACACCACTTCAAGTGTAGTTTTTAACACTTTAGTTTTTACCGTGTACGGTCCTGTTTGGCGGTATTCCAGCAATCCCCATGTCTTCGGAATAATATCTAATGGAAACACTGAATAGATTCAAGTAATTTATGACATTATTCCGAACTGGTGGACCCACCAGGACGGGAAGTCCCACTGTGCGACGGAATTACAGACTTCCCATTTATGTAAAAGATGTACGACCAAGTTTAAAGTTGGGTTGCTTTTTATTTGTCTTTTGCGTCTGATGGCCGGATCATCCATGTACCGAGTCTCTAATATTGGAAGAGTAACGCCAGGTAGTGGGTTGCTGGGTGTGTGATTTCTCTGCACAACATTTTCTTGCTTACATTTCCAATTATAGTGCCCGGAGAGAACCACCAAGCAACGGCGAGCAACTGTCAGACTCCCAAACGTACTACCGCCACACAAGCGGTGCCGCTCTGTACTAAGGCGTACGTTGGGGGGTCTGACAGTTGCTCGCCGTTGCTCCGTGGTTCTCTTCGGGTACTCACGGATCCCCCACCTGTAATGCTGTTCGACACGAGGCTGTCGAAAGTGTTGTTAAACCCAAATAAATAAATAAATAAATAAATAAATAAATAAATAAATAAATAAGTTATAGTAGGTATATTTGTCTCTGTGCACCAGTCCGACATATTTTCCTAGACAAGACTATTATTCCCAAGGTATCATACTTTTAATTATCTGTTTGATTGCAAAATTTGTTGCTCTCAGAGCAGTTAATTCTGATCACAAGAATTTAGGCAATTAAACATCTTAAATGATTTATGATATAAAATAACCGAGTTTTATTGAAGAAAATGGAATAAGTTAATATTCCATGAAACACTACAGTTAATCACCCGTCGTTTGTTTGAGATTTTGATCAACCACAGACGTGGCAGAAAAATGATATCCATCTGTTGATATTTACACAAGCAAATGTGAGATAGTTTCTGCATTTGTTTAAATGTCGTTTAAAGTTACGAAATGTTGGCTTTTATTGTTTCTTGCATTAATGCCAATGCTATGTGGACTATTGTCATATTTAAAAAAATGCTTATTTACATTTAACCTAACGAGCTGAAACACCCAACGCGACACCCATCCCCACCCGGCCAAGGACGGAAATGTAGTCCATTGCAAATTAAGGAAAATTATCAATCCGTATAGAAATGACTGGGTGGAACAAATGCGTCCGTGTTTGGACCTCATTCCACCCATTTAGACCTTACGTATGGAAACCCCAACTGTCGACAACAAGGCGCGGTGGCTCAGTAGGTAGAGGTGCAGGCAGCAAGCCGGGAGGTCCTCCGTTCGAATCCCACCTGCGGCAAGCATGTTGTGTTCTTGGGCAAGATACTTCACTCCCATTGCCTACGTGGGGGCACGGTGGCGCTGTGCACTAAGCCGTACTGCACGTTGATGGTGCACCTGTCTTCAATCAAAGCTAATCCTACTTGTGTAGATTTCGTATATTGGGGAGCTGACAGTTGTTCGCCGTTGCGCGGTGGTTCTCTTCGGGTACTCCGGTTTCCTCCACCAGTAAAACTGTCGTGGTCATGATAAGCCATTGAGCAGAAAATAAATAAATAAATAAATAAATAAATAAATAAATAAATAAAAACAGGGTTAAATACGCCAGATTGCCGGCGTGTGAAAAAGATCTAAATGTATATCTGAGAAATATCACAGTGGAGAGTCTCCAGTATATATGATAACCTGTGGATAATCTCGGTATTTCTTTAAATTTCCGTTGGTCAAGTTGGCTTTAATGTACAGTTAATTCAAATGTCCCTATGTGAGTCGGGTCACACGGTAGAATGGGGTTGATTACCCGTAATTCCAACGTATTATTTAACCATTTGCTTTACGAGTCGGCCGCATTCCGTTGCTTAGTTTACAAATTGAGCAGTTGAAAAAATATTATTTTTCAAAACAATTCAGCAAAACCATATCATGTGAACCCTCATTGGAACGAGCTCACAGAGCTCGTTCCAGTGAGGGCTCACATGATAGTTTTGTGAAAAAATAATATTTAAAATTATAAAGTTTAATACCATCTGCATTGGGTAAAGGGTTAAAAAGAGAGTTAGTTTCGAAATAGGATGAGATGATCGCAGAGGGAGGTGGGGTTTTGGAACGAGTCGAATACCGACGAAATGAGGATGGTAGGACGCACGCCAAGAAGTGTCGTGTTGAACTAAGTAAAGGTAACAGAGGGTAGCGAGCCGATATTGTAATTTATGTATTTATTGATGTTTAAGGTCACAATGGCTAATCATGACCGTGACAGTTTTAAGGGTGGAGGAAGCCGGAGTACCCAGAGAGAACCACCGAGCAACGGCGAGCAACTGTCAGCTCCCCAACATACTAAGTCCACGCAAGCAGGGTGAGCATTGGTTGGAGACAAGTGCACCATCGACGTGCAGTACGCCTTAGTACACAACGCCACCGTGCCCCCACGCGGGCAACGGAGATGAAGTGTCTTGCCCAAGGACACAACGCGGTTGCCGCAGGTGGGATTCGAACTGAGGACCTCTCGGCTTGCAGCCTGCACCTCTACCCCGTCGATAATGTAAATTCTACGTGGATACAAGTTGGGGACAGAATAAGTGCGGTAGTATAGACTAAAAATTCTGCTGGATTGTCGCCGACAATGGAAAATAGGTGCGGCAGGCATTGGAAAGAATCTGACCAGAGCTAAGTCAATTCATCAGTGAAGGGTGAATTAATATGGAAAAGGAATAAAACATTTAATATGTATAATATTTCGACGACCAAGAAATATAAAATTATAATTCTGAGGAGAACATGCATAAGTGTGTACGTTCAGAGATATGCAGCCCGTACGTTGATAAGGAAGCGAGCACTTATGTTATGGAGGAGGGAGCGCTTTAGAAGGGAGAGAAAAATAAACTGTGGAGAATGTGTTAAGCCAGAAGACAAAGCGAACCAGGAATCAGTCAACAGGGTCAACAGGGTCAACCAGGCATGGAAATGACCCTCGAACGATGGTGTAGGTTTCCTGTGGGTTACGTCAATTGTAAAATACACGAACGAAGTACAGGCTTTGAAAAATAGAATATAAGTTACATTCATAATCTCGCATGCTTCGCCAATCAGAATTTACAATCTTTCGCGACGAACTTGCCTCAAAGGTAGCGCATTGCACCCACATATGAATAGAGAGGCGTTTCGTGTACAACTTAACAGGCTTCCACCAATAAAACTAACAACAAACAACGCGGGATCTCGCTTTGGCGAGATTGTGCGTTAGTTGGTGCTATTTATTTTGGCGGAAGTTCTGTGGAGACGTGCACAGCCTACACGGTAGGCATAGCAACAACAGAGAAGGCGGAAAAGCATCTCAACATTTGTTTCTGGTGGGTTACCACCATGTTCTAGAGCATAACGTCCTAACGGGTTATGTTGTAAGATCTTTATATCCAGGCCTGTTAACCCAAAGATTTCATCGCACTTCCACGAGTGCACAGGCATGTATTAAATTGTGAGTAACGTGAAGGTCGGAGATGAAGACATTTATAGCAAATGGTATAGTTAGACTATTAAATAAATTGTTTCTGGGACAACATTCTGTCGTTGCATGTGAGTCTCATCATACAGCATAAAGACATTAACCCTTTACCCAACGAATCGGCCGCATCCGCCCGCGTAATATGAAAATTCAGCAGTTGAAAAAATATTATTTTTCAAACAATTTCAACAAAACCATATCATGTGACCCCTCGTTGGAACGCGCTCGTCGAGCGCGTTCCAACGAGGGGTCACATGATAGGGTTTTGTTGAATTTTTTTGAAAAATTTGAAAAAATGATATTTAAAATAATAAATTTTGATATCGTCTGCGTTGGGTAAAGGGTTAAAATCAAACTGTCATACAATATTACCTAAAGAAAACGAAACTTTTTTAAGCTTGGTTCTCACGGTTCGGGGTGCCGGAAGCACGCGGCTTTAATTCGAGATTATCCCAGATAAATCCGTACCGGGCCCATAGACATGGCCATGGTGTTCTGGGATAAACCCTTGCGCTTCCGCCGCCTTGTTTTTTCCCTGGGTTCCCTGGAGCGGTTTTCAAAATGTTTGCAAATTTAATTTTTTCCGTCACCAACCGTAAGTGGCCGTAGAAAATCGTACACACCGGGATACAACCGTAACATATCCATAGCCGACCCGGCATTAACCGTGGTCAGTAATGGGGTCCTGAGTATCCACGTAAAACGCAGGGTAGACAACGGATATGCTATGGCTGTGTCCCGATGTCTACGGTTATGTTACCGTGACATGTCCGTGACATAACCACAGAGACCGTAAAAGAATCGTTGCAGAACCATAGCATATCTGTAACACCGTAGCATGACCGCGAATAACCGGGACAAACCGTAAGACAACCGTGGCTTGTCCGTAGCGCTCCCGGTGGTGCCGTAGCATAACCGTAGGAAAATCGTCACGTAACCGTAATAATCCTTGGCGAAGCCTTGCTACTTCCTTAGCACAACCGCAGTACAGCCTTAGCGTTTGATAAGATCCTGTAGGCGCCGTAGCCACACCCTAGTACCACAGCAGAAATTGTCTACCGCGGCCAAAACATGCCTGTTTTAATACGGCGGTTCAAAACCGTAGCAATCCGGGAACCAAACCGTGAAAGTAAGAACCCCACATTACTCTGAAGCTGTAAGAGTACTGTTACAGTACGTGGAGAGTGGATTGTAACTAAATCACCCGCGGAGTGGAGTTATCACCCAACCTATAACTTTCAAATATAAATAACATATCGACAAAAACACAAGAAATGTTTCAGCCAATGAACCTCCGGTTTTAACCCGGAGGTCCATTGACTGAAACTTTGATTGTACTGATTATGCTTTCAACAAATTTGCAATTATTGCTTGGGTGGAATCTCCACTCTGCGGGTGATTTAGTGATAATACACTCTCCACGTACTGTACGTCCCCAGTCAGGAACATTCCACGGGAGAGGGGGGGGGGGGGGGTTCTTGCTACGGATAGCATTCTAGCCTCTTCAGGTTGTAAACTCCGGCGCAAATTATACCTATTAACCCTTTGGATCCTGAAGGTATATACCATGCCAGTTCAGAGCAATCACCTGCACTGTAAACACCTACCGTAATTTTTTACGGTCATATGACAGACAGGTAGTTTCCAGCCATATGACCGTAAGCATTACGGCCAAACGTAAAAAAAATTAACTGCCATTTACCAAATATTCCCGTAATTTTTTTCACGGTTTGCCGTTATTTGTACGGACATATGCCCGGAAACTAGCTGCCGGTCATATGACCGTAAAAAATGTCAACCATCATTTGCCTTATTTTCCCGTAAAAATTACCATAAAAATAATTACGGTCAAAATTACCGGAGGCAGAGTTCCACCCATATGGCCCTTAATCAACTGAAAACCATAATTTAATTCCAGCCATCATTAACCGCATTTTACCTTGAACCAATAAAAGCATATGGGTATGCCGGCCTTAGCGGAGATCCGTGGCCACAAGCCATAAGATTCATCGAATATCGGTGACGCAGTACAATCAGTCTGCCATTCTGCATGATTACCGAAACAATTATACGCATAAAAAATTGACATTTTTTGATTTTTATGTCCAAGACTGTAATGAACATGATTCTCTTGGCCACAAACTTACAAATTGATAGTAATACGTTGTGGTTCGTCTTCAAAAGCATAGAGCGTCTTTCTTGGAAATGGCGACTTCCTGAGTGGCATATGGCAAGGCCGATCCCAAAATTCACCATTTCTCCGCCGTGCGACGTAATTTGACAGCGTGACGGGAGAAATACGTTCACTGGATCAAATTCGCGGGTTTTTCTTTGACAACACCGTTAAAATTAATTTACGACTTCGAAAACGTTGTATTTGTCATCTGAGAGTAGTTAACCGTAGAATTACGGTAATATTTTACAGTGTGGAAGAGTCTACATTCCTTATTTGGGAGATGAATAATCAATATTTTTAACGCGTAGCCTTGGGGCATGCACGCTGAAAATCTTGATTGGCATACCACACAAACCCACAGCGTAACTATCTACTCCATGAATGCAGGAGTCAATACTATAAAACTTTACAATTGTATTTTCTAGAATTGTATTTTCTTGTTATGACTTTAAATGAATTAAATAGATTAAAATAAAGCATTAGCATTTTCAAAGATTTGGCAATTTGCCAGTTGGCAAATTGCCATATCTTTTAAAATGCTTATGGTTCATTTTAGTCAGTTATATTAATAGGTAGAAAATACAATTCTAGAAAAATATAATTGTAAAAGTTTTATAGTATTGGTTCCTGTCGGCTTTTCGGGTGCAATGTGTTAAAATACAACTGCCACTGGACACCACCCGTCCACCCCCCCCCCCCCACCAGAAATGGAATTCTTTAGTCTGAGCAGGGTAAACATACCACTATTAACAGAGATTCAGTGGATTTGGTGGAAACAAAGTTAGCTAACAAAAGAAACAAACATTTCACAAATTTTCGTACAGATTATAAGACCTGCATGGACCAATACTTTAAAACTTTGTATAAAAAATTGTATTTTCTGCCTACCTATATGAATGACCGAAATTGATCATTGGTGGTTTGAAAAACGGCGTGGCAATGTACCTCCCCCCGTCTTTTGAAAAACTGATGATTTCCGTCAGTTCCTAATTGTCATAGAAAAAATACAATCATAGAAATACAATTGTAAACGTTTTATAGTACTGGCTCCTGACCAAAGTTTTATTGACTTCAGCTTTCAGCTTTGGTAAACGTAATTTTGTTGAGGTTCGTATAATCATATAATCCCGTATCACCATCATTACTGGTCAACAGCTGTATAATATAAACCTCCACATTGTTGTTACATGTCGATTCGCTTTTGTTAGTAATCAGGTACTTTCTAAGGACACAAGATTTGATGCTTGTTCCAGAGTATTTTCAACTTAAATACCAAGACAGGGTGGATGGTCCAAGTGAGGGAGCTAATAGAGAACTACTCATTGGAGATCTCGGACCTAGACGTAGTGGTAACCCAGGGTAAAAAAAAATCATCAGAGAAAGAGGCATGGGGATGGTAACCTTAATTGGCGAGAGGGGTCAAAACAAAGAGGTCTTTGGGTGGCCTGCGTGATAAAGAGAAGCCTGGTTTTGAAGAATACCGTGATGACACAGGGTCAGTGTTGTTCAAGCTGAGGTTGCGATCCCTGGAGCTGAGGGGGAAAATTGGGAAAAACAGTGAAAAGGAGTGTCAGATGTGTAATTTAGGCATGGTGGAGACTCTGGAACACTTTCTTCTAGAATGCCCAAAATACTAGTCTAAAAGAATAAGATTCACTGGGAGTATAATGGGGAAGTGAGATGGGAGAATGAAGGACATGTGGTTAGTGAGTGACTCAAAGGAGAGGGTTAATATGCTAATCGGGGAGATTGGGAAGAATGGGGCAAGGGATGTCTTCAAGCAGTTCGTCTCCGAGTGTTGAGAGGAGAGAAGAAGCGTGGAAACAGGGAGGCAGTTGGGATCACAGGGGTAACCAAGGCCTTCTCACCCGAGAACCGCCACAAATCAGTGGCCGGTTAAAGAGTTATTTTTTATTATTATTATTACAGTTGGTCATACAAATTGCTGAGCGTAGTACCCGTTTCGTGCAGATAGAGAACCAACATAACCAATGTTGAGTACGGTATGTGTTAATTAAAAAACAGTTGCACCTCGACTACTACAGTACAATACGGCCGCCGTGAACTGGCCACTTTCCACGAGTGGGCAATATTTCCACGGACGAGATAATATTAGATTCCAAACAATATTTATAGAAATAATCATAAAAAATTAATTAATGAAGCACCGGGTACAATCCGGTGCTTCATTAAGTAAAATTTTGATGATGCTAACTTTTATTACCTGGTAAACACATGCGTGGACATCAATGCCCACACATGGATTTCGACCAGCCCAGGGCGACTGTAGTGTACGAATATATTTTATCTATCCACTTAAATTCCCCATGAAGTCTTGAATGTTTGAACTCTAACCCCGACTGACTGATATTCCATCGCACGAGGACAACTCTGTAATATCAACAAACAGCCTCTTATATGTAAGGTACACTGGCACACACTGGGCAAAGCAACTGCGGAATGGAGTGCTTTTTTATTTGAATTGTCTTTCCTCCTATCGTCAAAGACAGTGGGTATACAGCAGGGTACAGATTGGCGAAGGCATGCCTTGATGATGTAGTTGGAATATTTTTTCAATCCGCACTTGCGCCATCGCTCAAAATGAGGCTTACACCACCCAACCCCATTCGGCCACCTTCGCGACATCTCTGCAAGTGAAAGTCTATTGTGTATCTTTCGAACCTGCGAGACAGCTTATATAAGCTTTTTTGCTGCTGTATCCATTTCCCATATAATTACATTGTTAATGTAGTTACACGTGTTTGGTCCAAGTACTCAATTCCCATTGGTCAGCTGGATGAAAACGTCATGACCAAATTTAATTCATTTTCCTGTGAATACATTTGGTCGAATTTTGACCCGCATTTACGGTAGAGCGCAGTAGACAGAATGTAATTCGGGCGGTGTTTGGGCGGGTTTTTAACTTTTAGCGCCTCTCGCAGTGACCAACTCCGCTACTGTTTCTTTGGTAACATTTCCCAACTGTGGCATAAAGCCCGTTACTAAAATACTCGATTCCAGTTCTAAAGTTTTGAAAATTAAAAATCAGAGTTCTGCGCTTTGTCTTTTGTGTGAGGGTGATTTTTTCGCCCCATTCGTTCGTTCGTACACGTTTTATTTCGTCTTTGTGCTTTGTTGTTTGGTAAAAGATAGTTTAAACAGTTACGGAATGTAATTATAAGAATTGAATGCAATTTTTATAATCTTTATTGGAGTATGAACGTGTGGGAATGGGTACAAATTGTATGAATTGTACCCATTCCCACACGTTCATACTCCAATAAAGATTATAAAAACTGCATACAATTCTTAAGTAAACACTGGGTGGAGGTCCACGTTTCCATATCAGTTGAAAAATGTGTAATGAAGAAAAGTGTTACAAAAATGCAAAGGATGATGCAGAACAAAACGGTTAACTGCAGTAGTGGAAGAATAGTGAAGAGATATGACAATTCGAAATGAATGAACGAAAAGTTTCTGCGCGCTGAGGGCGCACAGGGACGATGTGGGATTGAAATCCCTTGCGAGCCCAATAACTTTATTTGCTTTATTGCTTTATTTGCTTATATATCCACGACAATCGGGAGCGAGAGACAATAATCTTATTAAGTTTTAGTGGGCGACTGGCAGTACGATAGTGGGTTGAGATCCCCGAGAACCTCGAACTGGAAATTGGCTAGGAATTTCCATAATTACAAGAGTTCTGCTCCGTGTTGCTAAGAGAAATGGGCAAATTTATGGTAATACTGAAACCGCAGATTGGTGGTTATTCTGCTTTGTTGTTTGGTAAAAAGTAGTTTAAACAGTTACGGAATGTAATTATAAGAATTGAATGCAATTTTTATAATCTTTATTGGAGTATGAACGTGTAGGAATGGGCACAAATTGTATGAATCCCTTCGGGGATTCATAATCCCCGAAGACTGATTACAGATATCGAGGCCACCGTTTTTGATAACAGTAATTACATGATGAATAAATCACTAACTCAACGAAATAAATTAGACTAGATATTTGTCTGCCACGGTGATACCTTTATATTGGCCTACCATGTGTTAAACTTGACAAATTAAACAAAGAAACACAGTGCCGTATTAACCCATGACCACCCCCCTAGGCGTTTAGGTACTTCGGGGCCCCCTCCTGCACTTCAATCGTTCACCCCAATATAGCTGACAACCTGACCCTTACGGTAGCCACTATGCCGCAGTACATAGCCCTATATCTATTCTGTGGGTCTCCTGAAGAATTCTACTCACAACTTGAAATATTTTTTAAATAAGCATTAAAGCAATGTACTGTATATGTACTTATAGAGTATACATATGGATAAATATATATGTACATGTATCGCTATGGCGTAGAGTGCAAAGAGCCTTTAACCATTGGAGCCCTAAGACGCTGGTAACAGTGCCTCAGCAAAATAAAAAAAAAATGGCGGGCCCCCTGTCCCTGCGGGCCCCTAGGCTTTAACCTAGTCAGCCTTATGAATAATACAGCCCTGAAGAAACATACAGCCGAAGCACTACTATAAACTTCAGCGGGTAAAAGTACAAGCAGAACAATGGATGGGGATTACGCCATGCACAGTGTAAGAACGACGCAATACCATGACGCCTTGATCTTCATTCATAAAAAATCAATTCAAATACGCTGAATTATTGTCAAAATGTATGCGAGGAAGTCAAGAAAGGGACGAATATTGTAAGATAAATTGGTTATTCCCATCAAGTGGGTTTCCAAGATGGTGTAATGTCTCGACTTCGTCTCTGGGTCAAATATCGACGAGTCCATTAGGACTCGTCGATATATGACCGAGAAACGAGGTCTCGACTTTAATACATCATATTGGAAACCCACATGATGATAATAACCTATATAATACAAACAAATTACAGTTTTCGAGAATACTATTGCAAGAGCCTTATAATATAGTATTGTATTGGGATCGCAAATTTTGTACTACCTTTAACTGACAATTGAGGAGCTCGGTGGCTCAGTAGGTAGAGGTGCAGGCTGCAAGCCGAAAGGTCCTCGGTTCGAATCCCAACCGCGTTGTGTCCTTGGGCAAGACATTTCATCTCCATTGCCCGCGTGGGGGCACGATGACGCCGTGTACTAAGGCGTACTGCACGTCGATGGTACGCATGTCTTCAACCAATCTAACCCTGCCTGTGCTGCAGTGCGGAGTTATGATGTTGGGGAGCTGGCAGCTGCTCGTCGTTGCACGGTGTTCTCTCCGGGTACTCCGGCTTCCTCCACCCGTAAAACTGGCACGGCCAAAAAAAACAACAAAAGGAATGGTTTCGCGCGCCGATGGCGCGCAGGGACGGTATGCGGAGCAAGCCCCTTTCGAGCCTCGGTGACTGTATATTGATGATTGATACATGTCTAGGTGTGTTGAAGGAGGAAAAGGAAGGAGGGAAAAGGTTTATCCCCTTCTGGCCTTTTTGCGGCTCTTCTTCTTTGGTGGAGGTTGGCATGGTGATGGTGATGGTGATGGTGATGAGACTGGTAGTGGTGTTGAAGAGCGCGCGTTACGTTCTTGTAGTACCTTTCTGGCGTATTCTTCGGCTTCCTTTAGTTAATCTGTTGTTGTTGCCCGTTCTGCTTTTGACATCTCTATTTCTCTTCGTGCGTTTTGCACTATGGTGTCAAGAGAAAATGGTGGCTGTACCGCTCCCGGGCTTTCTGGTAGTGAAGGAAGGGGAGAGTGAGGGGTGGGAGGCGGTGAAAAAGCAACTTCCAGTTCCTCCTCAGCCTCCACTGGATGTTCCTCATCCAACTGTACCGGCTCGGGAGCCGGCAGTTGATTGGGTGTACCAGTGGGACTGGGAGGGGAACTGGCGGCTGCCCCCAGAGCCTCCACCCCATCACTCAACTCTTTCTTCCTATTCCGGAATGCCTCCAAGCGCCGGGCGTCTCTGCGCTTGGTTGATGGACTCTTCTTCTTTCTTCTCTTTTCAGGGTCTCTGTGCCTCTTCGGGTGAGGACCAGTGGGATAGGGGATCCTCTCTCCAAAGGTGCTACCTCTCCCCGAAGAGGATGGTGTCTCTACCTCAAACTCCAGGTTCAGGTGGACTCTCCTGCCTGTCTCCTGGCCAGTCCAGGTGACAGGGCAAGAGATGGTTTTGATGAGTCGCTCTGGTAATTCCAGCTTTTCCATGATTCTCGATCAGGTGCTCACGCTTTGAATTCAGAAGTGTGAAATGGACGATGAACGAAACCTGATACCAATGAACGATCACGATTATCCATTGTGCATAAATATGTGACCTTAAACATCAATAAATAAATAAATAACTGACAATTGCGCTTTTTTATTATACCGCACTTGAAGAGAAACTATACCATATACGAGCATTTCTCAATATTCTTTTAAAATTCAACAATAGAATATACGTCCTGATGTACTATATACGACAAAGGTCAATTGTTTACATTATTAATAACCTCCCTATCTGAGTTGTATAACAGGATGTTAACAAATGAGGATCTTGTCAATCCCTAATTACTACTCATAAGAAGACCACCTTTAACATTTTGGAGTATCTTCTGTCTAATCTAAATTTAGGGTGCCAGGAGGTGTAAGATGCCGAGTATTTCGCTTGGCAGCTGTTTTTGTCTGGTTCAGCAAGAAAAATATGAGAGCAGGTTCTTTTGTTTATAAATTCACTTCCCAAAAATGCGATTCATCCATGGGTAAAATCTTATGTTCTGTGAAAATATATTTCTGGGAGAGGCGGCGCAAGTACTGATTTTTACCACCCAGGGTCATTGTTAAGAGCATAAACAGGGAGTGTGACACATCCCGAATAATGTTTCAAGTCGGGACATTTTCGTCAGGATGGTTGCCCGAGATATCGCCCTTGCTAGTAAACGTGTACTTTCTTACAAAACCAAATTTGCTATTTCTACTCATGTAACACAATGGTTGGTCATAAACACAGACGTCTCTAGTATCCGATTGGCCTGTTGTTTGGATCGAGCAAAACCAATTTGGAGTTCAGGTATCTTACAGTACAGTCGCCGTGGACTTGTCGTAATCCTCGCGTTGGCAGTGGTGTCCACAGTTGCGTTTACCAGGGAATGAAAATCATCATCAGCAAAATTTTAATTACTGAAGCACCGGGTTGTACCCGGTGCTTCATTAATTAAAATTTCGATTGTTATTCCTGTAATTAGTGTTTGGAGTATAATAGTTTTGCATCCGTAGAAATATTGCCCACCCGTGGAAAATAGCCAGTCCACGACAGCCGTACTTCACGTGTTAATTCAATAAGCTGCATTACGACTACTACAGGAGTATTTTGTTCATCCAGAAATACATTTCGAAGAACTCTTGAAGTTTTCAACTATATTCCTGTGTAACAAAATACCCCAACTACATCACCAAGGTGAGCCTTTACGAAGTAGTTGGAATATTCCATCAGTCGAGATGGTTGGGCAAATCATATTTACACCCCAACTTGTCATCTTTGTGACGCTAGTGTTTACGTGAGGTACTGGATGCCGAGTACTGTGTAGTAGTGACGGATTCAGATAGAGGCAAGATCGGCGCATACTCTCTTTAAATATGACAGTATTTGATAAGTAAAGACTAGTTTTAACCAAGTATTTTGCTGATGTGTTTGCAACAAGTTGCTTAATCGAATTATGATCTTAACATGTATATTTCTAAACAAAAAGTTAGTCTAAACACCTCCAAAATGCCAGTAACCTCATGTGAACCAGGCACACTCCTACTATTATGAAAGACCACAGTGTTTGATGACCCGAATTATTGGACTGTTATCTTGTTTACCAGCGTGTTTCAGGACAGCATCATGATACAACGTAATGCATGTCTATTTATGTAAGGAGAAGCGTGATGGGAGAATGAAGGATAAGTGGGTATTGAGTGACACAAAGGAGAGGGTTAGAATGTCTATCAGGGATATTGAGAACAATGGGGTACGGGATGTCATCAAACAGTTCGTTTCAGGGTGTGGGGAGGAGAGGAGGGGCGAGGGGTAATGACAGCAGAGGGTTAATCAGGGATTTCTCACCTGAGAACCATTACAGATCTGCGGCCGGCGAAGTGTTGCTTTTGTTATGTTAGCTACACAGGATAATAGACGACACGTTTTGTACTTTCATGTCCTACCTCAATCATAGTTCCTGCATCCGCTCTTGCGTAGGAATTGTCAGGAACAAATAATGGGGTGTTTTTTTAAAATAAATAAAGTCGTATAATGGAACGTAGAAGATGGAATGATGTTGTGACACAGTCGATTAGAATTCGTAATAAAACCAACAAACAAATGTATTCTCTGGGATATTATTTGGAACATCCCACGTCCATTTTTGGTGCCCTTTGAAGTGTACAGTACGTGGAGAGTGTATTATCATTAAAACACCCGCAGAGTGGAGATTACACCCGAGCAATAATTGAAAATTTGTTGCAAAGCGTAACGATCACAAGCAAAGTTCCAGCCAATGGATCTCCGGGTTAAACCCGGAGGTCCATTGGCTGAAACATTGCTTTTGTTTTTTGTCCAAACGTCCAGAATTTGAAAGTGATACCTTGGGTGATAACTCCACTCCGCGGGTGATTTAGTTACAATCCACTCTCCACGTACTGTATAAGTTGCGAATAACACATGGATTAATACTTACTTTCCGGACTCAAACTATTATCGAGTATTTTATTTTGATGTTCTGCACGTTCTGGCACGCGCAGCTTAACACTATCGCCTGACTAATTATTCGAAAGAACACAAAGTGATCTTTCCAACAATTAATCAGATGATTGAGTTACAAGTGTGTTATGAATTTTATTAAACAGCCTCACATACAGGCATGTATATAAAGGTAATCCATATATGTAAAAGTAAGCGTGGCAGTATAAGAGTTAAGAGAAAATACCTCTGAGGAAGAACACTTGCAAAGCATTAGTTGTGTGACTGCACTACCTGTGTTCGATAGTGAACTGTTTCTAAAAACAAACATTAAATCAATCATTTTAGTTAAGTACCCGAACATAATTAGAGATACATAAAACCTAATTATGTCTCTGATTGCTGTTGTTTAATATTCTTTTTCTTCGCCATTCATCTATGCTACAATTATATCTATAATAGTCGGTGGATACGGTCGGTATATCACCATTAATTCCCAAGTGCCTGAACGATTTAATGGCGGTGTCTCCTGTTTAGCAGTGGAATTATATAAATCATTTGCTAAAGGTTCGGGTACACTTAGACACTGTAATATCGTTTTTCAATAACCTTCTTCAATCGCAAAAAACACACTATAGGGTCTCCAGCACCATTTTGAAAGGATTGCATGAGCGCTCATCTTCATCGACGGACAATATTTTTGCGCCCGAGGAAAGACATGCACTGAGATGAAACCTGGTACCAACTATCAATCAGCAGCAATCTGAAATACATTTCAGCGTACTAACGGGTAAGACGCGAGGATTGAGATTGGTTATTGGTTATCTGGGATTGGTTATTTATTTATTTATTTATTTATTTATTTATTTATTTATTTATTTATTTATTTATTGGGGTTTAACTACACTATCGATAGCCAGGGTCTCCTCGTGTCGGGCAGTTTTACGGGTGGGGAAGCCGGAGGGAACCACCCAGCAACGACGAGCAATTGTCAGGCTCCCCAACGTACCAACTCCACCTAAGCAGGGTTGGCATTGGTTGAAGAAAGGTGCATCATCCACGTGCAATTCGCCTTAGTACAGGGCGCCAATGTTCCCCCATATGCGCAACGGGGATTAAGTACTTTTCCGAGGACACAACGCAGTTACCCCTGGTGGTGATAAAACCGTGGACCTTTCCGTATGAAGTCCAATGTCGTACCACTGAGCCACCGCGCTCCCCTGGGATTGGATGAAGACACAATTTTCAACCGAGCTCCCACAACAGCACGCGAAATTAATTGTCTTACTGACACAACGCATGTGCCACGAGTCTGCTATGAATTCACTATTCCTGCTAACCGATAACAGCAAAATAACCTGGTGGATTCAAAATATTACCCAATCTCTCGACACATTGGATGAAGCGTTCAAGCCACCATTCAGATTCTATAAGGAATCCGACACTGTTGTGGCCTGGAACTAGCTTAGCCTTTAAAACGCCCCCCGCCTATGGACAGATTCACTCGCATGAAATATTTCACGCCTGATATTTGCATGTCATGGACAATGTACGAGGCAATGTCCTTTTGTTTCTATTTCTCCACGGATACGAAATGTTGTTATGGCATGGAACTCGTCTAGCCCTTAAAACGCCCACCGCCTATAACTAGAGTCACACGCCAGATATTTGCTTGTCGCCGACAATGTAAGCGGCAATGTTTTTGTGTTTCTTTTTCTCCACGGATACAAGATGGAGTGAATGAAAGATGATTGATACAAATGTTGCTGAAGATTTCCGCAATTAAGTCTGAATCTACAAAGTCTGAAAGAACCGATCGCCTCGTACAATCGCATTATGCAATAAACGGCCCACCGTGGAATAACTTCGCATTATGTGATAAACATAATAATCAGACTACTATGCAATAAATTCAGATTATTACAGCAGTCAGTTGATCTAGATTGTCGGACTCTTACCGGACTGACGAGACCAAATCAGCCAGATCAAACAAGACGCCGAGGGCGTCTTGTTTGATCTGCCTGATCTGGTCTCTTCAACAAGATGGAATATGACAAACCAAGTATGAAATGATATGATATGATGCGATGCGATGCGATGCGATGCGATGCGATGCGATGCGATACGATACAAGAGACGATACTATACGTGAAGTGATGTGATGAGATGTGATGTGATGTATGTTTATTCACCAGTGTACTGAAAATACAATGTTAACAAATGTACATATATATTTATACAATATTCATGTCCATAATAACAGTAACAAACACAAACATGCAAGCATCCAAAGGCATAGTCAGATTGTGCTGTCTTCTTCCTTCCTTCCTCTATAGGAGAGGCATGATAAAATGAAGAAAGGGGGGGGGGGGGTGGAAAAGAAAAGAAAAAAGAAGAAAAATAAACCAAAATAACCCCATCCCTACACCCCCTCCCCTAAAAAAAAAAAAAACAACAAAAAAACAAAACAAAAAACCCGCATGTACAACATTGTTCATTTTATTTTTTCATTCACAGCATTTACCACATGTTGACAACATCCGCGAGAACTTATACGGGTGGATGCTTATGATAGCTGACTTCCAAAAGAAGCGGGCTCAGTTAATCGATTAATGTAGGGGGCGCGGCGGCTCAGTAGGTAGAGGTACAGGCTATAAGCCGAGAGGTCCTCGGTTCGAATCCCACCTGCGGCAATCGCGTTGTGTCCTTGGGCAAGACACTTCACCCCCATTGCCCACGTGGGGGCACGGTGACGTTGTGTACTAAGGCGTAGTGTACGTCGATGGTGCACTGTCTTCAACCAATGCTAACCCTGCTTGTGTGGAGTTAGTACGTTGAGGAGCTGACAGTTGCTCGCCGTTGCTCGGTGGTTCTCTCCGGCTACTCCGGCTTCCTCCACCCGTAAAACTGTCGAGGTCATGATTAGCCATTGTGCAGAAATATGTGACCTTAAAACACCTATAAATAAATAAATAAATAATCGATTAATGTAATAATGTGTTTATTATATGACAACGGATCGTTTTAAAATTGAGTACGACACCTGAAATTTAAATTAAATAGAAAGCATGGATGTTTACCCGGAGTGTTCAGTGTCATGACACTCTTGTTTTTATTACGCATTTGTAGAATTGCCATTTCTAAACTATCCTAACGTCAGTGACGTAACGATAGGCTGATTTGAGTCAGGCACGATACGGATCTGAACAAGTTGAGACCCTCTTTTTCATGCGAGTTAGAATTGATTAGCAAACTACTGCGGTGTTGAGCGATATTCGCGGTACTCATTTAATAAAAGCAATAACGAACGTGTTGTGCAAGAAAACACGCCGTTTTATGTAGTAATTTGTCTTAAGTTTAGTTGTGTGTTGAGTGGTAGTAGAGGAGGTCACTCTGACTTGTCTTAATGGATAAGGTTTCTCACGTACTAAGATTGTAGTCCACATCCATTGTTCCCAGGTTTGTGAAATAACCATGGCTGGAATTATAGTGTAGTCGTAGGAGCATATTTGAAATGGTCAACTGTAAAAGAAAGTGACCACGCCGGGGAGCTCCACAAATTGTGCTAATATCTTTGTTTTCGGGGCGAATTAAAAAGTTATTGACTGGAATATCTATAACGGAAGCCCCAAATAATATCTGTGTATCTTTGTGAGTGCGAGCGCGGCGGCTCAGTAGGTAGAGGTGCAGGCTGCAAGCCGAGAGGTCCTCGGTTCGAATCCCACCTGCGGCAACCGCGTTGTGTCCTTGGGCAAGGCACTTCATCTCCATTGCCCACGTGGGGGCACGATGACGCCGTGTACTAAGGCGTACTGCACGTCGATGGTACGCATGTCTTCAACCAGTCTAACCCTGCCTGTGCTGCAGTGCGGAGTTACGATGTTGGGGAGCTGGCAGCTGCTCGTCGTTGCTCGGTGGTTCTCTCCGGGTACTCCGGCTTCCTCCACCCGTAAAACTGTCACGGTCATGATTAGCCATTGTGCATAAATATGTGACCTTAAACATCAATAAATAAATAAATAAATCTTTGTGAGTAAATAGGCGTCAAATTAAATAAAGGATAGTCTGCACGCAAACTTCACAAAAAAGTGGGTAAACAAACGGCCCATAACAGAGTCGGATTCCTTACAAAATATGACTGTTGGTTTGAGACATTGATAATGGACATGAACGCTACATATTCCAAAAAGACTAAAATCATCCTCCTCTGATTGGACGAGAGCTCGCTTTGTATATTCTATGTTTACGGCTCAAGTGGCAAATGTTACCGTCTGACGTCACAACGCGAAATACGTTAAATGACGTCGCCTGGTTCGTTATTGCTTCATCAACGGAGTGACTAGCAAGTCGCTTCATTTTTCTGGATTTTTCACACGTGCAGCAAACGGTGTTCCGGATAAAGTGTTGTTTAAATTATAAACCGATTTATGATTTGAACTAAGATCGAATGAGTTTATCTGGTTTATTGATTATTTAGCCACTGCCGTCGTACACGAGGAGTTTCTTTACTAAACCTGTGGTCGTTAAAAGTTGCCTTGAGAAGGCAACTTTTAACGATCACAGGTTTAGTAAATAAACCTCTCGTGTTTCACAATGTAGGGTTTGGGTTATGGATAGTGTCTTATTGGAACATATACATTATTGTGATGAGTTGGCGGTAACATGGTCTGAGGTTTGCGGCTCCCAGCGTATGTTCAGCCTCGACGATTCGCGTCTCGGTTGGTCATAAGCTCCGAGCCGCAAACCTCAGACCATGTTACCGTCAACTCGTCACAATAACTTATAATGTTTACGTCATGGCCGAATGTGAAAAATATATTTCAGACTGTGGTAAACAAACTAGGCTTTACTGGTAAAATAGGATCCAGTCACGAATTCCTGGGTTGGAAGTCCTCTAAAATGAAATGGGTAACATGGGTATAAACGATTGACTAAACTTAACTTTATCTCCATATTGAGGTCACGATTACCATTTTGGAGAAATATATTGACAATAGTTCACTGCTTGGAGTAACGTACGATGTTAGTTCTCGAGTGGGATGCGGAATGTAATTTTCACGAGGCGCTAGCTGAGTGAAAATATTCCCCGCATCCCACGAGAGAATAAACATCGTACATTACTCCAAGCAGTGAACTATTGTGTTTATTATATTTCCCTGATAATATCTGCAACACAAATATCCCTCTTGCGTCATACAAGAGCAGTTTCCCAAGGTCACTCAATTTGTTTGACGGTTAGAAACAAGTAGTCCGTCATGACTGGGAATAGGAGATCGCCGTGGGAGTTGAATAACACTTTCGAGGTCGTGGGAGTAGGATATGGTTTTTATTTACAAAGGAAAAAGCTGTAGAAATATAATAAATGAACTTAAACGCCAATAAATAAATTAATAAATTTATCCTGTCAAAATTTCTTCCGTTAGCGAATGAATTGTTAATGATATTGTAGAATATTTGATAGAAAAAATGAATGAACGTCACTTACATTGACGATTCGGGGCGCTGCTGCAGCAGGTGAAACAAGACGTTAGATGAGTCGATGTTTTCGAGTAGTTGTCTTCAGTAAAAGTACACTAAATGATATGAGAAAGATCACAGTTCGTTAGCATGGGACCTCGGCACTTATCTGTGGCAGGAAGGCTGGGATTACAATATGGACACAAGGTTCGACTAATATATGTTAGGCGTTTTAGTAGCAATATGTTCTAATTTCAGAACAGGTCCAGAAATTGTGATTAATCGGGAGTCCCAGTAAATCGTCGATGGGTCCTGCCGACGTTGGAAAGTTCTATATACAGTATAGCCGCCGTTGACAGGCCCCTGAGAATGTTCGATTGTTCGAGTCGATCAAAAAATTCGAGTCGAAAATAAAATAACGAATTGGTAATACACTCATATTTTATAGTAGATAAAGCCACGGCTACATACACGTGTAATACAAGTAAGACAAAACCCAAGCGACGGACACTACATCTCACCTCTCGTACACTTCAGTAAGAAGTATCCACCGCATCATGATAAGGCAAGAACAGACGATGCCAAGCTTAAATTCAAGATGGGAGCGAAGCAATCACAGGAACATACAGATTCTTTGTCTCCTATTCAACCACTCGTTCAAGTGTGCTGAATTGTTAACGTGTGAACTGTTCAGTGTTAGCATGAATATGCTGATAAATCATCAGTACAATGCCAAAACAATCCTAATGTGGTTATTTTAATCTGGAAATATCGCATACGAAACCACACTTGGACACCTGGTTTCGGCTAACTTGGTTCGAATTCGATGTTCGGTCGACGCGAACTCTTTTTTGGCAAGTTCGAGTAAAAAAAAATCCATATACGCAGCGGTCTAGTCGTATACTGATCGTAATCCACGCGTGGGCAGTGATGTAGTACCCGGTGCTTTAATAAATGAATTTTTGATGATTATTCCTATAATTAGCGTTTGGAATCTAATTATATTGCGTCCTCGGAAATATTGCCCACCCGTAGAAAGTGACCAGTCCACGGCGGCCGTACTGTACCACTTACAGTAAAGTAGCATGAATACTCTTATCTGCTGACTGGGGTGCTTTTTCCTTCAGTTGCCTTTCTTCCTGTCTTGAAAGACATTGGGTATTCAGCATTGTACAGACCGATAAAGACCCCAAATATCTTGGCTGGTTAGCATAGGACACCTCCCACCCGCACAAATACACACATCCACACTGCTTCGTACTGCTCATGGAATGCGTCATATACATACAAACATTAGTATGTCTGTTATGTCTTTTGTTCGATTGTTACCACACCTCCAATCCAGCATTCCTAGCTAATTGAATACACCGGAATTGATCATAAGACTGAACAGCTACGAAACACACGTCGTGTCATTCTACCTGTACGCAATATGACTTTGTTATTCGGTTCGCATTGAACACTTCTACACCCCGACCTCTCATACTGACACTATTTTCCTCATTGTGGGTGCAGACATATCCAGGATATAGATTGCACTATAATGCGGTAAATATTATATATAGGGATAAGACAAATCAACAGAATGAGCTGTTGAATTCCGAATAGTCTTTCTGTCTAACAAAAGTACGCCGAGGGAGCACAATGGACATTTAATCTTATTTGTTTCACGGGGAATGGCGAACAAGTTATGTAACTTATGTTGACACCTCTCCTTGGCACAGTGGTGCAGATGTGTGGTGGGATGACCTTCGTAGCGGCGACTCCGTAGCCTCGCTCTTCTCGAATACCACGAAGGGATCTTTAGCCTGCACGTAGTGTGTCTCTCCGCACAGTGGACAGCCATTTTACGTTCCCATTCTATAAGACGGTTCGCTATGACAGCAATAACCCCACTATTGATGCTGACAGAGAGTGTTTGGACATCTCGAGAGCTTTCCCCGAACAAAGATTGATCCCTGGATCTCTGACATGAGCGACCAGCGCACCTATCCACTCGGCCACCTCTCTCTGTTGCCACCACAATGTGTTTTCGAACGCTTTTATGTAAATTAGCGTTTTAGACCAATTTTATTTACTTCCAAAATCAGTTACAGAACTGATAATTATGATTATGAATGGAAAGTACTGCATATAGAAGCCACGCCAGAAAGAAAAATCAAACAGTCTTTGTCGGCTCAAGCAGACGACAATAGCAAAAGTTTCTTGAATTACTATAATTTTTCATTTTTACCTCAAGGACGTAGCGTATGATCCCTCATTGGAACGATCTCAACGAGTCCGTTCCAACTAGGGGTCATAACCTATGTTTTGAGACAAAAAATATAAACAAAAATACAATTTGAATGGGGATGTTTTTGTGACTAGCTCCCGCGGGTGTTGCTGTTGCGTCGAGAAACGTGTTATAATGTACATAGACTGGAGTGCACCGAAAAATTATCTCATTACTCCTTCTTGGTTTGTAAGAACCTACAATGATATTATTTATTTATTTATTGGTGTTTAAGGTCACACATTTCTGCACAATGGCTAATCATGACCGTGACAGTTTTACGGATGGAGAAAGCCGGAGTACCCGGAGAGAACCACCGAGCAACGGCGAGCAACTGTTAGCTCCCCAACATACGAACTCCACAGAAGCAGGGTTAGCATTGGTTGAAGACAGGTGCACCATCGACGTGCAGTACGCCTTAGTACACAGCGTCACCGTGCCCCCACATGGGCAATGGGGGTGAAGTGTCTTGCCCAAGGACACAACGCGGTTGCCGCAGGTGGGATTTGAACCGGGGACCTCTCGGCTTGTAGCCTGCACCTCTACCAACTGAGCCTCTGCGCCCCACCTACAATGATATAAAAAGAAGATATATTACTCTAGGGCAACCAACACTGACATACACTCGAGAGATTAATAACGATCGATTCAAACATAATTTAGGCTTTCGTTAACCCTTTGAACCCTAGCGGCCTCGTTTCCGACCAGGAATATTATACGTCATAATTTCATAAAATAGGATGGATGCTGAGTGCAAGTGTGTGGTAGACCAATTAATATTTTCAACGTGCACCCCCAAGGCTGCACTTTGAAAATATTAATTGGTCTACCCCTAAATAATGAACATGGACTCTTCCAGTAGCTGTCATTGAACTAATGTGGAAAATACCACCATGGTTCAAAGGGTTAAGTCCCCAGCGTAGCAATAAGTTACCGAGAGTTACTGAGAGACGCAAATACAGAATCCAGTAAATATTGCGATCCAGACTGGATAAAAATAAATATATCGATGAGTGGTTATTCTACAATACTTTGAAGACTAAAAGAAACAGAGAAATAAATTGAAGTGTTGTTTTAGTAAAGAATAAAGTTTTGTTCCAACAGACATGGTAGGTTTGGCTTAGTAATTTCATTCAATAAACTCAAGTCGCATGCAGAATATCTAATAAAACAACGCATCACATCAGTGATATTCCTTTGTAACCAATGTGCTTTACTAAAATGGACTTCATACTTAATTTGAGACCAAGATACAGTCACAGATGTGACATAAAGCCAGACCTGGAAACAATCCTCGAACGGTCGCTTAGGTTACATGGGTTTTACGTCAATTGTGACATGTGCGAACGAATAAATCAGGACAAAATAGTCCAACATAATTTCAATCCATAATCTCGCAGGTTTCCCCAGTCGGAATTTATAATCTTTTCGCAACTAACTTGACTGAAAGATTACATCATCATATGAATAGAGTGGCATGTCATCCACGTCTTCAAAGACTTCCCCAACATAAATAGCAACAACTAACGCGCGATCTCGCATTGGCGAGATCGCGTTAGTTGTTGCTATTCACTTTGGCGGAAATTATGTTAACTGGTAGAGTGCTGGAAGCCCATATTTGGGCTTTATTTTGAAGTGCAGGCACCAAAACTCAAAGATTTCATATTCCGTGGATGTGCTTCATATTACAGTACGTGGAGAGTGGATTGTAACTAAATCACCCGCGGAGTGGAGTTATCACCCAAACTATAACTTTCAAATTTTGTACATATCGACAAAAAACACAAGCAATGTTTCATCCAATGGACCTCCGGGTTTAACCCGGAGGTCCATTGGCTGAAACTTTGCTTGTACTGGTTATGCTTTGCAACAAATTTGCAATTATTGCTTGGGTGAAATCTCCTCTCTGCGGGTGATTTAGTAATAATACACTCTCCACGTACTGTATCTTCGAAGTTATATCATTTTACCTTTGAGAATTCGCATTGTAACATTTTATGGGAGAGTGGCTATAGGCAGTCTCCTATAAATTGTAACAAGGAAAATATCCACGAAGAAATTTTCAGGTCTCACAATAATGTAGCATTCGACTCGTTAAGACGGGCACAGCATGCATGGCAGGCGTAGTAAAATCACAGAAGGCGGGAAAACATCTTAGCACTATTTTGTTTCGGGCTACCACCAAGTTGTTGGACATAACCTGATAATAAGTTACGGTAAAAACTCTTTATTTCCAAGTCTGTAAAACAGACATAAATAACTAGACCATTCATTCTCCACACCACAGTACTGGCTGCAAACTAAAATACAATCGCAAGTTGTATAAACGATGACAAGATTTATTCTTTTGATTATAACAAAGACTTTTCCTCCATACTATTAACTCTTTACACAACGCAGACGATATCAACATTTATTATTTTAAATAACATTTTAAAAATTTTTCAAAACATTTTAACAAAACCATATCATGTGACCCCTCATTGGAATGAGCTCGACAAAGAGGGGTCACATGATATGGATTTGTTGATATTTTTTGAAAAATATTTTTTCGACTGCTGAATTTGCATATTACGATTCGTTGGCCAAATGGTAAAAAACGACCCTTAACGGGTAGAAGAGCATATAAAAACTGCTTATCTCTTTCTCATATAAGTTATATTTCACCATAATTTAATCATTTGCCCCGCCTCTGCGTTTGAATGGTTGAAAGCATACAGCGTGAAAGTCGTCAAAATCGTACAAACCAAAACACGTCATGATTTGGAATGTCGCTACACGTTCGTACATCCGATCCAACTTTGAAGACTCTGGAAGCCCCGCCCACTCAATCCAATTGTCACCGTGAGGGCGTGACGGCAGACTGATAGATGGATAACAAGCTTGTAAACAAAAATCAATGATCGATTTTTCATCGCCTCCAGTCAGCGAGAATATAATGATAATTTCTCGGGAACAATTGAATTTAATAAAATATACCGAAGTGGGAGACGAATAAAAGACCGTACACCCAAACATGATTTTGGAGGAACTTAAAAAAAAATGTTCTTAATGATATTGTTACGTGACTTGCTAAATATCTGTCGTCTGCGATCTAAAATCAAAACAACAAACAATTTGACAAAGATTGACGTGACCTGTTTGTGGCACACTTTCCTGAGTTTGACTGTTGTCTTTTGCGAAAATTAAAAGTTTTTCGTTCACGTACACATAGTTTTTATATTTTAATATTACAGCCGGATTAAATTATAAGAAATAACTGTTGTTTTCCTTCGGTTTATGCGATATAAACCGACAATTTTCAGCTTCATAACTCGCGTAGCTTATTTCTTAAGTAGCCGGAAACAGAGCCCAAGCCCCACCTAAAATCGGAAACTTCTTCACGAGAACCGATTGATACTATGTATTTATGTATTTATGTATTTATTGGTGTTTAAGGTAACATATTTCTGTACAATGTCTAATCATAACAGTGACAGTTTTATGGGTAGAGGAAGCCGGAGTATCCGGAGAGAACCACCTAGAAACGGCGAGCTACTGTCAGCTCCCCAACATACAAACTCCACACAAGTAGGGTAAACATTGGTTGAAGACAGGTCCTCCATCGACGTGCAGTACGCCTTAGTACACAAAGTCACCGTGCCCCCACGTGGGTAATGGGGCGAAGTGTCATGCCCAAGGACACAACGCGGTTGCCGCAGATGGGATTCGAACCGAGGACCTCTCGGCTTGCAGCTTGTATGTCTGCCTACTAAGCCACCGCGCCCACAATCGATTGATACGACATATTGAAAGAATTTCCTTTACAAACTGAAAAGTAGGATCTGTATGGGGGCATATTGTTGCAAATTGTCGTTATAGAAGTGCTTTTTTAAAATCAGCATGAACAAATTATCAAATCGCTTGAACACATAGAAGCCCTTTGTACAACCTTGGTTGTTTTTCTTTTTTTCTACTTTAATCAAACGTGCTTGAGTGAAAGATTATTTTCAAATGCCGTTAAGTAAATATTAATGAGGCTTAATGTGACCGTTTGGATCAATCAATTCGAATACAGGGTAAAAGTCATATTGTCTTTTGAGCACTTTAAATTGTGATCGTGTTACATGCATTTAAATTATGTTTATCGAACACTTTATGGTGATCTCTAAAATGTAACAAATTGCTGTTAGAAACTTCTGTAATGATTAACCCCAACAATGATTCAGAAAGGACCCGGGGAATCACGATGTTTCTCTCGAATCGAATCTCGAATCGAATCAAGCAAGAGGTTCGAAACCGTATCGAATGTCGAACCGAATCCACTTTTCCATTCTTACGATACTACGGCCTACCACTGCTGTCTATCTCCGTCGTTAGCCCAATATCGTTAGGCATACTACACTATTAGAAAATTGACAGGTATCACAAAGGTGGTCGCAGAAAAATACATTCATCATCATGTGAGTGCAACAAAGCGCCATCTGCAATGCCAAAGCATTGCAGATGGCGCCTTGGTGCACTTCACGAACGATGTATTGCGCAAACGAGCCGCAACACAACCTCCACGATCACTTCAAATGTTATGAAATTCCGACTGAATTTGTGCTGTCTAGTTAGACCAGAAACGTTCAGTCTTAAAACTGTAGGATGAGTTATTACCTTCAGAAAGTCGACCATAAAGAATTGTATGAAATCCAAATCTCTCCAGGATTCGAGTTTTACGAATAATCGAGATGGTTTCGATTCGAATCGAATTAGTGACAAGGTTCGAAATTTATGTTCTAACTATAGTTATCCGCACCTTTGTGTAATTTTCTGTGTATCCAATATGCTTCTGTGATTACATGATCATTTTTGTTTCTAATAAATGCTGTTTAAACTAATCGAATCTCGAACTTTCGCCGAACCCTAGAATCAGATGAAATAAATATTATACATATTGTGTTCTGCTAAAGTGCCTACATGTTTGATTACTTCTGTTGACCAAGTGATGAAGAGTAAGGTCTCTGCCTAACCATTAACCTCTCAAACAAGCGTTCCTCAACGAGTATGAAGAATACAAATCTGGTGAGGCCAAAACAAAAAAAATGTTTCACGAGCATTTAATTTTCCAAATCAATGAGAAAAGGAGGCCTTTATTTTTTTATTTTTATGTTTATCAATCGTTTTCAAAAGCATTAATACCATCCCATCCACATAATATTTTAGAAGACACTGCAAGGCAACAAAAACGCTCATCGACAGGATTCATTTTCAGCGGTGAGAGATTTCCCTTGAACCAAAACCCATTTTTGATATTATCTAGTGGCTGTTCGAATACATTTTGAATTTGTACGGGGGCTAAGTAATAAGCCACGGGGCTGTAGGATTAAATTATTACTGATCGCCTTCACCATTTCCTGTCCTTTATGTTGCTTGCTAAACGACTACCGAAATAGCTTTGAGGCAAATTTTTAAGTATACCATGCTTATAGGGTTAAACCAACAAAGATTTAGGTTAATTTAAACGTGTCAATATTTACTATTTACATTTCCCAATATGTGAACCCAATTTGATCAGTTATATTGAATGATATTAGCTGTTTCAGAAAGTCTGTTTTTCAAATAACAAAATAGTATGGAAGGTCCGTACAGCTTTTAACCTTTTACCCAACGCAGACGATATCAAAATTTATTATTTTAAATACCATTTTATCAAATTTTTCAAACAATTTCAACAAAACCATACCATGTGGCGTCTCGTTGGAACGAGCTCGTTCCAACGAGGGGTCACATGATATGGTTTTGTTGAAATTTTTTGAAAAATAATATTTTTTCAACTGTTGAATTTGCATATTACGCGGGCGGATGCGGCCGATTCGTTGGGTAAATGGTTAACGAGCGTTTAGCATGGGGAATATTCATTGCCGTTTTTATGTCTGTATATAGTTCAACCTTGTATTATGCTGTGGTGTGGTGTTTTGTGTCTATGTTCGATTGTTCTGGGGTTTGTGCCAGTTGCAAATAAGGGCATGTATCATGGGACAAATGTAATCTTTGTTACTCCTTTAGATATCAGGGTGGATTGTTTGTTTCCTGCTATCTCTGGTCATATCCCGACCGACCGGTCTTCTCTGCCTTCGACCATTCAAACCGTTCCCTTTTAATCAACACACTAACCAATTAGATAGCCTAATTCGCACAAGTTACAACCTCTAATAGTTCATAAAGAGTTGTCTTTCTTCCCCAGACGTGTGATTTCTGTGAGTCGAACGAATGACGTGTCGAGTCGGTCGAGCGATGCTGGGTTCGAGTGACTACTCATTCGGCTTGATAACTCATCTGTGTATTTGAGGACCACTGAAAACAAGTGAATTGCGTTCGTTGAGCAGGGAAGACCAGAAGTGTGTGGACTGGTGATGTCACTGTGTTCGGTCACAATTGGCAGCACTACGGTGACAGTACGACCCCTACTGCAGTTAGATCCGTTTTTAAAGTCTTCGCATAAGGATTATTACCAGTTGCCGTTGCTACTGCTAGTCCACAGCAACCGAGTGGTTAACCAGAACTACAGATGACAACTGGAAAAAACTAAAGAGTCGTTAGGGAAGTTAATAAAATAAGTTTCTGTTCGAACGCCTGTCGGGGTATCAGAGGACATCGTATTATAGAGACGGATGGGGGCGCGATGGCGTTGCAGTAACCGATTCTCGCCAGATCACCGAAGTTAAGCACGTCGAGCCCGGTTTGTCCTCAGATGGGTGACCGTCTGGGCGATCGATTCGGACTCCCACGCTGTGTCCTTGGGCAAGGAACTTAATCCCGATTGTCCACATGGGGGCACGATGACGCCATGTACTAAGGCGTACTGCACGTCGATGATGCGTATGTCTTCAACCAATCTAACCCTGCCTGTGCTGCAGTGCGGAGTTACGATGTCAGGGAGCTGGCAGCTGTTCGTCGTTGCTCGATGGTTCTCTCCGGGTACTCCGGCTTCCCCCACCCGTAAACTGTCACGGTCGTGATTAGCCACTGTGCATAAGTATGTGACCGTAAACACCAATAAATAATAATAAATATATAAATAGAGCCATAGAACGTACATACAGTACGGCCACCGTGAAATAGTCACTTTCCGCGGGTGGGCAATAGTTTTACGGACGGAATAATATTAAACCCTATACACTTTTTTGGGAAGGGATAATCACCCAAAATTTAATTGATAAAGCACCGGGTACAACATGGTTTGCGCATTTAGTGCATTTAGAGCACATGTGGAAGAAGAGGACACAAATCTCACCCAGTCTCCTTTTCTATTTTGCAGTATCACACTGCATGTGTTTTTTTTCCAGTAGCAACACTATCACACTCCGTCTGATACAGCTGGACAGGTTTGACGACCGAAATCGAGCCCATATCAATGGTGGGTATACAGTACGCGGATAGTGTATTACCACTAAATCACCCGCAGAGTGGAGATTCCACCCAAGTAATAATTGCGAATTTGTTGCAAAGCATAACAATCACAAGCAAAGTTCCAGCCAATGGACCTCCGGGTTAAACCCGGAGGTCCATTGGCTGAAACATTGCTATTGTTTTTGCCCATACGTACATAATTTGAAAGTGATACTTTGGGTGATAACTCCACTCCACGGGTAATTTTGTTACAATCCACTGTTCACGTACTGTATAATTAAATCCAATATACCCTTGATGCCATTTGAGTATTGCCATTAGTCAAAGTAGTATATAATCGGTGAATCATAAATATAGACACATTTTGCTCCAGCGATTTTGTTATGAAAGCGTAGGTGGCCATGGGGAAATACTTTGCGCACGTGTGTGATGCCATGTTGCCACACTTGAGACGGGCGTGATACGGGTCTGGAAAGTTATAACAGGATCTGATATAATATCCACTGATTCTGTTTTGTTTATTGAATGACCGGTCAAGAGAGACAGTGGCAGTGGAAGCTGGTGGTTGTGATAATAGTATGGTAAGACACCAGTAATGTCAATATAAGTTGCGATTGGAGCCAGCCGTGGTTCTGGTGGACTCAGTGGTAATGACCATAGTAGGAACAGAAGCGGACTGGGCAAGAAATGTTACCGGGAAATGCACAAAGGGGTCCAAGACCCGGAGCAAATTTAACTTTTGTGAACTGAACGAATGCGGCTTCCTTGCATCTGAAAGCGATCAGTGTCAGTACACATAGAGGACATTTCATCAATCATTCGGCAAGAATGGTTCTATGGAGAGAGGAGGACTCATCAGAAAGACCATAGTTCGGTCCAATCGTAGTAAATATTAATTCTCAAATTGAATTGACGCTGTTTCTTTTCAACAGAGCAATAATCTACCTTTTATCTTGGTTCTGGGACCAAGAAGTCCACAATATAGATGCCAAAGATACCATAATCTAGGAGCCAAGAAGCCCTTATGGGACTAGAGTAAGCAAATAATGGGATGTTCCTGAAGTCATGACCCAGATGAGTCGAATAATCATACGAGTAGTTACACTTAGTAGTGACTGCCCCAATCACTCGAATGACCTCATTATCTCCAAGCATAACCTGTATTCACGTCGACTTGAAACTTGTTAGTGCCAACTTTGTATCCAGACTAGAATTACTTGAATTACCATAAAATCTCGAGCAGTGCATTACAGCCACGTTCACAATAGTAATGGAATCAGTTATATCTCAACAGTTCCTAAACAGTGGAATAGGGAAATTAGAGGAAGGAGCAAGTTAGAAATACCATTTCTATGTTTATCGCAAACAGAATTTGGGAATCATTATATAAACCTACCTGCGCTATTTATAGGCAACAATGACAGAGTGGGGAAATATCAACTCGAGTGCGACAAAAAATAGTATAGATCGACAATACAAGAGTACATGGACACTTCTGACGAGTGTTTTAGCCATTTAAATTATCAGATTATTTTCTATCATATAATGTGGGATTCACAAATCCATTACGACCCGGTTAACCTTATTTTATTTCACTTGGATCACACAGGCCTAACTTTCCTATTGCCTTAAATGGGGTCTGAGGGAGTATACACGCGGTTAGAATTCCCGGCAGTTTACGTTGGAGTGATAGATTGTCAATACTCAATCCCTCAACGCCATTAAGACTATTAGAGAGTGGGCTCTATTCGGTTCCAGCTCGGCGATGGTAGAGGGTTGAGTCCCACTATGGTGGCGAGCCAGAATATAATGTTGTGCGATGGCAAATTTAAGGGAAGAAGAGAAAAGAAAACCAAACAGCAACGCCGGTTTGGTAGCGGCCCCGGTATATGACCATAGCGGCTACAAAAAAGGAGTGGAGAAAGCTCCAACAGTTTACTTTTGAAAAACCGGGAGTCATCCATCAAGCCTTCTGGGAGATAGGTTGCCGTATGTGATTATGAGGTATCTGGTTATCCTTTGGGGATTCCAAATGACCTCCCACCCCCTCCCACCCCCCCCAAAAAAAAAAACAAATCAAAGAACAAAAAAAAAAAAACAATAAGAACAACCCCCCCCCCCCAAAAAAAAAAAAACAAAAAAAAAACACCCTCTCACAGACACACACCCTCAAGCCCTTAAAAGGGCGGTTAAATCTTTATTCAAATGTTTATTTATATAAAATGTACACTCGTCCCCAGCCAGATAGGCTTGTTTCAGTCCTTGCCTGGTGTTTGGTGGTTTCTTGTGTTTGTTGCAGAAAGGTAGGTTGCACCAATTTCTCCTACGCTTTGTCTACCATTTCCATGCGTCTTCTTGTTAAGAGTGTTGTAAGAAAATTTGAGAATGTTCAATTAGAAAAGTTATAGGTAGAGAGAAAGATAGATATCCGCTATTGTATATTATGATTGTTGTGTGATTGTTGCTATGGATGGGGGTAAGGGGTATGTTTCTTCGGCGCCCACTCCCCTCACGCAGAGTTGTGAGGCAATCCTCACAGACGCAATCCTAAAGATCTCAATGAGTAGCGAGGCAATCCTCACTGACTCCACGCAGTTTAATTCTATTGAGTAATTTTAATTTACTGTGGCTTATTTTGTTTTTCTGTTAAGGGTTCGGTGTTCGTTCAGCTTCACCATTGATTCACTATCCTGGAGTATGCGGAGGGCTTTGTTATATAGATCGTATTAAACGCATTTCAATCGCGCTCAGCAGAGTTGTGAGGCAGTCCTCACAGACTCTATCCCAAAGTTCTCAATGAGTAGCGAGGCAATCCTCACTGACTCCACGCAATTTAGTTATATTGTATAATTTTTTTTTTTATTTTCTGGAAACTTATTTTGTTTTTCTGTTAAGGGATCGGTGTTCGTTCAGCTCAACCATTAATTCACTATCTTGGAGTCTGTTGAGGGTTTTGTTTTGTAGGTCTTTTAATCGCGTATCAATAGTTTCTATTTTTGCTAGCTCGTGAAGTTCCTTTATCTGTGTCCATTTCGGTTTGCATAGTGCCACACGTAGGGCATAATTTTGAACCCTCTGTAGCTTCTGAATGTTGGTTTTGCTCAGGTCACTTGTTGTTATGGCACCGTTTCCTAGTACCGGGCGTATAAATGTTTTGTGGAGCTTGAGAAGCACATCTTTGTTTGCTGCTTAATTTCTACCTCTGATCATCTTCAGAAAATTGATACGTTTAGTAGCTCTAACCGTAATGGAGTTTACGTGACTGTTTAGACTAAAATTGCTATCTAGGATGAATCCAAAAAATTTGGCCTCTTTGTTTGCTTCTAATTTGTGATGCTATAACTGGAGATCGATACTGGGGACTGATTTTTTCCTTTGCTTCTTGAAGAACGTAACTTTTTGAGTTTTGGCGGCATTGAGTTTGATGCGCCACAGGGCACACCAGCTCTCAAGATCGCGAATGGTATCCTGTAGACGATTTTTAATTATGTTTCGGGACTTGCTGGCCGTCCAAATGCCTTTGTCTCTGTGAACTGCGGTAGTTCAACACAGTTTTTCCCTACTTTTTCTATGTTATTCACATATATTATGAAAAGAAGCGAACTTTGAACCGACCCTTGTGGCGTTCCCGCTTCGAGTATTACTTCCTCTGACACCAAGCGATTAACCCTCAACCTGATTTTTCGATCAGTTAGAAATGATGATATGATCCTTAGAATTTTAGTGGGTAATCCAATTTTCGCTAGTTTATATCTCACGCCATTGTGCCATACCGAATCGAACGCTTTTTCTACATCCAAGAAAAGCGCTGTTCCGATATCGTTTTGACTAAATGCTGTTTTCATATAATCGACCAGTCTATATACGTGTCCGATTCCCTCTTTCTGACTCCTATACGCTCTTTTGCATGTCCATCTAGGAACCAACAGGGAGTATTTTTCAATTCAGTTGTCAAAAGTTAGCTCATTTATTCATACTTTTCTTCCAAGTGTTACTGCAGATATATATAAATTGTTTTAATGTTGCATAGATGTAATTTTTAATAAAGGATTAGTTATATTAGTGTTTAGTGTAGTTTTTCTATCGGATATAAGTGGCGTGTTCCCTATCTTCGCGCGGGTCATTTTCGGTCTTTTGTTTTGTTTACGATTTCGACCGGTTTTTCAAATTTTAAGTTATACATTCTAATTTTGGCTATGCTTGCTATGGACGTTAAGTGTTTCTTGACGCGAGAGGTTCAGACTAGAAGTGTAGAGACTGTTAGTATAGGGGTACAGGTGGGGGCAGTGGTTGAGGCCAGCACTGGGGGGGGGGGGGGGGGGGGGGTCTAGTGAGTTATCAACGGACGGCCAGCGATCGGATGCGTGTAAGCACTGTGGTATGGTGTATGTGGATGGGCGTGAGCTGGGGGGAGTTGGGGATGTGCGCTATCTGCTTTGAGTTAATGCAGCTGTTAGAGGCCTATGTAAAGTTGGAGGAAGAGGTGTAGGGGGAGAGGGGGAAGCTGGGGAAGGCAGGAAAGTCTGGTGTTACCCCAGTTAGGGTGGCATTTGATGGGTGTGGAAGGTGGTGGGTAGTAGGAAGCGGACCTTTGACGTGTTCAGTGTGTCTTTTGGGAATAGGAAGGTGCGGAGGGTTAAGGGTAGGGGGAAGTGGAGGCTAGAGTGTCAAATCCCCAGGCTAGTAGTGTGAGTCGGGGGCCAAAAGGCGTATACGTTTAGAATCGGATAGTGTGGGAGATAGCGATGACCATGTGGCGTCTATCAGGGCAGGAGTCAGAGGAAAGGTTAGGAAGGTGGTAAACGAGGAAAAGAAGGCTTGTAGTGGGAGTGGGCAAAAAGTGGAGTGCAGTGTCCAAAATAGATTAATGTGTTAGGTAGTTTCGAGAATTCTGAGGAGCAGGTGGGGTCTGAAGAGGTGGAGGTAGGCATGGCGGTTAGTGTGGCGGAGTGCAAGACTGCGAGCAGGTCCGGTGGGAATAGAGGTGGTAACAGGGGTAGTAGGATAGGAAAGAGACAGTTGGTGGTTGCGGGGAGTAGTATAGTGCGGGGGTTAGATAGGGTGGAGTGTGGGTTCGACAGTGTCAACACAACCAATTTGTGTTTTCCGGGGGCTAGGGTGGAGGACCTAAGGGACAGAGTTGTTGGATTAGTAAAGGGGTCAATCCCGGACCCAATGGTTGTTGTACACGTGGGGACCAACAACATCGGGGAGAGGAAATCAGTTCAGCTTATTGAGACTTACAAAGACTTAATAACTCAGCTGAGTGCCAAGAATGCACAGGTAGTGGTTTCGGGGCTTCAACCAGTACTAGGTGGTGGGGGCGAGCGTAATTCGCGGACCATTGGGGTCAACGAGGAATTGGGGGCGTATTGTAAGGAACTTGGGATACCTTTTGTAGACAATTGGGGATCATTTTGGGGCAGAAAGGACCTATAGGAAAGGAATGGTCTCCATCTTAGCCCAAGGGGTACAGAGGTTTTGGGAAGAAATATGCTGCAGGTGGTGGAGCCTTTTTTGGTATAGGGGGGAGGGAGGGGGAATGAACACAGGAAATGTGTTATGAACCATAGTTGTAAAAAATGGGATAAGGAGGATAAAGAAAAGGGATGAAAAATCCACTTCAATAGGAATAGCATCCCAAGGAAAGCACAGGTACACGACATAGTATATACAAACATACAGGGACTAGATAATAATGGGACCAGTAGGCGGAAGCCAATGAACCTTGATTCCCTGAAAGTGGGTTATAGCAAAATCCAAGGTCTCCACCGGAAAGTAAGTGGAATTGCTACATTGATCGAGGCAGAGGAGTTTGACGTCATGGGCTTCAGCGAAACGTGGGTAAGACACGAGGAACAGGTAGACCAAGTAAGGGGGTGCGTGTGGATAGATGTTGGGCGAACGGAAGGCCAGAAAAAGGGGGAGGGGTAAGCATGTACATTAAAGAGGATTTAAAACCGTCGCTGATCACAGACTTGGCAGACGTCAGCACCTCGGCTGAGGTATCGAAAGAAATTGGATGAGTCAGGATCAATCTGAGAAACAAAAGTATTGCCCTTGGGATTGTGTATTGCGCGGTGGAGGGTAGCAATCCCGAGTGGAATGACTCGATATACTCAACACTAAGGTCCAATATCACAGATCTACAAAACAAGGGGGTCGGTATAATTCTGATGGGTGACTTTAATGGACACATAGGTGGTAATGAGGAAGGCATAGAGGGTGGGGACAAGAAAGTCAACAGGAATGGAAGGAAGCTGTTGAACTTCGCAAACGAGCTCGGTCTGAAGATTCTGAACAGGGACGCGAGGTGTAAGTTGAAATGGACCTGGGAGAGGAACGGCAGAAAATCAATAATCGACTACATTCTCTCAGATATTATTCTTGAGGGAGGTGATAGGGGTAGAAGTGGATGATGAGGGTAAAATGGAGGTGGATAGTGATCACAACTTGATTACAGTGACGATCAGGGCCCAAAATCTAGTAAAAAGCAAAGGAAGCTTTAAGGAGATTTGGGAACTCAAAAAGGATGCTGACTGGGCCTAGTTCAATGAAAAACTGAAACCAAAGCTTGCAACCGTACCCGGGGGGGGGGGGGGGGGGCAGTGTTCAGAAGATGACCGACGCCATAGTTGCGAGCCTAGTGGAGGCAGGAAAGGAAAGTGTAGGGAGGATCAGGGTGCCAACACGGGACCTTGGGTACAGAGTGAATGAAGAACTGAAAAGGACCATAAAGGGTAGAAAAGCTAAGTGAGCTGCATACAGGAGAAGTAGAAAACTTTATGGGCGGAAAGCAACAAGGCCACAGTAGCAAAGGAAGAATACCAACAAGCACGAGATAAAGTAAATAAGATTAAAGACGATAATCGGAGAGTGCGAAATAGCAGTCTTGTTAGGACGATAAGAACAACAGGGGGTCGAGTTCGAACGTATTTTGGAAATGGGTGAATAAACGTAACAAAGGAAGTAACCCGCAGAGTATTAAAGTAGATGGCAGAGTCACAGACGAGCGAGGTCAAGTCGCATCAGAACTAGTCAAGCATTGGGAAAAGGTAAACGATAAGCGATAGGGCATGGGGGGCCCACCTGAGTGTCCAAATTAGGTCGAGGAAAACCTATCGAACTTCGTGTGCAGCGAAATTAAAACGGGGGAGGTGCGAAAGGTGATCTCGAAATTAAGGGATGGAAAAGCGGGAGGAGTGGACGAAATTCCTAACGAGTTTATCAAAAAAGGGGGGAGAGGAATTCGTGGAAAGCCTAACTGCCCTATTCAATCTAGCCATAGAAAATCAAGCGGTCCCAAAGGAGTGTAGAGAAAGCAAAGTGACATTTATTCACAAAAAGGGGGGGGGGGGGGGGGGAAAGACGTTTTGGAGAACTATCGAGGGATCTCTGTCAGTTGCAACATTGGAAAAGTTTCCTGTAAAGTGAGACTAGAGGAGGTGATTGAAGAGAAGGGTTTTTGGGGAGAAATCCAGAATGCCTTCAGGAAGGGAAGGAGAGTTACTGACCATCTTTTCACGCTATCCCAAATGATAGCATCCGCGAAAGCACAAAAGAAAAAGATGTTTATGGCCTTTTTGGATGTCAAACGGCATACGATAGAGAATGGAGGGAGGGTATGTGGCGTAAGCTGGAGGCTCTGGGCTTATGATGCGAGTTTGTTGGAATTATGAAAGCATTACATAAAGACGTACAGATTAAACTTAGCCTGGGAAACATTACAACAAAACGTGTGCCTATGGAGATAGGCCTAAACAGGGGTGTGTCATTTCGCCAATTCTGTTTGCATTGTACATCAAAGGTTTAGGAGATGAACTCCTGCATAGCGACGAGGGGGTAGCATTTGGGGACTTGAAGGTTCCAGGGCTATTTTTTTGCAGACGATATGGTGCTAGTGTCAGAAAGCGAAGAGGGGCTAACGAAAATGTTGGAAATTGTTGGGAAATATGGGAGCAAATGGAGACTCGAACTTAATGAAAGCAACAGCAAAGTTATACCTGTGGGCCGCAAAGTGGACCCCGCTCGGAGGTGGAGAGTGGGTGAGTTCTGCATTCCGGAAGGTAGCAGCAAACTTCTCATTGAAGGAGAGACAGGTGATTACGAGTATTTGGGGGGTAAATATAAACATTACAGAAAGAGGCATCTACCGAAACCACACAAATAAATTGATTCTGAAGGGGAAGCGAATCCTTAACCAAATGAAACTTATAGGGAGAAACAGTTTCAATAAGGTTTTCGTGGGGAAAACCATTTGGGAAATGGTGGGTCTTCCAAGTATAACATACGGTACGGAAGTGGTACCCCTAAACCAGACGGCCGTAAAGAGCTTGGAAATCCTGCAGAACGATGCAGGCCGATGGATAACGGGGTCGAGTAATGCCGCAGAGCTAGATGCAATCAGGGGTGAGCTTGGGTGGATGAGGATAAAGGACAGGATAGACCTGTTGAAACTCGGTTATCTTAATTATTTGGTAAATCTTCCCGACAGCCGATGGTGTAAGGTGATGTTCCTGAGAATTTGCAACTCAAGTATCAAGACGGGGTGGGTGGTCCAAGTGAGGAAGCTAGTAGAGAACTACTCATTGGAGATCTCGGACCTGGACGTTGGGGCAAACCAGGGTAAAAAAATCGTCAAAGAAAGGGTCATGGAGGATTGTAACCGTAATTGGCGAGAGGGGGTCAAATCAAAGAGGTCTTTGGGTGGCCTGCGTGATAAAGAGAAGCCAGGTTTTGAAGAGTACCTTGATGGCACCTTTGGGAGTCACTGCTGTTCAAGCTGAGGTCACGACCCCTGGAGCTGAGGGGAAAAATTGGGGAAAACAGTGAAAAAGAGAAGTGCCAAATGTAATTTGGGCATGGTGGAGACCCTGGAACACTTTCTTCTAGAATACCCAAAGTACCAGTCTAAAATAATAAGATTCACTGGGAGTATAATGGGGAAGTGGGATGGGAGAATGAAGGACATGTGGTTAGGTGGGGGGGGGGGGGGGGGCTCAAAGGAGAGGGTTAATATGCTAATCGGAGAGATTGGGAAGAATGGGGCAAGGGATGTCATGAAACAGTTCGTCTCCAAGTGTTGGAAGGAGAGGAGATGTGTTAGTCGACTCTTCTCACGCCATCCTGTAACATTACCATGTATTTAAATGTTTTTTTTAAAGATTTTTCTTTTCAGACAGAGTTGTGAATAACATAAATATAATACAATGGAACATTACATTATTCGACATAGGTTTCTAAATAAAATTATTTTTTTTCTAAAATAATAAGTAAACTGCGGTTTCAGTATTACCATAAATTTGCCCACTTCCCTTAGCAAACACGGAGCAGAACTCTTGTAATTATGCAAATTCCTCGCCATTTTCCAGCTCCAGGATCTCGGGGATCTCAACCCACTACCCTACTGCCAGTCGCACACTCAAACGTAATAAGATTATTGGGTCTCGCTCCCGACACTCGTGGATTTATAAGCAAATAAAGCTATAAAGCAAATAAAGTTATTAGGGGCGCAAGGGATTTCAATCCCACATCGTCCCTGTGCGCCTTCGGCGCGCGGAAACATTTCATTCATCATTATCTGTATACCCATAACATATGATCATTCATACCTTGGCCTCCGAGGTGCTAACAACTTGACAGTGGAACTCCCAATCGTAATCCAAGAGACACTGGTCAGAGTGAAGGCTACCCTTGCTACCACCTGGAGTATCCAGGTGCTCAAGGGTAAAATTCACCTGACAGTGGATTTTGAGAAAGAAACCGAACCGACTTCCTTGGAGAGGTGTAGCACCTTTCGTGAGGGGACCCCCTCCCCCCACTCCCGCATTGGTCACCCTCCAAGTGACACGGACTTGCTGGATGATGCCAAGAAGACAGAACCCGCCGATGTCTGGAAGAAAAGAAAGAGAAAGAAGAGACTTTCTGCCAGACGACGCGATGCCCGTCGACTGACGGAGTTCATGGAAAAGAAAAGGATTGAAAAGAAAGAGAGGGAGGCTAACCATGGCGTTGAAATCTCAATGCCTGCTAGCCCTGACCGTTTCACGTTCAGCTCGGTTCCTTCCACTACGGTGGAGGGTCCGGAGGACGCTGGCTCGCCAGGTAACACTCCAATCTCCAGCCCATCACACTCTTCCTCGGAAGAGGAGATGGAGGAGGAAGGTCTGTTTGTGGAGCAGGGAGTTGAGTCGGACATCGCACATGTCGCTAATCCCGCTCTTGCTCTTCCAGCCTTTTCCATAGCATACACCGCGGAGTCCGTGGAGAGCATCCTAGGAGAAAAGGTTGGAGATGACAACCCCGAGCATTTCTTCTGGAGACGATCAAAACCTTGGAAAACCGCGGGCTAAATAAAAACATGTTCAGAATAGCAGTAGAGAGTGTTAGCAGCCACTATCTACGCATAACACCAAATAGCTCTCCACCACCGGCAGCCGCAAGCTAGGGCTAGACCCTACCAACCAAGTCAGCCTTCCATCACCCCTCCCTCAACACCACCAAATGAGGTATCACCATCGCACACTCAAACGTAATAAGATTATTGGGTCTAGCTCCCGACTCTCGTGGATTTATAAGCAAATAAAGCTATAAAGCAAATAAAGTTATTAGGGTCGCAAGGGATTTCAATCCCACATCGTCCCTGTGCGCCTTCGGCGCGCAGAAACTTTTCATTCATCATCATCATCAAATAAAATTATATTCGTATGACTTCCTACAATCGAGGTTCTGTAGCTAAACGGTGAGTATGGGTATAAAATTAACAAAGTTGTACTTAAATTCTATCAAGATATTAGAAAAATCAGTGCTGCAGAAGCAGGTGTGAAAGTTCAAAGAGCAATAGAAAAGCACAAACCGTCGCGCCTCTCCGGTGTTTAAAGGGTTTGAGCTTATCACACTAGAACTAAAACCGATCTGGGCCAAACGGTCAGCTATTATGATAGTCGACAATAAGGCCCACATTGCCTTCAGCTCCAATGCCCTTTTAGATAACTATACACCAATGGGCATTAATTCTATATTTTTGTACTCTTTCAATTGTTCAATGAAGCGTGTTAAGGCAGGAGAACACCTTCGCATCTTTCAGGAATAAATGAATTTTTTATACATATTTCTGTTATTGATTCCGTTCTCTCGTTGTTGCTGTAACCCAAAATGACATATTGTTTTTCGAGCGGTAGTAAGATTCCGCATCCCTCTTCTAACTTTTCCTTCTAGTTTATTAATATTGTTTTCGATAAGGGTTTAGGCTTCTTTTTCTTTTTCTAAAACAACCATCAAACGGCGGTTTCAGAATTACCATAAATTTGCCCACGTTTCTTAGCAAAACACAGAATTCTTGTAGTTGTGCGCAATTCCAAGTCATCTATCAGTTCGCGGTGCGCGGGGATCTGACCCCAGTATCCTACTTAGAATGCGCACATTCCAACCAAATAAGATATTTGTCCTTCGTTTCCAACTCTCGTTGATTACATCGTCCCTGTCTGCTTAACTTTCCATCCATTCACATTACTCCACTTACGTCCGTCGCTGGGTTCTATAAAGAAGTTCCGCTGTTGGAAGGAAGTGTGTACATAGCGTTCACCATACAAAATGTCAATGATGAACCATTAGGATCCGACCGCACATGTACATAGTTGTTTTATTTGTAACAACAGTGCTGCATCAAGTGGTTTCTCCTGGAGTCTGGAGTTCACCCCATAATAAACTTATTTCTATCAGTTTTGTTAACGTCCAGGGGCTTAGTTTAGTTTAAACAATGTTTATTTCCGGTCTAAAATATTCAACACAATTATAAGAAAGTATATGATACAAAAAGGTATGGAAAGGGGATCCGTCAGCAAGCTAAAGCTTTTGTAAGCTATCTCCTTGTGATTTACAAACATTTGGCTGTATCAACACAGCGAGATTACGTAATAAATAACAATAATAAAACAATATCTGAACATGTATTTGGTAGGGAAATATACTGTTTCTTATATTGGCTAGCAGTTGTAGAGAAGTTAAGTGTACATTTAGTAATGGTGCAGTGCCATATGGACTTGGAAGAAGTATTTATCTGACGGGTATCATCAATTCCCCCTTTTTTGTTTTAGTTTAGTTTAAACAATAATTATTTCCAATTGATGATTAATTTATATAGTAACAAGCAAAAATTGACAAAAGAGTAACAAAAATGGAAATGGATTAAGCAACAAGCCGAAGGCTTATACTAGGCTGTCTCCAAGTGGAACGAAATATTTCTAAAGATTTATGAGGCAATGCTCCATTTGAGATAGCTGAGTCAGCGATGGGCTCAGTACTGGCGGTTGAGATACTGATTGATCCATTCGTGACCGTTAAACATTATTTCCGGCACAGGACACACTTCGATACTGCTCCAAATTACGAAGGGCGTATTTTTACAGAACGTGGGAAGGACCAAGTAATAACACTTTGTCCGGCCGCTGATTTGTCGCACAAGTGTCACCGCAATATGCCACTGTACACCGCTTGTTGCGAGTGTCACATTGACCTATCAACATTTTGCGTTGAACAGGTCTAACATATTTTACAATGAATGAAAAGTTTCAGCGCGCCGAAGATTCACTGGGAGTGTATTGGGGAAGTGGGATGGGGAATGAAGGACATGTGGTTAGGGGAAGGCTCAAAGGAGAGGGTTAATATGCTAATCGGAGAGATTGGGAAGAATGGGGCAAGGGATGTCATCAAGCAGTTCGTCTCTGAGTGCTGGGAGGAGAGGAGAAGCGTGCAAATAGGGAGGCAGTTGGGAGTACAGGGTAACCAAGGCCTTCTCGTCCGAGAACCGCAACAAATCAGCGGCTGGCCAAAGAGTTATTATTATTAGGAACGATGTGGGATTTAAATTCCTTCCGACCCGGATAAATTTGTTTATTTTATAACTTTATTTGCTCACGAATCCACCAGAGTCGGAAGCGAAAACCAATGATTTTATTGGTTTGTGTGTGCGCACTGGCAGTACAGTTGTGGGTGCAGATCTCATATTTTACGTATCGACAACAACCCAATTATAATACAGAAGCGTAGTGATCTATTTCTACAAATGGCATCCATGGATAGGGAAATTGAAAGTTGTCCCTCAATTTTAACTTTATCTCGCATTAATATGATTATCAATGCAACTTTCTCCGTGAATGTTTTGAGCGGTTTGAATTCCACCGCCTTGAAGATTTGAGAAGAGTTTGACCGTTTCTGCAGTTCATAGATCTTTGAAAACAACACTTTGCCCCCGTTGACGATTTGCATTATATAGTTACAAATCGTCATGTGACTAATTTCCCTCATTTTATTTTCAAATGGAAGTTTATTTCTTTTTCGTGTCGTTTGTTTGGGCTTTTGTAAGACATCACGCGCGAAATTGTAAGCTGTGCTTTATCCGAGTTTTGATTCGAAGTCATTGGAATTAGCGATCTGTTCGTGATTTTTGCAATTCGTTACTCACGCCAATGGAAGCTTATCTGCCGTCAAACTCATATCCATATTTGTTGTGTGAAAAAGTGAATATATTCCATTTTCTTGAACTTCCGTCACTTTGATATATAATATGCGTTTATTTGCGTCTTTTATCAGTATTCTGGGCACTGATGAAAATATCAAATATTTTCCAAAAGTTTTGTTATATAGGGGTCATATAGTCAAAAATTAAAATGCGTCGGATTCTTTTGAAAACTCTAATATGTTGTTGAGTAATAGCTGTAATATCTGTTTTCTTTTGTTTTTCGATTTGGCGCCATTTTGACGGTTTTACGTCACTTGAAAATTTAGAGAATTTTTGCCAAATTTAATAAACCACTCTGTCTTCAGATTCATGGAACTCCACATTTATAAAGAATACAGCTACAAAAATTCATACATTGTTTTCTACTTATTTGAATTGTTCACTGTTATTTTTTCATTTCTAATTTACGCCCCCGCTGAGACCGATGCCAATTTTATGTTTTATTCTTTTTCTTTTATTTTTCAATATCATTTTCAGCACCAGTCGTCCGAAATTTTGGGATTGTGTAATATCGGAAGAGAAACCTTATCTAAACATGTGGTTCCGTTCTATGAAATTATCAACCGTTACCCCGAACGCTGAGGTGACATCGTAGGGGTCGTATCGTCAAAAATGAAAATGCCTCGTATTTTCATGAAAGTTACGTATCTTGTACAGGTATAGAAACCAGGAGATAGCTGTGGTTTTCTTTTTCTATTTATCCCCATTTGGGCGTTTTTATGTCGCTTAAAAAATGCACCATTCTTTACATATTCCGAAAAAACGCTAAACTTTTTAGGGGTTTAAAATTTTTGTGGAGTTCAGAATGGCATGACCTCTTCTATTGAAGTTAAATCATTGTTGATTAAATTCGATGGCTGAACTGAATTTTCTACAACAAGGTAAAGGGACGTATTGCCCGCAAAGAGGAGTATACTACTAAGTAGGTTTTTTGTTTTTTCATTGATGTAAATTAAAACCTATAGGGGATCGAAGATAAATCTTGAAGGACCTCAGCATTAATTGGCCACCAAGCCTATAGGTTTCTAAGCTTCGACAACTCTCTGTGGACTATCTGAAAGGATGATTTTAATAATGATAGTTACTCCCATGAAACGCCAGTTCCCCACAGCTTGTGAAAAGCTTTGTTGTAACCACAAAACACAACATGCACCTCTTTGCCGTCGTCTAGAGCTGGACAAAATTCATCATATTTGTCAGTTAGCTGAGGAACAGTAGAATCGTCGGGTCTAAACATTGAAATTGACTCAATCAGAAAGTCACATAAACGTTTGAAGATACATTTTAAAAATAATTTACAAACGCAGCTAATTAATGATTTAGGGTGATAATTAGTAACTACATTCGAGTGATGGTTACCTTAAGGGGACCTAAGATCACTCCTGACGGATCTCAGTTGTAATTGGTCACGACAGCCCTCTCGGGACTACCTGAAAGGAATGATATTAAAATCGCAGTAACTCCCCTGAAACGTCAATTTCCCACAGCTTGTGAAAAGCTTTCCTGAAATCACAACAGATCACACGCACCTCTTTGCCGTCGTCTAGAGCTTGCCAAAATTCGTCATATTTGTCATTTAGCTGTAGAAGAGTTGAATCTTCAGCTCAAAACCAATGACTGAAATCGACTCAGAACATGCTATCAAACAGAAAGTTCCACAAATGTTTGAAGATACATTTTTAAAATAAGTTACAAACGCAGCTAATTAAAGATATATTGTGATAAATAGTAACTACATTCAAGTGTAGTTTTACGGAATTGGTTATTTTTCCTTATTTTCACGTGGAGGAAAAATAAGAATTCTTGAATAATATATTATCAGTGACAAGGCGATCCGAGACTTCCGTTCTTTAAACCCATGTGGACCTCCAGTCAAGATTATCTCCTCAAGTCTTTTGTTAGGCGTTACAGAAAACTTGTCCAACATTGCTACTAACTGAAATTTCCGGTAATTATCCAATATGAGCTTTTCCAGTTTGGGATTGGGTAGATCAATTCGTGCCACTTACTCGGATCACTTGGATCAAAACAGGACCTTTTATTACTGAGACATAACCCTGCTGGGATGAGTTGTGTTCATGAGTTTTATGCACAAACACAATTTATTGAATTCACTACCAACAGTATTTTCCTCGAGTTTTCAACTCAAACATTCCTGCCGTTGTTATCGACTGGTTGTCCCGAGCAATAACTCACCGGTCAAACATTTTCTGATTTAAATGGGAGAAAATAATTCGATTTCGTTTCACAATTATACAAGAAGTTAATATAAAGTTTGCTTAAAGTAGGATAATACACTTTAGGCAGGATATTGGACTCTCCACCACCATCCATTAGACTGGTCTTGTGAATATTTCCTTTACAGATATTCAGTAGACACAAGTGGATAAAAATGCACAATAAGATTATATGGATTTGTTGCTTCAAACATTGCTTTGTGATATAATATAATGGAACCCATGTCCTTTACATGTATTTTAATTGTAATGAAATCAGGTTTAAGACAATTAAAATATACATCATTCATTAATCAAGACGCAAATAACAGCACACCGATGTCAAACAGATGAAAAGAAGAGAGTAAAATTTTATATGTTTATTTTCATAAAATCATTAAACAAAAACAAAACAACAGATCAACAGTTAACATTTTTAGCACTACGAGTTAATAACACAGAAATAATTTATTAAACTTGTGTGCATCGGGCAGTTCTCTTATTACTCTCTTCACGGTTTGTACGTACCTAAAAGTACAAAGAAAAGTTACATATATTACATTTAGGCAACAAACCCGACCTCACAGTCGACAAAATGTAAAAAAGTAAAAGGGATTTAATTCAAACACAATTTTCGACTTTCATTCACAAGTCTTCCATTGTGTCAAAATTTAACTCTGCGATATAATGGTAGGAAAAAATACGATAAATTAAAGTGGAATGAATAAAGTACAGAATCTAGTCAAATGTTCCATTTATGCTACAAAATAAATTTCTTTAAGAATAGTCATTTTACTATGGAATACCTCGTTGACAACCATCAGAAATGGGAAAGTATAGTTCTGAGTACAATAAAAAATTCGTTTTCCGTGAGGCGTTCAATATAACTTGCATTTGGGTACAGAAAATCTAACGAACGGCACTCATAAATCTAATATATAAACGGGGTGGTCAAAACATGTGAAGGAACTAATGGACAATTACTCTATAGAGGTCACAAACATAGAAGTAGGAATGAAAGAAGGTAAAAGGTTTGTCAAAGAGAGAGTCATGGAAGATTGCAATCGAAACTGGCGAGCAGGGGTTATCGTGAAAAGATCACTGCAGGGGTTACAATATAAAGAAAAGCCATCTTTTGAGAAGTACCTGGATGGCACCTTTGGAGGGTCACTGCTGTTCAAACTGAGATCAAGATCACTGGAGCTTCGGGGAAAAATTGGGAGAGATGGGGAAAAGGGATGCCAAATGTGCCACTCTGGAGTAGTGGAGACCCTGGAACATTTTCTCTTGGAATGCCCACAGTATATACCTCATAGAATAAAATTTACTGGAAGAATAATGCAGAAGTGGGGTGAAGAAACAAAGGATAGATGGCTGAGGGGGGACACGAGGGAGAGGGTAGGAATGCTTATTGAAGAAATTGAAAAAGAGGAAGTGAGAGACACTATTAAGCAGTTTATATCTGAATGCTGGGAGGAGAGAAGGGGAAGAGGGGTGGGGTGCAGGGGGAATGATGGCCTTCTCTTATGAGGACCGCGACAAATCAGCGGCTGGCCAAAGAGTTATTATTATTATTATTATTATGCAGAGGTACGCATTGGTAAGTAGAGAGAGAAACAAAGCCAAATATCGATTTACATGTTTGTAATTTGGACGTTGTGGAAACCCTGTACACTTTCCATGATAATGTTAAAAAACACCAGTCTAACAGAACAAGATTCACTGAGATTATGATGGAAAAGTGGGATGGGAGAATGGAGGACATGTTGCTAGTAGGTGACACAAAGGAGAGGGTTATTATGCTTATCGGGGAGATTGGGAAGAAAGGGGCAGGGGATGGAATCAAACAGTTCGTCTCAGAGTGATGGGTGGACAGAAGAGGCGTGGGATAACGAGGCATTTGGGAGAACAGGGCTAATCATCGCAAATGTATTCTGAGTTCAGGCTTCACTCGTGCTCTCTCTGAAATCTTCCGTCACTGTTTTTATGCCGGCAATAGGTGGTTCTATGCGACTTTTTCAACCCCTGATACTTTTTATCTCCGAAGCGAATAGCACCCGTCAGCCGTCAAATTGTGACATCCCCATTTCATAAATGCACGTAACTTGATTCTTATTAACTATTCTTACCTTTCGAAGTGTCGAGTTCGTTGTATGTCTGTCTTTGTAGTATGAAGTGCTGCACTCCGTTTCTATTTCATCAGTACAACCATTGTATAAAAGCCTATCTATGTAATCCACACAAGTTCGATGAAGATCTTTCAGCCCAAATTCGAAACCAGCGCACAGGAGACCTGAAGTAAAAATGAAAATAAATCCTTCATCTATCCCTATCCAATCGAACTAAACGTTTTTAAATCACAAACCGGAATGGAACAGCGCTGGTCATAACCAGGCGCTTATTTCGAGAGTTTTCTCGTCACTTTGTCGCAAGTCCTGTTATTCTCTCTTCTTTGCTCGTCACAAATTTTACCTAAGCTACTCGCCTTGCCCTTTGTTGGGCGATGACAAGGTACCGTTTGGGAATGCTGTCAACGACTGGAATACATTTTACAACGTATTTGTTGCATGACTGTTTTGTATTTTAATGCAAGAAGCAAACCTTCAATACAAGTAAACACGTATAGACTAACCTGAATTGAAGCCACGAGCTAACTACGGGAGGCAGTTCTACGCAGTTAAGTTCTATCAAAAAAGTAATCAAATATTTCGTTTTGTACACATGCTATATTTATTTATTTATTTATACAGATGAAAATGGGTATATATATAGATAGTTCAGACAAAAGTAACAAGCCACAATCAGTAGTGTCTCATAAAATTTTACGTGATAACAAAGGATATATTTGGCGTTGCCGATATGCTTTATAAATGATCATATAATATATCTTATGGGAGTGCTAAGTGTTGATGTTAGCCTGTATGAAGGAGTATACGGGGCCGGGACAACATTGTATTTATACATCACTGTAACCTGTCCCCGGATATAGTAGATCTTTCACCCTTTCTCATGTTTTTTATAGCACTTGTTTTTTTGTCATGACGCATGTAAGTGGACGTAAGTTCAAATGTTCTATACTGCTTAATTGCTCAATAAAACATCCGATTTCTGGCAGGCAAACATCTAACTTTGCAGGAGTTTATTCATTTCTTGTATTGGACTATTAATAATTCCGTTATCCCTGCTTGTCCTTCCTGTATCCGGGAACAGAGGAATATGTACAGAGTTCTCAGATTAAAGGGCACAGCACATTAATGATTTAACTTACACAATACGCAGTACCCCTGGTAGGGATCGTAACGTGGACGTTTCGGTTTGAACATCAATACCGTAACCACTGAACCAAAGCGCTTCCCGTTATTACGAATTAATGTCAGATCCTCACAAGAAGGGACCATCTTACAATTCAGCTAATCACTCGGAACAACGCATTGTTTTTATCACTATCAAACAGCTCGAGATGGTGACTTTGGTTTTTTCGTGTAACGTAATCGCAGGTCTTATAAATGACACTGCTTACGTTACAGTTTAAGACGCCTTGTTTGTCGGCAATGTCCGCGTCAGGAAACAGTTGCAGATAAAGAATAGATTGCAGAGTATTTAATGACAGAAATTTAATGAAGTTACTACTGTAGCAGGCAACAAGCGTTTATCATTCCTAGTGTCCGGAGTAGAAAGCTCCGATTGTTCTCCCACGCTTGATGCGTGGTGCATTACCATTTTTATGAATAAGCTTAATAACAAGAATCACTTCACATAAAAAAATTTCCTCACTCACTATTAAACTTACCTATCACATTCTCTACACTAACTTGGACAGTTCCACAATGAACGAAATAGATGAATTGTTTGAAGGTCTTATAGTCGTAGTTTTCTATCTTGATTGGCAGTCTAGCGTTATGTTCTCTTTCCGTTCTTGTCCTCTGTATTTTCTTGAACATTTGGGACTTTGAACTCTTATTTTGTTTTATTTCCCTTTCTTGTTTCATGATTAGTTCAAAAAGAGAGATGGGGAATTAAAGAATTTAATAACTTCTTTGCAAACATAGGCAATCAGACTTCATAACTGATATCCAACCCCCAAAAGTCATTTGACGAGTACCTGAATACTAGACAACCCCAAAACATATTTATTACACCGACGTCGCCTTCTGAAATAACGAATATCGTAAATTCAATGAAACCTAAATTAAGCCAAGACTGTGAAAATGTATCGACGAGTATCCTCAAACACTCAATAAACTTCATTGCCACCCCACTCGCGCATATAATGAACCATTCATTCAACCAGGGTACAGTTCCTGACAGGATGAAAATTGCTAAGGTTACCCCAATTTTTAAAGCAGGTGATGAAAACAATTTCACGAACTATAGACCAATCAGCATTTTGCCTGTTTTTTCAAAAATCCTAGAAAAAATTATGTTTATAAGACTCACAAATTTTTTAAACAAATTCGACATTCTCTATCCTCACCAATACGGCTTTAGGAAACATCACAGTACAGTGCATCCTGTTATGCATTTGTTAAAACATATAGCCACAGAAAATAACAAAGTTAGTAAAGACAGTACACTAGCCTTATTCTTGGATCTCTCTAAGGCCTTTGATACCATAAGCCACGACACGAGATATTACTTCAAAAATTAGAACATTATGGAATAAGAGGCAATGCTAATCACTGGTTCAAAATCTACCTTCAGAACAGGACACAGTATGTCTTCCTTGGTGACAGTAAATCGAACTTAGTCGAAATAACATGTGGGGTACCACAAGGTTCAATATTAGGCCCCATCCTCTTTCTTGTTTACATAAACGATATAAATAATTCAACAACATTAAATGTTCTATCGTTTGCAGATGATACCTCGGGATACAAGTCTGGAGTAGAGATAAACCCGCTGATCGAAGAATTCAACGAGGAACTGCAAAAAATATTCAATTGGTGCTCCGCCAACCACTTAGTTTTGAACCCGAAGAAAACGAAATATATAATTATCAATCCATCCCACAAAAAAAATACTTCCCATGAGAATATATGTATTAATAATCAGATTATCGACAAAGTTGGCAACAGGCAGAACGAAAAATCAGTAAAATTCCTGGGCATAAATATCGACGAAAATCTAACCTACAATGGACACATATCCCAAATCTGCTCGAAAGTTGCCTTTGCCAATCTCATTCTAAGTAAAGTGAAAAAAATTCTTCCTCACAGAGTTATGAAAACTTTATATTTTACCTTAATACAAAGTCACTTTATATACGGAATTCCGTTATGGGGAGGCTCTAAAGCTTGTAATCGACTGTTTAAACTACAAAAACGATCATTACGAATCATAAATAATAAGAAATATAATGCTCATACTGACCCGCTGTTTACTAAAGACGGAATTTTAAAGATAAAGGATTTGTATAATTTGCATGTCTATCTGTTTATGTTTGACTGGCAAAATGGAAATCTCCCGGCATCATTTGCGAATTTTTTTCCTTCTGTAAATAACCAAAACAATGTTAGCACACGCCAAACGGACCTTTTATATATACACAGAACTAGAACAAAAACATTAGATAAGCTGCCTGTTTTTGCATTTCCTAAACTATGGAACGAACTAGAAAGGGATATCAGGGCAATAAAAAACAGGAAGAAGTTAAAAAAAACGCTAATTACAAGATTGCTTTCGACATACTCAAACAATATCTCCTGTTCTAATCCCTACTGCCCAGATTGTGCTATCTAGTTGCATCCCCGGTTTTGTACCGCCTCTCACTAGTTTATACCGACTTTCGTCAACTTTTCACCAGGATACTACCTGGATTAACAAGCTCTCAGGATGTATTGGAAACTCATTCTCAACGTAATTTGTCTGGTATTCTCGTCCCAGCTGGCTTTTGATTCGGTCTTCCCCATGTTTTTTTTTTTTTTTTTTTTTTTTTTTTTTTCATTTTTTTGTTTTTTTTTTATTTTTTTTTTATTAGCAGTTTGCCTCTCACTCTGTATACGCATAAATAAAGGAATGGTGAAGTCCGTTTCATGTGCCTAGCTCAACTGGGCTCCGACCACCACTCGCATCACCAACACATGATTTATTCGAGCTATTCTTAAAAGAAGATAATGGGAATTTACCATGTTGCATTAGAACTTCTTCATTTTTTCTACCCCCTTAGTCTTTCTCTTTCACTCTATTTTTCTCTTTCATATCTCAATGCTCTATCTCTTTCCTACATGAGGGAAGGCAGGAAGACAGCCAATCTGGCTATGCCTTACCCTACCAGTATACGAATGAAGTACTGACGGATTTGTAATATAGTGTCAACTGTATTTATATATTGTAAATGTTCTGATTTCATGTACTTTATGTTTAGTCTTTTGTAAATTTGTATGCTGGTGAATAAAATATATATCAATATCAATATATCAAAAGAAATCTGAAACGAGACAACACGTGATATAGGAACAACAATATCTTCAAATACATTTTCTGCCTTCGCGCCCTACAAATTTAGGAGCAATGGCGACCCAGGAAGACTTTCTCTATGAATGCCCAAAATACTGGTCAGAGGGATCAAGGTATACCGGGAATATAACGGTGAAGTGATGGAAGAATGGATGTCGTTACTGCGTGACAGAACAGAAAAGGTTTGTATGTACCGTGGTAGACATTAGGAAAAATGAGGTTTGGAACATCACTTCATTTCCGGATTGTGAAGGAAGAGGTTTTGAGGGGCACAAGCCTTCTGTTATTATTATTATTATTATTATTATTATTATTATTATTAATATTAATTTATACCTATAGCCCTCAATCTGAGAAAAGAAAGGACATTAGACATTTACGCAGCTTGAAAATATCGTTGACGCATTGCACAGACATCACAGAAGCAACAATATTTAACGTTTGAAATAAAAAACCCGTCACTTTCGAAAAGTTAGACGTTGAGATATAAAAGTCGAATTAAAATATTGATGTCATCGTTTTCTAAGGGAGCTACCAACAAGCAATCTTGACTTAGGTGTACATTTTGTGCACAGATTCACATTTCAGTATTAATTATTTGAATTACACTTTTAAAACAATGAAAAATGTTGAGTGTTCATACCTGCTTCTTGATGCTACTAATGCTTTTATTCCATATATCGGCAATTCATTTTCTCCTATTAGAAAAGTGACGTGACACAGCTGCGGCATTGAAAAGACATATTTCAAACTTTCTAAAACTCCAGATTCGCTATGAAAAATCATTTTTTCTTCTGTAGTCGATTTGAATTTACCACCCGCATTCTTAGGCTCTGAAATGATATCACTGTTTGGACGAGAATCGTCTTGTGGTGTCTTTGAATTGTTATTATATTCTTCACTGCTGGATGAAGATTCATATCCGGAAGTATCCACAGTTTCTTCTGAAATATAAAAAGGGAATAATGAATTTTCATTGACACTAGAACATGGTGGCTTAGCGCAATATGCTTCGGATTTTTAGTCGAAAAATTGTGAGTTCGATCATTTGTAATAAAACGTTGTTAAGATGCCTTTGAACCTCAACTTGCCCAACGAGCATGTCCAAATGAGCGGTCATCAAGAGGTCCCCAGAGAGTGGAGGGAAAGTAAGGTGTCGTTCATACACAAAAAGGGGGATAAGGAAGTTCTAGATAACTATAGGGGGGTATCAGTTAGTAGTAACATCGGAAAAGTATTCTGTAAGGTCATATACGGTAGACTAGAGGAAGTTATTGAAGAGAAAGGTTTTTTAGGAGAAATTCAAAATGGTTTCAGGAAAGGACGAAGAGTCACTGATCACCTATTTACACTCACCCAACTGATAGAATCAACAAAGGCTGAAAAGAAAAAGGTGTTTCTAGCATTTCTAGATGTGAAAAAAGCGTACGGACTGGGGGGTGACTTTGTGGGAATCATGAAAGCGCTGTATACAGATGTGCAAAGCCAACTCAGTCCTGTTTTGTAGACAGGATCACTACAAAACGAGTCCCTATGGATATAGGCCTCAAGCAGGGGTGTATCTTTTCACCGATTTTGTTTGCATTGTATGTTAAAGATTTAGGGGACGAACTAATTCAGAGTGCGGAGGGGTAAATGTTGGAGACATAAAGATACCAGGCTTATTCTTTGCGGACGACATGGTGTTAATGTCTAGAACTGAACAGGGGCTAGAGAAACTGCTGGAAATTGTTGGTAGATATGGGAACACTTGGCGGCTCGAACTAAATGAAAATAAAAGCAAGGTAATACCCGTTGGACGCAAGGTAGATATGACGAAGAGATGGAGAGTGGGGGGGGGGGGGGGGGGGGGGGGGGGGTTCTCAATCCCCGAAGGGGAAAGCAAACAAATCACTGTAGGAGAAACGGGAGAGTATGAGTATCTAGGGGTAAGCATAAATATAACGGGAAGAGGGGTGTACAGAAATTACTCAGCCAAACTGATTCTGAAGGGGAAAAGAATTCTGAACCAACTAAAACTTTTAGGGAAAAATAGTTTCAACAAGGTCTTTGTGGGGAAAACACTGTGGGAGAGGGTGGGTTTACCAAGTATAACGTATGGCACGCACGTGATTCCATTAAACCAAACCGTTATTAAGAAGTTGGAAAATACTCAAAATGATGCCGGCAGATGGATAACAGGGTCGAGTAATGCTGCAGCTTTGGAAGCAGTAAGGGGGGAGCTTGGGTGGATGAAAATCAAGGACAGGGTAGATTTGGGAAAACTGTGTTACTTTAACTACTTGAGAAACCTGCCTGACAACCGGTGGTGCAAATTGATGCTCGATACCATTTGGAATTCTAATATAGAAACGGGGTGGTCAAAACATGTGAGGGAACTAATGGACAATTACTCTATAGAGGTCACAAACATAGAAGTAGGAATGAAAGAAGGCAAAAGGTTTGTCAAAGAGAGAGTCATGGAAGATTGCAATCGAAACTGGCGAGCAGGGGTTAGCGTGAAAAGATCACTGCAGGGGTTACAATATAAAGAAAAGCCAGCTTTTGAGAAGTACCTAGATGGCACCTTTGGAGGGTCACTGCTGTTCAAACTGAGATCAAGATCACTGGAGCTTCGGGGAAAAATTGGGAGAGATGGGGAAAAGGGATGCCAAATGTGCCACTCTGGAGTAGTGGAGACCCTGGAACATTTTCTCTTGGAATGCCCACAGTATATACCTCATAGAATAAAATTTACTGGAAGAATAATGCAGAAGTGGGGTGAAGAAACAAAGGATAGATGGCTGAAGGGGGACACGAGGGAGAGGGTAGGAATGCTTATTGAAGAAATTGAAAAAGAGGAAGTGAGGGACACTATTAAGCAGTTTATATCTGAATGCTGGGAGGAGAGGAGGGGAAGAGGGGGTGGGGTGCAGGGGGAATGATGGCCTTCTCTTATGAGGACCGCGACAAATCAGCGGCTGGCCAAAGAGTTATTATTATTAAGCTGCTACAGACAACTTTAGCTATGCCCGCCAATTTGCGCACCCTAAGTAAAAATCACACCTCGTGGGCGTCGTGGTGGCTAGCTGAATAGTACTTTCCTCTTCAGTCTATAACACTTAATCGGGAGGTTGTACTGTTTAATCGAATCGCCAAAAATGTGTATTCTTTTAACTGTTGACCGAAAAATTAGCCCCTTCATTGAAGATAATTGACACCGACAGGCAAGGTTAGTGACAACATATAATATATTGCAAGTAGTAACCTTAATTTTGGATTGCTAATTCGTTCTCAATTTCTTCTTTTTAAATTCCTTAGTGATATCAAAGCTTTCAATTTAGTCAGCAGAATATAGGCGTAGCCTCAGACCTTCACGTTTTGAACATTATTACTGCCGAGAGATATTCCAACTTCGTGGATTATACTGTTTGTATCTCGTAAATATATGGCACATTGTTACGTCAGTCAGTCATGTCGGTTTGTGTCAAGACTCGCTCGTTGACGAGACCAGTTCTTGGCGATTTTGCGATCTGGTCTCGTCAATTCGGTGGAATATGACAACACAGATAAAGTGAGTGTTGTACAAAATTGTATGTGACACGGAGCCAGAAAATAAGCAAAACAAAACCACCCGTCAAACTGTCCGACACGAGGTGGCGTTGACTGTCTAAAGTGCCGTTAAACCCCCAAAAATAAAAAATAAACAAAACCTTTCCATACACAGGCCGTTACCTTACAGCGAATTATCAATAAATAAAGTCAAATAATATAGAAGTAACTCAACATGATGGTAAAACAATAAAATGGTTCCAAGGTTCACAAACCTCTAAATATAATGTTGTCTTGATCATATTCTTGGTTATCATAGCTATCATCCAGTAAACACTGGGTGGAGGTCCACGTTTCCATATCAGTTGAAAAATGTGTAATGAAGAAAAGTGTTACAAAAATGCAAAGGATGATACAGAACAAAACGGTTAACTGTGGTAGTGGAAGAAAAGGAAGTGATATGAAAATTCATCAATCTTGTCCCCCTTATATAGAGATCGCCTTCAATCGTCTCCCAAGCGCTAATCATTTCTTTCACTCATTATAAAAACAAAGGTGACAAGGTATTCGAATAATTAAACAATATAATCAACATGCCAACGATTGTATAAACATTTTATCACCGACATTGATTGAGGTGTGTTCAACGGTCAAACAATTGTGTTCTTTACCAAAGCTGTTTTGCTTATTGACGGTACGGGAATGTGTTATTCGACTCTCCTCACAGCATCGTATAACATTATCATGTATTTTAATTTTTTTTTTTTTTGTATGGCACAATGGCGTGAGATATAAACTAGCGAAAATGGGATTACCCACTAAAATTCTAAGGATCATATCATCATTTCTAACTGACCGAAAAATCAAGGTGAAGGTTAATCGCGAGGTGTCAGAGGAAGTAATACTCGAAGCGGGAACACCACAAGGGTCGGTTCTAAGTCCGCTTCTTTTCATAATATATGTGAATGATATAGAAAAAGTAGGGAAAAACTTTGTTGAACTATCGCAGTTCTCAGACGACAAAGGCATTTGGACAGCCAGCAAGTCCAGAAACATAATTAAAAATCGTCTACAGGATACCATTCGCGATCTTGAGAGCTGGTGTGCCCTGTGGCGCATCAAACTCAATGCAACCAAAACTCAAAAAGTTACGTTCTTCAAAAAGCAAAGGAAAAAACCAGTCCCGAGTATCGATCTCCAGTTATACGATCACAAACTAGAAGCAAACAAAGAAGCCAAATTTTTGGGATTTATCCTAGATAGCAATCTCAGTCTAAACAGTCACGTAAACTCCATTACGGTTAGAGCTACTAAACGTATCAATTTTCTGAAGATGATCAGGGGTAGAAATTGGGGAGCAAACAAAGATGTGCTTCTCAAGCTCTACAAAACATTTATACGTCCGGTACTAGAATACGGTGCCATAATAACAAGCGACCTAAGCAAAACCAACATTCAGAAGCTACAGAGGGTTCAAAATTATGCCCTGCGAGTGGCACTATGCAAACCGAAATGGACACCGATAAAGGAACTTCACGAGCTAGCAAAAATAGAAACTATTGATACGCGATTAAAACAAAACCCTCAACAGACTCCAAGATAGTGAATTAATGGTTGAGCTGAACGAACACCGATCCCTTAACAGAAAAACAAAATAAGTTTCCAGAAAAAAATAAAAAAATAAAAAAAAAAAAAAAAATAAAAAAAAAAAATAAAATAAAATAAAAATTATACAATATAACTAAATCGCGTGGAGTCAGTGAGGATTGCCTCGCTACTCATTGGGAACTTTAGGATAGAGTCTGTGAGGACTGCCTCGCAACTCTGCTGAAGCGCGATTGAAACGCGTTTAATAAGATCTATATAACAAAACCCTCCACACTCTCCAGGACAGTGAATCAATGGTGAAGCTGAACGAACCCTAAACAGAAAAACAAAATAATCCACAGTAAATTAAAAGTACTCAATAGCATGGAGTCAGTGAGGATTGCCTCGCTACTCATTGAGATCTTTAGGATTGAGTCTGTGAGGATTGCCTCGCAACTCTGCGTGTGGGGAGTGGGCTCCGAAGAAACACACCCCTTACCCCATCCATAGCAACAATCACACAGCATGCACAATATACAATAGCGGATACCTATCTTTCTCTCTACCTATAACTTTTCTAACTGAACATTCTCAAATTTTCTTGCAACACTCTAATCAAGAAGACGCATGGAAATGGTAGACAAAGCGTAGGAGGAATTGGTGCAACCTACCTTCCTGCAACATATACAAGAAACCACCAAACGATAGGCAAGGATTGAAACAAGCTTGTCTGGCTGGGAACGAGTGTACATTTGATATAAATAAACATTTGAATAAAGATTTAACAGCCCTTTTAAGGGCTTGAGGGTGTGTGTCAGTGAGAGTTTTTTTTTTTTTTGTTTTTTTTCTGGGGGGGGGGGGGGGTGTGGAGGAGGTCATTTGGAATTCCCGAAGGATAACCAGATACCTCAAAATCACATACGGCATCCTATCTCCCAGAAGGCTTGATGGATGACTCCCGGTTTTTTAAAACTATACTGTTGGAGCTTTCTCCACTTCTTTTTTGTAACCGCTATGGTCATATACCGGGGCCGCTACCAAACCGGCGTTGCTGTTTGGTTTTCTTTTCTCTTCTTCCCTTTAACTTGCCATCGCTCAACTTTACATTCTGGGGCTCGCCACCATGGTAGGACTCAAACCTCTACCATCGCCGAACTGGAACCGAATAGAACTCGCCCTCTAATAGTTTTAAAGGCGTTGAGGGATTGAGTATTGACCATCTAACACTACAACGTAAACTGCCGGGTATTCTAACCGCGTGCATAACCCCTTCAGACTCCATTTTGGGCAATAGGAAATTGGCCTGTGTGTGGCCTTGGCCTGTGTGATCCAAGGGAAAAATAAGGTTAACCGGGTCGCAAGGGATTTGTAAATCCCACATCGTCCCTGCGCGCCTTCGGCGCGCTAAAACCTTTCATTCATTCATTCATGTTTTTTTTATATTTTTCTATTCAGACACAGTTGTGAATAACATAAATATAACACAATGGAACATTATTGGACCTAGGTGTCTAAATAAAATTATATTCGTATTATTCAGTACAATCGAGGTTTTGTAGCTAAACGGTGGGTATACCTATAAAATTAACAAAGCTGGACTTAAATTCTATCAAGATATTAGAAAAATTAGTGCTGCAGAAGCAGGTGTGAAAGTTCAAAGAGCAACAGTAAAGCACAAACCGCCGCGCCTCCTCGGTGTTTAAAGCGCTTGAGCTTATCACACTAGAACTGAAACCGAGTTGGGCCAAACTGTCAACTATTATGAGTGTCTACAATACGGCCCACCTCGCCTTCAGCTCCAATGCCCTTTTAGATAAGTATACACCAATGGACATGAATTCTCTGCTTTTGTACTCTTTCAATTGTTCAATGAAGCGTGTGAAGGCAGAAGACCACCTTCGCACCTTTCAGGAATAAATTGACTTTCTGTACATATTACTGTTATTGATTCCGTTTTCTCGTTGTTGCTGTAACCCAAAATGACATATTGTTTTTCGAGCGGTAGTAAGATTCCGCATCCTTCTTCTAACCTTTCCTTGAAGTTTATTGATATTGTTTTCGATAAGGGTTTGGGTTTCTTCTTATTTTTCTACAATAACAGGGACGATGTGGGATTTGAATTCCTATCGACCCACATAACTTTGTTTGTTTATAACTTTATTTGCTTACGAATCCACGATAGTTGGAAACGAAAACTAATAATGTGATTGGTTTGAGTGTGCGCACTGGCAGTAGGGTAGTGGGTGCAGATCTCATATTTTACGTATCGTCAACAGCCCAATTATAATATTAGGAAACAGAGGCGTATTGATCTATTTCTGCAAATGGCATCCCCGGATAGGGAAACTGAAAAGTTGTCCCACAATTTTAACTTTATCTCGCATTAATGGGATTGTCAATGCAACTTTCTCCGTGAATGTATTGAACGGTTTGAATTCCACCGCCTTGAAGATTTGAGAAGAGTTTGACCTTTTCTCCAGCTGATACATCTTTGAGAACAATACTTTGCCGCCGTTGACGATTTGCATTATATAGTTACAAACCATCGTGTGACTGATTCCCCTCATTTTATTTTCAAATGGAAGGTTATTTGGGTTTCCTGTCGTTCGTTTGGACTTTTGTAACACATCACGCTCGAAATTGTACTGGAATTCCAAGTCATTTTTTGAAGGAAGCCCTGTCATTGGAATTAGTGATCTATTCGTGATTTTTGCAATTCGTTATGTTAGCCATTGGAAGCTTGTCTGCCGTCAAACTCATATACATAGTTGCTGTGTGAAAAAGTGAATATATTCCATTTTCTGGTACTTCAGTCAATATTTTGATATATAATATGCGTTTATTTACGTCTTTTATCAGTATTCTGGGCACTGATGAAAATATCAAATATTTTCCAAAAGTTTTGTTGGACGACCCATTAACGTAAATATTTCATGATGAATGAAAGAAAGGTTTTAGCGCGCCGAAGGCGCGCAGGGACGATGTGGGATTTACAAATCCCTTGCGACCCGGTTAACCTTATTTTTTTTTTTTTTTTTTTTTTTTTTTTTCTTGGGTCACACAGGCCTAGCTTTCCTATTGCCCAAAATGGAGTCTGAGGGGGTTATGCACGCGGTTAGAATACCAGGCAGTTTAAGCTGGAGTGTTAGATGGTCAATACTCAATCCCCCAACGCCTTTAAAACTATTAGAGAGCGAGCTCTGTTCGGTTCCAGTTCGGCGATGGTAGAGGTTTGAGTCCCACCATGGTGGCGAGCCAGAATGTAATGTTGTGCGATGGCAAGTTTAAGGGAAGAAGAGAAAAGAAAACCAAACAGCAACGCCGGTTTGGTAGCGGCCCCGGTATATGACCATAGCGGTTACAAAAAAGAAGTGGAGAAAGCTCCAACAGTTTAGTTTTAAGAAACCGGGAGTCATCCATCAAGCCTTCTGGGAGATAGGATGCCGTATGTGATTTTGAGGTATCTGGTTATCCTTCGGGAATCCCAAATGACCTCCTCCACCCCACCCCCCCCCCACCCCCCCCCCCCCCCAAAAAAAAAAATAAAAATAAAAATAAAAAAAAAAATCACTGACACACACCCTCAAGCCCTTAAAAGGGCTGTTAAATCTTTATTCAAATGTTTATTTATATCAAATGTACACTCGTTCCCAGCCAGACAAGCTTGTTTCAATCCTTGCCTAGCGTTTGGTGGTTTCTTGTATATGTTGCAGAAAGGTAGGTTGCACCAATTCCTCCTACGCTTTGTCTACCATTTCCATGCGTCTTCTTGATAAGAGTGTTGCAAGAAAATTTGAGAATGTTCAGTTAGAAAAGTAAAAGGTAGAGAGAAAGATAGGTATCCGCTATTGTATATTGTGCCTGCTGTGTGATTGTTGCTATGGATGGGGTAAGGGGTGTGTTTCTTCGGAGTCCACTCCCAACACGCAGAGTTGCGAGGCAATCCTCACAGACTCAATCCTAAAGACCTCAATGAGTAGCGAGGCAATCCTCACTGACTCCACGCAGTTTAATTCTATTGAGTAATTTTAATTTACTGTGGATTATTTTGTTTTTCTGTTTAGGGTTCGGTGTTCGTTCAGCTTTACCATTGATTCACTATCCTGGAGTATGTGGAGGGTTTTGTTATATAGATCTTATTAAACGCGTTTCAATCGCGCTTCAGCAGAGTTGCGAGGCAGTCCTCACAGACTCTATCCTAAAGTTCCCAATGAGTAGCGAGGCAATCCTCACTGACTCCACGCGATTTAGTTATATTGTATAATTTTTATTTTATTTTATTTTATTATTATTATTTTTTTTTTTTTTTTTTTTTTTTTTTTTTTATTTTCTGGAAACTTATTTTGTTTTTCTGTTAAGGGATCGGTGTTCGTTCAACTCAACCATTAATTCACTATCTTGGAGTCTGTTGAGGGTTTTGGTTTGTAGGTCTTTTAATCGCGTATCAATAGTTTCTATTTTTGCTAGCTCGTGAAGTTCCTTTATCGGTGTCCATTTCGGTTTGCATAGTGCCACTCGCAGGGCATAATTTTGAACCCTCTGTAGCTTCTGAATGTTGGTTTTGCTTAGGTCGCTTGTTATTATGGCACCGTATTCTAGTACCGGACGTATAAATGTTTTGTAGAGCTTGAGAAGCACATCTTTGTTTGCTCCCCAATTTCTACCTCTGATCATCTTCAGAAAATTGATACGTTTAGTAGCTCTAACCGTAATGGAGTTTACGTGACTGTTTAGACTGAGATTGCTATCTAGGATAAATCCCAAAAATTTGGCCTCTTTGTTTGCTTCTAGTTTGTGATCGTATAACTGGAGATCGATACTCGGGACTGGTTTTTTCCTTTGCTTTTTGAAGAACGTAACTTTTTGAGTTTTGGCGGCATTGAGTTTGATGCGCCACAGGGCACACCAGCTTTCAAGATCGCGAATGGTATCCTGCAGACGATTTTTAATTATGTTTCTGGACTTGCTGGCTGTCCAAATGCCTTTGTCATCTGAGAACTGCGATAGTTCAATAAAGTTTTTCCCTACTTTTTCTATATCATTCACATATATTATGAAAAGAAGCGGACTTAGAACCGACCCTTGTGGTGTTCCCGCTTCGAGTATTACTTCCTCTGACACCTCGCGATTAACCCTCACCTTGATTTTTCGGTCAGTTAGAAATGATGATATGATCCTTAGAATTTTAGTGGGTAATCCCATTTTCGCTAGTTTATATCTCACGCCATTGTGCCATACCGAGTCGAACGCTTTTTCTACATCCAAGAAAAGCGCGGTTCCGATTTCGTTTTGACTAAATGCTGTTTTCATATAATCGACCAGTCTATATACGTGTTCGATTCCCTCTTTCTGACTCCTATACGCTCTTTGCCATTTGTTGAAAAAATTGATTGATTCGAGATAGCTGCGAAGTCTCGTAGTGAGAATCCGCTCAAATATTTTCCCAACACAGCTAAGCAAGCTGATTGGGCGGTAGTTAGAAGGGTTGGTAAGGTCTTTGTCGGGTTTAGGTATCATGACTCCCATGGCCACTTTCCAGCATTTTGGGAAGTACCCACAGGAGAGACAGCAGTTTAAGAGTTTGGTAAGTCTGCAGTAGAAGATGTTGGGGCACTGTTTCATTATTTTGTAAGAGACTTCGTCTTCTCCTGGGGACGAAGATGACCTGCATTTTCTGATTATACCCATGACCTCTTCTACGCTTATTGGTTCGGTTAATTCATGGTCGTCCCCGTCTTCATGCCTTTTGTCGAAGTTCGGTTCATTGAAGATTGAGTTGTTTTCTTGGACAAATTTATTTACTCGTACCTTAAAATCGTTGTCATATCTGTTCCCTTCTTGTGGACGATGTGCCTTCTTTAGAAGTTCGGCAAAAGCACTGGCCTTTGCCTTGTCGTCTATGGCCATAGATCCGTCGCTAGTCTTTAGCGCATTATTATTGGCAATTTTGCTCTTTTGGCCAGTAAGAGTTTTAAATGTATCCCAGAACCTCTTAGGTTCTCTCAGCCCATTTAGGTTTTCGGTTGCTTTTTCCCATCTCACGCGATTGTCGTTAGCTATGGCCTTTTTTACTTCCCCATGAAGGCGATTATACGCGGTTTTAAGTTCTGCTCTTTTCATTTCATCATTCTCTGATTGGTAAGCCCGGAAGGCTTTTCTTTTTTGTTTGATTATTTGAAGAGTTGTTTGGGTTATTCTGTTTATCCGCGTCTTTACTGTTTGCTTGGGACAGATTTCATCTAGCGTACTGTTGATAACGTCGTTAAGGTGGGTGCAGGCTTTTTCTAGTTCATGAACATTTGAGGGGTCATTTGCCTTTATTTTTACTTCGATAATGTTTCTGAAGAGGTTCCAGTCAATTTTTGATAGATTCCTCCTATTTACGGGAGGATACCTTGCGGGACCAGTATTACATTTCAGAGTGGCGTGAACCGGCAGGTGATCACTGCCTAGATCATCATCTCCTACAAATATGTCTTGCATTTGGCTGGTTAGTGATTTGCTGGTGATAATCAAGTCTAGGATATCTGATTGATGGAGTGGGTTGTTGCTTATGTATGTTACGTCTTGATCGTTATTTACCACGAATAGATCGAGTTCTTCAATGATATGGAAAAGGGCGTCACCATTAGGCTCAGTCTTATGACAACCGAATACCTGGTGTTTGGAATTGAAATCACCCAAGAATATGCAGTGCTTGTACTTGTTGGTAAAAAATTCAAATACTTTACTGTCTACTGTTGCTTGCGGCTTGTTATAATATGATATGATGGCCACGTGTTTGTGGTCAAGTTCAATTTCAGCTGCAATCACTTCAGCATTGAGGTGGTCGCATGGTATTGATTTGTATTTAATCTCCTGCCTTATTAACAGAGCGACACCGCCGCCTTTTTGGGCGGGGCGATCTCTTCTAATAATATCAAAACCACATAACGAGAATTGTTTGTTTGGTTTAAGCCAGGTTTCGCTAATTCCAATTACGTCCGTATTTTTTAAATAATGTGACATTTGCAAATTTTTCTGATTAACGCTTCGAGCGTTCCACTGGACTATTTTTAGTGTATCCATGAATGGTTTAGGAATAACTGTACTAAGTTTATTTAAGTTTAATTACTATTTGTAATATTGTTACATAATTATATTCTGTTGACGGCCGCTTCTAATAGCGTGTGAGATATTTGAGTATTATATAACTTGGAGGCTGTTTTACTAATCTCTTTGCAAACGTCCGAAAGACTGGTGTCCAAGTGTTTCTTCATTATGCTGAAAATAGAGCCAGCCATTAGAGTACACGTGGAATAAGGGGAAGATGAGTTCTCGACATTACTTACATTTAGAGCTTTAAGCTGGATGTTTGTTTTAACTTTTTTGAAGTGGCTACAACCCCGGTAGTTGCTGGGGTGTTGACCACCGCAATTCGGGCATTTCAGAGTTTTAGCACTACATGCCTTCGCGATGTGTTTGTCACCGCATTTCATACATCGTTGCTCCCCGTTGCATTTGTGTGACAAGTGCCCAAATTTCTGACACTTGTGACACTGAACGGGTTGCGGAAGAACACGATATTCCTCGGTTTCGTATTTTTTGCCATTAATAATTACCCCTTTGCTTATCAGATTTAATTTCGTTGCTCTATTAGGGCATTTTACTTTTATTTTCCAAGTATGGTTACCCGTGGCTTTGGAGATTAGTCTCTCCCACGAGCATCCTGGAAGGGCTTTATCAATCGAGTTTTTTTCCGTTTTGGGGTGGACGCGTGTGATTACGACACAGGGGTTTGGTTGCGGGTGGCCCTGTGTCTTGTTGGTTTTATTGATCACCTTAGGGGGCGTTTTGGCTTTTACTTTATCGGCGTACGTCGCTCTATCGGTTGGGCTAGCTGTCGCATTCACTATTTCCAGTGATGTAGACTCTGTTGCGTTAACAGAGTCCCCATTTCTTGGTGTGACCACCGAGTCCTTTCCAGTAGCGGTGCTCTGTGAATTTTTCTTGATGATTTTTGTCTTCTTGACATGCCGATCAATAGTCATACAGAAACCATTTTCGTCTTCGACGTCCACGGTTTCATCATTTTCACGGAACTCATTGGAGAGTTTCCTTTTCGATCGATTTTGGTTTGGTGATTTTTTCTGTCGCTGCGATTTGGGGACTTTAGCTGAATTTTTATCCAATTGAATTTCAACCGCCACGGCCGGGGAAACTGCGACCGTGTTGGTAGCTTCTTCTACTATGGAACGCAGCCAGTTATCCTGGCTGGGGGTAATTAGATCTGAATCTATTTCATAAAAAAATCAGAAAAAATCAATAGCTTTAAATGTTCAACTAATTCCACAAACAGACGACACTTTTATCAAACAATTATTGGACAACTGACTTTTCGTTATTTTGTCCCTTAAACATGGCTTATCATCCTTAAAAAATAACACATCTGAGTGCCGATTATTGGCAATACAATCAAATAATGTACCTCTCCAAACATAAGGCGATTGAATGAATGAAAGTTTTTAGCGCGTCGAAGGTGCGCAGGGACGATGTGGGATTTACAAATCCCTTGCGACCCGGTTGGCCTTATTTTATTTCTCTTGGATCACACAGGCCTAGCTTCCTATTGCCTCAAATGGGATCAGAGGGGGTATAAACGCGATGAGAATTCCCGGCAGTTTGCGTTGGAGCGATAGATTGTTAATAATCAATCCCTCAACGCCAGTAAGACTATTAGAGAGTGGGCTTTATTCGGTTCCAGCTTGGCGATGGTAGAAGTTTGATTCTTACCTTGGTGACGAGCCAGAATATAATGTTGTGCGATGGCAAATTTAAGGGAAGAAGGCGATTCTTATTGTTACTTAATCGTTATACCAGAAGAATGACGTGACGTCATAGTGTGTGTGTGTTTGGGGGGGGGGGGGGTGGTTCATATAGTGAAAAATTAAAATGCGTCGGATTTTTTGAAGACTCTAGTATGTTGTTGAGTTTACAAAATTTGAAATATCTGTTTTCTTTTGTTTTTCGATTTGGCGCCATTTTGACGGTTTTACGTCACTTGAAAATTTAGAGAATTTTTTCCAAATTTAATAAACCACTCTGTCTTCAGATTCATGGAACTCCACATTTATAAAGAATACAGCTACAAAAATTCATACATTGTTTTCTACTTATTTGAATTGTTCACTGTTATTTTTTCATTTCTAATTTACGCCCCCCGGTGAGACCGATGCCAATTTTATGTTTTATTCTTTTTCTTTTATTTTTCAATATCATTTTCAGCACCAGTCGTCCGAAATTTTGGGACATTGTAATCTCGGAAGAAAAACCTTATCTGTACATGTGCTTCCTTTCTATGAAATTATCAACCGTTACTCACGAACGCTGAGGTGACATCGTAGGGGTCGTATAGTCAAAAGTGAAAATGCCTCGTATTTTCATAAAATTTACGTATCTTGTACAGGTATAGAAATCAGGAGATAGCTGTGGTTTTGTTTTTCTATATCCCCATTTTGGTCACGATTAGCCATTGTGCAGAAATATGTGACCTTAAACACCAATAAATAATAAATAAATATCTCCATTTGGGCGTTTTTATGTCGCTTAAAAAATGCACCATTCTTTACAAATTCCGTAAAAACGCTAAACCTTTTAGGGTTTAAATTTTTTGTGGAGTTCAGAATGGCATGACCTCTTCTATTGAATGTTAAATCATTGTTAATTAAATTCGATGGCTCAGCTGGATTTTCTACAACAAGGTACAGGGACGTATTGCCTGCAGAAAGTAGTATACTACTAAGTAGGTTTTCGGTTATATCATTGATGTAAATTAAAACCTATAGGGGATCCAAGATAAATCTTGAAGTACCTCAGCATTAATTGACCACCAAGCCTATGGGTTTCTAAGCTTCGACAGCTCTCTGTGGACTATCTGAAAGGATGATTTTAATAATGATAGTTACTCCCATGAAACGCCAATTTCCCACAGCTTGTGAAAAGATTTGTTGTAACCACAAAGGACCACATGGACCTCTTTGCCGTCGTCTAGAGCTGGACAAAATTCATCACATTTGTTAGTTAGCTGAAGAACAGTAGAATCGTCGGGTCTAAACATGAATTGAAATTGACTCAATCAGAAAGTCACACAAATGTTTAAAGATACATTTTAAATATAATTTACAAACGCAGCTAATTAATGATTTAGGGTGATAATTAGTATCTGCATTCGAGTGTTGATTACCTTAAGGGGACCTAAGATCACTCCTGACGGATCTCAGTTGTAACTGGTCACGACAGCCCTCTCGGGACTTCCTGAAAGGAATGATATTAAAAATGGCAGAAACTCCCCTGAAACGCCAATTTCCCACAGCTTGTGAAAAACTTTCCTGAAATCACAACAGATCGCACGCACCTTGGGTAGATCAATTCGTGCCACTTACTCGGATCACTTGGATCAAAACAGGACCTTTTATTACTGAGACATAACCCTGCTGGGATGAGTTGTGTTCATGAGTTTTATGCACAAACACAATTTATTGAATTCACTACCAACAGTATTTTCCTCGAGTTTTCAACTCAAACATTCCTGCCGTTGTTATCGACAGGTTGTCCCGAACAATAACTCACCGGTCAAACATTTTCTGATTTAAATGGGAGAAAATAATTCGATTTCGTTTCAAAAATATACAAGAAGTTAATATAAAGCTTGCTTAAAGTAGGATAATACACTTTAGGCAGGATATTGGACTCTCCACCACCATCCATTTGACTGGTCTTGTGAATATTTCCTTTACAGATATTCAGTGGTCCATTTCGGAAACCAAGCCATTTCATTTGTCAAAAGTTAGCTTTAATAATTTCATTCTTTTCTTTCAGGTGTTTATGCTGATCGATATAGTGTTTTAGTGTTGTATAGGTGTGATTTGTAATACAAGATAGTTATATTAGTGTTTAGTTTAGTTTCTCTGTCGGATTTTAGTGGCGTGTTCCCTATCTTCGCGCGAGTCATTTTCGGTGTTTTGTTTTGTTTTGTTTACGTTTTCGACCGCTTTCTCAAATTTTTAGTTCCTCTTTGTAATTTTGGCTATTGGTCATTGGATTCTGTATATTATTTGTAATCATGAATGGTAAGTGTACGACGGGTGTTCAGACGGAGGTAAGTATGGGTGTTAAGGGAGGTCTGAGGGAGGTGAGTCGAGGGGTGCAGGTGGGGGAGAGTGAGGATCCAGAGGCATGCAGACAGTGTAATATGAGGTATGGTGGTGGTCGGTCAATGGAGAGTAGTGGGGTATTTGCGAATTGCAGGGATATTTTACAGTTGTTAGAGAAGTGTGTTGGATTCGAGCGGGATATTGCAGAGCTGAGAGGAAGGTTGGGGAGGGCCGGGGTATCTGGAGTTACCCCGTTGAAGGTTACCTACGATGGTGAGGTGGAAAGTGGGTGGAAGGTCGCTGTGGACTCAAGGAGGAAACTGGGAAGCAGGAAACGTGGGGGAATAATGCTTGATGTGGGGGGGGGGGTGTAACTGAGGAGGGGGTTCTAGTAGGAAAATTCGGAAGGTGGAGTCAGGTCAGGGCTGCGTCGAGTCCGGAAGCCGGCGTAAGGCTGCCAAGGTTGCTAGGCGGTGTTTAGAAAACAGGTTTAGTGTTTTAGACTCTGATACCCCTGGGGACGAGAGTGAGGGGGAAAGTGTGGGGGGTGAGATGGTTGTTGATGATGATAGGCCAGTCGGGGTAAGGAGGGCGGTCAAGAGAAAGAGGGGGCCAGGAGCTTGCAAAACGAGAGGAGGTGCAGATGATATAAGAACTGGGGCCAGAAGAAGAAAATTAGTTGTAGCGGGGAGCAGCATTGTACGTGGGATTGACAATGTAGTTTGTGGTCCTGATAGTTCCAATCGAACAGTCTTGTGCTTTCCGGGGGCGAAGGTGGAGGATCTCAGGGACCGGGCAGATGGCATTGTGGCAGGGTCAGGGCCGGAACCGGTAGTGGTGGTCCATGTGGGGACCAACAATATCAGGGAGAGAAGGTCAGTAAGTTTGGTGGAGTCGTATAGAGGCTTAGTCGGCAAACTGCGAAGTAGGAATGCAAGGGTAGTCGTATCCGGGGTCCTTCCTGTCCTTGGAGGTGGGGACGAACGGAACTCAAGGATTTTGGCGCTAAATGAAGAGTTAGAGGACTACTGCGTTGATCTGGGAATTCCCTTTATCGACCATTGGGACACGTTTTGGGGCAATGGGAGCATGTACGGGCGTGACGGGCTGCATCTTAGCAGGGCGGGGAAACGGGTATTAGGGGATAAAATTCTACGGGTAGCAGAGCCTTTTTTGGAGAGGGGCGGGGTGGGAGGTCAGAGGCAAGTATAACGAGAGTGGACATAGGTGGGGTGAACAAGAGTGAGGGGGACAGAATAAGTTTACCAAGACTAGCACCAGAAAAAATGGGCCCAGTAGGCGGAAGCCAATGAACCTCAGTACCCTGAAAGTGGGTTATAGCAACATCCAGGGTCTCCACCGGAAAGCGGGAGGGGTGGACGAAATTCCTAACGAGTTTATCAAAAAAGGGGGAGAGGAACTCTTGGAAAGCCTAACTGCCCTATTCAATTTAGCCATAGAAAAACAAGAGGTCCCAAAGGAGTGGAGGGAAAGCAAAGTAAAGTCCTTTATGGGAGACTAGAGGAGGTGATTGAGGAGAAGGGTTTTTTGGGAGAAATCCAGAATGGCTTCAGAAAGGGAAGGAGAGTAACCGACCATCTTTTCTCGCTATCCCAAATGATAGAATCCGCGAAAGCAAAAAAGAAAAAGATGTTTATGGCCTTTTTGGATGTCAAAAAGGCATACGATAGAGTATGGAGGGAGGGTATGTGGCGCAAGCTGGAGGCTCTGGGCTTAGGAGGCGAGTTTGTTGGAATTATGAAAGCACTATATAAAGATGTACAGAGTGAACTTAGCCTGGGAAACATTACAATAAAACATGTGCCTATGGAGATAGGCCTAAAACAGGGGTGTATCCTTTCGCCAATCATGTTTGCATTGTACATCAAAGGTTTAGGAGATGAACTCCTGCGTAGCGAAGAGAGGGTAGCAGTTGGGGACTTGAAGATTTTGCTATTTTTTGCAGACGATATGGTTCTAGTGTCAGAAAGCGAAGAGGGGCTAATGATGGCTAATGGGGTTAATGAAAGCAAGAGCAAAGTTATACCTGTGGGCCGCAAAGTGGACCCCACTCGAAGGTGGAGAGTGGGTGAGTTCTGTAGGAGAGACAGGTGATTACGAGTATTTGGGGGTAAATATAAACATTACAGGAAGAGGCATCTACCGAAACCACACAAATAAATTGATTCTGAATGGGAAGCTAACTACGGGAGGCAGTTCTCCGAAGTTAAGTTATATCAAAAAAGTAATCAAATATTTCGTTTTGTACACATGCTATATTTATTTATTTATTTATTTATTTATTTATTTATTTATTTTTTCCATTTTTTATTCAGATGAAAACGGGTATATATATAGATTGTTCAGACAAAAGTAACAAGCCACAATCAGTAGTGTCTCATAAAGTATTACGTGATAACAAAGGATATAGGTGGCGTTTCCGATATGCTTTATTAATGATTATATGATATATCTTATGGGAGTGCTAAGTGTTGATGTTAGCCTGTTTGAAGGAGTATACGGTGCCGGGACAACATTGTATTTACACATTACTGTAACCTGTCCCCGGATATAGTAGACCTTTCCCCCTTTCTCATGCTTTTTATAACATTGCTTAATTGCTCTATAAAACATTCGATTTCTGGCAGGCAAACATCTAACTTAGCAGGAGTTTATTCATTTCTTGTATTCGACTATTAATAATTCCGTTATCCCTGCTTGTCCTTCCTGTATCAGGGAACAGAGGAATATGTCCAGAGTTCTCAGATCAAAGGGCACAGCACACGAATGATTTAACTTATACACTACACAGTACCCCTGGTAGGGATCGAAACGTGGACGTTTCGGTTTGAACTTCAATACCATTACCACTGAACCACCGCGCTTCCCGTTACTACGAATTAATGTCAGATCCTCACAAGAAGGGACCATCTTACAATTCAGCTAATCACTGACACTGCTTACGTTACAGATTAAGACGCCTTGTTTGTCGGCAATGTCCGCGTCAGGAAACCGTTGCAGATAAAGAATAGATTGCGAAGTATTTAATGACAGAATTTTAATGAAGTTACTCTCAAACAACTACTGTAGCAGGCAACAAGCGTTTATCATTCCTAGTGTCCGGAGTAGAAAGCTCCGATTGTTCTCCGACGCTTGATGCGTGGTGCATTACAATTTTTTATCAATAAGCCTAATAACAATAAGAATCACTTCATATAAAAAATTTTCCTCACTCACTATTAAACTTACCTATCACATTCTCTATACTAACTTGGACAGTTCCACAATGAACGAAATAGATGAATTGTTTGAAAGTCTTATAGTCGTAGTTTTCTATCTTGATTGTCAGTCTACCGTTATGTTCTCTTTCCGTTCTTGTCCTCTGTATTTTCTTGAACATTTGGGACTTTGAACTCTTAGTTTGTTTTATTTCTCTTTCTTGTTTCATGATTAGTTCAAAAAGAAATCTGAAACGAGACAACACGTGATATAGGAACAAATATCTTCAAAAACATCTTCTTCCTTCGCGCCCTACAAATTTAGGATCAATGGAGACCCAGGAAGACTTTCTCTATGAATGCCCAAAATACTGGTCAGACGGATCAAGGTATACCGGGAATATAACGGTAAAGTGAGTGGAAGAATGGATGTCGTTACTGCGTGACAGAACAGAAAATGTTTGTATGTACCGTCGTAGACATTTGGAAAAATGAGGTTTGGGACATCAGTTCATTTCTGGATTGTGATGGAAGAGATTTTGAGTGGCACAAGCCTTCTGTTATTATTATTATTATTATTATTATTATTATTATTATTATTATTATTATTATTATTATTATTATTATTAATTTATACCTATAGCCCTCAATCTGAGAAAAGAAAGGACATTAGACATTTACGCCAGATGGAAAATATCGTTGATGCATTGCACAGACATCACAGAAGCAACAATATTTAACGTTTCAAATAAAAATCCCGTCACTTTCGAAAAGTTAAACGTTGAGATATAAAAGTCGAATTAAAATATTGATGTCATCGTTTTCTAAGGGAGCTACCAACAAGCAATCTTGACTTAGGTGTACATTTTGTGCACAGATTCACATTTCGGTATTAATTATTTGAATTACACTTTTAAAACAATGAAAAATGTTAAGTGTTCATACCTGCTTCTTGATGCTACTAATGCTTTTATTCCATAGATCGGCAATTCATTTTCTCCTATTAAAAAAGTGACGTCACACATCTGCGGCATTGATAAGACATATTTCAAACTTTCTAAAACTCCTGACTCGCTGTGAAAGATCATTTTTTCTTCTTTTTGTGTAGTCGATTTGAATTTACCACCCGCATTCTTAGGCTCTGAAATGATATCACTGTTTGGTCGAGAATCGTCTTGTGGTGTCTTTGAATTGCTATTATATTCTTCACTGCTGGATGAAGATTCATATCCGGAAGTATCCACTGTTTCATCTGAAATACAAAAAAGGGAATAATGAATTTTCATTGACACTAGAAAATGGTGGCTTAGCGCAATGTGCTTCGGATTTGTAGTCGAAAAATTGTGAGTTCGATCATTTGTAATAAAACGTTGTTATGATGCCTTTGAACCTTAACTTGCCCAACGAGCATGTCCAAATGAGCGGTCATAAGCTGCTACAGACAACTTTAGCTATGCCCGCCAAATTGCGCACCCTAAATAAAAATCACACCTCGTGGGCGTCGTGATGCCTTGCTGAATAGTACTTTCCCTCTTCAGTCTATAACACTTAATCGGGAGGTTGTACTGTTTCATCGAATCGCCAAAAATGTGTATTCTTTTAACTGTTGACCGAAAAATTAGCCCCTTCATTGAAGATAATTGACACCGATAGGCAAGGCTATTGACAACATATAATATATTGTAAGTAGTAACCTTAATTTTGGATTGCAAATTCGTTCTCAATTTCTTCTTTTTAAATTCCTTAGTGATATCAAAGCTTTCAATTTAGTCAGCAGAATATAGGCGTAGCCTCAGACCTTCACGTTTTGAACATTATTACTGCCGAGAGATATTCCAACTTCGTGGAATATACTGTTTGTATCTCGTAAATATATGGCACATTGTTACGTCAGTCAGTCATGTCGGTTTGTGTCATGACTCGTTCGTTGACGAGACCAGTTCTTGGCGATTTTGCGATCTGGTCTTGTCAATTCGGTGGAATATGACAACACAGATAAAGTGAGTGTTGTACAAAATTGTATGTGACACGGAGCCCGAAAATAAGCAAAACAAAACCACCCGTCAAACTGTCCGACACGAGGTGGCCTTGACTGTCTAAAGTGCCGTTAAACCCCCAAAAATAAAAAAAAAATAAATGAACAAAACCTTTCCACACACAGGCCGTTACCTTACAGCGAATTATCAATAAATAAAGTCAAATAATATAGAAGTAACTCAACATGATGGTAAAACAATAAAATGGTTCCAAGGTTTACAAACCTCTAAATATAATGTTGTCTTGATCATATTCTTGGTTATCATAACTATCATCCATTAAACACTGGGTGGAGGTCCACGTTTCCATATCAGTTGAAAAATGTGTAATGAAGAAAAGTGTTACAAAAATGCAAAGGATGATACAGAGCAAAACAGTTAACTGTGGAAGTGGAAGAAAAGGAAGTGATATGAAAATTCGAATGAATGAAAGGTTTTAGCGCGCCGAAGGCGCGCAGGGACGATGTGGGATTTACAAATCCCTTGCGACCCGGTTAACCTTATTTTTCCCTTGGATCACACAGGCCTAGCTTTCCTATTGCCCAAAATGGAGTCTGAGGGGGTTATGCACGCGGTTAGAATACCCGGCAGTTTACGTTGTAGTGTTAGATGGTCAATACTCAATCCCTCAACGCCTTTAAAACTATTAGAGGGCGAGTTCTATTCGGTTCCAGTTCGGCGATGGTAGAGGTTTGAGTCCTACCATGGTGGCGAGCCAGAATGTAAAGTTGAGCGATGGCAAGTTAAAGGGAAGAAGAGAAAAGAAAACCAAACAGCAACGCCGGTTTGGTAGCGGCCCCGGTATATGACCATAGCGGTTACAAAAAAGAAGTGGAGAAAGCTCCAACAGTATAGTTTTAAAAAAACCGGGAGTCATCCATCAAGCCTTCTGGGAGATAGGATGCCGTATGTGATTTTGAGGTATCTGGTTATCCTTCGGGAATTCCAAATGACCTCCTCCACACCCCCCCCCCCAAAAAAAAAAAAAAAAAAAAAAAAAAAAAACTCTCACTGACACACACCCTCAAGCCCTTAAAAGGGCTGTTAAATCTTTATTCAAATGTTTATTTATATCAAATGTACACTCGTTCCCAGCCAGACAAGCTTGTTTCAATCCTTGCCTATCGTTTGGTGGTTTCTTGTATATGTTGCAGAAAGGTAGGTTGCACCAATTCCTCCTACGCTTTGTCTACCATTTCCATGCGTCTTCTTGATTAGAGTGTTGCAAGAAAATTTGAGAATGTTCAGTTAGAAAAGTTATAGGTAGAGAGAAAGATAGGTATCCGCTATTGTATATTGTGCATGCTGTGTGATTGTTGCTATGGATGGGGTAAGGGGTGTGTTTCTTCGGAGCCCACTCCCCACACGCAGAGTTGCGAGGCAATCCTCACAGACTCAATCCTAAAGATCTCAATGAGTAGCGAGGCAATCCTCACTGACTCCATGCTATTGAGTACTTTTAATTTACTGTAGATTATTTTGTTTTTCTGTTTAGGGTTCGGTGTTCGTTCAGCTTCACCATTGATTCACTGTCCTGGAGAGTGTGGAGGGTTTTGTTATATAGATTTTATTAAACGCGTTTCAATCGCGCTTCAGCAGAGTTGCGAGGCAGTCCTCACAGACTCTATCCTAAAGTTCCCAATGAGTAGCGAGGCAATCCTCACTGACTCCACGCGATTTAGTTATATTGTATAATTTTTATTTCATTTTTTTTTTTATTTTTTTTTTATTTTTTATTTTTTTTTTTATTTTCTGGAAACTTATTTTGTTTTTCTGTTAAGGGATCGGTGTTCGTTCAGCTCAACCATTAATTCACTACCTTGGAGTCTGTTGAGGGTTTTGTTTTGTAGGTCTTTTAATCGCGTATCAATAGTTTCTATTTTTGCTAGCTCGTGAAGTTCCTTTATCGGTGTCCATTTGGGTTTGCATAGTGCCACTCGCAGGGCATAATTTTGAACCCTCTGTAGCTTCTGAATGTTGGTTTTGCTTAGGTCGCTTGTTATTATGGCACCGTATTCTAGTACCGAACGTATAAATGTTTTGTAGAGCTTGAGAAGCACATCTTTGTTTGCTCCCCAATTTCTACCTCTGATCATCTTCAGAAAATTGATACGTTTAGTAACTCTAACCGTAATGGAGTTTACGTGACTGTTTAGACTGAGATTGCTATCTAGGATAAATCCCAAAAATTTGGCTTCTTTGTTTGCTTCTAGTTTGTGATCGTATAACTGGAGATCGATACTCGGGACTGGTTTTTTCCTTTGCTTTTTGAAGAACGTAACTTTTTGAGTTTTGGCGGCATTGAGTTTGATGCGCCACAGGGCACACCAGCTCTCAAGATCGCGAATGGTATCCTGTAGACGATTTTTAATTATGTTTCTGGACTTGCTGGCTGTCCAAATGCCTTTGTCGTCTGAGAACTGCGATAGTTCAACAAAGTTTTTCCCTACTTTTTCTATATCATTCACATATATTATGAAAAGAAGGGGACTTAGAACCGACCCTTGTGGTGTTCCCGCTTCGAGTATTACTTCCTCTGACACCTCGCGATTAACCTTCACCTTGATTTTTCGGTCAGTTAGAAATGATGATATGATCCTTAGAATTTTAGTGGGTAATCCCATTTTCGCTAGTTTATATCTCACGCCATTGTGCCATACCGAGTCGAACGCTTGTTCTACATCCAAGAAAAGCGCGGTTCCGATTTCGTTTTGACTAAATGCTGTTTTCATATAATCGACCAGTCTATATACGTGTTCGATACCCTCTTTCTGACTCCTATACGCTCTTTGCCATTTGTTGAAAAAGTTGATTGATTCGAGATAGCTGCGAAGTCTCGTAGAGAGAATCCGCTCAAATATTTTCCCAACACAGCTAAGCAAGCTGATTGGGCGATAGTTGGAAGGGTTGGTAAGGTCTTTGTCGGGTTTAGGTATCATGACTTCCGTGGCCACTTTCCAGCATTTTGGGAAGTACCCACAGGAGAGACAGCAGTTTAAGAGTTTGGTAAGTCTGCAGTAGAAGATGTTGGGGCACTGTTTCATTATTTTGTAAGAGACTTCGTCTTCTCCTGGGGACGAAGATGACCTGCATTTTCTGATTATACCCATGACCTCTTCTACGCTTATTGGTTCGGTTAATTCATGGTCGTCCCCGTCTTCATGCCTTTGGTCGAAGTTCGGTTCATTGAAGATTGAGTTGTTATCTTGGACAAATTTATTTACTCGTACCTTAAAATCGTTGTCATATCTGTTCCCTTCTTGTGGACGATGTGCCTTCTTTAGAAGTTCGGCAAAAGCACTGGCCTTTGCCTTGTCGTCTATGGCCATAGATCCGTCGCTAGTCTTTAGCGCATTATTATTGGCAATTTTGCTCTTTTGGCCAGTAAGAGTTTTAAATGTATCCCAGAACCTCTTAGGTTCTCTCAGCCCATTTAGGTTTTCGGTTGCTTTTTTCCATCTCACGCGATTGTCGTTAGCTATGGCCTTTTTTACTTCCCCATGAAGGCGATTATACGCGGTTTTAAGTTCTGCTCTTTTCATTTGATCATTCTCTGATTGGTAAGCCCGGAAGGCTTTTCTTTTTTGTTTGATTATTTGAAGAGTTGTTTGGGTTATTCTGTTTATCCGCGTCTTTACTGTTTGCTTGGGACAGATTTCGTCTAGTGTACTGTTGATAACCTCGTTAAGGTGGGTGCAGGCTTTTTCTAGTTCATGAACATTTGAGGGGTCATTTGCCTTTATTTTTACTTCGATGATGTTTCTGAAGAGGTTCCAGTCAATTTTTGATAGGTTCCTCCTATTCACGGGAGGATACCTTGCGGGACCAGTATTACATTTCAGAGTGGCGTGAACCGGCAGGTGATCACTGCCTAGATCATCATCTCCTACAAATATGTCTTGCATTTGGCTGGTTAGTGATTTGCTGGTGATAATCAAGTCTAGGATATCTGATTGATGGAGTGGGTTGTTGCTTATGTATGTTACGTCTTGATCGTTATTTACCACGAATAGATCGAGTTCTTCAATGATATGGAAAAGGGCGTCACCATTAGGCTCAGTCTTATGACAACCGAATACCTGGTGTTTGGAATTGAAATCACCCAAGAATATGCAGTGCTTGTACTTGTTGGTAAAAAATTCAAATACTTTACTGTCTACTGTTGCTTGCGGCTTGTTATAATATGATATGATGGCCACGTGTTTGTGGTCAAGTTCAATTTCAGCTGCAATCACTTGAGCATTTAAGTTTAATTACTATTTGTAATATTGTTACATAATTATATTCTGTTGACGGCCGCTTCTAATAGCGTGTGAGATATTTGAGTATTATATAACTTAGAAGCTGTTTTACTAATCTCTTTGCAAACGTCCGAAAGACTAGTGTCCAAGTGTTTCTTCATTATGCTGAAAATAGAGCCAGCCATTAGAGTACACGTGGAATAAGGGGAAGATGAGTTCTCGACATTACTTACATTTAGAGCTTTAAGCTGGATGTTTGTTTTAACTTTTTTGAAGTGGCTACAACCCCGGTAGTTGCTGGGGTGTTGACCACCGCAATTCGGGCATTTCAGAGTTTTAGCACTACATGCCTTCGCGATGTGTTTGTCACCGCATTTCATACATCGTTGCTCCCCGTTGCATTTGTGTGACAAGTGCCCAAATTTCTGACACTTGTGACACTGAACGGGTTGCGGAAGAACACGATATTCCTCGGTTTCGTATTTTTTGCCATTAATAATTACCCCTTTGCTTATCAGATTTAATTTCGTTGCTCTATTAGGGCATTTTACTTTTATTTTCCAAGTATGGTTACCCGTGGCTTTGGAGATTAGTCTCTCCCACGAGCATCCTGGAAGGGCTTTATCAATCGAGTTTTTTTCCGTTTTGGGGTGGACGCGTGTGATTACGACACAGGGGTTTGGTTGCGGGTGGCCCTGTGTCTTGTTGGTTTTATTGGTCACCTTAGGGGGCGTTTTGGCTTTTACTTTATCGGCGTACGTCGCTCTATTGGTTGGGCTAGCTGTCGCATTCATATGAAAATTCATCAATCTTGTCCCCCTTATATAGAGATCGACTTCAATCGTCTCCCAAGCGCTAATCATTTCTTTCACTCATTATAGAAACAAAGTTGACAAGATATTCGAATAATTAAACAATATAATCAACATGCCAACGATTGTATAAACATTTTATCACCGACATTGATTGAGGTGTGTTCAACGGTCAAACAATTGTGTTCTTTACCAAAGCTGTTTTGCTTATTGACGGTACGGGAATGTGTTATTCGACTCTCCTCACAGCATCGTTTAACATTATCATGTATTTTAATGTTTTTTTTTATATTTTTCTATTCAGACAGAGTTGTGAATAACATAAATATAACACAATGGAACATTATTGGACCTAGGTGTCTAAATAAAATTATATTTGTATTACTCCGTACAATCGAGGTTTTGTAGCTAAACGGTGGGTATACCTATAAAATTAACAAAGCTGGACTTAAATTCTATCAAGATATTAGAAAAATTAGTGCTGCAGAAGCAGGTGTGAAAGTTCAAAGAGCAACAGTAAAGCACAAACCGCCGCGCCTCCTCGGTGTTTAAAGCGCTTGAGCTTATCACACTAGAACTGAAACCGAGTTGGGCCAAACTGTCAGCTATTATGAGTGTCTACAATACGGCCCACCTCGCCTTCAGCTCCAATGCCCTTTTAGATAAGTATACACCAAGTATCAGTCTAAAAGAATGAGATTCACTGGGAGTATAATAGGGAAGTGGGATGGGAGAATGAAGGACATGTGGTTAGGGGGAGACTCAAAGGAGAGGGTTAATGTGCTAATCGGAGAGATTGGGAAGAATGGGGCAAGGGATGTCATCAAGCAGTTCGTCTCCGAATGTTGGGAGGAGAGGAGAAGCGTGGGAACAGGGAGGCAGTTGGGAGTTCAGGGGTAACCAAGGCCTTCTCGTCCGAGAACCGCGACAAATCAGCGGCTGGCCAAAGTGTTATTATTATTAGTAGTAGACACAAGTGGATGCACAATACGATTATATGGATTCGTTGCTTCAAACATTGCTTTCTAATATAATATAATGGAACCCATCTCCTTTGCATGTATTTTAAATGTCATGAAGTCAGATTTAAGGCAATAAATAAAAAAAATAACACAATGGAACATTATTGGACCTAGGTGTCTAAATAAAATTATATTTGTATTACTCCGTACAATCGAGGTTTTGTAGCTAAACGGTGGGTATACCTATAAAATTAACAAAGCTGGACTTAAATTCTATCAAGATATTAGAAAAATTAGTGCTGCAGAAGCAGGTGTGAAAGTTCAAAGAGCAACAGTAAAGCACAAACCGCCGCGCCTCCTCGGTGTTTAAAGCGCTTGAGCTTATCACACTAGAACTGAAACCGAGTTGGGCCAAACTGTCAGCTATTATGAGTGTCTACAATACGGCCCACCTCGCCTTCAGCTCCAATGCCCTTTTAGATAAGTATACACCAATGGACATTAATTCTCTGCTTTTGTACTCTTTCAATTGTTCAATGAAGCGTGTGAAGGCAGAAGAGCACCTTCGCACCTTTCAGGAATAAATTAACTTTCTGTACATATTACTGTTATTGATTCCGTTTTCTCATTGTTGCTGTAACCCAAAATGACATATTGTTTTTCGAGCGGTAGTAAGATTCCGCATCCTTCTTCTAACTTTGCCTTGAAGTTTATTAATATTGTTTTCGATAAGGGTTTGGGTTTCTTCTTATTTTTCTACAATAACAGGGACGATGTGGGATTTGAATTCCTATCGACCCACATAACTTTGTTTGTTTATAACTTTATTTGCTTACGAATCCACGATAGTTGGAAACGAAAACTAATAATGTGATTGGTTTGAGTGTGCGCACTGGCAGTAGGGTAGTGGGTGCAGATCTCATATTTTACGTATCGTCAACAGCCCAATTATAATATTACGAAACAGAGGCGTATTGATCTATTTCTGCAAATGACATCCCCGGATAGGGAAACTGAAAAATTGTCCCTCAATTTTAACTTTATCTCGCATTAATGGGATTGTCAATGCACCTTTCTCCGTGAATGTATTGAACGGTTTGAATTCCACCGCCTTGAAGATTTGAGAAGAGCAAATTTGACCTTTTCTCCAGCTGATAGATCTTTGAGAACAATACTTTGCCGCCGTTGACGATTTGCATTATATAGTTACAAACCATCATGTGACTGATTCCCCTCATTTTATTTTCAAATGGAAGGTTATTTGGGGTTCCTGTCGTTCGTTTGGACTTTTGTAACACATCACGCTCGAAATTGTACTGGAATTCTAAGTCATTTTTTGAAGGAAGCCCTGTCATTGGAATTAGTGATCTATTCGTGATTTTTGCAATTCGTTATGTTAGCCATTGGAAGCTTGTCTGCCGTCAAACTCATATACATAGTTGCTGTGTGAAAAAGTGAATATATTCCATTTTCTTGTACTTAAGTCAATATTTTGATATATAATGTGCGTTTATTTACGTCTTTTATCAGTATTCTGGGCACTGATGAAAATATAAAATATTTTCCAAAAGTTTTGTTGGACGACCCCTTAAAGTAAATATTTCAGAAAAAATCAATAGCTTTAAATGTTCAACTAATTCCACAAACAGACGACACTTTTATCAAACAATTATTGGACAACTGACTTTTCGTTATTTTGTCCCTTAAACATGGCTTATCATCCTTAAAAAAATAACACATCTGAGTGCCGATTATTGGCAATAAAATCAAATCATGTACCTCTGCAAACATAAGGCGATTGAATGAATGAAAGTTTTTAGCGCGCCGCAGGTGCGCAGGGACGATGTGGGATTTACAAATCCCTTGCGACCCGGTTGGCCTTTTTTTATTTCACTTGGATCACACAGGTCCAGCTCCCTATTGCCTCAAATGGGATCAGAGGGGGTATAAACGCGATGAGAATTCCCGGCAGTTTGCGTTGGAGTGATAGATTGTCAATAATCAATCCCTCAACGCCAGTAAGACTATTAGAGAGTGGGCTTTATTCGGATCCAGCTTGGCGATGGTAGAAGTTTGATTCTTACCTTGGTGACGAGCCAGAATATAATGTTGTGCGATGGCAAATTTAAGAGAAGAAGGGGATGAAGGCGATTCTTATTGTTACTTAATCTTTATACCAGAGGGATGACGTGACGTCATAGTGTTTGTGTGTGTTTGGGGGGGGGGGGGGGGGGGGTTCATATAGTGAAAAATTAAAATGCGTCGGATTTTTTAAAAACTCTATTATGTTGTTGAGTTTACAAAATTTGAAATATCTGTTTCCTTTTGTTTTTCGATTTGGCGCCATTTGACGGTTTTACGTCACTTCAAAATTTAGAGAATTTTTGCCAAATTTAATAAACCACTCTGTCTTCAGATTCATGGAACTCCACATTTATAAAGAATACAGCTACAAAAATTCATACATTGTTTTCTACTTATTTGAATTGTTCACTGTTATTTTTTCATTTCTAATTTACGCCCCCCGGTGAGACCGATGCCAATTTTATGTTTTATTCTTTTTCTTTTATTTTTCAATATCATTTTCAGCACCAGTCGTCCGAAATTTTGGGACATTGTAATCTCGGAAGAAAAACCTTATCTATACATGTGCTTCCTTTCTATGAAATTATCAACCGTTACTCACGAACGCTGAGGTGACATCGTAGGGGTCGTATAGTCAAAAGTGAAAATGCCTCGTATTTTCATGAAATTTACGTATCTTGTACAGGTATAGAAATCAGGAGATAGCTGTGGTTTTGTTTTTCTATATCCCCATTTTGGTCATGATTAGCCATTGTGCAGAAATATGTGACCTTAAACACCAATAAATAATAAATAAATATCTCCATTTGGGCGTTTTTTGTCGCTTAAAAAATGCACCATTCTCTTTACAAATTCCGTAAAAACGCTAAACCTTTTAGGGTTTAAAATTTTTGTGGAGTTCAGAATGGCATGACCTCTTCTATTGAAAGTTAAATCATTGTAATTAAATTCGATGGCTCAACTGGATTTTCTACAACAAGGTACAGGGACGTATTGCCTGCAAAGAGTAGTATACTACTAAGTAGGTTTTCGGTTATATCATTGATGTAAATTAAAACCTATAGGGGATCCAAGATAAATCTTGAAGGACCTCAGCATTAATTGGCCACCAAGCCTATGGGGTTCTAAGCTTCGACAGCTCTCTGTGGACTATCTGAAAGGATGATTTGAATAATGATAGTTACTCCCATGAAACGCCAATTTCCCACAGCCTGTGAAAAGCTTTGTTGTAACCACAAAGGACCACATGCACCTCTTTGCCGTCGTCTAGAGCTGGACAAAATTCATCACATTTGTTAGTTAGCTGAAGAACAGTAGAATTGTCGGGTCTGAACATGAATTGAAATTGACTCAATCAGAAAGTCACATAAATGTTTAAAGATACATTTTAAAAATAATTTACAAACGCAGCTAATTAATGATTTAGGGTGATAATTAGTATCTACATTCGAGTGTTGATTACCTTAAGGGGACCTAAAATCTCTCCTGACGGATCTCAGTTGTAATTGGTCACGACAGCCCTCTCGGTACTTCCTGAAAGGAATGATATTAAAAATGGCAGAAACTCCCCTGAAACGCCAATTTCCCACAGCTTGTGAAAAACTTTCCTGAAATCACAACAGATCGCACGCATCTTGGGTAGATCAATTCGTGCCACTTACTCGGATCACTTGGATCAAAACAGGACCTTTTATTACTGAGACATAACCCTGCTGGGATGAGTTGTGTTCATGAGTTTTATGCACAAACACAATTTATTGAATTCACTACCAACAGTATTTTCCTCGAGTTTTCAACTCAAACATTCCTGCCGTTGTTATCGACAGGTTGTCCCGAACAATAACTCACCGGTCAAACATTTTCTGATTTAAATGGGAGAAAATAATTCGATTTCGTTTCAAAAATATACAAGAAGTTAATATAAAGCTTGCTTAAAGTAGGATAATACACTTTAGGCAGGATATTGGACTCTCCACCACCATCCATTAGACTGGTCTTGTGAATATTTCCTTTACAGATATTCAGTGGTCCATTTCGGAAACCAACAGGGAGTATAGCCATTTCAGTTGTCAAAAGTTAGCTTTAATAATTTCATTCTTTTCTTTCAGGTGTTTATGCCGATCGATATAGTGTTTTAGTGTTGTATAGGTGTGATTTGTAATACAAGATAGTTATATTAGTGTTTAGTTTAGTTTCTCTGTCGGATTTTAGTGGCGTGTTCCCTATCTTCGCGCGAGTCATTTTCGGTGTTTTGTTTTGTTTTGTTTACGTTTTCGACCGCTTTCTCAAATTTTTAGTTCCTCTTTGTAATTTTGGCTATTGGTCATTAGATTCTGTATATTATTTGTAGTCATGAATGGTAAGTGTACGACGGGTGTTCAGACGGAGGTAAGTATGGGTGTTAAGGGAGGTCTGAGGGAGGTGAGTCGAGGGGTGCAGGTGGGGGAGAGTGAGGATCCGGAGGCATGCAGACAGTGTAATATGAGGTATGGTGGTGGTCGGTCAATGGAGAGTAGTGGGGTATGTGCGAATTGCAGGGATATTTTACAGTTGTTAGAGAAGTGTGTTGGATTCGAGCGGGATATTGCAGAGCTGAGAGGAAGGTTGGGGAGGGCCGGGGTATCTGGAGTTACCCCGTTGAAGGTTACCTACGATGGTGAGGTGGAAAGTGGGTGGAAGGTCGCTGTGGACTCAAGGAGGAAACTGGGAAGCAGGAAACGTGGGGGAATAATGCTTGATGTGGGGGGGGGGGGGGGGGGTGTAACTGAGGAGGGGGGTTCTAGTAGGAAAATTCGGAAGGTGGCGTCAGGTCAGGGCTGCGTCGAGTCCGGAAGCCGGCGTAAGGCTGCCAAGGTTGCTAGGCGGTGTTTAGAAAACAGGTTTAGTGTTTTAGACTCTGATACCCCTGGGGACGAGAGTGAGGGGGAAAGTGTGGGGGTTGAGATGGTTGTTGATGATGATAGGCCAGTCGGGGTAAGGAGGGCGGTCAAGAGAAAGAGGGGGCCAGGAGCTTGCAAAACGAGAGGAGGTGCAGATGATATAAGAACTGGGGCCAGAAGAAGAAAATTAGTTGTAGCGGGGAGCAGCATTGTACGTGGGATTGACAATGTAGTTTGTGGTCCTGATAGTTCCAATCGAACAGTCTTGTGCTTTCCGGGGGCGAAGGTGGAGGATCTCAGGGACCGGGCAGATGGCATTGTGGCAGGGTCAGGGCCGGAACCGGTAGTGGTGGTCCATGTGGGGACCAACAATATCAGGGAGAGAAGGTCAGTAAGTTTGGTGGAGTCGTATAGAGGCTTAGTCGGCAAACTGCTAAGTAGGAATGCAAGGGTAGTCGTATCCGGGGTCCTTCCTGTCCTTGGAGGTGGGGACGAACGGAACTCAAGGATTTTGGCGCTAAATGAAGAGTTAGAGGACTACTGCGTTGATCTGGGAATTCCCTTTATCGACCATTGGGACACGTTTTGGGGCAATGGGAGCATGTACGGGCGTGACGGGCTGCATCTTAGCAGGGCGGGGAAACGGGTATTAGGGGATAAAATTCTACGGGTAGCAGAGCCTTTTTTGGAGAGGGGCGGGGTGGGAGGTCAGAGGCAAGTATAACGAGAGTGGACATAGGTGGGGTGAACAAGAGTGAGGGGGACAGAATAAGTTTACCAAGACTAGCACCAGAAAACAATGGGCCCAGTAGGCGGAAGCCAATGAACCTCAGTACCCTGAAAGTGGGTTATAGCAACATCCAGGGTCTCCACCGGAAAGTAAGTGAAATTGCTACATTGATCGAGGCAGAGGAGTTTGATGTCATAGGCTTAAGCGAGACGTGGGTAAGGCACGAGGAATGGGTAGACCAAGTAAGCGGGTGTGTGTGGATAGGTGTAGGGCGAACGGAAGGCCAGAAAAAGGGGGAGGGGTAGGCATGTACATTAAAGAGGATTTAAAACCGTCGCTGATTACAGATCTGGAAGATATCATCACCTCGGCTGATGTGTCAAAAGAAATTGGATGGGTAAAGATTAGTCTGAGAAACAAAAGTATTGCCCTTGGGATTGTGTACTGTGCGGTGGAGGGAAGTAAACCCGAGTGGAATGACTCGATATACTCAACACTAAGATCGAATATCACTGAACTAGAAAACAGGGGGCTTGGTACAATTCTGATGGGCGATTTTAATGGACACATAGGTGACAAGGAAGAAGGCATAGAGGGTGGGGACAAGAAAGTCAACAGGAATGGAAGAAAGCTGTTGAACTTCACAAATGAGCTCGGTCTGAAGATTCTGAACAGGGACGCTAGATGTAAGGGGAAATGGACCTGGGAGAGAAACGACAGAAAATCAATAATTGACTACATTCTCACAGATATGAAGTTATGGAGGGAGGTGATAAGGGTAGAAGTGGATGATGAAGGCAAAATGGAGTTGGATAGTGATCACAACTTGATTACAGTGACGATGAGGGCCAAAAACCTAGAGAAAAGGAAAGGAAGCTTCAAGGAGATTTGGGAACTCAAAAAGGATGCCGACTGGGCGAAGTTCGAAGAAAAACTGAAACCGAAGTTTGCAGCCGTACACAAGGGGGGTAGTGTCCAGAAGATGGCCGACGCCATAGTTGCGAGCCTAGTGGAGGCAGGGAAGGAATGTGTAGGAAAGATTAGGGTACCAACACGGGAACTTGGGTACAGTGTGAACGAAGAACTGAAAAGGGCCATAAAGGTTAGAAAAGCTAAATGTGCTGCATGCAGGAGAAGTAGAAAACTTAAGGGGGTGGAAAGCAATGAGGCCATGGTAGCAAAGGAAGAATACCAACAAGAACGAAATAAAGTAAACAAGATTAAAGACGACAACCGGAGAGTGCGAAATAGCAGTCTTATTAGGACGATAAGAACGACAGGGGGGGGGGGGGGGGGTCGAGTTCGAGCGTATATTGGAAATGGGTGAACAAAAGTAACAAAGGGAATAACCAACAGAGCATTAAAGTAGATGGCAGAGTTACAGAAGAGCGAGATCAAATTGCATTAGAACTAGTCAAGCACTGGGAAAAGGTAAACGATAAGCGATGGGGCATGGGGAACCCACCGGAGTGTCCGAACCAGGTCGAGGAAAATCTCTCGGACTTCGTGTGCAGCGAAATCAAAACTGAGGAGGTACGAAGGGTGATCTCAAAATTGAGGAATGGAAAAGCGGGAGGGGTGGACGAAATTCCTAACGAGTTTATCAAAAAAGGGGGAGAGGAACTCTTGGAAAGCCTAACTGCCCTATTCAATTTAGCCATAGAAAAACAAGAGGTCCCAAAGGAGTGGAGGGAAAGCAAAGTAAAGTCCTTTATGGGAGACTAGAGGAGGTGATTGAGGAGAAGGGTTTTTTGGGAGAAATCCAGAATGGCTTCAGGAAGGGAAGGAGAGTAACCGACCATCTTTTCTCGCTATCCCAAATGATAGAATCCGCGAAAGCAAAAAAGAAAAAGATGTTTATGGCCTTTTTTGGATGTCAAAAAAGCATACGATAGAGTATGGAGGGAGGGTATGTGGCGCAAGCTGGAGGCTCTGGGCTTAGGATGCGAGTTTGTTGGAATTATGAAAGCACTATATAAAGATGTACAGAGTGAACTTAGCCTGGGAAACATTACAACAAAACATGTGCCTATGGAGATAGGCCTAAAACAGGGGTGTATCCTTTCGCCAATCATGTTTGCATTGTACATCAAAGGTTTAGGAGATGAACTCCTGCGTAGCGAAGAGAGGGTAGCAGTTGGGGACTTGAAGATCCCAGGGCTATTTTTTGTAGACGATATGGTTCTAGTGTCAGAAAGCGAAGAGGGGTTAATGATGGCTAATGGGGTTAATGAAAGCAAGAGCAAAGTTATACCTGTGGGCCGCAAAGTGGACCCCACTCGAAGGTGGAGAGTGGGTAAGTTCTGCATTCCGGAAGGGAGCAGCAAACTTCTCAGTGTAGGAGAGACAGGTGATTACGAGTATTTGGGGGTAAATATAAACATTACAGGAAGAGGCATCTACCGAAACCACACAAATAAATTGATTCTGAAGGGGAAGCGAATCCTTAACCAAATGAAACTTAAAGGGAGAAACAGTTTCAATAAGGTTTTCGTGGGGAAAACCATTTGGGAAATGGTGGGGCTGCGAAGTATAACATACGGTACGGAAGTGGTACCCCTAAACCAGACGGCCGTAAAGAGCTTGGAAATCTTACAGAACGATGCAGGCCGATGGATAACGGGGTCGAGTAATGCCGCAGCGCTAGAAGCAATCAGGGGTGAGCTTGGGTGGATGAGGATCAAGGACAGGATAGACCTGTTGAAACTCGGTTATCTTAATTATTTGGTGAATCTCCCCGACAGCCGATGGTGTAAAGTAATGTTCCTGCGAATTTTCAACTCAGATATCAAAACGGGGTGGATGGTCCAAGTGAGGGAGCTAGTAGAGAACTACTCATTGGAGATCTCGGACCTGGACGTTGGGGCAAACCAGTGTAAAAAAATCGTCAGAGAAAGGGTCATGCAGGATTGTAACCGTAATTGGCGAGAGGGGGTCAAATCAAAGAGGTCTTTGGGTGGCCTGCGTGATAAAGAGAGGCCAGGTTTTGAAGAGTACCTTGATGGCACCTTTGGGGAGTCACTGCTGTTCAAGCTGAGGTCGCGATCCCTGGAGCTGAGGGGAAAAATTGGGAAAGACGGCGAAAGGGAGTGCCAGATGTGTAACTTGGGCATGGTGGATACCCTGGAACACTTCCTTCTAGAATGCGCAAAGTATCAGTCTAAAAAAATGAGATTCACTGGGAGTATAATAGGGAAGTGGGATGGGAGAATGAAGGACATGTGGTTAGGGGGAGACTCAAAGGAGAGGGTTAATGTGCTAATCGGAGAGATTGGGAAGAATGGGGCAAGGGATGTCATCAAGCAGTTCGTCTCCGAATGTTGGGAGGAGAGGAGAAGCGTGGGAACGGGGAGGCAGTTGGGAGTTCAGGGGTAACCAAGGCCTTCTCGTCCGAGAACCGCGACAAATCAGCGGCTGGCCAAAGTGATATTATTATTAGTAGTAGACACAAGTGGATGCACAATACGATTATATGGATTCGTTGCTTCAAACATTGCTTTCTAATATAATATAATGGAACCCATCTCCTTTGCATGTATTTTAAATGTCATGAAGTCAGATTTAAGGCAATTAAAATATACATCAGTCATTAATCAAGACGCAAATAACAGCACACCGATGTCAAACAGACGAAAAGAAGAAAGTAAAATTTTATATGTTTATTTTCATAAAATCATTAAACAAAAATAAAACAACAGATCAACAGTTAACACATTAGCACTACGAGTTAATAACACAGAAATAATTTATTAAACTTGTGTGCATCGGGCAGTTCTCTTATTACTCTCTTCACGGTTTGTACGTACCTAAAAGTACAAAGAAAAGTTACATATATTACATTTAGGCAACAAACCCGACCTCACAGTCGACAAAATGTAAAAAAGTAAAAGGGATTTAATTCAAACACAATTTTCGTCTTTCATTCACAATTCTTCCATTGTGTCAAATTTTAACTCCGCGATATAATGGCAGGAAAAAATAAGATAAATTAAAGTGGAATGAATAAAGTACAGATCTAGTGAAATGTTCCATTTATTCTAGAAAATAAATTTCTATAAGAATAGTCATTTTACTCTGGAATACCTCGTTGACAACCATCAGAAATGGGAAAGTGTAGTTCTAAGTACAATGAAAAATTCGTTTTTCGTGAGGCGTTCAATATAACTTGCATTTGTGTACTGAAAATAAGATTCACGGGGATTATGATGGGAAAGTGGGATGGGAGAATGGAGACATGTTGTTAGTAGGTGACACAAACGAGAGGGTCATTATGCTTATCGGGGAGATTGGGAAGAAAGGGGCAGGGGATGTCATCAAACAGTTCATCTCAGAGTGATGGGTGGACAGAAGAGACGTGGGAATAAGGAGGCATTTGGGAGAACAGGGCTAATCATCGCAGGTTGCCGACGATAAAGATATTCTAAGTTCCGGCTACACTCGTGCTCTCTCTGAAATATTCCTTCACCGTTTTCATGCCGACAATGGGTGGTTCTATGCGACTTTTTCAACCCCTGATACTTTTCATCTCCAAAGCGAATAGCACCCGTCAGCCGTCAAATTTTGACATCCCCATTTCATAAATGCACGTAGCCTGATTCTTATTAACTATTCTTACCTTTCGAAGTGTCGAGTTCGTTGTATGTCTGTCTTTGTAGTATGAAGTGCTGCACTCCGTTTCTATTTGATCAGTACAACCATTGTATAAGAGCCTCTCTATGAAATCCACACAAGCTCGATGAAGATCTTTCAGCCCAAATTCGAAACCAGCGCACAGGAGACCTGAAGTAAAAAATTGAAATATATACTTCATCTATCCCTATCCAATCGAACAAAACGTTTTTAAATCACAAACCGGAATGGAACAGAGCTGGTCATAACCAGGCGCTTATTTCGAGAGTTTTCTCGTCACTTGGTCGCAAGTCCTTTATTCTCTCTTTACACGTCACAAATTTTACCTAAGCTACTCGGCTTGCCCTTTGTTGGGCGATGACAAGGTACCGTTTGGGAATGCTGTCGACGACTGGAATACATTTTACAACGTATTTATTGGATGAGTGTTTTGTTTTTAAATGCAAGAAGCAAACGTTCAATACAAGTAAACACGTATAGACTAACCTGAATAGAAGCCACGAGCTAACTACGGGAGGCAGTTCTCCGAAGTTAAGTTATATCAAAAAAGTAATCAAATATTTCGTTTTGTACACATGCTATATTTATTTATTTATTTATTTATTTATTTATTTATTTATTTATTTATTTATTTATTTATTTATTTTTTCCATTTTTTATTCAGATGAAAACGGGTATATATATAGATTGTTCAGACAAAAGTAACAAGCCACAATCAGTAGTGTCTCATAAAGTATTACGTGATAACAAAGGATATAGGTGGCGTTTCCGATATGCTTTATTAATGATTATATGATATATCTTATGGGAGTGCTAAGTGTTGATGTTAGCCTGTTTGAAGGAGTATACGGTGCCGGGACAACATTGTATTTACACATTACTGTAACCTGTCCCCGGATATAGTAGACCTTTCCCCCTTTCTCATGCTTTTTATAACATTGCTTAATTGCTCTATAAAACATTCGATTTCTGGCAGGCAAACATCTAACTTAGCAGGAGTTTATTCATTTCTTGTATTCGACTATTAATAATTCCGTTATCCCTGCTTGTCCTTCCTGTATCAGGGAACAGAGGAATATATCCAGAGTTCTCAGATCAAAGGGCACAGCACACGAATGATTTAACTTATACACTACACAGTACCCCTGGTAGGGATCGAAACGTGGACGTTTCGGTTTGAACTTCAATACCATTACCACTGAACCACCGCGCTTCCCGTTACTACGAATTAATGTCAGATCCTCACAAGAAGGGACCATCTTACAATTCAGCTAATCACTGACACTGCTTAGGTTACAGATTAAGACGCCTTGTTTGTCGGCAATGTCCGCGTCAGGAAACAGTTGCAGATAAAGAATAGATTGCGAAGTATTTAATGACAGAAATTAAATGAAGTTACTCTCAAACAACTACTGTAGCAGGCAACAAGCGTTTATCATTCCTATTGTCCGGAGTAGAAAGCTCCGATTGTTCTCCGACGCTTGATGCGTGGTGCATTACAATTTTTTATCAATAAGCCTAATAACAATAAGAATCACTTCATATAAAAAATTTTCCTCACTCACTATTAAACTTACCTATCACATTCTCTATACTAACTTGGACAGTTCCACAATGAACGAAATAGATGAATTGTTTGAAAGTCTTATAGTCGTAGTTTTCTATCTTGATTGTCAGTCTACCGTTATGTTCTCTTTCCGTTCTTGTCCTCTGTATTTTCTTGAACATTTGGGACTTTGAACTCTTAGTTTGTTTTATTTCTCTTTCTTGTTTCATGATTAGTTCAAAAAGAAATCTGAAACGAGACAACACGTGATATAGGAACAAATATCTTCAAAAACATCTTCTTCCTTCGCGCCCTACAAATTTAGGATCAATGGAGACCAAGGAAGACTTTCTCTATGAATGCCCAAAATACTGGTCAGACGGATCAAGGTATACCGGGAATATAACGGTAAAGTGAGTGGAAGAATGGATGTCGTTACTGCGTGACAGAACAGAAAATGTTTGTATGTACCGTCGTAGACATTTGGAAAAATGAGGTTTGGGACATCAGTTCATTTCTGGATTGTGATGGAAGAGATTTTGAGTGGCACAAGCCTTCTGTTATTATTATTATTATTAATATTATTATTATTATTATTATTATTATTATTATTATTATTATTATTATTATTATTATTACTATTATTATTATTATTATTATTATTAATTTATACCTATAGCCCTCAATCTGAGAAAAGAAAGGACATTAGACATTTACGCCAGATGGAAAATATCGTTGATGCATTGCACAGACATCACAGAAGCAACAATATTTAACGTTTCAAATAAAAATCCCGTCACTTTCGAAAAGTTGAACGTTGAGATATAAAAGTCGAATTAAAATATTGATGTCATCGTTTTCTAAGGGAGCTACCAACAAGCAAAAACTGTGTTACTTTAACTACTTGAGAAACCTGCCTGACAACCGGTGGTGCAAATTGATGCTCGATACCATTTGGAATTCTAATATAGAAACGGGGTGGTCAAAACATGTGAGGGAACTAATGGACAATTACTCTATAGAGGTCACAAACATAGAAGTAGGAATGAAAGAAGGCAAAAGGTTTGTCAAAGAGAGAGTCATGGAAGATTGCAATCGAAACTGGCGAGCAGGGGTTAGCGTGAAAAGATCACTGCAGGGGTTACAATATAAAGAAAAGCCAGCTTTTGAGAAGTACCTAGATGGCACCTTTGGAGGGTCACTGCTGTTCAAACTGAGATCAAGATCACTGGAGCTTCGAGGAAAAATTGGGAGAGATGGGGAAAAGGGATGCCAAATGTGCCACTCTGGAGTAGTGGAGACCCTGGAACATTTTCTCTTGGAATGCCCACAGTATATACCTCATAGAATAAAATTTACTGGAAGAATAATGCAGAAGTGGGGTGAAGAAACAAAGGATAGATGGCTGAAGGGGGACACGAGGGAGAGGGTAGGAATGCTTATTGAAGAAATTGAAAAAGAGGAAGTGAGGGACACTATTAAGCAGTTTATATCTGAATGCTGGGAGGAGAGGAGGGGAAGAGGGGGTGGGGTGCAGGGGAATGATGGCCTTCTCTTATGAGGACCGCGACAAATCAGCGGCTGGCCAAAGAGTTATTATTATTAAGCTGCTACAGACAACTTTAGCTATGCCCGCCAATTTGCGCACCCTAAGTAAAAATCACACCTCGTGGGCGTCGTGGTGGCTAGCTGAATAGTACTTTCCTCTTCAGTCTATAACACTTAATCGGGAGGTTGTACTGTTTAATCGAATCGCCAAAAATGTGTATTCTTTTAACTGTTGACCGAAAAATTAGCCCCTTCATTGAAGATAATTGACACCGACAGGCAAGGTTAGTGACAACATATAATATATTGCAAGTAGTAACCTTAATTTTGGATTGCAAATTCGTTCTCAATTTCTTCTTTTTAAATTCCTTAGTGATATCAAAGCTTTCAATTTAGTCATCAGAATATAGGCGTAGCCTCAGACCTTCACGTTTTGAACATTATTACTGCCGAGAGATATTCCAACTTCGTGGATTATACTGTTTGTATCTCGTAAATATATGGCACATTGTTACGTCAGTCAGTCATGTCGGTTTGTGTCATGACTCGCTCGTTGACGAGACCAGTTCTTGGCGATTTTGCGATCTGGTCTCGTCAATTCGGTGGAATATGACAACACAGATAAAGTGAGTGTTGTACAAAATTGTATGTGACACGGAGCCCGAAAATAAGCAAAACAAAACCACCCGTCAAACTGTCTGACACGAGGTGGCGTTGACTGTCTAAAGTGCCGTTAAACCCCCAAAAATAAAAAATAAACAAAACCTTTCCATACACAGGCCGTTACCTTACAGCGAATTATCAATAAATAAAGTCAAATAATATAGAAGTAACTCAACATGATGGTAAAACAATAAAATGGTTCCAAGGTTTACAAACCTCTAAATATAATGTTGTCTTGATCATATTCTTGGTTATCATAACTATCATCCAGTAAACACTGGGTGGAGGTCCACGTTTCCATATCAGTTGAAAAATGTGTAATGAAGAAAAGTGTTACAAAAATGCAAAGGATGATACAGAACAAAACGGTTAACTGTGGTAGTGGAAGAAAAGGAAGTGATATGAAAATTCATCAATCTTGTCCCCCTTATATAGAGATCGCCTTCAATGGTCTCCCAAGCGCTAATCATTTCTTTCACTCATTATAAAAACAAAGGTGACAAGATATTCGAATAATTAAACAATATAATCAACATGCCAACGATTGTATAAACATTTTATCACCGACATTGATTGAGGTGTGTTCAACGGTCAAACAATTGTGTTCTTTACCAAAGCTGTTTTGCTTATTGACGGTACGGGAATGTGTTATTCGACTCTCCTCACAGCATCGTATAACACTATCATGTATTTTAATGTTTTTTTTTATATTTTTCTATTCAGACACAGTTGTGAATAACATAAATATAACACAATGGAACATTATTGGACCTAGGTGTCTAAATAAAATTATATTCGTATTATTCCGTACAATCGAGGTTTTGTAGCTAAACGGTGGGTATACCTATAAAATTAACAAAGCTGGACTTAAATTCTATCAAGATATTAGAAAAATTAGTGCTGCAGAAGCAGGTGTGAAAGTTCAAAGAGCAACAGTAAAGTACAAACCGCCGCGCCTCCTCGGCGTTTAAAGCGCTTGAACTTATCACACTAGAACTGAAACCGAGTTGGGCCAAACTGTCAACTATTATGAGTGTCTACAATACGGCCCACCTCGCCTTCAGCTCCAATGCCCTTTTAGATAAGTATACACCAATGGACATGAATTCTCTGCTTTTGTACTCTTTCAATTGTTCAATGAAGCGTGTGAAGGCAGAAGACCACCTTCGCACCTTTCAGGAATAAATTGACTTTCTGTACATATTACTGTTATTGATTCCGTTTTCTCGTTGTTGCTGTAACCCACAATGACATATTGTTTTTCGAGCGGTAGTAAGATTCCGCATCCTTCTTCTAACTTTTCCTTGAAGTTTATTAATATTGTTTTCGATAAGGGTTTGGGTTTCTTCTTATTTTTCTACAATAACAGGGACGATGTGGGATTTGAATTCCTATCGACCCACATAACTTTGTTTGTTTATAACTTTATTTGCTTACGAATCCACGATAGTTGGAAACGAAAACTAATAATGTGATTGGTTTGAGTGTGCGCACTGGCAGTAGGGTAGTGGGTGCAGATCTCATATTTTACGTATCGTCAACAGCCCAATTATAATATTAGGAAACAGAGGCGTATTGATCTATTTCTGCAAATGGCATCCCCGGATAGGGAAACTGAAAAGTTGTCCCACAATTTTAACTTTTTCTCGCATTAATGGGATTGTCAATGCAACTTTCTCCGTGAATGTATTGAACGGTTTGAATTCCACCGCCTTGAAGATTTGAGAAGAGTTTGACCTTTTCTCCAGCTGATAGATCTTTGAGAACAATACTTTGCCGCCGTTGACGATTTGCATTATATAGTTACAAACCATCATGTGACTGATTCCCCTCATTTTATTTTCAAATGGAAGGTTATTTGGGTTTCCTGTCGTTCGTTTGGACTTTTGTAACACATCACGCTCGAAATTGTACTGGAATTCCAAGTCATTTTTTGAAGGAAGCCCTGTCATTGGAATTAGTGATCTATTCGTGATTTTTGCAATTCGTTATGTTAGCCATTGGAAGCTTGTCTGCCGTCATACTCATATACATAGTTGCTGTGTGAAAAAGTGAATATATTCCATTTTCTGGCACTTCAGTCAATATTTTGATATATAATATGCGTTTATTTACGTCTTTTATCAGTATTCTGGGCACTGATGAAAATATCAAATATTTTCCAAAAGTTTTGTTGGACGACCCCTTAAAGTAAATATTTCAGAAAAAATCAATAGCTTTAAATGTTCAACTAATTCCACAAACAGACGACACTTTTATCAAACAATTATTGGACAACTGACTTTTCGTTATTTTGTCCCTTAAACATGGCTTATCATCCTTAAAAAATAACACATCTGAGTGCCGATTATTGACAATACAATCAAATAATGTACCTCTCCAAACATAAGGCGATTGAATGAATGAAAGTTTTTAGCGCGTCGAAGGTGCGCAGGGACGATGTGGGATTTACAAATCCCTTGCGACCCGGTTGGCCTTATTTTATTTCACTTGGATCACACAGGCCTAGCTTCCTATTGCCTCAAATGGGATCAGAGGGGGTATAAACGAGATGAGAATTCCCGGCAGTTTACGTTGGAGTGATAGATTGTCAATAATCAATATCTCAACGCCAGTAAGACTATTAGAGAGTGGGCTTTATTCGGTTCCAGCTTGGCGATGGTAGAAGTTTGATTCTTACCTTGGTGACGAGCCAGAATATAATGTTGTGCGATGGCAAATTTAAGGGAAGAAGGCGATTCTTATTGTTACTTAATCTTTATAACAGAAGAATGACGTGACGTCATAATGTGTGTGTGTTTGGGGGGGGGGGGGGGGTTCATATAGTGAAAAATTAAAATGCGTCGGATTTTTTGAAGACTCTAGTATGTTGTTGAGTTTACAAAATTTGAAATATCTGTTTTCTTTTGTTTTTCGATTTGGCGCCATTTTGACGGTTTTACGTCACTTGAAAATTTAGAGAATTTTTGCCAAATTTAATAAACCACTCAGTCTTCAGATTCATGGAACTCCACATTTATAAAGAATACAGCTACAAAAATTCATACATTGTTTTCTACTTATTTGAATTGTTCACTGTTATTTTTCATTTCTAATTTACGCCCCCCGATGAGACCGATGCCAATTTTATGTTTTAATCTTTTATTTTTCAATATCATTTTCAGCACCAGTCGTCCGAAATTTTGGGACATTGTAATCTCGGAAGAAAAACCTTATCTGTACATGTGCTTCCTTTCTATGAAATTATCAACCGTTACTCACGAACGCTGAGGTGACATCGTAGGGGTCGTATAGTCAAAAGTGAAAATGCCTCGTATTTTCATGAAATTTACGTATCTTGTACAGGTATAGAAATCAGGAGATAGCTGTGGTTTTGTTTTTCTATATCCCCATTTTGGTCACGATTAGCCATTGTGCAGAAATATGTGACCTTAAACACCAATAAATAATAAATAAATATCTCCATTTGGGCGTTTTTATGTCGCTTAAAAAATGCACCATTCTTTACAAATTCCGTAAAAACGCTAAACCTTTTAGGGTTGAAAATTTTTGTGGAGTTCAGAATGGCATGACCTCTTCTATTGAATGTTAAATCATTGTTAATTAAATTCGATGGCTCAACTGGATTTTCTACAACAAGGTACAGGGACGTATTGCCTGCAGAAAGTAGTATACTACTAAGTAGGTTTTCGGTTATATCATTGATGTAAATTAAAACCTATAGGGGATCCAAGATAAATCTTGAAGGACCTCAGCATTAATTGACCACCAAGCCTATGGGTTTCTAAGCTTCGACAGCTCTCTGTGGACTATCTGATAGGATGATTTTAATAATGATAGTTACTCCCATGAAACGCCAATTTCCCACAGCTTGTGAAAAGATTTGTTGTAACCACAAAGGACCACATGGACCTCTTTGCCGTCGTCTAGAGCTGGACAAAATTCATCACATTTGTTAGTTAGCTGAAGAACAGTAGAATCGTCGGGTCTAAACATGAATTGAAATTGACTCAATCAGAAAGTCACACAAATGTTTAAAGATACATTTTAAATATAATTTACAAACGCAGCTAATTAATGATTTAGGGTGATAATTAGTATCTGCATTCGAGTGTTGATTACCTTAAGGGGACCTAAGATCACTCCTGACGGATCTCAGTTGTAACTGGTCACGACAGCCCTCTCGGGACTTCCTGAAAGGAATGATATTAAAAATGGCAGAAACTCCCCTGAAACGCCAATTTCCCACAGCTTGTGAAAAACTTTCCTGAAATCACAACAGATCGCACGCACCTTGGGTAGATCAATTCGTGCCACTTACTCGGATCACTTGGATCAAAACAGGACCTTTTATTACTGAGACATAACCCTGCTGGGATGAGTTGTGTTCATGAGTTTTATGCACAAACACAATTTATTGAATTCACTACCAACAGTATTTTCCTCGAGTTTTCAACTCAAACATTCCTGCCGTTGTTATCGACAGGTTGTCCCGAACAATAACTCACCGGTCAAACATTTTCTGATTTAAATGGGAGAAAATAATTCGATTTCGTTTCAAAAATATACAAGAAGTTAATATAAAGCTTGCTTAAAGTAGGATAATACACTTTAGGCAGGATATTGGACTCTCCACCACCATCCATTAGACTGGTCTTGTGAATATTTCCTTTACAGATATTCAGTGGTCCATTTCGGAAACCAACATGGAGTATAGCCATTTCAGTTGTCAAAAGTTAGCTTTAATAATTTCATTCTTTTCTTTCAGGTGTTTATGCTGATCGATATAGTGTTTTAGTGTTGTATAGGTGTGATTTGTAATACAAGATAGTTATATTAGTGTTTAGTTTAGTTTCTCTGTCGGATTTTAGTGGCGTGTTCCCTATCTTCGCGCGAGTCATTTTCGGTGTTTTGTTTTGTTTTGTTTACGTTTTCGACCGCTTTCTCAAATTTTTAGTTCCTCTTTGTAATTTTGGCTATTGGTCATTGGATTCTGTATATTATTTGTAATCATGAATGGTAAGTGTACGACGGGTGTTCAGACGGAGGTAAGTATGGGTGTTAAGGGAGGTCTGAGGGAGGTGAGTCGAGGGGTGCAGGTGGGGGAGAGTGAGGATCCGGAGGCATGCAGACAGTGTAATATGAGGTATGGTGGTGGTCGGTCAATGGAGAGTAGTGGGGTATGTGCGAATTGCAGGGATATTTTACAGTTGTTAGAGAAGTGTGTTGGATTCGAGCGGGATATTGCAGAGCTGAGAGGAAGGTTGGGGAGGGCCGGGGTATCTGGAGTTACCCCGTTGAAGGTTACCTACGATGGTGAGGTGGAAGGTGGGTGGAAGGTCGCTGTGGACTCAAGGAGGAAACTGGGAAGCAGGAAACGTGGGGGAATAATGCTTGATGTGGGGGGGGGGGGGGGGAGTGTAACTGAGGAGGGGGGTTCTAGTAGGAAAATTCGGAAGGTGGCGTCAGGTCAGGGCTGCGTCGAGTCCGGAAGCCGGCGTAAGGCTGCCAAGGTTGCTAGGCGGTGTTTAGAAAACAGGTTTAGTGTTTTAGACTCTGATACCCCTGGGGACGAGAGTGAGGGGGAAAGTGTGGGGGGTGAGATGGTTGTTGATGATGATAAGCCAGTCGGGGTAAGGAGGGCGGTCAAGAGAAAGAGGGGGCCAGGAGCTTGCAAAACGAGAGGAGGTGCAGATGATATAGGAACTGGGGCCAGAAGAAGAAAATTAGTTGTAGCGGGGAGCAGCATTGTACGTGGGATTGACAATGTAGTTTGTGGTCCTGATAGTTCCAATCGAACAGTCTTGTGCTTTCCGGGGGCGAAGGTGGAGGATCTCAGGGACCGGGCAGATGGCATTGTGGCAGGGTCAGGGCCGGAACCGGTAGTGGTGGTCCATGTGTGGACCAACAATATCAGGGAGAGAAGGTCAGTAAGTTTGGTGGAGTCGTATAGAGGCTTAGTCGGCAAACTGCTAAGTAGGAATGCAAGGTAGTCGTATCCGGGGTCCTTCCTGTCCTTGGAGGTGGGGACGAACGGAACTCAAGGATTTTGGCGCTAAATGAAGAGTTAGAGGACTACTGCGTTGATCTGGGAATTCCCTTTATCGACCATTGGGACACGTTTTGGGGCAATGGGAGCATGTACGGGCGTGACGGGCTGCATCTTAGCAGGGCGGGGAAACGGGTATTAGGGGATAAAATTCTACGGGTAGCAGAGCCTTTTTTGGAGAGGGGCGGGGTGGGAGGTCAGAGGCAAGTATAACGAGAGTGGACATAGGTGGGGTGAACAAGAGTGAGGGGGACAGAATAAGTTTACCAAGACTAGCACCAGAAAACAATGGGCCCAGTAGGCGGAAGCCAATGAACCTCAGTACCCTGAAAGTGGGTTATAGCAACATCCAGGGTCTCCACCGGAAAGTAAGTGAAATTGCTACATTGATCGAGGCAGAGGAGTTTGATGTCATAGGCTTAAGCGAGACGTGGGTAAGGCACGAGGAATGGGTAGACCAAGTAAGCGGGTGTGTGTGGATAGGTGTAGGGCGAACGGAAGGCCAGAAAAAGGGGGAGGGGTAGGCATGTACATTAAAGAGGATTTAAAGCCGTCGCTGATTACAGATCTGGAAGATATCATCACCTCGGCTGATGTGTCAAAAGAAATTGGATGGGTAAAGATTAGTCTGAGAAACAAAAGTATTGCCCTTGGGATTGTGTACTGTGCGGTGGAGGGAAGTAAACCCGAGTGGAATGACTCGATATACTCAACACGAAGATCCAATATCACTGAACTAGAAAACAGGGGGCTTGGTATAATTCTGATGGGCGATTTTAATGGACACATAGGTGACAAGGAAGAAGGCATAGAGGGTGGGGACAAGAAAGTCAACAGGAATGGAAGAAAGCTGTTGAACTTCACAAATGAGCTCGGTCTGAAGATTCTGAACAGGGACGCTAGATGTAAGGGGAAATGGACCTGGGAGAGAAACGACAGAAAATCAATAATTGACTACATTCTCACAGATATGAAGTTATGGAGGGAGGTGATAAGGGTAGAAGTGGATGATGAGGGCAAAATGGAGTTGGATAGTGATCACAACTTGATTACAGTGACGATGAGGGCCAAAAACCTAGAGAAAAGGAAAGGAAGCTTCAAGGAGATTTGGGAACTCAAAAAGGATGCCGACTGGGCGAAGTTCGAAGAAAAACTGAAACCGAAGCTTGCAGCCGTACACAAGGGGGGTAGTGTCCAGAAGATGGCCGACGCCATAGTTGCGAGCCTAGTGGAGGCAGGGAAGGAAAGTGTAGGAAAGATTAGGGTACCAACACGGGAACTTGGGTACAGAGTGAACGAAGAACTGAAAAGGGGCATAAAGGTTAGAAAAGCTAAATGTGCTGCATGCAGGAGAAGTAGAAAACTTAAGGGGGTGGAAAGCAATGAGGCCATGGTAGCAAAGGAAGAATACCAACAAGAACGAAATAAAGTAAACAAGATTAAAGACGACAACCGGAGAGTGCGAAATAGCAGTCTTATTAGGACGATAAGAACGACAGGGGGGGGGGGGGGGGGGTCGAGTTCGAGCGTATATTGGAAATGGGTGAACAAACGTAACAAAGGGAATAACCAACAGAGCATTAAAGTAGATGGCAGAGTTACAGAAGAGCGAGATCAAATTGCATTAGAACTAGTCAAGCACTGGGAAAAGGTAAACGATAAGCGATGGGGCATGGGGAACCCACCGGAGTGTCCGAACCAGGTCGAGGAAAATCTCTCGGACTTCGTGTGCAGCGAAATCAAAACTGAGGAGGTACGAAGGGTGATCTCAAAATTGAGGAATGGAAAAGCGGGAGGGGTGGACGAAATTCCTAACGAGTTTATCAAAAAAGGGGGAGAGGAACTCTTGGAAAGCCTAACTGCCCTATTCAATTTAGCCATAGAAAAACAAGAGGTCCCAAAGGAGTGGAGGGAAAGCAAAGTAAAGTCCTTTATGGGAGACCAGAGGAGGTGATTGAGGAGAAGGGTTTTTTGGGAGAAATCCAGAATGGCTTCAGGAAGGGAAGGAGAGTAACCGACCATCTTTTCTCGCTATCCCAAATGATAGAATCCGCGAAAGCAAAAAAGAAAAAGATGTTTATGGCCTTTTTGGATGTCAAAAAGGCATACGATTGAGTATGGAGGGAGGGTGTGTGGCGCAAGCTGGAGGCTCTGGGCTTAGGAGGCGAGTTTGTTGGAATTATGAAAGCACTATATAAAGATGTACAGAGTGAACTTAGCCTGGGAAACATTACAACAAAACATGTGCCTATGGAGATAGGCCTAAAACAGGGGTGTATCCTTTCGCCAATCATGTTTGCATTGTACATCAAAGGTTTAGGAGATGAACTCCTGCGTAGCGAAGAGAGGGTAGCAGTTGGGGACTTGAAGATCCCAGGGCTATTTTTTGCAGACGATATGGTTCTAGTGTCAGAAAGCGAAGAGGGGCTAATGATGGCTAATGGGGTTAATGAAAGCAAGAGCAAAGTTATACCTGTGGGCCGCAAAGTGGACCCCACTCGAAGGTGGAGAGTGGGTGAGTTCTGCATTCCGGAAGGGAGCAGCAAACTTCTCAGTGTAGGAGAGACAGGTGATTACGAGTATTTGGGGGTAAATATAAACATTACAGGAAGAGGCATCTACCGAAACCACACAAATAAATTGATTCTGAAGGGGAAGCGAATCCTTAACCAAATGAAACTTATAGGGAGAAACAGTTTCAATAAGGTTTTCGTGGGGAAAACCATTTGGGAAATGGTGGGGCTGCCAAGTATAACATACGGTACGGAAGTGGTACCCCTAAACCAGACGGCCGTAAAGAGCTTGGAAATCTTACAGAACGATGCAGGCCGATGGATAACCGGGTCGAGTAATGCCGCAGCGCTAGAAGCAATCAGGGGTGAGCTTGGGTGGATGAGGATCAAGGACAGGATAGACCTGTTGAAACTCGGTTATCTTAATTATTTGGTGAATCTCCCCGACAGCCGATGGTGTAAAGTAATGTTCCTGCGAATTTTCAACTCAAATATCAAAACGGGGTGGATGGTCCAAGTGAGGGAGCTAGTAGAGAACTACTCATTGGAGATCTCGGACCTGGACGTTGGGGCAAACCAGTGTAAAAAAATCGTCAGAGAAAGGGTCATGGAGGATTGTAACCGTAATTGGCGAGAGGGGGTCAAATCAAAGAGGTCTTTGGGTGGCCTGCGTGATAAAGAGAGGCCAGGTTTTGAAGAGTACCTTGATGGCACCTTTGGGGAGTGACTGCTGTTCAAGCTGAGGTCGCGATCCCTGGAGCTGAGGGGAAAAATTGGGAAAGACGGCGAAAGGGAGTGCCAGATGTGTAACTTGGGCATGGTGGATACCCTGGAACACTTCCTTCTAGAATGCGCAAAGTATCAGTCTAAAAGAATGAGATTCACTGGGAGTATAATAGGGAAGTGGGATGGGAGAATGAAGGACATGTGGTTAGGGGGAGACTCAAAGGAGAGGGTTAATGTGCTAATCGGAGAGATTGGGAAGAATGGGGCAAGGGATGTCACCAAGCAGTTCGTCTCCGAATGTTGGGAGGAGAGGAGAAGCGTGGGAACAGGGAGGCAGTTGGGAGTTCAGGGGTAACCAAGGCCTTCTCGTCCGAGAACCGCGACAAATCAGCGGCTGGCCAAAGTGTTATTATTATTAGTAGTAGACACAAGTGGATGCACAATACGATTATATGGATTCGTTGCTTCAAACATTGCTTTCTAATATAATATAATGGAACCCATCTCCTTTGCATGTATTTTAAATGTCATGAAGTCAGATTTAAGGCAATTAAAATATACATCAGTCATTAATCAAGACGCAAATAACAGCACACCGATGTCAAACAGACGAAAAGAAGAAAGTAAAATTTTATATGTTTATTTTCATAAAATCATTAAACAAAAATAAAACAACAGATCAACAGTTAACACATTAGCACTACGAGTTAATAACACAAAAATAATTTATTAAACTTGTGTGCATCGGGCAGTTCTCTTATTACTCTCTTCACGGTTTGTACGTACCTAAAAGTACAAAGAAAAGTTACATATATTACATTTAGGCAACAAACCCGACCTCACAGTCGACAAAATGTAAAAAAGTAAAAGGGATTTAATTCAAACACAATTTTCGTCTTTCATTCACAATTCTTCCATTGTGTCAAATTTTAACTCCGCGATATAATGGCAGGAACAAATAAGATAAATTAAAGTGGAATGAATAAAGTACAGATCTAGTGAAATGTTCCATTTATTCTAGAAAATAAATTTCTATAAGAATAGTCATTTTACTCTGGAATACCTCGTTGACAACCATCAGAAATGGGAAAGTGTAGTTCTAAGTACAATGAACAATTCGTTTTTCGTGAGGCGTTCAATATAACTTGCATTTGTGTACTGAAAATAAGATTCACGGGGATTATGATGGGAAAGTGGGATGGGAGAATGGATATATTTTGATATATATTTTTGATATATATTTTATTCACCAGCATACAAATTTACAAAAGACTAAACATAAAGTACATGAAATCAGAACATTTACAATATATAAATACAGTTGACACTATATTACAGATCCGTCAGTACTTCATTCGTATACTGGTAGGGTAAGGCATAGCCAGATTGGCTGTCTTCCTGCCTTCCCTCATGTAGGAAAGAGATAGAGCATTGAGATATGAAAGAGAAAAATAGAGTGAAATAGAAAGACTAAGGGGGTAGAAAAAATGAAGAAGTTCTAATGCAACATGGTAAATTCCCATTATCTTCTTTTAAGAATAGCTCGAATAAATCATGTGTTGGTGATGCGAGTGGTGGTCGGAGCCCAGTTGAGCTAGGCACATGAAACGGACTTCACCATTCCTTTATTTATGCGTATACAGAGTGAGAGGCAAACTGCTAATAAAAAAAAAAAAAAAAAAAAAAAAAAAAAAAAAAAAAAAAAAATAAAAAATAAAAAAAACATGGGGAAGACCGAATCAAAAGCCAGCTGGGACGAGAATACCAGACAAATTACGTTGAGAATGAGTTTCCAATACATCCTGAGAGCTTGTTAATCCAGGTAGTATCCTGGTGAAAAGTTGACGAAAGTCGGTATAAACTAGTGAGAGGCGGTACAAAACCGGGGATGCAACTAGATAGCACAATCTGGGCAGTAGGGATTAGAACAGGAGATATTGTTTGAGTATGTCGAAAGCAATCTTGTAATTAGCGTTTTTTTTGAACTTCTTCCTGTTTTTTATTGCCCTGATATCCCTTTCTAGTTCGTTCCATAGTTTAGGAAATGCAAAAACAGGCAGCTTATCTAATGTTTTTGTTCTAGTTCTGTGTATATATAAAAGGTCCGTTTGGCGTGTGCTAACATTGTTTTGGTTATTTACAGAAGGAAAAAAATTCGCAAATGATGCCGGGAGATTTCCATTTTGCCAGTCAAACATAAACAGATAGACATGCAAATTATACAAATCCTTTATCTTTAAAATTCCGTCTTTAGTAAACAGTGGGTCAGTATGAGCATTATATTTCTTATTATTTATGATTCGTAATGATCGTTTTTGTAGTTTAAACAGTCGATTACAAGCTTTAGAGCCTCCCCATAACGGAATTCCGTATATAAAGTGACAGAAATTAAATGAAGTTACTCTCAAACAACTACTGTAGCAGGCAACAAGCGTTTATCATTCCTAGTGTCCGGAGTAGAAAGCTCCGATTGTTCTCCGACGCTTGATGCGTGGTGCATTACAATTTTTTATCAATAAGCCTAATAACAATAAGAATCACTTCATATAAAAAATTTTCCTCACTCACTATTAAACTTACCTATCACATTCTCTATACTAACTTGGACAGTTCCACAATGAACGAAATAGATGAATTGTTTGAAAGTCTTATAGTCGTAGTTTTCTATCTTGATTGTCAGTCTACCGTTATGTTCTCTTTCCGTTCTTGTCCTCTGTATTTTCTTGAACATTTGGGACTTTGAACTCTTAGTTTGTTTTATTTCTCTTTCTTGTTTCATGATTAGTTCAAAAAGAAATCTGAAACGAGACAACACGTGATATAGGAACAAATATCTTCAAAAACATCTTCTTCCTTCGCGCCCTACAAATTTAGGATCAATGGAGACCAAGGAAGACTTTCTCTATGAATGCCCAAAATACTGGTCAGACGGATCAAGGTATACCGGGAATATAACGGTAAAGTGAGTGGAAGAATGGATGTCGTTACTGCGTGACAGAACAGAAAATGTTTGTATGTACCGTCGTAGACATTTGGAAAAATGAGGTTTGGGACATCAGTTCATTTCTGGATTGTGATGGAAGAGATTTTGAGTGGCACAAGCCTTCTGTTATTATTATTATTATTAATATTATTATTATTATTATTATTATTATTATTATTATTATTATTATTATTATTATTATTATTATTATTACTATTATTATTATTATTATTATTATTAATTTATACCTATAGCCCTCAATCTGAGAAAAGAAAGGACATTAGACATTTACGCCAGATGGAAAATATCGTTGATGCATTGCACAGACATCACAGAAGCAACAATATTTAACGTTTCAAATAAAAATCCCGTCACTTTCGAAAAGTTGAACGTTGAGATATAAAAGTCGAATTAAAATATTGATGTCATCGTTTTCTAAGGGAGCTACCAACAAGCAAAAACTGTGTTACTTTAACTACTTGAGAAACCTGCCTGACAACCGGTGGTGCAAATTGATGCTCGATACCATTTGGAATTCTAATATAGAAACGGGGTGGTCAAAACATGTGAGGGAACTAATGGACAATTACTCTATAGAGGTCACAAACATAGAAGTAGGAATGAAAGAAGGCAAAAGGTTTGTCAAAGAGAGAGTCATGGAAGATTGCAATCGAAACTGGCGAGCAGGGGTTAGCGTGAAAAATCACTGCAGGGGTTACAATATAAAGAAAAGCCAGCTTTTGAGAAGTACCTAGATGGCACCTTTGGAGGGTCACTGCTGTTCAAACTGAGATCAAGATCACTGGAGCTTCGAGGAAAAATTGGGAGAGATGGGGAAAAGGGATGCCAAATGTGCCACTCTGGAGTAGTGGAGACCCTGGAACATTTTCTCTTGGAATGCCCACAGTATATACCTCATAGAATAAAATTTACTGGAAGAATAATGCAGAAGTGGGGTGAAGAAACAAAGGATAGATGGCTGAAGGGGGACACGAGGGAGAGGGTAGGAATGCTTATTGAAGAAATTGAAAAAGAGGAAGTGAGGGACACTATTAAGCAGTTTATATCTGAATGCTGGGAGGAGAGGAGGGGAAGAGGGGGTGGGGTGCAGGGGAATGATGGCCTTCTCTTATGAGGACCGCGACAAATCAGCGGCTGGCCAAAGAGTTATTATTATTAAGCTGCTACAGACAACTTTAGCTATGCCCGCCAATTTGCGCACCCTAAGTAAAAATCACACCTCGTGGGCGTCGTGGTGGCTAGCTGAATAGTACTTTCCTCTTCAGTCTATAACACTTAATCGGGAGGTTGTACTGTTTAATCGAATCGCCAAAAATGTGTATTCTTTTAACTGTTGACCGAAAAATTAGCCCCTTCATTGAAGATAATTGACACCGACAGGCAAGGTTAGTGACAACATATAATATATTGCAAGTAGTAACCTTAATTTTGGATTGCAAATTCGTTCTCAATTTCTTCTTTTTAAATTCCTTAGTGATATCAAAGCTTTCAATTTAGTCATCAGAATATAGGCGTAGCCTCAGACCTTCACGTTTTGAACATTATTACTGCCGAGAGATATTCCAACTTCGTGGATTATACTGTTTGTATCTCGTAAATATATGGCACATTGTTACGTCAGTCAGTCATGTCGGTTTGTGTCATGACTCGCTCGTTGACGAGACCAGTTCTTGGCGATTTTGCGATCTGGTCTCGTCAATTCGGTGGAATATGACAACACAGATAAAGTGAGTGTTGTACAAAATTGTATGTGACACGGAGCCCGAAAATAAGCAAAACAAAACCACCCGTCAAACTGTCTGACACGAGGTGGCGTTGACTGTCTAAAGTGCCGTTAAACCCCCAAAAATAAAAAATAAACAAAACCTTTCCATACACAGGCCGTTACCTTACAGCGAATTATCAATAAATAAAGTCAAATAATATAGAAGTAACTCAACATGATGGTAAAACAATAAAATGGTTCCAAGGTTTACAAACCTCTAAATATAATGTTGTCTTGATCATATTCTTGGTTATCATAACTATCATCCAGTAAACACTGGGTGGAGGTCCACGTTTCCATATCAGTTGAAAAATGTGTAATGAAGAAAAGTGTTACAAAAATGCAAAGGATGATACAGAACAAAACGGTTAACTGTGGTAGTGGAAGAAAAGGAAGTGATATGAAAATTCATCAATCTTGTCCCCCTTATATAGAGATCGCCTTCAATGGTCTCCCAAGCGCTAATCATTTCTTTCACTCATTATAAAAACAAAGGTGACAAGATATTCGAATAATTAAACAATATAATCAACATGCCAACGATTGTATAAACATTTTATCACCGACATTGATTGAGGTGTGTTCAACGGTCAAACAATTGTGTTCTTTACCAAAGCTGTTTTGCTTATTGACGGTACGGGAATGTGTTATTCGACTCTCCTCACAGCATCGTATAACATTATCATGTATTTTAATGTTTTTTTTTATATTTTTCTATTCAGACACAGTTGTGAATAACATAAATATAACACAATGGAACATTATTGGACCTAGGTGTCTAAATAAAATTATATTCGTATTATTCCGTACAATCGAGGTTTTGTAGCTAAACGGTGGGTATACCTATAAAATTAACAAAGCTGGACTTAAATTCTATCAAGATATTAGAAAAATTAGTGCTGCAGAAGCAGGTGTGAAAGTTCAAAGAGCAACAGTAAAGTACAAACCGCCGCGCCTCCTCGGCGTTTAAAGCGCTTGAGCTTATCACACTAGAACTGAAACCGAGTTGGGCCAAACTGTCAACTATTATGAGTGTCTACAATACGGCCCACCTCGCCTTCAGCTCCAATGCCCTTTTAGATAAGTATACACCAATGGACATGAATTCTCTGCTTTTGTACTCTTTCAATTGTTCAATGAAGCGTGTGAAGGCAGAAGACCACCTTCGCACCTTTCAGGAATAAATTGACTTTCTGTACATATTACTGTTATTGATTCCGTTTTCTCGTTGTTGCTGTTACCCACAATGACATATTGTTTTTCGAGCGGTAGTAAGATTCCGCATCCTTCTTCTAACTTTTCCTTGAAGTTTATTAATATTGTTTTCGATAAGGGTTTGGGTTTCTTCTTATTTTTCTACAATAACAGGGACGATGTGGGATTTGAATTCCTATCGACCCACATAACTTTGTTTGTTTATAACTTTATTTGCTTACGAATCCACGATAGTTGGAAACGAAAACTAATAATGTGATTGGTTTGAGTGTGCGCACTGGCAGTAGGGTAGTGGGTGCAGATCTCATATTTTACGTATCGTCAACAGCCCAATTATAATATTAGGAAACAGAGGCGTATTGATCTATTTCTGCAAATGGCATCCCCGGATAGGGAAACTGAAAAGTTGTCCCACAATTTTAACTTTTTCTCGCATTAATGGGATTGTCAATGCAACTTTCTCCGTGAATGTATTGAACGGTTTGAATTCCACCGCCTTGAAGATTTGAGAAGAGTTTGACCTTTTCTCCAGCTGATAGATCTTTGAGAACAATACTTTGCCGCCGTTGACGATTTGCATTATATAGTTACAAACCATCATGTGACTGATTCCCCTCATTTTATTTTCAAATGGAAGGTTATTTGGGTTTCCTGTCGTTCGTTTGGACTTTTGTAACACATCACGCTCGAAATTGTACTGGAATTCCAAGTCATTTTTTGAAGGAAGCCCTGTCATTGGAATTAGTGATCTATTCGTGATTTTTGCAATTCGTTATGTTAGCCATTGGAAGCTTGTCTGCCGTCATACTCATATACATAGTTGCTGTGTGAAAAAGTGAATATATTCCATTTTCTGGTACTTCAGTCAATATTTTGATATATAATATGCGTTTATTTACGTCTTTTATCAGTATTCTGGGCACTGATGAAAATATCAAATATTTTCCAAAAGTTTTGTTGGACGACCCCTTAAAGTAAATATTTCAGAAAAAATCAATAGCTTTAAATGTTCAACTAATTCCACAAACAGACGACACTTTTATCAAACAATTATTGGACAACTGACTTTTCGTTATTTTGTCCCTTAAACATGGCTTATCATCCTTAAAAAATAACACATCTGAGTGCCGATTATTGACAATACAATCAAATAATGTACCTCTCCAAACATAAGGCGATTGAATGAATGAAAGTTTTTAGCGCGTCGAAGGTGCGCAGGGACGATGTGGGATTTACAAATCCCTTGCGACCCGGTTGGCCTTATTTTATTTCACTTGGATCACACAGGCCTAGCTTCCTATTGCCTCAAATGGGATCAGAGGGGGTATAAACGAGATGAGAATTCCCGGCAGTTTACGTTGGAGTGATAGATTGTCAATAATCAATATCTCAACGCCAGTAAGACTATTAGAGAGTGGGCTTTATTCGGTTCCAGCTTGGCGATGGTAGAAGTTTGATTCTTACCTTGGTGACGAGCCAGAATATAATGTTGTGCGATGGCAAATTTAAGGGAAGAAGGCGATTCTTATTGTTACTTAATCTTTATAACAGAAGAATGACGTGACGTCATAATGTGTGTGTGTTTGGGGGGGGGGGGGTTCATATAGTGAAAAATTAAAATGCGTCGGATTTTTTGAAGACTCTAGTATGTTGTTGAGTTTACAAAATTTGAAATATCTGTTTTCTTTTGTTTTTCGATTTGGCGCCATTTTGACGGTTTTACGTCACTTGAAAATTTAGAGAATTTTTGCCAAATTTAATAAACCACTCAGTCTTCAGATTCATGGAACTCCACATTTATAAAGAATACAGCTACAAAAATTCATACATTGTTTTCTACTTATTTGAATTGTTCACTGTTATTTTTCATTTCTAATTTACGCCCCCCGGTGAGACCGATGCCAATTTTATGTTTTAATCTTTTATTTTTCAATATCATTTTCAGCACCAGTCGTCCGAAATTTTGGGACATTGTAATCTCGGAAGAAAAACCTTATCTGTACATGTGCTTCCTTTCTATGAAATTATCAACCGTTACTCACGAACGCTGAGGTGACATCGTAGGGGTCGTATAGTCAAAAGTGAAAATGCCTCGTATTTTCATGAAATTTACGTATCTTGTACAGGTATAGAAATCAGGAGATAGCTGTGGTTTTGTTTTTCTATATCCCCATTTTGGTCACGATTAGCCATTGTGCAGAAATATGTGACCTTAAACACCAATAAATAATAAATAAATATCTCCATTTGGGCGTTTTTATGTCGCTTAAAAAATGCACCATTCTTTACAAATTCCGTAAAAACGCTAAACCTTTTAGGGTTGAAAATTTTTGTGGAGTTCAGAATGGCATGACCTCTTCTATTGAATGTTAAATCATTGTTAATTAAATTCGATGGCTCAACTGGATTTTCTACAACAAGGTACAGGGACGTATTGCCTGCAGAAAGTAGTATACTACTAAGTAGGTTTTCGGTTATATCATTGATGTAAATTAAAACCTATAGGGGATCCAAGATAAATCTTGAAGGACCTCAGCATTAATTGACCACCAAGCCTATGGGTTTCTAAGCTTCGACAGCTCTCTGTGGACTATCTGATAGGATGATTTTAATAATGATAGTTACTCCCATGAAACGCCAATTTCCCACAGCTTGTGAAAAGATTTGTTGTAACCACAAAGGACCACATGGACCTCTTTGCCGTCGTCTAGAGCTGGACAAAATTCATCACATTTGTTAGTTAGCTGAAGAACAGTAGAATCGTCGGGTCTAAACATGAATTGAAATTGACTCAATCAGAAAGTCACACAAATGTTTAAAGATACATTTTAAATATAATTTACAAACGCAGCTAATTAATGATTTAGGGTGATAATTAGTATCTGCATTCGAGTGTTGATTACCTTAAGGGGACCTAAGATCACTCCTGACGGATCTCAGTTGTAACTGGTCACGACAGCCCTCTCGGGACTTCCTGAAAGGAATGATATTAAAAATGGCAGAAACTCCCCTGAAACGCCAATTTCCCACAGCTTGTGAAAAACTTTCCTGAAATCACAACAGATCGCACGCACCTTGGGTAGATCAATTCGTGCCACTTACTCGGATCACTTGGATCAAAACAGGACCTTTTATTACTGAGACATAACCCTGCTGGGATGAGTTGTGTTCATGAGTTTTATGCACAAACACAATTTATTGAATTCACTACCAACAGTATTTTCCTCGAGTTTTCAACTCAAACATTCCTGCCGTTGTTATCGACAGGTTGTCCCGAACAATAACTCACCGGTCAAACATTTTCTGATTTAAATGGGAGAAAATAATTCGATTTCGTTTCAAAAATATACAAGAAGTTAATATAAAGCTTGCTTAAAGTAGGATAATACACTTTAGGCAGGATATTGGACTCTCCACCACCATCCATTAGACTGGTCTTGTGAATATTTCCTTTACAGATATTCAGTGGTCCATTTCGGAAACCAACATGGAGTATAGCCATTTCAGTTGTCAAAAGTTAGCTTTAATAATTTCATTCTTTTCTTTCAGGTGTTTATGCTGATCGATATAGTGTTTTAGTGTTGTATAGGTGTGATTTGTAATACAAGATAGTTATATTAGTGTTTAGTTTAGTTTCTCTGTCGGATTTTAGTGGCGTGTTCCCTATCTTCGCGCGAGTCATTTTCGGTGTTTTGTTTTGTTTTGTTTACGTTTTCGACCGCTTTCTCAAATTTTTAGTTCCTCTTTGTAATTTTGGCTATTGGTCATTGGATTCTGTATATTATTTGTAATCATGAATGGTAAGTGTACGACGGGTGTTCAGACGGAGGTAAGTATGGGTGTTAAGGGAGGTCTGAGGGAGGTGAGTCGAGGGGTGCAGGTGGGGGAGAGTGAGGATCCGGAGGCATGCAGACAGTGTAATATGAGGTATGGTGGTGGTCGGTCAATGGAGAGTAGTGGGGTATGTGCGAATTGCAGGGATATTTTACAGTTGTTAGAGAAGTGTGTTGGATTCGAGCGGGATATTGCAGAGCTGAGAGGAAGGTTGGGGAGGGCCGGGGTATCTGGAGTTACCCCGTTGAAGGTTACCTACGATGGTGAGGTGGAAGGTGGGTGGAAGGTCGCTGTGGACTCAAGGAGGAAACTGGGAAGCAGGAAACGTGGGGGAATAATGCTTGATGTGGGGGGGGGGGAGTGTAACTGAGGAGGGGGGTTCTAGTAGGAAAATTCGGAAGGTGGCGTCAGGTCAGGGCTGCGTCGAGTCCGGAAGCCGGCGTAAGGCTGCCAAGGTTGCTAGGCGGTGTTTAGAAAACAGGTTTAGTGTTTTAGACTCTGATACCCCTGGGGACGAGAGTGAGGGGGAAAGTGTGGGGGGTGAGATGGTTGTTGATGATGATAAGCCAGTCGGGGTAAGGAGGGCGGTCAAGAGAAAGAGGGGGCCAGGAGCTTGCAAAACGAGAGGAGGTGCAGATGATATAGGAACTGGGGCCAGAAGAAGAAAATTAGTTGTAGCGGGGAGCAGCATTGTACGTGGGATTGACAATGTAGTTTGTGGTCCTGATAGTTCCAATCGAACAGTCTTGTGCTTTCCGGGGGCGAAGGTGGAGGATCTCAGGGACCGGGCAGATGGCATTGTGGCAGGGTCAGGGCCGGAACCGGTAGTGGTGGTCCATGTGTGGACCAACAATATCAGGGAGAGAAGGTCAGTAAGTTTGGTGGAGTCGTATAGAGGCTTAGTCGGCAAACTGCTAAGTAGGAATGCAAGGTAGTCGTATCCGGGGTCCTTCCTGTCCTTGGAGGTGGGGACGAACGGAACTCAAGGATTTTGGCGCTAAATGAAGAGTTAGAGGACTACTGCGTTGATCTGGGAATTCCCTTTATCGACCATTGGGACACGTTTTGGGGCAATGGGAGCATGTACGGGCGTGACGGGCTGCATCTTAGCAGGGCGGGGAAACGGGTATTAGGGGATAAAATTCTACGGGTAGCAGAGCCTTTTTTGGAGAGGGGCGGGGTGGGAGGTCAGAGGCAAGTATAACGAGAGTGGACATAGGTGGGGTGAACAAGAGTGAGGGGGACAGAATAAGTTTACCAAGACTAGCACCAGAAAACAATGGGCCCAGTAGGCGGAAGCCAATGAACCTCAGTACCCTGAAAGTGGGTTATAGCAACATCCAGGGTCTCCACCGGAAAGTAAGTGAAATTGCTACATTGATCGAGGCAGAGGAGTTTGATGTCATAGGCTTAAGCGAGACGTGGGTAAGGCACGAGGAATGGGTAGACCAAGTAAGCGGGTGTGTGTGGATAGGTGTAGGGCGAACGGAAGGCCAGAAAAAGGGGGAGGGGTAGGCATGTACATTAAAGAGGATTTAAAGCCGTCGCTGATTACAGATCTGGAAGATATCATCACCTCGGCTGATGTGTCAAAAGAAATTGGATGGGTAAAGATTAGTCTGAGAAACAAAAGTATTGCCCTTGGGATTGTGTACTGTGCGGTGGAGGGAAGTAAACCCGAGTGGAATGACTCGATATACTCAACACGAAGATCCAATATCACTGAACTAGAAAACAGGGGGCTTGGTATAATTCTGATGGGCGATTTTAATGGACACATAGGTGACAAGGAAGAAGGCATAGAGGGTGGGGACAAGAAAGTCAACAGGAATGGAAGAAAGCTGTTGAACTTCACAAATGAGCTCGGTCTGAAGATTCTGAACAGGGACGCTAGATGTAAGGGGAAATGGACCTGGGAGAGAAACGACAGAAAATCAATAATTGACTACATTCTCACAGATATGAAGTTATGGAGGGAGGTGATAAGGGTAGAAGTGGATGATGAGGGCAAAATGGAGTTGGATAGTGATCACAACTTGATTACAGTGACGATGAGGGCCAAAAACCTAGAGAAAAGGAAAGGAAGCTTCAAGGAGATTTGGGAACTCAAAAAGGATGCCGACTGGGCGAAGTTCGAAGAAAAACTGAAACCGAAGCTTGCAGCCGTACACAAGGGGGGTAGTGTCCAGAAGATGGCCGACGCCATAGTTGCGAGCCTAGTGGAGGCAGGGAAGGAAAGTGTAGGAAAGATTAGGGTACCAACACGGGAACTTGGGTACAGAGTGAACGAAGAACTGAAAAGGGGCATAAAGGTTAGAAAAGCTAAATGTGCTGCATGCAGGAGAAGTAGAAAACTTAAGGGGGTGGAAAGCAATGAGGCCATGGTAGCAAAGGAAGAATACCAACAAGAACGAAATAAAGTAAACAAGATTAAAGACGACAACCGGAGAGTGCGAAATAGCAGTCTTATTAGGACGATAAGAACGACAGGGGGGGGGGGGGGGGGGTCGAGTTCGAGCGTATATTGGAAATGGGTGAACAAACGTAACAAAGGGAATAACCAACAGAGCATTAAAGTAGATGGCAGAGTTACAGAAGAGCGAGATCAAATTGCATTAGAACTAGTCAAGCACTGGGAAAAGGTAAACGATAAGCGATGGGGCATGGGGAACCCACCGGAGTGTCCGAACCAGGTCGAGGAAAATCTCTCGGACTTCGTGTACAGCGAAATCAAAACTGAGGAGGTACGAAGGGTGATCTCAAAATTGAGGAATGGAAAAGCGGGAGGGGTGGACGAAATTCCTAACGAGTTTATCAAAAAAGGGGGAGAGGAACTCTTGGAAAGCCTAACTGCCCTATTCAATTTAGCCATAGAAAAACAAGAGGTCCCAAAGGAGTGGAGGGAAAGCAAAGTAAAGTCCTTTATGGGAGACCAGAGGAGGTGATTGAGGAGAAGGGTTTTTTGGGAGAAATCCAGAATGGCTTCAGGAAGGGAAGGAGAGTAACCGACCATCTTTTCTCGCTATCCCAAATGATAGAATCCGCGAAAGCAAAAAAGAAAAAGATGTTTATGGCCTTTTTGGATGTCAAAAAGGCATACGATTGAGTATGGAGGGAGGGTGTGTGGCGCAAGCTGGAGGCTCTGGGCTTAGGAGGCGAGTTTGTTGGAATTATGAAAGCACTATATAAAGATGTACAGAGTGAACTTAGCCTGGGAAACATTACAACAAAACATGTGCCTATGGAGATAGGCCTAAAACAGGGGTGTATCCTTTCGCCAATCATGTTTGCATTGTACATCAAAGGTTTAGGAGATGAACTCCTGCGTAGCGAAGAGAGGGTAGCAGTTGGGGACTTGAAGATCCCAGGGCTATTTTTTGCAGACGATATGGTTCTAGTGTCAGAAAGCGAAGAGGGGCTAATGATGGCTAATGGGGTTAATGAAAGCAAGAGCAAAGTTATACCTGTGGGCCGCAAAGTGGACCCCACTCGAAGGTGGAGAGTGGGTGAGTTCTGCATTCCGGAAGGGAGCAGCAAACTTCTCAGTGTAGGAGAGACAGGTGATTACGAGTATTTGGGGGTAAATATAAACATTACAGGAAGAGGCATCTACCGAAACCACACAAATAAATTGATTCTGAAGGGGAAGCGAATCCTTAACCAAATGAAACTTATAGGGAGAAACAGTTTCAATAAGGTTTTCGTGGGGAAAACCATTTGGGAAATGGTGGGGCTGCCAAGTATAACATACGGTACGGAAGTGGTACCCCTAAACCAGACGGCCGTAAAGAGCTTGGAAATCTTACAGAACGATGCAGGCCGATGGATAACCGGGTCGAGTAATGCCGCAGCGCTAGAAGCAATCAGGGGTGAGCTTGGGTGGATGAGGATCAAGGACAGGATAGACCTGTTGAAACTCGGTTATCTTAATTATTTGGTGAATCTCCCCGACAGCCGATGGTGTAAAGTAATGTTCCTGCGAATTTTCAACTCAAATATCAAAACGGGGTGGATGGTCCAAGTGAGGGAGCTAGTAGAGAACTACTCATTGGAGATCTCGGACCTGGACGTTGGGGCAAACCAGTGTAAAAAAATCGTCAGAGAAAGGGTCATGGAGGATTGTAACCGTAATTGGCGAGAGGGGGTCAAATCAAAGAGGTCTTTGGGTGGCCTGCGTGATAAAGAGAGGCCAGGTTTTGAAGAGTACCTTGATGGCACCTTTGGGGAGTGACTGCTGTTCAAGCTGAGGTCGCGATCCCTGGAGCTGAGGGGAAAAATTGGGAAAGACGGCGAAAGGGAGTGCCAGATGTGTAACTTGGGCATGGTGGATACCCTGGAACACTTCCTTCTAGAATGCGCAAAGTATCAGTCTAAAAGAATGAGATTCACTGGGAGTATAATAGGGAAGTGGGATGGGAGAATGAAGGACATGTGGTTAGGGGGAGACTCAAAGGAGAGGGTTAATGTGCTAATCGGAGAGATTGGGAAGAATGGGGCAAGGGATGTCATCAAGCAGTTCGTCTCCGAATGTTGGGAGGAGAGGAGAAGCGTGGGAACAGGGAGGCAGTTGGGAGTTCAGGGGTAACCAAGGCCTTCTCGTCCGAGAACCGCGACAAATCAGCGGCTGGCCAAAGTGTTATTATTATTAGTAGTAGACACAAGTGGATGCACAATACGATTATATGGATTCGTTGCTTCAAACATTGCTTTCTAATATAATATAATGGAACCCATCTCCTTTGCATGTATTTTAAATGTCATGAAGTCAGATTTAAGGCAATTAAAATATACATCAGTCATTAATCAAGACGCAAATAACAGCACACCGATGTCAAACAGACGAAAAGAAGAAAGTAAAATTTTATATGTTTATTTTCATAAAATCATTAAACAAAAATAAAACAACAGATCAACAGTTAACACATTAGCACTACGAGTTAATAACACAGAAATAATTTATTAAACTTGTGTGCATCGGGCAGTTCTCTTATTACTCTCTTCACGGTTTGTACGTACCTAAAAGTACAAAGAAAAGTTACATATATTACATTTAGGCAACAAACCCGACCTCACAGTCGACAAAATGTAAAAAAGTAAAAGGGATTTAATTCAAACACAATTTTCGTCTTTCATTCACAATTCTTCCATTGTGTCAAATTTTAACTCCGCGATATAATGGCAGGAACAAATAAGATAAATTAAAGTGGAATGAATAAAGTACAGATCTAGTGAAATGTTCCATTTATTCTAGAAAATAAATTTCTATAAGAATAGTCATTTTACTCTGGAATACCTCGTTGACAACCATCAGAAATGGGAAAGTGTAGTTCTAAGTACAATGAACAATTCGTTTTTCGTGAGGCGTTCAATATAACTTGCATTTGTGTACTGAAAATAAGATTCACGGGGATTATGATGGGAAAGTGGGATGGGAGAATGGATATATTTTGATATATATTTTTGATATATATTTTATTCACCAGCATACAAATTTACAAAAGACTAAACATAAAGTACATGAAATCAGAACATTTACAATATATAAATACAGTTGACACTATATTACAGATCCGTCAGTACTTCATTCGTATACTGGTAGGGTAAGGCATAGCCAGATTGGCTGTCTTCCTGCCTTCCCTCATGTAGGAAAGAGATAGAGCATTGAGATATGAAAGAGAAAAATAGAGTGAAATAGAAAGACTGAGGGGGTAGAAAAAATGAAGAAGTTCTAATGCAACATGGTAAATTCCCATTATCTTCTTTTAAGAATAGCTCGAATAAATCATGTGTTGGTGATGCGAGTGGTGGTCGGAGCCCAGTTGAGCTAGGCACATGAAACGGACTTCACCATTCCTTTATTTATGCGTATACAGAGTGAGAGGCAAACTGCTAATAAAAAAAAAAAAAAAAAAAAAAAAAAAAAAAAAAAAAAAAAAAAATAAAAAATAAAAAAAACATGGGGAAGACCGAATCAAAAGCCAGCTGGGACGAGAATACCAGACAAATTACGTTGAGAATGAGTTTCCAATACATCCTGAGAGCTTGTTAATCCAGGTAGTATCCTGGTGAAAAGTTGACGAAAGTCGGTATAAACTAGTGAGAGGCGGTACAAAACCGGGGATGCAACTAGATAGCACAATCTGGGCAGTAGGGATTAGAACAGGAGATATTGTTTGAGTATGTCGAAAGCAATCTTGTAATTAGCGTTTTTTTTTAACTTCTTCCTGTTTTTTATTGCCCTGATATCCCTTTCTAGTTCGTTCCATAGTTTAGGAAATGCAAAAACAGGCAGCTTATCTAATGTTTTTGTTCTAGTTCTGTGTATATATAAAAGGTCCGTTTGGCGTGTGCTAACATTGTTTTGGTTATTTACAGAAGGAAAAAAATTCGCAAATGATGCCGGGAGATTTCCATTTTGCCAGTCAAACATAAACAGATAGACATGCAAATTATACAAATCCTTTATCTTTAAAATTCCGTCTTTAGTAAACAGTGGGTCAGTATGAGCATTATATTTCTTATTATTTATGATTCGTAATGATCGTTTTTGTAGTTTAAACAGTCGATTACAAGCTTTAGAGCCTCCCCATAACGGAATTCCGTATATAAAGTGACTTTGTATTAAGGTAAAATATAAAGTTTTCATAACTCTGTGAGGAAGAATTTTTTTCACTTTACTTAGAATGAGATTGGCAAAGGCAACTTTCGAGCAGATTTGGGATATGTGTCCATTGTAGGTTAGATTTTCGTCGATATTTATGCCCAGGAATTTTACTGATTTTTCGTTCTGCCTGTTGCCAACTTTGTCGATAATCTGATTATTAATACATATATTCTCATGGGAAGTATTTTTTTTGTGGGATGGATTGATAATTATATATTTCGTTTTCTTCGGGTTCAAAACTAAGTGGTTGGCGGAGCACCAATTGAATATTTTTTGCAGTTCCTCGTTGAATTCTTCGATCAGCGGGTTTATCTCTACTCCAGACTTGTATCCCGAGGTATCATCTGCAAACGATAGAACATTTAATGTTGTTGAATTATTTATATCGTTTATGTAAACAAGAAAGAGGATGGGGCCTAATATTGAACCTTGTGGTACCCCACATGTTATTTCGGCTAAGTTCGATTTACTGTCACCAAGGAAGACATACTGTGTCCTGTTCTGAAGGTAGCTTTTGAACCAGTGATTAGCATTGCCTCTTATTCCATAATGTTCTAATTTTTGAAGTAATATCTCGTGGCTTATGGTATCAAAGGCCTTAGAGAGATCCAAGAATAAGGCTAGTGTACTGTCTTTACTAACTTTGTTATTTTCTGTGGCTATATGTTTTAACAAATGCATAACAGGATGCACTGTACTGTGATGTTTCCTAAAGCCGTATTGGTGAGGATAGAGAATGTCGAATTTGTTTAAAAAATTTGTGAGTCTTATAAACATAATTTTTTCTATGATTTTTGAAAAAACAGGCAAAATGCTGATTGGTCTATAGTTCGTGAAATTGTTTTCATCACCTGCTTTAAAAATTGGGGTAACCTTAGCAATTTTCATCCTGTCAGGAACTGTACCCTGGTTGAATGAATTGTTCATTATATGCGCGAGTGGGGTGGCAATGAAGTTTATTGAGTGTTTGAGGATACTCGTCGATACATTTTCACAGTCTTGGCTTAATTTAGGTTTCATTGAATTTACGATATTCGTTATTTCAGAAGGCGACGTCGGTGTAATAAATATGTTTTGGGGTTGTCTAGTATTCAGGTACTCGTCAAATGACTTTTGGGGGTTGGATATCAGTTGTGAAGTCTGATTGCCTATGTTTGCAAAGAAGTTATTAAATTCCTGTGCAATGTCCTTTGGCGTATCTATTTTTTTGTCACCAAGATTGAAGAAAGAAGGTAGGGATTTCTTATTTTTGTTCCTATTTAATGCATTATTCAAAACTTGCCACGTTTTACGCATGTTGTTCTTGTTTTCGATGAAGATTTGTTCATAATACATAGCTTTGCTTTGCTTTCGAATTCTGTTAAATACCCGGCAGTAATTCTTGTAATTCCTAACATTAAATTCTGAGGGAGATCGCAACTTCTTGTTGAAAAATTTATTTTTGTTATTGGATGAAACTAAAAGACCTTTGGTCATCCACGGCTGTCGTTTTATGAATTTCTTATTTGGTTTGAGGCTTTTTAAAGGGAAGGCTGATTCGAAGGCATTCAAGTAGATATTCAAGAAGTTATCATAAGCTATATTGGGACAGTCTGCCTCCATAACTGAAGAAAAGTCGCTTTGAGACAGCAACGACTTAAAAAGTTCTATACTTCTGTAATTTATTTTCCTGGAGAGAAGGGGTTTTAAACATTCAGGTTTTGTATGGGCTAATTCAATATAAAAAATTCCAAAGTGGTCTGAAACATCGGTTAGGAATATTCCAGATTTGAATTGATTAGAAATAGAGTTGGTAAAGATGTGGTCTATCAGCGTTGCTGAACGGTCTGTTACTCTGGTTGGTTTGATGATAACAGGTGTTTTTTTTTTTGTCGAAAGTTTTGACTTTAATTCAACAAAGATAGACTCAAATACATGAGGTATAAAAACGGACAGATCTTTACGAACACTGAATGAAATTTCATTTTTTTATGAACAGCCCAACACCCCCACGCCTGTCGTCGTCACTAGGCCTTGTGTTTGTTAATAAGGGGTGATATCCTTCTAGATTGTAAGAAACATTTGAGGGGACTTGAAAGATTTCTGTCAGTCCAATGACATCGAATGTGTTTTCTTCATTATTCAGGTCGGAGAGTAGGTGATGTAGTGGATCCCAATGGGCATTTAGACTTTGGCAATTGATGTGAAATGCCGAGAAAGATCCACGCACCCCACCAAGTTCACTAACCAATTCACTAGGCAGGAGGTACTTACATTCTGTATTGTTAAAAATGGACGTAGAGTCATTGTCTTCGGGAGACCTCCCAATTTTATCATTCAGTAGGAGACCAAAGTCATATTCGGGATTAGTCTGGATCTCGTCCAAATTGATACTACCCGCCATGATATCCAAACCGACCACTAACAACACGAACGCACGAGCAAAGGAGAGGGGTTAGTACAGATGCAACTTCATCGAGCACAATGTATTTAGTACCTGGTCTAGAGAAGATAATGTGAGTCAATATTTCATCAGTACTGTTAAATGATAATAACCGTTGACACAATGTTGCATAATATAGAGCAAGGAAAAATATAAATAAAAAATATGTACAAGAGGTAATTTCTAGCATTCAAGGATGGTGTCCTGAATATGAATGTTCTCTGGTTTTTATTATTCGAGTCAACAATGTGGCCACTAGGATAACACCTGATTACTGATTTCCGTTTCACATTTTCTATTTGTGCCAATGTCAGTTCTCGTATAAGCCAATTTCGAAACCGCCATCCCGGCCCTCAACCCATGCAAGGTCACAGGTCGCGAGGTATAAACATTCCAAGAAAACGCGTTATTAGCAATGAAATCGCACTGTTTACACCTCGCGACCCGCGACCCCGCACAGATCAAAGTCCAAAGATGGCAGTCTCGAAATTGGCTTATTGGTGTCATCCTAGTGGCTGCTGAACGGTTATTGCATTGACTATCGTGGAATGAGGATTGCAAAAAAGTCGTCACTTCTCCTTATAGAGGTGTTTTGTACATCTTTTTAATTACAGTGTCTTGGAGAGTGTCACACAGTTTGTTGGGGAGGGGGTAGTGACATCACACATTATCCACCAGACATCTTAACAGAAAACTTTTTATGCAAAATAGTATGGTTACAATTTATTTCGGGGGGAGGGGGGCATCACACATTATCCACCAGGTTGAAGAAAATGATATCAGTTCTCCATACAGGGGCGATAGATTGTGTTGAAGAGTACAACAAAATACTTTCCACCACAATGACACAGAACAAGTTGCATAGCATATCATAAGCAATGACGTACTTGTTGATATTTTGCATAATGTTTTTTTTTTTTTTTTTTTTTTTATGTAAAAGTGATAGAATATAATTTATTGGGCACATCACCCAGTATCCACCAGATTAAAACAGTGACATCAGTTCTCCACATGGATTTTTTTTTTTTTTTTTTTTTTAAATATGATTGTTCACATACAGTGCATTGGAGACTGCCACAAGGACACTCTCCACTGCACTGGAACAGAACAATTTGCACAGCATATCAGCCACAATGACATACCCGTAGATTCTTTACATAGTTTTGGTTTTTTTGTAGAAATATTTTCTTACAATTCTTTTTTTCAAGCGGGGAGTGTGTGGGGGGGGGGGGGGGGGGGACATCACACATTATCTACCAGGTTTGTTGGAGAAGTTGGTTACAATTTATATTATCCACCAGGTTGCACAATTTACTTGGTGGGGAGGGGGGGGGGGGGACATCACGCAGTATCTGCTTGGTTGCAAAAATGACATCAGTTCTCCATATAATGGTGTGTTTTTTATGTTTTCTTCAGTTGGAGTGCATTGGAGAGTACAACAAGACACTCCCATCCACAACGGAACAAAACAATCTGCACAAAGTAAAAAAAAAAAACAGTGAAATACCTGTAGATTCTTTGCAAAACACTCCCTTTTTCACTTGCGAAAACTGCTCCGCTCCACCGCAGACGAGAATGTCCCGTTGCACTCTCCAATGCTCCAATGTTTTATTGGGGGGGGGGGGGGGGGAGGGGGTGTGGCACACATTATTGACCAGATTTTATCAATAACATCAGTTGGATCAGAAACGAAATAAACCCCCCCCCCCAAAAAAACCAATGAAATACCTGTAGATTCTTTACAAAACACTTCCTTTTTTATTTGCGAAATTGCTCCGTTCAACCGCAGACGAGAATGTCCCGCTGCACTCTCCAATGCTTCAATGTTTTATTGTGGGGGGGGGGGGGGGGAATATGGCACGCATTATCGACCAGATTTTATCAATAACATCAGTTGGATCAGAAACAATATAATACCAGTACATTCTTTTCACACAACCCTTTTATGTAGAATTGTTTGGTTACAATTTATAGTGGGGAGAGGGGTGCTGGCATCACACATTATCCACTAGTTTGCAACAATGACATCGGTTATCCACAGAAAAGGTTACATTTGTTTTGAGGTGGGGGGGGGGGGGGGGGGGGGGTTATCTTCGGTTATCAAGCAGGTTGCAACAATGACATCAGTTCACCCAATAGTGATGTTATGTGCATAATTGTTCAGTTCCATTGCCCCGAAGAGTACAACAATACACTCTCCACTACATTGGAACAAAACAATTTTCACAGCATATCAGAAACAATGATATACCAGTACATTCTTTATATGAGACTTGTTTATGTAGAATTGACAGTTACAATGTATTTTTCATGGGGGGGGGGGGGGGGGGGGCATCACATACCAGTACATTCTTTATATAAAACTTTTTTATGTAGAATTGCTTGGTTACAATGTATTGGGTGTGGGGGCTTCACACAGTATTCGCCTGGTTCAAAAATGACATCAGTTCTCCATGTAGTAGTGTTTTGTATGTCTGTTCAGTTATAGTAGTGTATTTGAGAATACAACAAGACACTCTCCACTACAATGGGACAAGACAATCTACACTGAATATCAAATGCAATGACAAAATTGTTTACATAACCTTTTTTGTAGACTTTGAGAGGGGGGAGGGCATCACATATTATCCATCAGGATAATTATTACTTGTCAGGTATTTTGTAGAATTTGGGAGGGAGAGGGGGGGGGGGGGCGGGGCTTCACATATTATCCATCAGGATAATTATTACCTATCAGGTTGCAGAAATGGCATCAGTTCTCCATGTAGGGTGTTTTTGTATGTTTGTTCATTTACAGTGTCTTGGAGAGTGCCATAAGGCACTCTCCACTACGTTGGAACAAAACAATTTGTACAGCATATCAGAAACAATGACATGTCTGTTGATTCTTTACATAATTTTTGTTTTATGTAAAACTGTATGGTTCCAGTTTTTATTATTTTTTTTTTTCTTGGGGGGGGATGGAACATCACACACCATCCACCAGGTTGCAGCAATGACAAAGACATCAGATCTCCATACAGAGGTGTATTGTGTGTAAATGTTCAGTTACATTGCCCTGGAGAGTAGAACATGACTCTCTCCACTTATCAGCTTTGACAAAAGAGAGAGTAGCACATGACACTCTCCACTACACTGGAACAGAACAATTTTCACAGCATATCAGAAACAATGATATACCAGTCCATTCTTTATATAAATCTTGTTTATGTAGAATACAACAAGACACCCTACACTACAATGGAACAAGACAATCTACACTGAATATGAAAAACAATAACAAAATTGTTTACATAAGCTTTTTGTAGACTTTGGGAGGGGGAGGGCATCACATATTATCCATCAGGATAATTATTACCTATCAGGTTGCAGAAATGGCATCAGTTCTCCATGTAGGTTGTTTTTGTATGTTTCTTCAGTTACAGTGTCTTGGAGAGTGAATGGAGACATGTTGTTAGTAGGTGACACAAACGAGAGGGTTATTATGCTTATCGGGGAGATTGGGAAGAAAGGGGCAGGGGATGTCATCAAACAGTTCATCTCAGAGTGATGGGTGGACAGAAGAGACGTGGGAATAAGGAGGCATTTGGGAGAACAGGGCTAATTATCGCAGGTTGCCGACGATAAAGATATTCTAAGTTCCGGCTACACTCGTGCTCTCTCTGAAATATTCCTTCACCGTTTTCATGCCGACAATGGGTGGTTCTATGCGACTTTTTCAACCCCTGATACTTTTCATCTCCAAAGCGAATAGCACCCGTCAGCTGTCAAATTTTGACATCCCCATTTCATAAATGCACGTAGCCTGATTCTTATTAACTATTCTTACCTTTCGAAGTGTCGAGTTCGTTGTATGTCTGTCTTTGTAGTATGAAGTGCTGCACTCCGTTTCTATTTGATCAGTACAACCATTGTATAAGAGCCTCTCTATGTAATCCACACAAGCTCGATGAAGATCTTTCAGCCCAAATTCGAAACCAGCGCACAGGAGACCTGAAGTAAAAAATTGAAATATATACTTCATCTATCCCTATCCAATCGAACAAAACGTTTTTAAATCACAAACCGGAATGGAACAGAGCTGGTCATAACCAGGCGCTTATTTCGAGAGTTTTCTCGTCACTTGGTCGCAAGTCCTTTATTCTCTCTTCTTTACATGTCACAAATTTTACCTAAGCTACTCGGCTTGCCCTTTGTTGGGCGATGACAAGGTACCGTTTGGGAATGCTGTCGACGACTGGAATACATTTTACAACGTATTTGTTGAATGAGTGTTTTGTATTTAAATGCAAGAAGCAAACGTTCAATACAAGTAAACACGTATAGACTAACCTGAATAGAAGCCACGAGCTAACTACGGGAGGCAGTTTTCCGAAGTTAAGTTATATCAAAAAAGTAATCAAATATTTCGTTTTGTACACATGCTATATTTATTTATTTATTTATTTATTTATTTATTTATTTATTTATTTATTTATTTATTTATTTATTTATTTATTTTTTCCATTTTTTATTCAGATGAAAACGGGTATATATATAGATTGTTCAGACAAAAGTAACAAGCCACAATCAGTAGTGTCTCATAAAGTATTACGTGATAACAAAGGATATAGGTGGCGTTGCCGATATGCTTTATTAATGATTATATGATATATCTTATGGGAGTGCTAAGTGTTGATGTTAGCCTGTTTGAAGGAGTATACGGTGCCGGGACAACATTGTATTTACACATTACTGTAACCTGTCCCCGGATATAGTAGACCTTTCCCCCTTTCTCATGCTTTTTATAACATTGCTTAATTGCTCTATAAAACATTCGATTTCTGGCAGGCAAACATCTAACTTAGCAGGAGTTTATTCATTTCTTGTATTCGACTATTAATAATTCCGTTATCCCTGCTTGTCCTTCCTGTATCAGGGAACAGAGGAATATGTCCAGAGTTCTCAGATCAAAGGGCACAGCACACGAATGATTTAACTTATACACTACACAGTACCCCTGGTAGGGATCGAAACGTGGACGTTTCGGTTTGAACTTCAATACCATTACCACTGAACCACCGCGCTTCCCGTTACTACGAATTAATGTCAGATCCTCACAAGAAGGGACCATCTTACAATTCAGCTAATCACTGACACTGCTTACGTTACAGATTAAGACGCCTTGTTTGTCGGCAATGTCCGCGTCAGGAAACAGTTGCAGATAAAGAATAGATTGCGAAGTATTTAATGACAGAAATTAAATGAAGTTACTCTCAAACAACTACTGTAGTAGGCAACAAGCGTTTATCATTCCTAGTGTCCGGAGTAGAAACCTCCGATTGTTCTCCGACGCTTGATGCGTGGTGCATTACAATTTTTTATCAATAAGCCTAATAACAATAAGAATCATTTCATATAAAAATTTTTTCTCACTCACTATTAAACTTACCTATCACATTCTCTATACTAACTTGGACAGTTCCACAATGAACAAAATAGATGAATTGTTTGAAAGTCTTACAGTCGTAGTTTTCTATCTTGATTGTCAGTCTACCGTTATGTTCTCTTTCCGTTCTTGTCCTCTGTATTTTCTTGAACATTTGGGACTTTGAACTCTTAGTTTGTTTTATTTCTCTTTCTTGTTTCATGATTAGTTCAAAAAGAAATCTGAAACGAGACAACACGTGATATAGGAACAAATATCTTCAAAAACATCTTCTTCCTTCGCGCCCTACAAATTTAGGATCAATGGAGACCCAGGAAGACTTTCTCTATGAATGGCCAAAATACTGGTCAGACGGATCAAGGTATACCGGGAATATAACGGTAAAGTGAGTGGAAGAATGGAGGTCGTTACTGCGTGACAGAACAGAAAATGTTTGTATGTACCGTCGTAGACATTTGGAAAAATGAGGTTTGGGACATCAGTTCATTTCTGGATTGTGATGGAAGAGATTTTGAGTGGCACAAGCCTTCTGTTATTATTATTATTATTAATATTATTATTATTATTATTATTATTATTATTATTATTATTATTATTATTATTATTATTATTATTAATTTATACCTATAGCCCTCAATCTGAGAAAAGAAAGGACATTAGACATTTACGCCAGATGGAAAATATCGTTGATGCATTGCACAGACATCACAGAAGCAACAATATTTAACGTTTCAAATAAAAATCCCGTCACTTTCGAAAAGTTAAACGTTGAGATATAAAAGTCGAATTAAAATATTGATGTCATCGTTTTCTAAGGGAGCTACCAACAAGCAATCTTGACTTAGGTGTACATTTTGTGCACAGATTCACATTTCAGTATTAATTATTTGAATTACACATTTAAAACAATGAAAAATGTTAAGTGTTCATACCTGCTTCTTGATGCTACTAATGCTTTTATTCCATAGATCGGCAATTCATTTTCTCCTATTAAAAAAGTGACGTCACACATCTGCGGCATTGATAAGACATATTTCAAACTTTCTAAAACTCCAGACTCGCTGTGAAAGATCATTTTTTCTTCTTTTTGTGTAGTCGATTTGAATTTACCACCCGCATTCTTAGGCTCTGAAATGATACCACAGTTTGGTCGAGAATCGTCTTGTGGTGTCTTTGAATTGCTATTATATTCTTCACTGCTGGATGAAGATTCATATCCGGAAGTATCCACTGTTTCATCTGAAATACAAAAAAGGGAATAATGAATTTTCATTGACACTAGAAAATGGTGGCTTAGCGCAATGTGCTTCGGATTTGTAGTCGAAAAATTGTGAGTTCGATCATTTGTAATAAAACGTTGTTATGATGCCTTTGAACCTTAACTTGCCCAACGAGCATGTCCAAATGAGCGGTCATAAGCTGCTACAGACAACTTTAGCTATGCCCGCCAATTTGCGCACCCTAAATAAAAATCACACCTCGTGGGCGTCGTGATGCCTTGCTGAATAGTACTTTCCCTCTTCAGTCTATAACACTTAATCGGGAGGTTGTACTGTTTAATCGAATCGCCAAAAATGTGTATTCTTTTAACTGTTGACCGAAAAATTAGCCCCTTCATTGAAGATAATTGACACCGACAGGCAAGGTTAGTGACAACATATAATATATTGCAAGTAGTAACCTTAATTTTGGATTGCTAATTCGTTCTCAATTTCTTCTTTTTAAATTCCTAAGTGATATCAAAGCTTTCAATTTAGTCAGCAGAATATAGGCGTAGCCTCAGACCTTCACGTTTTGAACATTATTACTGCCGAGAGATATTCCAACTTCGTGGAATATACTGTTTGTATCTCGTAAATATATGGCACATTGTTACGTCAGTCAGTCATGTCGGTTTGTGTCATGACTCGTTCGTTGACGAGACCAGTTCTTGGCGATTTTGCGATCTGGTCTCGTCAATTCGGTGGAATATGACAACACAGATAAAGTGAGTGTTGTACAAAATTGTATGTGACACGGAGCCCGAAAATAAGCAAAACAAAACCACCCGTCAAACTGTCCGACACGAGGTGGCCTTGACTGTCTAAAGTGCCGTTAAACCCCCCAAAAATAAAAAAAAATAAATGAACAAAACCTTTCCACACACAGGCCGTTACCTTACAGCGAATTATCAATAAATAAAGTCAAATAATATAGAAGTAACTCAACATGATGGTAAAACAATAAAATGGTTCCAAGGTTTACAAACCTCTAAATATAATGTTGTCTTGATCATATTCTTGGTTATCATAACTATCATCCATTAAACACTGGGTGGAGGTCCACGTTTCCATATCAGTTGAAAAATGTGTAATGAAGAAGAGTGTTACAAAAATGCAAAGGATGATACAGAACAAAACAGTTAACTGTGGAAGTGGAAGAAAAGGAAGTGATATGAAAATTCATCAATCTTGTCCCCGTTATATAGAGATCGACTTCAATCGTCTCCCAAGCGCTAATCATTTCTTTCACTCATTATAGAAACAAAGTTGACAAGATATTCGAATAATTAAACAATATAATCAACATGCCAACGATTGTATAAACATTTTATCACCGACATTGATTGAGGTGTGTTCAATGGTCAAACAATTGTGTTCTTTACCAAAGCTGTTTTGCTTATTGACGGTACGGGAATGTGTTATTCGACTCTCCTCACAGCATCGTTTAACATTATCATGTATTTTAATGTTTTTTTTTATATTTTTCTATTCAGACAGAGTTGTGAATAACATAAATATAACACAATGGAACATTATTGGACCTAGGTGTCTAAATAAAATTATATTTGTATTACTCCGTACAATCGAGGTTTTGTAGCTAAACGGTGGGTATACCTATAAAATTAACAAAGCTGGACTTAAATTCTATCAAGATATTAGAAAAATTAGTGCTGCAGAAGCAGGTGTGAAAGTTCAAAGAGCAACAGTAAAGCACAAACCGCCGCGCCTCCTCGGTGTTTAAAGCGCTTGAGCTTATCACACTAGAACTGAAACCGAGTTGGGCCAAACTGTCAGCTATTATGAGTGTCTACAATACGGCCCACCTCGCCTTCAGCTCCAATGCCCTTTTAGATAAGTATACACCAATGGACATTAATTCTCTGCTTTTGTACTCTTTCAATTGTTCAATGAAGCGTGTGAAGGCAGAAGAGCACCTTCGCACCTTTCAGGAATAAATTAACTTTCTGTACATATTACTGTTATTGATTCCGTTTTCTCATTGTTGCTGTAACCCAAAATGACATATTGTTTTTCGAGCGGTAGTAAGATTCCGCATCCTTCTTCTAACTTTGCCTTGAAGTTTATTAATAATGTTTTCGATAAGAGTTTGGGTTTCTTCTTATTTTTCTACAATAACAGGGACGATGTGGGATTTGAATTGCTATCGACCCACATAACTTTGTTTGTTTATAACTTTATTTGCTTACGAATCCACGATAGTTGGAAACGAAAACTAATAATGTGATTGGTTTGAGTGTGCGCACTGGCAGTAGGGTAGTGGGTGCAGATCTCATATTTTACGTATCGTCAACAGCCCAATTATAATATTACGAAACAGAGGCGTATTGATCTATTTCTGCAAATGACATCCCCGGATAGGGAAACTGAAAAGTTGTCCCTCAATTTTAACTTTATCTCGCATTAATGGGATTGTCAATGCACCTTTCTCCGTGAATGTATTGAACGGTTTGAATTCCACCGCCTTGAAGATTTGAGAAGAGTTTGACCTTTTCTCCAGCTGATAGATCTTTGAGAACAATACTTTGCCGCCGTTGACGATTTGCATTATATAGTTACAAACCATCATGTGACTGATTCCCCTCATTTTATTTTCAAATGGAAGGTTATTTGGGTTTCCTGTCGTTCGTTTGGACTTTTGTAACACATCACGCTCGAAATTGTACTAAGTCATTTTTTGAAGGAAGCCCTGTCATTGGAATTAGTGATCTATTCGTGATTTTTGCAATTCGTTATGTTAGCCATTGGAAGCTTGTCTGCCGTCAAACTCATATACATAGTTGCTGTGTGAAAAAGTGAATATATTCCATTTTCTTGTACTTAAGTCAATATTTTGATATATAATGTGCGTTTATTTACGTCTTTTATCAGTATTCTGGGCACTGATGAAAATATCAAATATTTTCCAAAAGTTTTGTTGGACGACCCCTTAAAGTAAATATTTCAGAAAAAATCAATAGCTTTAAATGTTCAACTAATTCCACAAACAGACGACACTTTTATCAAACAATTATTGGACAACTGACTTTTCGTTATTTTGTCCCTTAAACATGGCTTATGATCCTTAAAAAAATAACACATCTGAGTGCCGATTATTGGCAATAAAATCAAATCATGTACCTCTCCAAACAAAAGGCATAAGGCGATTGAATGAATGAAAGTTTTTAGCGCGCCGAAGGTGCGCAGGGACGATGTGGGATTTACAAATCCCTTGCGACCCGGTTGGCCTTATTTTATTTCACTTGGATCACACAGGTCCAGCTCCCTATTGCCTCAAATGGGATCAGAGGGGGTATAAACGCGATGAGAATTCCCGGCAGTTTGCGTTGGAGTGATAGATTGTCAATAATCAATCCCTCAACGCCAGTAAGACTATTAGAGAGTGGGCTTTATTCGGATCCAGCTTGGCGATGGTAGAAGTTTGATTCTTACCTTGGTGACGAGCCAGAATATAATGTTGTGCGATGGCAAGTTTAAGGGAAGAAGGCGATTCTTATTGTTACTTAATCTTTATACCAGAGGGATGACGTGACGTCATAGTGTTTGTGTGTGTTTGAGGGGGGGGGGGGGTTCATATAGTGAAAAATTAAAATGCGTCGGATTTTTTAAAAACTCTATTATGTTGTTGAGTTTACAAAATTTGAAATATCTGTTTCCTTTTGTTTTTCGATTTGGCGCCATTTGACGGTTTTACGTCACTTCAAAATTTAGAGAATTTTTGCCAAAATTAATAAACCACTCTGTCTTCAGATTCATGGAACTCCACATTTATAAAGAATACAGCTACAAAAATTCATACATTGTTTTCTACTTATTTGAATTGTTCACTGTTATTTTTTCATTTCTAATTTACGCCCCCCGGTGAGACCGATGCCAATTTTATGTTTTATTCTTTTTCTTTTATTTTTCAATATCATTTTCAGCACCAGTCGTCCGAAATTTTGGGACATTGTAATCTCGGAAGAAAAACCTTATCTGTACATGTGCTTCCTTTCTATGAAATTATCAACCGTTACTCACGAACGCTGAGGTGACATCGTAGGGGTCGTATAGTCAAAAGTGAAAATGCCTCGTATTTATTATCTATACATGTGCTTCCTTTCTATGAAATTATCAACCGTTACTCACGAACGCTGAGGTGACATCGTAGGGGTCGTAGTCAAAAGTGAAAATGCCTCGTATTTTCATGAAATTTACGTATCTTGTACAGGTATAGAAATCAGGAGATAGCTGTGGTTTTGTTTTTCTATATCCCCATTTTGGTCATGATTAGCCATTGTGCAGAAATATGTGACCTTAAACACCAATAAATAATAAATAAATATCTCCATTTGGGCGTTTTTGTCGCTTAAAAAATGCACCATTCTCTTTACAAATTCCGTAAAAACGCTAAACCTTTTAGGGTTTAAAATTTTTGTGGAGTTCAGAATGGCATGACCTCTTCTATTGAAAGTTAAATCATTGTAATTAAATTCGATGGCTCAACTGGATTTTCTACAACAAGGTACAGGGACGTATTGCCTGCAAAGAGTAGTATACTACTAAGTAGGTTTTCGGTTATATCATTGATGTAAATTAAAACCTATAGGGGATCCAAGATAAATCTTGAAGGACCTCAGCATTAATTGGCCACCAAGCCTATGGGGTTCTAAGCTTCGACAGCTCCCTGTGGACTATCTGAAAGGATGATTTGAATAATGATAGTTACTCCCATGAAACGCCAATTTCCCACAGCCTGTGAAAAGCTTTGTTGTAACCACAAAGGACCACATGCACGTCTTTGCCGTCGTCTAGAGCTGGACAAAATTCATCACATTTGTTAGTTAGCTGAAGAACAGTAGAATCGTCGGGTCTGAACATGAATTGAAATTGACTCAATCAGAAAGTCACATAAATGTTTAAAGATACATTTTAAAAATAATTTACAAACGCAGCTAATTAATGATTTAGGGTGATAATTAGTATCTACATTCGAGTGTTGATTACCTTAAGGGGACCTAAAATCTCTCCTGACGGATCTCAGTTGTAATTGGTCACGACAGCCCTCTCGGTACTTCCTGAAAGGAATGATATTAAAAATGGCAGAAACTCCCCTGAAACGCCAATTTCCCACAGCTTGTGAAAAACTTTCCTGAAATCACAACAGATCGCACGCATCTTGGGTAGATCAATTCGTGCCACTTACTCGGATCACTTGGATCAAAACAGGATCTTTTATTACTGAGACATAACCCTGCTGGGATGAGTTGTGTTCATGAGTTCTACAACTCATATGCACAAACACAATTTATTGAATTCACAACCAACAGCATTTTCCTCGAGTTTTCAACTCAAACATTCCTGCCGTTGTTATCGACAGGTTGTCCCGAACAATAACTCACCGGTCAAACATTTTCTGATTTAAATGGGAGAAAATAATTCGATTTCGTTTCAAAAATATACAAGAAGTTAATTTTAAGCTTGCTTAAAGTAGGATAATACACTTTAGGCAGGATATTGGACTCTCCACCACCATCCATTAGACTGGTCGTGTGAATATTTCCTTTACAGATATTCAGTAGACACAAGTGGATGCACAATACGATTATATGGATTCGTTGCTTCAAACATTGCTTTCTAATATAATATAATGGAAGCCATCTCCTTTGCATGTATTTTAAATGTTATGAAGTCAGGTTTAAGGCAATTAAAATATACATCAGTCATTAATCAAGACGCAAATAACAGCACACCGATGTCAAACAGTCGAAAAGAAGAAAGTAAAATTTTATATGTTTATTTTCATAAAATCATTAAACAAAAACAAAACAACAGATCAACAGTTAACACATTAGCACTACGAGTAAATAACACAGAAATAATTTATTAAACTTGTGTGCATCGGGCAGTTCTCTTATTACTCTCTTCACGGTTTGTACGCACCTAAAAGTACAAAGAAAAGTTACATATATTACATTTAGGCAACAAACCCGACCTCACAGATGACAAAATGTAAAAAAGTAAAAGGAATTTAATTCAAACACAATTTTCGTCTTTCATTCACAATTCTTCCATTGTGTAAAATTTTAACTCCGCGATATAATGGCAGGAAAAAATAAGATAAATTAAAGTGGAATGAATAAAGTACAGATCTAGTGAAATGTTCCATTTATTCTAGAAAATAAATTTCTATAAGAATAGTCATTTTACTCTGGAATACCTCGTTGACAACCATCAGAAATGGGAAAGTGTAGTTCTAAGTACAATGAAAAATTCGTTTTTCGTGAGGCGTTCAATATAACTTGCATTTGTGTACAGAAAATAAGATTCACGGGGATTATGATGGGAAAGTGGGATGGGAGAATGGAGAACATGTTGTTAGTAGGTGACACAAACGAGAGGGTCATTATGCTTATCGGGGAGATTGGGAAGAAAGGGGCAGGGGATGTCATCAAACAGTTCATCTCAGAGTGATGGGTGGACAGAAGAGGCGTGGGAATAAGGAGGCATTTGGGAGAACAAGGCTAATCTTCGCAGGTTGCCGACGATAAAGATATTCTGAGTTCCGGCTACACTCGTGCTCTCTCTGAAATATTCCTTCACCGTTTTCATGCCGACAATGGGTGGTTCTATGCGACTTTTTCAACCCCTGATACTTTTCATCTCCAAAGCGAATAGCACCCGTCAGCCGTCAAATTTTGACATCCCCATTTCATAAATGCACGTAACTTGATTCTTATTAACTATTCTTACCTTTCGAAGTGTCGAGTTCGTGGTATGTCTATCTTTGTAGTATGAAGTGCTGCACTCCGTTTCTATTTGATCAGTACAACCATTGTATAAGAGCCTCTCTATGTAATCCACACAAGCTCGATGAAGATCTTTCAGCCCAAATTCGAAACCAGCGCACAGGAGACCTGAAGTAAAAAATTGAAATATATACTTCATCTATCCCTATCCAATCGAACAAAACGTTTTTAAATCACAAACCGGAATGGAACAGAGCTGGTCATAACCAGGCGCTTATTTCGAGAGTTTTCTCCTCACTTGGTCACAAGTCCTGTTATTCTCTCTTCTTTACACGTCACAAATTTTGCCTAAGCTACTCGGCTTGCCCTTTGTTGGGCGATGACAAGGTACCGTTTGGGAATGCTGTCGACCACTGGAATACATTTTACAACGTATTTGTTGGATGAGTGTTTTGTATTTAAATGCAAGAAGCAAACGTTCAATACAAGTAAACACGTATAGACTAACCTGAATTGAAGCCACGAGCTAACAACGGGAGGCAGTTCTCCGAAGTTAAGTTATATCAAAAAAGTAATCAAATATTTCGTTTTGTACACATGCTATATTTATTTATTTATTTATTTATTTATTTATTTATTTATTTATTTATTTATTTATTTATTTATTTATTTATTTATTTATTTATTTATTTTTTCCATTTTTCATTCAGATGAAAACGGGTATATATATAGATAGTTCAGACAAAAGTAACAAGCCACAATCAGTAGTGTCTCATAAAGTATTACGTGATAACAAAGGATATAGGTGGCGTTGCCGATATGCTTTATTAATGATTATATGATATATCTTATGGGAGTGCTAAGTGTTGATGTTAGCCTGTTTGAAGGAGTATACGGGGCCGGGACAACATTGTATTTACATATTACTGTAACCTGTCCCCGGATATAGTAGACCTTTCCCCCTTTCTCATGTCTTTTATAGCATTTGTTTTTTTTTTGGCATGATGCATGTATGTGGACGTAAGTTCAAGTGTTCTATACTGCTTAATTGCTATATAAAACATCCGATTTCTGGCAGGCAAACATCTAACTTAGCAGGAGTTTATTCATTTCTTGTATTCGACTATTAATAATTCCGTTATCCCTGCTTGTCCTTCCTGTATCAGGGAACAGAGGAATATGTCCAGAGTTCTCAGATCAAAGGGCACAGCACACGAATGATTTAACTTATACACTACACAGTACCCCTGGTAGGGATCGAAACGTGGACGTTTCGGTTTGAACTTCAATACCATAACCACTGAACCACCGCGCTTCCCGTTACTACGAATTAATGTCAGATCCTCACAAGAAGGGACCATCTTACAATTCAGCTAATCACTGACACTGCTTACGTTACAGATTAAGACGCCTTGTTTGTCGGCAATGTCCGCGTCAGGAAACAGTTGCAGATAAAGAATAGATTGCGAAGTATTTAATGAGAGAAATTTAATGAAGTTATTCTCAAACAACTACTGTAGTAGGCAACAAGCGTTTATCATTCCTAGTGTCCGGAGTAGAAAGCTCCGATTCTTCTCCGACGCTTGATGCGTGGTGCATTACAATTTTTTATCAATAAGCCTAATAACAATAAGAATCATTTCATATAAAAAATTTTCCTCACTCACTATTAAACTTACCTATCACATTCTCTATACTAACTTGGACAGTTCCACAATGAACGAAATAGATGAATTGTTTGAATGTCTTATAGTCGTAGTTTTCTATCTTGATTGTCAGTCTACCGCTATGTTCTCTTTCCGTTCTTGTCCTCTGTATTTTCTTGAACATTTGGGACTTTGAACTCTTAGTTTGTTTTATTTCTCTTTCTTGTTTCATGATTAGTTCAAAAAGAAATCTGAAACGAGACAACACGTGATATAGGAACAATAATCTTCAAAAACATTTTCTTCCTTCGCGCCACACAAATTTAGGATCAATGGAGACCCAGGAAGACTTTCTCTATGAATGCCCAAAATACTGGTCAGACGGATCAAGGTATACCGGGAATATAACGATAAAGTGAGTGGAAGAATGGAGGTCGTTACTGCGTGACAGAACAGAAAATGTTTGTATATACCGTCGTAGACATTTGGAAAAATGAGGTTTGGGACATCAGTTCATTTCTGGATTGTGATGGAAGAGATTTTGAGGTGCACAAGCCTTCTGTTATTATTATTATTATTATTATTATTATTATTATTATTATTATTAATTTATACCTATAGCCCTCAATCTGAGAAAAGAAAGGACATTAGACATTTACGCCAGATGGAAAATATCGTTGATGCATTGCACAGACATCACAGAAGCAACAATATTTAACGTTTCAAATAAAAATCCCGTCACTTTCGAAAAGTTAAACGTTGAGATATAAAAGTCGAATTAAAATATTGATGTCATCGTTTTCTAAGGGAGCTACCAACAAGCAATCTTGACTTAGGTGTACATTTTGTGCACAGATTCACATTTCAGTATTAATTATTTGAATTACACTTTTAAAACAATGAAAAATGTTAAGTGTTCATACCTGCTTCTTGATGCTACTAATGCTTTTATTCCATAGATCGGCAATTCATTTTCTCCTATTAAAAAAGTGACGTCACACATCTGCGGCATTGATAAGACATATTTCAAACTTTCTAAAACTCCTGACTCGCTGTGAAAAATCATTTTTTCTTCTTTTTGTGTAGTCGATTTGAATTTACCACCCGCATTCTTAGGCTCTGAAATGATATCACTGTTTGGACGAGAATCGTCTTGTGGTGTCTTTGAATTGCTATTATATTCTTCACTGCTGGATGAAGATTCATATCCGGAAGTATCCACTGTTTCATCTGAAATACAAAAAGGGAATAATGAATTTTCATCGACACTAGAACATGGTGGCTTAGCGCAATGTGCTTCGGATTTGTAGTCGAAAAATTGTGAGTTCGATCATTTGTAATAAAACGTTGTTATGATGCCTTTGAACCTTAACTTGCCCAACGAGGATGTCCAAATGAGCGGTCATAAGCTGCTACAGACAACTTTAGCTACGCCCGCCAATTTGCGCACCCTAAATAAAAATCACACCTCGTGGGCGTCGTGGTGGCTAGCTGAATAGTACTTTCCCTCTTCAGTCTATAACACTTAATCGGGAGGTTGTACTGTTTAATCGAATCGCCAAAAATGTGTATTCTTTTAACTGTTGACCGAAAAATTAGCCCCTTCTTTGAAGATAATTGACACCGATAGGCAAGGTTATTGACAACATATAATATATTGCAAGTAGTAACCTTAATTTTGGATTGCAAATTCGTTCTCAATTTCTTCTTTTTAAATTCCTTAGTGATATCAAAGCTTTCAATTTAGTCAGCAGAATATAGGCGTAGCCTCAGACCTTCACGTTTTGAACATTATTACTGCCGAGAGATATTCCAACTTCGTGGAATATACTGTTTGTATCTCGTAAATATATGGCACATTGTTACGTCAGTCATGTCGGTTTGTGTCATGACTCGTTCGTTGACGAGACCAGTTCTTGGCGATTTTGCGATCTGGTCTCGTCAATTCGGTGGAATATGACCACATTCATTTCATTTATTTTATACTTTTCACCTACAACTAGGTATACAAAGTAATAAACAAATAATTTATATTACATAAAATAAATGTCGTGTCTGTGGTAGTAGTTAGATATACAGCTGCTGGTATTGTTTTCTCTCTCTCTCTCTCTCTCTCTCTCTCTCTCTCTCTCTCGCATAAAAAAATATTTACCAGGATTTGTGTTTGTCTTTTGTAACATTACACAAGAGTGTTGACAAATCATAAAGGAGGCTGAGAATAGGGCTGACTCAGTTACTGTGGTAATTTAAAACTGCGTTTATTTAAAGATGTATGATATGAGACATAAACGGACAGGTTTAGCTTGAATTTCATAGGCAGATAAGATACAGGTACACAAAAGGAACCCAATAAATAAAACATATTCAGACAAAATGAGTTACCTGTTAATTTTAAGAAAGACCGGTCCAAGTGTGTGTTCCCTCGTTCCGACCCCACGTAGCATTTACCCGAGGAGTTTTCCCTCCTTGCATCGCAGTCGCACACGAAATTTTAGTAGAAGTTTGAGGACACCTATGCATACTACCCGGCGAAGACCTTTGTCGTCTTACTTTAACTGGGTGACCCAGGGAACTATAGTTCTACTACCGAAAGAGGGGTGGGGGTTAGGAATGTGCGCGCTGTGATGCAAGGTCAGATACTCGGGAATACTAGGTGCCTCCCAGATAAGGTTACGCAGACTCGCAGAGTCTATCTTCTCCAAAGCCCGCCGGAGACATCATTTCGGGAGGTCCCCGGCGGCCTTGGGAGAAAATAATTTCTGCGGTGTTATTCAACTGTTTATGCACCCTTGTAGCGACAAGGGCAATACTGTCACCGTTAATTATATATGGGAATCATTACTCCGTGCATGAGATCAAATAATGTCCTGCCCTCTCCTCAGCCTTTCCGTATGCTTCAGAGTGCACATGTGTAACTGGCAATAAATGATAAACTAACTCTCTCTCTCTCTCTCTCTCTCTCTCTCTCTCTCTCTCTCCATCATAAATTACAAAAAATTCTATAGGCATATATAGATTTCGAGGCGTGGTAAGTAATACATACACATACATGTGTACGTCCATATATATTAATTGTTAGATTTGGTTTTTGTTCCTTAGGGGACTGTGGTCAGCCACGAGGGGGATGGGGCGATCAAGACATACAAAAAAGATTACTTCAGTTTTTCACACCAGCATTCTCCGCACAGGTCACGGTCGATGACCAACAGCGCTGACATGAGTGGCCTATTTTGTAACCGTTTAACCGTGTGCCGTAACTAAAGTTACTTTCCCATTATCCGTGGTATTGGTCACTAGACCACCCACCCCAGCACCAATGGTCACATAGCGTCGCCTGGGTTCCATACTGTCCCAAACGCAATGCAGTTGCATTGCGCCTAGGGCAGTATGGAACTCAAGTCGCGATAGGCGTGTTATATCTACTCAAATGTCTATATTATGTACACCCCACCCTTGCGGGGGGGGGGGGGGCGGAGGGGAGAATACGATAAGTCAGTATGTTACGATTTTATGTATATGTATCAGTTAGGCGCGAGCAGGTTTTAGAATTGTCTGAATTTCCCTTATAAATTTTGCTAGATTTCTCGTCACTTTACTATTTGTGTTAGTAAATAACTGCTGGAGCTTAAGCATATTTGGGTTTCGATAGTAATAAGCTTTTATATATTTTACACGAATATGTTTAAGTTTTTCACATACCAGGATATAGTGAAATTCGTCGCCAATATCTAAACTACAAAGGTTACACTTTCTCTGTGATATTTCAATAGATGACCAACTTCCTACTTCTATAGGCAAATGATGATTTCGCGTACGAAACATAAGTAAAGAAGAAGCTAATGGGGGAGGGAGTTTGACGAGGTACTCCTCGAACACTGGGGAGGGTTTAATTAATCCGTAGAATTCGAATTTAGTCGACTTTTCCAAAGAAGCCCTCCATTCCTGTAAATTCATGTCATACAACCTTTGCTTTATAGCACAGTCAAACCATTTACAGTCCAATACATTTTGATTGGACCATAAGTATCCAAAGCCTATGCTATTCAGCAGAGATGATATATAATTTAACCAGGGGCTGGTATACTCCCCATCAATGTATTTACTGTACAGTAGTAGATACAGGTGCCTAGATATTTTTAATTCGTTAGAAGACACCAATTTAGCCCAGAAGTTTAAGCATCGTATTTTTATTGTGTTCTCTAGAGGGGTGAGGCCTAGTTCTCCAAAAAGCAAGCTACTTCCCGTGGACTTTTTCAGTTTCAAAACAAATTTAAGGAACCAGAGCTCCAGCTTTTCTAACGCAGTAACCTTAGTGTGCCCCCAGATTTCACACCCATACAACATAATTGGGACAATAGATTTGTTGTAGACTTCGATGACAACGTCAATCGGAAGCTGGTATTTTCTCATTTTATTTATCAGAGCGTACATAGCCTTTTTAGCCTGGTTACATCTATTATTTTTTTCTGTATTGTATGAGCCCCTCTTTGTAAATGTTGTTCCTAAATATTTGTAATTGTTAACTATTTCTATGGACGTGCCTCCGACAGAGAAGTTATCTCGTGGGTCCACTCTACCGCCAAACTTTATAATTTTAGTCTTAGAAATATTAATTTCCAATTTCCATTTCGTGCAGTATTTGTGAAAAACATCCAATAAGTTTTGCATTTTTTTTTTAGAACTTGCTAAAAGAACTGTATCGTCCGCATACAATAACACAAGAAGTCGGAGGTATAGCTCAGGGTCGTTCGGGTGTCTAAAAGGGGTGCGAAATTCAATATCCGAACAGTTATTTTGGCATAGGAAATATTCTAAATCATTAAGGTATAATGAAAAAAGGATCGGTGATAAATTTTCCCCTTGTCTAAGGCCAATATTACTCGAGAAAAAGTTGGATTTATTTTTCCCTTTCATAACGGTAGATTTAATATCACTATACATATTTTGAATTATACGAAGAACCTTACCTTCTATATGGTTTTGTTTTAATTTATACCATAGGGCCGTGCGCCAGACAGTATCAAAAGCCTTAGAGAAATCTACAAATGTGCAATAAAGAGGTTTCTTATTTAATTTTACTAGTTCCCTAACCACATGTAACGAAAAGATATGATCAAGTGTTGAGTATCCCTTTCTGAATCCTGCTTGGGTCTCAGATAGTAGAGAGTTTTCACATAAGAAAGCCGAAATTCTGTTACTTATAAGACTTGTGAATATTTTGGAGATATTACTGACCAACGTTATTTTTCTATAGTTGTCTACATCTAGGGGTGAACCTTTGTTTTTATAAATCGGTTTAATAGTGCCAATGGTCCAAGCCGATGGGAGTATTCCACTCTTCAAAATAATATTGAAAAATTTGGTGTATATGACATTAAACATATCGAAAGTAGTTTTAATATATTCATTATTTATATTATCAATTCCTGGTGCTTTCCCATTTTTCAATTTTCTTACGATTCTTTCTACTTCCTCTACTTGAATATACTCATCTAACATAGATGTATCCGTCGATTCGGGATGTGGTAATATTGGAGAAACATTCTCGCCGACTTCATCTTCCGTCGAGTTTTTATTAACCGTTTCAATATTTTTGTAACACTCATAGAAGTTTTCTAGTGATGGAGTGCGGGTTTGTTTCGAATTTCGATCAAGGGATTGTATTAGTTTCCAAAATTCCTTGTTACCTGTTTTTTTAATCATTCGAATCTTATCCTTAAACGTGGCCAAATATTTAAATTTGCTTCTTTTAAGGGATATTTTATAAAGATTTCTGCATTTAAGCAGCAAACGTTTATTCTCGATATCAGGTTGCATTCTGAATGCCTTTCTTACTCTCCTAAGATTTTTCCTAGCAGAGAGGCAGTCAACCGAAAACCAGGGTCGGTAATTCACTTTCTTTTTCGTCGTCAGACCTTTACCATGATTTTTACGGACACCGAGTGTTTCTTTAGCTGCATTTAAGTATATTGCACACAAACTGGTATTTATCTCATCTATATTCTGTTTTGTGATGTTATCTTTTGTTTCAAGGATATCTAATTGCTCGTTTAAGAATTCGATCATTTTTAAATCAATATTGCTTCTAAAATTATCTATTTTTGAGGGGTCCCATCTATTAAGATCTAAGGCAGTATCTTCAGAGCATCCTGCGCATTGAATAGATTCGATATTTAGTTGTGAAGTTTTACCGTTAGCGGTAAAACTGTTATGTTTTTCATCCGAGAGGCCACTAATCTCTAACGCATTGTTATCAAGGCAAACAACAGTGTTAAGAAAAAAACAAATCGGAGTGTGAACGTCAGAGTACAGTTCATTGAACTCGTCAACTCTGAAGTCTGTCAATAGCTCCGCAAAGTCAGCGGTGCACATCAAGTAATCTATGACACTAACCCCTTTACATGTTGCAGCTCCACAACCCTTGTCATCGCCACATCGGCCGTTTATTACCAATAGATCATTGTTTTTACAAATATCTATTAGATATCACACAGATAAAGTGAGTGTTGTACAAAATTGTATGTGACACGGAGCCCGAAAATAAGCAAAACAAAACCACCCGTCAAACTGTCCGACACGAGGTGGCCTTGACTGTCTAAAGTGCCGTTAAACCCCCAAAAATAAAAAAAAATAAATGAACAAAACCTTTCCACACACAGGCCGTTACCTTACAGCGAATTATCAATAAATAAAGTCAAATAATATAGAAGTAACTCAACATGATGGTAAAACAATAAAATGGTTCCAAGGTTTACAAACCTCTAAATATAATGTTGTCTTGATCATATTCTTGGTTATCATAACTATCATCCATTAAACACTGGGTGGAGGTCCACGTTTCCATATCAGTTGAAAAATGTGTAATGAAGAAAAGTGTTACAAAAATGCAAAGGATGATACAGAACAAAACAGTTAACTGTGGAAGTGGAAGAAAAGGAAGTGATATGAAAATTCATCAATCTTGTCCCCGTTATATAGAGATCGACTTCAATCGTCTCCCAAGCGCTAATCATTTCTTTCACTCATTATAGAAACAAAGTTGACAAGATATTCGAATAATTAAACAATATAATCAACATGCCAACGATTGTATAAACATTTTATCACCGACATTGATTGAGGTGTGTTCAATGGTCAAACAATTGTGTTCTTTACCAAAGCTGTTTTGCTTATTGACGGTACGGGAATGTGTTATTCGACTCTCCTCACAGCATCGTTTAACATTATCATGTATTTTAATGTTTTTTTTTATATTTTTCTATTCAGACAGAGTTGTGAATAACATAAATATAACACAATGGAACATTATTGGACCTAGGTGTCTAAATAAAATTATATTTGTATTACTCCGTACAATCGAGGTTTTGTAGCTAAACGGTGGGTACACCTATAAAATTAACAAAGCTGGACTTAAATTCTATCAAGATATTAGAAAAATTAGTGCTGCAGAAGCAGGTGTGAAAGTTCAAAGAGCAACAGTAAAGCACAAACCGCCGCGCCTCCTCGGTGTTTAAAGCGCTTGAGCTTATCACACTAGAACTGAAACCGAGTTGGGCCAAACTGTCAGCTATTATGAGTGTCTACAATACGGCCCACCTCGCCTTCAGCTCCAATGCCCTTTTAGATAAGTATACACCAATGGACATTAATTCTCTGCTTTTGTACTCTTTCAATTGTTCAATGAAGCGTGTGAAGGCAGAAGAGCACCTTCGCACCTTTCAGGAATAAATTAACTTTCTGTACATATTACTGTTATTGATTCCGTTTTCTCATTGTTGCTGTAACCCAAAATGACATATTGTTTTTCGAGCGGTAGTAAGATTCCGCATCCTTCTTCTAACTTTGCCTTGAAGTTTATTAATAATGTTTTCGATAAGAGTTTGGGTTTCTTCTTATTTTTCTACAATAACAGGGACGATGTGGGATTTGAATTGCTATCGACCCACATAACTTTGTTTGTTTATAACTTTATTTGCTTACGAATCCACGATAGTTGGAAACGAAAACTAATAATGTGATTGGTTTGAGTGTGCGCACTGGCAGTAGGGTAGTGGGTGCAGATCTCATATTTTACGTATCGTCAACAGCCCAATTATAATATTACGAAACAGAGGCGTATTGATCTATTTCTGCAAATGACATCCCCGGATAGGGAAACTGAAAAGTTGTCCCTCAATTTTAACTTTATCTCGCATTAATGGGATTGTCAATGCACCTTTCTCCGTGAATGTATTGAACGGTTTGAATTCCACCGCCTTGAAGATTTGAGAAGAGTTTGACCTTTTCTCCAGCTGATAGATCTTTGAGAACAATACTTTGCCGCCGTTGACGATTTGCATTATATAGTTACAAACCATCATGTGACTGATTCCCCTCATTTTATTTTCAAATGGAAGGTTATTTGGGTTTCCTGTCGTTCGTTTGGACTTTTGTAACACATCACGCTCGAAATTGTACTAAGTCATTTTTTGAAGGAAGCCCTGTCATTGGAATTAGTGATCTATTCGTGATTTTTGCAATTCGTTATGTTAGCCATTGGAAGCTTGTCTGCCGTCAAACTCATATACATAGTTGCTGTGTGAAAAAGTGAATATATTCCATTTTCTTGCACTTAAGTCAATATTTTGATATATAATGTGCGTTTATTTACGTCTTTTATCAGTAATCTGGGCACTGATGAAAATATCAAATATTTTCCAAAAGTTTTGTTGGACGACCCCTTAAAGTAAATATTTCAGAAAAAATCAATAGCTTTAAATGTTCAACTAATTCCACAAACAGACGACACTTTTATCAAACAATTATTGGACAACTGACTTTTCGTTATTTTGTCCCTTAAACATGGCTTATGATCCTTAAAAAAATAACACATCTGAGTGCCGATTATTGGCAATAAAATCAAATCATGTACCTCTCCAAACATAAGGCATAAGGCGATTGAATGAATGAAAGTTTTTAGCGCGCCGAAGGTGCGCAGGGACGATGTGGGATTTACAAATCCCTTGCGACCCGGTTGGCCTTATTTTATTTCACTTGGATCACACAGGTCCAGCTCCCTATTGCCTCAAATGGGATCAGAGGGGGTATAAACGCGATGAGAATTCCCGGCAGTTTGCGTTGGAGTGATAGATTGTCAATAATCAATCCCTCAACGCCAGTAAGACTATTAGAGAGTGGGCTTTATTCGGATCCAGCTTGGCGATGGTAGAAGTTTGATTCTTACCTTGGTGACGAGCCAGAATATAATGTTGTGCGATGGCAAGTTTAAGGGAAGAAGGCGATTCTTATTGTTACTTAATCTTTATACCAGAGGGATGACGTGACGTCATAGTGTTTGTGTGTGTTTGGGGGGGGGGGGGGGGGGGTTCATATAGTGAAAAATTAAAATGCGTCGGATTTTTTAAAAACTCTATTATGTTGTTGAGTTTACAAAATTTGAAATATCTGTTTCCTTTTGTTTTTCGATTTGGCGCCATTTGACGGTTTTACGTCACTTCAAAATTTAGAGAATTTTTGCCAAAATTAATAAACCACTCTGTCTTCAGATTCATGGAACTCCACATTTATAAAGAATACAGCTACAAAAATTCATACATTGTTTTCTACTTATTTGAATTGTTCACTGTTATTTTTTGATTTCTAATTTACGCCCCCCGGTGAGACCGATGCCAATTTTATGTTTTATTCTTTTTCTTTTATTTTTCAATATCATTTTCAGCACCAGTCGTCCGAAATTTTGGGACATTGTAATCTCGGAAGAAAAACCTTATCTGTACATGTGCTTCCTTTCTATGAAATTATCAACCGTTACTCACGAACGCTGAGGTGACATCGTAGGGGTCGTATAGTCAAAAGTGAAAATGCCTCGTATTTATTATCTATACATGTGCTTCCTTTCTATGAAATTATCAACCGTTACTCACGAACGCTGAGGTGACATCGTAGGGGTCGTAGTCAAAAGTGAAAATGCCTCGTATTTTCATGAAATTTACGTATCTTGTACAGGTATAGAAATCAGGAGATAGCTGTGGTTTTGTTTTTCTATATCCCCATTTTGGTCATGATTAGCCATTGTGCAGAAATATGTGACCTTAAACACCAATAAATAATAAATAAATATCTCCATTTGGGCGTTTTTGTCGCTTAAAAAATGCACCATTCTCTTTACAAATTCCGTAAAAACGCTAAACCTTTTAGGGTTTAAAATTTTTGTGGAGTTCAGAATGGCATGACCTCTTCTATTGAAAGTTAAATCATTGTAATTAAATTCGATGGCTCAACTGGATTTTCTACAACAAGGTACAGGGACGTATTGCCTGCAAAGAGTAGTATACTACTAAGTAGGTTTTCGGTTATATCATTGATGTAAATTAAAACCTATAGGGGATCCAAGATAAATCTTGAAGGACCTCAGCATTAATTGGCCACCAAGCCTATGGGGTTCTAAGCTTCGACAGCTCCCTGTGGACTATCTGAAAGGATGATTTGAATAATGATAGTTACTCCCATGAAACGCCAATTTCCCACAGCCTGTGAAAAGCTTTGTTGTAACCACAAAGGACCACATGCACGTCTTTGCCGTCGTCTAGAGCTGGACAAAATTCATCACATTTGTTAGTTAGCTGAAGAACAGTAGAATCGTCGGGTCTGAACATGAATTGAAATTGACTCAATCAGAAAGTCACATAAATGTTTAAAGATACATTTTAAAAATAATTTACAAACGCAGCTAATTAATGATTTAGGGTGATAATTAGTATCTACATTCGAGTGTTGATTACCTTAAGGGGACCTAAAATCTCTCCTGACGGATCTCAGTTGTAATTGGTCACGACAGCCCTCTCGGTACTTCCTGAAAGGAATGATATTAAAAATGGCAGAAACTCCCCTGAAACGCCAATTTCCCACAGCTTGTGAAAAACTTTCCTGAAATCACAACAGATCGCACGCATCTTGGGTAGATCAATTCGTGCCACTTACTCGGATCACTTGGATCAAAACAGGATCTTTTATTACTGAGACATAACCCTGCTGGGATGAGTTGTGTTCATGAGTTCTACAACTCATATGCACAAACACAATTTATTGAATTCACAACCAACAGCATTTTCCTCGAGTTTTCAACTCAAACATTCCTGCCGTTGTTATCGACAGGTTGTCCCGAACAATAACTCACCGGTCAAACATTTTCTGATTTAAATGGGAGAAAATAATTCGATTTCGTTTCAAAAATATACAAGAAGTTAATTTTAAGCTTGCTTAAAGTAGGATAATACACTTTAGGCAGGATATTGGACTCTCCACCACCATCCATTAGACTGGTCGTGTGAATATTTCCTTTACAGATATTCAGTAGACACAAGTGGATGCACAATACGATTATATGGATTCGTTGCTTCAAACATTGCTTTCTAATATAATATAATGGAAGCCATCTCCTTTGCATGTATTTTAAATGTTATGAAGTCAGGTTTAAGGCAATTAAAATATACATCAGTCATTAATCAAGACGCAAATAACAGCACACCGATGTCAAACAGTCGAAAAGAAGAAAGTAAAATTTTATATGTTTATTTTCATAAAATCATTAAACAAAAACAAAACAACAGATCAACAGTTAACACATTAGCACTACGAGTAAATAACACAGAAATAATTTATTAAACTTGTGTGCATCGGGCAGTTCTCTTATTACTCTCTTCACGGTTTGTACGCACCTAAAAGTACAAAGAAAAGTTACATATATTACATTTAGGCAACAAACCCGACCTCACAGATGACAAAATGTAAAAAAGTAAAAGGAATTTAATTCAAACACAATTTTCGTCTTTCATTCACAATTCTTCCATTGTGTAAAATTTTAACTCCGCGATATAATGGCAGGAAAAAATAAGATAAATTAAAGTGGAATGAATAAAGTACAGATCTAGTGAAATGTTCCATTTATTCTAGAAAATAAATTTCTATAAGAATAGTCATTTTACTCTGGAATACCTCGTTGACAACCATCAGAAATGGGAAAGTGTAGTTCTAAGTACAATGAAAAATTCGTTTTTCGTGAGGCGTTCAATATAACTTGCATTTGTGTACAGAAAATAAGATTCACGGGGATTATGATGGGAAAGTGGGATGGGAGAATGGAGAACATGTTGTTAGTAGGTGACACAAACGAGAGGGTCATTATGCTTATCGGGGAGATTGGGAAGAAAGGGGCAGGGGATGTCATCAAACAGTTCATCTCAGAGTGATGGGTGGACAGAAGAGGCGTGGGAATAAGGAGGCATTTGGGAGAACAAGGCTAATCTTCGCAGGTTGCCGACGATAAAGATATTCTGAGTTCCGGCTACACTCGTGCTCTCTCTGAAATATTCCTTCACCGTTTTCATGCCGACAATGGGTGGTTCTATGCGACTTTTTCAACCCCTGATACTTTTCATCTCCAAAGCGAATAGCACCCGTCAGCCGTCAAATTTTGACATCCCCATTTCATAAATGCACGTAACTTGATTCTTATTAACTATTCTTACCTTTCGAAGTGTCGAGTTCGTGGTATGTCTATCTTTGTAGTATGAAGTGCTGCACTCCGTTTCTATTTGATCAGTACAACCATTGTATAAGAGCCTCTCTATGTAATCCACACAAGCTCGATGAAGATCTTTCAGCCCAAATTCGAAACCAGCGCACAGGAGACCTGAAGTAAAAAATTGAAATATATACTTCATCTATCCCTATCCAATCGAACAAAACGTTTTTAAATCACAAACCGGAATGGAACAGAGCTGGTCATAACCAGGCGCTTATTTCGAGAGTTTTCTCCTCACTTGGTCACAAGTCCTGTTATTCTCTCTTCTTTACACGTCACAAATTTTGCCTAAGCTACTCGGCTTGCCCTTTGTTGGGCGATGACAAGGTACCGTTTGGGAATGCTGTCGACCACTGGAATACATTTTACAACGTATTTGTTGGATGAGTGTTTTGTATTTAAATGCAAGAAGCAAACGTTCAATACAAGTAAACACGTATAGACTAACCTGAATTGAAGCCACGAGCTAACAACGGGAGGCAGTTCTCCGAAGTTAAGTTATATCAAAAAAGTAATCAAATATTTCGTTTTGTACACATGCTATATTTATTTATTTATTTATTTATTTATTTATTTATTTATTTATTTATTTATTTATTTATTTATTTATTTATTTATTTATTTATTTATTTATTTTTTCCATTTTTCATTCAGATGAAAACGGGTATATATATAGATAGTTCAGACAAAAGTAACAAGCCACAATCAGTAGTGTCTCATAAAGTATTACGTGATAACAAAGGATATAGGTGGCGTTGCCGATATGCTTCATTAATGATTATATGATATATCTTATGGGAGTGCTAAGTGTTGATGTTAGCCTGTTTGAAGGAGTATACGGGGCCGGGACAACATTGTATTTACATATTACTGTAACCTGTCCCCGGATATAGTAGACCTTTCCCCCTTTCTCATGTCTTTTATAGCATTTGTTTTTTTTTTGGCATGATGCATGTATGTGGACGTAAGTTCAAGTGTTCTATACTGCTTAATTGCTCTATAAAACATCCGATTTCTGGCAGGCAAACATCTAACTTAGCAGGAGTTTATTCATTTCTTGTATTCGACTATTAATAAGTCCGTTATCCCTGCTTGTCCTTCCTGTATCAGGGAACAGAGGAATATGTCCAGAGTTCTCAGATCAAAGGGCACAGCACACGAATGATTTAACTTATACACTACACAGTACCCCTGGTAGGGATCGAAACGTGGACGTTTCGGTTTGAACTTCAATACCATAACCACTGAACCACCGCGCTTCCCGTTACTACGAATTAATGTCAGATCCTCACAAGAAGGGACCATCTTACAATTCAGCTAATCACTGACACTGCTTACGTTACAGATTAAGACGCCTTGTTTGTCGGCAATGTCCGCGTCAGGAAACAGTTGCAGATAAAGAATAGATTGCGAAGTATTTAATGAGAGAAATTTAATGAAGTTATTCTCAAACAACTACTGTAGTAGGCAACAAGCGTTTATCATTCCTAGTGTCCGGAGTAGAAAGCTCCGATTCTTCTCCGACGCTTGATGTGTGGTGCATTACAATTTTTTATCAATAAGCCTAATAACAATAAGAATCATTTCATATAAAAAATTTTCCTCACTCACTATTAAACTTACCTATCACATTCTCTATACTAACTTGGACAGTTCCACAATGAACGAAATAGATGAATTGTTTGAATGTCTTATAGTCGTAGTTTTCTATCTTGATTGTCAGTCTACCGCTATGTTCTCTTTCCGTTCTTGTCCTCTGTATTTTCTTGAACATTTGGGACTTTGACCTCTTAGTTTGTTTTATTTCTCTTTCTTGTTTCATGATTAGTTCAAAAAGAAATCTGAAACGAGACAACACGTGATATAGGAACAATAATCTTCAAAAACATTTTCTTCCTTCGCGCCACACAAATTTAGGATCAATGGAGACCCAGGAAGACTTTCTCTATGAATGCCCAAAATACTGGTCAGACGGATCAAGGTATACCGGGAATATAACGATAAAGTGAGTGGAAGAATGGAGGTCGTTACTGCGTGACAGAACAGAAAATGTTTGTATATACCGTCGTAGACATTTGGAAAAATGAGGTTTGGGACATCAGTTCATTTCTGGATTGTGATGGAAGAGATTTTGAGGTGCACAAGCCTTCTGTTATTATTATTATTATTATTATTATTATTATTATTATTATTATTAATTTATACCTATAGCCCTCAATCTGAGAAAAGAAAGGACATTAGACATTTACGCCAGATGGAAAATATCGTTGATGCATTGCACAGACATCACAGAAGCAACAATATTTAACGTTTCAAATAAAAATCCCGTCACTTTCGAAAAGTTAAACGTTGAGATATAAAAGTCGAATTAAAATATTGATGTCATCGTTTTCTAAGGGAGCTACCAACAAGCAATCTTGACTTAGGTGTACATTTTGTGCACAGATTCACATTTCAGTATTAATTATTTGAATTACACTTTTAAAACAATGAAAAATGTTAAGTGTTCATACCTGCTTCTTGATGCTACTAATGCTTTTATTCCATAGATCGGCAATTCATTTTCTCCTATTAAAAAAGTGACGTCACACATCTGCGGCATTGATAAGACATATTTCAAACTTTCTAAAACTCCTGACTCGCTGTGAAAAATCATTTTTTCTTCTTTTTGTGTAGTCGATTTGAATTTACCACCCGCATTCTTAGGCTCTGAAATGATATCACTGTTTGGACGAGAATCGTCTTGTGGTGTCTTTGAATTGCTATTATATTCTTCACTGCTGGATGAAGATTCATATCCGGAAGTATCCACTGTTTCATCTGAAATACAAAAAGGGAATAATGAATTTTCATCGACACTAGAACATGGTGGCTTAGCGCAATGTGCTTCGGATTTGTAGTCGAAAAATTGTGAGTTCGATCATTTGTAATAAAACGTTGTTATGATGCCTTTGAACCTTAACTTGCCCAACGAGGATGTCCAAATGAGCGGTCATAAGCTGCTACAGACAACTTTAGCTACGCCCGCCAATTTGCGCACCCTAAATAAAAATCACACCTCGTGGGCGTCGTGGTGGCTAGCTGAATAGTACTTTCCCTCTTCAGTCTATAACACTTAATCGGGAGGTTGTACTGTTTAATCGAATCGCCAAAAATGTGTATTCTTTTAACTGTTGACCGAAAAATTAGCCCCTTCTTTGAAGATAATTGACACCGATAGGCAAGGTTATTGACAACATATAATATATTGCAAGTAGTAACCTTAATTTTGGATTGCAAATTCGTTCTCAATTTCTTCTTTTTAAATTCCTTAGTGATATCAAAGCTTTCAATTTAGTCAGCAGAATATAGGCGTAGCCTCAGACCTTCACGTTTTGAACATTATTACTGCCGAGAGATATTCCAACTTCGTGGAATATACTGTTTGTATCTCGTAAATATATGGCACATTGTTACGTCAGTCATGTCGGTTTGTGTCATGACTCGTTCGTTGACGAGACCAGTTCTTGGCGATTTTGCGATCTGGTCTCGTCAATTCGGTGGAATATGACCACATTCATTTCATTTATTTTATACTTTTCACCTACAACTAGGTATACAAAGTAATAAACAAATAATTTATATTACATAAAATAAATGTCGTGTCTGTGGTAGTAGTTAGATATACAGCTGCTGGTATTGTTTTCTCTCTCTCTCTCTCTCTCTCTCTCTCTCTCTCTCTCTCTCGCATAAAAAAATATTTACCAGGATTTGTGTTTGTCTTTTGTAACATTACACAAGAGTGTTGACAAATCATAAAGGAGGCTGAGAATAGGGCTGACTCAGTTACTGTGGTAATTTAAAACTGCGTTTATTTAAAGATGTATGATATGAGACATAAACGGACAGGTTTAGCTTGAATTTCATAGGCAGATAAGATACAGGTACACAAAAGGAACCCAATAAATAAAACATATTCAGACAAAATGAGTTACCTGTTAATTTTAAGAAAGACCGGTCCAAGTGTGTGTTCCCTCGTTCCGACCCCACGTAGCATTTACCCGAGGAGTTTTCCCTCCTTGCATCGCAGTCGCACACGAAATTTTAGTAGAAGTTTGAGGACACCTATGCATACTACCCGGCGAAGACCTTTGTCGTCTTACTTTAACTGGGTGACCCAGGGAACTATAGTTCTACTACCGAAAGAGGGGTGGGGGTTAGGAATGTGCGCGCTGTGATGCAAGGTCAGATACTCGGGAATACTAGGTGCCTCCCAGATAAGGTTACGCAGACTCGCAGAGTCTATCTTCTCCAAAGCCCGCCGGAGACATCATTTCGGGAGGTCCCCGGCGGCCTTGGGAGAAAATAATTTCTGCGGTGTTATTCAACTGTTTATGCACCCTTGTAGCGACAAGGGCAATACTGTCACCGTTAATTATATATGGGAATCATTACTCCGTGCATGAGATCAAATAATGTCCTGCCCTCTCCTCAGCCTTTCCGTATGCTTCAGAGTGCACATGTGTAACTGGCAATAAATGATAAACTAACTCTCTCTCTCTCTCTCTCTCTCTCTCTCTCTCTCTCTCTCTCTCTCTCCATCATAAATTACAAAAAATTCTATAGGCATATATAGATTTCGAGGCGTGGTAAGTAATACATACACATACATGTGTACGTCCATATATATTAATTGTTAGATTTGGTTTTTGTTCCTTAGGGGACTGTGGTCAGCCACGAGGGGGATGGGGCGATCAAGACATACAAAAAAGATTACTTCAGTTTTTCACACCAGCATTCTCCGCACAGGTCACGGTCGATGACCAACAGCGCTGACATGAGTGGCCTATTTTGTAACCGTTTAACCGTGTGCCGTAACTAAAGTTACTTTCCCATTATCCGTGGTATTGGTCACTAGACCACCCACCCCAGCACCAATGGTCACATAGCGTCGCCTGGGTTCCATACTGTCCCAAACGCAATGCAGTTGCATTGCGCCTAGGGCAGTATGGAACTCAAGTCGCGATAGGCGTGTTATATCTACTCAAATGTCTATATTATGTACACCCCACCCTTGCGGGGGGGGGGGGGGGCGGAGGGGAGAATACGATAAGTCAGTATGTTACGATTTTATGTATATGTATCAGTTAGGCGCGAGCAGGTTTTAGAATTGTCTGAATTTCCCTTATAAATTTTGCTAGATTTCTCGTCACTTTACTATTTGTGTTAGTAAATAACTGCTGGAGCTTAAGCATATTTGGGTTTCGATAGTAATAAGCTTTTATATATTTTACACGAATATGTTTAAGTTTTTCACATACCAGGATATAGTGAAATTCGTCGCCAATATCTAAACTACAAAGGTTACACTTTCTCTGTGATATTTCAATAGATGACCAACTTCCTACTTCTATAGGCAAATGATGATTTCGCGTACGAAACATAAGTAAAGAAGAAGCTAATGGGGGAGGGAGTTTGACGAGGTACTCCTCGAACACTGGGGAGGGTTTAATTAATCCGTAGAATTCGAATTTAGTCGACTTTTCCAAAGAAGCCCTCCATTCCTGTAAATTCATGTCATACAACCTTTGCTTTATAGCACAGTCAAACCATTTACAGTCCAATACATTTTGATTGGACCATAAGTATCCAAAGCCTATGCTATTCAGCAGAGATGATATATAATTTAACCAGGGGCTGGTATACTCCCCATCAATGTATTTACTGTACAGTAGTAGATACAGGTGCCTAGATATTTTTAATTCGTTAGAAGACACCAATTTAGCCCAGAAGTTTAAGCATCGTATTTTTATTGTGTTCTCTAGAGGGGTGAGGCCTAGTTCTCCAAAAAGCAAGCTACTTCCCGTGGACTTTTTCAGTTTCAAAACAAATTTAAGGAACCAGAGCTCCAGCTTTTCTAACGCAGTAACCTTAGTGTGCCCCCAGATTTCACACCCATACAACATAATTGGGACAATAGATTTGTTGTAGACTTCGATGACAACGTCAATCGGAAGCTGGTATTTTCTCATTTTATTTATCAGAGCGTACATAGCCTTTTTAGCCTGGTTACATCTATTATTTTTTTCTGTATTGTATGAGCCCCTCTTTGTAAATGTTGTTCCTAAATATTTGTAATTGTTAACTATTTCTATGGACGTGCCTCCGACAGAGAAGTTATCTCGTGGGTCCACTCTACCGCCAAACTTTATAATTTTAGTCTTAGAAATATTAATTTCCAATTTCCATTTCGTGCAGTATTTGTGAAAAACATCCAATAAGTTTTGCATTTTTTTTTTAGAACTTGCTAAAAGAACTGTATCGTCCGCATACAATAACACAAGAAGTCGGAGGTATAGCTCAGGGTCGTTCGGGTGTCTAAAAGGGGTGCGAAATTCAATATCCGAACAGTTATTTTGGCATAGGAAATATTCTAAATCATTAAGGTATAATGAAAAAAGGATCGGTGATAAATTTTCCCCTTGTCTAAGGCCAATATTACTCGAGAAAAAGTTGGATTTATTTTTCCCTTTCATAACGGTAGATTTAATATCACTATACATATTTTGAATTATACGAAGAACCTTACCTTCTATATGGTTTTGTTTTAATTTATACCATAGGGCCGTGCGCCAGACAGTATCAAAAGCCTTAGAGAAATCTACAAATGTGCAATAAAGAGGTTTCTTATTTAATTTTACTAGTTCCCTAACCACATGTAACGAAAAGATATGATCAAGTGTTGAGTATCCCTTTCTGAATCCTGCTTGGGTCTCAGATAGTAGAGAGTTTTCACATAAGAAAGCCGAAATTCTGTTACTTATAAGACTTGTGAATATTTTGGAGATATTACTGACCAACGTTATTTTTCTATAGTTGTCTACATCTAGGGGTGAACCTTTGTTTTTATAAATCGGTTTAATAGTGCCAATGGTCCAAGCCGATGGGAGTATTCCACTCTTCAAAATAATATTGAAAAATTTGGTGTATATGACATTAAACATATCGAAAGTAGTTTTAATATATTCATTATTTATATTATCAATTCCTGGTGCTTTCCCATTTTTCAATTTTCTTACGATTCTTTCTACTTCCTCTACTTGAATATACTCATCTAACATAGATGTATCCGTCGATTCGGGATGTGGTAATATTGGAGAAACATTCTCGCCGACTTCATCTTCCGTCGAGTTTTTATTAACCGTTTCAATATTTTTGTAACACTCATAGAAGTTTTCTAGTGATGGAGTGCGGGTTTGTTTCGAATTTCGATCAAGGGATTGTATTAGTTTCCAAAATTCCTTGTTACCTGTTTTTTTAATCATTCGAATCTTATCCTTAAACGTGGCCAAATATTTAAATTTGCTTCTTTTAAGGGATATTTTATAAAGATTTCTGCATTTAAGCAGCAAACGTTTATTCTCGATAATAATAATAACTCTTTGGCCAGCCGCTGATTTGTCGCGGTCCTCATAAGAGAAGGCCATCATTCCCCCAGCACCCCACCCCCTCTTCCCCTCCTCTCCTCCCAGCATTCAGATATAAACTGCTTAATAGTGTCCCTCACTTCCTCTTTTTCAATTTCTTCAATAAGCATTCCTACCCTCTCCCTCGTGTCCGCCTTCAGCCATCTATCCTTTGTTTCTTCACCCCACTTCTGCATTATTCTTCCAGTAAATTTTATTCTATGAGGTATATACTGTGGGCATTCCAAGAGAAAATGTTCCAGGGTCTCCACTACTCCAGAGTGGCACATTTGGCATCCCTTTTCCCCATCTCTCCCAATTTTTCCCCGAAGCTCCAGTGATCTTGATCTCAGTTTGAACAGCAGTGACCCTCCAAAGGTGCCATCTAGGTACTTCTCAAAAGCTGGCTTTTCTTTATATTGTAACCCCTGCAGTGATCTTTTCACGCTAACCCCTGCTCGCCAGTTTCGATTGCAATCTTCCATGACTCTCTCTTTGACAAACCTTTTGCCTTCTTTCATTCCTACTTCTATGTTTGTGACCTCTATAGAGTAATTGTCCATTAGTTCCCTCACATGTTTTGACCACCCCGTTTCTATATTAGAATTCCAAATGGTATCGAGCATCAATTTGCACCACCGGTTGTCAGGCAGGTTTCTCAAGTAGTTAAAGTAACACAGTTTTCCCAAATCTACCCTGTCCTTGATTTTCATCCACCCAAGCTCCCCCCTTACTGCTTCCAAAGCTGCAGCATTACTCGACCCTGTTATCCATCTGCCGGCATCATTCTGAGTACTTTCCAACTTTTTAATAACGGTTTGGTTTAATGGAATCACGTCCGTGCCATACGTTATACTTGGTAAACCCACCCTCTCCCACAGTGTTTTCCCCACAAAGACCTTGTTGAAACTATTTTTCCCTAAAAGTTTTAGTTGGTTCAGAATTCTTTTCCCTTTCAGAATCAGTTTGGCTGAGTAATTTCTGTACACCCCTCTTCCCGTTATATTTATGCTTACCCCTAGATACTCATACTCTCCCTTTTCTCCTACAGTGATTTGTTTGCTTTCCCCTTCGGGGATTGAGAACTCCCCCACTCTCCATCTCTTCGTCATATCTACCTTGCGTCCAACGGGTATTACCTTGCTTTTATTTTCATTTAGTTCGAGCCGCCAAGTGTTCCCATAACTACCAACAATTTCCAGCAATTTCTCTAGCCCCTGTTCAGTTCTAGACATTAACACCATGTCGTCCGCAAAGAATAAGCCTGGTATCTTTATGTCTCCAACATTTACCCCCTCCGCACTCTGAATTAGTTCGTCCCCTAAATCTTTAACATACAATGCAAACAAAATCGGTGAAAAGATACACCCCTGCTTGAGGCCTATATCCATAGGGACTCGTTTTGTAGTGATACTCCCTAGACTGAGTTGGCTTTGCACATCTGTATACAGTGCTTTCATGATTCCCACAAAGTCACCCCCCAGTCCGATGCCCTCGAGCTTTCGCCACATACCTTCCCTCCACACTCGGTCGTACGCTTTTTTCACATCTAGAAATGCCAGAAACATCTTTTTCTTTTCAGCCTTTGTTGATTCTATCAGTTGGGTGAGTGTAAATAGGTGATCAGTGACTCTTCGTCCTTTCCTGAAACCATTTTGAATTTCTCCTAGAAAACCTTTCTCTTCAATAACTTCCTCTAGTCTACTGTATATGAGCTTACAGAATACTTTCCCGATGTTACTACTAACTGATATCCCCCTATAGTTATCTAGAACTTCCTTATCCCCCTTTTTGTGTATGAACGACACCTTACTTTCCCTCCACTCTCTGGGGACCTCTTGCTTTCGCAGAGCCAGGTTGAAAAGGTTTGTCAGGACTTCAATAAGTGCCTCCCCTCCATTTTTGAGGAATTCGTTCGGAATTTCATCAGTCCCTCCCGCTTTACCATTTTTTAGTTTCGAGACCACGTTCCGCACTTCTTCTGCCGTTATTTCGCTACATACACGATTGGATAGGTTCTCCTCCACCAGTGTATTTCTTTTTGGTGGGGACCCACTGCCCCATCGCCTATCGTTTATCTTTTCCCAGTGCTTGACTAACTCTGAAGCGATACGGCCTTTATCTTCTGTACTTTCCCCATCCACTTTGATACTCTGCACACTACTTTTCCCCCGTTTATTTACCCAGTTCCAAAATACGTTTGAGCTCGAACCCCCCGTTTTCTTTATTGTTCTGGCAAGACTGCAATTGCGCTCCTTCCTATTATTATTCTTTATCTCATTCACCTTTTTCCGTGCCAGTTCATATTCTCCTTTCATTAGTCTCGTGTCATTGTTATCCACCCCTTTAAGCTTCCTACTTCTTCTGTAAGCAGCGCATTTTACCTTCCTTTCTTTTATAGCCTTTTTCAGTCCCTCGTTAACCCTGTATCCAAGCTCTCTCGTTGGGACCCTCACCCTTCCTATACAATCCTTCCCTGCCTCTGTTAGGCTATTTACTATGCCATCTGAAATACTCTGGACATTTGCATCCCTAGGTATACATTCAAGACTTGGTTTTAGTTTTTCCCGAAACTGCTTCCAGTCGGCTCCTTGTTTTAGTCCCCAAACTTCCTTGAAGGTATTTCTGTCTCTATTCGTCTTTTTGCCCATAATCTTAACTGTTATCAGGTTGTGATCACTACCCAAGTCATTTTTTCCCTCGTCATCTATTTCTACATCTATAACCTCCCTCCATACGCTAATGTCAGTGAGTATATAATCAATTATTGTTTTCTTATCGTTCCTCTCCCAGGTCCATTTACCCTTACATTTCGCATCCCTGTTCAAGATCTTTAAACCAAGCTCTTTTGATAGGTCCAACATCTTCCTCCCATTCGTGTTAATTTTCCTATCACCTCCCTGTATGCCCTCCTCCTTATCCCCGATGTGCCCATTGAAGTCCCCCATTAGGACAATACTGAACCCTCTGCTTTCAAGCTCTGTGATATTCGATCTAAGAGTTGTATATATTGAATCATTCCACTCGGGCTTACTTCCCTCCACTGCTAAGTATACAACACCAACGGCAACTCTCCTGCTTCCTAACTTGATTTTTGCCCAGACTATTTCGTTGGATACTGGAATCTGAGTCCTTGCTTCTGTGAGATCTGTAATCAATGAGGGCTGTAATTCCTCTTTAGCGTAGATGCCAACACCCCCACCACGTTTCTGACCCTCAGTTCGCCCAGCTCCTATCCACACGCAACCCTTCATCTGATCAACCCGCTCATCCCGTCGTATCCACGTCTCACTTAGACCCATTATATCGAAGTCTCCTTCGTCCATCAGTGTTGATATTTCGCTTACTTTCTTGTGCAGACCCTGGATGTTGCAGTACCCAAACTTAATGAATCTTTGTTTCTTTGTCATCACTAGCACATTATTATAACCCTGGTGTGTCCCTGTGTTGTGCATGTTTGTTGTTCTTCCTGTGTTCCCAGCATTTGTGCCCCTCTGGGTTATCGGCTGTGGTCCCCTACCCCCCTTTTCTCCAAAAAAGGCCCAGCCACCTGTAAAATTTTCTGGCCCAACAGGTCTGTACCCATCCTACTTAAATGCAATCCGTCTCGCCCATACAACTCTCCTTGTCCCCAGAATGAGTCCCAGTGGTCAATGAAATGTATTCCCAAGTCTTTGCAGTGCTCTTCCAGCTCCTCGTTTAGCGCCATAATCCGCGAGTTCCTCTCATTCCCACCACCCATAACGGGGAGCACCCCTGAAACGATGATCCGAGCATTCCTGCTAAGTAGTTTACTAATTAGGTCCTTGTATGTGTCCACCAAACGAACTGATTTCCTCTCCCTGATGTTATTGGACCCCACATGTAATACCACTACCGGATCAGGCCCCGACCCAGCTACAATACCGTCCACTCTATCCCTCAGGTCCTCCACTTTAGCCCCCGGAAAGCACAGAACTGTTCTATTTTTACTGTCCGGACCACAGACAACCTTGTCGATCCCCCGAACTATGCTACTTCCCGCAACCACCAACTTACTTTTGTCCCTCGCCCTATTTATCTCCTCTAGTCTCCTATTGTTTACAGCGTCCTCTTCCTCTCCAACAGCCCCACTCGGAATCAATATCGGTATCGGTATCTTTGACCTAGGATTACTCCTATCCTTGTCCCTCCGTCTCTTTCCAGGCCCTGAACTACCTGGACTACTCCCCTGGTCTTCTACCGGATCCCTCCTCCTTTTTCCTGGCCTAGACCCCAAGCTACTATCTGTTGCAAGTACCTCCATCTCCTCCTCTGACTCTTCCGAATCGAGCACATCAAATCTGTTTCTGGTGCTGCACTCCCCACTGCCTTTGGACTTTACACCCCTATCTACCTGCTTCTCTGGCCCCCCTTTCCTACCACTTTTGATAGTCCACGCCAAACGCTTTACAGCATTGCTCCGGCCTGGGCGCCCCTCATCTGTCCTACGTATTTTTCTAGCAGCCCCCACCTCATCACCTACCTCATTCACATCAAAGGTTCTACCCCCATGTTTCCTCTTGGAACCACCGACAACCACCCATCCTTCTCGGAAAGCTACTTTCACAGGCGTAACTCCAGACAGCCCCGCCCTACCAAGTTTTCCCTTCAGCTCAGCAATCTCCCCCTCAAACTTAACAATTGTCTCAAGTAGGCGGAGGATTTCCTGACAGTTTGCACATACCTCTCCATATCCCATCGAACGAAAGTCCCCATACATCATAGAACACTGTTTACAAACTTCAAGCCCAATATCGCCATCGGTGGCCCCACCAACCCGGCTCTGACCGACACCCCCAGTGACCTCTGTCTGCACACCAATACTTACCCCGTTGGCACCGTTGACCTGGACCGCGATATTACACGTATTTACCTCCATACTTACCTCCGTCTGAACAGACTTGCTCGCCATCATCAAGACAAAATTACAAAATTACGCGATCGGACAAGAAAAACTGTACACGCGACAAAAGGCAACACAACGAACCGTTCGACAACTTAGCGCTCACAGCTTTATTTAAGACCTCCTAACTTTGTCCCAGTTACTATACTAAACTAACTCCCCACAAAGTTGAATACAATAACCTGAAAATGAAATATATATGATTAGTAAACAATAAAAATACTTAATTTCGATTCGTAACCAAGGAGACTTCTTCTGTATACTTGATATCAGGTTGCATTCTGAATGCCTTTCTTACTCTCCTAAGATTTTTCCTAGCAGAGAGGCAGTCAACCGAAAACCAGGGTCGGTAATTCACTTTCTTTTTCGTCGTCAGACCTTTACCATGATTTTTACGGACACCGAGTGTTTCTTTAGCTGCATTTAAGTATATTGCACACAAACTGGTATTTATCTCATCTATATTCTGTTTTGTGATGTTATCTTTTGTTTCAAGGATATCTAATTGCTCGTTTAAGAATTCGATCATTTTTAAATCAATATTGCTTCTAAAATTATCTATTTTTGAGGGGTCCCATCTATTAAGATCTAAGGCAGTATCTTCAGAGCATCCTGCGCATTGAATAGATTCGATATTTAGTTGTGAAGTTTTACCGTTAGCGGTAAAACTGTTATGTTTTTCATCCGAGAGGCCACTAATCTCTAACGCATTGTTATCAAGGCAAACAACAGTGTTAAGAAAAAAACAAATCGGAGTGTGAACGTCAGAGTACAGTTCATTGAACTCGTCAACTCTGAAGTCTGTCAATAGCTCCGCAAAGTCAGCGGTGCATATCAAGTAATCTATGACACTAACCCCTTTACATGTTGCAGCTCCACAACCCTTGTCATCGCCACATCGGCCGTTTATTACCAATAGATCATTGTTTTTACAAATATCTATTAGATATCACACAGATAAAGTGAGTGTTGTACAAAATTGTATGTGACACGGAGCCCGAAAATAAGCAAAACAAAACCACCCGTCAAACTGTCCGACACGAGGTGGCCTTGACTGTCTAAAGTGCCGTTAAACCCCCAAAAATAAAAAAAAATAAATGAACAAAACCTTTCCACACACAGGCCGTTACCTTACAGCGAATTATCAATAAATAAAGTCAAATAATATAGAAGTAACTCAACATGATGGTAAAACAATAAAATAGTTCCAAGGTTTACAAACCTCTAAATATAATGTTGTCTTGATCATATTCTTGGTTATCATAACTATCATCCATTAAACACTGGGTGGAGGTCCACGTTTCCATATCAGTTGAAAAATGTGTAATGAAGAAAAGTGTTACAAAAATGCAAAGGATGATACAGAACAAAACAGTTAACTGTGGAAGTGGAAGAAAAGGAAGTGATATGAAAATTCGAATGAATGAAAGAATGAAAGGTTTTAGCGCGCCGAAGGCGCGCAGGGACGATGTGGGATTTACAAATCCCTTGCGACCCGGTTAACCTTATTTTTTTTTTTCCTTGGATCACACAGGCCTAGCTTTCCTATTGCCCAAAATGGAGTCTGAGGGGGTTATGCACGCGGTTAGAATACCCGGCAGTTTAAGCTGGAGTGTTAGGAGGTCAATACTCAATCCCCCAACGCCTTTAAAACTATTAGAGAGCGAGCTCTGTTCGGTTCCAGTTCGGCGATGGTAGAGGTTTGAGTCCTACCATGGTGGCGAGCCAGAATGTAATGTTGTGCGATGGCAAGTTTAAGGGAAGAAGAGAAAAGAAAACCAAACAGCAACGCCGGTTTGGTAGCGGCCCCGGTCTATGACCATAGCGGTTACAAAAAAGAAGTGGAGAAAGCTCCAACAAGTCATCCATCAAGCCTTCTGGGAGATAGGATGCCGTATGTGATTTTGAGGTATCTGGTTATCCTTCGGGAATTCCAAATGACCTCCTCCACACCCCCCCCCCAAAAAAAAAAAAAAACTCTCACTGACACACACCCTCAAGCCCTTAAAAGGGCTGTTAAATCTTTATTCAAATGTTTATTTATATCAAATGTACACTCGTTCCCAGCCAGACAAGCTTGTTTCAATCCTTGCCTATCGTTTGGTGGTTTCTTGTATATGTTGCAGAAAGGTAGGTTGCACCAATTCCTCCTACGCTTTGTCTACCATTTCCATGCGTCTTCTTGATTAGAGTGTTGCAAGAAAATTTGAGAATGTTCAGTTAGAAAAGTTATAGGTAGAGAGAAAGATAGGTATCCGCTATTGTATATTGTGCCTGCTGTGTGATTGTTGCTATGGATGGGGTAAGGGGTGTGTTTCTTCGGAGTCCACTCCCAACACGCAGAGTTGCGAGGCAATCCTCACAGACTCAATCCTAAAGACCTCAATGAGTAGCGAGGCAATCCTCACTGACTCCACGCAGTTTAATTCTATTGAGTAATTTTAATTTACTGTGGATTATTTTGTTTTTCTGTTTAGGGTTCGGTGTTCGTTCAGCTTCACCATTGATTCACTATCCTGGAGTATGTGGAGGGTTTTGTTATATAGATCTTATTAAACGCGTTTCAATCGCGCTTCAGCAGAGTTGCGAGGCAGTCCTCACAGACTCTATCCTAAAGTTCCCAATGAGTAGCGAGGCAATCCTCACTGACTCCACGCGATTTAGTTATATTGTATAATTTTTATTTTATTTTCATTTTATTATTTTTTTTTTTTTTTTTTTTTTTTTTTTTTTTTTTTTTTTATTTTCTGGAAACTTATTTTGTTTTTCTGTTAAGGGATCGGTGTTCGTTCAACTCAACCATTAATTCACTATCTTGGAGTCTGTTGAGGGTTTTGGCTTGTAGGTCTTTTAATCGCGTATCAATAGTTTCTATTTTTGCTAGCTCGTGAAGTTCCTTTATTGGTGTCCATTTCGGTTTGCATAGTGCCACTCGCAGGGCATAATTTTGAACCCTCTGTAGCTTCTGAATGTTGGTTTTGCTTAGGTCGCTTGTTATTATGGCACCGTATTCTAGTACCGGACGTATAAATGTTTTGTAGAGCTTGAGAAGCACATCTTTGTTTGCTCCCCAATTTCTACCTCTGATCATCTTCAGAAAATTGATACGTTTTGTAGCTCTAACCGTAATGGAGTTTACGTGACTGTTTAGACTGAGATTGCTATCTAGGATAAATCCCAAAAATTTGGCCTCTTTGTTTGCTTCTAGTTTGTGATCGTATAACTGGAGATCGATACTCGGGACTGGTTTTTTCCTTTGCTTTTTGAAGAACGTAACTTTTTGAGTTTTGGCGGCATTGAGTTTGATGCGCCACAGGGCACACCAGCTTTCAAGATCGCGAATGGTATCCTGCAGACGATTTTTAATTATGTTTCTGGACTTGCTGGCTGTCCAAATGCCTTTGTCATCTGAGAACTGCGATAGTTCAACAAAGTTTTTCCCTACTTTTTCTATATCATTCACATATATTATGAAAAGAAGCGGACTTAGAACCGACCCTTGTGGTGTTCCCGCTTCGAGTATTACTTCCTCTGACACCTCGCGATTAACCCTCACCTTGATTTTTCGGTCAGTTAGAAATGATGATATGATCCTTAGAATTTTAGTGGGTAATCCCATTTTCGCTAGTTTATATCTCACGCCACTGTGCCATACCGAGTCGAACGCTTTTTCTACATCCAAAAAAAGCGCGGTTCCGATTTCGTTTTGACTAAATGCTGTTTTCATATAATCGACCAGTCTATATACGTGTTCGATTCCCTCTTTCTGACTCCTATATGCTCTTTGCCATTTGTTGAAAAAATTGATTGATTCGAGATAGCTGCGAAGTCTCGTAGTGAGAATCCGCTCAAATATTTTCCCAACACAGCTAAGCAAGCTGATTGGGCGGTAGTTAGAAGGGTTGGTAAGGTCTTTGTCGGGTTTAGGTATCATGACTCCCGTGGCCACTTTCCAGCATTTTGGGAAGTACCCACAGGAGAGACAGCAGTTTAAGAGTTTGGTAAGTGTGCAATAGAAGATGTTGGGGCACTGTTTCATTATTTTGTAAGAGACTTCGTCTTCTCCTGGGGACGAAGATGACCTGCATTTTCTGATTATACCCATGACCTCTTCTACGCTTATTGGTTCGGTTAATTCATGGTCGTCCCCGTCTTCATGCCTTTGGTCGAAGTTCGGTTCATTGAAGATTGAGTTGTTATCTTGGACAAATTTATTTACTCGTACCTTAAAATCGTTGTCATATCTGTTCCCTTCTTGTGGACGATGTGCCTTCTTTAGAAGTTCGGCAAAAGCACTGGCCTTTGCCTTGTCGTCTATGGCCATAGATCCGTCGCTAGTCTTTAGCGCATTATTATTGGCAATTTTGCTCTTTTGGCCAGTAAGAGTTTTAAATGTATCCCAGAACCTCTTAGGTTCTCTCAGCCCATTTATGTTTTCGGTTGCTTTTTCCCATCTCACGCGATTGTCGTTAGCTATGGCCTTTTTTACTTCCCCATGAAGGCGATTATACGCGGTTTTAAGTTCTGCTCTTTTCATTTGATCATTCTCTGATTGGTAAGCCCGGAAGGCTTTTCTTTTTTGTTTGATTATTTGAAGAGTTGTTTTGGTTATTCTGTTTATCCGCGTCTTTACTGTTTGCTTGGGACAGATTTCATCTAGCGTACTGTTGATAACGTCGTTAAGGTGGGTGCAGGCTTTTTCTAGTTCATGAACATTTGAGGGGTCATTTGCCTTTATTTTTACTTCGATAATGTTTCTGAAGAGGTTCCAGTCAATTTTTGATAGGTTCCTCCTATTCACGGGAGGATACCTTGCGGGACCAGTATTACATTTCAGAGTGGCGTGAACCGGCAGGTGATCACTGCCTAGATCATCATCTCCTACAAATATGTCTTGCATTTGGCTGGTTAGTGATTTGCTGGTGATAATCAAGTCTAGGATATCTGATTGATGGAGTGGGTTGTTGCTTATGTATGTTACGTCTTGATCGTTATTTACCACGAATAGATCGAGTTCTTCAATGATATGGAAAAGGGCGTCACCATTAGGCTCAGTCTTATGACAACCGAATACCTGGTGTTTGGAATTGAAATCACCCACGAATATGCAGTGCTTGTACTTGTTGGTAAAAAATTCAAATACTTTACTGTCTACTGTTGCTTGCGGCTTGTTATAATATGATATGATGGCCACGTGTTTGTGGTCAAGTTCAATTTCAGCTGCAATCACTTCAGCATTGAGGTGGTCGCATGGTATTGATTTGTATTTAATCTCCTGCCTTATTAACAGAGCGACACCGCCGCCTTTTTGGGCGGGGCGATCTCTTCTAATAATATCAAAACCACATAACGAGAATTGTTTGTTTGGTTTAAGCCAGGTTTCGCTAATTCCAATTACGTCCGTATTTTTTAAATAATGTGACATTTGCAAATTTTTCTGATTAACGCTTCGAGCGTTCCACTGGACTATTTTTAGTGTATCCATGAATGGTTTAGGAATAACTGTACTAAGTTTATTTAAGTTTAATTACTATTTGTAATATTGTTACATAATTATATTCTGTTGACGGCCGGCAATTCATCAATCTTGTCCCCCTTATATAGAGATCGACTTCAATCGTCTCCCAAGCGCTAATCATTTCTTTCACTCATTATAGAAACAAAGTTGACAAGATATTCGAATAATTAAACAATATAATCAACATGCCAACGATTGTATAAACATTTTATCACCGACATTGATTGAGGTGTGTTCAACGGTCAAACAATTGTGTTCTTTACCAAAGCTGTTTTGCTTATTGACGGTACGGGAATGTGTTATTCGACTCTCCTCACAGCATCGTTTAACATTATCATGTATTTTAATGTTTTTTTTTTATATTTTTCTATTCAGACAGAGTTGTGAATAACATAAATATAACACAATGGAACATTATTGGACCTAGGTGTCTAAATAAAATTATATTTGTATTACTCCGTACAATCGAGGTTTTGTAGCTAAACGGTGGGTATACCTATAAAATTAACAAAGCTGGACTTAAATTCTATCAAGATATTAGAAAAATTAGTGCAGCAGAAGCAGGTGTGAAAGTTCAAAGAGCAACAGTAAAGCACAAACCGCCGCGCCTCTTCGGTGTTTAAAGCGCTTGAGCTTATCACACTAGAACTGAAACCGAGTTGGGCCAAACTGTCAGCTATTATGAGTGTCTACAATACGGCCCACCTCGCCTTCAGCTCCAATGCCCTTTTAGATAAGTATACACCAATGGACATTAATTCTCTGCTTTTGTACTCTTTCAATTGTTCAATGAAGCGTGTGAAGGCAGAAGAGCACCTTCGCACCTTTCAGGAATAAATTAACTTTCTGTACATATTACTGTTATTGATTCCGTTTTCTCATTGTTGCTGTAACCCAAAATGACATATTGTTTTTCGAGCGGTAGTAAGATTCCGCATCCTTCTTCTAACTTTGCCTTGAAGTTTATTAATATTGTTTTCGATAAGGGTTTGGGTTTCTTCTTATTTTTCTACAATAACAGGGACGATGTGGGATTTGAATTCCTATCGACCCACATAACTTTGTTTGTTTATAACTTTATTTGCTTACGAATCCACGATAGTTGGAAACGAAAACTAATAATGTGATTGGTTTGAGTGTGCGCACTGGCAGTAGGGTAGTGGGTGCAGATCTCATATTTTACGTATCGTCAACAGCCCAATTATAATATTACGAAACAGAGGCGTATTGATCTATTTCTGCAAATGACATCCCCGGATAGGGAAACTGAAAAGTTGTCCCTCAATTTTAACTTTATCTCGCATTAATGGGATTGTCAATGCACCTTTCTCCGTGAATGTATTGAACGGTTTGAATTCCACCGCCTTGAAGATTTGAGAAGAGTTTGACCTTTTCTCCAGCTGATAGATCTTTGAGAACAATACTTTGCCGCCGTTGACGATTTGCATTATATAGTTACAAACCATCATGTGACTGATTCCCCTCATTTTATTTTCAAATGGAAGGTTATTTGGGTTTCCTGTCGTTCGTTTGGACTTTTGTAACACATCACGCTCGAAATTGTACTAAGTCATTTTTTGAAGGAAGCCCTGTCATTGGAATTAGTGATCTATTCGTGATTTTTGCAATTCGTTATGTTAGCCATTGGAAGCTTGTCTGCCGTCAAACTCATATACATAGTTGCTGTGTGAAAAAGTGAATATATTCCATTTTCTTGTACTTAAGTCAATATTTTGATATATAATGTGCGTTTATTTACGTCTTTTATCAGTATTCTGGGCACTGATGAAAATATCAAATATTTTCCAAAAGTTTTGTTGGACGACCCCTTAAAGTAAATATTTCAGAAAAAATCAATAGCTTTAAATGTTCAACTAATTCCACAAACAGACGACACTTTTATCAAACAATTATTGGACAACTGACTTTTCGTTATTTTGTCCCTTAAACATGGCTTATGATCCTTAAAAAAATAACACATCTGAGTGCCGATTATTGGCTATAAAATCAAATCATGTACCTCTCCAAACATAAGGCATAAGGCGATTGAATGAATGAAAGTTTTTAGCGCGCCGAAGGTGCGCAGGGACGATGTGGGATTTACAAATCCCTTGCGACCCGGTTGGCCTTATTTTATTTCACTTGGATCACACAGGTCCAGCTCCCTATTGCCTCAAATGGGATCAGAGGGGGTATAAACGCGATGAGAATTCCCGGCAGTTTGCGTTGGAGTGATAGATTGTCAATAATCAATCCCTCAACGCCAGTAAGACTATTAGAGAGTGGGCTTTATTCGGATCCAGCTTGGCGATGGTAGAAGTTTGATTCTTACCTTGGTGACGAGCCAGAATATAATGTTGTGCGATGGCAAGTTTAAGGGAAGAAGGCGATTCTTATTGTTACTTAATCTTTATACCAGAGGGATGACGTGACGTCATAGTGTTTGTGTGTGTTTGGGGGGGGGGGGGGGGGGTCATATAGTGAAAAATTAAAATGCGTCGGATTTTTTAAAAACTCTATTATGTTGTTGAGTTTACAAAATTTGAAATATCTGTTTCCTTTTGTTTTTCGATTTGGCGCCATTTGACGGTTTTACGTCACTTCAAAATTTAGAGAATTTTTGCCAAATTTAATAAACCACTCTGTCTTCAGATTCATGGAACTCCACATTTATAAAGAATACAGCTACAAAAATTCATACATTGTTTTCTACTTATTTGAATTGTTCACTGTTATTTTTTCATTTCTAATTTACGCCCCCCGGTGAGACCGATGCCAATTTTATGTTTTATTCTTTTTCTTTTATTTTTCAATATCATTTTCAGCACCAGTCGTCCGAAATTTTGGGACATTGTAATCTCGGAAGAAAAACCTTATCTGTACATGTGCTTCCTTTCTATGAAATTATCAACCGTTACTCACGAACGCTGAGGTGACATCGTAGGGGTCGTATAGTCAAAAGTGAAAATGCCTCGTATTTATTATCTATACATGTGCTTCCTTTCTATGAAATTATCAACCGTTACTCACGAACGCTGAGGTGACATCGTAGGGGTCGTAGTCAAAAGTGAAAATGCCTCGTATTTTCATGAAATTTACGTATCTTGTACAGGTATAGAAATCAGGAGATAGCTGTGGTTTTGTTTTTCTATATCCCCATTTTGGTCATGATTAGCCATTGTGCAGAAATATGTGACCTTAAACACCAATAAATAATAAATAAATATCTCCATTTGGGCGTTTTTGTCGCTTAAAAAATGCACCATTCTCTTTACAAATTCCGTAAAAACGCTAAACCTTTTAGGGTTTAAAATTTTTGTGGAGTTCAGAATGGCATGACCTCTTCTATTGAAAGTTAAATCATTGTAATTAAATTCGATGGCTCAACTGGATTTTCTACAACAAGGTACAGGGACGTATTGCCTGCAAAGAGTAGTATACTACTAAGTAGGTTTTCGGTTATATCATTGATGTAAATTAAAACCTATAGGGGATCCAAGATAAATCTTGAAGGACCTCAGCATTAATTGGCCACCAAGCCTATGGGGTTCTAAGCTTCGACAGCTCTCTGTGGACTATCTGAAAGGATGATTTGAATAATTAAAGTTACTCCCATGAAACGCCAATTTCCCACAGCCGGTGAAAAGCTTTGTTGTAACCACAAAGGACCACATGCACCTCTTTGCCGTCGTCTAGAGCTGGACAAAATTCATCACATTTGTTAGTTAGCTGAAGAACAGTAGAATCGTCGGGTCTGAACATGAATTGAAATTGACTCAATCAGAAAGTCACATAAATGTTTAAAGATACATTTTAAAAATAATTTACAAACGCAGCTAATTAATGATTTAGGGTGATAATTAGTATCTACATTCGAGTGTTGATTACCTTAAGGGGACCTAAAATCTCTCCTGACGGATCTCAGTTGTAATTGGTCACGACAGCCCACTCGGTACTTCCTGAAAGGAATGATATTAAAAATGGCAGAAACTCCCCTGAAACGCCAATTTCCCACAGCTTGTGAAAAACTTTCCTGAAATCACAACAGATCGCACGCATCTTGGGTAGATCAATTCGTGCCACTTACTCGGATCACTTGGATCAAAACAGGATCTTTTATTACTGAGACATAACCCTGCTGGGATGAGTTGTGTTCATGAGTTCTACAACTCATATGCACAAACACAATTTATTGAATTCACAACCAACAGCATTTTCCTCGAGTTTTCAACTCAAACATTCCTGCCGTTGTTATCGACAGGTTGTCCCGAACAATAACTCACCGGTCAAACATTTTCTGATTTAAATGGGAGAAAATAATTCGATTTCGTTTCAAAAATATACAAGAAGTTAATTTTAAGCTTGCTTAAAGTAGGATAATACACTTTAGGCAGGATATTGGACTCTCCACCACCATCCATTAGACTGGTCTTGTGAATATTTCCTTTACAGATATTCAGTAGACACAAGTGGATGCACAATACGATTATATGGATTCGTTGCTTCAAACATTGCTTTCTAATATAATATAATGGAAGCCATCTCCTTTGCATGTATTTTAAATGTCATGAAGTCAGGTTTAAGGCAATTAAAATATACATCAGTCATTAATCAAGACGCAAATAACAGCACACCGATGTCAAACAGTCGAAAAGAAGAAAGTAAAATTTTATATGTTTATTTTCATAAAATCATTAAACAAAAACAAAACAACAGATCAACAGTTAACACATTAGCACTACGAGTAAATAACACAGAAATAATTTATTAAACTTGTGTGCATCGGGCAGTTCTCTTATTACTCTCTTCACGGTTTGTACGCACCTAAAAGTACAAAGAAAAGTTACATATATTACATTTAGTTAACAAACCCGACCTCACAGATGACAAAATGTAAAAAAGTAAAAGGAATTTAATTCAAACACAATTTTCGTCTTTCATTCACAATTCTTCCATTGTGTAAAATTTTAACTCCGCGATATAATGGCAGGAAAAAATAAGATAAATTAAAGTGGAATGAATAAAGTACAGATCTAGTGAAATGTTCCATTTATTCTAGAAAATAAATTTCTATAAGAATAGTCATTTTACTCTGGAATACCTCGTTGACAACCATCAGAAATGGGAAAGTGTAGTTCTAAGTACAATGAAAAATTCGTTTTTCGTGAGGCGTTCAATATAACTTGCATTTGTGTACAGAAAATAAGATTCACGGGGATTATGATGGGAAAGTGGGATGGGAGAATGGAGAACATGTTGTTAGTAGGTGACACAAACGAGAGGGTCATTATGCTTATCGGGGAGATTGGGAAGAAAGGGGCAGGGGATGTCATCAAACAGTTCATCTCAGAGTGATGGGTGGACAGAAGAGGCGTGGGAATAAGGAGGCATTTGGGAGAACAGGGCTAATCTTCGCAGGTTGCCGACGATAAAGATATTCTGAGTTCCGGCTACACTCGTGCTCTCTCTGAAATATTCCTTCACCGTTTTCATGCCGACAATGGGTGGTTCTATGCGACTTTTTCAACCCCTCATACATTTCATCTCCAAAGCGAATAGCACCCGTCAGCCGTCAAATTTTGACATCCCCATTTCATAAATGCACGTAACTTGATTCTTATTAACTATTCTTACCTTTCGAAGTGTCGAGTTCGTGGTATGTCTGTCTTTGTAGCATGAAGTGCTGCACTCCGTTTCTATTTGATCAGTACAACCATTGTATAAGAGCCTCTCTATGTAATCCACACAAGCTCGATGAAGATCTTTCAGCCCAAATTCGAAACCAGCGCACAGGAGACCTGAAGTAAAAAATTGAAATATATACTTCATCTATCCCCATCCAATCGAACAAAACGTTTTTAAATCACAAACCGGAATGGAACAGAGCTGGTCATAACCAGGCGCTTATTTCGAGAGTTTTCTCCTCACTTGGTCACAAGTCCTGTTATTCTCTCTTCTTTACACGTCACAAATTTTGCCTAAGCTACTCGGCTTGCCCTTTGTTGGGCGATGACAAGGTACCGTTTGGGAATGCTGTCGACCACTGGAATACATTTTACAACGTATTTGTTGGATGAGTGTTTTGTATTTAAATGCAAGAAGCAAACGTTCAATGCAAGTAAACCCGTATAGACTAACCTGAATTGAAGCCACGAGCTAACAACGGGAGGCAGTTCTCCGAAGTTAAGTTATATCAAAAAAGTAATCAAATATTTCGTTTTGTACACATGCTATATTTATTTATTTATTTATTTATTTATTTATTTTTTCCATTTTTCATTCAGATGAAAACGGGTATATATATAGATAGTTCAGACAAAAGTAACAAGCCACAATCAGTAGTGTCTCATAAAGTATTACGTGATAACAAAGGATATAGGTGGCGTTGCCGATATGCTTTATTAATGATTATATGATATATCTTATGGGAGTGCTAAGTGTTGATGTTAGCCTGTTTGAAGGAGTATACGGGGCCGGGACAACATTGTATTTACATATTACTGTAACCTGTCCCCGGATATAGTAGACCTTTCCCCCTTTCTCATGTCTTTTATAGCATTTGTTTTTTTTTTGGCATGATGCATGTATGTGGACGTAAGTTCAAGTGTTCTATACTGCTTAATTGCTATATAAAACATCCGATTTCTGGCAGGCAAACATCTAACTTAGCAGGAGTTTATTCATTTCTTGTATTCGACTATTAATAATTCCGTTATCCCTGCTTGTCCTTCCTGTATCAGGGAACAGAGGAATATGTCCAGAGTTCTCAGATCAAAGGGCACAGCACACGAATGATTTAACTTATACACTACACAGTACCCCTGGTAGGGATCGAAACGTGGACGTTTCGGTTTGAACTTCAATACCATAACCACTGAACCACCGCGCTTCCCGTTACTACGAATTAATGTCAGATCCTCACAAGAAGGGACCATCTTACAATTCAGCTAATCACTGACACTGCTTACGTTACAGATTAAGACGCCTTGTTTGTCGGCAATGTCCGCGTCAGGAAACAGTTGCAGATAAAGAATAGATTGCGAAGTATTTAATGAGAGAAATTTAATGAAGTTATTCTCAAATAACTACTGTAGTAGGCAACAAGCGTTTATCATTCCTAGTGTCCGGAGTAGAAAGCTCGGATTGTTCTCCGACACTTGATGCGTGGTGCATTACAATTTTTTATCAATAAGCCTAATAACAATAAGAATCATTTCATATAAAAAATTTTCCTCACTCACTATTAAACTTACCTATCACATTCTCTATACTAACTTGGACAGTTCCACAATGAACGAAATAGATGAATTGTTTGAATGTCTTATAGTCGTAGTTTTCTATCTTGATTGTCAGTCTACCGCTATGTTCTCTTTCCGTTCTTGTCCTCTGTATTTTCTTGAACATTTGGGACTTTGAACTCTTAGTTTGTTTTATTTCTCTTTCTTGTTTCATGATTAGTTCAAAAAGAAATCTGAAACGAGACAACACGTGATATAGGAACAATAATCTTCAAAAACATTTTCTTCCTTCGCGCCATACAAATTTAGGATCAATGGAGACCCAGGAAGACTTTCTCTATGAATGCCCAAAATACTGGTCAGACGGATCAAGGTATACCGGGAATATAACGATAAAGTGAGTGGAAGAATGGAGGTCGTTACTGCGTGACAGAACAGAAAATGTTTGTATATACCGTCGTAGACATTTGGAAAAATGAGGTTTGGGACATCAGTTCATTTCTGGATTGTGATGGAAGAGATTTTGAGGTGCACAAGCCTTCTGTTATTATTATTATTATTATTATTATTATTATTATTATTATTATTATTATTATTATTATTATTATTATTAATTTATACCTATAGCCCTCAATCTGAGAAAAGAAAGGACATTAGACATTTACGCCAGATGGAAAATATCGTTGATGCATTGCACAGACATCACAGAAGCAACAATATTTAACGTTTCAAATAAAAATCCCGTCACTTTCGAAAAGTTAAACGTTGAGATATAAAAGTCGAATTAAAATATTGATGTCATCGTTTTCTAAGGGAGCTACCAACAAGCAATCTTGACTTAGGTGTACATTTTGTGCACAGATTCACATTTCAGTATTAATTATTTGAATTACACTTTTAAAACAATGAAAAATGTTAAGTGTTCATACCTGCTTCTTGATGCTACTAATGCTTTTATTCCATAGATCGGCAATTCATTTTCTCCTATTAAAAAAGTGACGTCACACATCTGCGGCATTGATAAGACATATTTCAAACTTTCTAAAACTCCTGACTCGCTGTGAAAAATCATTTTTTCTTCTTTTTGTGTAGTCGATTTGAATTTACCACCCGCATTCTTAGGCTCTGAAATGATATCACTGTTTGGACGAGAATCGTCTTGTGGTGTCTTTGAATTGCTATTATATTCTTCACTGCTGGATGAAGATTCATATCCGGAAGTATCCACTGTTTCATCTGAAATACAAAAAGGGAATAATGAATTTTCATTGACACTAGAACATGGTGGCTTAGCGCAATGTGCTTCGGATTTGTAGTCGAAAAATTGTGAGTTCGATCATTTGTAATAAAACGTTGTTATGATGCCTTTGAACCTTAACTTGCCCAACGAGCATGTCCAAATGAGCGGTCATAAGCTGCTACAGACAACTTTAGCTACGCCCGCCAATTTGCGCACCCTAAATAAAAATCACACCTCGTGGGCGTCGTGGTGGCTAGCTGAATAGTACTTTCCCTCTTCAGTCTATAACACTTAATCGGGACGTTGTACTGTTTAATCGAATCGCCAAAAATGTGTATTCTTTTAACTGTTGACCGAAAAATTAGCCCCTTCTTTGAAGATAATTGACACCGATAGGCAAGGTTATTGACAACATATAATATATTGCAAGTAGTAACCTTAATTTTGGATTGCAAATTCGTTCTCAATTTCTTCTTTTTAAATTCCTTAGTGATATCAAAGCTTTCAATTTAGTCAGCAGAATATAGGCGTAGCCTCAGACCTTCACGTTTTGAACATTATTACTGCCGAGAGATATTCCAACTTCGTGGAATATACTGTTTGTATCTCGTAAATATATGGCACATTGTTACGTCAGTCAGTCATGTCGGTTTGTGTCATGACTCGTTCGTTGACGAGACCAGTTCTTGGCGATTTTGCGATCTGGTCTCGTCAATTCGGTGGAATATGACAACACATAAAAAGTGAGTGTTGTACAAAATTGTATGTGACACGGAGCCCGAAAATAAGCAAAACAAAACCACCCGTCAAACTGTCCGACACGAGGTGGCCTTGACTGTCTAAAGTGCCGTTAAACCCCCAAAAATAAAAAAAATAAATAAACAAAACCTTTCCACACACAGGCCGTTACCTTACAGCGAATTATCAATAAATAAAGTCAAATAATATAGAAGTAACTCAAGATGATGGTAAAACAATAAAATAGTTCCAAGGTTTACAAACCACTAAATATAATGTTGTCTTGATCATATTCTTGGTTATCATAACTATCATCCATTAAACACTGGGTGGAGGTCCACGTTTCCATATCAGTTGAAAAATGTGTAATGAAGAAAAGTGTTACAAAAATGCAAAGGATGATACAGAACAAAACAGTTAACTGCGGTAGTGGAAGAATAGGAAGTGATATGAAAATTCATCAATCTTGTCCCCCTTATATAGAGATCGACTTCAATCGTCTCCCAAGCGCTAATCATTTCTTTCACTCATTATAGAAACAAAGTTGACAAGATATTCGAATAATTAAATAATATAATCAACATGTCAACGATTGTATAAACATTTTATCACCGACATTGATTGAGGTGTGTTCAACGGTCAAACAATTGTGTTCTTTACCAAAGCTGTTTTGCTTATTGACGGTACGGGAATGTGTGATTCGACTCTCCTCACAGCATCGTATAACATTATCATGTATTTTAATGTTTTGTTTTTTTATATTTTTCTATTCAGACAGAGTTGTGAATAACATAAATATAACACAATGGAACATTATTGGGCCTAGGTGTCTAAATAAAATTATATTTGTATTACACCATACAATCGAGGTTTCGTAGCTAAACGGTGGGTATACCTATAAAATTAACAAAGCTGGACTTAAATTCTATCAAGATATTAGAACAATTAGTTCTGCAGAAGCAGGTGTGAAAGTTCAAGGAGCAACAGTAAAGCACAAACCGCCGCGCCTCCTCGGTGTTTAAAGCGCTTGAGGTTATCACACTAGAACTGAAACCGAGTTGGGCCAAACTGTCAACTATTATGAGTGTCTACAATACGGCCCACCTCGCCTTCAGCTCCAATGCCCTTTTAGATTAGTATACACCAATGGACATTAATTCTCTACTTTTGTACTCTTTCAATTGTTCAATGAAGCGTGTGAAGGCAGAAGAGCACCTTCGCATCTTTCAGGAATAAATTAACTTTCTGTACATATTACTGTTATTGATTCCGTTTTCTCATTGTTGCTGTAACCCAAAATGACATATTGTTTTTCGAGCGGTAGTAAGATTCCGCATCCTTCTAACTTTGCCTTGAAGTTTATTAATATTGTTTTCGATAAGGGTTTGGGTTTCTTCTTATTTTTCTACAATAACAGGGACGATGTGGGATTTGAATTCCTATCGACCCACATAACTTTGTTTGTTTATAACTTTATTTGCTTTCGAATCCACGATAGTTGGAAACGAAAACTAATAATGTGATTGGTTTGAGTGTGCGCACTGGCAGTAGGGTAGTGGGTGCAGATCTCATATTTTACGTATCGTCAACAGCCCAATTATAATATTACGAAACAGAGGCGTATTGATCTATTTCTGCAAATGACATCCCCGGATAGGGAAACTGAAAAGTTGTCCCTCAATTTTAACTTTATCTCGCATTAATGGGATTGTCAATGCAACTTTCTCCGTGAATGTATTGAACGGTTTGAATTCCACCGCCTTGAAGATTTGAGAAGAGTTTGACCTTTTCTCCAGCTGATAGATCTTTGAGAACAATACTTTGCCGCCGTTGACGATTTGCATTATATAGTTACAAACCATCATGTGACTGATTCCCCTCATTTTATTTTCAAATGGAAGGTTATTTGGGTTTCCTGTCGTTCGTTTGGACTTTTGTAACACATCACGATCGAAATTGTACTAGAATTCCAAGTCATTTTTTGAAGGAAGCCCTGTCATTGGAATTAGTGATCTATTCGTGATTTTTGCAATTCGTTATGTTAGCCATTGGAAGCTTGTCTGCCGTCAAACTCATATACATAGTTGCTGTGTGAAAAAGTGAATATATTCCATTTTCTTGTACTTAAGTCAATATTTTGATATATAATGTGCGTTTATTTACGTCTTTTATCAGTATTCTGGGCACTGATGAAAATATCAAATATTTTCCAAAAGTTTTGTTGGACGACCCCTTAAAGTAAATATTTCTGAAAAAATCAATAGCTTTAAATGTTCAACTAATTCCACAAACAGACGACACTTTTATCAAACAATTATTTGACAACTGACTTTTCGTTATTTTGTCCCTTAAACATGGCTTATGATCCTTAAAAAAATAACACATCTGAGTGCCGATTATTGGCAATAAAATCAAATCATGTACCTCTCCAAACATAAGGCGATTGAATGAATGAACGTTTTTAGCGCGCCGAAGGTGCGCAGGGACGATGTGGAATTTACAAATCCCTTGCGACCCGGTTGGCCTTATTTTATTTCACTTGGATCACACAGGTCTAGCTCCCTATTGCCTCAAATGGGATTAGAGGGGATATAAACGCGATGAGAATTCCCGGCAGTTTGCGTTGGAGTGATAGATTGTCAATAATCAATCCCTCAACGCCAGTAAGACTATTAGAGAGTGGGCTTTATTCGGATACAGCTTGGCGATGGTAGAAGTTTGATTCTTACCTTGGTGACGAGCCAGAATATAATGTTGTGCGATGGCAAATTTAAGGGAAGAAGGCGATTCTTATTGTTAGTTAATCTTTATACCAGAGGGATGACGTGACGTCATAATGTGTGTGTGTTTGGGGGGGGGGGGTGGGGGGTTCATATAGGGAAAAATTAAAATGCGTCGGATTTTTTAAAAACTCTATTATGTTGTTGAGTTTACAAAATTTGAAGTATCTGTTTTCTTTTGTTTTTCGATTTGGCGCCATTTGACGGTTTTACGTCACTTCAAAATTTAGAGAATTTTTGCCAAATTTAATAAACCACTCTGTCTTCAGATTCATGGAACTCCACATTTATAAAGAATACAGCTACAAAAATTCATACATTGTTTTCTACTTATTTGAATTGTTCACTGTTATTTTTTCATTTCTAATTTACGCCCCCCGGTGAGACCGATGCCAATTTTATGTTTTATTCTTTTTCTTTTATTTTTCAATATCATTTTCAGCACCAGTCGTCCGAAATTTTGGGACATTGTAATCTCGGAAGAAAAACCTTATCTATACATGTGCTTCCTTTCTACGAAATTATCAACCGATACTCACGAACGCTGAGGTGACATCGTAGGGGTCGTATAGTCAAAAGTGAAAATGCCTCGTATTTTCATGAAATTTACGTATCTTGTACAGGTATAGAAATCAGGAGATAGCTGTGGTTTTGTTTTTCTATATCCCCATTTTGGTCATGATTAGCCATTGTGCAGAAATATGTGACCTTAAACACCAATAAATAATAAATAAATATCTCCATTTGGGCGTTTTTGTCGCTTAAAAAATGCACCATTCTCTTTACAAATTCCGTAAAAACGCTAAACCTTTTAGGGTTTAAAATTTTTGTGGAGTTCAGAATGGCATGACCTCTTCTATTGAAAGTTAAATCATTGTAATTAAATTCGATGGCTCAACTGGATTTTCTACAACAAGGTACAGGGACGTATTGCCTGCAAAGAGTAGTATACCACTAAGTAGGTTTTCGGTTATATCATTGATGTAAATTAAAACCTATAGGGGATCGAAGATAAATCTTGAAGGACCTCAGCATTAATTGGCCACCAAGCCTATGGGGTTCTAAGCTTCGACAGCTCTCTGTGGACTATCTGAAAGGATGATTTGAATAATGATAGTTACTCCCATGAAACGCCAATTTCCCACAGCTTGTGAAAAGCTTTGTTGTAACCACAAAGGACCACATGCACCTCTTTGCCGTCGTCTAGAGCTGGACAAAATTCATCACATTTGTTAGTTAGCTGAAGAACAGTAGAATCGTCGGGTCTGAACATGAATTGAAATTGACTCAATCAGAAAGTCACATAAATGTTTAAAGATACATTTTAAAAATAATTTACAAACGCAGCTAATTAATGATTTAGGGTGATAATTAGTATCTACATTCGAGTGTTGATTACCTTAAGGGGACCTAAGATCACTCCTGACGGATCTCAGTTGTAATTGGTCACGACAGCCCTCTCGGGACTTCCTGAAAGGAATGATATTAAAAATGGCAGAAACTCCCCTGAAACGCCAATTTCCCACAGCTTGTGAAAAACTTTCCTGAAATCACAACAGATCGCACGCATCTTGGGTAGATCAATTCGTGCCACTTACTCGGATTACTTGAGAATGAATAAAAGGTTTTAGCGCGCCGAAGGCGCGCAGGGACGATGTGCGATTTACAAATCCCTTGCGACCCGGTTAACCTTATTTTTCCCTTGGATCACACAGGCCTAGCTTTCCTATTGCCCAAAATGGAGTCTGAGGGGGTTATGCACGCGGTTAGAATACCCGGCAGTTTACGCTGGAGTGTTAGATGGTCAATACTCAATCCCTCAACGCCTTTAAAACTATTAGAGAGCGAGCTCTATTCGGTTCCAGTTCGGCGATGGTAGAGGTTTGAGTCCCACCATGGTGGCGAGCCAGAATGTAATGTTGTGCGATGGCAAGTTTAAGGGAAGAAGAGAAAAGAAAACCAAACACCAACGCCGGTTTGGTAGCGGCCCCGGTATATGACGATAGCGGTAATAATAATAATAATAACACTTTGGCCAGCCGCTGATTTGTCGCGGTTCTCGGACGAGAAGGCCTTGGTTACCCCTGAACTCCCAACTGCCTCCCTGTTCCCACGCTTCTCCTCTCCTCCCAACATTCGGAGACGAACTGCTTGATGACATCCCTTGCCCCATTCTTCCCAATCTCTCCGATTAGCACATTAACCCTCTCCTTTGAGTCTCCCCCTAACCACATGTCCTTCATTCTCCCATCCCACTTCCCCATTATACTCCCAGTGAATCTCATTCTTTTAGACTCATACTTTGGGCATTCTAGAAGGAAGTGTTCCAGGGTCTCCACCATGCCCAAGTTACACATCTGGCACTCCCTTTCACCGTCCTTCCCAATTTTTCCCCTCAGCTCCAGGGATCGCGACCTCAGCTTGAACAGCAGTGACCCCCAAAGGTGCCATCAAGGTACTCTTCAAAACCTGGCCTCTCTTTATTACGCAGGCCACCCAAAGACCTCTTTGATTTGACCCCCTCTCGCCAATTACGGTTACAATCCTCCATGACCCTTTCTCTGACGATTTTTTTACCCTGGTTTGCCCCAACGTCCAGGTCCGAGATCTCCAAGGAGTAGTTCTCTACTAGCTCCCTCACTTGGACCATCCACCCCGTTTTGATATTTGAGTTGAAAATTCGCAGGAACATTACTTTACACCATCGGCTGTCGGGGAGATTCACCAAATAATTAAGATAACCGAGTTTCAACAGGTCTATCCTGTCCTTGATCCTCATCCACCCAAGCTCACCCCTGATTGCTTCTAGCGCTGCGGAATTACTCGACCCCGTTATCCATCGGCCTGCATCGTTCTGTAACATTTCCAAGCTCTTTACGGCCGTCTGGTTTAGGGGTACCACTTCCGTACCGTATGTTATACTTGGCAGCCCCACCATTTCCCAAATGGTTTTCCCCACGAAAACCTTACTGAAACTGTTTCTCCCTATAAGTTTCATTTGGTTAAGGATTCGCTTCCCCTTCAGAATCAATTTATTTGTGTGGTTTCGGTAGATGCCTCTTCCTGTAATGTTTATATTTACCCCCAAATACTCGTAATCACCTGTCTCTCCTACACTGAGAAGTTTGCTGCTCCCTTCCGGTTACAAAAAAGAAGTGGAGAAAGCTCCAACAGTTTAGTTTTAAGAAACCGGGAGTCATCCATCAAGCCTTCTGGGAGATAGGATGCCGTATGTGATTTTGAGGTATCTGGTTATCCTTCGGGAATTCCAAATGACCTCCTCCACCCCCCCCCCAAAAAAAAAAAAACACTCACTGACACACACCCTCAAGCCCTTAAAAGGTCTGTTAAATCTTTATTCAAATGTTTATTTATATCAAATGTACACTCGTTCCCAGCCAGACAAGCTTGTTTCAGTCCTTGCCTAGCGTTTGGTGGTTTCTTGTATATGTTGCAGAAAGGTAGGCTGCACCAATTCCTCCTACGCTTTGTCTACCATTTCCATGCGTCTTCTTGATAAGAGTGTTGCAAGAAAATTTGAGAATGTTCAGTTAGAAAAGTAAAAGGTGGAGAGAAAGATAGGTATCCGCTATTGTATATTGTGCCTGCTGTGTGATTGTTGCTATGGATGGGGTAAGGGGTGTGTTTCTTCGGAGCCCACTCCCCACACGCAGAGTTGCGAGGCAATCCTCACAGACTCAATCCTAAAGATCTCAATGAGTAGCGAGGCAATCCTCACTGACTCCACGCAGTTTAATTCTATTGAGTAATTTTAATTTACTGTGGATTATTTTGTTTTTCTGTTTAGGGTTCGGTGTTCGTTCAGCTTCACCATTGATTCACTATCCTGGAGTATGTGGAGGGTTTTGTTATATAGATCTTATTAAACGCGTTTCAATCGCGTTTCAACAGAGTTGCGAGGCAGTCCTCACAGACTCTATCCTAAAGTTCCCAATGAGTAGCGAGGCAATCCTCACTGACTCCACGCGATTTAGTTATATTGTATAATTTTTATTTTATTTTATTTTATTATTTTTTTTTTTTTTTTTTTTTTTTTTTTTATTTTCTGGAAACTTATTTTGTTTTTCTGTTAAGGGATCGGTGTTCGTTCAGCTCAACCATTAATTCACTATCTTGGAGTCTGTTGAGGGTTTTGGTTTGTAGGTCTTTTAATCGCGTATCAATAGTTTCTATTTTTGCTAGCTCGTGAAGTTCCTTTATCGGTGTCCATTTCGGTTTGCATAGTGCCACTCGCAGGGCATAATTTTGAACCCTCTGTAGCTTCTGAATGTTGGTTTTGCTTAGGTCGCTTGTTATTATGGCACCGTATTCTAGTACCGGACGTATAAATGTTTTGTAGAGCTTGAGAAGCACATCTTTGTTTGCTCCCCAATTTCTACCTCTGATCATCTTCAGAAAATTGATACGTTTAGTAGCTCTAACCGTAATGGAGTTTACGTGACTGTTTAGACTGAGATTGCTATCTAGGATAAATCCCAAAAATTTGGCCTCTTTGTTTGCTTCTAGTTTGTGATCGTATAACTGGAGATCGATATTCGGGACTGGTTTTTTCCTTTGCTTTTTGAAGAACGTAACTTTTTGAGTTTTGGCGGCATTGAGTTTGATGCGCCACAGGGCACACCAGCTCTCAAGATCGCGAATAGTGTCCTGTAGACGATTTTTAAATATGTTTCTGGACTTGCTGGCTGTCCAAATGCCTTTGTCGTCTGAGAACTGCGATAGTTCAACAAAGTTTTTCCCTACTTTTTCTATATCATTCACATATATTATGAAAAGAAGCGGACTTAGAACCGACCCTTGTGGTGTTCGCGCTTCGAGTATTACTTCCTCTGACACCTCGCGATTAATCCTCACCTTGATTTTTCGGTCAGTTAGAAATGATGATATGATCCTTAGAATTTTAGTGGGTAATCCCATTTTCGCTAGTTTATATCTCACGCCATTGTGCCATACCGAGTCGAACGCTTTTTCTACATCCAAGAAAAGCGCGGTTCCGATTTCGTTTTGACTAAATGCTGTTTTCATATAATCGACCAGTCTATATACGTGTTCGATTCCCTCTTTCTGACTCCTATACGCTCTTTGCCATTTGTTGAAAAAATTGATTGATTCGAGATAGCTGCCAAGTCTCGTAGTGAGAATCCGCTCATTCATTCAGATGAAAACGGGTATATATATAGATAGTTCAGACAAAAGTAACAAGCCACAATCAGTAGTGTCTCATAAAGTATTACGTGATAACAAAGGATATAGGTGGCGTTGCCGATATGCTTTATTAATGATTATATGATATATCTTATGGGAGTGCTAAGTGTTGATGTTAGCCTGTTTGAAGGAGTATACGGGGCCGGGACAACATTGTATTTACATATTACTGTAACCTGTCCCCGGATATAGTAGACCTTTCCCCCTTTCTCATGTCTTTTATAGCATTTGTTTTTTTTTTGGCATGATGCATGTATGTGGACGTAAGTTCAAGTGTTCTATACTGCTTAATTGCTATATAAAACATCCGATTTCTGGCAGGCAAACATCTAACTTAGCAGGAGTTTATTCATTTCTTGTATTCGACTATTAATAATTCCGTTATCCCTGCTTGTCCTTCCTGTATCAGGGAACAGAGGAATATGTCCAGAGTTCTCAGATCAAAGGGCACAGCACACGAATGATTTAACTTATACACTACACAGTACCCCTGGTAGGGATCGAAACGTGGACGTTTCGGTTTGAACTTCAATACCATAACCACTGAACCACCGCGCTTCCCGTTACTACGAATTAATGTCAGATCCTCACAAGAAGGGACCATCTTACAATTCAGCTAATCACTGACACTGCTTACGTTACAGATTAAGACGCCTTGTTTGTCGGCAATGTCCGCGTCAGGAAACAGTTGCAGATAAAGAATAGATTGCGAAGTATTTAATGAGAGAAATTTAATGAAGTTATTCTCAAATAACTACTGTAGTAGGCAACAAGCGTTTATCATTCCTAGTGTCCGGAGTAGAAAGCTCCGATTCTTCTCCGACGCTTGATGCGTGGTGCATTACAATTTTTTATCAATAAGCCTAATAACAATAAGAATCACTTCATATAAAAAATTTTCCTCACTCACTATTAAACTTACCTATCACATTCTCTATACTAACTTGGACAGTTCCACAATGAACGAAATAGATGAATTGTTTGAATGTCTTATAGTCGTAGTTTTCTATCTTGATTGTCAGTCTACCGCTATGTTCTCTTTCCGTTCTTGTCCTCTGTATTTTCTTGAACATTTGGGACTTTGAACTCTTAGTTTGTTTTATTTCTCTTTCTTGTTTCATGATTAGTTCAAAAAGAAATCTGAAACGAGACAACACGTGATATAGGAACAATAATCTTCAAAAACATTTTCTTCCTTCGCGCCATACAAATTTAGGATCAATGGAGACCCAGGAAGACTTTCTCTATGAATGCCCAAAATACTGGTCAGACGGATCAAGGTATACCGGGAATATAACGATAAAGTGAGTGGAAGAATGGAGGTCGTTACTGCGTGACAGAACAGAAAATGTTTGTATATACCGTCGTAGACATTTGGAAAAATGAGGTTTGGGACATCAGTTCATTTCTGGATTGTGATGGAAGAGATTTTGAGGAGCACAAGCCTTCTGTTATTATTATTATTATTATTATTATTATTATTATTATTATTATTATTATTATTATTATTATTAATTTATACCTATAGCCCTCAATCTGAGAAAAGAAAGGACATTAGACATTTACGCCAGATGGAAAATATCGTTGATGCATTGCACAGACATCACAGAAGCAACAATATTTAACATTTCAAATAAAAATCCCGTCACTTTCGAAAAGTTAAACGTTGAGATATAAAAGTCGAATTAAAATATTGATGTCATCGTTTTCTAAGGGAGCTACCAACAAGCAATCTTGACTTAGGTGTACATTTTGTGCACAGATTCACATTTCAGTATTAATTATTTGAATTACACTTTTAAAACAATGAAAAATGTTAAGTGTTCATACCTGCTTCTTGATACTACTAATGCTTTTATTCCATAGATCGGCAATTCATTTTCTCCTATTAAAAAAGTGACGTCACACATCTGCGGCATTGATAAGACATATTTCAAACTTTCTAAAACTCCTGACTCGCTGTGAAAAATCATTTTTTCTTCTTTTTGTGTAGTCGATTTGAATTTACCACCCGCATTCTTAGGCTCTGAAATGATATCACTGTTTGGACGAGAATCGTCTTGTGGTGTCTTTGAATTGCTATTATATTCTTCACTGCTGGATGAAGATTCATATCCGGAAGTATCCACTGTTTCATCTGAAATACAAAAAGGGAATAATGAATTTTCATTGACACTAGAACATGGTGGCTTAGCGCAATGTGCTTCGGATTTGTAGTCGAAAAATTGTGAGTTCGATCATTTGTAATAAAACGTTGTTATGATGCCTTTGAACCTTAACTTGCCCAACGAGCATGTCCAAATGAGCGGTCATAAGCTGCTACAGACAACTTTAGCTACGCCCGCCAATTTGCGCACCCTAAATAAAAATCACACCTCGTGGGCGTCGTGGTGGCTATCTGAATAGTACATTCCCTCTTCAGTCTATAACACTTAATCGGGAGGTTGTACTGTTTAATCGAATCGCCAACAATGTGTATTCTTTTAACTGTTGACCGAAAAATTAGCCCCTTCTTTGAAGATAATTGACACCGATAGGCAAGGTTATTGACAACATATAATATATTGCAAGTAGTAACCTTAATTTTGGATTGCAAATTCGTTCTCAATTTCTTCTTTTTAAATTCCTTAGTGATATCAAAGCTTTCAATTTAGTCAGCAGAATATAGGCGTATCCTCAGACCTTCACGTTTTGAACATTATTACTGCCGAGAGATATTCCAACTTCGTGGAATATACTGTTTGTATCTAGTAAATATATGGCACCTTGTTACGTCAGTCAGTCATGTCGGTTTGTGTCATGACTCGTTCGTTGACGAGACCAGTTCTTGGCGATTTTGCGATCTGGTCTCGTCAATTCGGTGGAATATGACAACACAGAAAAAGTGAGTGTTGTACAAAATTGTATGTGACACGGAGCCCGAAAATAAGCAAAACAAAACCACCCGTCAAACTGTCCGACACGAGGTGGCCTTGACTGTCTAAAGTGCCGTTAAACCCCCAAAAATAAAAAAAAATAGATGAACAAAACCTTTCCACACACAGGCCGTTACCTTACAGCGAATTATCAATAAATAAAGTCAAATAATATAGAAGTAACTCAACATGATGGTAAAACAATAAAATAGTTCCAAGGTTTACAAACCACTAAATATAATGTTGTCTTGATCATATTCTTGGTTATCATAACTATCATCCATTAAACACTGGGTGGAGGTCCACGTTTCCATATCAGTTGAAAAATGTGTAATGAAGAAAAGTGTTACAAAAATGCAAAGGATGATACAGAACAAAACAGTTAACTGTGGAAGTGGAAGAAAAGGAAGTGATATGAAAATTCATCAATCTTGTCCCCCTTATATAGAGATCGACTTCAATCGTCTCCCAAGCGCTAATCATTTCTTTCACTCATTATAGAAACAAAGTTGACAAGATATTCGAATAATTAAACAATATAATCAACATGCCAACGATTGTATAAACATTTTATCACCGACATTGATTGAGGTGTGTTCAACGGTCAAACAATTGTGTTCTTTACCAAAGCTGTTTTGCTTATTGACGGTACGGGAATGTGTTATTCGACTCTCCTCACAGCATCGTTTAACATTATCATGTATTTTAATGTTTTTTTTATATTTTTCTATTCAGACAGAGTTGTGAATAACATAAATATAACACAATGGAACATTATTGGACCTAGGTGTCTAAATAAAATTATATTTGTATTACTCCGTACAATCGAGGTTTTGTAGCTAAACGGTGGGTATACCTATAAAATTAACAAAGCTGGACTTAAATTCTATCAAGATATTAGAAAAATTAGTGCTGCAGAAGCAGGTGTGAAAGTTCAAAGAGCAACAGTAAAGCACAAACCGCCGCGCCTCCTCGGTGTTTAAAGCGCTTGAGCTTATCACACTAGAACTGAAACCGAGTTGGGCCAAACTGTCAACTATTATGAGTGTCTACAATACGGCCCACCTCGCCTTCAGCTCCAATGCCCTTTTAGATAAGTATACACCAATGGACATTAATTCTCTGCTTTTGTACTCTTTCAATTGTTCAATGAAGCGTGTGAAGGCAGAAGAGCACCTTCGCACCTTTCAGGAATAAATTAACTTTCTGTACATATTACTGTTATTGATTCCGTTTTCTCATTGTTGCTGTAACCCAAAATGACATATTGTTTTTCGAGCGGTAGTAAGATTCCGCATCCTTCTTCTAACTTTGCCTTGAAGTTTATTAATATTGTTTTCGTTAAGGGTTTGGGTTTCTTCTTATTTTTCTACAATAACAGGGACGATGTGGGATTTGAATTCCTATCGACCCACATAACTTTGTTTGTTTATAACTTTATTTGCTTACGAATCCACGATAGTTGGAAACGAAAACTAATAATGTGATTGGTTTGAGTGTGCGCACTGGCAGTAGGGTAGTGGGTGCAGATCTCATATTTTACGTATCGTCAACAGCCCAATTATAATATTACGAAACAGAGGCGTATTGATCTATTTCTGCAAATGACATCCCCGGATAGGGAAACTGAAAAATTGTCCCTCAATTTTAACTTTATCTCGCATTAATGGGATTGTCAATGAACCTTTCTCCGTGAATGTATTGAACGGTCTGAATTCCACCGCCTTGAAGATTTGAGAAGAGTTTGACCTTTTCTCCAGCTGATAGATCTTTGAGAACAATACTTTGCCGCCGTTGACGATTTGCATTATATAGTTACAAACCATCATGTGACTGATTCCCCTCATTTTATTTTCAAATAGAAGGTTATTTGGGTTTCCTGTCGTTCGTTTGGACTTTTGTAATACATCACGCTCGAAATTGTACTAAGTCATTTTTTGAAGGAAGCCCTGTCATTGGAATTAGTGATCTATTCGTGATTTTTGCAATTCGTTATGTTAGCCATTGGAAGGTTGTCTGCCGTCAAACTCATATACATAGTTGCTGTGTGAAAAAGTGAATATATTCCATTTTCTTGTACTTAAGTCAATATTTTGATATATAATGTGCGTTTATTTACGTCTTTTATCAGTATTCTGGGCACTGATGAAAATATCAAATATTTTCCAAAAGTTTTGTTGGACGACCCCTTAAAGTAAATATTTCAGAAAAAATCAATAGCTTTAAATGTTCAACTAATTCCACAAACAGACGACACTTTTATCAAACAATTATTGGACAACTGACTTTTCGTTATTTTGTCCCTTAAACATGGCTTATGATCCTTAAAAAAATAACACATCTGAGTGCCGATTATTGGCAATAAAATCAAATCATGTACCTCTCCAAACATAAGGCATAAGGCGATTGAATGAATGAAAGTTTTTAGCGCGCCGAAGGTGCGCAGGGACGATGTGGGATTTACAAATCCCTTGCGACCCGGTTGGCCTTATTTTATTTCACATGGATCACACAGGTCCAGCTCCCTATTGCCTCAAATGGGATCAGAGGGGGTATAAACGCGATGAGAATTCCCGGCAGTTTGCGTTGGAGTGATAGATTGTCAATAATCAATCCCTCAACGCCAGTAAGACTATTAGAGAGTGGGCTTTATTCGGATCCAGCTTGGCGATGGTAGAAGTTTGATTCTTACCTTGGTGACGAGCCAGAATATAATGTTGTGCGATGGCAAATTTAAGGGAAGAAGGCGATTCTTATTGTTACTTAATCTTTATTCCAGAGGGATGACGTGACGTCATAGTGTTTGTGTGTGTTTGGGGGGGGGGGGGGGGGGGGGGTTCATATAGGGAAAAATTAAAATGCGTCGGATTTATTAAAAACTCTATTATGTTGTTGAGTTTACAAAATTTGAAATATCTGTTTCCTTTTGTTTTTCGATTTGGCGCCATTTGACGGTTTTACGTCACTTCAAAATTTAGAGAATTTTTGCCAAATTTAATAAACCACTCTGTCTTCAGATTCATGGAACTCCACATTTATAAAGAATACAGCTAGAAAAATTCATACATTGTTTTCTACTTATTTGAATTGTTCACTGTTATTTTTTCATTTCTAATTTACGCCCCCCGGTGAGACCGATGCCAATTTTATGTTTTATTCTTTTTCTTTTATTTTTCAATATCATTTTCAGCACCAGTCGTCCGAAATTTTGGGACATTGTAATCTCGGAAGAAAAACCTTATCTATACATGTGCTTCCTTTCTATGAAATTATCAACCGTTACTCACGAACGCTGAGGTGACATCGTAGGGGTCGTAGTCAAAAGTGAAAATGCCTCGTATTTTCATGAAATTTACGTATCTTGTACAGGTATAGAAATCAGGAGATAGCTGTGGTTTTGTTTTTCTATATCCCCATTTTGGTCATGATTAGCCATTGTGCAGAAATATGTGACCTTAAACACCAATAAATAATAAATAAATATCTCCATTTGGGCGTTTTTGTCGCTTAAAAAATGCACCATTCTCTTTACAAATTCCGTAAAAACGCTAAACCTTTTAGGGTTTAAAATTTTTGTGGAGTTCAGAATGGCATGACCTCTTCTATTGAAAGTTAAATCATTGTAATTAAATTCGATGGCTCAACTGGATTTTCTACAACAAGGTACAGGGACGTATTGCCTGCAAAGAGTAGTATACTACTAAGTAGGTTTTCGGTTATATCATTGATGTAAATTAAAACCTATAGGGGATCCAAGATAAATCTTGAAGGACCTCAGCATTAATTGGCCACCAAGCCTATGGGGTTCTAAGCTTCGACAGCTCTCTGTGGACTATCTGAAAGGATGATTTGAATAATGATAGTTACTCCCATGAAACGCCAATTTCCCACAGCTTGTGAAAAGCTTTGTTGTAACCACAAAGGACCACATGCACCTCTTTGCCGTCGTCTAGAGCTGGACAAAATTCATCACATTTGTTAGTTAGCTGAAGAACAGTAGAATCGTCGGGTCTGAACATGAATTGAAATTGACTCAATCAGAAAGTCACATAAATGTTTAAAGATACATTTTAAAAATAATTTACAAACGCAGCTAATTAATGATTTAGGGTGATAATTAGTATCTACATTCGAGTGTTGATTACCTTAAGGGGACCTAAAATCTCTCCTGACGGATCTCAGTTGTAATTGGTCACGACAGCCCTCTCGGTACTTCCTGAAAGGAATGATATTAAAAATGGCAGAAACTCCCCTGAAACGCCAATTTCCCACAGCTTGTGAAAAACTTTCCTGAAATCACAACAGATCGCACGCATCTTGGGTAGATCAATTCGTGCCACTTACTCGGATCACTTGGATCAAAACAGGATCTTTTATTACTGAGACATAACCCTGCTGGGATGAGTTGTGTTCATGAGTTCTACAACTCATATGCACAAACACAATTTATTGAATTCACAACCAACAGCATTTTCCTCGAGTTTTCAACTCAAACATTCCTGCCGTTGTTATCGACAGGTTGTCCCGAACAATAACTCACCGGTCAAACATTTTCTGATTTAAATGGGAGAAAATAATTCGATTTCGTTTCAAAAATATACAAGAAGTTAATTTTAAGCTTGCTTAAAGTAGGATAATACACTTTAGGCAGGATATTGGACTCTCCACCACCATCCATTAGACTGGTCTTGTGAATATTTCCTTTACAGATATTCAGTAGACACAAGTGGATGCACAATACGATTATATGAATTCGTTGCTTCAAACATTGCTTTCTAATATAATATAATGGAAGCCATCTCCTTTGCATGTATTTTAAATGTCATGAAGTCAGATTTAAGGCAATTAAAATATACATCAGTCATTAATCAAGACGCAAATAACAGCACACCGATGTCAAACAGTCGAAAAGAAGAAAGTAAAATTTTATATGTTTATTTTCATAAAATCATTAAACAAAAACAAAACAACAGATCAACAGTTAACACATTAGCACTACGAGTAAATAACACAGAAATAATTTATTAAACTTGTGTGCATCGGGCAGTTCTCTTATTACTCTCTTCACGGTTTGTACGCACCTAAAAGTACAAAGAAAAGTTACATATATTACATTTAGGCAACAAACCCGACCTCACAGATGACAAAATGTAAAAAAGTAAAAGGAATTTAATTCAAACACAATTTTCGTCTTTCATTCACAATTCTTCCATTGTGTAAAATTTTAACTCCGCGATATAATGGCAGGAAAAAATAAGATAAATTAAAGTGGAATGAATAAAGTACAGATCTAGTGAAATGTTCCATTTATTCTAGAAAATAAATTTCTATAAGAATAGTCATTTTACTCTGGAATACCTCGTTGACAACCATCAGAAATGGGAAAGTGTAGTTCTAAGTACAATGAAAAATTCGTTTTTCGTGAGGCGTTCAATATAACTTGCATTTGTGTACAGAAAATAAGATTCACGGGGATTATGATGGGAAAGTGGGATGGGAGAATGGAGAACATGTTGTTAGTAGGTGACACAAACGAGAGGGTCATTATGCTTATCGGGGAGATTGGGAAGAAAGGGGCAGGGGATGTCATCAAACAGTTCATCTCAGAGTGATGGGTGGACAGAAGAGGCGTGGGAATAAGGAGGCATTTGGGAGAACAGGGCTAATCTTCGCAGGTTGCCGACGATAAAGATATTCTGAGTTCCGGCTACACTCGTGCTCTCTCTGAAATATTCCTTCACCGTTTTCATGCCGACAATGGGTGGTTCTATGCGACTTTTTCAACCTCTCATACTTTTCATCTCCAAAGCGAATAGCACCCGTCAGCCGTCAAATTTTGACATCCCCATTTCATAAATGCACGTAACTTGATTCTTATTAACTATTCTTACCTTTCGAAGTGTCGAGTTCGTGGTATGTCTATCTTTGTAGTATGAAGTGCTGCACTCCGTTTCTATTTGATCAGTACAACCATTGTATAAGAGCCTCTCTATGTAATCCACACAAGCTCGATGAAGATCTTTCAGCCCAAATTCGAAACCAGCGCACAGGAGACCTGAAGTAAAAAATTGAAATATATACTTCATCTATCCCTATCCAATCGAACAAAACGTTTTTAAATCACAAACCGGAATGGAACAGAGCTGGTCATAACCAGGCGCTTATTTCGAGAGTTTTCTCCTCACTTGGTCACAAGTCCTGTTATTCTCTGTTCTTTACACGTCACAAATTTTGCCTAAGCTACTCGGCTTGCCCTTTGTTGGGCGATGGCAAGGTACCGTTTGGGAATGCTGTCGACCACTGGAATACATTTTACAACGTATTTGTTGGATGAGTGTTTTGTATTTAAATGCAAGAAGCAAACGTTCAATACAAGTAAACACGTATAGACTAACCTGAATTGAAGCCACGAGCTAACAACGGGAGGCAGTTCTCCGAAGTTAAGTTATATCAAAAAAGTAATCAAATATTTCGTTTTGTACACATGCTATATTTATTTATTTATTTATTTATTTTTTCCATTTTTCATTCAGATGAAAACGGGTATATATATAGATAGTTCAGACAAAAGTAACAAGCCACAATCAGTAGTGTCTCATAAAGTATTACGTGATAACAAAGGATATAGGTGGCGTTGCCGATATGCTTTATTAATGATTATATGATATATCTTATGGGAGTGCTAAGTGTTGATGTTAGCCTGTTTGAAGGAGTATACGGGGCCGGGACAACATTGTATTTACATATTACTGTAACCTGTCCCCGGATATAGTAGACCTTTCCCCCTTTCTCATGTCTTTTATAGCATTTGTTTTTTTTTGGCATGATGCATGTATGTGGACGTAAGTTCAAGTGTTCTATACTGCTTAATTGCTATATAAAACATCCGATTTCTGGCAGGCAAACATCTAACTTAGCAGGAGTTTATTCATTTCTTGTATTCGACTATTAATAATTCCGTTATCCCTGCTTGTCCTTCCTGTATCAGGGAACAGAGGAATATGTCCAGAGTTCTCAGATCAAAGGGCACAGCACACGAATGATTTAACTTATACACTACACAGTACCCCTGGTAGGGATCGAAACGTGGACGTTTCGGTTTGAACTTCAATACCATAACCACTGAACCACCGCGCTTCCCGTTACTACGAATTAATGTCAGATCCTCACAAGAAGGGACCATCTTACAATTCAGCTAATCACTGACACTGCTTACGTTACAGATTAAGACGCCTTGTTTGTCGGCAATGTCCGCGTCAGGAAACAGTTGCAGATAAAGAATAGATTGCGAAGTATTTAATGAGAGAAATTTAATGAAGTTATTCTCAAATAACTACTGTAGTAGGCAACAAGCGTTTATCATTCCTAGTGTCCGGAGTAGAAAGCTCGGATTGTTCTCCGACACTTGATGCGTGGTGCATTACAATTTTTTATCAATAAGCCTAATAACAATAAGAATCATTTCATATAAAAAATTTTCCTCACTCACTATTAAACTTACCTATCACATTCTCTATACTAACTTGGACAGTTCCACAATGAACGAAATAGATGAATTGTTTGAATGTCTTATAGTCGTAGTTTTCTATCTTGATTGTCAGTCTACCGCTATGTTCTCTTTCCGTTCTTGTCCTCTGTATTTTCTTGAACATTTGGGACTTTGAACTCTTAGTTTGTTTTATTTCTCTTTCTTGTTTCATGATTAGTTCAAAAAGAAATCTGAAACGAGACAACACGTGATATAGGAACAATAATCTTCAAAAACATTTTCTTCCTTCGCGCCATACAAATTTAGGATCAATGGAGACCCAGGAAGACTTTCTCTATGAATGCCCAAAATACTGGTCAGACGGATCAAGGTATACCGGGAATATAACGATAAAGTGAGTGGAAGAATGGAGGTCGTTACTGCGTGACAGAACAGAAAATGTTTGTATATACCGTCGTAGACATTTGGAAAAATGAGGTTTGGGACATCAGTTCATTTCTGGATTGTGATGGAAGAGATTTTGAGGTGCACAAGCCTTCTGTTATTATTATTATTATTATTATTATTATTATTATTATTATTATTATTATTATTAATTTATACCTATAGCCCTCAATCTGAGAAAAGAAAGGACATTAGACATTTACGCCAGATGGAAAATATCGTTGATGCATTGCACAGACATCACAGAAGCAACAATATTTAACGTTTCAAATAAAAATCCCGTCACTTTCGAAAAGTTAAACGTTGAGATATAAAAGTCGAATTAAAATATTGATGTCATCGTTTTCTAAGGGAGCTACCAACAAGCAATCTTGACTTAGGTGTACATTTTGTGCACAGATTCACATTTCAGTATTAATTATTTGAATTACACTTTTAAAACAATGAAAAATGTTAAGTGTTCATACCTGCTTCTTGATGCTACTAATGCTTTTATTCCATAGATCGGCAATTCATTTTCTCCTATTAAAAAAGTGACGTCACACATCTGCGGCATTGATAAGACATATTTCAAACTTTCTAAAACTCCTGACTCGCTGTGAAAAATCATTTTTTCTTCTTTTTGTGTAGTCGATTTGAATTTACCACCCGCATTCTTAGGCTCTGAGATGATATCACTGTTTGGACGAGAATCGTCTTGTGGTGTCTTTGAATTGCTATTATATTCTTCACTGCTGGATGAAGATTCATATCCGGAAGTATCCACTGTTTCATCTGAAATACAAAAAGGGAATAATGAATTTTCATTGACACTAGAACATGGTGGCTTAGCGCAATGTGCTTCGGATTTGTAGTCGAAAAATTGTGAGTTCGATCATTTGTAATAAAACGTTGTTATGATGCCTTTGAACCTTAACTTGCCCAACGAGCATGTCCAAATGAGCGGTCATAAGCTGCTACAGACAACTTTAGCTACGCCCGCCAATTTGCGCACCCTAAATAAAAATCACACCTCGTGGGCGTCGTGGTGGCTAGCTGAATAGTACTTTCCCTCTTCAGTCTATAACACTTAATCGGGAGGTTGTACTGTTTAATCGAATCGCCAAAAATGTGTATTCTTTTAACTGTTGACCGAAAAATTAGCCCCTTCTTTGAAGATAATTGACACCGATAGGCAAGGTTATTGACAACATATAATATATTGCAAGTAGTAACCTTAATTTTGGATTGCAAATTCGTTCTCAATTTCTTCTTTTTAAATTCCATAGTGATATCAAAGCTTTCAATTTAGTCAGCAGAATATAGGCGTAGCCTCAGACCTTCACGTTTTGAACATTATTACTGCCGAGAGATATTCCAACTTCGTGGAATATACTGTTTGTATCTAGTAAATATATGGCACCTTGTTACGTCAGTCAGTCATGTCGGTTTGTGTCATGACTCGTTCGTTGACGAGACCAGTTCTTGGCGATTTTGCGATCTGGTCTCGTCAATTCGGTGGAATATGACAACACAGAAAAAGTGAGTGTTGTACAAAATTGTATGTGACACGGAGCCCGAAAATAAGCAAAACAAAACCACCCGTCAAACTGTCCGACACGAGGTGGCCTTGACTGTCTAAAGTGCCGTTAAACCCCCAAAAATAAAATAAATAAATAAACAAGACCTTTCCACACACAGGCCGTTACCTTACAGCGAATTATCAATAAATAAAGTCAAATAATATAGAAGTAACTCAACATGATGGTAAAACAACAAAATGGTTCCAAGGTTTACAAACCTCTAAATATAATGTTGTCTTGATCATATTCTTGGTTATCATAACTATCATCCATTAAACACTGGGTGGAGGTCCACGTTTCCATATCAGTTGAAAAATGTGTAATGAAGAAAAGTGTTACAAAAATGCAAAGGATGATACAGAACAAAACAGTTAACTGTGGAAGTGGAAGAAAAGGAAGTGATATGAAAATTCATCAATCTTGTCCCCCTTATATAGAGATCGACTTCAATCGTCTCCCAAGCGCTAATCATTTCTTTCACTCATTATAGAAACAAAGTTGACAAGATATTCGAATAATTAAACAATATAATCAACATGCCAACGATTGTATAAACATTTTATCACCGACATTGATTGAGGTGTGTTCAACGGTCAAACAATTGTGTTCTTTACCAAAGCTGTTTTGCTTATTGACGGTACGGGAATGTGTTATTCGACTCTCCTCACAGCATCGTTTAACATTATCATGTATTTTAATGTTTTTTTTTATATTTTTCTATTCAGACAGAGTTGTGAATAACATAAATATAACACAATGGAACATTATTGGACCTAGGTGTCTAAATAAAATTATATTTGTATTACTCCGTACAATCGAGGTTTTGTAGCTAAACGGTGGGTATACCTATAAAATTAACAAAGCTGGACTTAATTTCTATCAAGATATTAGAAAAATTAGTGCTGCAGAAGCAGGTGTGAAAGTTCAAAGAGCAACAGTAAAGCACAAACCGCCGCGCCTCCTCGGTGTTTAAAGCGCTTGAGCTTATCACACTAGAACTGAAACCGAGTTGGGCCAAACTGTCAACTATTATGAGTGTCTACAATACGGCCCACCTCGCCTTCAGCTCCAATGCCCTTTTAGATAAGTATACACCAATGGACATTAATTCTCTGCTTTTGTACTCTTTCAATTGTTCAATGAAGCGTGTGAAGGCAGAAGAGCACCTTCGCACCTTTCAGGAATAAATTAACTTTCTGTACATATTACTGTTATTGATTCCGTTTTCTCATTGTTGCTGTAACCCAAAATGACATATTGTTTTTCGAGCGGTAGTAAGATTCCGCATCCTTCTTCTAACTTTGCCTTGAAGTTTATTAATATTGTTTTCGTTAAGGGTTTGGGTTTCTTCTTATTTTTCTACAATAACAGGGACGATGTGGGATTTGAATTCCTATCGACCCACATAACTTTGTTTGTTTATAACTTTATTTGCTTACGAATCCACGATAGTTGGAAACGAAAACTAATAATGTGATTGGTTTGAGTGTGCGCACTGGCAGTAGGGTAGTGGGTGCAGATCTCATATTTTACGTATCGTCAACAGCCCAATTATAATATTACGAAACAGAGGCGTATTGATCTATTTCTGCAAATGACATCCCCGGATAGGGAAACTGAAAAGTTGTCCCTCAATTTTAACTTTATCTCGCATTAATGGGATTGTCAATGAACCTTTCTCCGTGAATGTATTGAACGGTCTGAATTCCACCGCCTTGAAGATTTGAGAAGAGTTTGACCTTTTCTCCAGCTGATAGATCTTTGAGAACAATACTTTGCCGCCGTTGACGATTTGCATTATATAGTTACAAACCATCATGTGACTGATTCCCCTCATTTTATTTTCAAATGGAAGGTTATTTGGGTTTCCTGTCGTTCGTTTGGACTTTTGTAACACATCACGCTCGAAATTGTACTAAGTCATTTTTTGAAGGAAGCCCTGTCATTGGAATTAGTGATCTATTCGTGATTTTTGCAATTCGTTATGTTAGCCATTGGAAGCTTGTCTGCCGTCAAACTCATATACATAGTTGCTGTGTGAAAAAGTGAATATATTCCATTTTCTTGTACTTAAGTCAATATTTTGATATATAATGTGCGTTTATTTACGTCTTTTATCAGTATTCTGGGCACTGATGAAAATATCAAATATTTTCCAAAAGTTTTGTTGGACGACCCCTTAAAGTAAATATTTCAGAAAAAATCAATAGCTTTAAATGTTCAACTAATTCCACAAACAGACGACACTTTTATCAAACAATTATTGGACAACTGACTTTTCGTTATTTTGTCCCTTAAACATGGCTTATGATCCTTAAAAAAATAACACATCTGAGTGCCGATTATTGGCAATAAAATCAAATCATGTACCTCTCCAAACATAAGGCATAAGGCGATTGAATGAATGAAAGTTTTTAGCGCTCCGAAGGTGCGCAGGGACGATGTGGGATTTACAAATCCCTTGCGACCCGGTTGGCCTTATTTTATTTCACATGGATCACACAGGTCCAGCTCCCTATTGCCTCAAATGGGATCAGAGGGGGTATAAACGCGATGAGAATTCCCGGCAGTTTGCGTTGGAGTGATAGATTGTCAATAATCAATCCCTCAACGCCAGTAAGACTATTAGAGAGTGGGCTTTATTCGGATCCAGCTTGGCGATGGTAGAAGTTTGATTCTTACCTTGGTGACGAGCCAGAATATAATGTTGTGCGATGGCAAATTTAAGGGAAGAAGGCGATTCTTATTGTTACTTAATCTTTATTCCAGAGGGATGAGGTGACGTCATAGTGTTTGTGTGTGTTTGGGGGGGGGGGGGGGGGTTCATATAGTGGAAAATTAAAATGCGTCGGATTTATTAAAAACTCTATTATGTTGTTGAGTTTACAAAATTTGAAATATCTGTTTCCTTTTGTTTTTCGATTTGGCGCCATTTGACGGTTTTACGTCACTTCAAAATTTAGAGAATTTTTGCCAAATTTAATAAACCACTCTGTCTTCAGATTCATGGAACTCCACATTTATAAAGAATACAGCTACAAAAATTCATACATTGTTTTCTACTTATTTGAATTGTTCACTGTTATTTTTTCATTTCTAATTTACGCCCCCGGTGAGACCGATGCCAATTTTATGTTTTATTCTTTTTCTTTTATTTTTCAATATCATTTTCAGCACCAGTCGTCCGAAATTTTGGGACATTGTAATCTCGGAAGAAAAACCTTATCTATACATGTGCTTCCTTTCTATGAAATTATCAACCGTTACTCACGAACGCTGAGGTGACATCGTAGGGGTCGTAGTCAAAAGTGAAAATGCCTCGTATTTTCATGAAATTTACGTATCTTGTACAGGTATAGAAATCAGGAGATAGCTGTGGTTTTGTTTTTCTATATCCCCATTTTGGTCATGATTAGCCATTGTGCAGAAATATGTGACCTTAAACACCAATAAATAATAAATAAATATCTCCATTTGGGCGTTTTTGTCGCTTAAAAAATGCACCATTCTCTTTACAAATTCCGTAAAAACGCTAAACCTTTTAGGGTTTAAAATTTTTGTGGAGTTCAGAATGGCATGACCTCTTCTATTGAAAGTTAAATCATTGTAATTAAATTCGATGGCTCAACTGGATTTTCTACAACAAGGTACAGGGACGTATTGCCTGCAAAGAGTAGTATACTACTAAGTAGGTTTTCGGTTATATCATTGATGTAAATTAAAACCTATAGGGGATCCAAGATAAATCTTGAAGGACCTCAGCATTAATTGGCCACCAAGCCTATGGGGTTCTAAGCTTCGACAGCTCTCTGTGGACTATCTGAAAGGATGATTTGAATAATGATAGTTACTCCTATGAAACGCCAATTTCCCACAGCTTGTGAAAAGCTTTGTTGTAACCACAAAGGACCACATGCACCTCTTTGCCGTCGTCTAGAGCTGGACAAAATTCATCACATTTGTTAGTTAGCTGAAGAACAGTAGAATCGTCGGGTCTGAACATGAATTGAAATTGACTCAATCAGAAAGTCACATAAATGTTTAAAGATACATTTTAAAAATAATTTACAAACGCAGCTAATTAATGATTTAGGGTGATAATTAGTATCTACATTCGAGTGTTGATTACCTTAAGGGGACCTAAAATCTCTCCTGACGGATCTCAGTTGTAATTGGTCACGACAGCCCTCTCGGTACTTCCTGAAAGGAATGATATTAAAAATGGCAGAAACTCCCCTGAAACGCCAATTTCCCACAGCTTGTGAAAAACTTTCCTGAAATCACAACAGATCGCACGCATCTTGGGTAGATCAATTCGTGCCACTTACTCGGATCACTTGGATCAAAACAGGATCTTTTATTACTGAGACATAACCCTGCTGGGATGAGTTGTGTTCATGAGTTCTACAACTCATATGCACAAACACAATTTATTGAATTCACAACCAACAGCATTTTCCTCGAGTTTTCAACTCAAACATTCCTGCCGTTGTTATCGACAGGTTGTCCCGAACAATAACTCACCGGTCAAACATTTTCTGATTTAAATGGGAGAAAATAATTCGATTTCGTTTCAAAAATATACAAGAAGTTAATTTTAAGCTTGCTTAAAGTAGGATAATACACTTTAGGCAGGATATTGGACTCTCCACCACCATCCATTAGACTGGTCTTGTGAATATTTCCTTTACAGATATTCAGTAGACACAAGTGGATGCACAATACGATTATATGAATTCGTTGCTTCAAACATTGCTTTCTAATATAATATAATGGAAGCCATCTCCTTTGCATGTATTTTAAATGTCATGAAGTCAGGTTTAAGGCAATTAAAATATACATCAGTCATTAATCAAGACGCAAATAACAGCACACCGATGTCAAACAGTCGAAAAGAAGAAAGTAAAATTTTATATGTTTATTTTCATAAAATCATTAAACAAAAACAAAACAACAGATCAACAGTTAACACATTAGCACTACGAGTAAATAACACAGAAATAATTTATTAAACTTGTGTGCATCGGGCAGTTCTCTTATTACTCTCTTCACGGTTTGTACGCACCTAAAAGTACAAAGAAAAGTTACATATATTACATTTAGGCAACAAACCCGACCTCACAGATGACAAAATGTAAAAAAGTAAAAGGAATTTAATTCAAACACAATTTTCGTCTTTCATTCACAATTCTTCCATTGTGTAAAATTTTAACTCCGCGATATAATGGCAGGAAAAAATAAGATAAATTAAAGTGGAATGAATAAAGTACAGATCTAGTGAAATGTTCCATTTATTCTAGAAAATAAATTTCTATAAGAATAGTCATTTTACTCTGGAATACCTCGTTGACAACCATCAGAAATGGGAAAGTGTAGTTCTAAGTACAATGAAAAATTCGTTTTTCGTGAGGCGTTCAATATAACTTGCATTTGTGTACAGAAAATAAGATTCACGGGGATTATGATGGGAAAGTGGGATGGGAGAATGGAGAACATGTTGTTAGTAGGTGACACAAACGAGAGGGTCATTATGCTTATCGGGGAGATTGGGAAGAAAGAGGCAGGGGATGTCATCAAACAGTTCATCTCAGAGTGATGGGTGGACAGAAGAGGCGTGGGAATAAGGAGGCATTTGGGAGAACAGGGCTAATCTTCGCAGGTTGCCGACGATAAAGATATTCTGAGTTCCGGCTACACTCGTGCTCTCTCTGAAATATTCCTTCACCGTTTTCATGCCGACAATGGGTGGTTCTATGCGACTTTTTCAACCCCTCATACTTTTCATCTCCAAAGCGAATAGCACCCGTCAGCCGTCAAATTTTGACATCCCCATTTCATAAATGCACGTAACTTGATTCTTATTAACTATTCTTACCTTTCGAAGTGTCGAGTTCGTGGTATGTCTATCTTTGTAGTATGAAGTGCTGCACTCCGTTTCTATTTGATCAGTACAACCATTGTATAAGAGCCTCTCTATGTAATCCACACAAGCTCGATGAAGATCTTTCAGCCCAAATTCGAAACCAGCGCACAGGAGACCTGAAGTAAAAAATTGAAATATATACTTCATCTATCCCTATCCAATCGAACAAAACGTTTTTAAATCACAAACCGGAATGGAACAGAGCTGGTCATAACCAGGCGCTTATTTCGAGAGTTTTCTCCTCACTTGGTCACAAGTCCTGTTATTCTCTGTTCTTTACACGTCACAAATTTTGCCTAAGCTACTCGGCTTGCCCTTTGTTGGGCGATGGCAAGGTACCGTTTGGGAATGCTGTCGACCACTGGAATACATTTTACAACGTATTTGTTGGATGAGTGTTTTGTATTTAAATGCAAGAAGCAAACGTTCAATACAAGTAAACACGTATAGACTAACCTGAATTGAAGCCACGAGCTAACAACGGGAGGCAGTTCTCCGAAGTTAAGTTATATCAAAAAAGTAATCAAATATTTCGTTTTGTACACATGCTATATTTATTTATTTATTTATTTATTTTTTCCATTTTTCATTCAGATGAAAACGGGTATATATATAGATAGTTCAGACAAAAGTAACATGCCACAATCAGTAGTGTCTCATAAAGTATTACGTGATAACAAAGGATATAGGTGGCGTTGCCGATATGCTTTATTAATGATTATATGATATATCTTATGGGAGTGCTAAGTGTTGATGTTAGCCTGTTTGAAGGAGTATACGGGGCCGGGACAACATTGTATTTACACATTACTGTAACCTGTCCCCGGATATAGTAGACCTTTCCCCCTTTCTCATGTCTTTTATAGCATTTGTTTTTTTTTTGGCATGATGCATGTATGTGGACGTAAGTTCAAGTGTTCTATACTGCTTAATTGCTCTATAAAACATCCGATTTCTGGCAGGCAAACATCTAACTTAGCAGGAGTTTATTCATTTCTTGTATTCGACTATTAATAATTCCGTTATCCCTGCTTGTCCTTCCTGTATCAGGGAACAGAGGAATATGTCCAGAGTTCTCAGATCAAAGGGCACAGCACACGAATGATTTAACTTATACACTACACAGTACCCCTGGTAGGGATCGAAACGTGGACGTTTCGGTTTGAACTTCAATACCATAACCACTGAACCACCGCGCTTCCCGTTACTACGAATTAATGTCAGATCCTCACAAGAAGGGACCATCTTACAATTCAGCTAATCACTGACACTGCTTACGTTACAGATTAAGACGCCTTGTTTGTCGGCAATGTCCGCGTCAGGAAACAGTTGCAGATAAAGAATAGATTGCGAAGTATTTAATGAGAGAAATTTAATGAAGTTATTCTCAAACAACTACTGTAGCAGGCAACAAGCGTTTATCATTCCTAGTGTCCGGAGTAGAAAGCTCCGATTCTTCTCCGACGCTTGATGCGTGGTGCATTACAATTTTTTATCAATAAGCCTAATAACAATAAGAATCATTTCATATAAAAAATTTTCCTCACTCACTATTAAACTTACCTATCACATTCTCTATACTAACTTGGACAGTTCCACAATGAACGAAATAGATGAATTGTTTGAATGTCTTATAGTCGTAGTTTTCTATCTTGATTGTCAGTCTACCGCTATGTTCTCTTTCCGTTCTTGTCCTCTGTATTTTCTTGAACATTTGGGACTTTGAACTCTTAGTTTGTTTTATTTCTCTTTCTTGTTTCATGATTAGTTCAAAAAGAAATCTGAAACGAGACAACACGTGATATAGGAACAATAATCTTCAAAAACATTTTCTTCCTTCGCGCCATACAAATTTAGGATCAATGGAGACCCAGGAAGACTTTCTCTATGAATGCCCAAAATACTGGTCAGACGGATCAAGGTATACCGGGAATATAACGATAAAGTGAGTGGAAGAATGGAGGTCGTTACTGCGTGACAGAACAGAAAATGTTTGTATATACCGTCGTAGACATTTGGAAAAATGAGGTTTGGGACATCAGTTCATTTCTGGATTGTGATGGAAGAGATTTTGAGGGGCACAAGCCTTCTGTTATTATTATTATTATTATTATTATTATTATTATTATTATTATTATTATTATTATTATTATTATTATTAATTTATACCTATAGCCCTCAATCTGAGAAAAGAAAGGACATTAGACATTTACGCCAGATGGAAAATATCGTTGATGCATTGCACAGACATCACAGAAGCAACAATATTTAACGTTTCAAATAAAAATCCCGTCACTTTCGAAAAGTTAAACGTTGAGATATAAAAGTCGAATTAAAATATTGATGTCATCGTTTTCTAAGGGAGCTACCAACAAGCAATCTTGACTTAGGTGTACATTTTGTGCACAGATTCACATTTCAGTATTAATTATTTGAATTACACTTTTAAAACAATGAAAAATGTTAAGTGTTCATACCTGCTTCTTGATGCTACTAATGCTTTTATTCCATAGATCGGCAATTCATTTTCTCCTATTAAAAAAGTGACGTCACACATCTGCGGCATTGATAAGACATATTTCAAACTTTCTAAAACTCCTGACTCGCTGTGAAAAATCATTTTTTCTTCTTTTTGTGTAGTCGATTTGAATTTACCACCCGCATTCTTAGGCTCTGAAATGATATCACTGTTTGGACGAGAATCGTCTTGTGGTGTCTTTGAATTGCTATTATATTCTTCACTGCTGGATGAAGATTCATATCCGGAAGTATCCACTGTTTCATCTGAAATACAAAAAGGGAATAATGAATTTTCATTGACACTAGAACATGGTGACTTAGCGCAATGTGCTTCGGATTTGTAGTCGAAAAATTGTGAGTTCGATCATTTGTAATAAAACGTTGTTATGATGCCTTTGAACCTTAACTTGCCCAACGAGCATGTCCAAATGAGCGGTCATAAGCTGCTACAGACAACTTTAGCTACGCCCGCCAATTTGCGCACCCTAAATAAAAATCACACCTCGTGGGCGTCGTGGTGGCTAGCTGAATAGTACTTTCCCTCTTCAGTCTATAACACTTAATCGGGAGGTTGTACTGTTTAATCGAATCGCCAAAAATGTGTATTCTTTTAACTGTTGACCGAAAAATTAGCCCCTTCTTTGAAGATAATTGACACCGATAGGCAAGGTTATTGACAACATATAATATATTGCAAGTAGTAACCTTAATTTTGGATTGTAATAACAGTATTTTTATTTCTATAAAGATACTTCTTACAAATAAATTACAACGGGTTAACATTACTAAGATTTACATTCAGAAGCTAAAAATGGATTCAGCAACAAGCTATAGCTTATGTAAGCTGTCTCCACCATGAATGAAAAAAATGCTATTGTTCACGTAAAAAGTATCATTTAAATAATGTAGACTGTTTTCAACTGAGGTCACTGTGCAAAAGATGTTAAGGAAGTAGACAGAAGAAGAACAACACTCACTGACGTAAGACTGACAATTGGCGGCTGGCCGACCACACAGGTAGATGGCTTGTGCAAATATTCAATTAATCTGAAAGTGAGATTCGAAATTCTCCTGGGTTGAAGTTTTAGTGGTGAAGCTGCTGGCGCAGTACAATGATAGGGTGGTGGTGGCCCACAGTTCCAAACTTTCATAGGCGACGCCTTTCCGGATTTCGCCTATGTCTGTTTGAAGTCCCAGAAACGACATATCAGAGTAAATGCTAGCGCTACCACTTGGTAGGGATCCGCCATTGTTACAACAAAATAACTCGGCCAATATGTGGACACTCGTTAACAGCTGTGTCGCCTGTGCCTATTTTGTGCTTCGCGACGTGAGTTCCGTGCCGTCACAAGTTCAGTAGTATTTTATTGCACCTGGGACGCCACGGAACTCAGGTCGCGACTTTGCCTACGACGTGTGCTACATAACGACACGAGATATAAACCTCAGTACGCGCGCATGATGTGAATCTAAAGGTATCTCAATGGGACAGCATTTAGGCAGGTTTAGGCGTTATGTCTTTAAACAGTGTGAGTTCCCTTACGCCAGTGAGCGTTTTGTGGTGTAAAATACAGGAAGTTATGACATCTGAAAGGACATGGCAGTGATAGAAGGACTTTGCTTCATGTCCGCCGAGAAATGATTGGCATGGCATATTGGTAGTCATTTGAATCTGTACGTCTCCTCTATGTATTTTTGTACACAGAGGAATATCTCCAGATTAATTCCAGTGCTGAACAAATGCGATCCATATAGTAATGTATTCACGTCAACCCCATACGGAAGTCGATCCAGAGTGGTGGCTCTAGTATCGATATGCAATGGACACTCGAAGAAGAAGTGGTGGGTTGTTTCCCGTTCACCACAGCCACAGAGAGGCGAACTTGTGAGGAAGTTATTGAATAGATGGTCGTTTAGGTTGCTGCACCCTAGGCGTAGTCTACTATGAAAGATGTGAAGTTTTCTTGTTTTTTGGAAATACAGCCATTTGGGATTCAGAAGCTTGTCTCTGTTCAGAAATGATTTGAAGTTTGAAAGCGAATTGTTTTCTCTGATGGCGGTAGGCAAGTTGTTCCAAAGTTTTGTTGTGCTCGGTAGGAAAGAGTTTTGAAAAAGATTGGTTTTACAGTATGGGACACGTAGGTCGTTGCGGTTTCGGACAAGATATGAATGGGTTTCGGCCACGGATGGAGGCACAAGAGTAGATACATAGTCAGGAACAAGACGGTGGGTCATTTTAAAATACTGTGTGAGTTTATGTTTTTCTCGTCGACTTCGAAGTGTTTCCCACCCAGTTTCGGCATACAGAGATATCCTACTTGCGCTACGCGTTCCGCCAGTTATTATTCGGGCAGCTTCGATTTGTATTTTTTCAATTTCGGCAGATTCAGCCTCTGTGCAGTTGTCCCAAATAGTGTCGCCGTATTCTAAGATTGGGCGTATGAAGGCGAAGTATATTTTTTCTAGTGTTTTACGGTCAAGAAGAAATCTATATTTCCTTAAAAGAGATAACCTTTTCCATGCTTTTTGTGTAATTTCTGAAATATGGTCTTTCCAAGATGCAGAGCTGTTGATTATCAAACCTAGGTGCTTATGTTGATTTACTTCCTGTATAGCAGAGTCAGACATTTTGAGAGAGGGATGACAACTTTTGATAGTTTTCCGTGAGATAATTAATGATTCTGTTTTTGATGGGTTGAAGTCGACCAACCACTGTGCTGCCCACTTGTCAAAGTTATTAAGGTCGCTGGCTAGAAGCGCAGCTGCTCTTTGGGGGTCTTCAACTACGATATACAAAGATGTATCATCAGCGAACAGTCGGATGTTACAAGCTACATTGTCGACAATATCATTGATATATATTGATTTTGGATTGCAAATTCGTTCTCAATTTCTTCTTTTTAAATTCCTTAGTGATATCAAAGCTTTCAATTTAGTCAGCAGAATATAGGCGTAGCCTCAGACCTTCACGTTTTGAACATTATTACTGCCGAGAGATATTCCAACTTCGTGGAATAAACTGTTTGTATCTCGTAAATATATGGCACATTGTTACGTCAGTCAGTCATGTCGGTTTGTGTCATGACTCGTTCGTTGACGAGACCAGTTCTTGGCGATTTTGCAATCTGGTCTCGTCAATTCGGTGGAATATGACAACACAGAAAAAGTGAGTGTTGTACAAAATTGTATGTGACACGGAGTCCGAAAATAAGCAAAACAAAACCACCCGTCAAACTGTCCGACACGAGGTGGCCTTGACTGTCTAAAGTGCCGTTAAACCCCCAAAAATAAAAAAAATAAATAAACAAAACCTTTCCACACACAGGCCGTTACCTTACAGCGAATTATCAATAAATAAAGTCAAATAATATAGAAGTAACTCAAGATGATGGTAAAACAATAAAATAGTTCCAAGGTTTACAAACCTCTAAATATAATGTTGTCTTGATCATATTCTTGGTTATCATAACTATCATCCATTAAACACTGGGTGGAGGTCCACGTTTCCATATCAGTTGAAAAATGTGTAATGAAGAAAAGTGTTACAAAAATGCAAAGGATGATACAGAACAAAACAGTTAACTGCGGTAGTGGAAGAATAGGAAGTGATATGAAAATTCGAATGAATGAATGAATGAAAGGTTTTAGCGCGCCGAAGGCGCGCAGGGACGATGTGGGATTTACAAATCCCTTGCGACCCGGTTAACCTTATTTTTTTTTCCTTGGATCACACAGGCCTAGCTTTCCTATTGCTCAAAATGGAGTCTGAGGGGGTTATGCACGCGGTTAGAATACCCGGCAGTTTAAGCTGGAGTGTTAGATGGTCAATACTCAATCCCCCAACGCCTTTAAAACTATTAGAGAGCGAGCTCTGTTCGGTTCCAGTTCGGCGATGGTAGAGGTTTGAGTCCCACCATGGTGGCGAGCCAGAATGTAATGTTGTGCGATGGCAAGTTTAAGGGAAGAAGAGAAAAGAAAACCAAACAGCAACGCCGGTTTGGTAGCGGCCCCGGTATATGACCATAGCGGTTACAAAAAAGAAGTGGAGAAAGCTCCAACAGTTTAGTTTTAAGAAACCGGGAGTCATCCATCAAGCCTTCTGGGAGATAGGATGCCGTGTGTGATTTTGAGGTATCTGGTTATCCTTCGGAAATCCCAAATGACCTCCTCCACCCCACCCCAACCCCTCCCCCCCCCCCCCCCCAAAAAAAAAAAAATCACTGACACACACCCTCAAGCCCTTAAAAGGGCTGTTAAATCTTTATTCAAATGTTTATTTATATCAAATGTACACTCGTTCCCAGCCAGACAAGCTTGTTTCAATCCTTGCCTAGCGTTTGGTGGTTTCTTGTATATGTTGCAGAAAGGTAGGTTGCACCAATTCCTCCTACGCTTTGTCTACCATTTCCATGCGTCTTCTTGATAAGAGTGTTGCAAGAAAATTTGAGAATGTTCAGTTAGAAAAGTAAAAGGTAGAGAGAAAGATAGGTATCCGCTATTGTATATTGTGCCTGCTGTGTGATTGTTGCTATGGATGGGGTAAGGGGTGTGTTTCTTCGGAGTCCACTCCCAACACGCAGAGTTGCGAGGCAATCCTCACAGACTCAATCCTAAAGACCTCAATGAGTAGCGAGGCAATCCTCACTGACTCCACGCAGTTTACTTCTATTGAGTAATTTTAATTTACTGTGGATTATTTTGTTTTTCTGTTTAGGGTTCGGTGTTCGTTCAGCTTCACCATTGATTCACTATCTTGGAGTATGTGGAGGGTTTTGTTATATAGATCTTATTAAACGCGTTTCAATCGCGCTTCAGCAGAGTTGCGAGGCAGTCCTCACAGACTCTATCCTAAAGTTCCCAATGAGTAGCGAGGCAATCCTCACTGACTCCACGCGATTTAGTTATATTGTATAATTTTTATTTTATTTTATTTTATTATTTTTTTTTTTTTTTTTTTTTTATTTCCTGGAAACTTATTTTGTTTTTCTGTTAAGGGATCGGTGTTCGTTCAACTCAACCATTAATTCACTATCTTGGAGTCTGTTGAGGGTTTTGGTTTGTAGGTCTTTTAATCGCGTATCAATAGTTTCTATTTTTGCTAGCTCGTGAAGTTCCTTTATCGGTGTCCATTTCGGTTTGCATAGTGCCACTCGCAGGGCATAATTTTGAACCCTCTGTAGCTTCTGAATGTTGGTTTTGCTTAGGTCGCTTGTTATTATGGCACCGTATTCTAGTACCGGACGTATAAATGTTTTGTAGAGCTTGAGAAGCACATCTTTGTTTGCTCCCCAATTTCTACCTCTGATCATCTTCAGAAAATTGATACGTTTAGTAGCTCTAACCGTAATGGAGTTTACGTGACTGTTTAGACTGAGATTGCTATCTAGAATAAATCCCAAAAATTTGGCCTCTTTGTTTGCTTCTAGTTTGTGATCGTATAACTGGAGATCGATACTCGGGACTGGTTTTTTCCTTTGCTTTTTGAAGAACGTAACTTTTTGAGTTTTGGCGGCATTGAGTTTGATGCGCCACAGGGCACACCAGCTTTCAAGATCGCGAATGGTATCCTGCAGACGATTTTTAATTATGTTTCTGGACTTGCTGGCTGTCCAAATGCCTTTGTCATCTGAGAACTGCGATAGTTCAACAAAGTTTTTCCCTACTTTTTCTATATCATTCACATATATTATGAAAAGAAGCGGACTTAGAACCGACCCTTGTGGTGTTCCCGCTTCGAGTATTACTTCCTCTGACACCTCGCGATTAACCCTCACCTTGATTTTTCGGTCAGTTAGAAATGATGATATGATCCTTAGAATTTTAGTGGGTAATCCCATTTTCGCTAGTTTATATCTCACGCCATTGTGCCATACCGAGTCGAACGCTTTTTCTACATCCAAGAAAAGCGCGGTTCCGATTTCGTTTTGACTAAATGCTGTTTTCATATAATCGACCAGTCTATATACGTGTTCGATTCCCTCTTTCTGACTCCTATACGCTCTTTGCCATTTGTTGAAAAAATTGATTGATTCGAGATAGCTGCGAAGTCTCGTAGTGAGAATCCGCTCAAATATTTTCCCAACACAGCTAAGCAAGCTGATTGGGCGGTAGTTAGAAGGGTTGGTAAGGTCTTTGTCGGGTTTAGGTATCATGACTCCCGTGGCCACTTTCCAGCATTTTGGGAAGTACCCACAGGAGAGACAGCAGTTTAAGAGTTTGGTAAGTCTGCAGTAGAAGATGTTGGGGCACTGTTTCATTATTTTGTAAGAGACTTCGTCTTCTCCTGGGGACGAAGATGACCTGCATTTTCTGATTATACCCATGACCTCTTCTACGCTTATTGGTTCGGTTAATTCATGGTCGTCCCCGTCTTCATGCCTTTTGTCGAAGTTCGGTTCATTGAAGATTGAGTTGTTATCTTGGACAAATTTATTTACTCGTACCTTAAAATCGTTGTCATATCTGTTCCCTTCTTGTGGACGATGTGCCTTCTTTAGAAGTTCGGCAAAAGCACTGGCCTTTGCCTTGTCGTCTATGGCCATAGATCCGTCGCTAGTCTTTAGCGCATTATTATTGGCAATTTTGCTCTTTTGGCCAGTAAGAGTTTTAAATGTATCCCAGAACCTCTTAGGTTCTCTCAGTCCATTTAGGTTTTCGGTTGCTTTTTCCCATCTGAAAATTCATCAATCTTGTCCCCCTTATATAGAGATCGACTTCAATCGTCTCCCAAGCGCTAATCATTTCTTTCACTCATTATAGAAACAAAGTTGACAAGATATTCGAATAATTAAATAATATAATCAACATGTCAACGATTGTATAAACATTTTATCACCGACATTGATTGAGGTGTGTTCAACGGTCAAACAATTGTGTTCTTTACCAAAGCTGTTTTGCTTATTGACGGTACGGGAATGTGTTATTCGACTCTCCTCACAGCATCGTATAACATTATCATGTATTTTAATGTTTTGTTTTTTTTATATTTTTCTATTCAGACAGAGTTGTGAATAACATAAATATAACGCAATGTAACATTATTGGGCCTAGGTGTCTAAATAAAATTATATTTGTATTACACCGTAGAATCGAGGTTTTGTAGCAAAACGGTGGGTATACCTATAAAATTAACAAAGCTGGACTTAAATTCTATCAAGATATTAGAACAATTAGTTCTGCAGAAGCAGGTGTGAAAGTTCAAGGAGCAACAGTAAAGCACAAACCGCCGCGCCTCCTCGGTGTTTAAAGCGCTTGAGCTTATCACACTAGAACTGAAACCGAGTTGGGCCAAACTGTCAACTATTATGAGTGTCTACAATACGGCCCACCTCGCCTTCAGCTCCAATGCCCTTTTAGATTAGTATACACCAATGGACATTAATTCTCTACTTTTGTACTCTTTCAATTGTTCAATGAAGCGTGTGAAGGCAGAAGAGCACCTTCGCATCTTTCAGGAATAAATTAACTTTCTGTACATATTACTGTTATTGATTCCGTTTTCTCATTGTTGCTGTAACCCAAAATGATATATTGTTTTTCGAGCGGTAGTAAGATTCCGCATCCTTCTTCTAACTTTGCCTTGAAGTTTATTAATATTGTTTTCGATAAGGGTTTGGGTTTCTTCTTATTTTTCTACAATAACAGGGACGATGTGGGATTTGAATTCCTATCGACCCACATAACTTTGTTTGTTTATAACTTTATTTGCTTACGAATCCATGATAGTTGGAAACGAAAACTAATAATGTGATTGGTTTGAGTGTGCGCACTGGCAGTAGGGTAGTGGGTGCAGATCTCATATTTTAGTTTAAACGATATTTTATTTGTAAATAGACTACAGACATATGCATAACAGCTACAAAAATAGAAATTGACAAATGGTATAGACATATAGTAATACAAGCTGAAGCATGGCAACTGTTAAAAGAAGCTGGGGATTTGAATGTAAGCCATCGGCTTATAATATATCATTTCCCCGCGGCAGACATGTGTCAGACTATTCCGATAATCAATGTTTAGCGTTTAAACTAAAAGGAAAAATCGAAAAATAAGAGACAAGAGCTAAAATAATAAGGACGAGAATGGAAAGAAGAGAATGTACAGGGTTGCCAGAATGGTGAAAGTATAATAATTAATTATTAACTAATGTCTCAGACTTACAAGACAGCGATGACGAGTTCTTGTCAGTAAATAACGTTGTTTCACAGCATTCCTGGTGACCATCTGGTGTGGACTATTAAACTGTTAACGGGGCTTAAGCCTGAGTTTGCGTTTCAGCAAATATTAATTGAATCGATTGGAAAAAAGGATAAATTTGTGAACTGCTTCAAATATTTCATAATTCCCCTCTTCCGTTAGGTGTTCAGAACCACATAGAAGACTAGTGGTATCTGCATCAATGGGTAATCGTTCAATTGTGTTGCTTCGCACACTAGTAAACACGGGACAGTGCAGAAGGTAATGCTCAGTGGTTTCGAGATCCCCACAAACACAGAAAGGGGTAAGGGCTAAGTGATTGTTGTATAGATGGTAATTCAAATTACTGCACTGGAGGCGTAATCTACAATGGTAAATTTGGGCTTTGCGAGATTTTGCAGTACCAAAATAGCGCGGTGGTCGAAAGTGCTCCTGATTCAGAAAAGTTTTAAAATTGTGAATGGAGGGATTTTCGCGTACAGACAACGGAAGGTTGTTCCACTGATCCGTCACTTTGGGAATAAAAGAGGACTGATAAAGTGTTGTCCTGCAGAACGGAACTCGATGAGTTTGGTCGGAACGTAAATGCATTGATGGATTTAAAATGGAGAGAGTTGGAGGAATTTTGTTGGAGATATACGATGGGGCCATACGATGGAACATTTTGAAATATTGGATTAGTTTATATATTATATTATTATTAGTTCATATTTTACGTATCGTCAACAGCCCAATTATAATATTACGAAACAGAGGCGTATTGATCTATTTCTGCAAACGACATCCCCGGATAGGGAAACTGAAAAGTTGTCCCTCAATTTTAACTTTATCTCGCATTAATGGGATTGTCAATGCAACTTTCTCCGTGAATGTATTGAACGGTTTGAATTCCACCGCCTTGAAGATTTGAGAAGAGTTTGACCTTTTCTCCAGCTGATAGATCTTTGAGAACAATACTTTGCCGCCGTTGACGATTTGCATTATATAGTTACAAACCATCATGTGACTGATTCCCCTCATTTTATTTTCAAATGGAAGGTTATTTGGGTTACCTGTCGTTCGTTTGGACTTTTGTAACACATCACGATCGAAATTGTACTAGAATTCCAAGTCATTTTTTGAAGGAAGCCCTGTCATTGGAATTAGTGATCTATTCGTGATTTTTGCAATTCGTTATGTTAGCCATTGGAAGCTTGTCTGCCGTCAAACTCATATACATAGTTGCTGTGTGAAAAAGTGAATATATTCCATTTTCTTGTACTTAAGTCAATATTTTGATATATAATGTGCGTTTATTTACGTCTTTTATCAGTATTCTGGGCACTGATGAAAATATCAAATATTTTCCAAAAGTTTTGTTGGACGACCCCTTAAAGTAAATATTTCTGAAAAAATCAATAGCTTTAAATGTTCAACTAATTCCACAAACAGACGACACTTTTATCAAACAATTATTGGACAACTGACTTTTCGTTATTTTGTCCCTTAAACATGGCTTATCATCCTTAAAAAAATAACACATCTGAGTGCCGATTATTGGCAATAAAATCAAATCATGTACCTCTCCAAACATAAGGCGATTGAATGAATGAAAGTTTTTAGCGCTCCGAAGGTGCGCAGGGACGATGTGGGATTTACAAATCCCTTGCGACCCGGTTGGCCTTTTTTTATTTCACTTGGATCACACAGGTCTAGCTCCCTATTGCCTCAAATGGGATTAGAGGGGGTATAAACGCGATGAGAATTCCCGGCAGTTTGCGTTGGAGTGATAGATTGTCAATAATCAATCCCTCAACGCCAGTAAGACTATTAGAGAGTGGGCTTTATTCGGATCCAGCTTGGCGATGGTAGAAGTTTGATTCTTACCTTGGTGACGAGCCAGAATATAATGTTGTGCGATGGGAAATTTAAGGGAAGAAGGCGATTCTTATTGTCAGTTAATCTTTATACCAGAGGGATGACGTGACGTCATAATGTGTTCATATAGGGAAAAATTAAAATGCGTCGGATTTTTTAAAAACTCTATTATGTTGTTGAGTTTACAAAATTTGAAGTATCTGTTTTCTTTTGTTTTTCGATTTGGCGCCATTTGACGGTTTTACGTCACTTCAAAATTTAGAGAATTTTTGCCAAATTTAATAAACCACTCTGTCTTCAGATTCATGGAACTCCACATTTATAAAGAATACAGCTACAAAAATTCATACATTGTTTTCTACTTATTTGAATTGTTCACTGTTATTTTTTCATTTCTAATTTACGCCCCCCGGTGAGACCGATGCCAATTTTATGTTTCATTCTTTTTCTTTTATTTTTCAATATCATTTTCAGCACCAGTCGTCCGAAATTTTGGGACATTGTAATCTCGGAAGAAAAACCTTATCTATACATGTGCTTCCTTTCTACGAAATTATCAACCGTTACTCACGAACGCTGAGGTGACATCGTAGGGGTCGTATAGTCAAAAGTGAAAATGCCTCGTATTTTCATGAAATTTACGTATCTTGTACAGGTATAGAAATCAGGAGATAGCTGTGGTTTTGTTTTTCTATATCCCCATTTTGGTCATGATTAGCCATTGTGCAGAAATATGTGACCTTAAACGCCAATAAATAATAAATAAATATCTCCATTTGGGCGTTTTTGTCGCTTAAAAAATGCACCATTCTCTTTACAAATTCCGTAAAAACGCTAAACCTTTTAGGGTTTAAAATTTTTGTGGAGTTCAGAATGGCATGACCTCTTCTATTGAAAGTTAAATCATTGTAATTAAATTCGATGGCTCAACTGGATTTTCTACAACAAGGTACAGGGACGTATTGCCTGCAAAGAGTAGTATACCACTAAGTAGGTTTTCGGTTATATCATTGATGTAAATTAAAACCTATAGGGGATCGAAGATAAATCTTGAAGGACCTCAGCATTAATTGGCCACCAAGCCTATGGGGTTCTAAGCTTCGACAGCTCTCTGTGGACTATCTGAAAGGAAGATTTGAATAATGATAGTTACTCCCATGAAACGCCAATTTCCCACAGCTTGTGAAAAGCTTTGTTGTAACCACAAAGGACCACATGCACCTCTTTGCCGTCGTCTAGAGCTGGACAAAATTCATCACATTTGTTAGTTAGCTGAAGAACAGTAGAATCGTCGGGTCTGAACATGAATTGAAATTGACTCAATCAGAAAGTCACACTCGATCCGCAAGTATACAGAAGAAGTCTCCTTGGTTACGAATCGAAATTAAGTATTTTTATTGTTTACTAATCATATATATTTCATTTTCAGGTTATTTTATTCAACTTTGTGGGGAGTTAGTTTAGTATAGTAACTGGGACAAAGTTAGGAGGCCTTAAATAAAACTGTGAGCGCTAAGTTGTCGAACGGTTCGTCGTGTTGCCTTTTGTCGCGTATGTACAATTTTCCCTGTCCGATCGCGTAATTTTGTCTTGATGATGGCGAGCAAGTCTGTTCAGACGGAGGTAAGTATGGAGGTAAATACGTGTAATATCGCGGTCCAGGTCAACGGTGCCAACGGAGTAAGTATTGGTGTGCAGACAGAGGTCACTGGGGGTGTCGGTCAGAGCCGGGTTGGTGGGGCCACCGATGGCGATATTGGGCTTGAAGTTTGTAAACAGTGTTCTATGATGTATGGGGACTGTCGCTCGATGGGATATGGAGAGGTATGTGCAAACTGTCAGGAAATCCTCCGCCTACTTGAGACAATTGTTAAGTTTGAGGGGGAGATTGCTGAGCTGAAGGGAAAACTTGGTAGGGCGGGGCTGTCTGGAGTTACGCCTGTGAAAGTGGCTTTCCGAGAAGGATGGAAGGTTGTCGGTGGTTCCAAGAGGAAACATGGGGGTAGAACCTTTGATGTGAATGAGGTAGGTGATGAGGTGGGGGCTGCTAGAAAAGTACGTAGGACAGATGAGGGGGGCCCAGGCCGGAGCAATGCTGTAAAGCGTTTGGCGTGGACTACCAAAAGTGGTAGGAAAGGGGGGCCAGAGAAGCAGGTAGATAGGGGTGTAAAGTCCAAAGGCAGTGGGGAGTGCAGCACCAGAAACAGATTTGATGTGCTCGATTCGGAAGAGACAGAGGAGGAGATGGAGGTAGTTGCAACAGATAGTAGCTTGGGGTCTAGGCCAGGAAAAAGGAGGATGGACCCGGGGGAAGACCAGGGGAGTAGTCCAGGTAGCTCAGGGCCTGGAAAGAGACGGAGGGACAAGGATAGGAGTAATCCTAGGTCAAAGATACCGATACCGATATTGATTCCGAGTGGGGGTGTTGGAGAGGAAGAGGACGCTGTAAACAATAGGAGACTAGAGGAGATAAATAGGGCGAGGTCCAAAAGTAAGTTGGTGGTTGCGGGAAGTAGCATAGTTCGGGGGATCGACAAGGTTGTCTGTGGTCCGGACAGTAAAAATAGAACAGTTCTGTGCTTTCCGGGGGCTAAAGTGGAGGACCTGAGGGATAGAGTGGACGGTATTGTAGCTGGGTCGGGGCCTGATCCGGTAGTGGTATTACATGTGGGGTCCAATAACATCAGGGAGAGGAAATCAGTTCGTTTGGTGGACACATACAAGGACCTAATTAGTAAGCTACTTAGCAGGAATGCTCGGATCATCGTTTCAGGGGTGCTCCCCGTTATGGGTGGTGGGAATGAGAGGAACTCGCGGATTATGGCACTAAACGAGGAGCTGGAAGAGCACTGCAAAGACTTGGGAGTACATTTCATTGACCACTGGGATTCATTCTGGGGACAAGGAGAGTTGTATGGTCGAGACGGACTGCATTTAAGTAGGATGGGTACAGACCTGTTGGGCCAAAAAATCTTACAGGTGGCTGGGCCTTTTTTGGAGAAAAGGGGGGTAGGGGACCACAGCCGGTAACCCAGAGTGGCACAAATGCTGGGAACATAGGAAGAACAACAAACATGCACAATACAGGGACATACCAGGGTTATAATAATGTGCCAGTGATGACAAAAAAACAAAGATTCATTAAGTTTGGGTACTGCAACATCCAGGGTCTGCACAAGAAAGTAAGCGAAATATCAACAATGATGGACGAAGGAGGCTTCGATATAATGGGTCTAAGTGAGACGTGGATACGACGGGATGAGCGGGTTGATCAGATGAAGGGTTGCGTGTGGATAGGAGCTGGGCGAACTGAGGGTCAGAAACGGGGTGGGGGTGTTGGCATCTACGCTAAAGAGGAATTACAGCCCTCATTGATTACAGATCTCACAGAAGCAAGGACTCAGATTCCAGTATCCAACGAAATAGTCTGGGCAAAAATCAAATTAGGAAGCAGGAGTGTTGCCGTTGGTGTTGTATACTTAGCAGTGGAGGGAAGTAAGCCCGAGTGGAATGATTCAATATATACAACTCTTAGATCGAATATCACAGAGCTTGGGAGCAGAGGGTTCAGTATTGTCCTAATGGGGGACTTCAATGGTCACATCGGGGATAAGGAGGAGGGCATACAGGGAGGTGATAGGAAAATTAACACGAATGGGAGGAAGATGTTGGACCTATCAAAAGAGCTTGGTTTAAAGATCCTGAACAGGGATGCGAAATGTAAGGGTAAATGGACCTGGGAGAGGAACGATAAGAAAACAATAATTGATTATATACTCACTGACATTAGCGTATGGAGGGAGGTTATAGATGTAGAAATAGATGACGAGGGAAAAAATGAGTTGGGTAGTGATCACAACCTGATAACAGTTAAGATTATGGGCAAAAAGACGAATAGAGACAGAAATACCTTCAAGGAAGTTTGGGGACTAAAACAAGGAGCCGACTGGAAGCAGTTTCGGGAAAAACTAAAACCAAATCTTGAATGTATACCTAGGGATGCAAATGTCCAGAGTATTTCAGATGGCATAGTAAATAGCCTATCAGAGGCAGGGAAGGAGTGTATAGGAAGGGTGAGGGTCCCAACGAGAGAGCTTGGATACAGGGTTAACGAGGGACTGAAAAAGGCTATAAAAGAAAGGAAGGTAAAATGCGCTGCTTACAGAAGAAGTAGGAAGCTTAAAGGGGTGGATAACAATGACACGAGACTAATGAAAGGAGAATATGAACTGGCACGGAAAAAGGTGAATGAGATAAAGAATAATAATAGGAAGGAGCGCAATTGCAGTCTTGCCAGAACAATAAAGAAAACGGGGGGTTCGAGCTCAAACGTATTTTGGAACTGGGTAAATAAACGGGGGAAGAGTAGTGTGCAGAGTATCAAAGTGGATGGGGAAAGTACAGAAGATAAAGGCCGTATCGCTTCAGAGTTAGTCAAGCACAGGGAAAAGATAAACGATAGGCGATGGGGCAGTGGGTCCCCACCAAAAAGAAATACACTGGTGGAGGAGAACCTATCCAATCGTGTATGTAGCGAAATAACGGCAGAAGAAGTGCGGAACGTGGTCTCGAAATTAAAAAATGGTAAAGCGGGAGGGACTGATGAAATTCCGAACGAATTCCTCAAAAATGGAGGGGAGGCACTTATTGAAGTCCTGACAAACCTTTTCAACCTGGCTCTGCGAAAGCAAGAGGTCCCCAGAGAGTGGAGGGAAAGTAAGGTGTCGTTCATACACAAAAAGGAGGATAAGGAAGTTCTAGATAACTATAGGGGGATATCAGTTAGTAGTAACATCGGAAAAGTATTCTGTAAGGTCATATACGGTAGACTAGAGGAAGTTATTGAAGAGAAAGGTTTTTTAGGAGAAATTCAAAATGGTTTCAGGAAAGGACGCAGAGTCACCGATCACCTATTTACACTCACCCAACTGATAGAATCAACAAAGGCTGAAAAGAAAAAGATGTTTCTGGCATTTCTAGATGTGAAAAAAGCGTACGACCGAGTGTGGAGGGAAGGTATGTGGCGAAAGCTCGAGGGCATCGGACTGGGGGGTGACTTTGTGGGAATCATGAAAGCACTGTATACAGATGTGCAAAGCCAACTCAGTCTAGGGACTATCACTACAAAACGAGTCCCTATGGATATAGGCCTCAAGCAGGGGTGTATCTTTTCACCGATTTTGTTTGCATTGTATGTTAAAGATTTAGGGGACGAACTAATTCAGAGTGCGGAGGGGGTAAATGTTGGAGACATAAAGATACCAGGCTTATTCTTTGCGGACGACATGGTGTTAATGTCTAGAACTAAACAGGGGCTAGAGAAACTGCTGGAAATTGTTGGTAGATATGGGAACACTTGGCGGCTCGAACTAAATGAAAATAAAAGCAAGGTAATACCCGTTGGACGCAAGGTAGATATGACGAAGAGATGGAGAGTGGGGGAGTTCTCAATCCCCGAAGGGGAAAGCAAACAAATCACTGTAGGAGAAACGGGAGAGTATGAGTATCTAGGGGTAAGCATAAATATAACGGGAAGAGGGGTGTACAGAAATTACTCAGCCAAACTGATTCTGAAGGGGAAAAGAATTCTGAACCAACTAAAACTTTTAGGGAAAAATAGTTTCAACAAGGTCTTTGTGGGGAAAACACTGTGGGAGAGGGTGGGTTTACCAAGTATAACGTATGGCACGGACGTGATTCCATTAAACCAAACCGTTATTAAGAAGTTGGAAAATACTAAAAATGATGCCGGCAGATGGATAACAGGGTCGAGTAATGCTGCAGCGTTGGAAGCAGTAAGGGGGGAGCTTGGGTGGATGAAAATCAAGGACAGGGTAGATTTGGGAAAACTGTGTTACTTTAACTACTTGAGAAACCTGCCTGACAACCGGTGGTGCAAATTGATGCTCTATACCATTTGGAATTCTAATATAGAAACGGGGTGGTCAAAACACGTGAGGGAACTAATGGACAATTACTCTATAGAGGTCACAAACATAGAAGTAGGAATGAAAGAAGGCAAAAGGTTTGTCAAAGAGAGAGTCATGGAAGATTGCAATCGAAACTGGCGAGCAGGGGTTAGCGTGAAAAGATCACTGCAGGGGTTACAATATAAAGAAAAGCCAGCTTTTGAGAAGTACCTAGATGGCACCTTTGGAGGGTCACTGCTGTTCAAACTGAGATCAAGATCACTGGAGCTTCGGGGAAAAATTGGGAGAGATGGGGAAAAGGGATGCCAAATATGCCACTCTGGAGTAGTGGAGACCCTGGAACATTTTCTCTTGGAATGCCCACAGTATATACCTCATAGAATAAAATTTACTGGAAGAATAATGCAGAAGTGGGGTGAAGAAACAAAGGATAGATGGCTGAAGGGGGACACGAGGGAGAGGGTAGGAATGCTTATTGAAGAAATTGAAAAAGAGGAAGTGAGGGACACTATTAAGCAGTTTATATCTGAATGCTGGGAGGAGAGGAGGGGAAGAGGGGGTGGGGTGCAGGGGGAATGATGGCCTTCTCTTATGAGGACCGCGACAAATCAGCGGCTGGCCAAAGAGTTATTATTATTACATAAATGTTTAAAGATACATTTTAAAAATAATTTACAAACGCAGCTAATTAATGATTTAGGGTGATAATTAGTATCTACATTCGAGTGTTGATTACCTTAAGGGGACCTAAGATCACTCCTGACGGATCTCAGTTGTAATTGGTCACGACAGCCCTCTCGGGACTTCCTGAAAGGAATGATATTAAAAATGGCAGAAACTCCCCTGAAACGCCAATTTCCCACAGCTTGTGAAAAACTTTCCTGAAATCACAACAGATCGCACGCATCTTGGGTAGATCAATTCGTGCCACTTACTCGGATCACTTGAGAATGAATAAAAGGTTTTAGCGCGCCGAAGGCGCGCAGGGACGATGTGCGATTTACAAATCCCTTGCGACCCGGTTAACCTTATTTTTCCCTTGGATCACACAGGCCTAGCTTTCCTATTGCCCAAAATGGAGTCTGAAGGGGTTATGCACGCGGTTAGAATACCCGGCAGTTTACGCTGGAGTGTTAGATGGTCAATACTCAATCCCTCAACGCCTTTAAAACTATTAGAGAGCGAGCTCTATTCGGTTCCAGTTCGGCGATGGTAGAGGTTTGAGTCCCACCATGGTGGCGAGCCAGAATGTAATGTTGTGCGATGGCAAGTTTAAGGGAAGAAGAGAAAAGAAAACCAAACACCAACGCCGGTTTGGTAGCGGCCCCGGTATATGACCATAGCGGTAATAATAATAATAATAACACTTTGGCCAGCCGCTGATTTGTCGCGGTTCTCGGACGAGAAGGCCTTGGTTACCCCTGAACTCCCAACTGCCTCCCTGTTCCCACGCTTCTCCTCTCCTCCCAACATTCGGAGACGAACTGCTTGATGACATCCCTTGCCCCATTCTTCCCAATCTCTCCGATTAGCACATTAACCCTCTCCTTTGAGTCTCCCCCTAACCACATGTCCTTCATTCTCCCATCCCACTTCCCCATTATACTCCCAGTGAATCTCATTCTTTTAGACTCATACTTTGGGCATTCTAGAAGGAAGTGTTCCAGGGTCTCCACCATGCCCAAGTTACACATCTGGCACTCCCTTTCACCGTCCTTCCCAATTTTTCCCCTCAGCTCCAGGGATCGCGACCTCAGCTTGAACAGCAGTGACCCCCAAAGGTGCCATCAAGGTACTCTTCAAAACCTGGCCTCTCTTTATTACGCAGGCCACCCAAAGACCTCTTTGATTTGACCCCCTCTCGCCAATTACGGTTACAATCCTCCATGACCCTTTCTCTGACGATTTTTTTACCCTGGTTTGCCCCAACGTCCAGGTCCGAGTTCTCCAATGAGTAGTTCTCTACTAGCTCCCTCACTTGGACCATCCTCCCCGTTTTGATATTTGAGTTGAAAATTCGCAGGAACATTACTTTACACCATCGGCTGTCGGGGAGATTCACCAAATAATTAAGATAACCGAGTTTCAACAGGTCTATCCTGTCCTTGATCCTCATCCACCCAAGCTCACCCCTGATTGCTTCTAGCGCTGCGGAATTACTCGACCCCGTTATCCATCGGCCTGCATCGTTCTGTAACATTTCCAAGCTCTTTACGGCCGTCTGGTTTAGGGGTACCACTTCCGTACCGTATGTTATACTTGGCAGCCCCACCATTTCCCAAATGGTTTTCCCCACGAAAACCTTATTGAAACTGTTTCTCCCTATAAGTTTCATTTGGTTAAGGATTCGCTTCCGCTTCAGAATCAATTTATTTGTGTGGTTTCGGTAGATGCCTCTTCCTGTAATGTTTATATTTCCCCCAAATACTCGTAATCACCTGTCTCTCCTACACTGAGAAGTTTGCTGCTCCCTTCCGGTTACAAAAAAGAAGTGGAGAAAGCTCCAACAGTTTAGTTTTAAGAAACCGGGAGTCATCCATCAAGCCTTCTGGGAGATAGGATGCCGTATGTGATTTTGAGGTATCTGGTTATCCTTCGGGAATTCCAAATGACCTCCTCCAACCCACCCCCCCCCCCCCAAAAAAAAAAAAACACTCACTGACACACACCCTCAAGCCCTTAAAAGGTCTGTTAAATCTTTATTCAAATGTTTATTTATATCAAATGTACACTTGTTCCCATCCAGACAAGCTTGTTTCAATCCTTGCCTAGCGTTTGGTGGTTTCTTGTATATGTTGCAGAAAGGTAGGCTGCACCAATTCCTCCTACGCTTTGTCTACCATTTCCATGCGTCTTCTTGATAAGAGTGTTGCAAGAAAATTTGAGAATGTTCAGTTAGAAAAGTAAAAGGTGGAGAGAAAGATAGGTATCCGCTATTGTATATTGTGCCTGCTGTGTGATTGTTGCTATGGATGGGGTAAGGGGTGTGTTTCTTCGGAGCCCACTCCCCACACGCAGAGTTGCGAGGCAATCCTCACAGACTCAATCCTAAAGATCTCAATGAGTAGCGAGGCAATCCTCACTGACTCCACGCAGTTTAATTCTATTGAGTAATTTTAATTTACTGTGGATTATTTTGTTTTTCTGTTTAGGGTTCGGTGTTCGTTCAGCTTCACCATTGATTCACTATCCTGGAGTATGTGGAGGGTTTTGTTATATAGATCTTATTAAACGCGTTTCAATCGCGTTTCAACAGAGTTGCGAGGCAGTCCTCACAGACTCTATCCTAAAGTTCCCAATGAGTAGCGAGGCAATCCTCACTGACTCCACGCGATTTAGTTATATTGTATAATTTTTATTTTATTTTATTTTATTATTTTTTTTTTTTTTTTTTTTTTTTTTTTATTTTCTGGAAACTTATTTTGTTTTTCTGTTAAGGGATCGGTGTTCGTTCAGCTCGACCATTAATTCACTATCTTGGAGTCTGTTGAGGGTTTTGGTTTGTAGGTCTTTTAATCGCGTATCAATAGTTTCTATTTTTGCTAGCTCGTGAAGTTCCTTTATCGGTGTCCATTTCGGTTTGCATAGTGCCACTCGCAGGGCATAATTTTGAACCCTCTGTAGCTTCTGAATGTTGGTTTTGCTTAGGTCGCTTGTTATTATGGCACCGTATTCTAGTACCGGACGTATAAATGTTTTGTAGAGCTTGAGAAGCACATCTTTGTTTGCTCCCCAATTTCTACCTCTGATCATCTTCAGAAAATTGATACGTTTAGTAGCTCTAACCGTAATGGAGTTTACGTGACTGTTTAGACTGAGATTGCTATCTAGGATAAATCCCAAAAATTTGGCCTCTTTGTTTGCTTCTAGTTTGTGATCGTATAACTGGAGATCGATACTCGGGACTGGTTTTTTCCTTTGCTTTTTGAAGAACGTAACTTTTTGAGTTTTGGCGGCATTGAGTTTGATGCGCCACAGGGCACACCAGCTCTCAAGATCGCGAATAGTGTCCTGTAGACGATTTTTAATTATGTTTCTGGACTTGCTGGCTGTCCAAATGCCTTTGTCGTCTGAGAACTGCGATAGTTCAACAAAGTTTTTCCCTACTTTTTCTATATCATTCACATATATTATGAAAAGAAGCGGACTTAGAACCGACCCTTGTGGTGTTCGCGCTTCGAGTATTACTTCCTCTGACACCTCGCGATTAACCCTCACCTTGATTTTTCGGTCAGTTAGAAATGATGATATGATCCTTAGAATTTTAGTGGGTAATCCCATTTTCGCTAGTTTAAATCTCACGCCATTGTGCCATACCGAGTCGAACGCTTTTTCTACATCCAAGAAAAGCGCGGTTCCGATTTCGTTTTGACTAAATGCTGTTTTCATATAATCGACCAGTCTATATACGTGTTCGATTCCCTCTTTCTGACTCCTATACGCTCTTTGCCATTTGTTGAAAAAATTGATTGATTCGAGATAGCTGCCAAGTCTCGTAGTGAGAATCCGCTCAAATATTTTCCCAACACAGCTAAGCAAGCTGATTGGGCGGTAGTTAGAAGGGTTGGTAAGGTCTTTGTCGGGTTTAGGTATCATGACTCCCGCGACCACTTTCCAGCATTTTGGGAAGTACCCACAGGGTTTAGGTATCATGAATCCCGTGGCCACTTTCCAGCAATCGGATCACTTGGATCAAAACAGGACCTTTTATTACTGAGATATAACCCTGCTGAGTTGTGTTCATGAGTTTTATGCACAAACACAATTTATTAAATTCACAACCAACAGTATTTTCCTCAAGTTTTCAACTCAAACATTCCTGCCGTTGTTATCGACAGGTTGTCCCGAACAATAACTCACCGGTCAAACATTTTCTGATTTAAATGGGAGAAAATAATTCGATTTCGTTTCAAAAATATACAAGAAGTTAATTTTAAGCTTGCTTAAAGTAGGATAATACACTTTAGGCAGGATATTGGACTCTCCACCACCATCCATTAGACTGGTCTTGTGAATATTTCCTTTACAGATATTCAGTAGACAAAAGTGGATGCACAATACGATTATATGGATTCGTTGCTTCAAACATTGCTTTCTAATATAATATAATGGAACCCATCTCCTTTGCATGTATTTTAAATGTCATGAAGTCAGGTTTAAGGCAATTAATATATACATCAGTCATTAATCAAGACGCAAATAACAGCACACCGATGTCAAACAGACGAAAAGAAGAAACTAAAATTTTATATGTTTATTTTCATAAAATCATTAAACAAAAACAAAACATCAGATCAACAGTTAACACATTAGCACTACGAGTTAATGACACAGAAATAATTTATTAAACTTGTGTGCATCGGGCAGTTCTCTTATTACTCTCTTCACGGTTTGTAAGCACCTAAAAGTACAAAGAAAAGTTACATATATTACATTTAGGCAACAAACCCGACCTCACAGATGACAAAATGTAAAAAAGTAAAAGGGATTTAATTCAAACACAATTTTCGTCTTTCATTCACAATTCTTCCATTGTGTAAAATTTTAACTCCGCGATATAATGGCAGGAAAAAATAAGATAAATTAAAGTGGAATGAATAAAGTACAGATCTAGTGAAATGTTCCATTTATTCTAGAAAATAAATTTCTATAAGAATAGTCATTTTACTCTGGAATACCTCGTTGACAACCATCAGAAATGGGAAAGTGTAGTTCTAAGTACAATGAACAATTCGTTTTTCGTGAGGCGTTCAATATAACTTGCATTTGTGTACAGAAAATAAGATTCACGGGGATTATGATGGGAAAGTGGGATGGGAGAATGGAGGACATGTTGTTAGTAGGTGACACAAACGAGAGGGTCATTATGCTTATCGGGGAGATTGGGAAGAAAGGGGCAGGGGATGTCATCAAACAGTTCATCTCAGAGTGATGGGTGGACAGTAGAGGCGTGGGAATAAGGAGGCATTTGGGAGAACAGGGCTAATCTTCGCAGGTTGCCGACGATAAAGATATTCTGAGTTCCGGCTACACTCGTGCTCTCTCTGAAATATTCCTTCACCGTTTTCATGCCGACAATGGGTGGTTCTATGCGACTTTTTCAACCCCTCATACTTTTCATCTCCAAAGCGAATAGCACCCGTCAGCCGTCAAATTTTGACATCCCCATTTCATAAATGAACGTAGCCTGATTCTTATTAACTATTCTTACCTTTCGAAGTGTCGAGTTCGTTGTATGTCTGTCTTTGTAGCATGAAGTGCTGCACTCCGTTTCTATTTGATCAGTACAACCATTGTATAAGAGCCTCTCTATGTAATCCACACAAGCTCGATGAAGATCTTTCAGCCCAAATTCGAAACCAGCGCACAGGAGACCTGAAGTAAAAAATTGAAATATATACTTCATCTATCCCTATCCAATCGAACAAAACGTTTTTAAATCACAAACCGGAATGGAACAGAGCTGGTCATAACCAGGCGCTTATTTCGAGAGTTTTCTCCTCACTTGGTCACAAGTCCTGTTATTCTCTCTTCTTTACACGTCACAAATTTTGCCTAAGCTACTCGGCTTGCCCTTTGTTGGGCGATGACAAGGTACCGTTTGGGAATGCTGTCGACCACTGGAATACATTTTACAACGTATTTGTTAGATGAGTGTTTTGTATTTAAATGCAAGAAGCAAACGTTCAATACAAGTAAACACGTATAGACTAACCTGAATTGAAGCCACGAGCTAACTACGGGAGGCAGTTCTCCGAGGTTAAGTTATATCAAAACAGTAATCAAATATTTCGTTTTGTACACATGCTATATTTATTTATTTATTTATTTATTTATTTATTTATTTATTTATTTATTTATTTATTTATTTTTTCCATTTTTCATTCAGATGAAAACGGGTATATATATAGATAGTTCAGACAAAAGTAACAAGCCACAATCAGTAGTGTCTCATAAAGTATTACGTGATAACAAAGGATATAGGTGGCGTTGCCGATATGCTTTATTAATGATTATATGATATATCTTATGGGAGTGTTAAGTGTTGATGTTAGCCTGTTTGAAGGAGTATACGGGGCCGGGACAACATTGTTTTTACATATTACTGTAACCTGTCCCCGGATATAGTAGACCTTTCCCCCTTTCTCATGTCTTTTATAGCATTTGTTTTTTTTGGCATGATGCATGTAAGTGGACGTAAGTTCAAGTGTTCTATACTGCTTAATTGCTCTATAAAACATCCGATTTCTGGCAGGCAAACATCTAACTTAGCAGGAGTTTATTCATTTCTTGTATTCGACTATTAATAATTCCGTTATCCCTGCTTGTCCTTCCTGTATCGGGGAACAGAGGAATATGTCCAGAGTTCTCAGATCAAAGGGCACAGCACACGAATGATTTAACTTATACACTACACAGTACCCCTGGTTGGGATCGAAACGTGGACGTTTCGGTTTGAACTTCAATACCATAACCACTGAACCACCGCGCTTCCCGTTACTACGAATTAATGTCAGATCCTCACAAGAAGGGACCATCTTACAATTCAGCTAATCACTGACACTGCTTACGTTACAGATTAAGACGCCTTGTTTGTCGGCAATGTCCGCGTCAGGAAACCGTTGCAGATAAAGAATAGATTGCGAAGTATTTAATGACACAATTTTAATGAAGTTACTCTCAAACAACTACTGTAGTAGGCAACAAGCGTTTATCATTCCTAGTGTCCGGAGTAGAAAGCTCCGATTGTTCTCCGACGCTTGATGCGTGGTGCATTACAATTTTTTATCAATAAGCCTAATAACAATAAGAATCACTTCATATAAAAAATTTTCCTCACTCACTATTAAACTTACCTATCACATTCTCTATACTAACTTGGACAGTTCCACAATGAACGAAATAGATGAATTGTTTGAAGGTCTTATAGTCGTAGTTTTCTATCTTGATTGTCAGTCTACCGTTATGTTCTCTTTCCGTTCTTGTCCTCTGTATTTTTTTCAACATTTGGGACTTTGAACTCTTAGTTTGTTTTATTTCTCTTTCTTGTTTCATGATTAGTTCAAAAAGAAATCTGAAACGAGACAACACGTGATATAGGAACAATAATCTTCAAAAACATTTTCTTCCTTCGCGCCATACAAATTTAGGATCAATGGAGACCCAGGAAGACTTTCTCTATGAATGCCCAAAATACTGGTCAGACGGATCAAGGTATACCGGGAATATAACGGTAAAGTGAGTGGAAGAATGGAGGTCGTTACTGCGTGACAGAACAGAAAATGTCTGCATGTACCGTCGTAGACATTTGGAAAAATGAGGTTTGGGACATCAGTTCATTTCTGGATTGTGATGGAAGAGATTTTGAGGTGCACAAGCCTTCTGTTATTATTATTATTATTGTTATTATTATTATTATTATTATTATTATTATTATTATTATTAATTTATACCTATAGCCCTCTATCTGAGAAAAGAAAGGACATTAGACATTTACGCCAGATGGAAAATATCGTTGATGCATTGCACAGACATCACAGAAGCAACAATATTTAACGTTTCAAATAAAAATCCCGTCACTTTCGAAAAGTTAAACGTTGAGATATAAAAGTCGAATTAAAATATTGATGTCATCGTTTTCTAAGGGAGCTACCAACAAGCAATCTTGACCTAGGTGTACATTTTGTGCACAGATTCACATTTCAGTATTAATTATTTGAATTACACTTTTAAAACAATGAAAAATGTTAAGTGTTCATACCTGCTTCTTGATGCTACTAATGCTTTTATTCCATAGATCGGCAATTCATTTTCTCCTATTAAAAAAGTGACGTCACACATCTGCGGCATTGATAAGACATATTTCAAACTTTCTAAAACTCCTGACTCGCTGTGAAAAATCATTTTTTCTTCTTTTTGTGTAGTCGATTTGAATTTACCACCCGCATTCTTAGGCTCTGAAATGATATCACTGTTTGGACGAGAATCGTCTTGTGGTGTCTTTGAATTGCTATTATATTCTTCACTGCTGGATGAAGATTCATATCCGGAAGTATCCACTGTTTCATCTGAAATACAAAAAGGGAATAATGAATTTTCATTGACACTAGAACATGGTGGCTTAGCGCAATGTGCTTCTGATTTGTAGTCGAAAAATTGTGAATTCGATCATTTGTAATAAAACGTTGTTATGATGCCTTTGAACCTTAATTTGCCCAACGAGCATGTCCAAATGAGCGGTCGTAAGCTGCTACAGACAACTTTAGCTATGCCCGCCAATTTGCGCACCCTAAATAAAAATCACACCTCGTGGGCGTCGTGGTGGCTAGCTGAATAGTACTTTCCTCTTCAGTCTATAACACTTAATCGGGAGGTTGTACTGTTTAATCGAATCGCCAAAAATGTGTATTCTTTTAACTGTTGACCGAAAAATTAGCCCCTTCATTGAAGATAATTGACACCGATAGGCAAAGTTATTGACAACATATAATATATTGCAAGTAGTAACCTTAATTTATGATTGCAAATTCGTTCTCAATTTCTTCTTTTTAAATTCCTTAGTGATATCAAAGCTTTCAATTTAGTCAGCAGAATATAGGCGTAGCCTCAGACCTTCACGTTTTGAACATTATTACTGCCGAGAGATATTTCAACTTCGTGGAATATACTGTTTGTATCTCGTAAATATATGGCACATTGTTACATCAGTCAGTCATGTCGGTTTGTGTCATGACTCGTTCGTTGACGAGACCAGTTCTTGGCGATTTTGCGATCTGGTCTCGTCAATTCGGTGGAATATGACAACACAGATAAAGTGAGTGTTGTACAAAATTGTATATGACACGAAGCCCGAAAATAAGCAAAACAAAACCACCCGTCAAACTGCCCGACACGAGGTGGCCTTGACTGTCTAAAGTGCCGTTAAACCCCCAAAAATAAAAAAAAATGAATAAACAAAACCTTTCCACGCACAGACCGTTACCTTACTGCGAATTATCAATAAATAAAGTCAAATAATATAGAAGTAACTGAACATGATGGTAAAACAATAAAATGGTTCCAAGGTTTACAAACCTCTAAATATAATGTTGTCTTGATCATATTCTTGGTTATCATAACTATCATCCAGTAAACACTGGGTGGAGGTCCACGTTTCCATATCAGTTGAAAAATGTGTAATGAAGAAAAGTGTTACAAAAATGCAAAGGATGATACAGAACAAAACAGTTAACTGCGGTAGTGGAAGAATAGGAAGTGATATGAAAATTCATCATTCTTGTCCCCTTATATAGAGATCGACTTCAATCGTCTCCCAAGCGCTAATCATTTCTTTCACTCATTATAGAAAGAAAGTTGACAAGATATTCGAATAATTAAATAATATAATCAACATGTCAACGATTGTATAAACATTTTATCACCGACATTGATTGAAGTGTGTTCAACGGTCAAACAATTGTGTTCTTTACCAAAGCTGTTTTGCTTATTGACGGTACGGGAATGTGTTATTCGACTCTCCTCACAGCATCGTATAACATTATCATGTATTTTAATGTTTTGTTTTTTTTATATTTTTCTATTCAGACACAGTTGTGAATAACATAAATATAACACAATGGAACATTATTGGACCAAAGTATCTAAATAAAATTATATTTGGATTACTCCGTACAATCGAGGTTTTGTAGCTAAACGGTGGGTATACCTATAAAATTAACAGAGCTGGACTTAAATTCTATCAAGATATTAGAAAAATTAGTGCTGCAGAAGCAGGTGTGAAAGTTCAAGGAGCAACAGTAAAGCACAAACCGCCGCGCCTCCTCGGTGTTTAAAGCGCTTGAGCTTATCACACTAGAACTGAAACCGAGTTGGGCCAAACTGTCAACTATTATGAGTGTCTACAATAAGGCCCACCTCGCCTTCAGCTCCAATGCCCTTTTAGATAAGTATACACCAATGGACATTAATTCTCTGCTTTTGTACTCTTTCAATTGTTCAATGAAGCGTGTTAAGGCAGAAGAGCACCTTTGCACCTTTCAGGAATAAATTATCTTTCTGTACATATTACTATTATTGATTCCGTTTTCTCATTGTTGCTGTAACCCAAAATGACATATTGTTTTTCGAGCGGTAGTAAGATTCCGCATCCTTCTTCTAACTTTGCCTTGAAGTTTATTAATATTGTTTTCGATAAGGGTTTGGGTTTCTTCTTATTTTTCTACAATAACAGGGACGATGTGGGATTTGAATTCCTATCGACTCACATAACTTTGTTTATAACTTTATTTGCTTACGAATCCACGATATTTGGAAACGAAAACTAATAATGTGATTGGTTTGAGTGTGCGCACTGGCAGTAGGGTAGTGGGTGCAGATCTCATTTTTACGTATCGTCAACAGCCCAATTATAATATTACGAAACAGAGGCGTATTGATCTATTTCTGCAAATGGCATCCCCGGATAGGGAAACTGAAAAGTTGTCCCTCAATTTTAACTTTATTTCGCATTAAGGGATTGTCAATGCAACTTTCTCCGTGAATGTATTGAACGGTTTGAATTCCACCGCCTTGAAGATTTGAGAAGAGTTTGACCTTTTCTCCAGCTGATAGATCTTTGAGAACAATACTTTGCCGCCGTTGACGATTTGCATTATATAGTTACAAACCATCATGTGACTGATTCCCCTCATTTTATTTTCAAATGGAAGGTTATTTGGGTTTCTTGTCGTTCGTTTGGACTTTTGTAACACATCACGCTCGAAATTGTACTGGAATTCCAAGTCATTTTTTGAAGGAAGCCCTGTCATTGGAATTAGTGATCTATTCGTGATTTTTGCAATTCGTTATGTTAGCCATTGGAAGCTTGTCTGCCGTCAAACTCATATACATAGTTGCTGTGTGAAAAAGTGAATATATTCCATTTTCTTGTACTTAAGTCAATATTTTGATATATAATGTGCGTTTATTTACGTCTTTTATCAGTATTCTGGGCACTGATGAAAATATCAAATATTTTCCAAAAGTTTTGTTGGACGACCCCTTAAAGTAAATATTTCAGAAAAAATCAATAGCTTTAAATGTTCAACTAATTCCACAAACAGACGACACTTTTATCAAACAATTATTGGACAACTGACTTTTCGTTATTTTGTCCCTTAAAGATGGCTTATCATCCTTAAAAAAATAGCACATCTGAGTGCCGATTATTGGCAATAAAATCAAATCATGTACCTCTCCAAACACAAGGCGATTGAATGAATGAAAGTTTTTAGCGCGCCGAAGGTGCGCAGGGACGATGTGGGATTTACAAATCCCTTGCGATCCGGTTGGCCTTATTTTATTTCACTTGGATCACACAGGTCTAGCTCCCTATTGCCTCAAATGGGATCAGAGGGGGTATAAACGCGATGAGAATTCCCGGCAGTTTGCGTTGGAGTGATAGATTGTCAATAACCAATCCCTGAACGCCAGTAAGACTACTATAATAATAATAACTCTTTGGCCAGCCTCATAAGAGAAGGCCATCATTCCCCCTGCACCCCACCCCCTCTTCCCCTCCTCTCCTCCCAGCATTCAGATATAAACTGCTTAATAGTGTCCCTCACTTCCTCTTTTTCAGTTTCTTCAATAAGCATTCCTACCCTCTCCCTCGTGTCCCCCTTCAGCCATCTATCCTTTGTTTCTTCACCCCACTTCTGCATTATTCTTCCAGTAAATTTTATTCTATGAGGTATATACTGTGGGCATTCCAAGAGAAAATGTTCCAGGGTCTCCACTACTCCAGAGTGGCACATTTGGCATCCCTTTTCCCCATCTCTCCAAATTTTTCCCCGAAGCTCCAGTGATCTTGATCTCAGTTTGAACAGCAGTGACCATCCAAAGGTGCCATCTAGGAACTTCTCAAAAGCTGGCTTTTCTTTATATTGTAACCCCTGCAGTGATCTTTTCACGCTAACCCCTGCTCGCCAGTTTCGATTGCAGTCTTCCATGACTCTCTCTTTGACAAACCTTTTGCCTTCTTTCATTCCTACTTCTATGTTTGTGACCTCTATAGAGTAATTGTCCATTAGTTCCCTCACATGTTTTGACCACCCCGTTTCTATATTAGAATTCCAAATGGTATCGAGCATCAATTTGCACCACCGGTTGTCAGGCAGGTTTCTCAAGTAGTTAAAGTAACACAGTTCTCCCAAATCTACCCTGTCCTTGATTTTCATCCACCCAAGCTCCCCCCTTACTGCTTCCAAAGCTGCAGCATTACTCGACCCTGTTATCCATCTGCCGGCATCATTCTGAGTACTTTCCAACTTCTTAATAACGGTTTGGTTTAATGGAATCACGTCCGTGCCACACGTTATACTTGGTAAACCCACCCTCTCCCACAGTGTTTTCCCCACATAGACCTTATTGAAACTATTTTTCCCTAAAAGTTTTAGTTGGTTCAGAATTCTTTTCCCCTTCAGAATCAGTTTGGCTGAGTAATTTCTGTACACCCCTCTTCCTGTTATATTTATGCTTACCCCTAGATACTCATACTCTCCCGTTTCTCCTACAGTGATTTGTTTGCTTTCCCCTTCGGGGATTGAGAATTCCCCCACTCTCCATCTCTTCGTCATATCTACCTTGCGTCCAACGGGTATTACCTTGCTTTTATTTAGTTCGAGCCGCCAAGTGTTCCCATATATACCAACAATTTCCAGCAGTTTCTCTAGCCCCTGTTCAGTTCTAGACATTAACACCATGTCGTCCGCAAAGAATAAGCCTGGTATCTTTATGTCTCCAACATTTACCCCCTCCGCACTCTGAATTAGTTCGTCCCCTAAATCTTTAACATACAATGCAAACAAAATCGGTGAAAAGATACACCCCTGCTTGAGGCCTATATCCATAGGGACTCGTTTTGTAGTGATACTCCCTAGACTGAGTTGGTTTTGCACATCTGTATACAGTGCTTTCATGATTCCCACAAAGTCACCCCCCAGTCCGATGCCCTCGAGCTTTCGCCACATACCTTCCCTCCACACTCGGTCGTACGCTTTTTTCACATCTAGAAATGCCAGAAACACCTTTTTCTTTTCAGCCTTTGTTGATTCTATCAGTTGGGTGAGTGTAAATAGGTGATCAGTGACTCTTCGTCCTTTCCTGAAACCATTTTGAATTTCTCCTAAAAAACCTTTCTCTTCAATAACTTCCTCTAGTCTACCGTATATGACCTTACAGAATACTTTTCCGATGTTACTACTAACTGATATCCCCCTATAGTTATCTAGAACTTCCTTATCCCCCTTTTTGTGTATGAACGACACCTTACTTTCCCTCCACTCTCTGGGGACCTCTTGCTTTCGCAGAGCCAGGTTGAAAAGGTTTGTCAGGACTTCAATAAGTGCCTCCCCTCCATTTTTGAGGAATTCGTTCGGAATTTCATCAGTCCCTCCCGCTTTACCATTTTTTAATTTCGAGACCACGTTCTTGTACTTAAGTCAATATTTTGATATATAATGTGCGTTTATTTACGTCTTTTATCAGTATTCTGGGCACTGATGAAAATATCAAATATTTTCCAAAAGTTTTGTTGGACGACCCCTTAAAGTAAATATTTCTGAAAAAATCAATAGCTTTAAATGTTCAACTAATTCCACAAACAGACGACACTTTTATCAAACAATTATTGGACAACTGACTTTTCGTTATTTTGTCCCTTAAAGATGGCTTATCATCCTTAAAAAAATAACACATCTGAGTGCCGATTATTGGCAATAAAATCAAATCATGTACCTCTCCAAACATAAGGCGATTGAATGAATGAAAGTTTTTAGCGCTCCGAAGGTGCGCAGGGACGATGTGGGATTTACAAATCCCTTGCGACCCGGTTGGCCTTATTTTATTTCACTTGGATCACACAGGTCTAGCTCCCTATTGCCTCAAATGGGATTAGAGGGGGTATAAACGCGATGAGAATTCCCGGCAGTTTGCGTTGGAGTGATAGATTGTCAATAATCAATCCCTCAACGCCAGTAAGACTATTAGAGAGTGGGCTTTATTCGGATCCAGCTTGGCGATGGTAGAAGTTTGATTCTTACCTTGGTGACGAGCCAGAATATAATGTTGTGCGATGGGAAATTTAAGGGAAGAAGGCGATTCTTATTGTCAGTTAATCTTTATACCAGAGGGATGACGTGACGTCATAATGTGTGTGTGTTTGGGGGGGGGGGGGGGGGTTCATATAGGGAAAAATTAAAATGCGTCGGATTTTTTAAAAACTCTATTATGTTGTTGAGTTTACAAAATTAGAAGTATCTGTTTTCTTTTGTTTTTCGATTTGGCGCCATTTGACGGTTTTACGTCACTTCAAAATTTAGAGAATTTTTGCCAAATTTAATAAACCACTCTGTCTTCAGATTCATGGAACTCCACATTTATAAAGAATACAGCTACAAAAATTCATACATTGTTTTCTACTTATTTGAATTGTTCACTGTTATTTTTTCATTTCTAATTTACGCCCCCCGGTGAGACCGATGCCAATTTTATGTTTCATTCTTTTTCTTTTATTTTTCAATATCATTTTCAGCACCAGTCGTCCGAAATTTTGGGACATTGTAATCTCGGAAGAAAAACCTTATCTATACATGTGCTTCCTTTCTACGAAATTATCAACCGTTACTCACGAACGCTGAGGTGACATCGTAGGGGTCGTATAGTCAAAAGTGAAAATGCCTCGTATTTTCATGAAATTTACGTATCTTGTACAGGTATAGAAATCAGGAGATAGCTGTGGTTTTGTTTTTCTATATCCCCATTTTGGTCATGATTAGCCATTGTGCAGAAATATGTGACCTTAAACACCAATAAATAATAAATAAATATCTCCATTTGGGCGTTTTTGTCGCTTAAAAAATGCACCATTCTCTTTACAAATTCCGTAAAAACGCTAAACCTTTTAGGGTTTAAAATTTTTGTGGAGTTCAGAATGGCATGACCTCTTCTATTGAAAGTTAAATCATTGTAATTAAATTCGATGGCTCAACTGGATTTTCTACAACAAGGTACAGGGACGTATTGCCTGCAAAGAGTAGTATACCACTAAGTAGGTTTTCGGTTATATCATTGATGTAAATTAAAACCTATAGGGGATCGAAGATAAATCTTGAAGGACCTCAGCATTAATTGGCCACCAAGCCTATGGGGTTCTAAGCTTCGACAGCTCTCTGTGGACTATCTGAAAGGATGATTTGAATAATGTTAGTTACTCCCATGAAACGCCAATTTCCCACAGCTTGTGAAAAGCTTTGTTGTAACCACAAAGGACCACATGCACCTCTTTGCCGTCGTCTAGAGCTGGACAAAATTCATCACATTTGTTAGTTAGCTGAAGAACAGTAGAATCGTCGGGTCTGAACATGAATTGAAATTGACTCAATCAGAAAGTCACATAAATGTTTAAAGATACATTTTAAAAATAATTTACAAACGCAGCTAATTAATGATTTAGGGTGATAATTAGTATCTACATTCGAGTGTTGATTACCTTAAGGGGACCTAAGATCACTCCTGACGGATCTCAGTTGTAATTGGTCACGACAGCCCTCTCGGGACTTCCTGAAAGGAATGATATTAAAAATGGCAGAAACTCCCCTGAAACGCCAATTTCCCACAGCTTGTGAAAAACTTTCCTGAAATCACAACAGATCGCACGCATCTTGGGTAGATCAATTCGTGCCACTTACTCGGATCACTTGAGAATGAATAAAAGGTTTTAGCGCGCCGAAGGCGCGCAGGGACGATGTGCGATTTACAAATCCCTTGCGACCCGGTTAACCTTATTTTTCCCTTGGATCACATAGGCCTAGCTTTCCTATTGCCCAAAATGGAGTCTGAAGGGGTTATGCACGCGGTTAGAATACCCGGCAGTTTACGCTGGAGTGTTAGATGGTCAATACTCAATCCCTCAACGCCTTTAAAACTATTAGAGAGCGAGCTCTATTCGGTTCCAGTTCGGCGATGGTAGAGGTTTGAGTCCCACCATGGTGGCGAGCCAGAATGTAATGTTGTGCGATGGCAAGTTTAAGGGAAGAAGAGAAAAGAAAACCAAACACCAACGCCGGTTTGGTAGCGGCCCCGGTATATGACCATAGCGGTAATAATAATAATAATAACACTTTGGCCAGCCGCTGATTTGTCGCGGTTCTCGGACGAGAAGGCCTTGGTTACCCCTGAACTCCCAACTGCCTCCCTGTTCCCACGCTTCTCCTCTCCTCCCAACATTCGGAGACGAACTGCTTGATGACATCCCTTGCCCCATTCTTCCCAATCTCTCCGATTAGCACATTAACCCTCTCCTTTGAGTCTCCCCCTAACCACATGTCCTTCATTCTCCCACCCCACTTCCCCATTATACTCCCAGTGAATCTCATTCTTTTAGACTCATACTTTGGGCATTCTAGAAGGAAGTGTTCCAGGGTCTCCACCATGCCCAAGTTACACATCTGGCACTCCCTTTCACCGTCCTTCCCAATTTTTCCCCTCAGCTCCAGGGATCGCGACCTCAGCTTGAACAGCAGTGACCCCCAAAGGTGCCATCAAGGTACTCTTCAAAACCTGGCCTCTCTTTATTACGCAGGCCACCCAAAGACCTCTTTGATTTGACCCCCTCTCGCCAATTACGGTTACAATCCTCCATGACCCTTTCTCTGACGATTTTTTTACCCTGGTTTGCCCCAACGTCCAGGTCCGAGTTCTCCAATGAGTAGTTCTCTACTAGCTCCCTCACTTGGACCATCCTCCCCGTTTTGATATTTGAGTTGAAAATTCGCAGGAACATTACTTTACACCATCGGCTGTCGGGGAGATTCACCAAATAATTAAGATAACCGAGTTTCAACAGGTCTATCCTGTCCTTGATCCTCATCCACCCAAGCTCACCCCTGCTTGCTTCTAGCGCTGCGGAATTACTCGACCCCGTTATCCATCGGCCTGCATCGTTCTGTAACATTTCCAAGCTCTTTACGGCCGTCTGGTTTAGGGGTACCACTTCCGTACCGTATGTTATACTTGGCAGCCCCACCATTTCCCAAATGGTTTTCCCCACGAAAACCTTATTGAAACTGTTTCTCCCTATAAGTTTCATTTGGTTAAGGCTTCGCTTCCGCTTCAGAATCAATTTATTTGTGTGGTTTCGGTAGATGCCTCTTCCTGTAATGTTTATATTTCCCCCAAATACTCGTAATCACCTGTCTCTCCTACACTGAGAAGTTTGCTGCTCCCTTCCGGTTACAAAAAAGAAGTGGAGAAAGCTCCAACAGTTTAGTTTTAAGAAACCGGGAGTCATCCATCAAGCCTTCTGGGAGATAGGATGCCGTATGTGATTTTGAGGTATCTGGTTATCCTTCGGGAATTCCAAATGACCTCCTCCAACCCACCCACCCCCCCCCCCAAAAAAAAAAAAAAACACTCACTGACACACACCCTCAAGCCCTTAAAAGGTCTGTTAAATCTTTATTCAAATGTTTATTTATATCAAATGTACACTCGTTCCCAGCCAGACAAGCTTGTTTCAATCCTTGCCTAGCGTTTGGTGGTTTCTTGTATATGTTGCAGAAAGGTAGGCTGCACCAATTCCTCCTACGCTTTGTCTACCATTTCCATGCGTCTTCTTGATAAGAGTGTTGCAAGAAAATTTGAGAATGTTCAGTTAGAAAAGTAAAAGGTGGAGAGAAAGATAGGTATCCGCTATTGTATATTGTGCCTGCTGTGTGATTGTTGCTATGGATGGGGTAAGGGGTGTGTTTCTTCGGAGCCCACTCCCCACACGCAGAGTTGCGAGGCAATCCTCACAGACTCAATCCTAAAGATCTCAATGAGTAGCGAGGCAATCCTCACTGACTCCACGCAGTTTAATTCTATTGAGTAATTTTAATTTACTGTGGATTATTTTGTTTTTCTGTTTAGGGTTCGGTGTTCGTTCAGCTTCACCATTGATTCACTATCCTGGAGTATGTGGAGGGTTTTGTTATATAGATCTTATTAAACGCGTTTCAATCGCGTTTCAACAGAGTTGCGAGGCAGTCCTCACAGACTCTATCCTAAAGTTCCCAATGAGTAGCGAGGCAATCCTCACTGACTCCACGCGATTTAGTTATATTGTATAATTTTTATTTTATTTTATTTTATTATTTTTTTTTTTTTTTTTTTTTTTTTTTTATTTTCTGGAAACTTATTTTGTTTTTCTGTTAAGGGATCGGTGTTCGTTCAGCTCAACCATTAATTCACTATCTTGGAGTCTGTTGAGGGTTTTGGTTTGTAGGTCTTTTAATCGCGTATCAATAGTTTCTATTTTTGCTAGCTCGTGAAGTTCCTTTATCGGTGTCCATTTCGGTTTGCATAGTGCCACTCGCAGGGCATAATTTTGAACCCTCTGTAGCTTCTGAATGTTGGTTTTGCTTAGGTCGCTTGTTATTATGGCACCGTATTCTAGTACCGGACGTATAAATGTTTTGTAGAGCTTGAGAAGCACATCTTTGTTTGCTCCCCAATTTCTACCTCTGATCATCTTCAGAAAATTGATACGTTTAGTAGCTCTAACCGTAATGGAGTTTACGTGACTGTTTAGACTGAGATTGCTATCTAGGATAAATCCCAAAAATTTGGCCTCTTTGTTTGCTTCTAGTTTGTGATCGTATAACTGGAGATCGATACTCGGGACTGGTTTTTTCCTTTGCTTTTTGAAGAACGTAACTTTTTGAGTTTTGGCGGCATTGAGTTTGATGCGCCACAGGGCACACCAGCTCTCAAGATCGCGAATAGTGTCCTGTAGACGATTTTTAATTATGTTTCTGGACTTGCTGGCTGTCCAAATGCCTTTGTCGTCTGAGAACTGCGATAGTTCAACAAAGTTTTTCCCTACTTTTTCTATATCATTCACATATATTATGAAAAGAAGCGGACTTAGAACCGACCCTTGTGGTGTTCGCGCTTCGAGTATCACTTCCTCTGACACCTCGCGATTAACCCTCACCTTGATTTTTCGGTCAGTTAGAAATGATGATATGATCCTTAGAATTTTAGTGGGTAATCCCATTTTCGCTAGTTTAAATCTCACGCCATTGTGCCATACCGAGTCGAACGCTTTTTCTACATCCAAGAAAAGCGCGGTTCCGATTTCGTTTTGACTAAATGCTGTTTTCATATAATCGACTAGTCTATATACGTGTTCGATTCCCTCTTTCTGACTCCTATACGCTCTTTGCCATTTGTTGAAAAAATTGATTGATTCGAGATAGCTGCCAAGTCTCGTAGTGAGAATCCGCTCAAATATTTTCCCAACACAGCTAAGCAAGCTGATTGGGCGGTAGTTAGAAGGGTTGGTAAGGTCTTTGTCGGGTTTAGGTATCATGACTCCCGCGACCACTTTCCAGCATTTTGGGAAGTACCCACAGGGTTTAGGTATCATGAATCCCGTGGCCACTTTCCAGCAATCGGATCACTTGGATCAAAACAGGACCTTTTATTACTGAGATATAACCCTGCTGAGTTGTGTTCATGAGTTTTATGCACAAACACAATTTATTGAATTCACAACCAACAGTATTTTCCTCAAGTTTTCAACTCAAACATTCCTGCCGTTGTTATCGACAGGTTGTCCCGAACAATAACTCACCGGTCAAACATTTTCTGATTTAAATGGGAGAAAATAATTCGATTTCGTTTCAAAAATATACAAGAAGTTAATTTTAAGCTTGCTTAAAGTAGGATAATACACTTTAGGCAGGATATTGGACTCTCCACCACCATCCATTAGACTGGTCTTGTGAATATTTCCTTTACAGATATTCAGTAGACAAAAGTGGATGCACAATACGATTATATGGATTCGTTGCTTCAAACATTGCTTTCTAATATAATATAATGGAACCCATCTCCTTTGCATGTATTTTAAATGTCATGAAGTCAGGGTTAAGGCAATTAATATATACATCAGTCATTAATCAAGACGCAAATAACAGCACACCGATGTCAAACAGACGAAAAGAAGAAACTAAAATTTTATATGTTTATTTTCATAAAATCATTAAACAAAAACAAAACATCAGATCAACAGTTAACACATTAGCACTACGAGTTAATGACACAGAAATAATTTATTAAACTTGTGTGCATCGGGCAGTTCTCTTATTACTCTCTTCACGGTTTGTAAGCACCTAAAAGTACAAAGAAAAGTTACATATATTACATTTAGGCAACAAACCCGACCTCACAGATGACAAAATGTAAAAAAGTAAAAGGGATTTAATTCAAACACAATTTTCGTCTTTCATTCACAATTCTTCCATTGTGTAAAATTTTAACTCCGCGATATAATGGCAGGAAAAAATAAGATAAATTAAAGTGGAATGAATAAAGTACAGATCTAGTGAAATGTTCCATTTATTCTAGAAAATAAATTTCTATAAGAATAGTCATTTTACTCTGGAATACCTCGTTGACAACCATCAGAAATGGGAAAGTGTAGTTCTAAGTACAATGAAAAATTCGTTTTTCGTGAGGCGTTCAATATAACTTGCATTTGTGTACAGAAAATAAGATTCACGGGGATTATGATGGGAAAGTGGGATGGGAGAATGGAGAACATGTTGTTAGTAGGTGACACAAACGAGAGGGTCATTATGCTTATCGGGGAGATTGGGAAGAAAGGGGCAGGGGATGTCATCAAACAGTTCATCTCAGAGTGATGGGTGGACAGAAGAGGCGTGGGAATAAGGAGGCATTTGGGAGAACAGGGCTAATCTTCGCAGGTTGCCGACGATAAAGATATTCTGAGTTCCGGCTACACTCGTGCTCTCTCTGAAATATTCCTTCACCGTTTTCATGCCGACAATGGGTGGTTCTATGCGACTTTTTCAACCCCTCATACTTTTCATCTCCAAAGCGAATAGCACCCGTCAGCTGTCAAATTTTGACATCCCCATTTCATAAATGCACGTAGCCTGATTCTTATTAACTATTCTTACCTTTCGAAGTGTCGAGTTCGTTGTATGTCTGTCTTTGTAGCATGAAGTGCTGCACTCCGTTTCTATTTGATCAGTACAACCATTGTATAAGAGCCTCTCTATGTAATCCACACAAGCTCGATGAAGATCTTTCAGCCCAAATTCGAAACCAGCGCACAGGAGACCTGAAGTAAAAAATTGAAATATATACTTCATCTATCCCTATCCAATCGAACAAAACGTTTTTAAATCACAAACCGGAATGGAACAGAGCTGGTCATAACCAGGCGCTTATTTCGAGAGTTTTCTCCTCACTTGGTCACAAGTCCTGTTATTCTCTCTTCTTTACACGTCACAAATTTTGCCTAAGCTACTCGGCTTGCCCTTTGTTGGGCGATGACAAGGTACCGTTTGGGAATGCTGTCGACCACTGGAATACATTTTACAACGTATTTGTTAGATGAGTGTTTTGTATTTAAATGCAAGAAGCAAACGTTCAATACAAGTAAACACGTATAGACTAACCTGAATTGAAGCCACGAGCTAACTACGGGAGGCAGTTCACCGAAGTTAAGTTATATCAAAAAAGTAATCAAATATTTCGTTTTGTACACATGCTATATTTATTTATTTATTTATTTATTTATTTATTTATTTATTTATTTATTTATTTATTTATTTATTTATTTATTTATTTATTTTTTCCATTTTTCATTCAGATGAAAACGGGTATATATATAGATAGTTCAGACAAAAGTAACAAGCCACAATCAGTAGTGTCTCATAAAGTATTACGTGATAACAAAGGATATAGGTGGCGTTGCCGATATGCTTTATTAATGATTATATGATATATCTTATGGGAGTGTTAAGTGTTGATGTTAGCCTGTTTGAAGGAGAATACGGGGCCGGGACAACATTGTTTTTACATATTACTGTAACCTGTCCCCGGATATAGTAGACCTTTCCCCCTTTCTCATGTCTTTTATAGCATTTGTTTTTTTTGGCATGATGCATGTAAGTGGACGTAAGTTCAAGTGTTCTATACTGCTTAATTGCTCTATAAAACATCCGATTTCTGGCAGGCAAACATCTAACTTAGCAGGAGTTTATTCATTTCTTGTATTCGACTATTAATAATTCCGTTATCCCTGCTTGTCCTTCCTGTATCGGGGAACAGAGGAATATGTCCAGAGTTCTCAGATCAAAGGGCACAGCACACGAATGATTTAACTTATACACTACACAGTACCCCTGGTTGGGATCGAAACGTGGACGTTTCGGTTTGAACTTCAATACCATAACCACTGAACCACCGCGCTTCCCGTTACTACGAATTAATGTCAGATCCTCACAAGAAGGGACCATCTTACAATTCAGCTAATCACTGACACTGCTTACGTTACAGATTAAGACGCCTTGTTTGTCGGCAATGTCCGCGTCAGGAAACCGTTGCAGATAAAGAATAGATTGCGAAGTATTTAATGAGAGAAATTTAATGAAGTTATTCTCAAATAACTACTGTAGTAGGCAACAAGCGTTTATCATTCCTAGTGTCCGGAGTAGAAAGCTCCGATTGTTCTCCGACGCTTGATGCGTGGTGCCTTACAATTTTTTATCAATAAGCCTAATAACAATAAGAATCACTTCATATAAAAAATTTTCCTCACTCACTATTAAACTTACCTATCACATTCTCTATACTAACTTGGACAGTTCCACAATGAACGAAATAGATGAATTGTTTGAAGGTCTTATAGTCGTAGTTTTCTATCTTGATTGTCAGTCTACCGTTATGTTCTCTTTCCGTTCTTGTCCTCTGTATTTTTTTCAACATTTGGGACTTTGAACTCTTAGTTTGTTTTATTTCTCTTTCTTGTTTCATGATTAGTTCAAAAAGAAATCTGAAACGAGACAACACGTGATATAGGAACAATAATCTTCAAAAACATTTTCTTCCTTCGCGCCATACAAATTTAGGATCAATGGAGACCAAGGAAGACTTTCTCTATGAATGCCCAAAATACTGGTCAGACGGATCAAGGTATACCGGGAATATAACGGTAAAGTGAGTGGAAGAATGGAGGTCGTTACTGCGTGACAGAACAGAAAATGTCTGCATGTACCGTCGTAGACATTTGGAAAAATGAGGTTTGGGACATCAGTTCATTTCTGGATTGTGATGGAAGAGATTTTGAGGTGCACAAGCCTTCTGTTATTATTATTATTATTGTTATTATTATTATTATTATTATTATTATTATTATTATTATTATTATTATTATTATTAATTTATACCTATAGCCCTCTATCTGAGAATAGAAAGGACATTAGACATTTACGCCAGATGGAAAATATCGTTGATGCATTGCACAGACATCACAGAAGCAACAATATTTAACGTTTCAAATAAAAATCCCGTCACTTTCGAAAAGTTAAACGTTGAGATATAAAAGTCGAATTAAAATATTGATGTCATCGTTTTCTAAGGGAGCTACCAACAAGCAATCTTGACCTAGGTGTACATTTTGTGCACAGATTCACATTTCAGTATTAATTATTTGAATTACACTTTTAAAACAATGAAAAATGTTAAGTGTTCATACCTGCTTCTTGATGCTACTAATGCTTTTATTCCATAGATCGGCAATTCATTTTCTCCTATTAAAAAAGTGACGTCACACATCTGCGGCATTGATAAGACATATTTCAAACTTTCTAAAACTCCTGACTCGCTGTGAAAAATCATTTTTTCTTCTTTTTGTGTAGTCGATTTGAATTTACCACCCGCATTCTTAGGCTCTGAAATGATATCACTGTTTGGACGAGAATCGTCTTGTGGTGTCTTTGAATTGCTATTATATTCTTCACTGCTGGATGAAGATTCATATCCGGAAGTATCCACTGTTTCATCTGAAATACAAAAAGGGAATAATGAATTTTCATTGACACTAGAACATGGTGGCTTAGCGCAATGTGCTTCTGATTTGTAGTCGAAAAATTGTGAATTCGATCATTTGTAATAAAACGTTGTTATGATGCCTTTGAACCTTAATTTGCCCAACGAGCATGTCCAAATGAGCGGTCGTAAGCTGCTACAGACAACTTTAGCTATGCCCGCCAATTTGCGCACCCTAAATAAAAATCACACCTCGTGGGCGTCGTGGTGGCTAGCTGAATAGTACTTTCCTCTTCAGTCTATAACACTTAATCGGGAGGTTGTACTGTTTAATCGAATCGCCAAAAATGTGTATTCTTTTAACTGTTGACCGAAAAATTAGCCCCTTCATTGAAGATAATTGACACCGATAGGCAAAGTTATTGACAACATATAATATATTGCAAGTAGTAACCTTAATTTATGATTGCAAATTCGTTCTCAATTTCTTCTTTTTAAATTCCTTAGTGATATCAAAGCTTTCAATTTAGTCAGCAGAATATAAGCGTAGCCTCAGACCTTCACGTTTTGAACATTATTACTGCCGAGAGATATTTCAACTTCGTGGAATATACTGTTTGTATCTCGTAAATATATGGCACATTGTTACGTCAGTCAGTCTTGTCGGTTTGTGTCATGACTCGTTCGTTGACGAGACCAGTTCTTGGCGATTTTGCGATCTGGTCTCGTCAATTCGGTGGAATATGACAACACAGATAAAGTGAGTGTTGTACAAAATTGTATATGACACGAAGCCCGAAAATAAGCAAAACAAAACCACCCGTCAAACTGCCCGACACGAGGTGGCCTTGACTGTCTAAAGTGCCGTTAAACCCCCAAAAATAAAAAAAAAATGAATAAACAAAACCTTTCCACACACAGACCGTTACCTTACTGCGAATTATCAATAAATAAAGTCAAATAATATAGAAGTAACTGAACATGATGGTAAAACAATAAAATGGTTCCAAGGTTTACAAACCTCTAAATATAATGTTGTCTTGATCATATTCTTGGTTATCATAACTATCATCCAGTAAACACTGGGTGGAGGTCCACGTTTCCATATCAGTTGAAAAATGTGTAATGAAGAAAAGTGTTACAAAAATGCAAAGGATGATACAGAACAAAACAGTTAACTGCGGTAGTGGAAGAATAGGAAGTGATATGAAAATTCATCATTCTTGTCCCCCTTATATAGAGATCGACTTCAATCGTCTCCCAAGCGCTAATCATTTCTTTCACTCATTATAGAAAGAAAGTTGACAAGATATTCGAATAATTAAATAATATAATCAACATGTCAACGATTGTATAAACATTTTATCACCGACATTGATTGAAGTGTGTTCAACGGTCAAACAATTGTGTTCTTTACCAAAGCTGTTTTGCTTATTGACGGTACGGGAATGTGTTATTCGACTCTCCTCACAGCATCGTATAACATTATCATGTATTTTAATGTTTTGTTTTTTTTATATTTTTCTATTCAGACACAGTTGTGAATAACATAAATATAACACAATGGAACATTATTGGACCAAAGTATCTAAATAAAATTATATTTGGATTACTCCGTACAATCGAGGTTTTGTAGCTAAACGGTGGGTATACCTATAAAATTAACAAAGCTGGACTTAAATTCTATCAAGATATTAGAAAAATTAGTGCTGCAGAAGCAGGTGTGAAAGTTCAAGGAGCAACAGTAAAGCACAAACCGCCGCGCCTCCTCGGTGTTTAAAGCGCTTGAGCTTATCACACTAGAACTGAAACCGAGTTGGGCCAAACTGTCAACTATTATGAGTGTCTACAATAAGGCCCACCTCGCCTTCAGCTCCAATGCCCTTTTAGATAAGTATACACCAATGGACATTAATTCTCTGCTTTTGTACTCTTTCAATTGTTCAATGAAGCGTGTTAAGGCAGAAGAGCACCTTTGCACCTTTCAGGAATAAATTATCTTTCTGTACATATTACTATTATTGATTCCGTTTTCTCATTGTTGCTGTAACCCAAAATGACATATTGTTTTTCGAGCGGTAGTAAGATTCCGCATCCTTCTTCTAACTTTGCCTTGAAGTTTATTAATATTGTTTTCGATAAGGGTTTGGGTTTCTTCTTATTTTTCTACAATAACAGGGACGATGTGGGATTTGAATTCCTATCGACTCACATAACTTTGTTTATAACTTTATTTGCTTACGAATCCACGATATTTGGAAACGAAAACTAATAATGTGATTGGTTTGAGTGTGCGCACTGGCAGTAGGGTAGTGGGTGCAGATGTCATATTTTACGTATCGTCAACAGCCCAATTATAATATTAGGAAACAGAGGCGTATTGATCTATTTCTGCAAATGGCATCCCCGGATAGGGAAACTGAAAAGTTGTCCCTCAATTTTAACTTTATTTCGCATTAAGGGATTGTCAATGCAACTTTCTCCGTGAATGTATTGAACGGTTTGAATTCCACCGCCTTGAAGATTTGAGAAGAGTTTGACCTTTTCTCCAGTTGATAGATCTTTGAGAACAATACTTTGCCGCCGTTGACGATTTGCATTATATAGTTACAAACCATCATGTGACTGATTCCCCTCATTTTATTTTCAAATGGAAGGTTATTTGGGTTTCTTGTCGTTCGTTTGGACTTTTGTAACACATCACGCTCGAAATTGTACTGGAATTCCAAGTCATTTTTTGAAGGAAGCCCTGTCATTGGAATTAGTGATCTATTCGTGATTTTTGCAATTCGTTATGTTAGCCATTGGAAGCTTGTCTGCCGTCAAACTCATATACATAGTTGCTGTGTGAAAAAGTGAATATATTCCATTTTCTTGTACTTAAGTCAATATTTTGATATATAATGTGCGTTTATTTACGTCTTTTATCAGTATTCTGGGCACTGATGAAAATATCAAATATTTTCCAAAAGTTTTGTTGGACGACCCCTTAAAGTAAATATTTCAGAAAAAACCAATAGCTTTAAATGTTCAACTAATTCCACAAACAGACGACACTTTTATCAAACAATTATTGGACAACTGACTTTTCGTTATTTTGTCCCTTAAAGATGGCTTATCATCCTTAAAAAAATAGCACATCTGAGTGCCGATTATTGGCAATAAAATCAAATCATGTACCTCTCCAAACACAAGGCGATTGAATGAATGAAAGTTTTTAGCGCGCCGAAGGTGCGCAGGGACGATGTGGGATTTACAAATCCCTTGCGATCCGGTTGGCCTTATTTTATTTCACTTGGATCACACAGGTCTAGCTCCCTATTGCCTCAAATGGGATCAGAGGGGGTATAAACGCGATGAGAATTGCCGGCAGTTTGCGTTGGAGTGATAGATTGTCAATAACCAATCCCTGAACGCCAGTAAGACTATTATAATAATAATAACTCTTTGGCCAGCCGCTGATTTGTCGCGGTCCTCATAAGAGAAGGCCATCATTCCCCCTGCACCCCACCCCCTCTTCCCCTCCTCTCCTCCCAGCATTCAGATATAAACTGCTTAATAGTGTCCCTCACTTCCTCTTTTTCAGTTTCTTCAATAAGCATTCCTACCCTCTCCCTCGTGTCCCCCTTCAGCCATCTATCCTTTGTTTCTTCACCCCACTTCTGCATTATTCTTCAAGTAAATTTTATTCTATGAGGTATATACTGTGGGCATTCCAAGAGAAAATGTTCCAGGGTCTCCACTACTCCAGAGTGGCACATTTGGCATCCCTTTTCCCCATCTCTCCCAATTTTTCCCCGAAGCTCCAGTGATCTTGATCTCAGTTTGAACAGCAGTGACCATCCAAAGGTGCCATCTAGGAACTTCTCAAAAGCTGGCTTTTCTTTATATTGTAACCCCTGCAGTGATCTTTTCACGCTAACCCCTGCTCGCCAGTTTCGATTGCAGTCTTCCATGACTCTCTCTTTGACAAACCTTTTGCCTTCTTTCATTCCTACTTCTATGTTTGTGACCTCTATAGAGTAATTGTCCATTAGTTCCCTCACATGTTTTGACCACCCCGTTTCTATATTAGAATTCCAAATGGTATCGAGCATCAATTTGCACCACCGGTTGTCAGGCAGGTTTCTCAAGTAGTTAAAGTAACACAGTTCTCCCAAATCTACCCTGTCCTTGATTTTCATCCACCCAAGCTCCCCCCTTACTGCTTCCAAAGCTACAGCATTACTCGACCCTGTTATCCATCTGCCGGCATCATTCTGAGTACTTTCCAACTTCTTAATAACGGTTTGGTTTAATGGAATCACGTCCGTGCCATACGTTATACTTGGTAAAAACACCCTCTCCCACAGTGTTTTCCCCACATAGACCTTATTGAAACTATTTTTCCCTAAAAGTTTTAGTTGGTTCAGAATTCTTTTCCCCTTCAGAATCAGTTTGGCTGAGTAATTTCTGTACACCCCTCTTCCTGTTATATTTATGCTTACCCCCAGATACTCATACTCTCCCGTTTCTCCTACAGTGATTTGTTTGCTTTCCCCTTCGGGGATTGAGAACTCCCCCACTCTCCATCTCTTCGTCATATCTACCTTGCGTCCAACGGGTATTACCTTGCTTTTATTTAGTTCGAGCCGCCAAGTGTTCCCATATATACCAACAATTTCCAGCAGTTTCTCTAGCCCCTGTTCAGTTCTAGACATTAACACCATGTCGTCCGCAAAGAATAAGCCTGGTATCTTTATGTCTCCAACATTTACCCCCTCCGCACTCTGAATTAGTTCGTCCCCTAAATCTTTAACATACAATGCAAACAAAATCGGTGAAAAGATACACCCCTGCTTGAGGCCTATATCCATAGGGACTCGTTTTGTAGTGATACTCCCTAGACTGAGTTGGTTTTGCACATCTGTATACAGTGCTTTCATGATTCCCACAAAGTCACCCCCCAGTCCGATGCCCTCGAGCTTTCGCCACATACCTTCCCTCCACACTCGGTCGTACGCTTTTTTCACATCTAGAAATGCCAGAAACACCTTTCTCTTTTCAGCCTTTGTTGATTCTATCAGTTGGGTGAGTGTAAATAGGTGATCAGTGACTCTTCGTCCTTTCCTGAAACCATTTTGAATTTCTCCTAAAAAACCTTTCTCTTCAATAACTTCCTCTAGTCTACCGTATATGACCTTACAGAATACTTTTCCGATGTTACTACTAACTGATATCCCCCTATAGTTATCTAGAACTTCCTTATCCCCCTTTTTGTGTATGAACGACACCTTACTTTCCCTCCACTCTCTGGGGACCTCTTGCTTTCGCAGAGCCAGGTTGAAAAGGTTTGTCAGGACTTCAATAAGTGCCTCCCCTCCATTTTTGAGGAATTCGTTCGGAATTTCATCAGTCCCTCCCGCTTTACCATTTTTTAATTTCGAGACCACGTTCCGCACTTCTTCTGCCGTTATTTCGCTACATACACGATTGGATAGGTTCTCCTCCACCAGTGTATTTCTTTTTGGTGGGGACCCACTGCCCCATCGCCTATCGTTTATCTTTTCCCAGTGCTTGACTAACTCTGAAGCGATACGGCCTTTATCTTCTGTACTTTCCGCATCCACTTTCATACTCTGCATACTACTTTTCCCCCGTTTATTTATCCAGTTCCGAAATACGTTTGAGCTCGAACCCCCCGTTTTCTTTATTGTTCTGGCAAGACTGCAATTGTGCTCCTTCCTATTATTATTCTTTATCTCATTCACCTTTCTCCGTGCCAGCTCATATTCTCCTTTCATTAGTCTCGTGTCATTGTTATCCACCCCTTTAAGCTTCCTACTTCTTCTGTAAGCAGCGCATTTTACCTTCCTTTCTTTTATAGCCTTTTTCAGTCCCTCGTTAACCCTGTATCCAAGTTCTCTCGTTGGGACCCTCACCCTTCCTATACAATCCCTCCCTGCCTCTGTTAGGCTATTTACTATGCCATCTGAAATACTCTGGATATTTGCATCCCTAGGTATACATTCAATATTTGGTTTTAGTTTTTCCCGAAACTGCTTCCAGGCGGTTCCTTGTTTTAGTCCCCAAACTTCCTTGAAGGTATTTCTGTCTCTATTCGTCTTTTTGCCCATAATCTTAACTGTTATCAGGTTGTGATCACTACCCAAGTCATTTTTCCCTCGTCATCTATTTCTACATCTATAACCTCCCTCCATACGCTAATGTCAGTGAGTATATAATCAATTATTGTTTTCTTATCGTTCCTCTCCCAGGTCCATTTACCCTTACATTTCGCATCCCTGTTCAGGATCTTTAAACCAAGCTCTTTTGATAGGTCCAACATCTTCCTCCCATTCGTGTTAATTTTCCTATCACCTCCCTGTATGCCCTCCTCCTTATCCCCGATGTGCCCATTGAAGTCCCCCATTAGGACAATACTGAACCCTCTGCTTCCAAGCTCTGTGATATTCGATCTAAGAGTTGTATATATTGAATCATTCCACTCAGGCTTACTTCCCTCCACGGCTAAGTATACAACACCAACGGCAACACTCCTGCTTCCTAACTTGATTTTTGCCCATACTATTTCGTTGGATACTGGAATCTGAGTCCTTGCTTCTGTGAGATCTGTAATCAATGAAGGCTGTAATTCCTCTTTAGCGTAGATGCCAACACCCCCACCCCGTTTCTGACCCTCAGTTCGCCCAGCTCCTATCCACACGCAACCCTTCATCTGATCAACCCGCTCATCCCGTCGTATTCACGTCTCACTTAGACCCATTATATCGAAGTCTCCTTCGTCCATCATTGTTGATATTTCGCTTACTTTCTTGTGCAGATCCTGGATGTTGCAGTACCCAAACTTAATGAATCTTTGTTTTTTTGTCATCACTGGCACATTATTATAACCCTGGTATGTCCCTGTATTGTGCATGTTTGTTGTTCTTCCTATGTTCCCAGCATTTGTGCCCCTCTGGGTTATCGGCTGTGGTCCCCTACCCCCCTTTTCTCCAAAAAAGGCCCAGTCACCTGTAAAATTTTTTGGCCCAACAGGTCTGTACCCATCCTACTTAAATGCAATCCGTCTCGCCCATACAACTCTCCTTGTCCCCAGAATGAATCCCAGTGGTCAATGAAATGTATTCCCAAGTCTTTGCAGTGCTCTTCCAGCTCCTCGTTTAGTGCCATAATCCGCGAGTTCCTCTCATTCCCACCACCCATAACGGCGAGCACCCCTGAAACGATGGTCCGAGCATTCCTGCCAAGTAGCTTACTAATTAGGTCCTTGTATGTGTCCACCAAACGAACTGATTTCCTCTCCCTGATGTTATTGGACCCCACATGTAATACCACTACCGGATCAGGCCCCGACCCAGCTACAATACCGTCCACTCTATCCCTCAGGTCCTCCACTTTAGCCCCCGGAAAGCACAGAACTGTTCTATTTTTACTGTCCGGACCACAGACAACCTTGTCGATCCCCCGAACTATGCTACTTCCCGCAACCACCAACTTACTTTTGGCCCTCGCCCTATTTATCTCCTCTAGTCTCCTATTGTTTACAGCGTCCTCTTCCTCTCCAACAGCCCCACTCGGAATCAATATCGGTATCGGTATCTTTGACCTAGGATTACTCCTATCCTTGTCCCTCCGTCTCTTTCCAGACCCTGAACTACTTGAACTACTCCCCTGGTCTTCTCCCGTATCCCTCATCCTTTTTCCTGGCCTAGACCCCAAGCTACTATCTGTTGCAACTACCTCCATCTCCCCCTCTGTCTCTTCCGAATCGAGCACATCAAATCTGTTTCTGGTGCTGCACTCCCCACTGCCTTTGGACTTTACACCCCTATCTACCTGCTTCTCTGGCCCCCCTTTCCTACCATTTTTGATAGTCCACGCCAAACGCTTTACAGCATTGCTCCGGCCTGGGCCCCCCTCATCTGTCCTACGTACTTTTCTAGCAGCCCCCACCTCATCACCTACCTCATTCACATCAAAGGTTCTACCCCCATGTTTCCTCTTGGAACCTCCGACAACCTTCCATCCTTCTCGGAAAGCTACTTTCACAGGCGTAACTCCAGACAGCACCGCCCTACCAAGTTTTCCCTTCAGCTCAGCAATCTCCCCCTCAAACTTAACAATTGTCTCAAGTAGGCGGGGGATTTCCTGGCAGTTTGCACATACCTATCCATATCCCACCGAGCGACAGTCCCCATACATCATAGAACACTGTTTACAAACTTCAAGCCCAATATCGCCATCGGTGGCCCCACCAACCCGGCTCTGACCGACACCCCCAGTGACCTCTGTCTGCACACCAATACTTACCCCGTTGGCACCGTTGACCTGGACCGCGATATTACACGTATTTACCTCCATACTTACCTCCGTCTGAACAGACTTGCTCGCCATCATCAAGACAAAATTACGCGATCGGACAGGGAAAACTGTAAACACGCGACAAAAGGCAACGCGACGAACCGTTCGGCAACTTAGCGCTCACAGTTTTATTTAAGACCTCCTAACTTTGTCCCAGTTACTATACTAAACTAACTCCCCACAAATTTGAATAAAATAACCTGAAAATGAAATATATATGATTAGCAAACAATAAAAATACTTAATTTCGGTTCGTAACCAAGGAGACTTCTTCTGTGTACTTGCGGATCGAGATGATAAACCCGAGAGAGAGTGGGCTTTATTCGGATCCAGCTTGGCGATGGTAGAAGTTTGATTCTTACCTTGGTGACGAGCCAGAATATAATGTTGTGCGATGGCAAATTTAAGGGAAGAAGGCGATTCTTATTGTTACTTAGTCTTTATACCAGAGGGATGACGTGACGTCATAGTGTGTGTGTTTGGGGGGGGGGGGGGGGTGGGGGTCATATAGTGAAAAATTAAAATGCGTCGGATTTTTTGAAAACTCTATTATGTTGTTGAGTTTACAAAATTTGAAATATCTGTTTTCTTTTGTTTTTCGATTTGGCGCCATTTGACGGTTTTACGTCACTTCAAAATTTAGAGAATTTTTGCCAAATTTAATAAACCACTCTGTCTTCAGATTCATGGAACTCCACATTTATAAAGAATGCAGCTACAAAAATTCATACATTATTTTCTACTTATTTGAATTGTTCACTGTTATTTTTTCATTTCTAATTTACGCCCCCCGGTGAGACCGATGCCTATTTTATGTTCTATTCTTTTTCTTTTATTTTTCAATATCATTTTCAGCACCAGTCGTCCGAAATTTGGGGACATTGTAATCTCGGAAGAAAAACCTTATCTATACATGTGCTTCCTTTCTATGAAATTATCAACCGTTACTCACGAACGCTGAGGTGACATCGTAGGGGTCGTATAGTCAAAAGTGAAAATGCCTCGTATTTTCATGAAATTTACGTATCTTGTACAGGTATAGAAATCAGGAGATAGCTGTGGTTTTGTTTTTCTATATCCCCATTTTGGTCATGATTAGCCATTGTGCAGAAATATGTGACCTTAAACACCAATAAATAATAAATAAATATCTCCATTTGGGCGTTTTTATGTCGCTTAAAAAATGCACCATTCTCTTTACAAATTCCGTAAAAACGCTAAACCTTTTAGGGTTTAAAATTTTTGTGGAGTTCAGAATGGCATGACCTCTTCTATTGAAAGTTAAATCATTGTAATTAAATTCGATGGCTCAACTGGATTTTCTACAACAAGGTACAGGGACGTATTGCCTGCAAAGAGTAGTATACTACTACGTAGGTTTTCGGTTATATCATTGATGTAAATTAAAACCTATAGGGGATCCAAGATAAATCTTGAAGGACCTCAGCATTAATTGGCCACCAAGCCTATGGGGTTCTAAGCTTCGACAGCTCTCTGTGGACTATCTGAAAGGATGATTTGAATAATGATAGTTACTCCCATGAAACGCCAATTTCCCACAGCTTGTGAAAAGCTTTGTTGAAACCACAAAGGACCACATGCACCTCTTTGCCGTCGTCTAGAGCTGGACAAAATTCATCACATTTGTTAGTTAGCTGAAGAATAGTAGAATCGTCGGGTCTGAACATGAATTGAAATTGACTCAATCAGAAAGTCACATAAATGTTTAAAGATACATTTTAAAAATAATTTACAAACGCAGCTAATTAATGATTTAGGGCGATAATTAGTATCTACATTCGAGTGTTGATTACCTTAAGGGGACCTAAGATCACTCCTGACGGATCTCAGTTGTAATTGGTCACGACAGCCCTCTCGGGACTTCCTGAAAGGAATGATATTAAAAATGGCAGAAACTCCCCTGAAACGCCAATTTCCCACAGCTTGTGAAAAACTTTCCTGAAATCACAACAGATCGCACGCATCTTGGGTAGATCAATTCGTGCCACTTACTCGGATCACTTGGATCAAAACAGGACCTTTTATTACACTGAGACATAACCCTGCTGGGATGAGTTGTGTTCATGAGTTTTATGCACAAACACAATTTATTGAATTCACAACCAACAGTATTTTCCTCGAGGTTTCAACTCAAACATTCCTGCCGTTGTTATCGACAGGTTGTCCCGAACAATAACTCACCGGTCAAACATTTTCTGATTTAAATGGGAGAAGATAATTCGATTTCGTTTCAAAAATATACAAGAAGTTAATTTTAAGCTTGCTTAAAGTAGGATAATACACTTTAGGCAGGATATTGGACTCTCCACCACCATCCATTAGACTGGTCTTGTGAATATTTCCTTTACAGATATTCAGTAGACACAAGTGGATGCACAATACGATTATATGGATTCGTTGCTTCAAACATTGCTTTCTAATATAATATAATGGAACCCATCTCTTTTGCATGTATTTTAAATGTCATGAAGTCAGGTTTAAGGCAATTAAAATATACATCAGTCATTAATCAAGACGCAAATAACAGCACACCGATGTCAAACAGACGAAAAGAAGAAAGTAAAATTTTATATGTTTATTTTCATAAAATTATTAAACAAAAACAAAACAACAGATCAACAGTTAACACATTAGCACTACGAGTTAATAACACAGAAATAATTTATTAAACGTGTGTGCATCGGGCAGTTCTCTTATTACTCTCTTCACGGTTTGTACGTACCTAAAAGTACAAAGAAAAGTTACATATATTACATTTAGGCAACAAACCCGACCTCACAAATGACAAAATGTAAAAAAGTGAAAGGGATTTAATTCAAACACAATTTTCGTCTTTCATTCACAATTCTTCCATTGTGTAAAATTTTAACTCCGCGATATAATGGCAGGAAAAAATAAGATAAATTAAAGTGGAATGAATAAAGTACAGATCTAGCGAAATGTTCCATTTATTCTAGAAAATAAATTTCTATAAGAATAGTCATTTTACTCTGGAATACCTCGTTGACAATCATCAGAAATGGGAAAGTGTAGTTCTAAGTACAATGAAAAATTCGTTTTTCGTGAGGCGTTCAATATAACTTGCATTTGTGTACAGAAAATAAGATTCACGGGGATTATGATGGGAAAGTGGGATGGGAGAATGGAGGACATGTTGTTAGTAGGTGACACAAAGGAGAGGGTCATTATGCTTATCGGGGAGATTGGGAAGAAAGGGGCAGGGGATGTCATCAAACAGTTCATCTCAGAGTGATGGGTGGACAGAAGAGGCGTGGGAATAAGGAGGCATTTGGGAGAACAGGGCTAATCTTCGCAGGGTGCCGACGATAAAGATGTTCTGAGTTCCGGCTACACTCGTGCTCTCTCTGAAATATTCCTTCACCGTTTTCATGCCGACAATGGGTGGTTCTATGCGACTTTTTCAACCCCTGATACTTTTCATCTCCAAAGCGAATAGCACCCGTCAGCCGTCAAATTTTGACATCCCCATTTCATAAATGCACGTAACTTGATTCTTATTAACTATTCTTACGTTTCGAAGTGTCGAGTTCGTTGTATGTCTGTCTTTGTAGTATGAAGTGCTGCACTCCGTTTCTATTTCATCAGTACAACAATTGTATAAGAGCCTCTCTATGTAATCCACACAAGCTCGATGAAGATCTTTCAGCCCAAATTCGAAACCAGCGCACAGGAGACCTGAAGTAAAAAATTGAAATATATACTTCATCTATCCCTATCCAATCGAACAAAACGTTTTTAAATCACAAACCGGAATGGAACAGAGCTGGTCATAACCAGGCGCTTATTTCGAGAGTTTTCTCCTCACTTGGTCACAAGTCCTGTTATTCTCTCTTCTTTACACGTCACAAATTTTGCCTAAGCTACTCGGCTTGCCCTTTGTTGGGCGATGACAAGGTACCGTTTGGGAATGCTGTCGACCACTGGAATACATTTTACAACGTATTTGTTGGATGAGTGTTTTGTATTTAAATGCAAGAAGCAAACGTTCAATACAAGTAAACACGTATAGACTAACCTGAATTGAAGCCACGAGCTAACTATGGGAGGTAGTTCTCCGAAGTTAAGTTATATCAAAAAAGTAATCAAATCTTTCGTTTTGTACACATGCTATATTTATTTATTTATTTATTTATTTATTTATTTTTTCCATTTTTCATTCAGATGAAAACGGGTATATATATAGATAGTTCAGACAAAAGTAACAAGCCACAATCAGTAGTGTCTCATAAAGTATTACGTGATAACAAAGGATATAGGTGGCGTTGCCGATATGCCTTATTAATGATTATATGATATATCTTATGGGAGTGCTAAGTGTTGATGTTAGCCTGTTTGAAGGAGTATACGGGGCCGGGACAACATTGTATTTGCATATTACTGTAACCTGTCCCCGGATATAGTAGACTTTTCCCCCTTTCTCATGTCTTTTATAGCATTTGTTTTTTTTTTGGCATGATGCATGTAAGTGGACGTAAGTTCAAGTGTTCTATACTGCTTAATTGCTCTATAAAACATCTGATTTCTGGCAGGCAAACATCTAACTTAGCAGGAGTTTATTCATTTCTTGTATTCGACTATTAATAATTCCGTTATCCCTGCTTGTCCTTCCTGTGTCGGGGAACAGAGGAATATGTCCAGAGTTCTCAGATCAAAGGGCACAGCACACGAATGATTTAACTTATACACTACACAGTACCCCTGGTAGGGATCGAAACGTGGACGTTTCGGTTTGAACGTCAATACCATAACCACTGAACCACCGCGCTTCCCGTTACTACGAATTAATGTCAGATCCTCACAAGAAGGGACTATCTTACAATTCAGCTAATCACTGACACTGCTTACGTTACAGATTAAGACGCCTTGTTTGTCGGCAACGTCAGCGTCAGGAAACAGTTGCAGATAAAGAATAGATTGCGAAGTATTTAATGATAGAATTTTAATGAAGTTACTCTCGAACAACTACTGTAGCAGGCAACAAGCGTTTATCATTCCTAGTGTCCGGAGTAGAAAGCTCCGATTCTTCTCCGACGCTTGATGCGTGGTGCATTACAATTTTTTATCAATAAGCCTAATAACAATAAGAATCACTTCATATAAAAAAATTTCCTCACTCACTATTAAACTTACCTATCACATTCTCTATACTAACTTGGACAGTTCCACAATGAACGAAATAGATGAATTGTTTGAATGTCTTATAGTCGTAGTTTTCTATCCTGATTGTCAGTCTACCGTTATGTTCTCTTTCCGTTCTTGTCCTCTGTATTTTTTTCAACATTTGGGACTTTGACCTCTTAGTTTGTTTTATTTCTCTTTCTTGTTTCATGATTAGTTCAAAAAGAAATCTGAAACGAGACAACACGTGATATAGGAACAATAATCTTCAAAAACATTTTCTTCCTTCGCGCCATAGAAATTTAGGATCAATGGAGACCCAGGAAGACTTTCTCTATGAATGCCCCAAATACTGGTCAGACGGATCAAGGTATACCGGGAATATAACGGTAAAGTGAGTGGAAGAATGGGGGTCGTTACTGCGTGACAGAACAGAAAATGTTTGTATGTACCGTCGTAGACGTTTGGAAAAATGAGGTTTGGGACATCAGTTCACTTCTGGATTGTGATGGAAGAGATTTTGAGGTACACAAGCCTTCTGTTATTATTATTATTATTATTATTATTATTATTATTATTATTATTATTATTAATTTATACCTATAGCCCTCAATCTGAAAAAAGAAAGGACATTAGACATTTACGCCAGATGGAAAATATCGTTGATGCATTGCACAGACATCACAGAAGCAACAATATTTAACGTTTCAAATAAAAATCCCGTCACTTTCGAAAAGTTAAACGTTGATATATAAAAGTCGAATTAAAATATTGATGTCATCGTTTTCTAAGGGAGCTACCAACAAGCAATTTTGACTTAGGTGTACATTTTGTGCACAGATTCACATTTCAGTATTAATTATTTGAATTACACTTTTAAAACAATGAAAAATGTTGAGTGTTCGTACCTGCTTCTTGATGCTACTAATGCTTTTATTCCATAGATCGGCAATTCATTTTCTCCTATTAAAAAAGTGACGTCACACATCTGCGGCATTGATAAGACATATTTCAAACTTTCTAAAACTCCTGACTCGCTGTGAAAAATCATTTTTTCTTCTTTTTGTGTAGTCGATTTGAATTTACCACCCGCATTCTTAGGCTCTGAAATGATATCACTGTTTGGACGAGAATCGTCTTGTGGTGTCTTTGAATTGCTATTATATTCTTCACTGCTGGATGAAGATTCATATCCGGAAGTATCCACTGTTTCATCTGAAATATAAAAAGGGAATAATGAATTTTCATTGACACTCGAACATGGTGGCTTAGCGCTATGTGCTTCGGACTTGTAGTCGAAAAATTGTGAGTGCGATCATTGTAATGAAACGTTGTTATGTTGCCTTTGAACCCTAACTTGCCCAACGAACGAGCACGTCCTAATAAGCGGTCATAAGCTACTCCAGACAACTTTAGCTATGCCCTTCAATTTGCGCACCCTAAATAAAAATCACACCCTGTGGGCGTCGTGGTGGCTAGCCAAATAGTACTTTCCTCTTCAGTCTATAACACTTTACCGGGATATTGTACTGTTTAATCGAATCGCCAAAAATGTGTATTCTTTTAACTGTTGCCCGAAAAATTAGCCCCTTCACTGAAGATAACTGACATCGATAAGCAAGGTTATTGACAACATACAATATACTGTAAGTAGTAACGTTAATTATGGATTGCAAATTTGTTCTTAATTTTTTTTTTAATTCCTTAGTGATATGAAAGCTTTCATTTTAGTCTCCAGAATATAGGCGTAGCCTCAGACCTTCACGTTTTGAACATTATTACTGCCGAGAGATATTTCAACTTCGTGGATTATACTGTTTGTATCTCGTAAATATATGGCACATTGTTACGTCAGTCAGTCATGTCGGTTTGTGTCATGACTCGTTCGTTGACGAGACCAGTCCTTGGCGATTTTGCGATCTGGTCTCCTCGATTCAGTGGAATATGACAACACAGATAAAGTGAGTGTTGTACAGAATTGTATATGACACGAAGCCCGAAAATAAGGAAAGAAAACCGCCCATCAAACTGTCCGACACGAGGTAGCCTGACTGTCTAAAGTGCCGTTAAACCCCAATAAAAAAATAAATAAATGAATGCACACAACCTTTCCACACACAGGCCGTTACCTTACAGCGAATTATCAATAAAGTCAAATAATATAGACGTAACTCAACATGATGATAAAACAATAAAATGGTTCCAAGGTTTACAAACCTCTAAATATAATGTTGTCTTGATCATATTCTTGGTTATCATAACTATCATCCAGTAAACACTGGGTGGAGGTCCACGTTTCCATATCAGTTGAAAAATGTGTAATGAAGAAAAGTGTTACAAAAATGCAAAGGATGATACAGAACAAAACAGTTAACTGCGGTAGTGGAAGAATAGGAAGTGATATGAAAATTCGAATGAATGAATGAAAGGTTTTAGCGCGCCGAAGGCGCGCAGGGACGATGTGGGATTTACAAATCCCTTGCGACCCGGTTAACCTTATTTTTTTTTTCCTTGGATCACACAGGCCTAGCTTTCCTATTGCCCAAAATGGAGTCTGAGGGGGTTATGCACGCGGTTAGAATACCCGGCAGTTTAAGCTGGAGTGTTAGGAGGTCAATACTCAACCCCCCAACGCCTTTAAAACTATTAGAGAGCGAGCTCTGTTCGGTTCCAGTTCGGCGATGGTAGAGGTTTGAGTCCCACCATGGTGGCGAGCCAGAATGTAATGTTGTGCGATGGCAAGTTTAAGGGAAGAAGAGAAAAGAAAACCAAACAGCAACGCCGGTTTGGTAGCGGCCCCGGTCTATGACCATAGCGGTTACAAAAAAGAAGTGGAGAAAGCTCCAACAGTTTAGTTTTAAGAAACCGGGAGTCATCCATCAAGCCTTCTGGGAGATAGGATGCCGTATGTGATTTTGAGGTATCTGGTTATCCTTCGGGAATCCCAAATGACCTCCTCCACCCCACCCCAACCCCTCCCCCCCCCAAAAAAAAAAAAAAAAAAAAAAAATCACTGACACACACCCTCAAGCCCTTAAAAGGGCTGTTAAATCTTTATTCAAATGTTCATTTATATCAAATGTACACTCGTTCCCAGCCAGACAAGCTTGTTTCAATCCTTGCCTAGCGTTTGGTGGTTTCTTGTATATGTTGCAGAAAGGTAGGTTGCACCAATTCCTCCTACGCTTTGTCTACCATTTCCATGCGTCTTCTTGATAAGAGTGTTGCAAGAAAATTTGAGAATGTTCAGTTAGAAAAGTAAAAGGTAGAGAGAAAGATAGGTATCCGCTATTGTATATTGTGCCTGCTGTGTGATTGTTGCTATGGATGGGGTAAGGGGTGTGTTTCTTCGGAGTCCACTCCCAACACGCAGAGTTGCGAGGCAATCCTCACAGACTCAATCCTAAAGACCTCAATGAGTAGCGAGGCAATCCTCACTGACTCCACGCAGTTTAATTCTATTGAGTAATTTTAATTTACTGTGGATTATTTTGTTTTTCTGTTTAGGGTTCGGTGTTCGTTCAGCTTCACCATTGATTCACTATCCTGGAGTATGTGGAGGGTTTTGTTATATAGATCTTATTAAACGCGTTTCAATCGCGCTTCAGCAGAGTTGCGAGGCAGTCCTCACAGACTCTATCCTAAAGTTCCCAATGAGTAGCGAGGCAATCCTCACTGACTCCACGCGATTTAGTTATATTGTATAATTTTTATTTTATTTTCATTTTATTATTTTTTTTTTTTTTTTTTTTTTTTATTTTCTGGAAACTTATTTTGTTTTTCTGTTAAGGGATCGGTGTTCGTTCAACTCAACCATTAATTCACTATCTTGGAGTCTGTTGAGGGTTTTGGCTTGTAGGTCTTTTAATCGCGTATCAATAGTTTCTATTTTTGCTAGCTCGTGAAGTTCCTTTATTGGTGTCCATTTCGGTTTGCATAGTGCCACTCGCAGGGCATAATTTTGAACCCTCTGTAGCTTCTGAATGTTGGTTTTGCTTAGGTCGCTTGTTATTATGGCACCGTATTCTAGTACCGGACGTATAAATGTTTTGTAGAGCTTGAGAAGCACATCTTTGTTTGCTCCCCAATTTCTACCTCTGATCATCTGAAAATTCATCAATCTTGTCCCCCTTATATAGAGATCGACTTCAATCGTCTCCCAAGCGCTAATCATTTCTTTCACTCATTATAGAAACAAAGTTGACAAGATATTCGAATAATTAAATAATATAATCAACATGTCAACGATTGTATAAACATTTTATCACCGACATTGATTGAGGTGTGTTCAACGGTCAAACAATTGTGTTCTTTACCAAAGCTGTTTTGCTTATTAACGGTACGGGAATGTGTTATTCGACTCTCCTCACACAATCGTGCAACATTATCACGTATTTAAATGGTTTTTTTTAGATTTTTCTCTTCAAACGCAGTTGTGAATAACATAAATATAATACAATTGAACATTATTGGACATAGGTTTCTAAATAACATTATATTCGTATGACTTCGTGAGATCGAAATTCTGTAGCTAAACGGTGGGTGTGAGTATAAAATTAACAAAGTTGGACTTTGTTAATTTTATACTCATACCCACCGTTTAGTTTCAGACACGTCTAATCAGTGTTTGACAATCACACTGATTGGACGTATCTGTTAAAGCTCCTGACTGAACAAATCTCACAGCTTGGATATTAAAAAAGCCTATTGTTCTCTGTACCACTTCTTTGCACTCCAGTGTAATTTTGTAACTGTTTATCTTTTACTCTATCTATTTTCTATCTGCTTTTCTCTGTTAAAACTAAATATACTTTTACTAAATATTTTACCAATAATTTGCTGATGACTTAGACAATAACTGATAAATAAACAGAGTGTAATGGCAACTAACTCCACCACTCAACCCACTTCGGGAGTGGATTTAACACCGATGTTGTCTGGTTTTCAAAAAGAGATGGCCAGATTGAACGACACTGTTGAGGGTTTTGCTATCGGATCTTAGGGCTAAAAATGAACAGTTCGAGGAAGAAAAATTGGAGTTAACAAAAGCGTCGGAGGAATCAAAAAGGGAAAAATTAGTCGGCAGCTGGGAAAAAGTAGACAAAAATCAGGTTTCGGTTCGTGCTCCAGCAACAGAAGCTCTAAACGAAAGGGCCAGAGTGTGGAGCCCAACACGTTGGGCCCTAAAACTAACACAGACGACTTACATATAAGCTTAAAGCTTTCTGTCGAATCCCTCCTTTAAACAGTAACAAATTTCCCTGTCTTCAGTTGTTTCATTATAATACTGTATCTATGTTGTTCATATTTTTTTTGTTACTCAACAATTGTTGTATGCATTTATCAATTATTGAATAAATATTGTTTAAACTAACACAGTTACGGATATCACCAGTGCTTCTAAAACTGTTGATACAAGGGGATGGTGGGCAAAACTAATCCTACACTTGGTTCGCCTTTTATAGATAATACCACTGAGATGGGGAGACCTATGCACGCCATCCCTTTGGAGGTACCACCAAATCAGGTTTCGGAACTCGTTACCGCCAGTCAAGATAACTGGTTGCGTACGCTCATAGAGCAAGAGGCAACTCCTGTTCCCTCCTGTGATGTGATTAATCAGGTTACGCCGCGACCGAAAAGGAAATTGGATGCAGACTTCCAAGAAAATGGCGAGCCCCTGGAAATGGAACCGGTGGCTAAGAAAATCCGGAAAGCGTCGACAGACATCGATAACCCGGGTGTTGTTGTCGTTGAGACCTCGGACACCATGGATGTTACAGTAGTAACAACCAGTGCGGAGATCCATAATGATGGGAAATCGGCGGACAGTAACGCAACGGAAACGATACCGGCGGAGCCAACATTCACCAACAGCCCAATTATAATATTAAGAAACAGAGGCGTGTTGATCTTTTTCTACAAATGGCATCCCTGGATAGGGAAACTGAAAAGTTGTTCCTCAATTTTAACTTTATCTCGCATTAATGGGATTGTCAATGCAACTTTCTCCGTGAATGTATTGAGCGGTTTGAATTCCACCGCCTTGAAGATTTGAGAAGAGTTTGACCTCTTCTCCAGCTCATAGATCTTTGAAAACAATACTTTGCCCCCGTTGACGATTTGCATTATATAGTTACAAACCGTCATGTGACTCATTTCCCTCATTTTATTTTCAAATGGAAGTTTATTTCTTTTTCGTGTCGTTTGTTTGGGTTTTTGTAACACATCACATCACCTGTCATTGGAATTAGCAATCTATTCGTGATTTTTGCAGTTCGTTACTTTTGCCATTGGAAGCTTGTCTGCCGTCAAACTCATATACATAGTTACTGTGTGAAAAAGTGAATATATTCCATTTTCTTGTACTTCAGTCAATATTTTGATATTTAATGTGCTTTTATTTACGTCTTTTATCAGTATTCTGGGCACTGATGAAAATATAAAATATAAAATATTTTCCAAAACTTTTGTTGGACGACCCCTTAAAGTAAATATTTCAGCATGGTATAAATACAGACGTAAGAGGAATGAGGTCGTTTCAGCGATACGAAAGGCCAAATGATCCATTTATCTAAAGTTCAAAGCGTGCTGAAAAGCTCAGAGACTTCATCAGCACAATGGTGGAAGACCCTTACATCTTTCATAGGAAATAATACTTCATTAGGGATCCCAACTATAACTCACCAAAACAGAACGTATTTGTCGAACATTGAGAAAGCTGAGGTGCTCAACCGTTATTTCTGTACTATTTCTTGCGTAGATGATTCTAAAGCCTCGTTGCCAGCATCTGTTCTACCATGCGATGAAATACTTGATAATATAACACCCCACTGCCGCGATGTTTATGAAGCACCGACAGCAATAAATGCGTCCAAAGCCTCTGGTCCGGATTTGGTCAGCCCTCGTCTACTAAAAGAGTGTAAAACGTCCTTGTGTGAACCACTATCGATCCTGTTTAATATCCTATTGAATAACTGTTATTTTCCAACTGCATGGAAAAAAGCTAATGTATCTCCAATTCTGAAAAAACCTCCCTGTAACTTAGTCACGAATTATCGTCCTATATCTTTGATTAGCTGTGTAGGCAAGGTATTTGAGAAATGCATCTTTAAGCGTCTATGGAAATTCCTGAGTGATAATAATACCCTTAGTCCATTTCAATCTGATTTTACACCTCAGGAGTCTACAGTTCTCCAACTATCAGATATATACGACGAATTCTGTCGTGCTCTGGATGATGGCAAGGAGGTCAGAGTGGTCTTCTGTGATGTTAGTAAAGCGTTTGATAAAGTTTGGCACGCCGGATTGCTTTACAAATTGGAGAAGGTCGGAATTAGAGGGGAATTACTGGATTTTCTCAGATCATATCTCTCTGATAGATCCCAGCGGGTTGTCATAGCAAACGAGTGCTCCTCTTGGAGAGCTGTCCGTTCTGGAGTTCCACAAGGTTCGATTCTTGGTCCTCTTTTAGTCCTCATCTATATTAATGATATTACGGAAAATTTGATCAGCAGCCTGCGTCTCTTTGCAGACGACACATCTCTTTATCTTATTGTTGAAAATCCTGCCCAAACAGCTAATGTAATCAATCGCGATGTGGCGACAATAGAAAATTGGGCTAGATTATGGCTGGTCGAATTCAACCCACAAAAAACTGAAAGTCTTCTCATATCTCGGAAAACTAATCCCCGTTCTCATCCACCCTTGTTGTTTTCTAATATGCAAATTACCGAAGTTGATAGTCACAAGCATTTAGGTGTTATATTGAATACTACTTGTACCTGGACTGTTCACATTGATTATATCTGTGCTAAAGCCTGGACACGTATAGACTTAATGCGAAAGTACAAATTCATACTTGATAGATGCGTTCTGGAAAAAAATTTACTTTGCATTCGTAAGACCCCTACTGGAATATGCCGATACGGTTTGGGATAACTGCAATGAAAGAGACATTGTTAATATAGAGAAAATTCAAGTTGCTGCAGCTAGGGTTGTCACCGGGGGAACTGTCAGTGCCAGCAAAGCCCTATTATACTCCGAAACCTGCTGGGATACCCCCCAGGGCAGGCGTGGAAAACACAAATTAATGCAGTTTTTCAAGATGTACCATTGCATGAGGCCCAGATACATTGCTAGTAAGGTCCCACCCCCAGTATCGGCGAGCAATACGGCTCATAATCTTCGTTCAAGTGGTAACCTCAGGATTCCTTTTTGTCGAACCAATTTATACCAATCCTCTTTCATCCCGGCAGTAACTAAATTATGGAATAGAATACCACTACCTGTTAGAGAGAATAGTTCTTATAGTAATTTTAAGAGTTATTTAAATCATAATAATCGACGGCCGCCATCGTTTTTCAGTAATGCAAAATGTCGTTCAGCACAGATATATCATTGCCGGTTGCGCTTGGGATGTAGTAATCTCAATTCACACCTATATGCCAATCATATATCACTCTCACCCTATTGCCAGTGTGGAGAGATCGAGTCGACTGAGCACTTTCTGTTAATGTGCCCTCTTTACTTTAATATCCGTAACCGTACCATTGGTCAACTATCCTTTACTCCAAATGTTTCAGTCTTACTCTATGGCTCCGAATTTTTGAGTAACGAAGAAAATCGTTCAGTCGTTGACCTTGTCCAGGATTATATTATAGCTTCAAAGCGCTTCTAGTAAGTGCATATAGATACGTGCATACACGCGCACGTGAGAGTGCCTGAATGTATGCATATGTATGTAAATATATATGTTTGTGTGTGCGTTTATGTGCGTGCGTATGTATGTTAAGTATGTATGTGTGTGTGCATGCGTGCGTGCTAGTATGTGTGTCTGTATGTATGTATATGTATGCGTGTGTATATGTATCGGCGACTGAGTGCTGGAGTGTTCTATGTCCCCTGTGGGACATAGAACGTTCTAGCACTCGGGCGACGATATGTATCTGCGTATATATGTATGTATATGTGTAAGAACGTAGACGTCTTCCCTATGCACAGTTCATATCGATCCGCAAGTATACAGAAGAAGTCTCCTTGGTTACGAATCGAAATTAAGTATTTTTATTGTTTACTAATCATATATATTTCATTTTCAGGTATTTTATTCAACTTTGTGGGGAGTTAGTTTAGTATAGTAACTGGGACAAAGTTAGGAGGTCTTAAATAAAACTGTGAGCGCTAAGTTGTCGAACGGTTCGTCGTGTTGCCTTTTGTCGCGTGTTTACAGTTTTCCCTGTCCGATCGCGTAATTTTGTCTTGATGATGGCGAGCAAGTCTGTTCAGACGGAGGTAAGTATGGAGGTAAATGCGTGTAATATCGCGGTCCAGGTCAACAGTGCCAACGGGGTAAGTATTGGTGTGCAGACAGAGGTCACTGGGGGTGTCGGTCAGAGCCGGGTTGGTGGGGCCACCGATGGCGATATTGGGCTTGAAGTTTGTAAACAGTGTTCTATGATGTATGGGGACTGTCGTTCGATGGGATAGGGAGAGGTATGTGCAAACTGTCAGGAAATCCTCCGCCTACTTGAGACAATTGTTAAGTTTGAGGGGGAGATTGCTGAGCTGAAGGGAAAACTTGGTAGGGCGGGGCTGTCTGGAGTTACGTCTGTGAAAGTAGCTTTCCGAGAAGGATGGGTGGTTGTCGGTGGTTCCAAGAGGAAACATGGGGGTAGAACCTTTGATGTGAATGAGGTAGGTGATGAGGTGGGGGCTGCTAGAAAAGTACGTAGGACAGATGAGGGGGGGGGGGCCCAGGTCGGAGCAATGCTGTAAAGCGTTTGGCGTGGACTATCAAAAGTGGTAGGAAAGGAGGGCCAGAGAAGCAGGTAGATAGGGGTGTAAAGTCCAAAGGCAGTGGGGAGTGCAGCACCAGAAACAGATTTTATGTGCTCGATTCGGAAGAGACAGAGGAGGAGATGGAGGTAGTTGCAACAGATAGTAGCTTGGGGTCTAGGCCAGGAGAAAGGAGGAGGGATCCGGGAGAAGACCAGGGGAGTAGTCCAGGTAGTTCAGGGCCTGGAAAGAGACGGAGGGACAAGGATAGGAGTAATCCTAGGTCAAAGATACCGATACCGATATTGATTCCGAGTGGGGCTGTTGGAGAGGAAGAGGACGCTGTAAACAATAGGAGACTAGAGGAGATAAATAGGGCGAAGGCCAAAAGTAAGTTGGTGGTTGCGGGAAGTAGCATAATTCGGGGGATCGACAAGGTTGTCTGTGGTCCGGACAGTAAAAATAGAACAGTTCTGTGCTTTCCGGGGGCTAAAGTGGAGGACATGAGGGATAGAGTGGACGGTATTGTAGCTGGATCGGGGCCTGATCCAGTAGTGGTATTACATGTGGGGTCCAATAACATCAGGGAGAGGAAATCAGTTCGTTTGGTGGACACATAAAAGGACCTAATTAGTAAGCTACTTAGCAGGAATGCTCGGATCATCGTTTCAGGGGTGCTCCCCGTTATGGGTGGTGGGAATGAGAGGAACTCGCGGATTATGGCACTAAACGAGGAGCTGGAAGAGCACTGCAAAGACTTGGGAATACATTTCATTGACCACTGGGATTCATTCTGGGGACAAGGAGAGTTGTATGGGCGAGACGGATTGCATTTAAGTAGGATGGGTACAGACCTGTTGGGCCAAAAATTTTTACAGGTGGCTGGGCCTTTTTTGGAGAAAAGGGGGGTAGGGGACCACAGCCGATAACCCAGAGGGGCACAAATGCTGGGAACATAGGAAGAGCAACAAACATGCACAACACAGGGACATACCAGGGTTATAATAATGTGCCAGTGATGACAAAAACACAAAGATTCATTAAGTTTGGGTACTGCAACATCCAGGGTCTGCACAAGAAAGTAAGCGAAATATCAACAATGATGGGCGAAGGAGACTTCGATATAATGGGTCTAAGTGAGACGTGGATACGACGGGATGAGCGGGTTGATCAGATGAAGGGTTGCGTGTGGATAGGAGCTGGGCGAACTGAGGGTCAGAAACGGGGTGGGGGTGTTGGCATCTACGCTAAAGAGGAATTCTCATCAGGCCCTCATTGATTACAGATCTCACAGAAGCAAGGACTCAGATTCCAGTATCCAACGAAATAGTCTGGGCAAAAATCAAGTTAGGAAGCAGGAGTGTTGCCGTTGGTGTTGTATACTTAGCAGTGGAGGGAAGTAAGCCCGAGTGGAATGATTCAATATATACAACTCTTAGATCGAATATCACAGAGCTTGAAAGCAGAGGGTTCAGTATTGTCCTACTGGGGGACTTCAATGGGCACATCGGGGATAAGGAGGAGGGCATACAGGGAGGGGATAGGAAAATTAACACGAATGGGAGGAAGATGTTGGACCTATCAAAAGAGCTTGGTTTAAAGATCCTGAACAGGGATGCGAAATGTAAGGGTAAATGGACCTGGGAGAGGAACGATAAGAAAACAATAATTGATTATATACTCACTGACATTAGCGTATGGAGGGAGGTTATAGATGTAGAAATAGATGACGAGGGAAAAAATGACTTGGGTAGAGATCACAACCTGATAACAGTTAAGATTATGGGCAAAAAGACGAATAGAGACAGAAATACCTTCAAGGAAGTTTCGGGACTAAAACAAGGAGCCGACTGGAAGCAGTTTCGGGAAAAACTAAAACCAAATCTTGAATGTATACCTAGGGATGCAAATGTCCAGAGTATTTCAGATGGCATAGTAAATAGCCTAACAGAGGCAGGGAAGGATTGTATAGGAAGGGTGAGGGTCCCAACGAGAGAGCTTGGATACAGGGTTAACGAGGGACTGAAAAGGGCTATAAAAGAAAGGAAGGTAAAATGCGCTGCTTACAGAAGAAGTAGGAAGCTTAAAGGGGTGGATAACAATGATACGAGACTAATGAAAGGAGAATATGAACTGGCACGGAAAAAGGTGAATGAGATAAAGAATAATAATAGGAAGGAGCACAATTGCAGTCTTGCCAGAACAATAAAGAAAACGGGGGGTTCGAGCTCAAACGTATTTTGGAACTGAGTAAATAAACGGGGGAAAAGTAGTGTGCAGAGTATCAAAGTGGATGGGGAAAGTACAGAAGATAAAGGCCGTATCGCTTCAGAGTTAGCCAAGCACTGGGAAAAGATAAACGATAGGCGATGGGGCAGTGGGTCCCCACCAAAAAGAAATACACTGGTGGAGGAGAACCTATCCAATCGTGTATGTAGCGAAATAACGGCACAAGAAGTGCGGAACGTGGTCTCGAAATTAAAAAATGGTAAAGCGGGAGGGACTGATGAAATTCCGAACGAATTCCTCAAAAATGGAGGGGAGGCACTTATTGAAGTCCTGACAAACCTTTTCAACCTGGCTCTGCGAAAGCAAGAGGTCCCCAGAGAGTGGAGGGAAAGTAAGGTGTCGTTCATACACAAAAAGGGGGATAAGGAAGTTCTAGATAACTATAGGGGGATATCAGTTAGTAGTAACATCGGAAAAGTATTCTGTAAGGTCATATGCGGTAGACTAGAGGAAGTTATTGAAGAGAAAGGTTTTTTAGGAGAAATTCAAAATGGTTTCAGGATAGGACGAAGAGTCACTGATCACCTATTTACACTCACCCAACTGAAAAAGATGTTTCTGGCATTTCTAGATGTGAAAAAAGCGTACGACCGAGTGTGGAGGGAAGGTATGTGGCGAAAGCTCGAGGGCATCGGACTGGGGGGTGACTTTGTGGGAATCATGAAAGCACTGTATACAGATGTGCAAAGCCAACTCAGTCTAGGGAGTATCACTACAAAACGAGTCCCTGTGGATATAGGCCTCAAGTAGGGGTGTATCTTTTCACCGATTTTGTTTGCATTGTATGTTAAAGATTTAGGGGACGAACTAATTCAGAGTGCAGAGGGGGTAAATATTGGAGACATAAAGATACCAGGCTTATTCTTTGCGGACGACATGGTGTTAATGTCTAGAACTGAACAGGGGCTAGAGAAATTGCTGGAAATTGTTGGTAGATATGGGAACACTTGGCGGCTCGAACTAAATGAAAATAAAAGCAAGGTAATACCCGTTGGACGCAAGGTAGAAATGACGAAGAGATGGAGAGTGGGGGAGTTCTCAATCCCCGAAGGGGAAAGCAAACAACTCACTGTAGGAGAAACGGGAGAGTATGAGTATCTAGGGGTAAGCATAGATATAACGGGAAGAGGGGTGTACAGAAATTACTCAGCCAAACTGATTCTGAAGGGGAAAAGAATTCTGAACCAACTAAAACTTTTAGGGAAAAATAGTTTCAACAAGGTCTTTGTGGGGAAAACACTGTGGGAGAGGGTGGGTTTACCAAGTATAACGTATGGCACGGACGTGATTCCATTAAACCAAACCGTTATTAAGAAGTTGGAAAGTACTCAGAATGATGCCGGCAGATGGATAACAGGGTCGAGTAATGCTGCAGCTTTGGAAACAGTGATGGGGGAGCTTGTGTGGATGAAAATCAAGGACAGGGTAGATTTGGGAAAACTGTGTTACTTTAACTACTTGAGAAACCTGCCTGACAACCGGTGGTGCAAATTGATGCTCGATACCATTTGGAATTCTAATATAGAAACGGAGTGGTCAAAACATGTGAGGGAACTAATGGACAATTACTCTATAGATGTCACAAACATAGAAGTAGGAATGAAAGAAGGCAAAAGGTTTGTCAAAGAGAGAGTCATGAAAGATTGCAATCGAAACTGGCGAGCAGGGGTTAGCGTGAAAAGATCCCTGCAGGGGTTACAATATAAAGAAAAGCTAGCTTTTGAGAAGTACCTAGATGGCACCTTTGGAGGGTCACTGCTGTTCAAACTGAGATCAAGATCACTGGAGCTTCGGAGAAAAATTGGGAGAGATGGGGAAATGGGATGCCAAATGTGCCACTCTGGAGTAGTGGAGACCCTGGAACATTTTCTCTTGGAATGCCCACAGTATATACCTCATAGAATAAAATTTACTGGAAGAATAATGTAGAAGTGGGGTGAAGAAACAAAGGATAGATGGCTGAAGGGGGACACGAGGGGAGAGGGTAGGAATGCTTATTGAAGAAATTGAAAAAGAGGAAGTGAGTGACACTATTAAGCAGTTTATATCTGAATGCTGGGAGGAGAGGATGGGAAGAGGGGTGGGGTGCAGGGGGAATGATGGCCTTCTCTTATGAGGACCGCGACAACTCAGCGGCTGGCCAAAGAGTTATTATTATTATTATCCAACTTGTACGTGTGCTGTGACTACAGTCTACTTGTATTCTCTGTAATACTAGATGAGTTACCGGATCAGTTTGCACCCAGGTTGGCTTCTTGCTTTCTTTCTTCATTCCAATATTCTCTTTTTTCCTACAGTACCTCTCATGTTAATTTCCATGGTTTAAACAATATAAATGAAACTGTACGAGTGTCATTAATCCGATTATATCATTATATTGTAAATGTCAAACGTGGAAACGACCTTTTATAAGCTCTTTAGCTTTCTGTCGGATCCACCATCAACAATGTTGTACTTTGTATCTCTAGAAATGTTGAACAAATAAATATTGTTTAAACTAAATATTTCAGAAAAAATCAATAGCTTTAAATGTTCAACTAATTACACAAACAGACAACACTTTTACCAAACAATTATTGGACAACTGACTTTTCGTCATTTTGTCCCTTAAACATGGCTTAACATCCTTAAAAAATAAACACATCTGAGTGGCGATTATCAGCAATAAAATCAAATCATGTACTTCTCCAAACATAAGGCGATTCTTATTGTTACTTAATCTTTATACCAGAACGATGAGGTGACGTCATTGTGTGTGTGTGTTTAGGGGTGGGGGGGGGGGGGGGGGGGGGTTGTCATATAGTCAAAAATTAAAATGCGTCGGATTGTATGAAAACTCTAATATGTTTTTGAGTTAAAAAAATATGAAATATCTGTTTTCTTTTGTTTTTCGATTTGGCGCCATTTTGACGGTTTTACGTCACTTGAAAATTTAAAGAATTTTTGCCAAATTTAATAAACCACTCTGTCTTCAGATTGATGTAACTCCACATTTCTAAAGAATACAGCTACAACAATGCATACATTGTTTTCTACTTATTTGAATTGTTCACTGTTATTTTTTCATTTCTAATTAACGCCCCCCGGTGAGACCGATGACAATTTTATGTTTTATTCTTTTTCTTTTATTTTTCAATATCATTTTCAGCACCAGTCGTCCGAAATTTTGGGACATTGTAATCTCTGAAGAAAAACCTTATCTATACATGTGCTTCCTTTCTATGAAATTATCAACCATTACTTACGAACGCTGAGGTGACATCGTAGGGGTCGTATAGTCAAAAGTGAAAACGCCTCGTATTTTCATGAAATTTACGTATCTTGTACAGGTATAGAAATCAGGAGATAGCTGTGGTTTTGTTTTTCTATATCCCCATTTTGGCCATGATTAGCCATTGTGCAGAAATATGTGACCTTAAACACCAATAAATAATAAATAAATATCTCCATTTGGGCCTTTTTATGTCGCTTAAAAATGCACCATTCTCTACAAATTCCGTTAAAATGCTAAACCTTTTAGGGTTTAAAATTTTTGTGGAGTTCAGAATGGCATGACCTCTTCTATTGAAAGTTAAATCATTGTTAATTAAATTCGATGGCCGAACTGGATTTTCTACAACAAGGTACAGGGACGTATTGCCTGCAAAGAGTAGTATACTACTAAGTAGGTTTTCGGTTATATCATTGATGTAAATTAAAACCCCTAGGGGATCCAAGATAAATCTTGAAGGACCTCAGCATTAAATGGCCACCAAGCCTATGGGTTTCTAAGCTTCGACAGCTCTCTGTGGACTATCTGAAAGGATGGTTTTAATAATGATAGTTACTCCCATGAAACTCCTATTTCCCACAGCTTGTGAAAAGCTTTTTTGTGACCACAAAGGACCACATGCACCACTTTGCCGTCGTCTAGAGCTGGACAAAATTCATCACATTTGTTAGTTAGCTGAAGAACAGTTGAATCGTCGGGTCTAAACATTGATTGAAATTGTCTCAATGAGAAAGTCACATAAATGTTTAAAAATACATTTTAAAAATAATTTACAAACGCAGCTAATTAATGATTTAGGGTGATAATTAGTATCTACATTCGGGTGTTGATTACCTTAAGGGGACCTAAGATCACTCCTGACGGATCTCAGTTGTAATTGGTCACGACAGCCCTCTCGGGACTTCCTGAAAGGAATGATATTAAAAATGGTAGAAACTCCCCTGAAACGCCAATTTCTCACAGCTTGTGAAAAACTTTCCTGAAATCACAACAGATCGCACGCACCTTGGGTAGATCAATTCGTGCCACTTACTCGGATCACTTGGATCAAAACAGGACCTTTTGTTACTGAGACATAACACTGCTGGGATGAGTTGTGTTCATGAGTTTTATGCACAAACACAATTTATTGAATTCACTACCAACAGTATTTTCCTCGAGTTTTCAACTCAAACATTCCTACCGCTGTTATCGACAGGTTGTCCCGAACAATAACTCACCGGTCAAACATTTTCTGATTTAAATGGGAGAAAATAATTCGATTTCGTTTCAAAAATATACAAGAAGTTAATTTTAAGCTTGCTTAAAGTAGGATAATACACTTTAGGCAGGATATTGGACTCTTCACCATCATCCATTAGACTGGTCCTGTGAATATTTCCTTTACAGATATTCAGTAGACACAAGTGGATGCACAATACGATTATATGGATTCGTTGCTTCAAATATTGCTTTCTAATATAATATAATGTCTCCTTTGCATGTATTTTAAATGTCATGAAGTCAGGTTTAAGGCAATTAAAATATACATCAGTCATTAATCAAGACGCAAATAACAGCACACCGATGTCAAACAGACGAAAAGAAGAAAGTAAAATTTTATATGTTTATTTTCATAAAATCATTAAACAAAAATAAAACAACAGATCAACAGTTAACACATTAGCACTACGAGTTAATAACACAGATATAATTTATTAAACTTGTGTGCATCGGGCAGTTCTCTTATTACTCTCTTCACGGTTTGTAAGCACCTAAAAGTACAAAGAAAAGTTACATATATTACATTTAGGCAACAAACCCGACCTCGCAGTCGACAAAATGTAAAAATTGAAAGGGATTTAATTCAAACACAATTTTCGTCTTTCATTCACAATTCTTCCATTGTGTAAAATTTTAACTCCGCGATATAATGGCAGGAAAAAATAAGATAAATTAAAGTGGAATGAATAAAGTACAGATCTAGTGAAATGTTCCATTTATTCTAGAAAATAAATTTCTATAAGAATAGTCATTTTACTCTGGAATACCTCGTTGACAACCATCAGAAATGGGAAAGTGTAGTTCTAAGTACAATGAACAATTCGTTTTTCGTGAGGCGTTCAATATAACTTGCATTTGTGTACAGAAAATAAGATTCACGGGGATTATGATGGGAAAGTGGGATGGGAGAATGGAGGACATGTTGTTAGTAGGTGACACAAAGGAGAGGGTCATTATGCTTATCGGGGAGATTGGGAAGAAAGGGGCAGGGGATGTCATCAAACAGTTCATCTCAGAGTGATGGGTGGACAGAAGAGGCGTGGGAATAAGGAGGCATTTGGGAGAACAGGGCTAATCATCGCAGGTTTCCGACGATAAAGATATTCTGAGTTCCAGCTACACTCGTGCTCTCTCTCTGAAATATTCCTTCACCGTTTTCATGCCGACAATGGGTGGTTCTATGCGACTTTTTCAACCCCTTGATACTTTTCATCTCCAAAGCGAATAACACCCGTCAGCCGTCAAATTTTGACATCCCCATTTCATAAATGCACGTAACTTGAATGAGTGTTTTGCATTTAAATGCAAGAAGCAAACGTTCAATACAAGTAAACACGTATAGACTGCCCTGAATTGAAGCCACGAGCTAACTACGGGAGGCAGTTCTCCGAAGTTAAGTTATATCAAAAAAGTAATCAAATATTTCGTTTTGTACACATTCTATATTTATTTATTTATTTATTTATTTTTTCCATTTTTTATTCAGAACAAAATTGGTATATATATAGATAGTTCAGACAAAAGTAACAAGCCACAATCAGTAGTGTCTCATAAAGTATAACCTGGCAACAAAGGATATAGGTGGCGTTGCCGATATGCTTTATAAATGATTATATGATATATCTTATGGGAGTGCTAAGTGTTGATGTTAGCCTGTTTGAAGGAGTATACGGGGCCGGGAAAACATTGTATTTACACATTACTGTAACCTGTCCCCGGATATAGTAGACCTTTCCCCCTTTCTCATGTTTTTTATAGCATTTGTTTTTTTTTTTGTCTTGATGCATGTAAGTGGACGTAAGTTCAAGTGTTCTATACTGCTTAATTGCTCTATAAAACATCCGATTTCTGGCAGGAAAACATCTAACTTAGCAGGAGTTTATTCATTTCTTGTATTCGACTATTAATAATTCCGTTATCCCTGCTTGTCCTTCATGTATCAGGGAACAGAGGAATATGTCCAGAGTTCTCAGATGAAAGGGCACAGCACACGAATTATTTAACTTATACACTACACAGTACCCCTGGTACGGATCGAAACGTGGACGTTTCGGTTTGAACTTCAATACCATAACCACTGAACCAACGCGCTTCCCGTTACTACGAATTAATGTCAGATCCGCACAAGAATTACAATTACAATTCAGCTAATCACCCGGAACAACGCATTGTTGTTAGAACTATCAAATAGCTCGACTTGGTCACTTTGGTTTTTTGGTGTAACGTAATCGCAGGTCTTATAAATGACACTGCTTACGTTACAGATTAAGACGCCTTGTTTGTCGGCAAAGTTCGCGTCAGGAAACAGTTGCAGATAAAGAATAGATTGCGAAGTATTTAATGAGAGAAATTTAATGAAGTTATTCTCAAATAACTACTGTAGTAGGCAACAAGCGTTTATCATTCCTAGTGTCCGGAGTAGAAAGCTCCGATTCTTCTCCGACGCTTGATGCGTGGTGCATTACAATTTTTTATCAATAAGCCTAATAACAATAAGAATCACTTCATATAAAAAAATTTCCTCACTCACTATTAAACTTACCTATCACATTCTCTATACTAACTTGGACAGTTCCACAATGAACGAAATAGATGAATTGTTTGAAAGTCTTATAGTCGTAGTTTTCTATCTTGATTCTCAGTCTACCGTTATGTTCTCTTTCCGTTCTTGCCCTCTGTATTTTCTTGAACATTTGGGACTTTGAACTCTTAGTTTGTTTTATTTCTCTTTCTTGTTTCATGATTAGTTCAAAAAGAAATCTGAAACGAGACAACACGTGATATAGGAACAATAATCTTCAAAAACATTTTCTTCCTTCGCGCCATACAAATTTAGGATCAATGGAGACCCAGGAAGAATTTCTCTATGAATGCCCAAAATTCTGGTCAGACGGATCAAGGTATACCGGGAATATAACGGTAAAGTGAGTGGAAGAATGGAGGTCGTTACTGCGTGACAGAACAGAAAATGTTTGTATGTACCGTCGTAGACATTTGGAAAAATGAGGTTTGGGACATCAGTTCATTTCTGGATTGTGATGGAAGAGATTTTGAGGTGCACAAGCCTTCTGTTATTATTATTATTATTATTATTATTATTATTATTATTATTATTATTATTATTAATTTATACCTATAGCCCTCAATCTGAGAAAAGAAAGGACATTAGACATTTACGCCAGATGGAAAATATCGTTGATGCATTGTACAGACATCACAGAAGCAACAATATTTAACGTTTCAAATAAAAATCCCGTCACTTTCGAAAAGTTAGACGTTGAGATATAAAAGTCGAATTAAAATATTGATGTCATCGTTTTCTAAGGGAGCTACCAACAAGCAATCTTGACTTAGGTGTACATTTTGTGCACAGATTCACATTTCAGTATTAATTATTTGAATTACACTTTTAAAACAATCAAAAATGTTGAGTGTTCATACCTGCTTCTTGATGCTACTAATGCTTTTATTCCATAGATCGGCAATTCATTTTCTCCTATTAAAAAAGTGACGTCACACAGCTGCGGCATTGATAAGACATATTTCAAACTTTCTAAAACTCCTGACTCGCTGTGAAAAATCATTTTTTCTTCTTTTTGTGTAGTCGATTTGAATTTACCACCCGCATTCTTAGGCTGTGAAATGATATCACTGTTTGGACGAGAATCGTCTTGTGGTGTCTTTGAATTGCTATTATATTCTTCACTGCTGGATGAAGATTCATATCCGGAAGTATCCACTGTTTCATCTGAAATATAAAAAGGGAATAATGAATTTTCATTGACACTAGAACATGGTGGCTTAGCGCTATGTGCTTCGGACTTGTAGTCGAAAAATTGTGAGTTCGATCATTGTAATAAAACGTTGTTATGTTGCCTTTGAACCCTAACTTGCCCAACTAACGAGCACGTCCTAATAAGCGGTCATAAGCTACTCCAGACAACTTTAGCTATGCCCTTCAATTTAGTTTAAACAGTATTTATTGCAAAAAAAACAAAACAAACCATAACAGATACATTTCAAACATTAATGTGAATTCGGCAGTAAGCTGAAAGCTTATACAAGGCCGTTTCCACCAACACAAGATCACAAAGATACGTCGATGACAATAGCAGGTATGAGTATCAAGTACAAACAGTGTTTATCTGCATTATACAAGCGTTTGAAAAGCGACAGTAACTAATCTTGTATGAAAACAGTCAGGGATGGGTTGAGCTGCAAGAAGAGTTGGAAAGTGCGTGGTGGATGCATTCATTACGTAGAGTATTCATTTGTGTCTAATGTCACTCACCTATGCGAAATGACTACGCGTGACGTAAGATAGAAATATAATCAAGGTAACTCCAATTAATTTGCCACCCAAGACGCCCATTTGGAGGACTTTCATCCAAGCATTGATAACAGAGTCACGGTTGATCAGTAAGGCTTCGCCTATTTACCACTGTAAACAAGTGTAGCTTAGTTTACAGGCATTCCCACGGAGATCATCTTGATTTAATTGTGGGTTAGTATTTATTATAGTAAGTATATAAACTGGGCTAGTACTACATTGGGGTTAATTAGCGAATCGCTTACTTGATAAAATAAAGTCGTGTACCACTTCAAAGATAAGGCGGTTATCGTCATAACTCAGGAATTCTGAACCGAATAGAAGTGTAGAGGAGTTCGCCCCAAACGGAAGGAAATTAATTGAATAATTACGAGCATCGGAGAAAATTGGACAATGCAGGAGAAAATGAGCCGGAGTCTCTTCCTCTCCACACTGGCATAGAGGGGTTGGTGATAAGTAGTTGCGATATAAGTGAAAATTGAGGTTACTACATCCTAGTCTCAATCTACAGTGATATATTTGGGCTGTGCGAGATTTCGATCTACAGTAGAACCTTGGGGGTCGTCGTTTGCCATCGTTTAGAAAAGTCTTGAGGTTTGTCAATGATGAGTTTTCACGCACGGACAAGGGAAAATTATTCCATTGGTCAGTAACACTGGGTATGAAAGAAGATTTATACAGTTCAGTCCGACAGAACGGAACACGGTGGTTTTGACCTGATCGACGACTAAGTGAAGGATTGGTCAAGGAAGCACGTTGCGGGATTTTACTGGAAATGTGCGGAGGAACCATACGGTGGTACATTTTAAAGAACTGGATTAACTTGTGTTTGTAGCGTCTATCTTGCAACGGTTCCCACCCTGTTTCCGTATAAAGTAAGGACTTACTAGCACTGACGGTTGCCCCAGTAATAATCTTTGCCGCAGCAATCTGGATTTTTTCCATTTCCTCCACTTTAGTTATGGAGCAATTATCCCAAACAGTATCGGCGTATTCAAGGAGGGGCCTGATAAAAGCAAAATAGATTTTTTCTAGGACACTACGGTCTAAGTTAAATTTGTGCTTCCTAAGTAAGTCTAACCTGGACCAGGCCTTTGCGCAAATATGGTCGATATGGTCATTCGGTGTACACGTGCTATTTAATTTGACTCCCAGATGTTTATGATTAACGACTTCAGATATTTGAGAACCGCCAAAGAATAATGGTGGATGGATAGTAGGGGTAGTTTTTCGAGTTTTATTTGGATTGAACTCTACCAACCATGTTTTAGCCCAATGTTCAATTGTGGCCAGATCTTGATTAATCATTGTCGAGGCTTATTCAGGGTTTTCTATAATTAAATATGAAGAAGTATCGTCTGCGAATAGGCGTATACTGCTCAGAAGATCTTTGGTTATATCGTTGATATATATAAGGAACAGCAAGGGTCCAAGAATAGACCCTTGTGGAACACCTGCATTTATGGTTCTCCAGGACGAAGTCTCAGACGATATCACAACTTGTTGCAACCTATCTGTAAGATACGATTTGAGGAACAACAGAAGTTCACCCGAAACACCAATACTTTCCAACTTGTGGATAAGACCTGCATGTCATACTTTGTCAAATGCCTTGCTCACATCACAGAAGACAACCCTAACTTCTTTGTCATCATCAATAGCGTGACAAAATTCATCGTATATGTCAGTGAGCTGGAGGACTGTTGAATCACCGGGTGTAAAACCTGACTGAAATTGGCTGAGAACTTTATTGTCAATCAGAAACTCCCACAAGCGTTTGAATACACATTTTTCAAGTAATTTACCAACGCAGCTAATCAAAGATATTGGCCGATAATTCGTCACATAATTGGAAGGGTGTTTTTTTTCAAAATCGGAGAGACATTAGCTTTTTTCCACAATGATGGGAAATACGAGTTGTTCAATAGTATATTGAATAAGATGGAGAGTGGCTCACATAAGGATGATTTGCATTCTTTTAGAAGACGCGGGCTAATTTGATCTGGACCGGACGCCTTAGAAAGTTTTAACGATTTCATTGCTGTATGCACTTCATCACAATGTAAAGTGATACAATCAATAATTGCAGAAACACGTGTTGATGCGTATGGCAAGGAATCATTCGAATCATCAACTGTTGAGATAGAACTGAAGTATTCGTTAAACACTTCGGCTTTCTCAACATTTGACGAGAATATTTGGTCGGAATGGGTGAGAGTAGGAATTCCAGAGTAACTGCTCCCGACTGCTGTTTTCAAGGTATTCCACCACTGTGATGGCGGCGTTTTACTACTTATTAGCGTGGACTGAATTTTCGACAAGTGTAAAGCTTTGGACTTCCTTATAGCAGATACAACATTATTTCGTTTTAGTTTGTAGTTTGCCCAGGCATTCGGGGTAATGGTACGTTTAGCAATGCGATATAAACGTTTACGCTGTCTGAGCAGTAATCTAATTTCATTGTGCATCCATTTCGGCTGATCTATTCGCGTGGTAATGAATTTGTTAGGTATGTGGGCGGATGCAGTTTCAAATATTTTGTCAGTAAATTTGGACACTATGTTATCGAGACATGGGTCATCAAAGAGGGCATTCCAATCGACATGGGAGAAGTCCTCATTCAACGCTTCATAATTACCCTGGGAATAAAGCCAAATTCTCCTCTTGAATGATAAAGTTGGTGGTTTCAAGAATTCTACTTCGAGTGAGATTGGACAATGGTATCGGATCATGTCTGGGATGATTGGTTCAAGGACCTCACAAGTTTTCATATTTATTGAGTCGCTGAGAACAAATAGATCTAATAACGAAGCCGAAGTCTCGGTGAAACAAGTCGCCTCACTCACGACTTGTCTCAGATTGAAATAGCGGAGTATTTCAGAAACGCCAATTCTTGAGGGAGTCACTTGATTGTCATTAAAGTCCCCTGTTATAATTAGGTCGGCAATTGTGGAGTCTCGGGCTTTTTCGACGGATCCTGATATGGCTACCCATGTTTCACGGGGACTGTTTGGTGGCCGGTAGAACACACCCAACAGTAACGATCTAGTTCGTTGTGTAAACACCTCCGCCCACAGGCACTCTGTGTTCGAGTTATGTAGGTCTGGTCTTGGTCGAAATGATATTCCATCGTTGATATAAATAGCTACCCCACCTCCCCTTGTCGAACGGTCAAATCGCAATGGCTCCTGGAACCCGTGAACAAGAATATCTGATGTGGAATCATTATCATCCAACCATTCTCAAGACAAAGCCACGACATCAAATGATGCAAATTCATATTGGATAATGTCAACTTTGGGTTTTAAACTCTGAATGTTCAGATGGGCAATTTTTAAGGTATTCTGGTTGTAATCGGAGTTGAGAGAATTCGGGCCAGGGTTAGTTTCAATATCACCAGACAGTAGAAGAATCACAGTCATGTTGAACAGCGAAATGACAAGGAGGGCAGAAAGTATCAGTACATGTACTTTCCTTATGAGTACAGTCGTTGAAACTTCAATGCTGTAAGGATATAAAGTTTCATCCAGAGGATTATCCAAAAGCGATATTAACAATTTATTGGACAGTCCAAAGAACAAAGTGACCACAACATTAAGGCTTTGATGCAGCCCAACCCCGCTGAGGCGCAAGCAAAGATAGATTAGGACACAAATAGATCTCTTCTCCGATAAGAAGAACTTCGAACTCCTACAAACAACTTTGAAGTTTAATGTACCAATCCAAGCACGATAAGATTCAAGGGAACACATGATGAGCTATTCGTAACTAGGTAACGCAGTTAAGGCAAATTGTTTCTTTATAATTAAGATTGTATTCAGGCTTGCAAGTAGTGCAGATAATGTGTGACAAACACTGTTATGTAGTTGGAAGACAGTAGTAACTTATTTAAAAGTATGATAATTAGCAAGATTTTATAAAAAAAGAAAAAAAAATACATATGTAAAGAGTAAGGTAAGAACTATAAAGAACTACTGACTTGGATGATAAAGATACTGGTAGCTTGTGGGGGCAATGTCATTGGTCATTTTCGGGCAAGTCAAATGAATATTCACACGAATATCATTTCCAGTACGAAGATGATTGCAAATATCGATGGCGATTAATGTTAAATATGATATATTTTCTTTGAGTAGGCGACAGTGTCGAACAGCTTGGAAATTCCTTCACGTTAATGGTGATCAGGTAAAATTTAGCATGTACTGTGCTGCAACACAAAGATTGCACCACGGAAAAACCTTGTGCACACGAAAGAAATATTGGATTTAGTTATGGATGAGGGGAACCAAGTGATGTGAAGCTGTGTTTGTTTACCGTGGTGAACAAACACTACCCCACCACAAGGGGTTCCCACTAGCTCCATATCATACCGTTGACTTTATTGACGCCTTGAACTGACATGATTCACAAATCTCATGACCGTCAATTTGCGCACCCTAAATGAAAATCACACCCTGTGGGCGTCGTGGTGGCTAGCCGAATAGTACTTTCCTCTTCAGTCTATAACACTTTACCGGGAGATTGTACTGTTTAATCGAATCGCCAAAAATGTGTATTCTTTTAGTTTAAACAATATTTATTGAAAAAGATAAGTTAACTGTATACATGAAAACAAGTATAAACATGTTGAATGTTTTGTACATAAAATTCAGTGAATACATTTAACACCTGAAATGTCAAACTAACTTGTTGTAGTAGGGGATTCGGAAGAAAGGTAAATGCTTATGTAAACCGTCTCCCAAGTCTGCAAGGTTACACAATTTCAATTAGACAGATAGAACGGGTGGGTCTGTTTCGATATTGTTTAAACGAGATAAAAATGAAGAAAGTAGATCGAGAGGAACAGTAATGAACAGTGAAGGAGAAGGATGACAATTGAAAAGGACCAACTTGAATGCAAAAGACATCAACATTGATCGACAACATTTAGGGAACTGACTCACTTGGAAATCGCAGCCTAACGCTAATATAAGACGAGGGTATTCTAATGGACAACGGATGGGGGGGGGGGGGGGGGGGGGGGTGCGTTTTTCATTTCAGTAAGGGACACGACTCCGGAGGACCGCCGCCAGCACCATGCACCGCCGGGAAACGAACAGTGTTTTGCAAGTGGAAGACGCATTATTCGTTAGCATGCAATGTCTTGTTCAATAATGTACGAACCACCTCTCGTCACCAGCGGCACAGAGCGCGGCAACATTAACCCGGAACCCTACCCCCCCCCCCCCCGCCCCATGAAAAAACCCAACAGTGTGAGAAGCTAATAACCAGGCCCTCAACCCGCAGGTATTTCATTTTATGTAGGCTTTTACTAAAAAAAGAAGAAAACTTACGTAAGACAGACAAGCAAACCCCCGCCACCGATCATCAGGTTAGTTAGATGGTCCACTAACAGAAGAGATAATTGGATAATACAATAGGAGCTCACTTGAAAGAGATGTTGTGTTGAGAGACCATCCAGAAGGCGACTAGGCCCTGATTCCACCCATTGTAAACTATAAGGTGAGCAGCGGTAGGGTCGCAATTATTGGAAACGTTTACTAAGTAGAATAAAGTCCTGCACCATTTCAAATACAGACAAATTTTCTTCACTGGTAAGGAATTCGGAGCCAAATAGGACTGTTGTCACATCTGGTGCAAACGCAAGTGATTTTATTGTTGACCTGCGTGCCTCTTCAAAGACAGGACAGAACAAAAGAAAGTGTTCGCTTGTCTCGAGGACACCACACTGACACAGGGGCGAAGGCGACAGGTGGTTATTGAATAAATGGGTGCTTAGATTACTGCAACACAACCGCAATCTGCAGTGATAGATTTGTCCTATTCGTGATTTTGCATGGCCATAGAATGACGGGGGTCGCAGATTGCCCCTGTTAAGATAACTTGCGAAATTACTCAGTGATGAATTTTCTCTGATTGATAAAGGTATGTCGTTCCATAGACTTGTAGTTCTCGGTATAAATGAAGACTGGTACAGTTGGGTGTTGCAGAAGGGAACTCGGAGGTCATTACCTGATCGGAGATTGAGACATCGGCTGGTGGTGGAGACTGTTGGAGGTACCTTATTAGCAATATATGGGGGCGTCGCATGGTGGAACATTCGGAAAAATTGTTTCAGTTTGTATTTGCGACGTCTTTCCTCAAGTGAGTCCCAGCGGGTTTCATTGTACAACGCAGAAGTCCTAGCACTCATGGTTGTGTCAGTCACTATCCTTGCTGAAGCCAACTGTACTTTTTCCAAATCATTTTTATTACTCGCCGTGCAATTGTCCCAAATTGTGCTACCATATTCAAGGAGAGGCCTAATAAAGGCAAAGTAAATCATTTCAAGGACACAGCGGTCAAGAGTAAACTTTTGCCTCCTCAGTAAATCTACGGGAGACCATGCTTTACCGCAGATATGTTCAATGTGGTCATTCCACGTACATGCATCATTTAAGATAATTCCCAGGTGCTTGTGATTTTTAACTTCCGATATCTGGACATTACCAAGAAACAGTGGTAGGTGCACGGCAGGGCTAACCTTGCGCGATATGAGCATGGTCTCGGATTTTTTAGGATTGAACTCAACCAACCACGTCTTGGCCCAATGCTCTATTGTAGTCAGATCCTGGTTGATCACAGTTGCTGCTTGGTTTGGATTCTCAACTATTAGATACAATGATGTATCATCAGCGAAGAGCCGAATGCTACTTAAGAGGTTATCTGTTATGTCGTTGATATATATGAGAAATAATAAGGGGCCAAGAATCGACCCCTGAGGTACTCCAGAGTTTATCGGTCGCCAGGATGAGGTCTCGGAGGCAATTGCGACCCTCTGGACCCTGTCGGAGAGGTACGATTTTAAAAATGCGAGTAAATCACCTGACACTCCAGTTTTTTCCAGCATGCGAATGAGACCAACATGCCACACCTTATCGAAAGCTTTACTGACGTCGCAGAAGACTACGCGAGCCTCTTTTCCGTCGTCGAGGGCTCAGCAGAATTCGTCATAGAGGTCAGTTAGTTGAAGTATAGTCGAATCACCAGGGGTGAATCCCGACTGAAATTGACTTAGGATGTTGTTGTCGCTCAAGTACTTCCACAACTGTTTGAAAATACATTTTTCAAAAACCTTACCAACACAACTAAGGAGGGAAATCGGACGATAGTTCGTTACTAAATTGGATGGATGCTTTTTTAAAACGGGCGTTACATTAGCCTTTATCCACATAAGTGGAAAGTAATTATTATTCAGGAGAATATTGAAGATTACTGAGAGAGGTTCACATAGAGATAATTTACATTCCTTCAGCAACCGGGGACTTATAAGATCAGGTCCTGCAGCCTTTGATGCATTAAGGGATTTTAGCGCTTCGTATACATCACTGCTCTGTATGATTATCCTGGCTATTGAGTAAGGGGTGGGTGTGGCCAGTATAGGTAGGGATGCCTGAGAGTCATCCACTGATGAGATAGAGCTAAAGTATTCATTAAACACATCAGCTTTTTCCCTGTTTGTGACGTACGTTTTGTCCAAATGACTGATAGCCGGAATATCTGAATTGGTGTTGCCAATGAATGTCTTAAGGGTTTTCCACCACTGGGCTGGCGTAGTTGCACGACTAGTGAGTACTGACTGTACGTTCGCAACATAAGCTGCCTTCGCCTTCCTGATGGCCGAGACCACTTCGTTTCTCTTCTGTTTGTATTTTTCAAAGGACTGTGGGAGACCATTGCGTTTGGCAATGCGATACAACCTTTTCCTCTGTCTTATTAGTAATCTTATTTCGTTATGCATCCATTTTGGTTGATACTTTCTAACAGTGATCCATTTGTTGGGAATATGACGGGAAGCAGTGTTAAGTAGCTCTTTAGAGAACTCAGAGACAATTATATCCAGACTCGATGTATTCTTTTAACTGTTGCCCGAAAAATTAGCCCTTCATTGAAGATAATTGACATCGATAAGCAAGGTTATTGACAACATACAATATACTGCAAGTAGTAACGTTAATTATGGATTGCAAATTTGTTCTCAATTTTTTTTTAATTCCTTAGTGATATAAAAACTTTCATTTTAGTCTCCAGAATATAGGCGTAGCCTCAGACCTTCACGTTTTGAACATTATTACTGCCGAGAGATATTTCAACTTCGTGGATTATACTGTTTGTATCTCGTAGATATATGGCACATTGTTACGTCAGTCAGTCATGTCGGTTTGTGTCATGACTCGTTCGTTGACGAGACCAGTTCTTGGCGATTTTGCGATCTGGTCTCGTCGATTCGGTGGAATATGACAACACAGATAAAGTGAGTGTTGTACAGAATTGTATATGACACGAAGCCCGAAAATAAGGAAAGCAAAACCGCCCATCAAACTGTCCGACACGAGGTAGCCTTGATTATCTAAAGTGCCGTTAAACCCCAATAAATAAAAAAATAAATGAATGCACAAAATCTCTCCACACACAGGCCGTTACCTTACAGCGAATTATCAATAAAGTCAAATAATAAAGACGTAACTCAACATGATGATAAAACAATAAAATGGTTCTAAGGTTTACAAACCTCTAAATATAATGTTGTCTTGATCATATTCTTGGTTATCATAACTATCATCTAGTAAACACTGGGTGGAGGTCCACGTTTCCATATCAGTTGAAAAATGTGTAATGAAGAAAAGTGTTACAAAAATGCAAAGGATGATACAGAACAAAACAGTTAACTGCGGTTGTGGAAGAATAGGAAGTGATATGAAAATTCATCAATCTTGTCCCCCTTATTTCGAGATCGACTTCAATCGTCTCCCAAGCGCAAATCATTTCTTTCACTCATTATAGAAACAAAGTTGACAAGATATTCGAATAATTAAATAATATAATCAACATGTCAACGATTGTATAAACATTTAATCACCGACATTGATTGAGGTGTGTTCAACGGTCAAACAATTGTGTTCTTTACCAAAGCTGTTTTGCTTATTAACGGTAGGGGAATGTGTTATTCGACTCTCCTCACACAATCGTGTAACATTATCACGTATTTGAATGTTTTTTTTAGATTTTTCTATTCAAACACAGTTGTGAATAACATAAATATAATACAATTGAACATTATTGGACATAGGTTTCTAAATAACATTATATTCGTATGACTTCGTGAGATCGAAATTCTGTAGCTAAACGGTGAATGTGAGTATAAAATTAACAAAGTTGGACTTTGTTAATTTTATACTCATACCTTCCGTTTAGTTACAGACACGTCCAATCAGTGTTTGACAATCACACTGATTGGACGTGTCTGTTAAAGCTCCTGACTGAACAAATCTCATAGCTTGGATATTAACAAAGCCTATTGTTCTCTGTACCACTTCTTTGCACTCCAGTGTAATTTTGTAACTGTTTATCTTTTACTCTATCTATTTTCTATCTGCTTTTCTCAGTGAAAACTAAATATACTTTTACCAAATATTTTACCAATAATTTGCTGATGACTTGGACAATAACTGATAAATAAACAGAGTGTAATGGCAACTAACTCCACCACTCAACCCACTTCGGGAGTGGATTTAACACCGATGTTGTCTGGTTTTCAAAAAGAGATGGCCAGATTGAACGACACTATTGAGGGTTTTACTATCGGATCTTAGGGCTCAAAAAGAACAGTTCGAGAAAGAAAAATTGGAGTTAATAAAAGCGTCGGAGGAATCAAAAAGGGAAAATAAGTCGGCATCTGGGAAAAAGTAGACAAAAATCAGGTTTCGTTTCGTGCTCCAGCAACAGAAGCTCTAAACGAAAGGGCCAGAGTGTGGAGCCCAACACGTTGGGCCCTAAAACTAACACAGTTACGGATATCACCAGTGCTTCTAAAACTGTTGATACAACTCAGCAGATTTCAAAACCTAATCCTAGCAAGGGGATGGTGGGCAAAACTAATCCGACACCTGGTTCGCCTTTTATAGATAATACCACTGAGATGGGGAGACCTATGCACGCCATCCCTTTGGAGGTACCACCAAATCAGGTTTCGGAACTCGTTACCGCCAGTCAAAATAAATGGTTGCGTACGCTCATAGAGCAAGAGGCAACTACTGTTCCCTCCTGTGATGTGGTTAATCAGGTTACGCCGCGACCGAAAAGGAAATTGGATGCAGACTTCCATGGCGAGCCCCTGGAAATGGAAACGGTGGCTAAGAAAATCCGGAAAGCGTCGACAGACATCGATAACCCGGGTGTTGTTGTCGTTGAGACTTCGGACACCATGGATGTTACAGTAGTAACAACTAGTGCGGTGATCCATAATGATGGGAAATCGGCGGACAGTAACGCAACGGAAAGGATACCGGCGGAGCCAACATTCACCAACAGCCCAATTATAATATTACGAAACAGAGGCGTATTGATCTTTTTCTACAAATGGCATCCCTGGATAGGGAAACTGAAAAGTTGTCCCTCAATTTTAACTTTATCTCGCATTAATGGGATTGTCAATGCAACTTTCTCCGTGAATGTATTGGGCGGTTTGAATTCCACCGCCTTGAAGATTTGAGAAGAGTTTGACCTTTTCTACAGCTCATAGATCTTTGAAAACAATACTTTGCCCCCGTTGACGATTTGCATACATAGTTACAAACCGTTATGTGACTGATTTCCCTCATTTTATTTTCAAATGGAAGTTTATTTCTTTTTCGTGTCGTTTAATAATAACATAATAATAACACTTTGGCCAGCCGCTGATTTGTCGCGGTTCTCGGACGAGAAGGCCTTGGTTACCCCTGAACTCCCAACTGCCTCCCTACTCCCACGCTTCACCTCTCCTCCCAACACTCGGAGACGAACTGCTTGATGATATCCATTGTCCCATTCTTCCCAATCTCTCCGATTAGCATATTAACCCTCTCCTTTGAGTCTCCCCCTAACCACATGTCCTTCATTCTCCCACCCCACTTCCCCATTATACTCCCAGTGAATCTCATTCTTTTAGGCTGATACTTTGGGCATTCAAGAAGAAAGTGTTCCAGGGTCTCCACCATGCCCAAGTTACACCTCTGGCACTCCCTTTCACCGTCTTTCCCAATTTTTCCCCTCAGCTCCAGGGATCGCGACCTCAGCTTGAACAACAGTGGCCCCCCAAAGGTGCCATCAAGGTACTCTTCAAAACCTGGCCTCTCTTTATCACGCAGGCCACCCAAAGACCTCTTTGATTTGACCCCCTCTCGCCAATTACGGTTACAATCCTCCATGACCCTTTCTCTGACGATTTTTTTACCCTGGTTTGCCCCAACGTCCAGGTCCGAGATCTCCAATGAGTAGTTCTCTACTAGCTCCCTCGCTTGGACCATCCACCCCGTTTTGATATTTGAGTTGAAAATTCGCAGGAACATTACTTTACACCATCGGCTGTCGGGGAGATTCACCAAATAATTAAGATAACCGAGTTTCAACAGGTCTATCCTGTCTCATCTAGAAAATAGTCTCAGGCTAGTCTCAATTATTGACTTGAATGCATCTCAGATTACAACACAAAACGCCGCCACCTAACCACTCATCGATTCACCTTAACCTCAATCTCTATACTTACTTGGACAGTTCCACAATGAACGAAATAGATGAATTGTTTGAAAGTCTTATAGTCGTAGTTTTCTATCTTGATTCTCAGTCTACCGTTATGTTCTCTTTCCGTTCTTGCCCTCTGTATTTTCTTGAACATTTGGGACTTTGAACTCTTAGTTTGTTTTATTTCTCTTTCTTGTTTCATGATTAGTTCAAAAAGAAATCTGAAACGAGACAACACGTGATATAGGAACAAATATCTTCAAAAACATTTTCTTCCTTCGCGCCCTACAAATTTAGGATCAATGGAGACCCAGGAAGACTTTCTCTATGAATGCCCAAAATACTGGTCAGACGGATTAAGGTATACCGGGAATGTAACGGTAAAGTGAGTGGAAGAATGGAGGTCGTTACTGCGTGACAGAACAGAAAATGTTTGTAATTACCGTCGTAGACATTTGGAAAAATGAGGTTTGGGACATCAGTTCATTTCTGGATTGTGAGGGAAGAGATTTTGAGGTGCACAAGCCTTCTGTTTTTATTATTTTTATTATTATTATTATTATTATTATTATTATTATTATTATTATTATTAATTTATACCTATAGCTCTCAATCTGAGAAAAGAAAGGGCATTAGACATTTACGCCAGATGGAAAATATCGTTGATGCATTGTACAGACATCACAGAAGCAACAATATTTAACGTTTCAAATAAAAATCCCGTCACTTTCGAAAAGTTAGACGTTGAGATATAAAAGTCGAATTAAAAAAATACTGATGTCATCGTTTTCTAAGGGAGCTACCAACAAGCAATCTTGACTTAGGTGTACATTTTGTGCACAGATTCACATTTCAGTATTAATTATTTGAATTACACATTTAAAACAATGAAAAATGTTGTGTGTTCATACCTGCTTCTTGATGCTACTAATGCTTTTATTCCATAGATCGGCAATTCATTTTATCCTATTAAAAAAAGTGACGTCACACAGCTGCGGCATTGATAAGACATATTTCAAACTTTCTAAAACTCCTGACTCGCTGTGAAAAATCATTTTTTCTTCTTTTTGTGTAGTCGATTTGAATTTACCACCCGCATTCTTAGGCTCTGAAATGATATCACTGTTTGGACGAGAATCGTCTTGTGGTGTCTTTGAATTGCTATTATATTCTTCACTGCTGGATGAAGATTCATATCCGGAAGTATCCACTGTTTCATCTGAAATATAAAAAGGGAATAATGAATTTTCATTGACACTAGAACATGGTGGCTTAGCTCTATGTGCTTCGGACTTGTTGTCGAAAAATTGTGAGTTCGATCATTGTAATAAAACGTTGTTATGTTGCCTTTGAACCCTAACTTGCCCAACCAACGAGCACGTCCTAATGAGCGTTCATAAGCCACTCCAGACAACTTTAGCTATGCCCTTCAATTTAGTTTAAACAGTATTTATTGCAAAAGAAACAAAACAAACCACAACAGATACATTTCAAACATTAATGTGAATTCGGCAGTAAGCTGAAAGCTTATACAAGGCCGTTTCCACCAACACAAGATCACAAAGATACGTCGATGACAATAGCAGGTATGAGTATCAAGTACAAACAGTGTTTATCTGCATTATACAAGCGTTTGAAAAGCGACAGTAACTAATCCCTTATGCAAACAGTCAGGGATGGGTTGAGCTGCAAGAAGAGTTGGAACGTGCGTGGTGGATGCATTCATTACGTAGAGTATTCATTTGTGTCTAATGTCACTCACCTATGCGAAATGACTACGCGTGACGTAAGATAGAAATATAATCAAGGTAACTCCAATTAATTTGCCACCCAAGACGCCCATTTGGAGGACTTTCAACCAAGCATTGATAACAGAGTCACGGTTGATCAGTAAGGCTTCGCCTATTTACCACTGTAAACAAGTGTAGCTTAGTTTACAGGCATTCCCACGGAGATCATCTTGATTTAATTGTGGGTTAGTATTTATTATAGTAAGTATATAAACTGGGCTAGTACTACATTGGGGTTAATTAGCGAATCGCTTACTTGATAAAATAAAGTCGTGTACCACTTCAAAGATAAGGCGGTTATCGTCATAACTCAGGAATTCTGAACCGAATAGAAGTGTAGAGGAGTCCGCTCCAAACGGGAGGAGATTAATTGAATAATAACGAGCATCGGAGAAAATTGGACAATGCAGGAGAAAATGAGCCGGAGTCTCTTCCTCTCCACACTGGCATAGAGGGGTTGGTGATAAGTAGTTGCGATATAAGTGAAAATTGAGGTTACTACATCCTAGTCTCAATCTACAGTGATATATTTGGGCTGTGCGAGATTTCGATCTACAGTAGAACCTTGGCGGTCGTCGGTTGCCATCGTTTAGAAAAGTCTTGAGGTTTGTCAATAATGAGTTTTCACGCACGGACAAGGGCAAATTATTCCATTGGTCAGTAACACTGGGTATGAAAGAAGATTTATACAGTTCAGTCCGACAGAACGGAACACTGTGGTTTTGACCTGATCGAAGACTAAGTGAAGGATTGGTCAAGGAAGCACGTTGCGGGATTTTACTGGAAATGTGCGGAGGAACCATACGGTGGTACATTTTAAAGAACTGGATTAACTTGTGTTTGTAGCGTCTATCTTGCAACGGTTCCCATCCTGTTTCCGTATAAAGTAAGGACTTACTAGCACTGACGGTTGCCCCAGTAATAATCCTTGCCGCAGCAATCTGGATTTTTTCCATTTCCTCCACTTTAGTTATGGAGCAATTATCCCAACCAGTATCGGCGTATTCAAGGAGGGGCCTGATAAAAGCAAAATAGATTTTTTCTAGGACACTACGGTCTAAGTTAAATTTGTGCTTCATAAGTAAGTCTAACCTGGACCAGGCCTTTGCGCAAATATGGTCGATATGGTCATTCCATGTACACGTGCTATTTAATATGGCTCCCAGATGTTTATGATTAACGACTTCAGATATTTGAGAACCGCCAAAGAATAATGGTGGATGGATAGTAGGGGTAGTTTTTCGAGATATTAGCATACTCTCAGTTTTATTTGGATTGAACTCTACCAACAATGTTTTAGCCCAATGTTCAATTGTGGCCAGATCTTGATTAATTATTGTCGAGGCTTGTTCAGGGTTTTCTATAATTAAATATAAAGAAGTATCGTCTGCAAATAGGCGTATACTGCTCAGAAGATCTTTGGTTATATCGTTGATATATATAAGGAACAGCAAGGGTCCAAGAATAGACCCTTGTGGAACACCTGCATTTATGGTTCTCCAGGACGAAGTCTCAGACGATATCACAACTCGTTGCAACCTATCTGTAAGATACGATTTGAGGAACAACATAAGTTCACCCGAAACACCAATACTTTCCAACTTGTGGATAAGACCTGCATGTCATACTTTGTCAAAGGCCTTGCTCACATCACAGAAGACAACCCTAACTTCTTTGCCATCATCAAGGGCGTGACAAATTTCATCGTATATGTCAGTGAGTTGCTGGACTGTTGAATCACCGGGTGTAAAACCTGACTCAAATTGGCTGAGAACTTTATTGTCAATCAAAAACTCCCACAAGCGTTTGAATACACATTTTTCAAGTAATTTACCAACGCAGCTAATCAAAGATATTGGCCGATAATTCGTCACATAATTGGAAGGGTGTTTTTTTTCAAAATCGGAGAGACATTAGCTTGTTTCCACAATGATGGGAAATACGAGTTGTTCAATCGTATATTGAATAAGATGGAGAGTGGCTCACATAAGGATGATTTGCATTCTTTTAGAAGACGCGGGCTAATTTGATCTGGACCGGACGCCTTAGAAAGTTTTAACGATTTCATTGCTGTATGCACTTCATCACAATGTAAAGTGATACAATCAATAATTGCAGAAACACGTGTTGATGCGTATGGCAAGGAAGCATTCGAATCATCAACTGTTGAGATAGAACTGAAGTATTCGTTAAACACTTCGGCTTTCTCAACATTTGACGAGAATATTTGGTCGGAATGGGTGAGAGTAGGAATTCCAGAGTAACTGCTCCCGACTGCTGTTTTCAAGGTCTTCCACCACTGTGATGGCGGCGTTTTACTACTTATTAGCGTGGACTGAATTTTCGACAAGTGTAAAGCTTTGGACTTCCTTATAGCAGATACAACATTATTTCGTTTTAGTTTGTAGTTTGCCCAGGCATTCGGGGTAATGGTACGTTTAGCAATGCGATATAAACGTTTACGCTGTCTGAGCAGTAATCTAATTTCATTGTGCATCCATTTCTGCTGATCTATTCGCGTGGTAATGAATTTGTTAGGTATGTGGGCGGATGCAGTTTCAAGTATTTTGTCAGTAAATTTGGACACTATGTTATCGAGACATGGGTCATCAAAGAGGGCATTCCAATCGACATGGGAGAAGTCCTCATTCAACGCTTCATAATTACCCTGGGAATAAAGCCAAATTCTCCTCTTGAATGATGAAGTTGGTGGTTTCAAGAATTCTACTTCGAGTGAGATTGGACAATGGTATCGGATCATGTCTGGGATGATTGGTTCAAGGACCTCACAAGCTTTCATGTTTATTGAGTCACTGAGAACAAATAGATCTAATAACGAAGCCGAAGTCTCGGTGAAACAAGTCGGCTCACTCACGACTTGTCTCAGATTGAAATAGCGGAGTATTTCAGAAACGCCAATTCTTGAGGGAGTCACTTGATTGTCATTAAAGTCCCCTGTTATAATTAGGTCGGCAATTGTGGAGTCTCGGGCATTTTCGAAGGATCCTGATATGGCTACCCATGTTTCACGGGGACTGTTTGGTGGCCGGTAGAACACACCCAACAGTAACGATCTAGTTCGTTGTGTAAACACCTCCGCCCACAGGCACTCTGTGTTCGAGTTATGTAGGTCTGGTCTTGGTCGAAATGATATTCCATCTTTGATATAAATAGCTACCCCACCTCCCCTTGTCGAACGGTCAAATCGCAATGGCTCCTGGAACCCTTGAACAAGAATATCGGATGTGGAATCATTATCATCCAACCATGTCTCAGACAAAGCCACGACATCAAATGATGCAAATTCATATTGGATAATGTCAACTTTGGGTTTTAAACTCTGAATGTTCAGATGGGCAATTTTTAAGGTATTCTGGTTGTAATCGGAGTTGAGAGAATTCGGGCCAGGGTTAGTTTCAATATCACCAGACAGTAGAAGAATCACAGTCATGTTGAACAGCGAAACGACAAGGAGGGCAGAAAGTATCAGTACATGTACTTTCCTTATGAGTACAGTCGTTGAAACTTCAATGCTGCAAGGATATAAAGTTTCATCCAGAGGATTATCCAAAAGCGATATTAACAATTTATTGGACAGTCCAAAGAACAAAGTGACCACAACATTAAGGCTTTGATGCAGCCCAACCCCGCTGAGGCGCAAGCAAAGATAGATTAGGACACAAATAGATCTCTTCTTCGATAAGAAGAACTTCGAACTCCTACAAACAACTTTGAAGTTAAATGTACCAATCCAAGCACGATAAGATTCAAGGGAACACATGATGAGCTATTCGTAACTAGGTAACGCAGTTAAGGCAAATTGTTTCTTTATAAACAAGATTGTATTCAGGCTTGCAAGTAGTGCAGATAATGTGTGACAAACACTGTTATGTAGTTGGAAGACAGTAGTAACTTATTTAAAAGTATGATAATTAGCAAGATTTTATAAAAAAAGAAAAAAAAAATACATATATAAAGAGTCAGGTAAGAACTATAAAGAACTACTGACTTGGATGATAAAGATACTGGTAGCTTGTGAGGACAATGTCATTGGTCATTTTCGGGCAAGTCAAATGAATATTCACACGAATATCATTTCCAGTACGGAGAAGATTGCAAATATCGATGGCGATTAATGTTAAATATGATATATTTTCTTTGAGTAGGCGACAGTGTCGAACAGCTTGGAAATTCCTTCACGTTAATGGTGATCAGGTAAAATTTAGCATGTACCATGCTGCAACACAAAGATTGCACCACGGAAAAACCTTGTGCACACGAAAGAAATATTGGATTTAGTTATGGATGAGGGGAACCAAGTGATGTGAAGCTGTGTTTGTTTACCGTGGTGAACAAACACTACCCCACCACAAGGGGTTCCCACTAGCTCCATATCATACCGTTGACTTTATTGACCGACTTGAACTGACATGATTCACAAATCTCATGCCCGTCAATTTGCGCACCCTAAATAAAAATCACACCCTGTGGGCGTCGTGGTGGCTAGCCGAATAGTACTTTCCTCTTCAGTCTATAACACTTTACCGGGAGATTGTACTGTTTAATCGAATCGCCAAAAATGTGTATTCTTTTAACTGTTGCCCGAAAAATTAGCCCCTTCATTGAAGATAATTGACATCGATAAGCAAGGTTATTGACAACATACAATATACTGCAAGTAGTAACGTTAATTATGGATTGCAAATTTGTTCTCAATTTTTTTTTTAATTCCTTAGTGATATCAAAACTTTCATTTTAGTCTCCAGAATATAGGCGTAGCCTCAGACCTTCACGTTTTGAACATTATTACTGCCGAGAGATATTTCAACTTCGTGGATTATACTGTTTGTATCTCGTAAATATATGGCACATTGTTACGTCAGTCAGTCATATCGGTTTGTGTCATGACTTGTTCGTTGACGAGACCAGTCCTTGGCGATTTTGCGATCTGGTCTCGTCGATTCGGTGGAATATGACAACACAGATAAAGTGAGTGTTGTACAGAATTGTATATGGCACGAAGCCCGAAAATAAGGAAAGCAAAACCGCCCATCAAACTGTCCGACACGAGGTAGCCTTGATTATCTAAAGTGCCGTTAAACCCAAATAAATAAAAAAATAAATGAATGCACAAAACCTCTCCACACACAGGCCGTTACCTTACAGCGAATTATCAATAAAGTCAAATAATAAAGACGTAACTCAACATGATGATAAAACAATAAAATGGTTCCAAGGTTTACAAACCTCTAAATATAATGTTGTCTTGATCATATTCTTGGTTATCATTACTATCATCTAGTAAACACTGGGTGGAGGTCCACGTTTCCATTTCAGTTGAAAAATGTGTAATGAAGAAAAGTGTTACAAAAATGCAAAGGATGATACAGAACAAAACAGTTAACTGCGGTAGTGGAAGAACAGGAAGTGATATGAAAAGTCATCAACCTTGTCCCCCTTATTTCGAGATCGACTTCAATCGTCTCCCAAGCGCTAATCATTTCTTTCACTCATTATAGAAACAAAGTTGACAAGATATTCGAATAATTAAATAATATAATCAACATGTCAACGATTGTATAAACATTTAATCACCGACATTGATTGAGGTGTGTTCAACGGTCAAACAATTGTGTTCTTTACCAAAGCTGTTTTGCTTATTAACGGTACGGGAATGTGTTATTAGACTCTCCTCACATAATCGTGTAACATTATCACGTATTTAAATGTTTTTTTTAGATTTTTCTCTTCAAACACAGTTGTGAATAACATAAATATAATACAATTGAACATTATTGGACATAGGTTTCTAAATAACATTATATTCGTATGACTTAGTGCAATCGAAGTTCTGTTGCTAAATGGTGGGTGTGAGTATAAAATTAACAAAGTTGGACTTTGTTAATTTTATACTCATACCTACCGTTTAGTTACAGACACGTCCAATCAGTGTTTGCCAATCACACTGATTGGACGTGTCTGTTAAAGCTCCTGACTGAACAAATCTCATAGCTTGGATATTAACAAAGCCTATTGTTCTCTGTACCACTTCTGTGCACTCCAGTGTAATTTTGTAACTGTTTATCATTTACTCTATCTATTTTCTATCTGCTTTTCTCTGTTAAAACTAAATATACTTTTACTAAATATTTTACCAATAATTTGCTGATGACTTAGACAATAACTGATAAATAAACAGAGTGTAATGGCAACTAACTCCACCACTGAACCCACTTCGGGAGTGGATTTAACACCGATGTTGTCTGGTTTTCAAAAAGAGATGGCCAGATTGAACGACACTATTGAGGGTTTTGCTATCGGATCTTAGGGCTCAAAAAGAACTGTTCGAGAAAGAAAAATTGGAGTTAATAAAAGCGTCGGAGGAATCAAAAAGGGAAAATAAGTCGGCATCTGGGAAAAAGTAGACAAAAATCAGGTTTCGTTTCGTGCTCCAGCAACAGAAGCTCTAAACGAAAGGGCCAGAGTGTGGAGCCCAACACGTTGGGCCCTAAAACTAACACAGTTATGGATATCACCAGTGCTTCTAAAACTGTTGATACAACTCAGCAGATTTCAAAACCTAATAATAGCAAGGGGATGGTGGGCAAAACTAATCCTACACCTAGTTCGCCTTTTATAGATAATACCACTGAGATGGGGAGACCTATGCACGCCATCTCTTTGGAGGTACCACCAAATCAGGGCTCGGTACTCGTTACCGCCAGTCAAGATAACTGGTTGCGTACGCTCATAGAGCAAGAGGCAACTACTGTTCCCTCCTGTGATGTGGTTAATCAGGTTACGCCGCGACCGAAAAGGAAATTGGATGCAGACTTCCAAGAAAATGGCGAGCCCCTGGAAATGGAAACGGTGGCTAAGAAAATCGGGAAAGCGTCGACAGACATCGATAACCCGGGTGTTGTTGTCGTTGAGACTTCGGACACCATGAATGTTACAGTAGTAACAACTAGTACGGAGATCCATAATGATGGGAAATCGGCGGACAGTAACGCAACGGAAACGATACCGGCGGAGCCAACATTCACCAACAGCCCAATTATAATATTACGAAACAGAGGCGTATTGATCTTTTTCTACAAATGGCATCCCTGGATAGGGAAACTGAAAAGTTGTCCCTCAATTTTAACTTTATCTCGCATTAATGGGATTGTCAATGCAACTTTCTCCGTGAATGTATTGGGCGGTTTGAATTCCACCGCCTTGAAGATTTGAGATGAGTTTGACCTTTTCTACAGCTCATAGATCTTTGAAAACAATACTTTGCCCCCGTTAACGATTTGCATTATATTGTTACAAACCGTTATGTGACTGATTTCCCTCATTTTATTTTCAAATGGAAGTTTATTTCTTTTTCGTGTCGTTTGTTTGGGCTTTTGTAACACATCAGATCACCAGAAAAAGAAAAAACTTGGCGGCTGGTGGCAGACTTCCAACTGCGCGCGCTTCGAGATGTATCTTTATTGTGTATTTTGAGAAGTTTTTTGTGTAACTCCTTCATTGGAACATGTTAGGTATGTCTGTGTGAACTATTGTGCCTGCTCTTGGGAAATGGTATGTAGAGATTGTCATATTATCCTATTGTGAACTTGTGAGCCTTGTGACTTTCCTAATTTCGTTCACCATGCAACGCCAGTCCAATGTCTTCCCAGGACTCTCATATTTGCTACTAACATAAGCTGTTCAGTGATTGTAGTCTCATCGGCCGAGAGCAGAGAAATACGAAGAGCATAAAACGTATTTTGGAACTGGATAAATAAACGGGGGAAAAGTAGTGTGCAGAGTATCAAAGTGGATGGGGAAAGTACAGAAGATAAAGGCCGTATCGCTTCAGAGTTAGTCAAGCACTGGGAAAAGATAAACGATAGGCGATGGGGCAGTGGGTCCCCACCAAAAAGAAATACACTGGTGGAGGAGAACCTATCCAATCGTGTATGTAGCGAAATAACGGCAGAAGAAGTGCGGAACGTGGTCTCGAAATTAAAAAATGGTAAAGCGGGCGGGACTGATGAAATTCCGAACGAATTCCTCAAAAATGGAGGGGAGGCACTTATTGAAGTCCTGACAAACCTTTTCAACCTGGCTCTGCGAAAGCAAGAGGTTCCCAGAGAGTGGAGGGAAAGTAAGGTGTCGTTCATACACAAAAAGGGGGATAAGGAAGTTCTAGATAACTATAGGGGGATATCAGTTAGTAGTAACATCGGAAAAGTATTCTGTAAGGTCATATACGGTAGACTAGAGGAAGTTATTGAAGAGAAAGGTTTTTTAGGAGAAATTCAAAATGGTTTCAGGAACGGACGAAGAGTCACTGATCACCTATTTACACTCACCCAACTGATAGAATCATCAAAGGCTGAAAAGAAAAAGGTGTTTCTGGCATTTCTAGATGTGAAAAAAGCGTACGACCGAGTGTGGAGGGAAGGTATGTGGCGAAAGCTCGAGGGCATCGGACTGGGGGTGACTTTGTGGAATCATGAAAGCACTGTATACAGATGTGCAAAGCCAACTCAGTCTAGGGAGTATCACTACAAAACGAGTCCCTATGGATATAGGCCTCAAGCAGGGGTGTATCTTTTCACCGATTTTGTTTGCATTGTATGTTAAAGATTTAGGGGACGAACTAATTCAGAGTGCGGAGGGGGTAAATGTTGGAGACATAAAGATACCAGGCTTATTCTTTGCGGACGACATGGTGTTAATGTCTAGAACTGAACAGGGGCTAGAGAAGCTGCTGGAAATTGTTGGTAGATATGGGAACACTTGGCGGCTCGAACTAAATGAAAATAAAAGCAAGGTAATACCCGTTGGACGCAAGGTAGATATGACGAAGAGATGGAGAGTGGGGGAGTTCTTAATCCCCGAAGGGGAAAGCAAACAAATCACTGTAGGAGAAACGGGAGAGTATGAGTATCTAGGGGTAAGCATAAATATAACGAGAAGAGGGGTGTACAGAAATTACTCAGCCAAACTGATCCTGAAGGGGAAAAGAATTCTGAACCAACTAAAACTTTTAGGGAAAATAGTTTCAATAAGGTCTTTGTGGGGAAAACACTGTGGGAGAGGGTGGGTTTACCAAGTATAACGTATGGCACGGACGTGATTCCATTAAACCAAACCGTTATTAAGAAGTTGGAAAGTACTCAGAATGATGCCGGCAGATGGATAACAGGGTCGAGTAATGCTGCAGCTTTGGAAGCAGTAAGGGGGGAGCTTGGGTGGATGAAAATCAAGGACAGGGTAGATTTGGGAAAACTGTGTTACTTTAACTACTTGAGAAACCTGCCTGACAACCGGTGGTGCAAATTGATGCTCGATACCATTTGGAATTCTAATACAGAAACGGGGTGGTCAAAACATGTGAGGGAACTAATGGACAATTACTCTATAGAGGTCACAAACATAGAAGTAGGAATGAAAGAAGGCAATAGGTTTGTCAAAGAGAGAGTCATGGAAGACTGCAATCGAAACTGGCGAGCAGGGGTTAGCGTGAAAAGATCACTGCAGGGGTTACAATATAAAGAAAAGCCAGCTTTTGAGAAGTACCTAGATGGCACCTTTGGAGGGTCACTGCTGTTCAAACTGAGATCAAGATCACTGGAGCTTCGGGGAAAAATTGGGAGAGATGGGGAAAAGGGATGCCAAATGTGCCACTCTGGAGTAGTGGAGACCCTGGAACATTTTCTCTTGGAATGCCCACAGTATATACCTCATAGAATAAAATTTACTGGAAGAATAACGCAGAAGTGGGGTGAAGAAACAAAGGATAGATGGCTGAAGGGGGACACGAGGGAGAGTTTGGTTCTATTTGGTTCTAATCACACCAACCCATTAACGGCACGTTGAGAGCAAACCTCTCGTAGGATGCTGTCTGCTCCTGGAATCACCACAACATCTATGGACTTAAACCCTCGCCTAACGTGAGTGTCCGATAACGCGTCCAGGAAGACGACAAGCGTTTGAAAAGCGACAGTAACTAATCCCTTATGCAAACAGTCAGGGATGGGTTGAGCTGCAAGAAGAGTTGGAACGTGCGTGGTGGATGCATTCATTACGTAGAGTATTCATTTGTGTCTAATGTCACTCACCTATGCGAAATGACTACGCGTGACGTAAGATAGAAATATAATCAAGGTAACTCCAATTAATTTGCCACCCAAGACGCCCATTTGGAGGACTTTCAACCAAGCATTGATAACAGAGTCACGGTTGATCAGTAAGGCTTCGCCTATTTACCACTGTAAACAAGTGTAGCTTAGTTTACAGGCATTCCCACGGAGATCATCTTGATTTAATTGTGGGTTAGTATTTATTATAGTAAGTATATAAACTGGGCTAGTACTACATTGGGGTTAATTAGCGAATCGCTTACTTGATAAAATAAAGTCGTGTACCACTTCAAAGATAAGGCGGTTATCGTCATAACTCAGGAATTCTGAACCGAATAGAAGTGTAGAGGAGTCCGCTCCAAACGGGAGGAGATTAATTGAATAATAACGAGCATCGGAGAAAATTGGACAATGCAGGAGAAAATGAGCCGGAGTCTCTTCCTCTCCACACTGGCATAGAGGGGTTGGTGATAAGTAGTTGCGATATAAGCGAAAATTGAGGTTACTACATCCTAGTCTCAATCTACAGTGATATATTTGGGCTGTGCGAGATTTCGATCTACAGTAGAACCTTGGCGGTCGTCGGTTGCCATCGTTTAGAAAAGTCTTGAGGTTTGTCAATAATGAGTTTTCACGCACGGACAAGGGCAAATTATTCCATTGGTCAGTAACACTGGGTATGAAAGAAGATTTATACAGTTCAGTCCGACAGAACGGAACACTGTGGTTTTGACCTGATCGAAGACTAAGTGAAGGATTGGTCAAGGAAGCACGTTGCAGGATTTTACTGGAAATGTGCGGAGGAACCATACGGTGGTACATTTTAAAGAACTGGATTAACTTGTGTTTGTAGCGTCTATCTTGCAACGGTTCCCATCCTGTTTCCGTATAAAGTAAGGACTTACTAGCACTGACGGTTGCCCCAGTAATAATCCTTGCCGCAGCAATCTGGATTTTTTCCATTTCCTCCACTTTAGTTATGGAGCAATTATCCCAACCAGTATCGGCGTATTCAAGGAGGGGCCTGATAAAAGCAAAATAGATTTTTTCTAGGACACTACGGTCTAAGTTAAATTTGTGCTTCCTAAGTAAGTCTAACCTGGACCAGGCCTTTGCGCAAATATGGTCGATATGGTCATTCCATGTACACGTGCTATTTAATATGGCTCCCAGATGTTTATGATTAACGACTTCAGATATTTGAGAACCGCCAAAGAATAATGGTGGATGGATAGTAGGGGTAGTTTTTCGAGATATTAGCATACTCTCAGTTTTATTTGGATTGAACTCTACCAACCATGTTTTAGCCCAATGTTCAATTGTGGCCAGATCTTGATTAATTATTGTCGAGGCTTGTTCAGGGTTTTCTATAATTAAATATAAAGAAGTATCGTCTGCAAATGGGCGTATACTGCTCAGAAGATCTTTGGTTATATCGTTGATATATATAAGGAACAGCAAGGGTCCAAGAATAGACCCTTGTGGAACACCTGCATTTATGGTTCTCCAGGACGAAGTCTCAGACGATATCACAACTCGTTGCAACCTATCTGTAAGATACGATTTGAGGAACAACATAAGTTCACCCGAAACACCAATACTTTCCAACTTGTGGATAAGACCTGCATGTCATACTTTGTCAAAGGCCTTGCTCACATCACAGAAGACAACCCTAACTTCTTTGCCATCATCAAGGGCGTGACAAATTTCATCGTATATGTCAGTGAGTTGCTGGACTGTTGAATCACCGGGTGTAAAACCTGACTCAAATTGGCTGAGAACTTTATTGTCAATCAAAAACTCCCACAAGCGTTTGAATACACATTTTTCAAGTAATTTACCAACGCAGCTAATCAAAGATATTGGCCGATAATTCGTCACATAATTGGAAGGGTGTTTTTTTTCAAAATCGGAGAGACATTAGCTTGTTTCCACAATGATGGGAAATACGAGTTGTTCAATCGTATATTGAATAAGATGGAGAGTGGCTCACATAAGGATGATTTGCATTCTTTTAGAAGACGCGGGCTAATTTGATCTGGACCGGACGCCTTAGAAAGTTTTAACGATTTCATTGCTGTATGCACTTCATCACAATGTAAAGTGATACAATCAATAATTGCAGAAACACGTGTTGATGCGTATGGCAAGGAAGCATTCGAATCATCAACTGTTGAGATAGAACTGAAGTATTCGTTAAACACTTCGGCTTTCTCAACATTTGACGAGAATATTTGGTCGGAATGGGTGAGAGTAGGAATTCCAGAGTAACTGCTCCCGACTGCTGTTTTCAAGGTCTTCCACCACTGTGATGGCGGCGTTTTACTACTTATTAGCGTGGACTGAATTTTCGACAAGTGTAAAGCTTTGGACTTCCTTATAGCAGATACAACATTATTTCGTTTTAGTTTGTAGTTTGCCCAGGCATTCGGGGTAATGGTACGTTTAGCAATGCGATATAAACGTTTACGCTGTCTGAGCAGTAATCTAATTTCATTGTGCATCCATTTCTGCTGATCTATTCGCGTGGTAATGAATTTGTTAGGTATGTGGGCGGATGCAGTTTCAAGTATTTTGTCAGTAAATTTGGACACTATGTTATCGAGACATGGGTCATCAAAGAGGGCATTCCAATCGACATGGGAGAAGTCCTCATTCAACGCTTCATAATTACCCTGGGAATAAAGCCAAATTCTCCTCTTGAATGATGAAGTTGGTGGTTTCAAGAATTCTACTTCGAGTGAGATTGGACAATGGTATCGGATCATGTCTGGGATGATTGGTTCAAGGACCTCACAAGTTTTCATGTTTATTGAGTCACTGAGAACAAATAGATCTAATAACGAAGCCGAAGTCTCGGTGAAACAAGTCGGCTCACTCACGACTTGTCTCAGATTGAAATAGCGGAGTATTTCAGAAACGCCAATTCTTGAGGGAGTCACTTGATTGTCATTAAAGTCCCCTGTTATAATTAGGTCGGCAATTGTGGAGTCTCGGGCATTTTCGAAGGATCCTGATATGGCTACCCATGTTTCACGGGGACTGTTTGGTGGCCGGTAGAACACACCCAACAGTAACGATCTAGTTCGTTGTGTAAACACCTCCGCCCACAGGCACTCTGTGTTCGAGTTATGTAGGTCTGGTCTTGGTCGAAATGATATTCCATCTTTGATATAAATAGCTACCCCACCTCCCCTTGTCGAACGGTCAAATCGCAATGGCTCCTGGAACCCTTGAACAAGAATATCGGATGTGGAATCATTATCATCCAACCATGTCTCAGACAAAGCCACGACATCAAATGATGCAAATTCATATTGGATAATGTCAACTTTGGGTTTTAAACTCTGAATGTTCAGATGGGCAATTTTTAAGGTATTCTGGTTGTAATCGGAGTTGAGAGAATTCGGGCCAGGGTTAGTTTCAATATCACCAGACAGTAGAAGAATCACAGTCATGTTGAACAGCGAAATGACAAGGAGGGCAGAAAGTATCAGTACATGTACTTTCCTTATGAGTACAGTCGTTGAAACTTCAATGCTGTAAGGATATAAAGTTTCATCCAGAGGATTATCCAAAAGCGATATTAACAATTTATTGGACAGTCCAAAGAACAAAGTGACCACAACATTAAGGCTTTGATGCAGCCCAACCCCGCTGAGGCGCAAGCAAAGATAGATTAGGACACAAATAGATCTCTTCTTCGATAAGAAGAACTTCGAACTCCTACAAACAACTTTGAAGTTAAATGTACCAATCCAAGCACGATAAGATTCAAGGGAACACATGATGAGCTATTCGTAACTAGGTAACGCAGTTAAGGCAAATTGTTTCTTTATAAACAAGATTGTATTCAGGCTTGCAAGTAGTGCAGATAATGTGTGACAAACACTGTTATGTAGTTGGAAGACAGTAGTAACTTATTTAAAAGTATGATAATTAGCAAGATTTTATAAAAAAAGAAAAAAAAAATACATATATAAAGAGTCAGGTAAGAACTATAAAGAACTACTGACTTGGATGATAAAGATACTGGTAGCTTGTGGGGGCAATGTCATTGGTCATTTTCGGGCAAGTCAAATGAATATTCACACGAATATCATATCCAGTACGGAGAAGATTGCAAATATCGATGGCGATTAATGTTAAATATGATATATTTTCTTTGAGTAGGCGACAGTGTCGAACAGCTTGGAAATTCCTTCACGTTAATGGTGATCAGGTAAAAGTTAGCATGTACCATGCTGCAACACAAAGATTGCACCACGGAAAAACCTTGTGCACACGAAAGAAATATTGGATTTAGTTATGGATGAGGGGAACCAAGTGATGTGAAGCTGTGTTTGTTTACCGTGGTGAACAAACACTACCCCACCACAAGGGGTTCCCACTAGCTCCATATCATACCGTTGACTTTATTGACCGACTTGAACTGACATGATTCACAAATCTCATGCCCGTCAATTTGCGCACCCTAAATAAAAATCACACCCTGTGGGCGTCGTGGTGGCTAGCCGAATAGTACTTTCCTCTTCAGTCTATAACACTTTACCGGGAGATTGTACTGTTTAATCGAATCGCCAAAAATGTGTATTCTTTTAACTGTTGCCCGAAAAATTAGCCCCTTCATTGAAGATAATTGACATCGATAAGCAAGGTTATTGACAACATACAATATACTGCAAGTAGTAACGTTAATTATGGATTGCAAATTTGTTCTCAATTTTGTTTTTAATTCCTTAGTGATATCAAAACTTTCATTTTAGTCTCCAGAATATAGGCGTAGCCTCAGACCTTCACGTTTTGAACATTATTACTGCCGAGAGATATTTCAACTTCGTGGATTATACTGTTTGTATCTCGTAAATATATGGCACATTGTTACGTCAGTCAGTCATATCGGTTTGTGTCATGACTTGTTCGTTGACGAGACCAGTCCTTGGCGATTTTGCGATCTGGTCTCGTCGATTCGGTGGAATATGACAACACAGATAAAGTGAGTGTTGTACAGAATTGTATATGGCACGAAGCCCGAAAATAAGGAAAGCAAAACCGCCCATCAAACTGTCCGACACGAGGTAGCCTTGATTATCTAAAGTGCCGTTAAACCCAAATAAATAAAAAAATAAATGAATGCACAAAACCTCTCCACACACAGGCCGTTACCTTACAGCGAATTATCAATAAAGTCAAATAATAAAGACGTAACTCAACATGATGATAAAACAATAAAATGGTTCCAAGGTTTACAAACCTCTAAATATAATGTTGTCTTGATCATATTCTTGGTTATCATAACTATCATCTAGTAAACACTGGGTGGAGGTCCACGTTTCCATTTCAGTTGAAAAATGTGTAATGAAGAAAAGTGTTACAAAAATGCAAAGGATGATACAGAACAAAACAGTTAACTGCGGTAGTGGAAGAACAGGAAGTGATATGAAAAGTCATCAACCTTGTCCCCCTTATTTCGAGATCGACTTCAATCGTCTCCCAAGCGCTAATCATTTCTTTCACTCATTATAGAAACAAAGTTGACAAGATATTCGAATAATTAAAAAATATAATCAACATGTCAACGATTGTATAAACATTTAATCACCGACATTGATTGAGGTGTGTTCAACGGTCAAACAATTGTGTTCTTTACCAAAGCTGTTTTGCTTATTAACGGTACGGGAATGTGTTATTCGACTCTCCTCACATAATCGTGTAACATTATCACGTATTTAAATGTTTTTTTTAGATTTTTCTCTTCAAACACAGTTGTGAATAACATAAATATAATACAATTGAACATTATTGGACATAGGTTTCTAAATAACATTATATTCGTATGACTTAGTGCAATCGAAGTTCTGTTGCTAAATGGTGGGTGTGAGTATAAAATTAACAAAGTTGGACTTTGTTAATTTTATACTCATACCTACCGTTTAGTTACAGACACGTCCAATCAGTGTTTGCCAATCACACTGATTGGACGTGTCTGTTAAAGCTCCTGACTGAACAAATCTCATAGCTTGGATATTAACAAAGCCTATTGTTCTCTGTACCACTTCTGTGCACTCCAGTGTAATTTTGTAACTGTTTATCTTTTACTCTATCTATTTTCTATCTGCTTTTCTCTGTTAAAACTAAATATACTTTTACTAAATATTTTACCAATAATTTGCTGATGACTTAGACAATAACTGATAAATAAACAGAGTGTAATGGCAACTAACTCCACCACTGAACCCACTTCGGGAGTGGATTTAACACCGATGTTGTCTGGTTTTCAAAAAGAGATGGCCAGATTGAACGACACTATTGAGGGTTTTGCTATCGGATCTTAGGGCTCAAAAAGAACTGTTCGAGAAAGAAAAATTGGAGTTAATAAAAGCGTCGGAGGAATCAAAAAGGGAAAATAAGTCGGCATCTGGGAAAAAGTAGACAAAAATCAGGTTTCGTTTCGTGCTCCAGCAACAGAAGCTCTAAACGAAAGGGCCAGAGTGTGGAGCCCAACACGTTGGGCCCTAAAACTAACACAGTTATGGATATCACCAGTGCTTCTAAAACTGTTGATACAACTCAGCAGATTTCAAAACCTAATAATAGCAAGGGGATGGTGGGCAAAACTAATCCTACACCTAGTTCGCCTTTTATAGATAATACCACTGAGATGGGGAGACCTATGCACGCCATCTCTTTGGAGGTACCACCAAATCAGGGCTCGGTACTCGTTACCGCCAGTCAAGATAACTGGTTGCGTACGCTCATAGAGCAAGAGGCAACTACTGTTCCCTCCTGTGATGTGGTTAATCAGGTTACGCCGCGACCGAAAAGGAAATTGGATGCAGACTTCCAAGAAAATGGCGAGCCCCTGGAAATGGAAACGGTGGCTAAGAAAATCGGGAAAGCGTCGACAGACATCGATAACCCGGGTGTTGTTGTCGTTGAGACTTCGGACACCATGAATGTTACAGTAGTAACAACTAGTACGGAGATCCATAATGATGGGAAATCGGCGGACAGTAACGCAACGGAAACGATACCGGCGGAGCCAACATTCACCAACAGCCCAATTATAATATTACGAAACAGAGGCGTATTGATCTTTTTCTACAAATGGCATCCCTGGATAGGGAAACTGAAAAGTTGTCCCTCAATTTTAACTTTATCTCGCATTAATGGGATTGTCAATGCAACTTTCTCCGTGAATGTATTGGGCGGTTTGAATTCCACCGCCTTGAAGATTTGAGATGAGTTTGACCTTTTCTACAGCTCATAGATCTTTGAAAACAATACTTTGCCCCCGTTAACGATTTGCATTATATAGTTACAAACCGTTATGTGACTGATTTCCCTCATTTTATTTTCAAATGGAAGTTTATTTCTTTTTCGTGTCGTTTGTTTGGGCTTTTGTAACACATCAGATCACCAGAAAAAGAAAAAACTTGGCGGCTGGTGGCAGACTTCCAACTGCGCGCGCTTCGAGATGTATCTTTATTGTGTATTTTGAGAAGTTTTTGTGTAACTCCTTCATTGGAACATGTTAGGTATGTCTGTGTGAACTATTGTGCCTGCTCTTGGGAAATGGTATGTAGAGATTGTCATATTATCCTATTGTGAACTTGTGAGCCTTGTGACTTTCCTAATTTCGTTCACCATGCAACGCCAGTCCAATGTCTTCCCAGGACTCTCATATTTGCTACTAACATAAGCTGTTCAGTGATTGTAGTCTCATCGGCCGAGAGCAGAGAAATACGAAGAGCATAAAACGTATTTTGGAACTGGATAAATAAACGGGGGAAAAGTAGTGTGCAGAGTATCAAAGTGGATGGGGAAAGTACAGAAGATAAAGGCCGTATCGCTTCAGAGTTAGTCAAGCACTGGGAAAAGATAAACGATAGGCGATGGGGCAGTGGGTCCCCACCAAAAAGAAATACACTGGTGGAGGAGAACCTATCCAATCGTGTATGTAGCGAAATAACGGCAGAAGAAGTGCGGAACGTGGTCTCGAAATTAAAAAATGGTAAAGCGGGCGGGACTGATGAAATTCCGAACGAATTCCTCAAAAATGGAGGGGAGGCACTTATTGAAGTCCTGACAAACCTTTTCAACCTGGCTCTGCGAAAGCAAGAGGTCCCCAGAGAGTGGAGGGAAAGTAAGGTGTCGTTCATACACAAAAAGGGGATAAGGAAGTTCTAGATAACTATAGGGGGATATCAGTTAGTAGTAACATCGGAAAAGTATTCTGTAAGGTCATATACGGTAGACTAGAGGAAGTTATTGAAGAGAAAGGTTTTTTAGGAGAAATTCAAAATGGTTTCAGGAAAGGACGAAGAGTCACTGATCACCTATTTACACTCACCCAACTGATAGAATCATCAAAGGCTGAAAAGAAAAAGGTGTTTCTGGCATTTCTAGATGTGAAAAAAGCGTACGACCGAGTGTGGAGGGAAGGTATGTGGCGAAAGCTCGAGGGCATCGGACTGGGGGTGACTTTGTGGAATCATGAAAGCACTGTATACAGATGTGCAAAGCCAACTCAGTCTAGGGAGTATCACTACAAAACGAGTCCCTATGGATATAGGCCTCAAGCAGGGGTGTATCTTTTCACCGATTTTGTTTGCATTGTATGTTAAAGATTTAGGGGACGAACTAATTCAGAGTGCGGAGGGGGTAAATGTTGGAGACATAAAGATACCAGGCTTATTCTTTGCGGACGACATGGTGTTAATGTCTAGAACTGAACAGGGGCTAGAGAAGCTGCTGGAAATTGTTGGTAGATATGGGAACACTTGGCGGCTCGAACTAAATGAAAATAAAAGCAAGGTAATACCCGTTGGACGCAAGGTAGATATGACGAAGAGATGGAGAGTGGGGGAGTTCTTAATCCCCGAAGGGGAAAGCAAACAAATCACTGTAGGAGAAACGGGAGAGTATGAGTATCTAGGGGTAAGCATAAATATAACGAGAAGAGGGGTGTACAGAAATTACTCAGCCAAACTGATCCTGAAGGGGAAAAGAATTCTGAACCAACTAAAACTTTTAGGGAAAATAGTTTCAATAAGGTCTTTGTGGGGAAAACACTGTGGGAGAGGGTGGGTTTACCAAGTATAACGTATGGCACGGACGTGATTCCATTAAACCAAACCGTTATTAAGAAGTTGGAAAGTACTCAGAATGATGCCGGCAGATGGATAACAGGGTCGAGTAATGCTGCAGCTTTGGAAGCAGTAAGGGGGGAGCTTGGGTGGATGAAAATCAAGGACAGGGTAGATTTGGGAAAACTGTGTTACTTTAACTACTTGAGAAACCTGCCTGACAACCGGTGGTGCAAATTGATGCTCGATACCATTTGGAATTCTAATACAGAAACGGGGTGGTCAAAACATGTGAGGGAACTAATGGACAATTACTCTATAGAGGTCACAAACATAGAAGTAGGAATGAAAGAAGGCAATAGGTTTGTCAAAGAGAGAGTCATGGAAGACTGCAATCGAAACTGGCGAGCAGGGGTTAGCGTGAAAAGATCACTGCAGGGGTTACAATATAAAGAAAAGCCAGCTTTTGAGAAGTACCTAGATGGCACCTTTGGAGGGTCACTGCTGTTCAAACTGAGATCAAGATCACTGGAGCTTCGGGGAAAAATTGGGAGAGATGGGGAAAAGGGATGCCAAATGTGCCACTCTGGAGTAGTGGAGACCCTGGAACATTTTCTCTTGGAATGCCCACAGTATATACCTCATAGAATAAAATTTACTGGAAGAATAATGCAGAAGTGGGGTGAAGAAACAAAGGATAGATGGCTGAAGGGGGACACGAGGGAGAGTTTGGTTCTATTTGGTTCTAATCACACCAACCCATTAACGGCACGTTGAGAGCAAACCTCTCGTAGGATGCTGTCTGCTCCTGGAATCACCACAACATCTATGGACTTAAACCCTCGCCTAACGTGAGTGTCCGATAACGCGTCCAGGAAGACGACAAGCGTTTGAAAAGCGACAGTAACTAATCCCTTATGCAAACAGTCAGGGATGGGTTGAGCTGCAAGAAGAGTTGGAACGTGCGTGGTGGATGCATTCATTACGTAGAGTATTCATTTGTGTCTAATGTCACTCACCTATGCGAAATGACTACGCGTGACGTAAGATAGAAATATAATCAAGGTAACTCCAATTAATTTGCCACCCAAGACGCCCATTTGGAGGACTTTCAACCAAGCATTGATAACAGAGTCACGGTTGATCAGTAAGGCTTCGCCTATTTACCACTGTAAACAAGTGTAGCTTAGTTTACAGGCATTCCCACGGAGATCATCTTGATTTAATTGTGGGTTAGTATTTATTATAGTAAGTATATAAACTGGGCTAGTACTACATTGGGGTTAATTAGCGAATCGCTTACTTGATAAAATAAAGTCGTGTACCACTTCAAAGATAAGGCGGTTATCGTCATAACTCAGGAATTCTGAACCGAATAGAAGTGTAGAGGAGTCCGCTCCAAACGGGAGGAGATTAATTGAATAATAACGAGCATCGGAGAAAATTGGACAATGCAGGAGAAAATGAGCCGGAGTCTCTTCCTCTCCACACTGGCATAGAGGGGTTGGTGATAAGTAGTTGCGATATAAGTGAAAATTGAGGTTACTACATCCTAGTCTCAATCTACAGTGATATATTTGGGCTGTGCGAGATTTCGATCTACAGTAGAACCTTGGCGGTCGTCGGTTGCCATCGTTTAGAAAAGTCTTGAGGTTTGTCAATAATGAGTTTTCACGCACGGACAAGGGCAAATTATTCCATTGGTCAGTAACACTGGGTATGAAAGAAGATTTATACAGTTCAGTCCGACAGAACGGAACACTGTGGTTTTGACCTGATCGAAGACTAAGTGAAGGATTGGTCAAGGAAGCACGTTGCGGGATTTTACTGGAAATGTGCGGAGGAACCATACGGTGGTACATTTTAAAGAACTGGATTAACTTGTGTTTGTAGCGTCTATCTTGCAACGGTTCCCATCCTGTTTCCGTATAAAGTAAGGACTTACTAGCACTGACGGTTGCCCCAGTAATAATCCTTGCCGCAGCAATCTGGATTTTTTCCATTTCCTCCACTTTAGTTATGGAGCAATTATCCCAACCAGTATCGGCGTATTCAAGGAGGGGCCTGATAAAAGCAAAATAGATTTTTTCTAGGACACTACGGTCTAAGTTAAATTTGTGCTTCCTAAGTAAGTCTAACCTGGACCAGGCCTTTGCGCAAATATGGTCGATATGGTCATTCCATGTACACGTGCTATTTAATATGGCTCCCAGATGTTTATGATTAACGACTTCAGATATTTGAGAACCGCCAAAGAATAATGGTGGATGGATAGTAGGGGTAGTTTTTCGAGATATTAGCATACTCTCAGTTTTATTTGGATTGAACTCTACCAACCATGTTTTAGCCCAATGTTCAATTGTGGCCAGATCTTGATTAATTATTGTCGAGGCTTGTTCAGGGTTTTCTATAATTAAATATAAAGAAGTATCGTCTGCAAATAGGCGTATACTGCTCAGAAGATCTTTGGTTATATCGTTGATATATATAAGGAACAGCAAGGGTCCAAGAATAGACCCTTGTGGAACACCTGCATTTATGGTTCTCCAGGACGAAGTCTCAGACGATATCACAACTCGTTGCAACCTATCTGTAAGATACGATTTGAGGAACAACATAAGTTCACCCGAAACACCAATACTTTCCAACTTGTGGATAAGACCTGCATGTCATACTTTGTCAAAGGCCTTGCTCACATCACAGAAGACAACCCTAACTTCTTTGCCATCATCAAGGGCGTGACAAATTTCATCGTATATGTCAGTGAGTTGCTGGACTGTTGAATCACCGGGTGTAAAACCTGACTCAAATTGGCTGAGAACTTTATTGTCAATCAAAAACTCCCACAAGCGTTTGAATACACATTTTTCAAGTAATTTACCAACGCAGCTAATCAAAGATATTGGCCGATAATTCGTCACATAATTGGAAGGGTGTTTTTTTTCAAAATCGGAGAGACATTAGCTTGTTTCCACAATGATGGGAAATACGAGTTGTTCAATCGTATATTGAATAAGATGGAGAGTGGCTCACATAAGGATGATTTGCATTCTTTTAGAAGACGCGGGCTAATTTGATCTGGACCGGACGCCTTAGAAAGTTTTAACGATTTCATTGCTGTATGCACTTCATCACAATGTAAAGTGATACAATCAATAATTGCAGAAACACGTGTTGATGCGTATGGCAAGGAAGCATTCGAATCATCAACTGTTGAGATAGAACTGAAGTATTCGTTAAACACTTCGGCTTTCTCAACATTTGACGAGAATATTTGGTCGGAATGGGTGAGAGTAGGAATTCCAGAGTAACTGCTCCCGACTGCTGTTTTCAAGGTCTTCCACCACTGTGATGGCGGCGTTTTACTACTTATTAGCGTGGACTGAATTTTCGACAAGTGTAAAGCTTTGGACTTCCTTATAGCAGATACAACATTATTTCGTTTTAGTTTGTAGTTTGCCCAGGCATTCGGGGTAATGGTACGTTTAGCAATGCGATATAAACGTTTACGCTGTCTGAGCAGTAATCTAATTTCATTGTGCATCCATTTCTGCTGATCTATTCGCGTGGTAATGAATTTGTTAGGTATGTGGGCGGATGCAGTTTCAAGTATTTTGTCAGTAAATTTGGACACTATGTTATCGAGACATGGGTCATCAAAGAGGGCATTCCAATCGACATGGGAGAAGTCCTCATTCAACGCTTCATAATTACCCTGGGAATAAAGCCAAATTCTCCTCTTGAATGATGAAGTTGGTGGTTTCAAGAATTCTACTTCGAGTGAGATTGGACAATGGTATCGGATCATGTCTGGGATGATTGGTTCAAGGACCTCACAAGTTTTCATGTTTATTGAGTCACTGAGAACAAATAGATCTAATAACGAAGCCGAAGTCTCGGTGAAACAAGTCGGCTCACTCACGACTTGTCTCAGATTGAAATAGCGGAGTATTTCAGAAACGCCAATTCTTGAGGGAGTCACTTGATTGTCATTAAAGTCCCCTGTTATAATTAGGTCGGCAATTGTGGAGTCTCGGGCATTTTCGAAGGATCCTGATATGGCTACCCATGTTTCACGGGGACTGTTTGGTGGCCGGTAGAACACACCCAACAGTAACGATCTAGTTCGTTGTGTAAACACCTCCGCCCACAGGCACTCTGTGTTCGAGTCATGTAGGTCTGGTCTTGGTCGAAATGATATTCCATCTTTGATATAAATAGCTACCCCACCTCCCCTTGTCGAACGGTCAAATCGCAATGGCTCCTGGAACCCTTGAACAAGAATATCGGACGTGGAATCATTATCATCCAACCATGTCTCAGACAAAGCCACGACATCAAATGATGCAAATTCATATTGGATAATGTCAACTTTGGGTTTTAAACTCTGAATGTTCAGATGGGCAATTTTTAAGGTATTCTGGTTGTAATCGGAGTTGAGAGAATTCGGGCCAGGGTTAGTTTCAATATCACCAGACAGTAGAAGAATCACAGTCATGTTGAACAGCGAAATGACAAGGAGGGCAGAAAGTATCAGTACATGTACTTTCCTTATGAGTACAGTCGTTGAAACTTCAATGCTGTAAGGATATAAAGTTTCATCCAGAGGATTATCCAAAAGCGATATTAACAATTTATTGGACAGTCCAAAGAACAAAGTGACCACAACATTAAGGCTTTGATGCAGCCCAACCCCGCTGAGGCGCAAGCAAAGATAGATTAGGACACAAATAGATCTCTTCTTCGATAAGAAGAACTTCGAACTCCTACAAACAACTTTGAAGTTAAATGTACCAATCCAAGCACGATAAGATTCAAGGGAACACATGATGAGCTATTCGTAACTAGGTAACGCAGTTAAGGCAAATTGTTTCTTTATAAACAAGATTGTATTCAGGCTTGCAAGTAGTGCAGATAATGTGTGACAAACACTGTTATGTAGTTGGAAGACAGTAGTAACTTATTTAAAAGTATGATAATTAGCAAGATTTTATAAGAAAAGAAAAAAAAAATACATATATAAAGAGTCAGGTAAGAACTATAAAGAACTACTGACTTGGATGATAAAGATACTGGTAGCTTGTGGGGGCAATGTCATTGGTCATTTTCGGGCAAGTCAAATGAATATTCACACGAATATCATTTCCAGTACGGAGAAGATTGCAAATATCGATAGCGATTAATGTTAAATATGATATATTTTCTTTGAGTAGGCGACAGTGTCGAACAGCTTGGAAATTCCTTCACGTTAATGGTGATCAGGTAAAATTTAGCATGTACCATGCTGCAACACAAAGATTGCACCACGGAAAAACCTTGTGCACACGAAAGAAATATTGGATTTAGTTATGGATGAGGGGAACCAAGTGATGTGAAGCTGTGTTTGTTTACCGTGGTGAACAAACACTACCCCACCACAAGGGGTTCCCACTAGCTCCATATCATACCGTTGACTTTATTGACCGACTTGAACTGACATGATTCACAAATCTCATGCCCGTCAATTTGCGCACCCTAAATAAAAATCACACCCTGTGGGCGTCGTGGTGGCTAGCCGAATAGTACTTTCCTCTTCAGTCTATAACACTTTACCGGGAGATTGTACTGTTTAATCGAATCGCCAAAAATGTGTATTCTTTTAACTGTTGCCCGAAAAATTAGCCCCTTCATTGAAGATAATTGACATCGATAAGCAAGGTTATTGACAACATACAATATACTGCAAGTAGTAACGTTAATTATGGATTGCAAATTTGTTCTCAATTTTTTTTTTAATTCCTTAGTGATATCAAAACTTTCATTTTAGTCTCCAGAATATAGGCGTAGCCTCAGACCTTCACGTTTTGAACATTATTACTGCCGAGAGATATTTCAACTTCGTGGATTATACTGTTTGTATCTCGTAAATATATGGCACATTGTTACGTCAGTCAGTCATATCGGTTTGTGTCATGACTTGTTCGTTGACGAGACCAGTCCTTGGCGATTTTGCGATCTGGTCTCGTCGATTCGGTGGAATATGACAACACAGATAAAGTGAGTGTTGTACAGAATTGTATATGGCACGAAGCCCGAAAATAAGGAAAGCAAAACCGCCCATCAAACTGTCCGACACGAGGTAGCCTTGATTATCTAAAGTGCCGTTAAACCCAAATAAATAAAAAAATAAATGAATGCACAAAACCTCTCCACACACAGGCCGTTACCTTACAGCGAATTATCAATAAAGTCAAATAATAAAGACGTAACTCAACATGATGATAAAACAATAAAATGGTTCCAAGGTTTACAAACCTCTAAATATAATGTTGTCTTGATCATATTCTTGGTTATCATAACTATCATCTAGTAAACACTGGGTGGAGGTCCACGTTTCCATTTCAGTTGAAAAATGTGTAATGAAGAAAAGTGTTACAAAAATGCAAAGGATGATACAGAACAAAACAGTTAACTGCGGTAGTGGAAGAACAGGAAGTGATATGAAAAGTCATCAACCTTGTCCCCCTTATTTCGAGATCGACTTCAATCGTCTCCCAAGCGCTAATCATTTCTTTCACTCATTATAGAAACAAAGTTGACAAGATATTCGAATAATTAAATAATATAATCAACATGTCAACGATTGTATAAACATTTAATCACCGACATTGATTGAGGTGTGTTCAACGGTCAAACAATTGTGTTCTTTACCAAAGCTGTTTTGCTTATTAACGGTACGGGAATGTGTTATTCGACTCTCCTCACATAATCGTGTAACATTATCACGTATTTAAATGTTTTTTTTAGATTTTTCTCTTCAAACACAGTTGTGAATAACATAAATATAATACAATTGAACATTATTGGACATAGGTTTCTAAATAACATTATATTCGTATGACTTAGTGCAATCGAAGTTCTGTTGCTAAATGGTGGGTGTGAGTATAAAATTAACAAAGTTGGACTTTGTTAATTTTATACTCATACCTACCGTTTAGTTACAGACACGTCCAATCAGTGTTTGCCAATCACACTGATTGGACGTGTCTGTAAAAGCTCCTGACTGAACAAATCTCATAGCTTGGATATTAACAAAGCCTATTGTTCTCTGTACCACTTCTGTGCACTCCAGTGTAATTTTGTAACTGTTTATCTTTTACTCTATCTATTTTCTATCTGCTTTTCTCTGTTAAAACTAAATATACTTTTACTAAATATTTTACCAATAATTTGCTGATGACTTAGACAATAACTGATAAATAAACAGAGTGTAATGGCAACTAACTCCACCACTGAACCCACTTCGGGAGTGGATTTAACACCGATGTTGTCTGGTTTTCAAAAAGAGATGGCCAGATTGAACGACACTATTGAGGGTTTTGCTATCGGATCTTAGGGCTCAAAAAGAACTGTTCGAGAAAGAAAAATTGGAGTTAATAAAAGCGTCGGAGGAATCAAAAAGGGAAAATAAGTCGGCATCTGGGAAAAAGTAGACAAAAATCAGGTTTCGTTTCGTGCTCCAGCAACAGAAGCTCTAAACGAAAGGGCCAGAGTGTGGAGCCCAACACGTTGGGCCCTAAAACTAACACAGTTATGGATATCACCAGTGCTTCTAAAACTGTTGATACAACTCAGCAGATTTCAAAACCTAATAATAGCAAGGGGATGGTGGGCAAAACTAATCCTACACCTAGTTCGCCTTTTATAGATAATACCACTGAGATGGGGAGACCTATGCACGCCATCTCTTTGGAGGTACCACCAAATCAGGGCTCGGTACTCGTTACCGCCAGTCAAGATAACTGGTTGCGTACGCTCATAGAGCAAGAGGCAACAACTGTTCCCTCCTGTGATGTGGTTAATCAGGTTACGCCGCGACCGAAAAGGAAATTGGATGCAGACTTCCAAGAAAATGGCGAGCCCCTGGAAATGGAAACGGTGGCTAAGAAAATCGGGAAAGCGTCGACAGACATCGATAACCCGGGTGTTGTTGTCGTTGAGACTTCGGACACCATGAATGTTACAGTAGTAACAACTAGTACGGAGATCCATAATGATGGGAAATCGGCGGACAGTAACGCAACGGAAACGATACCGGCGGAGCCAACATTCACCAACAGCCCAATTATAATATTACGAAACAGAGGCGTATTGATCTTTTTCTACAAATGGCATCCCTGGATAGGGAAACTGAAAAGTTGTCCCTCAATTTTAACTTTATCTCGCATTAATGGGATTGTCAATGCAACTTTCTCCGTGAATGTATTGGGCGGTTTGAATTCCACCGCCTTGAAGATTTGAGATGAGTTTGACCTTTTCTACAGCTCATAGATCTTTGAAAACAATACTTTGCCCCCGTTAACGATTTGCATTATATAGTTACAAACCGTTATGTGACTGATTTCCCTCATTTTATTTTCAAATGGAAGTTTATTTCTTTTTCGTGTCGTTTGTTTGGGCTTTTGTAACACATCAGATCACCAGAAAAAGAAAAAACTTGGCGGCTGGTGGCAGACTTCCAACTGCGCGCGCTTCGAGATGTATCTTTATTGTGTATTTTGAGAAGTTTTTTGTGTAACTCCTTCATTGGAACATGTTAGGTATGTCTGTGTGAACTATTGTGCCTGCTCTTGGGAAATGGTATGTAGAGATTGTCATATTATCCTATTGTGAACTTGTGAGCCTTGTGACTTTCCTAATTTCGTTCACCATGCAACGCCGGTCCAATGTCTTCCCAGGACTCTCATATTTGCTACTAACATAAGCTGTTCAGTGATTGTAGTCTCATCGGCCGAGAGCAGAGAAATACGAAGAGCATAAAACGTATTTTGGAACTGGATAAATAAACGGGGGAAAAGTAGTGTGCAGAGTATCAAAGTGGATGGGGAAAGTACAGAAGATAAAGGCCGTATCGCTTCAGAGTTAGTCAAGCACTGGGAAAAGATAAACGATAGGCGATGGGGCAGTGGGTCCCCACCAAAAAGAAATACACTGGTGGAGGAGAACCTATCCAATCGTGTATGTAGCGAAATAACGGCAGAAGAAGTGCGGAACGTGGTCTCGAAATTAAAAAATGGTAAAGCGGGCGGGACTGATGAAATTCCGAACGAATTCCTCAAAAATGGAGGGGAGGCACTTATTGAAGTCCTGACAAACCTTTTCAACCTGGCTCTGCGAAAGCAAGAGGTTCCCAGAGAGTGGAGGGAAAGTAAGGTGTCATTCATACACAAAAAGGGGGATAAGGAAGTTCTAGATAACTATAGGGGGATATCAGTTAGTAGTAACATCGGAAAAGTATTCTGTAAGGTCATATACGGTAGACTAGAGGAAGTTATTGAAGAGAAAGGTTTTTTAGGAGAAATTCAAAATGGTTTCAGGAAAGGACGAAGAGTCACTGATCACCTATTTACACTCACCCAACTGATAGAATCATCAAAGGCTGAAAAGAAAAAGGTGTTTCTGGCATTTCTAGATGTGAAAAAAGCGTACGACCGAGTGTGGAGGGAAGGTATGTGGCGAAAGCTCGAGGGCATCGGACTGGGGGTGACTTTGTGGAATCATGAAAGCACTGTATACAGATGTGCAAAGCCAACTCAGTCTAGGGAGTATCACTACAAAACGAGTCCCTATGGATATAGGCCTCAAGCAGGGGTGTATCTTTTCACCGATTTTGTTTGCATTGTATGTTAAAGATTTAGGGGACGAACTAATTCAGAGTGCGGAGGGGGTAAATGTTGGAGACATAAAGATACCAGGCTTATTCTTTGCGGACGACATGGTGTTAATGTCTAGAACTGAACAGGGGCTAGAGAAGCTGCTGGAAATTGTTGGTAGATATGGGAACACTTGGCGGCTCGAACTAAATGAAAATAAAAGCAAGGTAATACCCGTTGGACGCAAGGTAGATATGACGAAGAGATGGAGAGTGGGGGAGTTCTTAATCCCCGAAGGGGAAAGCAAACAAATCACTGTAGGAGAAACGGGAGAGTATGAGTATCTAGGGGTAAGCATAAATATAACGAGAAGAGGGGTGTACAGAAATTACTCAGCCAAACTGATCCTGAAGGGGAAAAGAATTCTGAACCAACTAAAACTTTTAGGGAAAATAGTTTCAATAAGGTCTTTGTGGGGAAAACACTGTGGGAGAGGGTGGGTATACCAAGTATAACGTATAGCACGGACGTGATTCCATTAAACCAAACCGTTATTAAGAAGTTGGAAAGTACTCAGAATGATGCCGGCAGATGGATAACAGGGTCGAGTAATGCTGCAGCTTTGGAAGCAGTAAGGGGGGAGCTTGGGTGGATGAAAATCAAGGACAGGGTAGATTTGGGAAAACTGTGTTACTTTAACTACTTGAGAAACCTGCCTGACAACCGGTGGTGCAAATTGATGCTCGATACCATTTGGAATTCTAATACAGAAACGGGGTGGTCAAAACATGTGAGGGAACTAATGGACAATTACTCTATAGAGGTCACAAACACAGAAGTAGGAATGAAAGAAGGCAATAGGTTTGTCAAAGAGAGAGTCATGGAAGACTGCAATCGAAACTGGCGAGCAGGGGTTAGCGTGAAAAGATCACTGCAGGGGTTACAATATAAAGAAAAGCCAGCTTTTGAGAAGTACCTAGATGGCACCTTTGGAGGGTCACTGCTGTTCAAACTGAGATCAAGATCACTGGAGCTTCGGGGAAAAATTGGGAGAGATGGGGAAAAGGGATGCCAAATGTGCCACTCTGGAGTAGTGGAGACCCTGGAACATTTTCTCTTGAAATGCCCACAGTATATACCTCATAGAATAAAATTTACTGGAAGAATAATGCAGAAGTGGGGTGAAGAAACAAAGGATAGATGGCTGAAGGGGGACACGAGGGAGAGGGTAGGAATGCTTATTGAAGAAATTGAAAAAGAGGAAGTGAGGGACACTATTAAGCAATTTATATCTGAATGCTGGGAGGAGAGGAGGGGAAGAGGGGGTGGGGTGCAGGGGGAATGATGGCCTTCTCTTATGAGGACCGCGACAAATCAGCGGCTGGCCAAAGAGTTATTATTATTATTATTAATCTGACACCGATTTAGTATCGATATTCGTTATTGTGTTGCCAACAGCAAACTTACTGCAAAAACTTGCCGACATTTCGCATCTATAAAAGTCAGCCACACGGCAGCCATTTCTGTTTACAACTGTATTTTGTTATTTGAGTGGTCGGTGATCTTCTATTCAATGAATGTGCATTTTGTTACGCTTTGACGATCTCTCATTCAACGTGTGTGTAACTCGTTCCGTTCAGGTGATCCTGAATCATTAATTGCTCAGGTGATCCTGAATCATGAATCTGGTGTTGAAAAGAAATCGTAGTATTTTTTCAGTTCACTTGTCACTTGTCTCCAACCAAGCTGTATCCAACCAAACTGTATAATGTCGGAGGAATTGGAATTAGAAAGTGATACAACTGAGGCGAAAAAACGCTTTAGACCTGCAGGTGAAACGCCTTCTCCAATGGAGACTAAAAAGTCCAAGCCCTGTACCCAGTCAGACCATGATTTTCCGGACTTGGATCTTGGTGATGACTTTGAAAGTATGAGTGACTCCGGCGATAAATCGTCCTTTAGCACCTCCCTATTACGGGCCCTTAATAACCCATTAGTTCGGGCCACATTAAAGTCGATCTTCACCGAAGCCGCCCAAGAGCGTATCGAACGGCTCGAATCATCAGTTACTGATCTTCAGGAAGAACTAAGAGTTAAAAATAATACAATTACGGAGTTACAAGAAAAGGTGGATGACTAAGAACAATACGGCAGGAGGACAAACTTAAGGTTATCAGGCATTCCTGAGGGCCGAGAGGACAATACTGATAATATCATTATTGACATCGCCGACAAAATTGGTGTTCCTCTGACCCTTAATGATATATCCCGTAGCCACCGTGTGGGACCAAAAACGATCAATGGCAACACTGTAATCAACCGGCCGATAATTTTCAAGTTTAATAGCTACAGGTGCAGAGATAGGCTAGATAGAGCCCGAACCAGGCTAAAAACTCTCAAACCCGAATCAATTCCCAGTGTATCCAGATCTAACGCTTCCACTCGTCCAGGCATCTTCCTAAACGAGGATTTAACTCGAACTCGATCTTCCATAGCCTGGTGAGCACGAAAACTTGTCCGTGATCAAAAAGTAAAAGAGACTTGGACTTTCGACGGTGTTGTGTTTGTTCGACTTACTGATGACAGAGTGAGACGCCTAACAACCCCCAACCACTAATAATAACACTTTGGCCAGCCGCTGATTTGTCGCGGTTCTCGGACGAGAAGGCCTTGGTTACCCCTGAACTCCCAACTGCCTCCCTGTTCCCACGCTTCTCCTCTCCTCCCAACATTCGGAGACGAACTACTTGATGACATCCCTTGCCCCATTCTTCCCAATCTCTCCGATTAGCACATTAACCCTCTCCTTTGAGTCTTCCCCTAACCACATGTCCTTCATTCTCCCACCCCACTTCCCCATTATACTCCCAGTGAATCTCATTCTTTTAGACTGATACTTTAGGCATTCTAGAAGGAAGTGTTCCAGGGTCTCCACCATGCCCAAGTTACACATCTGGCACTCCCTTTCACCGTCTTTCCCAATTTTTCCCTCAGCTCCAGGGATCGCGACCTCAGCTTGAACAGCAGTGACCCCCCAAAGGTGCCATCAAGGTACTCTTCAAAACCTGGCCTCTCTTTATCACGCAGGCCACTCAAAGACCTCTTTGATTTGACACCCTCTCGCCAATTACGTTTACAATCCTCCATGACCCTTTCTCTGACGTTTTTTTACCCTGGTTTGCCCCAACGTCCAGGTCCGAGATCTCCAATGAGTAGTTCTCTACTAGCTCCCTCACTTGGACCATCCACCCCGTTTTGATATTTGAGTTGAAAATTCGCAGGAACATTACTTTACACCATCGGCTGTCGGGGAGATTCACCAAATAATTAAGATAACCGAGTTTCAACAGTTCTATCCTGTCTCATCTAGAAGATAGTCTCAGGCTAGTCTCAATTATTGACTTGAATGCATCTCAGATTACAACACAAAACGCCGCCACCTAACCACTTATCGATTCACCTTAACCTCCAGCCGACCCTCTTCCTTGCAGCCCAATGCTCCCAGCGCCAAATAAATCCGGCAGCTATAAGGATCTCAAACAAGTTTGTTTTATAAACTAATTATCCCAATTACACCCCAGATATGCAACCAATCACATTGATATCTTCCAGATATGTCAGCTTTGAGTCCCAGTGTTCTTGATACGCATTTGTCCTTTACCTAATAAAACGTAACGGTCACAATCACCGGCTAAATTTGCTGAAATCGTCACACTCAACTTATTACTTGTTCACTCTTTGCCCCGGAAACATAGTTTGTGACCACTCATTGGAGCGAGCTCGTCGAGCTTGCTCCAATGAGGGGGCCATGCTGCTGGGTTTTGGGGGCGAGGATTGAAGATTATTTCCAGCTGTTCCAAAATTTGATTTGTAAGTGTCGACTCCTACATGGTGCTCCAGTCAGATAACTGGCTAATCGACTATAAATTGATTGACATAGAGCTCTTTCCGTCAGGATATAGCGGATCAAATGCACACTTCAGAATTAGACTGAAGAAAGCTGCTTACTTAAATACTCGAGTCAGGTTTATGGAAAAGTGGATATTAGATTGCCACGGCTCAGCTGTCGAAGGTTACATTTAAAGTGTGCGTTTGGGCTGCATTTATATGCCTAAGGGAAAAAACTGTGCGCAGCACATACTCCCTCATCCGGCTAAATTTGCTGAAATCGTCACACTTAACTTATTACGTGTTCACTCTTTGCCCCGGAAACATGGCTTGTGACCACTCATTGGAGCGAGCTCGTCGAGCTTGCTCCAATGAGGGGCCATGCTGCTGGGTTTTGGGGGCGAGGATTGAAGATTATTTCCAGCTGTTCCAAACTTGGATTTGTAAGTGTCGACTCCTACATGGTGCTCGAGTCAGATAACTGGTTAATCGACTATATATTGATTGACATAGAGCTCATTACGTCAGGATATAGTGGATCAAATGCACACTTCAGAATTAGACTGAAGAAAGCTGCTTACTTGAATACTCGAGTCAGGTTTATGGACAAGTGGATATTAGATTACCACGGCTCTGCTGTCGAAGGTTACATTTAAAGTGTACGTTTGGGCTGCATTTATATGCCTAAGGGAAAATATTGTGTGCAGCACATACTCCCCCATCCGAATCTGATATCCCGTATATACTATGCCAAAGGGAAAATATTGTGTGCAGCACATACTCCTTCATCCGAATCTGATATCCCGTATTTTCTTTTATCTGTGAAGGCGCCTATCATTCTGTATGTGTCTATAAATTGTATACATATGTTATATATATACATCCCGAGCGTATTCTAATCTGTGAAATCCCTCGCCGTCCTGCATATCTTGAAACTTTATAATAATAATAAATCTTTGGCCAGCCGCTGATTTGTCGCGGTCCTCATAAGAGAAGGCCATCATTCCCCCTGCACCCCACCCCCTCTTCCCCTCCTCTCCTCCCAGCATTCAGATATAAACTGCTTAGTAGTGTACCTCACTTCCTCTTTTTCAATTTCTTCAATAAGCATTCCTACCCTCTCCCTCGTGTCCCCCTTCAGCCATCTATCCTTTGTTTCTTCACCCCACTTCTGCATTATTCTTCCAGTAAATTTTATTCTATGAGGTATATACTGTGGGCATTCCAAGAGAAGATGTTCCAGGGTCTCCACTACACCAGAGTGGCACATTTGGCATCCCTTTTCCCCATCTCTCCCAATTTTTCCCCGAAGCTCCAGTGATCTTGATCTCAGTTTGAACAGCAGTGACCCTCCAAAGGTGCCATCTAGGTACTTCTCAAAAGCTGGCTTTTCTCTATATTGTAACCCCTGCAGTGATCTTTTCACGCTAACCCCTGCTCGCCAGTTTCGATTGCAATCTTCCATGACTCTCTCTTTGACAAACCTTTTGCCTTCTTTCATTCCTACTTTTATGTTTGTGACCTCTATAGAGTAATTGTCCATTAGTTCCCTCACATGTTTTGACCACTCCGTTTCTATATTAGAATTCCAAATGGTATCGAGCATCAATTTGCACCACCGGTTGTCAGGCAGGTTTCTCAAGTAGTTAAAGTAACACAGTTTTCCCAAATCTACCAGTGTAGTATAGGAGTATGTGCACATATTGGAATACCGAGTTATATGCATGTATATATGTTACGTGATGTGTGTGTATCTTATCAATGGATTGATACATTTCGGTTGCTAATCTCTAAAGGCGTAACATTTGGCCCTTAAAGCCTCAGACTAATTTTTGCGATAAACTTTACCTTTTATACATGTGTATAGCTGCAGGCGACTTGACAGTGTTTCTGCATTATTGTTGGCTACTTTTACATGCAGCGAACGATGATGTAGAACCACTGCCAATATAAACTCTACTAGTGGAGTTATCAAGGAAGAATACACTGTGGGGTAATTTTCTCAAAGCAATATAAAAGCAGCAGTCTGTGGCTATGTGAGGACTTAAGGGTTAATCGTCCTGGGTGGCGCGTGATGTTTCTCCTCTCGTGGGTTGCGGAGAATAGTGTTCCTTCGTGTCATACTCGGGAAGACTCCTCACGCGCCTCTCGGCACTATTTGTGTTTTTTCGTTAACAGCTGCTTGCTTGTGTTTAGAATTTTTCTCTACAACTGACTTGCAAAATATACAAAAGCACGCTCAATCACTTTGGTTCTAATCACACCAACCCATTAACGGCACGTTGAGAGCAAACCTCTCGTAGGATGCTGTCTGCTCCTGGAATCACCACAACATCTATGGACTTAAACCCTCGCCTAACGTGAGTGTCCGATAACGCGTCCAGGAAGAATTGTTGAATGACTAAAACGTTTATTTTTTTTTTTTTCTGGCGGACGTAGTTTGTGGGCCCTCGTTGGAACGGGCCCAACGAGCTAGTTCTAGCGGTGGGTCGGGGCTGTGTTTTTGGGGCGGGGAGCGAAGGTTATAGGGATCTGACGTCGCTTTCTGCTAGCAACACGGTCGTTGCGTTGAGTAAAGGGTTACCAAACAAAGTGAAAGACGTTCACAGTGAACTTTTTTTTGAATACAGCTGATGGCAAGAAGTTTAGCCAAATTATAGACTTATACCACGTTTATCTTCTTGAAGTTTTCCCCACGTTTTAAATATATCAAACATCTCGGATCACAGACTCAGTAAACCTATGATCATTCTCTCACTATTTCTAGTTTTAATGCGCCCTTTCATTGTTGAAAGGCCTCAACTATTCTATCTTCTATCTAATTCTTTTTATATCTCTTCTTTATTAACTTTGAACATTTCTTGTACTCCCCTGGAAAATCGTCAACTCTACTGCCTTTGCCACCCTGTTCTCTGTCATATTCAGGCTGAATGTGTGTTTAATTGCCACCGCTGTGTCCTAGTCCCACTCTTGGAATGCATTCTGGTCTTCTATCAGATATATGTAATAGATTATGGCTGATATTCTTACATATAGAATGAGAGTGGGATCTTTCCTTCCGATTGCTCGATCTGGTTTGAGCCGCAGTAAACGTCTGTACTATTGCGACGTATTGTTTGTAAATCTTCTTTGCTGTTTTGGCACCAAAGGTATAACTATTATGAGCCTGATTCACAACATATTTTATAGCTGCTTGGTGCACATTAATAGAGCAAACTCGCAGTTTCTAGCTAATCAAGTAATGTGTTTTTTACCAAATCCCAAACCCCAACACGATTGCCAAGGTTCTACAGAACTGTCGCGAAAATGGCTACGTGCCCTATTACTTCTGAGTGGCGACATTGAAACGGATCCAGGTCCGCATTCCCCGTCTGATCTACGCTCACAGTCCTCATCTTCGTCATTATCTGAATCTATCGGTTCCTGTGAGGACGAGGTGCCTAAATCACAAAGTCCCGTCATAACTTTATTTCATATGAATATCCAAAGTATAAAACCCAAACTTGACATTATACGTTGCGAAATAATGAACTATGATATTTGCGTCTTCACTGAATCGTGGCTCAGTGAGGGTGACAATAACTCCGATCTTGACGTACCAGGCTTTCACGAACCAATAAGAAAAGATCGAGCTACAAGAGGTGGTGGGATAATAATTTATATAAGGAGCACAATCTCTTTCAAACGCCGCCTCGACCTGGAACTAGATAATGTGGAATGTGTATGGTTACAGGTCTTCAACCACAACAAAACCTTCCTGCTTGGATCATTTTATCGACCACCAAATGCCGATGTCGGTGTATGGGACGTGATCTCTTCATCTGTAGAGCGGGCACTAGATCTCAACATGCAACATATTTTAATTACAGGTGACTTTAATGATGATCAACTTACATCCCACCATGGACCTGTCCAAAACATCCTACAACAATATAGTTTGTCTCAAGTTATCAATCAACCGACGTTTTTTACTGAAACCTCAACTTCTCTTCTTGATTTGATAATAACCAATGACACGGAACTCATCGTTTGACATGGTGTCGGCGATCCCTTCCATGCTGATCTAGTCCGTTATCACTGTCCTGTTATTGCTGAACTCAAATTCTCTTCCAAGCGTCGCCAGTCGATCAAACGTCGAATATGGTTATTCGCGGAAGGTGACTTTGAGGGCCTTAACAGGGGTATCGAGGAAGCGAACTGGGGAGAAATACTGGCAGCTGAAACCTCATCTGATATCGTTGATAAACTGACAAACCTTCTCATGGAGCTTACGGCGAAGTATATCCCCAACAAACTCATCATAACCAGACCCAACGAGCCCCTGTGGATAAACACAAGAATCAGACGCCTCATTCGCCCGCGTAAGCGTCTTCATCGCCTGGCCAAGCTGATAAATACTCCACTTGCCTGGGACAAATATCGAAAGAAGAGAAATAAGACAACCTCAGCTATACGAAATGCCAAAACTAAATTTAATGAGAAAATCGAAAACACTTTGAAATCTCACACGACGCCCTCCCATACGTGGTGGAAAACCTTAAAGCTACTATTTGCCTAAAATCATCCAACATTCCAAACCTCTCGCACGACGACCGTCTACTATCGTCAAGTGAGGAAAAAGCTGAAGCCTTTAATGATTACTTTTCTTCAATTTCAAGTGTTGATACTTCTAACGCCTCACTCCCAAACCACTCGTTTGACCCAACACGTCCGACCATCGACTTTATTACCCTGGAAGAAGATGAAGTATTAGCAGTCCTACAGTCTCTTAAAGTTTCCAAAGCCTGTGGCCCTGGCAATATCAATCCGAGAATACTCAAAGAGTGTTCTGTTAGCCTAGCTAAACCATTGGCAACAATCTTCAACCGCTTTCTTGCGGACTGTACTTTTCCGCATCAATGGAAAAAAGCCAACGTTTCTCCGATCTTCAAAAAAGACTCACCCGACCTTGTAGCAAACTATCGCCCTATTTCTCTCTTGAGCTGTATTGGGAAAGTTTTCGAAAGGTGTGTGTCCAACCGTATCTCCGACTTTCTTAACGCTAACGCCCTCTTGTCTCGATTTCAATCCGGTTTCGTACCTAATGACTCTACGGTACTTCAACTTAGCGAAATTTACAATACAATCAGTAGTGCTTTGGATGAGGGGAAAGAAATAAGGTTTATTTTTTGTGACATCAGTGTGCCGAGTGTGGAATGAAGGGTTGCTGTATAAACTTGAGAATATAGGAATCACGGGAAAACTGAATGTGTGGTTCCAGTCTTATTTAAACGGTAGACAACAGCGAGTCGTAATTGACTCCCAGTCTTCAACGTGGAAAAATGTCCGAGCCGGTGTCCAACAAGGATCTATATTAGGACCGCTTCTATTCTTGATTTATATCAATGATATCGTGGATAACATTTTTTGTAATATACGTTTATTCGCAGATGACACCTCGCTGTACCTTATTGTAGAGGATCCTATTCGCACCACAGAGCTCTTAACTAATGACACAGAGAAAATCGAAACATGGGCTAAACAATGGCTCGTTAATTTTAACTCATCAAAGACTGAGTCACTGTTAATCTCTCGTAAACAAGCAGGAACCCTCACCCATCTCTCAAAATGTCAGGCACAGAAATTAAACAAGTCGACAGCCACAAGCACTTGGGCCTAACCTTTAATGCTTGCCATACTTGGACAAATCATATTTCAGAAATAACCACGAAGGCTTGGAAGCGAATATCACTTCTCAGAAAATATAAATTTTTCTTGGATCGAAAAACTCTTGAGAAAATATATTTTGCTTTCACGCGCCCTGTTCTCGAATACGCTGACACTGTGTGGAACAACTGCACTGTGTCTGAGTCGACAGAATTGGAAAAAGTCCAACTTGAGGCTGCACGAATAGTGACTGGTGCGACACGAAGTGCCAGTAAGGCCTTGCTGTATGCCGAAACTGCCTGGGAAACCCTGCAAGCTCGTCGAAACAAGCACAAACTGAAACAGTACTTTAAAATGTATCATCATCAAGTGCCTGACTATCTGTCCACATTAATTCCCCGCCCCTCGTCGGCATCTCACAATTATAGTCTGCGCAACAATTCGGACCTGTCCATCCCATTTTCTCGAACTAGTTCACATCAGAATTCATTTATTCCACCAACCACTAGACTATGGAATACCATTCCTATCGAAATTCGCGAAAATAACTCTTTGTGTCAATTCATGTCATTTATTAATAAAGACAAAATGTTTGTTCCAAGTTTTTATTATCACCACAAATGCCGTAAATCTCAGATATACCACTGTAGACTACGCCTAGGCTGCAGCAACCTCAACGATCACTTATTTAATAATTACCTGACTAGCTCGCCGCTCTGTGGCTGTGGTGAACGGGAAACGACTCATCATTTCCTCCTTGAGTGCCCACTTTATAATGTAATAAGAAGCTCCACGCTCGGCAGTTTACCCTACACATTAGATACTAATGTCCTCTTATACGGAAGCATCCATTACAGAGTTGAAATAAATACAACAATATTCAAATGCATCCATACATATATAGAAGCAACTGGTAGATTTGGTAGATATGGACAGCAAGTTTAAAAGCTTAGCCTGTAGAGTATCAACATGCGTTGACTGAAATAACATTCTTTGCGGCTAGGACCAGTTCCAGCTCTAACTCCAACACAGCTTATCCCTTCAGCCTAGATTGCCTTTTTTCTTTGTCTCCTCTTACTCCTCCTAATTTTCTTTGTATCTCAATACAGCGTCTATTTCCTAACTTTCCATTTCTGTATTTGCTATTAGATCTAATACTTACCAGTGTCATTAAACAAATGCAGTATAGAAATATTTCATACATACATACGTATTTCGCCATGGATTATGACCTATATTAGTGTAATGTTCTGCGTGGAAACAGCTTACATAAGCCCCAAGCTTGCTGCTGAATCCACTTTTATGGATACAACTATATGTTATAAAATCTTTATGTTCTTTCCTGTACTATTACACTGAAAATAAATATTGTTTAAACCAGATCACCTGTCATTGGAATTAGCGATCTATTCGTGATTTTTGCAGTTCGTTACGTTTGCCATTGGAAGCTTGTCTGCCGTCAAACTCATACACATAGTTACTGTGTGAAAAAGTGAATATATTCCATTTTCTTGTACTTCAGTCAATATTTTGATATATAATGTGCGTTTATTTACGTCTTTTATCAGTATTCTGGGCACTGATGAAAATATCAAATATTTTCCAAAAGTTTTGTTGGACGACCCCTTAAAGTAAATATTTCAGAAAAAATCAATAGTTTTAAATGTTCAACTAAAAACACAAACAGACGACACTTTTATCAAACAATTATTGGACAACTGACTTTTCGTTATTTTGCCCCTTAAACATGGCTTATCATCCTTAAAAAAATAACACATCTGAGTGGCGATTGTCGGCAATAAAATCAAATCATGTCCTTCTCCAAACATAAGACGATTCTTATTGTTACTTAATCTTTATACCAGAACGATGAGGTGACGTCATAGTGTGTGTGTGTTTAGGGGTGGGGGTGGGGGGGGGATTGTCATATAGTCAAAAATTAAAATGCGTCGGATTTTTTGGAAACTGTAATATGTTTTTGAGTTGAAAAAATATGAAATATCTGTTTTCTTTTGTTTTTCGATTTGGCGCCATTTTGACGGTTTTACGTCACTTGAAAATTTAGAGAATGTTTGCCAAATTTAATAAACCACATTGTCTTCAGATTGATGTAACTCCACATTTATAAAGAATACAGCTACAAAAATTCATACATTGTTTTCTACTTATTTGAATTGTTCACTGTTATTTTTTCATTTCTAATTTACGCCCCCCCCGGTGAGACCGATGCCAATTTTATGTTTTATTCTTTTTCTTTTATTTTTCAATATCATTTTCAGCACCAGTCGTCCGAAATTTTGGGACATTGTAATCTCGGAAGAAAAACCTTATCTATACATGTGCTTCCTTTCTATGAAATTATCAACCGTTACTAACGAACGCTGAGGTGACATCGTAGGGGTCGTATAGTCAAAAGTGAAAATGCCTGGTATTTTCCTGAAATTTACGTATCTTGTACAGGTATAGAAATCAGGAGATAGCTGTGGTTTTGTTTTTCTATATCCCCATTTTGGTCATGATTAGCCATTGTGCAGAAATATGTGACCTTAAACACCAATAAATAATAAATAAATATCTCCATTTGGGCGTTTTATGTCGCTTAAAAAATGCACCATTCTTTACAAATTCCGTAAAAACGCTAAACCATTTAGGGTTTAAAATTTTTGTGGAGTTCAGAATGGCATGACCTCTTCTATTGAAAGTTAAATCATTGTTAATTAAATTCGATGGCTCAACTGGATTTTCTACAACAAGGTACAGGAACGTATTGCCTGCAAAGAGTAGTATACTACTAAGTAGGTTTTCGGTTATATCATTGATGTAAATTAAAACCTATAGGGGATCCAAGATAAATCTTGAAGGACCTCAGCATTAATTGGCCACCAAGCCTATGTGTTTCTAAGCTTCGACAGCTCTCTGTGGACTATCTGAAAGGATGATTTTAATAATGATAGTTACTCCCATGAAACGCCAATTTCCAACAGCTTGTGAAAAGCTTTGTTGTAACCACAAAGGACCACATGCACCTTTTTGCCTTCGTCTAGAGCTGTACAAAATTCATCATATTTGTTAGTTAGCTGAAGAACAGTAGAATCGTCGGGTCTAAACATGAATTGAAATTGACTCAATCAGAAAGTCACATAAATGTTTAAAGATACATTTTAAAAATAATTTACAAACGCAGCTAATTAATGATTTAGGGTGATAATTAGTATCTACATTCGAGTGTTGATTACCTTAAGGGGACCTATGATCACTCCTGACGGATCTCAGTTGTAATTGGTCACGACAGCCCTCTCGGGACTTCCTGAAAGGAATGATATTAAAAATGGCAGAAACTCCGTTGAAACGCCAATTCCCCACAGCTTGTGAAAAACTTTCCTGAAATCACAACAGATCGCACGCACCTTGGGTAGATCAATTCGTGCCACTTACTCGGATCACTTGGATCAAAACAGGACCTTTTATTACTGAGACATAACCCTGCTGGGATGAATTTTGTTCAGGAGTTTTATGCACAAACACATTTTATTGAATTCACTACCAACAGTATTTTCCTCGAGTTTTCAACTCAAACATTCCTGCCGTTGTTATCGACAGGTTGTCCCGAACAATAACTCACCGGTCAAACATTTTCTGATTTAAATGGGGGAAAATAATTCGATTTCGTAACAAAAATATACAAGAAGTTAATTTTAAGCTTGCTTAAAGTAGGATAATACACTTTAGGCAGGATATTGGACTCTCCACCACCATCCATTAGACTGGTCTTGTGAACATTTCCTTTACAGATATTCAGTAGACACAAGTGGATGCACAATACGATTATATGGATTCGTTGCTTCAAACATTGCTTTCTAATATAATATAATGGAACCCATCTCCTTTGCATGTATTTTAAATGTCATGAAGTCAGGTTTAAGGCAATTAAAATATACATCTGTCATTAATCAAGACGCAAATAACAGCACACCGATGTCAAACAGACGATAAGAAGAAAGTAAAATTTTATATGTTTATTTTCATAAATTCATTAAACAAAAACAAAACAACAGATCAACAGTTAACACATTAGCACTACGAGTTAATAACACAGAAATAATTTATTAAACTTGTGTGCATCGGGCAGTTCCCTTATTACTCTCTTCACGGTTTGTAAGCACCTAAAAGTACAAAGAAAAGTTACATATATTACATTTAGGCAACAAACCCGACCTCACAGATGACAAAATGTAAAAAAGTAAAAGGGATTTAATTCAAACACAATTTTCGTCTTTCATTCACAATTCTTCCATTGTGTCAAATTTTAACTCCGCGATATAATGGCAGGAAAAAATAAGATAAATTAAAGTGGAATGAATAAAGTACAGATCTAGTGAAATGTTCCATTTATTCTAGAAAATAAATTTCTATAAGAATAGTCATTTTACTCTGGAATACCTCGTTGACAACCATCAGAAATGGGAAAGTGAAGTTCTAAGTACAATGAACAATTCGTTTTTCGTGAGGCGTTCAATATAACTTGCATTTGTGTACATAAAATAAGATTCACGGGGATTATGATGAGAAAGTGGGATGGGAGAATGGAGGACATGTTGTTAGTAGGTGACACAAACGAGAGGGTCATTATGCTTATCGGGGAGATTGGGAAGAAAGGGGCAGGGGATGTCATCAAACAGTTCATCTCAGAGTGATGGGTGGACAGAAGAGGCGTGGGAATAAGGAGGCATTTGGGAGAACAGGGGCATTTGGGAGAACAGGGCTAATCATCGCAGGTTGCCGACGATAAAGATATTCTGAGTTCCGGCTACACTCGTGCTCTCTCTGAAATATTCCTTCACCGTTTTCATGCCGACAATGGGTGGTTCTATGCGACTTTTTCAACCCCTGATACTTTTCATCTCCAAAGCGAATAGCACCCGTCAGCCGTCAAATTTTGACATCCCCATTTCATAAATGCACGTAACTTGATTCTTATTAACTATTCTTACCTTTCGAAGTGTCGAGTTCGTTGTATGTCTGTCTTTGTAGCATGAAGTGCTGCACTCCGTTTCTATTTCATCAGTACAACCATTGTATAAGAGCCTCTCTATGTAATCCACACAAGCTCGATGAAGATCTTTCAGCCCAAATTCGAAACCAGCGCACAGGAGACCTGAAGTAAAAAATGAAAATATATACTTCATCTATCCCTATCCAATCGAACAAAACGTTTTTAAATCACAAACCGGAATGGAACAGAGCTGGTCATAACCAGGCGCTTATTTCGAGAGTTTTCTCGTCACATGGTCGCAAGTCCTGTTATTCTCTATTCTTTACACGTCACAAATTTTACCTAAGCTACTCGGCTTGCCCTTTGTTGGGCGATGACAAGGTACCGTTTGGGAATGCTGTCGACCACTGGAATACATTTTACAACGTATTTGTTGGAGGAGTGTTTTGTATTTAAATGCAAGAAGCAAACTTTCAATACAAGTAAACAAGTACAGACGGGTTATTCCTGTTCAGCCGACAGGCTGTATTAATTAGCATGGAAAGGCTGACATATAGTCAGCATCTAATTAACTGTGTTGACTTGTTTGCCGGATGATGTTGTTTTAGCCAGCTACCAATACCTTGTTGGATGAACAGAATTAAGTTAATTCGTGGCGAACATATTTCGTTATTGGAACCGTTAGTAAAAACAGTATATTATAACAAACTTGCTGCCAAAAGACATGTCCCGCTACACTCAGTACCATTGATGGCATCATTACAACGGCGATCGGCAGACCTACACACAACCATCCATCAGACATAGGGCAAGTAGCAGTAGATGTCTTTCTGCATGAGCTGAAATCTACAGTCAAGAATGATTCCATGCCAATAACAGCAATATACCAAGAAGAAGTAGCGAAACTGAGAACCGATGAAACCCATGAAGATGTATTAGCGAAGATCCCCACGTTTTATAGCATTAAAACAGCACTTTATAATTCAAGGGCCAAGACACGTCCAAATTTACCAAGACAGAGGTCAACACTACTCCTTCCAGAACCATTCACAAAGACAACAACTGGTGATGATTTCCTGCTAACTGACGATGGCGAAGTTGACAAAATTTTGATTTTCTCTACTGACCGAAATCTGCAACACATGGCTGCCGCTAACACACTGTTCTGCGACGGAACTTTCGACAAATGTCCAGCGATATTCTTCCAACTCTACACAATCCATGGTTTCGTCACAGGGAAGATGTGTCCACTTCTTTATGCCTTTCTAGCCAACAAGTCAACCGCGACAAATCAGCGGCAGGCCGAGGTGTTATTACTGAAAGGCTGTTTTCTTTCCATTACGGCCAGGCAGTTTGGAAAAAGGCACAGAAATGTCACCTTCTGCAGCTGTTTAATGAAAACGAAGCCGTGAAGAAACTCATCAAGAGAGCCATAGCACTGCCTTTGGTTCCAGTTAACGAGCTGAGTGACGCTTGGTTCGACCCATTGGAGGAGAAACCTGACAGTGGCAACGCCAATATGAACGACAACATCACATCATTTTGTGATTACATCACTGACTACTGGGTAGAAGGTTCCCACGGTCGTGAGATGGCAGCAAGTTTGTTATAATATACTGTTTTTACTAACGGTTCCAATAACGAAATATGTTTGCCACGGATTAACTTAATCCTGTTCATCCAACAAGGTATTGGTAGCTGGCTAAAACAACATCATCCGGCAAACAAGTCAACACAGTTAATTAGATACTGACTATATGTCAGCCTTTCCATGTTAATTAATACAGCTTGCCGGCTGAACAGGAATAACCCGTATAGACTAACCTGAATTGAAGCCACGAGCTAACTACGGGAGGCAGTTCTCCGAAGTTAAGTTATATCAAAAAAGTAATCAAATATTTCGTTTTGTACACATGCTATATTTATTTATTTATTTTTTCCATTTTTTATTCAGAAGAAAACGGGTATATATATAGATAGTTCAGACAAAAGTAACAAGCCACAATCAGTAGTGTCTCATAAAGTATTACGTGATAACAAAGGATATAGGTGGCGTTGCCGATATGCTTTATTAATGATTATATGATATATCTTATGGGAGTGCTAAGTGTTGATGTTAGCCTGTTTGAAGGAGTATACGGGGCCGGGACAACATTGTATTTACACATTACTGTAACCTGTCCCCGGATATAGTAGACCTTTCTCCCTTTCTCATGTTTTTTATAGCATTTGTTTTTTTTTTGTCTTGATGCATGTAAGTGGACGTAAGTTCAAGTGTTCTATACTGCTTAATTGCTCTATAAAACATCCGATTTCTGGCAGGAAAACATCTAACTTAGCAGGAGTTTATTCATTTCTTGTATTCGACTATTAATAATTCCGTTATCCCTGCTTGTCCTTCCTGTATCGGGGAACAGAGGAATATGCCCAGAGTTCTCAGATCAAAGGGCACAGCATACGAATGATTTAACTTATACACTACACAGTACCCCTGGTTGGGATCGAAACGTGGACGTTTCGGTTTGAACTTCAATACCATAACCACTGAACCACCGCGCTTCCTGTTACTGCGAATTAATGTCAGATCCTCACAAGAAGGGACCATCTTACAATTCAGCTAATCACTGACACTGCTTACGTTACAGATTAAGACGCCTTGTTTGTCGGCAATGTCCGCGTCAGGAAACAGTTGCAGATAAAGAATAGATTGCGAAGTATTTAATGACAGAAATTTAATGAAGTTACTCTCAAACAACTACTGTAGCAGGCAACAAGCGTTTATCATTCCTAGTGTCCGGAGTAGAAAGCTCCGATTGTTCTCCGACGCTTGATGCGTGGTGCCTTACAATTTTTTATCAATAAGCCTAATAACAATAAGAATCACTTCATATAAAAAAAAATTTCCTCACTCACTATTAAACTTACCTATCACATTCTCTATACTAACTTGGACAGTTCCACAATGAACGAAATAGATGAATTGTTTGAAGGTCTTATAGTCGTAGTTTTCTATCTTGATTGTCAGTCTACCGTTATGTTCTCTTTCCGTTCTTGTCCTCTGTATTTTCTTGAACATTTGGGACTTTGAACTCTTAGTTTGTTTTATTTCTCTTTCTTGTTTCATGATTAGTTCAAAAAGAAATCTGAAACGAGACAACACGTGATACAGGAACAAATATCTTCAAAAACATTTTCTTCCTTCGCGCCCTACACATTTAGGAGCAATGGAGACCCAGGAAGACTTTCTCTATGAATGCCCAAAAATACTGGACAGACGGATCAAGGTATACCGGGAATATAACGGTAAAGTGAGTGGAAGAATGGAGGTCGTTACTGCGTGACAGAACAGAAAATGTTTGTATGTACCGTCGTAGACATTTGGAAAAATGAGGTTTGGGACATCAGTTCATTTCTGGATTGTGAGGAAAGAGATTTTGAGGTGCAAAAGCCTTCTGTTGTTATTATTATTATTATTATTATTATTATTATTATTATTATTATTATTATTATCATTTATACCTGTAGCCCTCAATCTGAGAAAAGAAAGGACATTAGACATTTACGCCAGATGGAAAATATCGTTGATGCATTGTACAGACATCACAGAAGCAACAATATTTAACGTTTCAAATAAAAATCCCGTCACTTTCGAAAAGTTAGACGTTGAGATATAAAAGTCGAATTAAAATATTGATGTCATCGTTTTCTAAGGGAGCTACCAACAAGCAATCTTGACTTAGGTGTACATTTTGTGCACGGATTCACATTTCAGTATTAATTATTTGAATTACACTTTTAAAACAATGAAAAATGTTGAGTGTTCATACCTGCTTCTTGATGCTACTAATGCTTTTATTCCATAGATCGGCAATTCATTTTCTCCTATTAAAAAGTGACGTCACACATCTGCGGCATTGATAAGACATATTTCAAACTTTCTAAAACTCCTGACTCGCTGTGAAAAATCATTTTTTCTTCTTTTTGTGTAGTCGATTTGAATTTACCATCCGCATTCTTAGGCTCTGAAATGATATCACTGTTTGGACGAGAATCGTCTTGTGGTGTCTTTGAATTGCTATTATATTCTTCACTGCTGGATGAAGATTCATATCCGGAAGTATCCACTGTTTCATCTGAAATATAAAAAGGGAATAATGAATTTTCATTGACACTAGAACATGGTGGCTTAGCTCTATGTGCTTTGGACTTGTAGTCGAACAATTGTGAGTGCGATCATTGTAATAAAACGTTGTTATGTTGCCTTTGAACCCTAACTTGCCCTAACAACGAGCACGTCCTAATAAGCGGTCATAAGCTACTCCAGACAACTTTAGCTATGCCCTTCAATTTGTGCACCCTAAATAAAAATCACACCCTGTGGGCGTCGTGGTGGCTAGCCAAATAGTACTTTCCTCTTCAGTCTATAACACTTTACCGGGAGATTGTACTGTTTAATCGAATCGCCAAAAATGTGTATTCTTTTAAGTCTTGCCCGAAAAATTAGCCCCTTGATTGAAGATAATTGACATCGATAAGCAAGGTTATTGACAACATACAATATACTGCAAGTAGTAACGTTAATTAAGGATTGCAAATTTGTTCTCAATTTTTTTTTTTTAATTCCTTAGTGATATCAAAGCTTTCATTTTAGTCTCCAGAATATAGGCGTAGCCTCAGACCTTCACGTTTTGAACATTATTACTGCCGAGAGATATTTCAACTTCGTGGATTATACTGTTTGTATCTCGTAAATATATGGCACATTGTTACGTCAGTCAGTCATGTCGGTTTGTGTTATGACTCGTTCGTTGACGAGTCCAGTTCTTGGCGATTTTACGATCTGGTCTCGTCGATTCGGTGGAATATGACAACACAGATAAAGTGAGTGTTGTACAGAATTGTATATGACACGAAGCCCGAAAATAAGGAAAGCAAAACCGCCCATCAAACTGTCCGACACGAGGTAGCCTTGACTGTCTAAAGTGCCCTTAAACCCCAATAAATAAAAAAAATAAATGAATGCACAAAACCTTTCCACACACAGGCCGTTACCTTACAGCGAATTATCAATAAAGTCAAATAATATAGACGTAACTCAACATGATGATAAAACAATAAAATGGTTCCAAGGTTTTAAAACCTCTAAATATAATGTTGTCTTGATCATATTCTTGGTTATCATAACTATCATCTAGTAAACACTGGGTGGAGGTCCACGTTTCCATATCAGTTGAAAAATGTGTAATGAAGAAAAGTGTTATAAAAATCCAAAGGATGATACAGAACAAAACAGTTAACTGCGGTAGTGGAAGAATAGGAAGTGATATGAAAATTCATCAATCTTGTCCCCCTTATATAGAGATCGACTTCAATCGTCTCCCAGGCGCTAATCATTTCTTTCACTCATTATTGACAAGATATTCGAATAATTAAATCATATAATCAACATGTCAACGATTGTATAAACATTTAATCACCGACATTGATTGAGGTGAGTTCAACGGTCAAACAATTTTGTTCTTTACCAATGCTGTTTTGCATATTAACGGTACGGGAATGTGTTATTCGACTTTCCTCACACAATCGTGTAACATTATCACGTATTTAAATGTTTTTTTTAGATTTTTCTCTTCAAACACAGTTGTGAATAACATAAATATAATACAATTGAACATTATTGGACATAGGTTTCTAAATAACATTGTATTCGTATGACTTAGTGCAATCGAAATTCTGTAGCTAAACGGTGGGTGTGAGTATAAAATTAACAATCGAAATGATGATTTCGCGCGCCGAAGGGACGGTATGGGGGACAAGCCCCTTTCGACCCTCAGTGACTGTATAGGATGGCTCTCATATGTCAAGGCGTGTTGAAGGAGGAAAAGGATCCGGTACTCGGCAGGTGTCTCCAGTAGTGTTCAGTTGTGGATGGGTAGTATGATTGGCAGATGTCGGTTGAACCCTCGAGTGAAGACCAGTGTGGGAGGTTGGGTCCTCTCACAAAGGTACTACCTCTCCCCGATGGTGCAGTCGATCTGGATGTTCGGGCAAGTATAGTCTGCCGCTTCGAGGATGATAATGAGTGATGGCCATCACTGGCAAGTATAATCTGCCTCAGGCTGTCTCTGTTATAGTTGGACTCTTTGGAGGAAAACAACAACGACCTCTTTCGGGGACCACCAAGAAGAAGACCCGAACTTCCCTGGTTCAGGGGCAGGCTGCATTGTAATCCTATTGGGTTGGGACAAAAGATGCGCATTGCGCTTACAAAAAGGGGCAGAGGCGGGACGCAGGACCAACGCTCGCCTCCCTTAAAGTGGTTGACCACTTTTAGGGATGGAGCGGAGGATGTTCAGGAACCGTGGGAGTGACTGTTTCCATAACGGTTAGACTGTCTGTAGAGGTTATTGGGGTGCTGGTCAAAAAAACATCTTCTGTGTACCTGCTTAAAAGAAGAAGGTAGAATTAGTTTTCATTAGAATATGTAAACTGTAAAGATAAAAGTAGCACCTCTTTAGTTGCGTGTCCTTGTGGTATCTGCTGTGTGTGTGTGGAGAGTATGGAATGCACGAATCTTTACATTCGTAAGAGCAGTAACATACTCTCGTGTGGTATTGTGCTGTGTGTGTGCTTGTCGCTATGGGGGAGAGTATGAAATGCACGAATCTTTACATTCGTAAGAGCAGTAACATACTCTCGTGCTTGGGACCCCAATCGTTCCCTATTTATTATTTAGTTTTAAGGTGCAGGGGATCGCGAGCGTTTTAAGTGGGCTGAACTTCCTAGTTTGCAGCGGGACGGTAACAGGTCTAGCACACTAGACCACACCCGAGGGTGTTTCTTTCCTGTTGTGTCCTTCGCTGGAAGTGGCCTTATTTAGGTTAGTTTAAGTTTATTTGAAGTTGAGGGTGCCGGGGATCGCGATCGTTTAATGCGGGTTGAGCTTCCGAGGCTGTCAGCGGGAGGGCAACAGGTCTAGCACACTAGACCACACCCGAGGGTGTTTCTTTCCTGTTGTACCCTTCGCTGGTTGCGGACTTATTTATTTTAATTTAGTTTAGGGGTATTCGGGGGCGTCGGGGATCGCAGTTCACCTTGTCATTCCCCAGTTTTTATTCGAGCGGTCTTAGTTTTGATTGCAATTTTTGGGCTTTTGTCGGCTTTCGCAAATTACTCCAAGTTCGGAGATTAGTTCGCTGTCGGCTAACCGGTCATGATTTTTCGCGGCCAGGGTGGCTAGGCGGTCTTTAATGGTGGGGATATCGGCCCTGTCGTGGAGTGTTTTGATGGGTGTGTCCCATGGGGCGCGGAGGGCAACTCTAAGCGCGTGATTTTGGACCCTCTGGAGTTTACCCATATTAGTTTGGTTGAGATCAGTTAGTATGATTGCACCGTATTCGAGTACTGGGCGCACAAAGGATTTGTATAGTTTGAGTAGGGTGGACTGGTTGGCCCCCCATGAAGTTCCCTTAAGCATTTTCAGTAAGTTAATTCGTTTGGTAGCTTTTTCGCCATGTCGTCGGTATGTTTGTTGAAGGACAGTTTTTGATCAATGGTGATGCCCAGGAATTTCGCTTCTTTGCATTCCGGGAGGGTGTTATCCATAAGTTTAAGGTCAAAATCACGTTTATTTTTCTTGCAGGTAAAGGTGATTTGTTGGGTTTTATTGGCGTTTAGCTTAATTCTCCATTTGGCACACCATTGATCTAGGTCATCGAGAGCGCGTTGCAGGGGTTTTTGGAGCAGATTGGCCGTATTGTTAGAGTCCCAGACGCCCTTATCATCCGCGAATTGGGAGACTTGAACACGATCCTCGGTGAAGTTAAGGTCATTTACATAGATGATGTAAAGGAGGGGGGCTTAGGACGGATCCTTGGGGTGCCTGCTTCAAGGGGGGCACTGTCAGACATTTCGTTGTTCACTCTGACTTTAATTTCGCGATCATTAAGGAAAGAGGATAGCAATCTGAGCAATTTCTTGGGGAGTTTCATTTTTGATAAATTGTAGCGCATTCCATTATGCCAAACGGAGTCAAATGCTTTTTCGACGTCTAACAGGACTGCCGTGCCTATTTGCTGATTGTTGATAGCGGTTTTCATTTGGGTGACTTGTCGGTAGACATGTTCGATGCCTTCTTTCCGGTTTCTATAGGCTCTAAATTAACAAAGTTGGACTTTGTTAATTTTATACTCATACCCACCGTTTAGTTACAGACACGTGCAATCAGTGTTTGACAGTCACACTGATTGGACGTGTCTGTTAAAGCTCCTGACTGAACAAATCTCACAGCTTGGATATTAACAAAGCCTATTGTTCTCAGTACCACTTCTGTGCACTCCAGTGTAATTTTGTAACTGTTTATCTTTTACTCTATCTATTTTTTATCTGCTTTTTCTGTTAAAACTAAATATACTTTTACTGAACATTTTACCAATAATTTGCTGATGACTTAGACAGTAACTGATAAATAAACAGAGTGTAATGGCAACTAACTCCACCACTGAACCCACTTCGGGAGTGGATTTAACACCGATGTTGTCTGGTTTTCAAAAAGAGATGGCCAGATTGAACGACACTATTGAGGGTTTTGCTATCGGATCTTAGGGCTCAAAAAGAACAGTTCGAGAAAGAAAAATTGGAGTTAATAAAAGCGTCGGAGGAATCAAAAAGGGAAAATAAGTCGGCATCTGGGAAAAAGTAGACAAAAATCAGGTTTCGGTTCGTGCTCCAGCAACAGAAGCTCTAAACGAAAGGGCCAGAGTGTGGAGCCCAACACGTTGGGCCCTAAAACTAACACAGTTAAGGATATCACCAGTGCTTCTAAAACTGTTGATACAACTCAGCAGATTTCAAAACCTAATCCTAGCAAGGGGATGCTGGGCAAAACTAATCCTACACCTGGTTCGCCTTTTATAGATAATACCACTGAGATGGGGAGACCTATGCACGCCATCCCTTTGGAGGTACCACCAAATCAGGTTTCGGAACTCGTTACCGCCAGTCAAGATAACTGGTTGCGTACGCTCATAGAGCAAGAGGCAACTACTGTTCCCGTATGTGATGTGGTTAATCAGGTTACGCCTAACACTTTCTTCTAGAATGCCCAAAGTATCAGCCTAAAAGAAAGAGATTCACTGGGAGTATAATGGGGAAGTGGGACGGGAGAATGAAGGACATGTGGTTAGGGGGAGACTCAAAGGAGAGGGTTAATATGCTAATCGGAGAGATTGGGAAGAATGGGACAAGGGATATCATCAAGCAGTTCGTCTCCGAGTGTTGGGAGGAGAGGAGAAGCGTGGGAATAGGGAGGCAGTTGGGAGTACAGGGGTAACCATGGCCTTCTCGTCCTTGAACCGCGACAAATCAGCGGCTGGCCAAAGTGTTATTATGTTATTATTATTACGCCGCGACTGAAAAGGAAATTGGATGCAGACTTCCAAGAAAATGGCGAGCCCCTGGAAATGGAAACGGTGGCTAAGAAAATCCGGAAAGCGTCGACAGACATCGATAACCCGGGTGTTGTTGTCGTTGAGACTTCGGACACCATGGATGTTACAGTAGTAACAACCAGTGCGGAGATCCATGATGATGGGAAATCGGCGGACAGTAACGCAACGGAAACGATACCGGCGGAGATAACATTCACCAACAGCCCAATTATAATATTACGAAACAGAGGCGTGTTGATCTTTTTCTACAAATGGCATCCCTGGATAGGGAAACTGAAAAGTTGTCCCTCAATTTTAACTTTATCTCGCATTAATGGGATTGTCAATGCAACTTTCTCCGTGAATGTATTGAGCGGTTTGAATTCTACCGCCTTGAAGATTTGAGAAGAGTTTGACCTTTTCTCCAGCTCACAGATCTTTAAAAACAATACTTTGCCCCCGTCGACGATTTGCATTATATAGTTACAAACCGTCATGTGACTGATTTCCCTCATTTTATTTTCAAATGGAAGTTTATTTCTTTTTCGTGTCGTTTGTTTGGGCTTTTGTAACACATCAGATCACCAGAAAAAGAAAAAAAAAAACATGGCGGCTGGTGGCTGACTTCCAACTGCGCTCGCTTCGAGATGTATCTTTATTGTGTATTTTGGGAAGTTTTTTGTGTAACTCCTTCATTGGAACATGTTAGGTTTGTCTGTGTGAACTATTGTGCCTGCTCTTGGGAAATGGTATGTAGAGATTGTCATATTATCCTATTGTGAACTTGTGAGCCTTGTGACTTTCCTAATTTCGTTCTCCATGCAACGCCAGTCTAATGTCTTCCCAGGACTCTCATACTTGCTACTAACATAAGCTGTTCAGTGATTGTAGTCTCATCGGCCGAGAGCAGAGAAATACGAAGAGCATAATCTGACACCGATTTAGTATCGATATTCGTTATTGTGTTGCCAACAGCAAACTTACTGCAAAAACTTGCCGACATTTCGCATCTATAAAAGCCAGCCACACGGCAGCCATTTCTGTCTACAACTGTATTTTGTTATTTGAGTGGTCGGTGATCTTCTGTTCAATGAATGTGTATTTTGTTACGCTTTGACGATCTCTCATTCAACGTGTGTGTAACTCGTTCCGCTCAGGTGATCCTGAATCATTAATCGCTCAGGTGATCCTGAATCATTAATCTGGTGTTGAAAAGAAATCGTAGTATTTTTTCAGTTCACTTATCACTTGTCTCCAACCAAGCTGTATCCAACCAAGCTGTATAATGTCGGAGGAATTGGAATTAGAAAGTGATACAACTGACGTGAAAAAACGCTTTAGATCTGCAGGTGAAACGCCTTCTCCAATGGAGACTAAAAAGTCCAAGCCCTGTACCCAGTCAGACCATGATTTTCCGGACTTGGATCTTGGTGATGACTTTGAAAGTATGAGTGACTCCGGCGATAAATCGTCCTTTAGCACCTCCCTATTACGGACCCTTGATAACCCATTAGTTCGGGCCACATTAAAGTCGATCTTCACCGAAGCCGCCCAAGAGCGTATCGAACAGCTCGAATCATCAGTTACTGATCTTCAGGAAGAACTAAGAGTTAAAAATAATACAATTACGGAGTTACAGGAAAAGGTGGATGACTTAGAACAATACGGCAGGAGGACAAACTTAAGGTTATCAGGCATTCCCGAGGGCCGAGAGGACAATACTGATAATATCATTATTGACATCGCCGACAAAATTGGTGTTCCTCTGACCCTTAATGATATATCCCGTAGCCACCGTGTGGGACCAAAAACGATCAATGGCAACACTGTAATCAACCGGCCGATAAGTTTCAAGCTTAATAGCTACAGGTGCAGAGATAGGCTATATAGAGCCCGAACCAGGCTAAAAACTCTCAAACCCGAATCAATTCCCAGTGTATCCAGATCTAACGCTTCCACTCGTCCAGGCATCTTCCTAAACGAGGATTTAACTCGAACTCGATCTTCCATAGCCTGGCGAGCACGAAAACTTGTCCGTGATCAAAAAGTAAAAGAGACTTGGACTTTCGACGGTGTTGTGTTTGTTAGACTTACTGATGACAGAGTGAGACGCCTAACAACCCCCAACCAAATAACTCACCTAGAAAATAGTCTCAGGCTAGTCTCAATTATTGACTTGAATGCATCTCAGATTACAACACAAAACGCCGCCACCTAACCACTTATCGATTCACCTTAACCTCCAGCCGACCCTCTTCCTTGCAGCCCAATGCTCCCAGCGCCAAATAAATCCGGCAGCTATAAGTATCTCAAACAAGTTTGTTTTATAAACTAATTATCCCAATTACACCCCAGAGATGCAACCAATCACATTGATATCTTCCAGATATGTCAGCTTTGAGTCCCAGTGTTCTTGATACGCATTTGTCCTCTACCTAATAAAACGTAACGGTCACAATCACCGGCTAAATTTGCTGAAATCGTCACACTCAACTTATTACTTGTTCACTCTTTGCCCCGGAAACATAGTTTGTGACCACTCATTGGAGCGAGCTCGTCGAGCTTGCTCCAATGAGGGGCCATGCTGCTGGGTTTTGGGGGCGAGGATTGACGATTATTTCCAGCTGTTCCAAAATTTGATTTGTAAGTGTCGACTCCTACATGGTGCTCCAGTCAGATAACTGGCTAATCGACTATATATTGATTGACATAGAGCTCTTTCCGTCAGGATATAACGGATCAAATGCCACTTCAGAATTAGACTGAAGAAAGCTGCTTACTTAAATACTCGAGTCAGGTTTATGGAAAAGTGGATATTAGATTGTCACGGCTCAGCTGTCGAAGGTTACATTTAAAGTGTACGTTTGGGTTGCATTTATATGCCTAAGGGAAAATACTGTGTGCAGCACATACTCCCTCATCCGGCTAAATTTGCTGAAATCGTCACACTTAACTTATTACTTGTTCACTCTTTGCCCCGGAAACATGGCTTGTGACCACTCATTGGAGCGAGCCCGTCGAGCTTGCTCCAATGAGGGGCCATGCTGCTGGGTTTTGGGGGCGAGGATTGAAGATTATTTACAGCTGTTCCAAAATTGGATTTGTAAGTGTCGACTCCTACATGGTGCTCGAGTCAGATAACTGGTTAATCGACTATATATTGATTGACATAGAGCTCATTACGTCAGAATATAGCGGATCAAATGCACACTTTAGAATTAGACTGAAGAAAGCTGCTTACTTGAATACTTGAGTCAGGTTTATGGAAAAGTGGATATTAGATTACCACGGCTCTGCTGTCGAAGGTTACATTTAAAGTGTACGTTTGGGCTGCATTTATATGCCTAAGGGAAAATATTGTGTGCAGCACATACTCTCCCATCCGAATCTGATATCCCGTATATACTATGCCAAAGGGAAAATATTGTGTGCAGCACATACTCCTTCGTCCGAATCTGATATCCCGTATTTTCTTTTATCTGTGAAGGCGCCTATCATTCTGTATGTATCTATAAATTGTATACATATGTTATATATATACATCCCGAGTGAATTCTAATCTGTGAAATCCCTCGCCGTCCTGCATATCTTGAAACTTTATATAAACCAGTGTAGTATAGGAGTATGTGCACATATTGGAATACCGAGTTATATGCATGTATATATGTTACGTGATGTGTGTGTATCTTATCAATGGATTGATACATTTCGGTTGCTAAACTCTAAAGGCGTAACATTTGGCCCTTAAAGCCTCAGACTAATTTTTGCGATAAACTTTACCTTTTATACATGTGTATAGCTGCAGGCGACTTGACAGTGTTTCTGCATTATTGTTGGCTACTTTTACATGCAGCGAACGATGATGTAGAACCACTGCCAATATAAACTCTACTAGTGGAATTATCAAGGAAGAATACACTGTGGGGTAATTTTCTCAAAGCAATATAAAAGCAGCAATCTGTGGCTATGTGAGGACTTAAGGGTTAATCGTCCTGGGTGGCGCGTGATGTGTCTCCTCTCGTGGGTTGCGGAGAATAGTGTTCCTTCGTGTCATACTCGGGAAGACTCCTCACGCGCCTCTCGGCACAATTTCTGTTTTTTCGTTAACAGCTTGCTTGTGTTTAGAATTTTTCTCTACAACTTACTTGCAAAATATACAAAAGCACGCTCAATCACTTTGGAGCTAATCACACCAACCCATTAACGGCACGTTGAGAGCAAACCTCTCGTAGGATGCTGTCTGCTCCTGGGATCACCACAACATCTATGGACTTAAACCCTCGCCTAACGTGAGTGTCCGATAACGCGTCCAGGAAGAATTGTTGAATGACTAAAACGTTTAATTTTTTTTTCTGGCGGACGTAGTTTGTGGGCCCTCGTTGGAACGGGCCCAACGAGCTAGTTCTAGCGGTGGGTCGGGACTGTGTTTTTGGGGCGGGGGGCGAAAGTTATAGGGATCTGACGTCGCTTTCTGCTAGCAACACGGTCGTTGCGTTGAGTAAAGGGTTACCAAACAAAGTGAAAGACGTTCACAGTGAACTCTTTTTTCAATACAGCTGATGGCAAGAAGTTTAGCCAAATTATAGACTTATACCACGTTTATCTTCTTGAAGTTTTCCCCACGTTTTAAATATATCAAACATCTCGGATCACAGACTCAGTAAACCTATGATCATTCTCTCACTATTTCTAGTTTTAATGCGCCCTTTCATTGTTGAAAGGCCTCAACTATTCTATCTTCTATCTAATTCTTTTTATATCTCTTCTTTATTGACTTTGAACATTTCTTGTACTCCCCTGGAAAATCGTCAACTCTACTGCCTTTGCCACCCTGTTCTCTGTCATATTCAGGCTGAATGTGTGTTTAATTGCCACCGCTGTGTCCTAGTCCCACTCTTGGAATGCATTCTGGTCTTCTATCAGATATATGTAATAGATTATGGCTGATATTCTTACATATAGAATGAGAGTGGGATCTTTCCTTCCGATTGCTCGATCTGGTTTGAGCCGCAGTAAACGTCTGTACTATTGCGACGTATTGTTTGTAAATCTTCTTTGCTGTTTTGGCACCAAAGGTATAACTATTATGAGCCTGATTCACAACATATCTTGGTGCACATTAATAGAGCAAACTCGCAGTTTCTAGCTAATCAAGTAATGTGTTTTTTACCAAATCCCAAACCCCAACACGATTGCCAAGGTTCTACAGAACTGTCGCGAAAATGGCTACGTGCCCTATTACTTCTGAGTGGCGACATTGAAACGGATCCAGGTCCGCATTCCCCGTCTGATCTGCGCTCACAATCCTCATCTTCGTCATTATCTGAATCTATCGGTTCCTGTGAGGACGAGGTGCCTAAATCACAAAGTCCCGTCATAACTTTATTTCATATGAATATCCAAAGTATAAAACCCAAACTTGACATTATACGTTGCGAAATAATGAACTATGATATTTGCGTCTTCACTGAATCGTGGCTCAGTGAGGGTGACAATAACTCCGATCTTGACGTACCAGGTTTCCACGAACCAATAAGAAAAGATCGAGCTACAAGAGGTGGTGGGATAATAATTTATATAAGGAGCACAATCTCTTTTAAACGCCGCCTCGACCTGGAACTAGATAATGTGGAATGTGTATGGTTACAGGTCTTCAACCACAACAAAACCTTCCTGCTTGGATCATTTTATCGACCACCAAATGCCGACGTCGGTGTATGGGACGAGATCTCTTCATCTGTAGAGCGGGCAATAGATCTCAACATGCAACATATTTTAATTACAGGTGACTTTAATGATGATCAACTTACATCCCACCATGGACCTGTCCAAAACATCCTACAACAATATAGTTTGTCTCAAGTTATCAATCAACCGACGTTTTTTTACTGAAACCTCAACTTCTCTTCTTGATTTGATAATAACCAATGACACGGAACTCATCGTTCGACATGGTATCGGCGATCCCTTCCATGCTGATCTAGTCCGTTATCACTGTCCTGTTATTGCTGAACTCAAATTCCCATCCAAGCGTCGCCAGTCGATCAAACGTCGAATATGGTTATTCGCGGAAGGTGACTTTGAGGGCCTTAACAGGGGTATCGACGAAGCGAACTGGGGAGAAATACTGGCAGCTGAAACCTCATCTGACATCGTTGATAAACTGACAACTCTTCTCATGGAGCTTACGGCGAAGTATATCCCCAACAAACTCATCATAACCAGACCCAACGAGCCCCTGTGGATAAACACAAGAATCAGACGCCTCATTCGCCCGCGTAAGCGTCTTCATCGCCTGGCCAAGCTGATAAATACTCCACTTGCCTGGGACAAATATCGAAAGAAGAGAAATGAGACAACCTCAGCTATACGAAATGCCAAAACTAAATTTTATGAGAAAATCGAAAACACTTTGAAATCTCACACGACGCCCTCCCATACGTGGTGGAAAACCTTAAAGCTACTATTTGCCAAAAAATCATCCAACATTCCAAACCTCTCGCACGACGACCGTCTACTATCGTCAGGTGAGGAAAAAGCTGAAGCCTTTAATGATTACTTTTCTTCAATTTCAAGTGTTGATACTCCTAACGCCTCACCCCCAAACCACTCGTTTGACCCAACACTTCCGACCATCGACTTTATTACCCTGGAAGAAGATGAAGTATTAGCAGCCCTACAGTCTCTTAAAGTTTCCAAAGCCTGTGGCCCTGACAATATCAATCCGAGAATACTCAAAAAGTGTTCTGTTAGCCTAGCTAAACCATTGGCAATAATCTCCAACCGCTTTCTTGCGGACTGTACTTTTCCGCATCAATGGAAAAAAGCCAATATTTCTCCGATCTTCAAAAAAGACTCACCCGACCTTGTAGCAAACTATCGCCCTATTTCTCTCTTGAGCTGTATTGGGAAAGTCTTCGAAAGGTGTGTGTCCAACCGTATCTCCGACTTTCTTAACGCTAACGCCCTCTTGTCTCGATTTCAATCGGGTTTCGTACCTTATGACTCTACGGTACTTCAACTTAGCGAAATTTACAATACAATCAGTAGTGCTTTGGATGAGGGGAAAGAAATAAGGTTTATTTTTTGTGACACCAGTGTGCCGAGTGTGACATGAAGGTTTGCTGTATAAACTTGAGAATATAGGAATCACGGGAAAACTGAATGTGTGGTTCCAGTCTTATTTAAACGGTAGACAACAGCGAGTCGTAATTGACTCCCAGTCTTCAACGTGGAAAAATGTCCGAGCCGGTGTCCAACAAGGATCTATATTAGGACCGCTTCTATTCTAGATTTATATCAATGATATCGTGGATAACATTTTTTGTAATATACGTTTATTCGCAGATGACACCTCGTTGTACCTTATTGTAGAGGATCCTATTCGCACCACAGAGCTCTTAACTAATGACACAGAGAAAATCGAAACATGGGCTAAACAATGGCTCGTTAATTTTAACCCATCAAAGACTGAGTCACTGTTAATCTCTCGTAAACAAGCAGGAACCCTACACCCGTCTCTCAAAATGTCAGGCACAGAAATTAAACAAGTCGACAGCCACAAGCACTTGGGCCTAACCTTTAATGCTTGCGGGACTTGGACAAATCATATTTCAGAAATAACCACGAAGGCTTGGAAGCTAATATCACTTCTCAGTAAATATAATTTTTTCTTGGATCGAAAAACTCTTGAGAAAATATATTTTGCTTTCACGCGCCCTGTTCTCGAATACGCTGACACTGTGTGGGACAACTGCACTGTGTCTGAGTCGACAGAATTGGAAAATGTCCAACTTGAGGCTGCACGAATAGTGACTGGTGTGACACGAAGTGCCAGTAAGGCCTTGCTGTATGCCGAAACTGCCTGGGAAACCCTGCAAGCTCGTCGAAACAAGCACAAACTGAAACAGTACTTTAAAATGTATCATCATCAAGTGCCTGACTATCTGTCCACATTAATTCCCCGCCCCTCGTCGACATCTCACAATTATAGTCTGCGCAACAATTCGGACCTGTCCATCCCATTTTCTCGATCTAGTTCACATCAGAATTCATTTATTCCACCAACCACTAGACTATGGAATACCATTCCTATCGAAATTCGCGAAAATAACTCTTTGTGTCAATTCATGTCATTTATTAATAAAGACAAAATGTTTGTTCCAAGTTTTTATTATCGCCACAAATACCGTAAATCTCAGATATACCACTGTAGACTACGCCTAGGCTGCAGCAACCTCAACGATCACTTATTTAATAATTACCTGACTAGCTCGCCGCTCTGCGGCTGTGGTGAGCGTGAAACGACTCATCATTTCCTCCTTGAGTGCCCACTTTATAATGTAATAAGAAGCTCCACGCTCGGCAGTTTACCCTACACATTAGATACTAATGTCCTCTTATACGAAAGCATCCATTACAGAGTTGAAATAAATACAACAATATTCAAATGCATCCATACATATATAGAAGCAACTGGTAGATTTGGTAGATATGGACAGCAAGTTTAAAAGCTTAGCCTGTAGAGTATCAACAGGCGTTGACTGAAATAACATTCTTTGCGGCTAGGACCAGTTCCAGCTCTAACTCCAACACAGCTTATCCCTTCAGCCTGGATTGCCTTTTTTCTTTGTCTCCTCTTACTCCTCCTAATCTTCTATGTATCTCAATACAGCGTCTATTTCCTAACTTTCCATTTTTGTATTTGCTATTAGATCTAATACTTACCAGTGTCATTAAACAAATGCAGTATAGAAATATTTCATACATACATACGTATTTCGCCATGGATTATGACCTATATTAGTGTAATGTTCTGCGTGGAAACAGCTTACGTAAGCCCCAAGCTTGCTGCTGAATCCACTTTCATGGATACAACTATATGTTATAAAATCTTTATGTTCTTTCCTGTACTATTACACTGAAAATAAATATTGTTTAAACCAGATCACCTGTCATTGGAATTAGCGATCTATTCGTGATTTTTGCAGTTCGTTACTTTTGCCATTGGAAGCTTGTCTGCCGTCAAACTCATATACATAGTTACTGTGTGAAAAAGTGAATATATTCCATTTTCTTGTACTTCAGTCAATATTTTGATATATAATGTGCGTTTATTTACGTCTTTTATCAGTATTCTGGGCACTGATGAAAATATTAAATATTTTCCAAAAGTTTTGTTGGACGACCCCTTAAAGTAAATATTTCAGAAAAAATCAATAGCTTTAAATGTTCAACTAATTACACAAACAGACGACACTTTTATCAAACAATTATTGGACAAGTGCCTTTTCGTTATTTTGTCCCTTAAACATGGCTTATCATCCTTAAAAAAATAACACATCTGAGTGGCGATTATCGGCAATAAAATCAAATCATGTCCTTCTCCAAACATAAGGCGATTCTTATTGTTACTTAATCTTTATACCAGAACGATGAGGTGACGTCATAGTGTGTGTGTGTTTAGGGGTGGGGTGGGGTGGGGTGGGGGGTGTTGTCATATAGTCAAAAATTAAAATGCGTCGGATTTTTTGGAAACTCTAATATGTTGTTGAGTTAAAAAATAGGAATAGCTGTTTTCTTTTGTTTTTCGATTTGGCGCCATTTTGACGGTTTTACGTCACTTCAAAATTTAGAGAATTTTTGCCAAATTTAATAAACCACTCTGTCTTCGGATTCATGGAACTCCACATTTATAAAGAATACAGCTACAAACATTCATACATTGTTTTCAGCTTATTTGAATTGTTCACTGTTATTTTTTCATTTCTAATTTACGCCCCCCGGTGAGACCGATGCCAATTTTATGTTTTATTCTTTTTCTTTTATTTTTCAATATCATTTTCAGCACCAGTCGTCCGAAATTTTGGGACATTGTAATCTCGGAAGAAAAACCTTATCTATACATGTGCTTCCTTTCTATGAAATTATCACGAACGCTGAGGTGACATCGTAGGGGTCGTATAGTCAAAAGTGAAAATGCCTCGTATTTTCATGAAATTTACGTATCTTGTACAGGTATAGAAATCAGTAGATAGCTGTGGTTTTGTTTTTCTATATCCCCATTTTGGTCATGATTAGCCATTGTGAAGAAATATGTGACCTTAAACACCAATAAATAATAAATAAATATCTCCATTTGGGCGTTTTTATGTCGCTTTAAAAAGCACCATTCTTTACAAATTCCGTAAAAACGCTAAACCTTTTAGGGTTTAAAATTTTTGTGGAGTTCAGAGTGGCATGACCTCTTCTATTGAAAGTTAAATCATTGTTAATTAAATTCGATGGCTCAACTGGATTTTCTACAACAAGGTACAGGGACGCATTGCCTGCAAAGAGTAGTATACTACTAAGTAGGTTTTCGGTTATATCATTGATGCAAATTAAAACCAATAGGGGATCCAAGATAAATCTTGAAGGACCTCAGCATTATTTGGCCACCAAGCCTATGTGTTTCTAAGCTTCGACAGCTCTCTGTGGACTATCTGAAAGGATGATTTTAATAATGATAGTTACTCCCATGAAACGCCAATTTCCCACAGCTTGTGAAAAGCTTTGTTGTAACCACAAAGGACCACATGCACCTCTTTGCCGTCGTCTAGAGCTGGACAAAATTCATCACATTCATCACACTTGTTAGTTAGCTGAAGAACATTAGAATCGTTGGGTCTAAACATTGATTGAAATTGACTCAATCAGAAAGTCACATAAATGTTTAAAGATACATTTTAAAAATAATTTACAAACGCAGCTAATTAATGATTTAGGGGGATAATTAGTATCTACATTCGAGTGTTGATTACCTTAAGGGGACCTAAGATCACTCCTGACGGATCTCAGTTGTAATTGGTCACGACAGCCCTCTCGGGACTTCCTGAAAGGAATGATTTTAAAAATGGCAGAAACTCCCCTGAAACGCCAATTTCCCACAGCTTGTGAAAAACTTTCCTGAAATCACAACAGATCGCACGCACCTTGGGTAGATCAATTCGTGCCACTTACTCGGATCACTTGGATCAAAACAGGACCTTTTATTACTGAGACATAACCCTGCTGGGATGAGGTGTGTTCATGAGTTTTATGCACCAACACAATTTATTGAATTCACTACCAACAGTATTTTCCTCGAGTTTTCAACTCAAACATTCCTGCCGTTGTTATCGACAGGTTGTCCCGAACAATAACTCACCGGTCAAACATTTTCTGATTTAAATGGGAGAAAATAATTCGATTTCGTTTCAAAAATATACAAGAAGTTAATATAAAGCTTGCTTAAAGTGGGATAATACACTTTAGGCAGGATATTGGACTCTCCACCACCATCCATTAGACTGGTCTTGTGAATATTTCCTTTACATATATTCAGTAGACACAAGTGGATAAAAATGCACAATACGATTATATGGATTCGTTGCTTCAAACATTGCTTTGTTATATAATATAATGGAACCCATCTCCTTTGCATGTATTTTAAATGTAATGAAGTCAGGTTTAAGGCAATTAAAATATACATCAGTCATTAATCAAGACGCAAATAACAGCACACCGATGTCAAACAGACGAAAAGAAGAAAGTAAAATTTTATATGTTTATTTTCATAAAATCATTAAACAAAAACAAAACAACAGATCAACAGTTAACACATTAGCACTACGACTTAATAACACAGAAATAATTTATTAAACTTGTGTGCATCGGGCAGTTCTCTTATTACTCTCTTCACGGTTTGTACGTACCTAAAAGTACAAAGAAAAGTTACATATATTACATTTAGGCAACAAACCCGACCTCACAGTCGACAAAATGTAAAAAAGTAAAAGGGATTTAATTCAAACACAATTTTCGTCTTTCATTCACAATTCTTCCATTGTGTCAAATTTTAACTCCGCGATATAATGGCAGGAAAAAATAAGATAAATTAAAGTGGAATGAATAAAGTACAGATCTAGTGAAATGTTCCATTTATTCTAGAAAATAAATTTCTATAAGAATAGTCATTTTACTCTGGAATACCTCGTTGACAACCATCAGAAATGGGAAAGTGTAGTTCTAAGTACAATGAAAAATTCGTTTTTCGTGAGGCGTTCAATATAACTTGCATTTGTGTACAGAAAATCTAACGAACAGCACTCATTTATGCAGAGGTACCCATTGGGAAGTAGAGAGAGAAACAAAGCCAAATATCGATTTACATGTTTGTAATTTGGGCGTAGTGGAAACCCAGTACACTTTCCATGGGAGTGTCCAAAACACCAGTCTAACAGAATAAGATTCACGGGGATTATGATGGGAAAGTGTGATGGGAGAATGGAGGACATGTTGTTAGTAGGTGACACAAAGGAGAGGGTCATTATGCTTATCGGGGAGATTGGGAAGAAAGGGGCAGGGGATGTCATCAAACAGTTCATCTCAGAGTGATGGGTGGACAGAAGAGGCGTGGGGATAAGGAGGCATTTGGGAGAACAGGGCTAATCATCGCAGGTTGCCGACAATAAAGGTATTCTGAGTTCCGGCTACATTCGTGCTCTCTCTGAAATATTCCTTCACCGTTTTCATGCCGGCAATGGGTCGCTTCTATGCGACTTTTTCAACCCCTGATACTTTTCATCTCCAAAGCGAATAGCACCCGTCAGCCGTCAAATTTTGACATCCCCATTTCATAAATGCACGTAACTTGATTCTTATTAACTATTCTTACCTTTCGAAGTGTCGAGTTCGTTGTATGTCTGTCTTTGTAGTATGAAGTGCTGCACTCCGTTTCTATTTCATCAGTACAACCATTGTATAAGAGCCTCTCTATGTAATCCACACAAGCTCGATGAAGATCTTTCAGCCCAAATTCGAAACCAGCGCACAGGAGACCTGAAGTAAAAAATTAAAATATATACTTCATCTATCCCTATCCAATCGAACAAAACGTTTTTAAATCACAAATCGGAATGGAACAGAGCTGGTCATAACCAGCTGCTTATTTCGAGAGTTTTCTCGTCACTTGGTCGCAAGTCCTGTTATTCTCTCTTCTTTACACGTCACAAATTTTACCAAAGCTACTCGGCTTGCCCTTTGTTGGGCTATGACAAGGTACCGTTTGGGAATGCTGTCGACCACTGGAATACATTTTACAACGTATTTGTTGGATGAGTGTTTTGTATTTAAATGCAAGAAGCAAACGTTCAATACAAGTAAACACGTATACACTAACCTGAATTGAAGCCACGAGCTAACTACGGGAGGCAGTTCTCCGAAGTTAAGTTATATCAAAAACGTAATCAAATATTTCGTTTTGTACACATGCTATATTTATTTATTTATTTATTTATTTATTTATTTTTTCCATTTTTCATTCAGATGAAAACGGGTATATATATAGATAGTTCAGACAAAAGTAACAAGCCACAATTAGTAGTGTCTCATAAAGTATTACGTGATAACAAAGGATATAGGTGGCGTTGCCGATATGCTTTATAAATGATTATATGATATATCTTATGGGAGTGCTAAGTGTTGATGTTAGCCTGTTTGAAGGAGTATACGGGGCCGGGACAACATTGTATTTACACATTACTGTAACCTGTCCCCGGATATAGTAGATCTTTCACCCTTTCTCATGTTTTTTATAGCATTTGTTTTCTTTTGTCATGATGCATGTAAGTGGACGTAAGTTCACGTGTTCTATACTGCTTAATTGCTCAATAAAACATCCGATTTCTGGCAGGCAAACATCTAACTTATCAGGAGTTTATTCATTTCTTGTATTGGACTATTAATAATTCCGTTATCCCTGCTTGTCCTCCCTGTATCGGGGAACAGAGGAATGTGTCCAGAGCTCTCAGATCAAAGGGCACAGCACATGAATGATTTAACTTATACACTACACGGTACCCCTGGTAGGGATCGAAACGTGGACGTTTCGGTTTGTACTTCAATACCATAGCCACTGAACCACCGCGCTTCCCGTTACTACGAATTAATGTCAGATCCTCATAAGAAGGGACCATCTTACAATTCAGCTAATCACCCGGAACAACGCATTGTTTTAGAACTATCAAATAGCTCGACTTGGTCACGTTGGTTTTTAGGTGTAACGTAATCGCAGGTCTTATAAATGACACTGCTTACGTTACAGATTAAGACGCCTTGTTTGTCGGCAATGTCCGCGTCAGGAAACAGTTGCAGATAAAGAATAGATTGCGAAGTATTTAATGACAGAAATTAAATGAAGTTACTCTCAAACAACTACTGTAGTAGGCAACAAGCGTTTATCATTCCTAGTGTCCGGAGTAGAAAGCTCCGATTGTTCTCCGACGCTTGATGCGTGGTGCATTACAATTTTTTATCAATAAGCCTAATAACAATAAGAATCACTTCATATAAAAAATTTTCCTCACTCACTATTAAACTTACCTATCACATTCTCTATACTAACTTGGACAGTTCCACAATTAACGAAATAGATGAATTGTTTGAAGGTCTTATAGTCGTAGTTTTCTATCTTGATTGTCAGTCTACCGTTATGTTCTCTTTCCGTTCTTGTCCTCTGTATTTTCTTGAACATTTGGGACTTTGAACTCTTAGTTTGTTTTATTTCTCTTTCTTGTTTCATGATTAGTTCAAAAAGAAATCTGAAATGAGACAACACGTGATATAGGAACAAATATCTTCAAAAACATTTTCTTCCTTCGCGCCCTACACATTTAGGAGCAATGGAGACCCAGGAAGACTTTCTCTATGAATGCCCAAAATACTGGTCAGACGGATCAAGGTATACCGGGAATATAACGGTAAAGTGAGTGGAAGAATGGAGGTCGTTACTGCGTGACAGAACAGAAAATGTTTGTATGTACCGTCGTAGACATTTGGAAAAATGAGGTTTGGGACATCAGTTCATTTCTGGGTTGTGATGGAAGAGATTTTGAGGTGCACAAGCCTTCTGTTATTATTATTATTATTATTATTATTATTATTATTATTATTATTATTATTATTATTATTATTAATTTATACCTATAGCCCTCAATCTGAGAAAAGAAAGGACATTAGACATTTACTCCAGATGGAAAATATCGTTGATGCATTGCACAGACATCACAGAAGCAACAATATTTAACGTTTCCAATAAAAATCCCGTCACTTTCGAAAAGTTAGACGTTCAGATATAAAAGTCGAATTAAAATATTGATGTCATCGTTTTCTAAGGGAGCTACCAACAAGCAATCTTTTACTTAGGTGTACATTTTGCGCACAGATTCACATTTCAGTATTAATTATTTGAATTACACTTTTAAAACAATGAAAAATGTTGAGTGTTCATACCTGCTTCTTGATGCTACTAATGCTTTTATTCCATAGATCGGCAATTCATTTTCTCCCATTAAAAATGTGACGTCACACATCTGCGGCATTGATAAGACATATTTCAAACTTTCTAAAACTCCTGACTCGCTGTGAAAAATCATTTTTTCTTCTTTTCGTGTAGTCGATTTGAATTTACCACCCGCATTCTTAGGCTCTGAAATGATATCACTGTTTGGACGAGAATCGTCTTGTGGTGTCTTTGAATTGCTATTATATTCTTCACTGCTGGATGAAGATTCATATCCGGAAGTATCCACTGTTTCATCTGAAATATAAAAAGGGAATAATGAATTTTCATTGACACTAGAACATGGTGGCTTAGTGCTGTGTGCTTCGGACTTGTAGTCGAAAAATTGTGAGTTCGATCATTGTAATAAAACGTTGTTATGTTGCCTTCGAACCCTAACTTGCCCAACCAACGAGCACGTCCTAATAAGCGGTCATAAGCTACTCCAGACAACTTTAGCTATGCCCTTCAATTTGCGCACCCTAAATAAAAATCACACCCTGTGGGCGTCGTGGTGGCTAGCCGAATAGTACTTTCCTCTTCAGTCTATAACACTTTACCGGGAGATTGTACTGTTTAATCGAATCGCCAAAAATGTGTATTCTTTTAACTGTTGCCCGAAAAATTAGCCCCTTCTTTGAAGATAAATGACATCGATAAGCAAGGTTATTGACAACATACAATATACTGCAAGTAGTAACGTTAATTCTGGATTGCAAATTTGTTCTCAATTTTTTTTTAATTCCTTATTGATATCAAAGCTTTCATTTTGGTCTCCAGAATATAGGCGTAGCCTCAGACCTTCACGTTTTGAACATTATTACTGCCGAGAGATATTTCAACTTCGTGGATTATACTGTTTGTATCTCGTAAATATATGGCACATTGTTACGTCAGTCAGTCATGTCGGTTTGTGTCATGACTCGTTCGTTGACGAGACCAGTTCTTGGCGATTTTGCGATCTGGTCTCGTCGATTCGGTGGAATATGACAACACAGATAAAGAGAGTGTTGTACAGAATTGTATATGACACGAAGCCCGAAAATAAGGAAAGCAAAACCGCCCATCAAACTGTCCGACACGAGGTAGCCTTGACTGTCTAAAGTGCCGTTAAACCCCAATAAATAAAAAAGTAAATGAATGCACAAAACCTTTCCACACACAGGCCGTTACCTTACAGCGAATTATCAATAAAGTCAAATAATATAGACGTAACTCAACATGAATATAAAACAATAAAATGGTTCCAAGGTATACAAATCTCTAAATATAATGTTGTCTTGATCATATTCTTGGTTATCATAACTATCATCTAGTAAACACTGGGTGGAGGTCCACGTTTCCATATCAGTTGAAAAATGTGTAATGAAGAAAAGTGTTACAAAAATGCAAAGGATGATACAGAACAAAACAGTTACTGCGGAAGTGGAAGAATAGGAAGTGATATGAAAATTCATCAATCTTGTCCCCCTTATATAGAGATCGACTTCAATCGTCTCCCAAGCGCTAATCATTTCTTTCACTCATTATAGCAACAAAGTTGACAAGATATTCGAATAATTAAATAATATAATCAACATGTCAACGATTGTATAAACATTTTATCACCGATATTGATTGAGGTGTGTTCAACGGTCAAACAATTGTGTTCTTTACCAAAGCTGTTTTGCTTATTAACGGTACGGGAATGTGTTATTCGACTCTCCCCACATAATCGTGTAACATTATCACGTATTTGAATGTTTTTTTTAGATTTTTCTCTTCAAACACAGTTGTGAATAACATAAATATAATACAATTGAACATTATTGGACATAGGTTTCTAAATAACATTATATTCGTATGACTTAGTGCAATCGAAGTTCTGTTGCTAAATGGTGGGTGTGAGTATAAAATTAACAAAGTTGGACTTTGTTAATTTTATACTCATACCTACCGTTTAGTTACAGACACGTCCAATCAGTGTTTGCCAATCACACTGATTGGACGTGTCTGTTAAAGCTCCTGACTGAACAAATCTCACAGCTTGGATATTAACAAAGCCTATTGTTCTCTGTACCACTTCTGTGCACTCCAGTGTAATTTTGTAACTGTTTATCTTTTACTCTATCTATTTTCTATCTGCTTTTCTCTGTTAAATCTAAATATACTTTTACTGAAGATTTTACGAATAATTTGCTGATGACTTAGACAATAACTGATAAATAAACAGAGTGTAATGGCAACTAACTCCACCACTGAACCAACTTCGGGAGTGGATTTAACATCGATGTTGTCTGGTTTTCAAAAAGAGATGGCCAGATTGAACGACACTATTGAGCGTTTTGCTATCGGATCTTAGGGCTCAAAAAGAACAGTTCGAGAAAGAAAAATTGGAGTTAATAAAAGCGTCGGAGGAATCAAAAAGTGAAAATAAGTCGGCATCTGGGAAAAAGTAGACAAAAATCAGGTTTCGGTTCGTACTCCAGCAACAGAAGCTCTAAACGAAAGGGCCAGAGTGTGGAGACCAACACGTTGGGCCCTAAAACTAACACAGTTACGGAGACCACCAGTGCTTCTAAAACTGTTGATACAACTCAGCAGATTTCAAAACCTAATCCTAGCAAGGGGATGGTGGGCAAAACTAATCCTACACCTAGTTCGCCTTTTATAGATAATACCACTGAGATGGTGAGACCTATGCACGCCATCCCTTTGGAGGTACCACCAAATCAGGTTTCGGAACTCGTTACCGCCAGTCAAGATAACTGGTTGCGTACGCTCATAGAGCAAGAGGCAACTACTGTTCCCTCCTGTGATGTGGTTAATCAGGTTACGCCACGACCGAAAAGGAAATTGGATGCAGACTTCCAAGAAAATGGCGAGCCCCTGGAAATGGAAACGGTGGCTAAGAAAATCCGGAAAGCGTCGACAGACATCGATAACCCGGGTGTTGTTGTCGTTGAGACTTCGGACACCATGGATGTTACAGTAGTAACAACCAGTGCGGAGATCCATAATGATGGGAAATCGGCGGACAGTAACGCAACGGAAACGATACCGGCGGAGCCAACATTCACCAACAGCCCAATTATAATATTAGGAAACAGAGGCGTATTGATCTTTTTCGAAAAATGGCATCCCTGGATAGGGAAACTGAAAAGTTGGCCCTCAATTTTAACTTTATCTCGCATTAATGGGATTGTCAATGCAACTTTCTCCGTGAATGTATTGAGCGGTTTGAATTCCACTGCCTTGAAGATTTGAGAAGAGTTTGACCTTTTCTCCAGCTCATAGATCTTCGAAAACAATACTTTGCCCCCGTTGACGATTTGCATTATATAGTTACAAACCGTCATGTGACTGATTTCCCTCATTTTATTTTCAAATGGAAGTTTATTTCTTTTTCGTGTCGTTTGTTTGGGCTTTTGTAACACATCAGATCACCTGTCATTGGAATTAGCGATCTATTCGTGATTTTTGCAGTTCGTTACGTTTTCCATTGGAAGCTTGTCTGCCGTCAAACTCATATACATAGTTACTGTGTGAAAAAGTGAATATATTCCATTTTCTTGTACTTCAGTCAATATTTTGATATTTAATGTGCGTTTATTTACGTCTTTTATCAGTATTCTGGGCACTGATGAACATATCAAATATTTTCCAAAAGTTTTGTTGGACAACCCCTTAAAGTAAATATTTCAGAAAAAATCAATAGCTTTAAATGTTCAACTAATTACACAAACAGACGACACTTTTATCATTATTATTATTTTCGATTTGGCGCCATTTTGACGGTTTTACGTCACTTCAAAATTTAGAGAATTTTTGCCAAATTTAATAAACCACTCTGTCTTCAGATTCATGGAACTCCACATTTATAAAGAATACAGCTACAAAAATGCATACATTGTTTTCTACTTATTTGAATTGTTCACTGTTATTTTTTCATTTCTAATTTACGCCCCCCGGTGAGACCGATGCCAATTTTATGTTTTATTATTTTTCTTTTATTTTTCAATATCATTTTCAGCACCAGTCGTCCGAAATTTTGTGACATTGTAATCTCGGAAGAAAAACCTTATTTATACATGTGCTTCCTTTCTATGAAATTACCAACCGTTACTCATGAACGCTGAGGTGACATCGTAGGGGTCGTATAGTCAAGAGTGAAAATGCCTCGTATTTTCATGAAATTTACGTATCTTGTATAGGTATAGAAATCAGGAGATAGCTGTGGTTTTGTTTTTCTATATCCCCATTTTGGTCATGATTAGCCATTGTGCAAAAATATGTGACCTTAAACACCAATAAATAATAAACAAATATCTCCATTTGGGCGTTTTTATGTCCCTTAAAAAATGCACCATTCTTTACAAATTCCGTAAAAACGCTAAACCTTTTAGGGTTTAAAATTTTTGTGGAGTTCAGAATGGCATGACCTCTTCTATTGAAAGTTAAATCATTGTTAATTAAATTCGATGGCTCAACTGGATTTTCTACAACAAGGTACAGGAACGTATTGCCTGCAAAGAGTAGTATACCACTAAGTAGGTTTTCGGTTATATCATTGATGTAAATTAAAACCTATAGGGGATCCAAGATAAATCTTGAAGGACCTCAGCATTAATTGGCCACCAAACCTATGTGTTTCTAAGCTTCGAAAGCTCTCTGTGGACTATCTGAAAGGATGATTTTAATAATGATAGTAATAATAATAACACTTTGGCCAGCCGCTGATTTGTCGCGGTTCTCGGACGAGAAGGCCATGGTTACCCCTGTACTCCCAACTGCCTCCCTATTCCCACGCTTCTCCTCTCCTCCCAACACTCGGAGACGAACTGCTTGATGATATCCCTTGTCCCATTCTTCCCAATCTCTCCGATTAGCATATTAACCCTCTCCTTTGAGTCTACCCCTGACCACATGTCCTTCATTCTCCCATCCCACCTCCCCATTATACTCCCAGTGAATCTCATTCTTTTAGGCTGATACTTTGGGCATTCTAGAAGAAAGTGTTCCAGGGTCTCCACCATGTCCAAGTTACACATCTGACACTCCCTTTCACCGTCTTTCCCAATTTTTCCCCTCAGCTCCAGGGATCGCGACCTCAGCTTGAACAACAGTGACCCCCCAAAGGTGCCATCAAGGTACTCTTCAAAACCTGGCTTCTCTTTATCACGCAGGCCACCCAAAGACCTCTTTGATTTGACCCCCTCTCGCCAATTACGGTTACAATCCTCCATGACCCTTTCTCTGACGATTTTTTTACCCTGGTTTGCCCCAACGTCCAGGTCCGAGATCTCCAATGAGTAGTTTTCTACTAGCTCCCCTCATTTGGACCATCCACCCCGTTTTGATATTTGAGTTGAAAATTCTCAGGAACATTACTTTACACCATCGGCTGTCGGGGAGATTTACCAAATAATTAAGATAACCGAGCTTCAACAGGTCTATCCTGTCCTTGATCCTCATCCACCCAAGCTCATCCCTGATTGCTTCTAGCGTTGCGGCATTACTCGACCCCGTTATCCATCGGCCTGCATCGTTCTGCAGGATTTCCAAGCTCTTTACGGCCGTCTGGTTTAGGGGTACCACTTCCGTACCGTATGTTATACTTGGCAGCCCCACCATTTCCCAAATGGTTTTCCCCACGAAAACCTTATTGAAACTGTTTCTCCCTATAAGTTTCATTTGGTTAAGGATTCGTTTCCCCTTCAGAATCAATTTATTTGTGTGGTTCCGGTAGATGCCTCTTCCTGTAATGTTTATATTTACCCCCAAATACTCGTAATCACCCGTCTCTCTCTCTAGTTACTCCCATGAAACGCCAATTTCCCACAGCTTGTGAAAAGCTTTGTTGTAACCACAAAGGACCACATGCACCTCTTTGCCATCGTCTAGAGCTGGACAAAATTCATCACATTTGTTAATTAGCTGAAGAACAGTAGAATCGTCGGGTCTAAACATTGATTGAAATTAAATCAATCAGAAAGTCACATAAATGTTCAAAGATACATTTTAAAAATAATTTACAAACGCAGCTAATTAATGATTTAGGATGATAATTAGTACCTACATTCGAGTGTTGATTACCTTAAGGGGACCTAAGATCACTCCTGACGGATCTCAGTTGTAATTGGTCACGACAGTTCTCTCGGGACTTCCTGAAAGGAATGATATTAAAAAAGAAATCAGTTCGTTTGATGGACACATACAAGGACCTAATTAGGAAGCTACTTAGCAGGAATGCTCGGATCATCGTTTCAGGGGTGCTCCCCGTTATGGGTGGTGGGAATGAGAGGAACTCGCGGATTATGGCACTAAACGAGGAGCTGGAAGAGCACTGCAAAGACTTGGGAATACATTTCATTGACCACTGGGATTCATTCTGGGGACAAGGAGAGTTGTATGGGCGAGACGGATTGCATTTAAGTAGGATGGGTACAGACCTGTTGGGCCAAAAAATTTTACAGGTGGCTGGGCCTTTTTTGGAGAAAAGGGGGGGGGGGGGGTAGGGGACCACAGCCGATAACCCAGAGGGGCACAAATGCTGGGAACATAGGAAGAACGACAAACATGCACAATACAGGGACATACCAGGGTTATAATAATGTGCCAGTGATGACAAAAAAACAAAGATTCATTAAGTTTGGGTACAGCAACATCCAGGGTCTGCACAAGAAAGTAAGCGACATATCAACAATGATGGACGAAGGAGACTTCGATATAATGGGTCTAAGTGAGACGTGGATACGACGGGATGAGCGGGTTGATCAGATGAAGGGTTGCGTGTGGATAGGAGCTGGGCGAACTGAGGGTCAGAAACGGAGTGGGGGTGTTGGCATCTACGCTAAAGAGGAATTACAGCCCTCATTGATTACAGATCTCACAGAAGCAAGTACTCAGATTCCAGTATCCAACGAAATAGTCTGGGCAAAAATCAAGTTAGGAAGCAGGAGTGTTGCCGTTGGTGTTGTATACTTAGCAGTGGAGGGAAGTAAGCCCGAGTGGAATGATTCAATATATACAACTCTTAGATCGAATATCACAGAGCTTGGAAGCAGAGGGTTCAGTATTGTCCTAATGGGGGACTTCAATGGGCACATCGGGGATAAGGAGGAGGGCATACAGGGAGGGGATAGGAAAATTAACACGAATGGGAGGAAGATGTTGGACCTATCAAAAGAGCTTGGTTTAAAGATCCTGAACAGGGATGCGAAATGTAAGGGTAAATGGACCTGGGAGAGGAACGATAAGAAAACAATAATTGATTATATACTCACTGACATTAGCGTATGGAGGGAGGTTATAGATGTAGAAATAGATGACGATGGAAAAAATGACTTGGGTAGTGATCACAACCTGATAACAGTTAAGATTATGGGCAAAAAGACGAATAGAGACAGAAATACCTTCAAGGAAGTTTGGGGACTAAAACAAGGAGCCGACTGGAAGCAGTTTCGGGAAAAACTAAAACCAAATCTTGAATGTATACCTAGGGATGCAAATGTCCAGAGTATTTCAGATGGCATAGTAAATAGCCTAACAGAGGTAGGGAAGGATTGTATAGGAAGGGTGAGGGTCCCAACGAGAGAGCTTGGATACAGGGTTAACGGGGGACTGAAAAAGGCTATAAAAGAAAGGAAGGTAAAATGCGCTGCTTACAGAAGAAGTAGGAAGCTTAAAGGGGTGAATAACAATGACACGAGACTAATGAAAGGAGAATATGAACTGGCACGGAGAAAGGTGAATGAGATAAAGAATAATAATAGGAAGGAGCGCAATTGCAGTCTTGCCAGAACAATAAAGAAAACGGGGGGTTCGAGCTCAAACGTATTTTGGAACTGGGTAAATAAACGGGGGAAAAGTAGTGTACAGAGTATCAAAGTGGATGGGGAAAATACAGAAGATAAAGGCCGTATCGCTTCAGAGTTAGTCAAGCACTGGGAAAAGATAAACGATAGGCGATGGGGCAGTGGGTCCCCACCAAAAAGAAATACACTGGTGGAGGAGAACCTATCCAATCGTGTATGTAGCGAAATAACGGCAGAAGAAGTGCGGAACGTGGTCTCGAAATTAAAAAATGGTAAAGCGGGAGGGACTGATGAAATTCCGAACGAATTCCTCAAAAATGGAGGGGAGGCACTTATTGAAGTCCTGACAAACCTTTTCAACCTGGCTCTGCGAAAGCAAGAGGTCCCCAGAGAGTGGAGGGAAAGTAAGGTGTCGTTCATACACAAAAAGGGGGATAAGGAAGTTTTAGATAACTATAGGGGGATATCAGTTAGTAGTAACATCGGAAAAGTATTCTGTAAGGTCATATACGGTAGACTAGAGGAAGTTATTGAAGAGAAAGGTTTTTAGGAGAAATTCAAAATGGTTTCAGGAAAGGACGAAGAGTCACTGATCACCTATTTACACTCACCCAACTGATAGAATCAACAAAGGCTGAACAGAAAAAGATGTTTCTGGCATTTCTGGATGTGAAAAAAGCGTACGACCGAGTGTGGAGGGAAGGTATGTGGCGAAAGCTCGAGGGCATCGGACTGGGGGTGACTTTGTGGGAATCATGAAAGCACTGTATACAGATGTGCAAAGCTAACTCAGTCTAGGGAGTATCACTACAAAACGAGTCCCTATGGATATAGGCCTCAAGCAGGGGTGTATCTTCTCACCGATTTTGTTTGCATTGTATGTTAAAGATTTAGGGGACGAACTAATTCAGAGTGCGGAGGGGGTAAATGTTGGAGACATAAAGATAACAGGCTTATTCTTTGCGGACGACATGGTGTTAATGTCTAGAACTGAACAGGGGCTAGAAAAACTGCTGGAAATTGTTGGTAGATATGGGAACACTTGGCGGCTCGAAGTAAATGAAAATAAAAGCAAGGTAATACCCGTTGGACGCAAGGTAGACATGACAAAGAGATGGAGAGTGGGGGAGTTCTCAATCCCCGAAGGGAAAAGCAAACAAATCACTGTAGGAGAAACGGGAGAGTATGAGTATCTAGGGGTAAGCATAAATATAACGGGAAGAGGGGTGTACAGAAATTACTCAGCCAAACTGATTCTGAAGGGGAAAAGAATTCTGAACCAACTAAAACTTTTAGGGAAAAATAGTTTCAATAAGGTCTTTGTGGGGAAAACACTGTGGGAGAGGGTGGGTTTACCAAGTATAACGTATGGCACGGACGTGATTCCATTAAACCAAACCGTTATTAAGAAGCTGGAAAGTACTCAGAATGATGCCGGCAGATGGATAACAGGGTCGAGTAATGCTGCAGCTTTGGAAGCAATAAGGGGGGAGCTTGGGTGGATGAAAATCAAGGACAGGGTAGATTTGGGAAAACTGTGTTACTTTAACTACTTGAGAAACCTGCCTGACAACCGGTGGTGCAAATTGATGCTCGATACCATTTGGAATTCTAATATAGAAACGGGGTGGTCAAAACATGTGAGGGAACCAATGGACAATTACTCTATAGAGGTCACAAACATAGAAGTAGGAATGAAAGAAGGCAAAAGGTTTGTCAAAGAGAGAGTCATGGAAGATTGCAATCGAAACTGGCGAGCAGGGGTTAGCGTGAAAAGATCACTGCAGGGGTTACAATATAAAGAAAAGCCAGCTTTTGAGAAGTACCTAGATGGCACCTTTGGAGGGTCACTGCTGTTCCAACTGAGATCAAGATCACTGGAGCTTCGGGGAAAAATTGGGAGAGATGGGGAAAAGGGAAGCCAAATGTGCCACTCTGGAGTAGTGGAGACCCTGGAACATTTTCTCTTGGAATGCCCACAGTATATACCTCATAGAATAAAATTTACTGGAAGAATAATGCAGAAGTGGGGTGAAGAAACAAAGGATAGAGGGCTGAAGGGGGACACGAGGGAGAGGGTAGGGATGATTATTGAAGAAATAGAAAAAGAGGAAGTGAGGGACACTATTAAGCAGTTTATATCTGAATGCTGGGAGGAGAGGAGGGGAAGAGGGGGTGGGGTGCAGGGGGAATGATGGCCTTCTCTTATGAGGACCGCGACAAATCAGCGGCTGGCCAAAGAGTTATTATTATTATTAAAATTGGCAGAAACTCCCCTGAAACGCCATTTTCCCACAGCTTGTGAAAACCTTTCCTGAAATCACAACAGATCGCACGCACCTTGGGTAGATCAATTCGTGCCACTTACTCGGATCACTTGGATCAAAACAGGACCTTTTATTACTGAGACATAACCCTGCTGGGATGAGGTGTGTTCATGCGTTTTATGCACAAACACAAATTATTGAATTCACTACCAACAGTATTTTCCTCGAGTTTTCAACTCAAACATTCCTGCCGTTGTTATCGACAGGTTGTCCCGAACAATAACTCACCGGTCAAAGATTTTCTGATTTAAATGGGAGAAAATAATTCGATTTCGTTTAAAAAATATGCAAGAAGTTAATATAAAGCTTGCTTAAAGTGGGATAATACACTTTAGGCAGGATATTTGACTCTCCACCACCATCCATTAGACTGGTCTTGTGAATATTTCCTTTACAGATATTCAGTAGACACAAGTGGATAAAAATGCACAATACGATTATATGGATTCGTTGCTTCAAACATTGCTTTGTTATATAATATAATGGAACCCATCTCCTTTACATGTATTTTAAATGTAATGAAGTCAGGTTTAAGGCAATTAAAATATACATCAGTCATTAATCAAGACGCAAATAACAGCACACCGATGTCAAACAGACGAAAAGAAGAAAGTAAAATTTTATATGTTTATTTTCATAAAATCATTAAACAAAAACAAAACAACAGATCAACAGTTAACACATTAGCACTACGAGTTAATAACACAGAAATAATTTATTAAACTTGTGTGCATCGGGCAGTTCTCTTATTACTCTCTTCACGGTTTGTACGTACCTAAAAGTACAAAGAAAAGTTACATATATTACATTTAGGCAACAAACCCGACCTCACAGTCGACAAAATGTAAAAAAGTAAAAGGGATTTAATTCAAACACAATTTTCGTCTTTCATTCACAATTCTTCCATTGTGTCAAATTTTAACTCCGCGATATAATGGCAGGAAAAAATAAGATAAATTAAAGTGGAATGAATAAAGTACAGATCTAGTGAAATGTTCCATTTATTCTAGAAAATAAATTTCTATAAGAATAGTCATTTTACTCTGGAATACCTCGTTGACAACCATCAGAAATGGGAAAGTGTAGTTCTAAGTAAAATGAAAAATTCGTTTTTCGTGAGGCGTTCAATATAACTTGCATTTGTGTACAGAAAATGTAACGAACAGCACTCATTTATGCAGAGGTAAGTAGAGAGAGAAACAAAGCCAAATATCGATTTACATGTTTGTAATTTGGGCGTAGTGTAAACCCTGTACACTTTCCATGGGAATGTCCAAAACACCAGTCTAACAGAATAAGATTCACGGGGATTATGATTGGAAAGTGGGATGGGAGAATGGAGGACATGTTGTTAGTAGGTGACACACAGGAGAGGGTCATTATGCTTATCGGGGAGATTGGGAAGAAAGGGGCAGGGGATGCCATCAAACAGTTCATCTCAGAGTGATGGGTGGACTGAAGAGGCGTGGGGATAAGGAGGCATTTGGGAGAACAGGGTTAATCATCGCAGGTTGTCGACAATAAAGGTATTCTGAGTTCCGGCTACACTCGTGCTCTCTCTCTGAAATATTCCTTCACCGTTTTCTTGCCGGCAATGGGTGCTTCTATGCGACTTTTTCAACCCCTGATACTTTTCATCTTCAAAGCGAATAGCACCCGTCAGCCGTCAAATTTTGACATCCCCATTTCATAAATGCACGTAACTTGATTCTTCTTAACTATTCTTACCTTTCGAAGTGTCGAGTTCGTTGTAAGTCTGTCTTTGTAGTATGAAGTGCTGCACTCCGTTTCTATTTGATCAGTACAACCATTGTATAAGAGCCTCTCTATGTAATCCACACAAGCTCGATGAAGATCTTTCAGCCCAAATTCGAAACCAGCGCAGAGGAGACCTGAAGTAAAAAAATAAAATATATACCTAATCTATCCCTATCCAATCGAACAAAACGTTTTTAAATCACAAACCGGAATGGAACAGAGCTGGTCATAACCAGGCGCTTATTTCGAGAGTTTTCTCGTCACTTGGTCGCAAGTCCTGTTATTCTCTCTTCTTCACACGTCACAAATTTTACCAAAGCTACTCGGCTTGCCCTTTGTTGGGCGATGACAAGGTACCGTTTGGGAATGCTGTCGACCACTGGAATACATTTTACAACGTATTTGTTTGATGAGTGTTTTGTATTTAAATGCAAGAAGCAAACGTTCAATACAAGTAAACACGTATAGACTAACCTGAATTGAAGCCACGAGCTAACTACGGGAGGCAGTTTTCCGAAGTTAAGTTATGTCAAAAAAGTAATCAAATATTTCGTTTTGTACACATGCTATATTTATTTATATATTTATTTTTTCCATTTTTTATTCAGATGAAAACGGGTATATATATAGATAGTTTAGACAAAAGTAACAAGCCACAATTAGTAGTGTCTCATAAAGTATTACGTGATAACAAAGGATATAGGTGGCGTTGCCGATATGCCTTATTAATGATTATATGATATATCTTATGGGAGTGCTAAGTGTTGATGTTAGCCTGTTTGAAGGAGTATACGGGGCCGGGACAACATTGTATTTACACATTACTGTAACCTCTCCCCGGATATAGTAGATCTTTCACCCTTTCTCATGTTTTTTATAGCATTTATTTTTTTTTGTCATGATGCATGTAAGTGGACGTAAGTTCAAGTGTTCTATACTGCTTAATTGCTCAATAAAACATCCGATTTCTGGCAGGCAAACATCTAACTTAGCAGGAGTTTATTCATTTCTTGTATTGGACTATTAATAATTCCGTTATCCCTGCTTGTCCTTCCAATATCGGGGAACAGCGGAATGTGTCCAGAGTTCTCAGATCAAAGGGCACAGCACATGAATGATTTAACTTATACACTACACAGTACCCCTGGTATGGATCGAAACGTGGACGTTTCGGTTTGAACTTCAATACCATAACCACTGAACCACCGCGCTTCCCGTTACTACGAATTAATGTCAGATCCTCACAAGAAGGGACCATCTTACAATTCAGCTAATCACCCGGAACAACGCATCGTTTTAGAACTATCAAATAGCTCGACTTGGTCACTTTGGTGTTTTGGTGTAACGTAATCGCAGGTCTTATAAATGACACTGCTTACTTTACAGATTAAGACGCCTTGTTTGTCAGCAATGTCCGCGTCAGGAAACAGTTGCAGATAAAGAATAGATTGCGAAGTATTTAATGACAGAAATTAAATGAAGTTACTCTCAAACAACTACTGTAGTAGGCAACAAGCGTTTATCATTCCTAGTGTCCGGAGTAGAAAGCTCCGATTGTTCTCCGACGCTTGATGCGTGGTGCATTACAATTTTTTATCAATAAGCCTAATAACAAGAAGAATCACTTCATATAAAAAAATTTCCTCACTCACTATTAAACTTACCTATCACATTCTCTATACTAACTTGGACAGTTCCACAATGAGCGAAATAGATGAATTGTTTGAAAGTCTTATAGTCGTAGTTTTCTATCTTGATTCTCAGTCTACAGTTATGTTCTCTTTCCGTTCTTGCCCTCTGTATTTTCTTGAACATTTGGGACTTTGAACTCTTAGTTTGTTTTATTTCTCTTTCTTGTTTCATGATTAGTTCAAAAAGAAATCTGAAACGAGACAACACGTGATATAGGAACTAATATTTTCAAAAACATTTTCTACCTTCGCGCCCTACACATTTAGGAGCAATGGAGACCCAGGAAGACTTTCTCTATGAATGCCCAAAATACTGGTCAGACGGATCAAGGTATACCGGGAATATAACGGTAAAGTGAGTGGAAGAATGGAGGTCGTTACTGCGTGACAGAACAGAAAATGTTTGTATGTACCGTCGTAGACATTTGGAAAAATGAGGTTTGGGACATCAGTTCATTTCTGGATTGTGATGGAAGAGATTTTGAGGGGCACAGGCCTTCTGTTATTATTATTAATATTAATTTATACCTATAGCCCTCCATCTGAGAAAAGACAGGACAATAGACATTTACGCCAGATGGAAGATATCGTTGATGCATTGCATAGACATCACAGAAGCAACAATATTTAACGTTTCAAATAAAAATCCCGTCACTTTCGAAAAGTTAGACGTTGAGATATAAAAGTCGAATTAAAATATTGATGTCATCGTTTTCTAAGGGAGGTACCAACAAGCAATCTTGACTTAGGTGTACATTTTGTGCACAGATTCACATTTCAGTATTAATTATTTGAATTACACTTTCAAAACAATGAAAAATGTTAAGTGTTCATACCTGCTTCTTGATGCTACTAATGCTTTTATTCCATATATCGGCAATTCATTTTCTCCTATTAGAAAAGTGACGTCACACAGCTGCGGCATTGATAAGACATATTTCAAACTTTCTTAAACTCCTGACTCGCTGTGAAAATCATTTTTTCTTCTTTTTGTGTACTCGATTTGAATTTACTACCCGCATTCTTAGGCTCTGAAATGATATTACTGTTTGGACGAGAATCGTCTTGTGGTGTCTTTGAATTGCTATTATATTCTTCACTGCTGGATGAAGATTCATATCCAGAAGTATCCACTGTTTCTTCTGAAATATAAAAAGGGAACAATGAATTTGTATTGACACTAGAACATGGTGGCTCAGCGCTATGTGCTTCGGACTTGTAGTCGAAAAATTGTGAGTGCGAACATTGTAATAAAACGTTGTTATGTTGCCTTTGAACCCTAACTTGCCCAACGAGCACGTCCTAATGAGCGGTCGTAAGCTACTCCAGACAACTTTAGCTATGCCCGCCAATTTTCGCACCCTAAATAAAAATCACGCCCTGTGGGCGTCGTGGTGGCTTGCCGAATAATACTTTCCTCTTCAGTCTATAACACATTACCGGGAGATTGTACTGTTTAATCGAATCGCCAAAAATGTGTATTCTTTTAACTGTTGCCCGAAAAATTAGCCCCTTCATTGAAGATTAATGACATCGATAAGCAAGGTTATTGACAACATACAATATACTGCAAGTAGTAACGTTAATTATGGATTGTAAATTTGTTCTCAATTTTTTTTTTAATTCCTTAGTGATATCAAAGCTTTCATTTTAGTCTCCAGAATATAGGCGTAGCCTCAGACCTTCACGTTTTGAACATTATTACTGCCGAGAGATATTTCAACTTCGTGGATTATACTGTTTGTATCTCGCAAATATATGGCACATTGTTACGTCAGTCTGTCATGTCGGTTTGTGTCATGACTCGTTCGTTGACGAGACCAGTTCTTGGCGATTTTGCGATCTGGTCTCGTCGATTCGGTGGAATATGACAACACATATAAAGTGAGTGTTGTACAGAATTGTATATGACACGAAGCCCGAAAATAAGGAAAGAAAACCGCCCATCAAACTGTCCGACACGAGGTAGCCTTGACTGTCTAAAGTGCCGTTAAACCCCAATAAATAAAACAATAAATGAATGCACAAAACCTTTCCACACACAGGCCGTTACCTTACAGCGAATTATCAATAAAGTCAAATAATATAGACGTAACTCAACATGATGATAAAACAATAAAATGGTTCCAAGGTTTACAAACCTCTAAATATAATGTTGTCTTGATCATATTCTTGGTTATCATAACTATCATCTAGTAAACACTGGGCGGAGGTCCACGTTTCCATATCAGTTGAAAAATGTGTAATGAAGAAAAGTGTTACAAAAATGCAAAGGATGATACAGAACAAAACAGTTAACTGCGGTAGAGGAAGAATAGGAAGTGATATGAAAATGAATGAATGAAAGGTTTTAGCGCGCTGAAGGCGCGCAGGGACGATGTGGGATTTACAAATCCCTTGCGACCCGGTTAACCTTATTTTTTTCCCTTGGATCACTTGAAAATTCATCAGTCTTGTCCCCCTTATATAGAGATCGACTTCAATCGTCTCCCAGACGCTAATCATTTCTTTCACTCATTATAGAAACAAAGTTGACAAGATATTCGAATAATTAAATAATATAATCAACATGTCAACGATTGTATAAACATTTAATCACCGACATTGATTGAGGTGTGTTCAACGGTCAAACAATTGTGTTCTTTACCAAAGCTGTTTTGCTTATTAACGGTACGGGAATGTGTTATTCGACTCTCCTCACACAATCGTGTAACATTATCACGTATTTAAATGCTTTTTTAGATTTTTCTCTTCAAACACAGTTGTGAATAACATAAATATAATACAATTGAAGATTATTGGACATATGTTTCTAAATAAAATTATATTCGTATGACTTAGTGCAATCGAAATTCTGTAGCTAAACGGTGGGTGTGAGTATAAAATTAACAAAGTTGGACTTTGTTAATTTTATACTCATACCCACCGTATAGTTACAGACACGTCCAATCAGTGTTTGACAATCACACTGATTGGACGTGTCTGTTAAAGCTCCTGACTGAACAAATCTCACAGCTTGGATATTAACAAAGCCTATTGTTCTCTGTACCACTTCTGTGCACTCCAGTGTAATTTTGTAACTGTTTATCTTTTACTCTATCTATTTTCTATCTCCTTTTCTCTGTTAAAACTAAATATACTTTTACTGAACATTTTACTAATAATTTGCTGATGACTTAGACAATAACTGATAAATAAACAGAGTGTAATGGCAACTAACTCCACCACTGAACCCACTTCGGGAGTGGATTTAACATGGATGTTGTCTGGTTTTCAAAAAGAGATGGCCAGATTGAACGACACTATTGAGCGTTTTGCTATCGGATCTTAGGGCTAAAAAAGAACAGTTCGAGAAAGAAAAATTGGAGTTAATAAAAGCGTCGGAGGAATCAAAAAGTGAAAATAAGTCGGCATCTGGGAAAAAGTAGACAAAAATAAGGTTTCGGTTCGTACTCCAGCAACAGAAGCTCTAAACGAAAGGGCCAGAGTGTGGAGCCCAACACGTTGGGCCCTAAAACTAACACAGTTACGGAGATCACCAGTGCTTCTAAAACTGTTGATACAACTCAGCAGATTTCAAAACCTAATCCTAGCAAGGGGATGGTGGGCAAAACTAATCCGACACCTAGTTCGCCTTTTATAGATAATACCACTGAGATGGGGAGACCTATGCACGCCATCTCTTTGGAGGTACCACCAAATCAGGTTTCGGAACTCGTTACCGCCAGTCAAGATAACTGGTTGCGTACGCTCATAGAGCAAGAAGCAACTACTGTTCCCTCCTGTGGTGTGGTTAATCAGGTTACGCCGCGACCGAAAAGGAAATTGGATGCAGACTTCCAAGAAAATGGCAAGCCCCTGGAAATGGAAACGGTGGCTAAGAAAATCCGGAAAGTGTCGACAGACATCGATAACCCGGGTGTTGTTGTCGTTGAAACTTCGGACACCATGGATGTTACAGTAGTAACAACCAGTGCGGAGATCCATAATGATGGGAAATCGGCGGACAGTAACGCAACGGAAACGACACCGGCAGAGCCAACATTCACCAACAGCCCCATTATAATATTACGAAACAGAGGCGTATTGATCTTTTTCTACAAATAGGATAGGGAAACTGAAAAGTTCGCCCTCAATTTTAACTTTATCTCGCATTAATGGGATTGTCAATGCAACTTTCTCCGTGAATGTATTGAGCGGTTCGAATTCCACCGCCTTGAAGATTTGAGAAGAGTTTGACCTTTTCTCCAGCTCATAGATCTTTGAAAACAATACTTTGCCCCCGTTGACGATTTTCATTATATAGTTACAAACCGTCAAGTGACTGATTTCCCTCATTTTATTTTCAAATGGAAGTTTATTTCTTTTTCGTGTCGTTTGTTTTGGCTTTTGTAACACATCAGATCACCTGTCATTGGAATTAGCGATTTATTCGTGATTTTTGCAGTTCGTTACGTTTGCCATTGGAAGCTTGTCTGCCGTCAAACTCATATACATAGTTACTGTGTGAAAAAGTGAATATATTCCATTTTCTTGTACTTCAGTCAATATGTTGATATTTAATGTGCGTTTATTTACGTCTTTTATCAGTATTCTGGGCACTGATGAAAATATCAAATATTTTCCAAAAGTTTTGTTGGACGACCCCTTAAAGTAAATATTTCAGAAAAAATCAATAGTTTTAAATGTTCAACTAAAAACACAAACAGACGACACTTTTATCAAACAATTATTGGACAACTGACTTTTCGTTATTTTGTCCCTTAAACATGGCTTATCATCCTTAAAAAAATAACACATCTGAGTGGCGATTATTGGCAATAAAATCAAATCATGTACCTCTCCAAACATAAGGCGATTCTTATTGTTACTTAATCTTTATTCCAGAACGATGAGGTGACGTCATAGTGTGTGTGTGTTTAGGGGTGGGGGGGGGGGGGGAGGGGGTGTTGTCATATAGTCAAAAATTAAAATGCGTCGGATTTTTTGAAAACTCTAATATGTTTTTGAGTTAAAAAAATATGAAATATCTGTTTTCTTTTGTTTTTCGATTTGGCGCCATTTTGACGGTTTTACGTCACTTGAAAATTTATAGAATTTTTGCCAAATTTAATAAACCACTCTGTCTTCAGATTGATGTAACTCCACATTTAGTTTAAACAATATTTATTTCCAACTTTCTGAATATACATGAAACAGTATAATGATGTATGTGGATTCGACAAAAAGCTGATAGCTTATACAAGGTCGTTTCCACTCGTATTGCAATTACACATAAATAGATACGAGATGACAGTCATACAGCTGTGACAATCCAAAATATCGATTCAAACTTTTAACATATGTACACATTGTTGAGTTCAATAAATTATCAATAAACAGCTGAGTATAAGCATAAGTTGAAAACAGAATTATGTGAATGGAGCTCAAAATATAAGAGAAAGAAGAATGGGTAAACAGAGAAACTTATGGATTTAGCGAGCCCTCCGCATTACCCCAACCGGAAATCGGACCAACAACGGAGTCGTTTCTACGGCTAGTACTTTCAAAACATTTTCCAATCTTCCACCTTTTTCTGATTTATGATTGTGCAGAGGGAGGTCGCTGGGCCGAATTTCCTGCTGAAGAAATGCGGCAGGCCCCAATTTCTAAAATGAGAGACCTTCACAGACAACATTATAAGTGTTGGTTCAGAACTGCCACAATTTGACTGGAATGATCACAGTAATCTTGAGATGTAGATAGATAGATAAATAGAGAGAGAGAGAGAGAGAGAGAGAGAGAGAGAGAGAGAGAGAGAGAGAGAGAGAGGCTACGCTTACGGGACAAAAGGAGCATGTATAGTCATTCCAGAATGCTGAGAAAGTCTCCCGTCATTCGGATTGAGTATAGGGTTCAAGACAAAACACTTTGTCTGAGAAGAGGATTAAGTGGAATAGGTAAACTTGTCCTTTGGAATGACGTTGATTTGGTAGTTGTGGCAGACCCCTGACCCCAGCCTCCGGCGACGGTGCCCCAGCTGAAAAAGTGGCACGTAAACACCTAAAGTAACTTTAATTGGGACTCAGGTCTCATGGAAACCTTTCTGATTTGAGAATAAACTTGTGAACAGCTTCAAATATTATTCGATTGTCTGTACTATTATAAAATTCGCACCCAAACAGCAATATATTTGTATCAATTATGTGTGGGAGATGGCCTAAAGTCTCATTACGTATATTAACATACATGGGACAATTTAGTAGGAAGTGCTCCGTAGTTTCCATCTGTCCACAGAGGCAGTAAGGCGAGTCCACGAGGTGGTTTACATAAAGATGCTCATTCAGATTGCTACACCGAAGACGTAATCTACAGTGATAAATTTGAGCTTTGCGAGATTTCGAATGTGAGAAAAACTTGGGTGGCCGCCTGGCATTTAGGTTTAGATAAGTTTTAAACTCAGCCAAGGAGCAATTATCTCTGACACTAACAGGTAAATCGTTCCATAATTTAGTTGTTGCAGGAATAAAGGACGTTTGATAGTTTTTGGTTCGACAGAACGGGAGACGCCGGTTACTAGCTGTGCGTAAATCATCGATTTGATTACTCGATATAGATGGAGGAATTCTATTAGATATATAAGGGGGGACCATGTTATGGAACATTTTAAAAAACTGCACCAGTTTGTGCTTATCTCGTCTTGCTGCAAGCCGTTCCCACCCTGTTTCGACATTAATGGAAGCTATACTAGCGCTTAGTGTGGCACCTGTTACAATTCGTGCAGCAGCGATTTGAATACTTTCGAGTTTCATAGCGTCATGTTCAGTACAGTTGTCCCAGGCGGTGTCAGCATATTCAAGTAGGGGGCGGATGAAAGCAAAGTAGATCTTCTCCAGTGTTTTACGATCAAGTATAAATTTGTACTTCCTAATGAGGTCCAAACGTGACCAAGCCTTTCCGCAGATATGATCGACATGCTGTTCCCACGTACATCGCGAGTTAAGAAAGACACCAAGGTTTTTATGCGTGTTGACTTCCTTGATGGGGGTGTTTACCAGTATTAACGGTGGATACCTAACAGGTTCAGTTTTTCTAGATATGATCATAGAATCGGTTTTCAAAGGATTAAATTCCACAAGCCATGTCTGTGCCCATTGTTCGATTTTGGCTAGGTCGTTGTTTAAGACAGTAGAAGCCCTATCGGGGGGATCAACTATAAGGTACAGGGTTGTATCATCCGCAAATAACCGTATGCTACTTATTAGATTAGAAGTGATATCATTAATGTATATAAGGAAAAGCAAAGGCCCGAGGATTGATCCCTGGGGAACCCCTGAACTAATTGGTTTCCAGGATGAAGTATCCGAGTTGACTACTACTCTTTGCAATCGCTCATTCAAATAGGATTTAAAGAATTCAAGCAGGTTACCAGTAATGCCAATTCTGTTCAATTTATAAAGTAAGCCTTTGTGCCAGACCTTGTCGAAGGCTTTACTGACATCACAGAATACAACCCTTACATCTTTTCCTTCGTCAAGAGCACAACTAAACGCGTCATAAATGTCAGTGAGTTGAAGTACTGGCGAGTCATGCGGGGTAAAGCCTGACTGGAAGGTAGTGATTATACTATTTTCGTCTAAACACTCCCACATTTGTTTGAAGACACATTTTTCGAAAACTTTACCGAGACAGCTAAGTAAAGAAATTGGGCGATAGTTAGATATAATGTTAGAAGGATTTTTTTTTAGGACTGGAATTACATTAGCTTTTTTCCACAGTAGTGGGAAATATGAGTAACTGAGGAGGCAATTAAATAAGCCAGTAAGAGGTTCTGTCAATGAGCCTGCACACTACTTCAGTATACGTGGGCTCAGAGGATCTGGTCCCGTAGCCTTCGATGTTTTCAAAGCCTTGAGTGAAACACGTACATCGCTTTCACTAGTTGTTATAGCGTTCATAGTAGGGCGATCGTGTTGGGGTAGAGGAGGAAGAGTAGCGTGTTCATCATTTAGTGTCGCAATATTACAATAGTAATCATTAAAGGCTTCAGCCTTGTCTGCATTTCGAAGGATGTTTTTATTTTGGTAATACATGTTAGGAATTTCTGTTACTTTGTTTCCCATAATCAGTTTGAGTGTTTTCCACCATAACGATGGTGCAGTAGAATTACTATTTAATAGCGAGTGGATTTTATTGTGATATTTAGCTTTCGATCGACGTATCACAGAGACAACTTCATTTCGTTTAGAGCGATATTTGGTCCATGCCTCGGGCTGGCCACAAGATTTAGCTTGTCGGTAAAGACGTTTTCTCTGTCGGATTAGTCGTCGAATTTCATTGTGCATCCATTTGGGTTCGTTTCGTCTAATAGTCACCACTTTATTTGGGATAAATTGCGAAGCTAAGTCAAGGATTTTGTTGCAAAACATCTCAACCATGGTATCCAAATCGACCTGTGATAAGATTGCGTCCCACTGAGTGCTTGCTAGAGCATTATTGAGTCCTTCGAAATTACCTTTATCGTACAGCCAGATTTTGCGTTTGAAACAATTGTGAGTTAGTTTGGGGAAACGGACCTCGATGTGCACTGGACAATGGTATCTTATCAGATCGGGTATAAACGGGTCTGCCACCTCACAAGATGTCACATTAACTGACTCACTTACCGCAAATAGGTCGAGTAGTGACTCAGACGTTTCTGTAAAAAATGTGGGTTCTGACACTAATTGAGTAAGATGAAAATAGTCTGCGACATCGCTGAATTTACTCTTATTGGGTGGGAGAATGTTATCATTAAAATCACCTGTGACAATTATATCGGAAATACCTGAGTCGTATGCTTTTTCAAGGGAGGCAAGAATCATGTCCCAATGTTCAATGCCGCTGTTTGGTGGTCTATAGAAAACGCCAAGCAAGAAAGACTTGGACCTGACATAAATTTCCACCCATATGCATTCAAGATGATGCACCTCGAGGTCGGGTCTTAACTTAAATGGGATCCCAGTTTTGATATATATTGTAATACCCCCTCCCCTAGTCGGACGGTCTTTTCGAATTATGTCTTGGAAACCACTGATATGAAGATCAGAGCTTTCATCGGTGGTTCTTAGCCAGGTTTCGGTAAATGCACAAATACCATACACGGGTGTTTCGCATTGTAATACGTCGAGTTTGGGCTTTGAACTTTGAATGTTCATTTGACAGATTTTAATCCCTTGTGATGGAAAGTAGCTTGTCAAATAGCTTGCATCCGTTTCACTTGTGGGCCCAGGGTTGAGTTCAATGTCGCCGGATAGAAGTAGGACCAGCAATAGCCAAAAACAAACTGACAACAACATGAACGTCTGATTCTGGTAAATTGTTACGTAATCCAAATAGTTGATGTCGGACAAAGAGAATAAATTTGAATAGTTAATTGAGAAAACAGGATTTATGTGAACAGATTTGAGTACAGCGATATATTCAGAGGTGTTGAATAATATACGTTGTGCGTAAGGTTGCAGGTTCGTAGAACATAGGACTGGCGTTCTTGTAAAATACGTTTCGGACAAACTGTAGGGGCCTGGTATATTATTCAAGAATGTTATAAAAGATGGCCGGCCAGCAGTTATGATGCAGTGTGAGTATAGCAGGGCTAGCATTATTGTGAGACCTTTGCACTGGAACTTGAGTAAGAGTGATGCGAGCAAAATACATGACATATCAAGTAGGTGTTTTCCATGCACACCCCTCCGCGCTCGCACAATGAATAGACCCACTCGTATTCTGTATGTATCTAAATTACACATGCGATCTTGATCATTTGATAACAATTGTTACTGTGAGTGGGTTTCATCTCGCGTGGGAGCACAAAAAACGCTCGGAACCCTGGGACAGGAGAAGCCACAAATACTGAAGGATATTGAAACGGGAAAGGACAAATAGTTGTTTCCAATGAATAGAGGACAGAATTGATTGAGGAGTAATGAATATGAAGAGATAAGCAAAAACATACGATATATACAACAAGGTAAAACACCAGCTTCATGGCTGATTTTAGACGCTTCAGGATTATAGATCCCAGCAACCGATAATGATAGACAAGTATTGCATCAATGTGCACAAGCTTTAATGGGTCGGGACAGTGGTGGCATAGGTTGTGTTTCTTGGCAAAAGCACCAAGGTCAGAGGGTGCGGCACACACCGCGACGGGGCACAGACATCCAACTCCGAAGGTAGAAGATGGCAGTGCCCCATCGCGCTGAGCACCAGTCCCCGCTCCATTGTTTTACGAGCATCAGATCAAGTGGCACGGTACTCCCGGGCACTGCACTCCCCGCGACAACACAGCGGCATCCACCACCATCCTGGCAAAAGCACCAAGGTCAGAGGGTGCGGTACACACCGCGACGGGGCACAGGCATCAAACTCCGAAGGCAGGAGATGGCAGTGCCCCATCACGCTAAGCACCAGTCCCCGCTCCATTGTTTTACGAGCATCAGATCAAGTGGCACGGTACTCCGGGGCACTGCACTCCCCGCGACAGCACATCGGCATCCACCACCATCTTGGCAAAAGCACCAAGGTCAGAGGGTGCGGCACACACCGCGACGGGGCACAGGCATCAAACTCCGAAGGTAGAAGATTGCAGTGCCCCATCGCGCTGAGCACCAGTCCCCGCTCCATTGATTTACGAGCATCAGATCAAGTGGCACGGTACTCCCGGGCACTGCACTCCCGCGACAGCACAGCGGCATCCACCACCATCCTGGCAAAAGCACCAAGGTCAGAGGGTGCGGTACACACCGCGACGGGGCACAGGCATCAAACTCCGAAGGTAGGAGATGGCAGTGTCCCATCGCGCCAAGCACCAGTCCCCGCTCCATTGTTTTACGAGCATCAGATCAAGTGGGACGGTACTCCGGGGCACTGCACTTCCCGCGACAGCACATCGGCATCCACCACCATTGGCAGTAGATAGCAACGCCCTATCGCGGAGAGTACCAAACCTCGGGCACTCATATCAAGATCATGGGCGGGCCTCTTGAGTTCCGTTGGGATGCGACTTTTAGTTTACAGAAGTGGAATCAGTTCTGAAGTGAATACCGGAATACGGGAATTGATTGTGGTTTGATGCAATTCGGTCTCAGGAGGCCACCACGTTTGGTGAAAGTCTCCCTGCCAGGGTGAAACCAGGAGAGGTGTTCAAATAGCGGTCCACTGACATAAAGATACACAAAGTTTGCTAAAAGTTGGTAACTCTATATACATATATCCCATATAACCAAATTAGGCCCCTCGACCAGATCACGATGAAATCCTGACCTGGCCGAAAGTTCCTGGTGTCCCTGCAAATACTACTATTTTGGGTCACCTTCGGAACATAGCGACTGTTCGTTATTGGGGGAGAGGGGGGGGGGGGGGGCGGGGTAAAAATGACTGGACCTTGGCATCTTATAATGGCGTTTACATCCCTGTAAAAATGCCCCCCACCCCACCCCTCCCGTTCACTCTCATTCGAGTGGACTGGGTAATGTTATTAGATTGGGTGTGGGGTTGGTGACTGGCTTTCAAGGGGAAAACCTTAGTTTGTAATTATGATATGATTAATGGGATTTGAATGGTTATTACCCCGACACTCCATTGTACCTTGGACACACTATGTGTAAATTTACTCACGAAGAAATGAGAAACAGACTGGAAGTTCACGCTTGCCTGAACGCAACAACCGTTACTGACACACATACACTGAATTGTCCCGAGGCGATGTTTAATTTATTGTCTAACCAAAATTAGGCCCTTCGACCAGATCACGATAAAATCCTGACCTGGCCGAAAGTCCCTGGTGCCCCTGCAAATACTACTGTTTTGGGGTCACCTTCGGAACATAGCGAGTGTTCGTTTTCGGAGGGGGGGGGGGGAGGGGGTTGTAAAAATGACTGGACCTTGGCATCTTATATGATGGCGTTTACATCCCTGTAAAAATGCCCCCCCCCCACCCCACACACACACACCCACCCACACCCCACCCCTCCTGTTCTCTCTCACTCGAGTAGACTGGGTAATGTTATTAAATTGGGGGTGGGGTTGGTGACGGGCTTTCAAGGGGAAAACCTTAGTTTGTAATTCTAATCGTAACTTTTATGTATATGTGGAATTTTTGGTGTGGGGCATCGAATATAAACAGGTATTTGTGGAATTAGGCCTATAAGAAAGGACCGTTACTATTACCAACATTTCTGTTTCTATTTCTATTACTAACATTAGTTATTATAGAAGTTTTGGTGGTGTTCAGATCAGGTTATTGTTGGGAGGAACGAATGGTCACCACTAATTTAAATTTGTTTTCAAAATAAGTCATTTGCGACTTATTTGTAATTCTATGGACAGTGTTATCAAATTCCTTAACAAAGATAATGCCGTCGTGTGTCCAAGAACCAGATATTTTCTTATCTCTAACAAGAATTCGGCCTCTTCGTGCTATGTCTGATTTATCCTGTGTTAAATGCTCGTTAACATAAACTGTTTTTGTTTCAGCAACTGACTTTAAGTTTTTACGAGCACGGAAAAAGGATTCACGTGTCCGATAACTCTTAAATTTTACAAGGATTGTTCTTATGCGATCACTGGAGGGAGGACCAGATCGGTGACTTCTTTCAATGTCATCCAAATGGAGTGGAACGTTCATTTTGGTCGCCAAGTCAAGTATAATATTGTCGGTTGATTCACCTGGACTTTCAGTGACACCCGCAATGCGTAATGAGTTTCGCATGCTATATTGACGTAAATCGTCCAGCTCACACTTAATATTGTCTATCTCCTTATCTTTAGATTGAACCAATGTTTCTAATGTGTCAATTTTAGTCTCCAAACGATCAATATAAGCGGACATTTTGGAGTCTAGCATTGATTGAAACATATTTTGAAACATCATCTTGACCGATGGGTCGTTGAGAGCTTCAACAAACATCTTGGCCATTTCAGAGATAGGTTGGGGGTTAACAGCTGGATTTCCTGGACTCGCCATGATAGAACCTTTATCGGTGGTGTTCTCACTACTTGAAGAAACGTTGAGATCAGATGCAAACGAGTCAGAGAGGGAACCCTCCTTGGGACGTTTCGAAGCTAAATCTACGGAGGGGACACTATCACTCGATTCACGTCTCCTTTTATCTCTGAGATTGTCGTCTTCCATAGAACAGACTGGAAGTTCACACTTGCCTGAGCGAAACAACCGTTACTGACACACATTCACTGATTTGACCCGAGGCGATGTTGAGTGTATTATCTAATCAGTTCACAGGTACAATCACGGGTTAGTTGCAGTTCACGAAACTGGAACAACAGAAAGTATATGATAACACTAAACAGTCAAAAGATTTAGAAGTTTATAAAACAACTTCTTTTCTAAAATTAAAAGATATACATACAGTTTCTCAACGGCCCCTCAGGAAGCTGTTGAACTTCACAAATGAGCTCGGTCTGAAGATTCTGAACAGGGACGCTAGATGTAAGGGGGAATGGACCTGGGAGAGAAACGACAGAAAATCAATAATTGACTACATTCTCATAGATATGAATTTAGGGAGGGAGGTGATAAGGGTAGAAGTGGATGATGAGGGCAAAATGGAGTTGGATAGTGATCACAACTTGATTACAGTGACGATGAGGGCCAAAAACCTAGAGAAAAGGAAAGGAAGCTTCAAGGATATTTGGGAACTCAAAAAGGATGCCGACTGGGTGAAGTTCGAAGAAAACTGAAACCAAAGCTTGCAGCCGTACACAAGGGGGGTAGAGTCCAGAAGATGGCCGACACCATAGTTGCGAGCCTAGTGGAGGCAGGGAAGGAAAGTGTAGGAAAGATTAGGGTGCCAACACGGGAACTTGGGTACAGAGTGAACGAAGAACTGAAAAGGGCCATAAAGGTTAGAAAAGCTAAATGTGCTGCATACAGGAGAAGTAGAAATCTTAAGGGGGTGGAAAGCAATGAGGCCATGGTAGCAAAGGAAGAATACCAACAAGCACGACATAAAGTAAACAAGATAAAAGACGACAACCGGAGAGTGCGAAATAGCAGTCTTATTAGGACGATAAGAACGACAGGGGGGTCGAGTTCGAGCGTATTTTGGAAATGGGTGAACAAACGTAACAAAGGGAATAACCAACAGAGCATTAAAGTAGATGGTAGAGTTACAGAAGAGCGAGATCAAATCGCATTAGAACTAGTAAAGCACTGGGAAAAGGTAAACGATAAGCGAGTGTCCGAACCAGGTCGAGGAATATCTCTCGGACTTCGTGTGCAGCAAAATCAAAACTGAGGAGGTGCGAAGGGTGATCTCAAAATTGAGGAATGGAAAAGGGGGAGGGGTGGACGAAATTCCTAACGAGTTTATCAAAAAAGGGGGAGAGGAACTCTTGGAAAGCCTAACTGCCCTATTCAATTTAGTCATAGAAAAACAAGAGGTCCCAAAGGAGTGGAGGGAAAGCAAAGTGACATTTATTCACAAAAAGGGGGAAAAAGACGTTTTGGATAACTATCGAGGGATCTCTGTCAATAGCAACATTGGAAAGGTTTTCTGTAAAGTCCTTTATGGGAGACTAGAGGAGGTAATTGAGGAGAAGGGTTTTTTGAGAGAAATCCAGAATGGCTTCAGGAAGGGAAGGAGAGTTACTGACCATCTTTTCACACTATCCCAAATGATAGAATCCGCGAAAGCAAAAAAGAAAAAGATGTTTATGGCCTTTTTGGATATCAAGAAGGCATACGATAGAGTATGGAGGGAAGGTATGTGGCGCAAGCTGGAGGCTATGGGCTTAGGAGGCGAGTTTGTTGGAATTATGAAAGCATTATATCAAGATGTACAGAGTGAACTTAGCCTGGGAAACATTACAACGAAACGTGTGCCTATGGAGATAGGCCTAAAACAGGGGTGTATCCTTTCGCCGATCCTGTTTGCATTGTACATCAAAGGCTTAGGAGATGAACTCCTGCGTAGCGAGGAGGGGGTAGCAGTTGGTAACGTGAAGATCCCAGGGCTATTTTTTGCAGACGATATGGTTCAAGTGTCAGAGAGCGAAGAGGGGCTAACGAAAATGCTGGGAATTGTTGGGAAATATGGGAGAAAATGGAGACTCGAACTTAATGAAAGCACCATGTGTAACTTGGACATGGTGGAGACCCTGGAACACTTTCTTCTTGAATGCCCAAAGTATCAGCCTAAAAGAATGAGATTCACTGGGAGTATAATGGGGAAGTGGGATGGGAGAATGAAGGACATGTGGTTAGGGGGAGACTCAAAGGAGAGGGTTAATATGCTAATCGGAGAGATTGGGAAGAATGGGACAAGGGATATCATCAAGCAGTTCGTCTCCGAGTGTTGGGAGGAGAGGAGAATCGTGGGAATAGGGAGGCAGTTGGGAGTACATGGGTAACCATGGCCTTCTCGTCCGAGAACCGCGACAAATCAGCGGCTGGCCAAAGTGTTATTATTATTATTATACTTGCAAAAGCCTCCCCATAAGACTATGTTTCACAAACTGGCCACGAAATCACCAGACGAAGGCACAACAGAGTGAATAGACGCCATCACTGCATTCCTCGTGAACTGAATTTTCCAGAAAGGCCTTTGAAAAACACACAACCAAACAAATTTTCCATATTTTCCACATCACAAGGACTACTTCACTTCTTATGACAATTTGTTAGCTTGACTAACACCGATCTCAACAGATTAATACATCAAATTATAACATTTTCATCAGTTGCTGGGAGAGAAGGAAAAATATTCAGCCGACCGCCATACTCGATCACGTGAACTCCACATTTATAAAGAATACAGCTACAAAAATGCATACATTGTTTTCTACTTATTTGAATTGTTCACTGTTATTTTTTCATTTCTAATTTACGCCCCCCGGTGAGACCGATGCCAATTTTATGTTTTATTCTTTTTCTTTTATTTTTCAATATCATTTTCAGCACCAGTCGTCCGAAATTTTGGGACATTGTAATCTCGGAAGAAAAACCTTATCTATACATGTGCTTCTTTTCGATGAAATTATCAACCGTTACTCACGAACGCTGAGGTGACATCGTAGGGGTCGTATAGTCAAAAGTGAAAATGCCTCGTATTTTCATGAAATTTACGTATCTTGTACAGGTATAGAAATCAGGAGATAGCTGTGGTTTTGTTTTTCTATACCCCCATTTTGGTCATGATTAGCCATTGTGCAGAAATATGTGACCTTAAACACCAATAAATAATAAATAAATATCTCCATTTGGGCGTTTTTATGTCGCTTAAAAAATGCACCATTCTATACAAATTCCGTAAAAACGCTAAACCTTTTAGGGTTTAAAATTTTTGTGGAGTTCAGAATGGCATGACCTCTTCTATTGAAAGTTAAATCATTGTTAATTAAATTCGATGGCTCAACTGGATTTTCTACAACAAGGAACAGGGACGTATTGCCTGCAAAGACTAGTATACTACTAAGTAGGTTTTCGGTTATATCATTGATGTAAATTAAAACCTATAGGGGATCCAAGATAAATCTTGAAGGACCTCAGCATTAATTGGCCACCAAGCCTATGTGTTTCTAAGCTTCGACAGCTCTCTGTGGACTATCTGAAAGGATGAGTTTCATAATGATAGTTACTCCCATGAAACGCCAATTTCCCAAAGCTTGTGAAAAGCTTTGTTGTAACCACAAAGGACCACATGCACCTCTTTGCCGTCGTCTGGAGCTGGACAAAATTCATCACATGTGTTAGTTAGCTGAAGAACAGTAGAATCGTCGGGTCTAAACATTGATTGAAATTGACTCAATCCGAAAGTCACATAAATGTTTAAAGATACATTTTAAAAATAATTTACAAACGCAGCTAATTAATGATTTAGGGTGATAATTAGTATCTACATTCGAGTGTTGATTACCTTAAGGGGACCTAAGATCACTCCTGACGGATTTCAGTTGTAATTGGTCACGACAGCCCTCTCGGGACTTCCTGAAAGGAATGATATTAAAAATGGGAGAAACACCCCTGAAACGCCAATTTCCCACAGCTTGTGAACAACTTTCCTGAAATCACAACAGATCGCACGCACCATGGATAGATCAATTCGTGCCACTTACTCGGATCACTTGGTTCAAAACAGGACCTTTTATTACTGAGACATAACCCTGCTGGGATGAGGTGTGTTCATGAGTTTTATGCACAAACACAATTTACTGAATTCACTACCAACAGTATTTTCCTCGAGTTTTCAACTCAAACATTCCTGCCGTTGTTATCGACAGGTTGTCCCGAACAATAACTCACCGGTCAAACATTTTCTGATTTAAATGGGAGAAAATAATTCGATTTCGTTTCAAAGATATACAAGAAGTTAATATAAAGCTTGCTTAAAGTGGGATAATACACGTTATGCAGGATATTGGACTCTCCACCACCATCCATTAGACTGGTCTTGTGAATATTTCCTTTACAGATATTCAGTAGACACAAGTGGATAAAAATGCACAATACGATTATATGGATTCGTTGCTTCAAACATTGCCTTGTTATATAATATAATGGAACCCATCTCCTTTGCATGTATTTTAAATGTAATGAAGTCAGGTTTAAGGCAATTAAAATATACATCAGTAATTAATCAAGACGCAAATAACAGCACACCGATGTCAAACAGACGAAAAGAAGAAAGTAAAATTTTATATGTTTATTTTCATAAAATCATTAAACAAATACAAAACAACAGATCAACAGTTAACACATTAGCACTACGACTTAATAACACAGAAATAATTTATTAAACTTGTGTGCATCGGGCAGTTCTCTTATTACTCTCTTCACGGTTTGTACGTACCTAAAAGTACAAAGAAAAGTTACATATATTACATTTAGGCAACAAACCCGACCTCACAGTCGACAAAATGTAAAAAAGTAAAAGGGATTTAATTCAAAAACAATTTTCGTCTTTCATTCACAATTCTTCCATTGTGTCAAATTTTAACTCCGCGATATAATGGCAGGAAAAAATAAGATAAATTAAAGTGGAATGAATAAAGTACAGATCTAGTGAAATGTTCCATTTATTCTAGAAAATAAATTTCTATAAGAATAGTCATTTTACTCTGGAATACCTCGTTGACAACCATCAGAAATGGGAAAGTGTAGTTCTAAGTACAATGAAAAATTCGTTTTTCGTGAGGCGTTCAATATAACATGCATTTGTGTACAGAAAATCTAACGAACAGCACTCATTTATGCAGAGGTACGCATTGGTAAGTAGGGAGAGAAACAAAGCCAAATATCGATTTACATGTTTGTAATTTGGGCGTAGTGGAAACCCTGTACACTTTCCATGGGAGTGTCCAAAACACCGGTCTAACAGAATAAGATTCACGGGGATTATGATGGGAAAGTGGGATGAGAGAATGGAGGACATGTTAGTAGGTGACACAAAGGAGAGGGTCATTATGCTTATCGGGGAGATTGGGAAGAAAGGGGCAGGGGATGTCATCAAACAGTTCATCTCAGAGTGATGGGTGGACAGAAGAGGCGTGGGGATAAGGAGGCATTTGGGAGAACAGGGCTAATCATCGCAGGTTGCCGACAATAAAGGTATTCTGAGTTCCGGCTACACTCGTGCTCTCTCTGAAATACTCCTTCACCGTTTTCATGCCGGCAATGGGTGCTTCTATGCGACTTTTTCAACCCCTGATACTTTTCATCTCCAAAGCGAATAGCACCCGTCAGCCGTCAAATTTTGACATCCCCATTTCATAAATGCACGTAACTTGATTCTTATTAACTATTCTTACCTTTCGAAGTGTCGAGTTCGTTGTATGTCTGTCTTTGTAGTATGAAGTGCTGCACTCGGTTTCTATTTCATCAGTACAACCATTGTATAAGAGCCTCTCTATGTAATCCACACAAGCTCGATGAAGATCTTTCAGCCCAAATTCGAAACCAGCGCACAGGAGACCTGAAGTAAAAATTAAAATATATACTTCATCTATCCCTATCCAATCGAACAAAACGTTTATAAATCACAAACCGGAATGGAACAGAGCTGGTCATAACCAGGCGCTTATTTCGAGAGTTTTCTCGTCACTTGGTCGCAAGTCCTGTTATTCTCTCTTCTTTACACGTCACAAATTTTATCAAAGCTACTCGGCTTGCCCTTTGTTGGGCGATGACAAGGTACCGTTTGGGAATGCTGTCGACCACTGGAATACATTATACAACGTATTTGTTGGATGAGTGTTTTGTATTTAAATGCAAGAAGCAAACGTTCAATACAAGTAAACACGTATAGACTAACCTGAATTGAAGCCACGAGCTAACTACGGGAGGCAGTTTTCCGAAGTTAAGTTATATCAAAAAAGTAATCAAATCTTTCGTTTTGTACACATGCTATATTTATTTATATATTTATTTTTTCCATTTTTTATTCAGATGAAAATGGGTATATATATAGATAGTTCAGACAAAAGTAACAAGCCACAATTAGTAGTGTCTCATAAAGTATTACGTGATAACAAAGGATATAGGTGGCGTTGCCGACATGCTTTATAAATGATTATATGATATATCTTATGGGAGTGCTAAGTGTTGATGTTAGCCTCTTTGAAGGAGTATACGGGGCCGGGACAACATTGTATTTACACATTACTGTAACCTGTCCCGGGATATAGTATATCTTTCACCCTTTCTCATGTTTTTTATAGCATTTGTTTTTTTTTGTCATGATGCATGTAAGTGGACGTAAGTTCAAGTGTTCTATACTGCTTAATTGCTCAATAAAACATCCGATTTCTGGCAGGCAAACATCTAACTTAGCAGGAGTTTATTCATTTCTTCTATTGGACTATTAATAATTCCGTTATCCCTGTTTGTCCTTCCTGTATCGGGGAACAGAGGAATGTGTCCAGAGTTCTCAGATCAAAGGGCACAGCACATGAATGATTTAACTTATGCACTACACAGTACCCCTGGTATGGATCGAAACGTGGACGTTTCGGTTTGAACTTCAATACCATAACCACTGAACCACCGCGCTTCCCGTTACTACGAATTAATGTCAGATCCTCATAAGAAGGGACCATCTTACAATTCAGCTAATCACCCGGAACAACGCGTTGTTTTAGAACTATCAAATAGCTCGACTTGGTCACTTTGATTTTTTGGTGTAACGTAATCGCAGGTCTTATAAATGACACTGCTTACGTTACAGATTAAGACGCCTTGTTTGTCGGCAATGTCCGCGTCAGGAAACAGTTGCAGATAAAGAATAGATTGCGAAGTATTTAATGACAGAAATTTAATGAAGTTACTCTCAAATAACTACTGTAGTAGGCAACAAGCGTTTATCATTCCTAGTGTCCGGAGTAGAAACCTCCGATTGTTCTCCGACGCTTGATGCGTGGTGCATTACAATTTTTTATCAATAAGCCTAATAACAATAAGAATCACTTCATATAAAAAAATTTTTCCTCACTCACTATTAAACTTACCTATCACATTCTCTATACTAACTTGGACAGTTCCCCAATGAGCGAAATAGATGAATTGTTTGAAAGTCTTATAGTCGTAGTTTTCTATCTTGATTCTCAGTCTACAGTTATGTTCTCTTTCCGTTCTTGTCCTCTGTATTTTCTTGAACATTTGGGACTTTGAACTCTTAGTTTCTTTTTCTCTTTCTTGTTTCATGATTAGTTCAAAAAGAAATCTGAAACGAGACAACACGTGATATAGGAACAAATAGCTTCAAAAACATTTTCTTCCTTCGCGCCCTACAAATTTAGGATCAATGGAGACCCAGGAAGACTTTCTCTATGAATGCCCAAAATACTGGTCAGACGGATCAAGGTATACCAGGAATATAACGGTAAAGTGAGTGGAAGAATGGAGGTCGTTACTGCGTGACAGAACAGAAAATGTTTGTATGTACCGTCGTAGACATTTGGAAAAATGAGGTTTGGGACATCAGTTCATTTCTGGATTGTGATGGAAGAGATTTTGAGGGGCACAAGCCTTCTGTTATTATTATTATTATTAATATTATTATTATTATAATTATAATTATTATTATTATTATTATCATTATTATTATTATTATTATTATTATTATTATTATTATTATTATTATTATTATTATTATTAATTTATACCTATAGCCCTCAATCTGAGAAAAGAAAGGACATTAGACATTTACGCCAGATGGAAAATATCGTTGATGCATTGTACAGACATCACAGAAGCAACAATATTTAACGTTTCAAATAAAAATCCCGTCACTTTCGAAAAGTTAGACGTTGAGATATAAAAGTCGAATTAAAATATTGATGTCATCGTTTTCTAAGGGAGCTACCAACAAGCAATCTTGACTTAGGTGTACATTTTGTGCACAGATTCACATTTCAGTATTAATTATTTGAATTACACTTTTAAAACAATGAAAAATGTTAAGTGTTCATACCTGCTTCTTGATGCTACTAATGCTTTTATTCCATAGATCGGCAATTCATTTTCTCCTATTAGAAAAGTGACGTCACACATCTGCGGCATTGATAAGACATATTTCAAACTTTCTAAAACTCCTGACTCGCTGTGAAAAATCATTTTTTCTTCTTTTTGTGTAGTCGATTTGAATTTACCACCCGCATTCTTAGGCTCTGAAATGATATCACTGTTTGGACGAGAATCGTCTTGTGGTGTCTTTGAATTGCTATTATATTCTTCACTGCTGGATGAAGATTCATATCCGGAAGTATCCACTGTTTCTTCTGAAATACAAAAAGGGAATAATGAATTTTCATTGACACTAGAACATGGTGGCTTAGCGCTATGTGCTTCGGACTTGTAGTCGAAAAATTGTGAGTGCGATCATTGTAATAAAACGTTGTTATGTTGCCTTTGAACCCTAACTTGCCCAATCAACGAGCACCTCCTAATAAGCGGTCATAAACTACTCCAGACAACTTTAGCTATGCCCTTCAATTTGCGCACCCTAAATAAAAATCACACCCTGTGGGCGTCGTGGTGGCTAGCCAAATAGTACTTTCCTCTTCAGTCTATAACACATTACCGGGAGATTGTACTGTTTAATCGAATCGCCTAAAATGTGTATTCTTTTAACTGTTGTCCGAAAAATTAGCCCCTTCATTGAAGATAATTGACATCGATAAGCAAGGTTATTGACAACATACAATATACTGCAAGTAGTAACGTTAATTATGGATTGCAAATTTGTTCTCAATTTTTTTTTTAATTCCTTAGTGATATCAAAGCTTTCATTTTAGTCTCCAGAATATAGGCGCGCCTCAGACCTTCACGTTTTGAACATTATTACTGCCGAGAGATATTTCAACTTCGTGGATTATACTGTTTGTATCTCGTAAATATATGGCACATTGTTACGTCAGTCAGTCATGTCGGTTTGTGTCATGACTCGTTCGTTGACGAGACCAGTCCTTGTAGATTTTGCGATCTGGTCTCGTCAATTAGGTGGAATATGACAACACAGATAAAGTGAGTGTTGTACAGAATTGTATATGACACGAAGCCCGAAAATAAGGAAAGCAAAACCGCCCATCAAACTGTCCGACACGAGGTAGCCTTGACTGTCTAAAGTGCCGTTAAACCCCAATAAATAAAAAAAATAAATGAATGCACAAAACCTTTCCACACACAGGCCGTTACCTTACAGCGAATTATCAATAAAGTCAAATAATATTGACGTAACTCAGCATGATGATAAAACAATAAAATGGTTCCAAGGTTTACAAACCTCTAAATATAATGTTGTCTTGATCATATTCTTGGTTATCATAACTATCATCTAGTAAAAACTGGGTGGAGGTCCACGTTTCCATATCAGTTGAAAAATGTGTAATGAAGAAAAGTGTTACAAAAATGCAAAGGATGATACAGAACAAAACAGTTAACTGCGGTAGTGGAAGAATAGGAAGTGATATGAAAATTCGAATGAATGAAAGGTTTTAGCGCGCCGAAGGCGCGCAGGGACGATGTGGGATTTACAAATCCCTTGCGACCCGGTTAACCTTATTTTTTTTTCCTTGGATCACACAGGCCTAGCTTTCCTATTGCCCAAAATGGAGTCTGAGGGGGTTATGCACGCGGATAGAATACCCGGCAGTTTACGTTTGAGTGTTAGATGGTCAATACTCAATCCCTCAACGCCTTTAAAACTATTAGATAGCGAGCTCTATTCGGTTCCAGTTCGGCGATGGTAGAGGTTTGAGTCCCACCATGGTGTCGAGCCAGAATGTAATGTTGTGCGATGGCAAGTTTAAGGGAAGAAGAGAAAAGAAAACCAAACAGCAACGCCGATTTGGTTGCGGCCCCGGTATATGACCATAGCGGTTACAAAAAAGAAGTGGAGAAAGCTCCAACAGTTTTGTTTGAAAAACCGGGAGTCATCCATCAAGCCTTCTGGGAGATAGGATGCCGTATGTGATTTTGAGGTATCTGGTTATCCTTCGGGAATTCCAAATGACCTCCTCCACCTCCCCCCCCCCCCCCCAAGAAAAAAAGAAAAAAAAAAAAATCTCACTGACACACACCCTCAAGCCCTTAAAAGGGCTGTTAAATCTTTATTCAAATGCTTATTTATATCAAATGTACACTCGTTCCCAGCCAGACAAGCTTGTTTCAATCCTTGCCTAGCGTTTGGTGGTTTCTTGTTTTTGTTGCAGAAAGGTAGGTTGCACCAATTCCTCCTACGCTTTGTCTACCATTTCCATACGTCTTCTTGATAAGAGTGTTGCAAGAAAATTTGAGAATGTTCAATTAGAAAAGTTATAGGTAGAGAGAAAGATAGGTATCCGCTATTGTATACTGTGCCTGCTGTGTGGTTGTTGCTATGGATGGGGTAAGGGGTGTGTTTCTTCGGAGCCCACTCCCCATACGCAGAGTTGCGAGGCAATCCTCACAGACTCAATCCTAAAGATCTCAATGAGTAGCGAGGCAATCCTCACTGACTCCACGCAGTTTAATTCTATTGAGTAATTTTAATTTACTGTGGATTATTTTGTTTTTCTGTTTAGGGTTCGGTGTTCGTTCGGCTTCACCCTTGATTCTCTATCCTGGAGTATGTGGAGGGTTTTGTTGTATAGATCTTATTAAACGCGTTTCAATCGCGCTTCAGCAGAGTTGCGAGGCAGTCCTCACAGACTCTATCCTAAAGTTCCCAATGAGTAGCGAGGCAATCCTCACTGACTCCACGCGATTTAGTTATATTGTATAATTTTTATTTTATTTTATTTTATTTTATTATTCTTTAATTTTTTTTTTTTTTTTTTTTTTTTTTCATTTTCTGGAAACTTATTTTGTTTTTCTGTTAAGGGATCGGTGTTCGTTCAGCTCAACCATTAATTCACTATCTTGGAGTCTGTTGAGGGTTTTGTTTTGTAGGTCTTTTAATCGCGTATCAATAGTTTCTATTTTTGCTAGCTCGTGAAGTTCCTTTATCGGTGTCCATTTCGGTTTGCATAGTGCCACTCGCAGGGCATAATTTTGAACCCTCTGTAGCTTCTGAATGTTGGTTTTGCTTAGGTCGCTTGTTATTATGGCACCGTATTCTAGTACCGGACGTATAAATGTTTTGTAGAGCTTGAGAAGCACATCTTTGTTTGCTCCCCAATTTCTACCTCTGATCATCTTCAGAAAATTGATACGTTTAGTAGCTCTAACCGTAATGGAGTTTACGTGACTGTTTAGACTGAGATTGCTATCTAGGATAAATCACAAAAAATTGGCCTCTTTGTTTGCTTCTAGTTTGTGATCGTATAACTGGAGATCGATACTCGGGACTGGTTTTTTCCTTTGCTTTTTGAAGAACGTAACTTTTTGAGTTTTGGCGGCATTGAGTTTGATGCGCCACAGGGCACACCAGCTCTCAAGATCGCGAATGGTATCCTGTAGACGATTTTTAATTATGTTTCTGGACTTGCTGGCTGTCCAAATGCCTTTGTCGTCTGAGAACTGCGATAGTTCAACAAAGTTTTTCCCTACTTTCTCTATATCATTCACATATATTATGAAAAGAAGCGGACTTAGAACCGACCCTTGTGGTGTTCCCGCTTCGAGTATTACTTCCTCTGACACCTCTCGATTAACCCTCACCTTGATTTTTCGGTCAGTTAGAAATGATGATATGATCCTTAGAATTTTAGTGGGTAATCCCATTTTCGCTAGTTTATATCACACGCCATTGTGCCATACCGAGTCGAACGCTTTTTCTACATCCAAGAAAAGCGCGGTTCCGATTTCGTTTTGACTAAATGCTGTTTTCATATAATCGACCAGTCTATATACGTGTTCGACTCCCTCTTTCTGACTCCTATACGCTCTTTGCCATTTGTTGAAAAAGTTGATTGATTCGAGATAGCTGCGAAGTCTCGTAGTGAGAATCCGCTCAAATACTTTCCCAACACAGCTAAGCAAGCTGATTGGGCGGTAGTTAGAAGGGTTGGTAAGGTTTTTGTCGGGTTTAGGTATCATGACTCCTGTGGCCACTTTCCAGCATTTTGGGAAGTACCCACATGAGAGACAGCAGTTTAAGAGTTTGGTAAGTCTGCAGTAGAAGATGTTGGGGCACTGTTTCATTATTTTGTAAGAGACTTCGTCTTCTCCTGGGGCCGAAGATACCTGCATTTTCTGATTATACCCATGACCTCTTCTACGCTTATTGGTTCGGTTAATTCATGGTTGTCCCTGTCTTCATGCCTTTGGTCGAAGTTCGGTTCATTGAAGATTGAGTTGTTATCTTGGACAAATTTATTTACTCGTACCTTGAAATCGTTGTCATATCTGTTCCCTTCTTGTGGACGATGTGCCTTGTTTAGAAGTTCGGCAAAAGCACTGGCCTTTGCCTTGTCGTCTATGGCCATAGATCCGTCGCTAGTCTTTAGCGCATTATTATTGGCAATTTTGCTCTTTTGGCCAGTAAGAGTTTTAAATGTATCCCAGAACCTCTTAGGTTCTCTCAGCCCATTTAGGTTTTCGGTTGCTTTTTCCCATCTCACGCGATTGTCGTTAGCTATGGCCTTTTTTACTTCCCCATGAAGGCGATTATACGCGGTTTTAAGTTCTGCTCTTTTCATTTGATCATTCTCTGATTGGTAAGCCCGGAAGGTTTTTCTTTTTTGTTTGATTATTTGAAGAGAAGAGGGAGTCGAACACGTATATAGACTGGTCGATTATATGAAAACAGCATTTAGTCAAAACGAAATCGGAACCGCGCTTTTCTTGGATGTAGAAAAAGCGTTCGACTCGGTATGGCACAATGGCGTGAGATATAAACTAGCGAAAATGGGATTACCCACTAAAATTCTAAGGATCATATCATCATTTTTAACTGACCGAAAAATCAAGGTGAGGGTTAATCGCGAGGTGTCAGAGGAAGTAATACTCGAAGCGGGAACACCACAAGGGTCGGTTCTAAGTCCGCTTCTTTTCATAATATATGTGAATGATATAGAAAAAGTAGGGAAAAACTTTGTTGAACTATCGCAGGTCTCAGACGACAAAGGCATTTGGACAGCCAGCAAGTCCAGAAACATAATTAAAAATCGTCTACAGAATACCATTCGCGATCTTGAGAGCTGGTGCGCCCTGTGGCGCATCAAACTCAATGCCGCCAAAACTCAAAAAGTTACGTTCTTCAAAAAGCCAAGGAAAAAACCAGTCCCGAGTATCGATCTCCAGTTATACGATCACAAACTAGAAGCAAACAAAGAGGCCAAATTTTTGGGATTTATCCTAGATAGCAATCTCAGTCTAAACAGTCACGTAAACTCCATTACGGTTAGAGCTACTAAAGGTATCAATTTTCTGAAGATGATCAGAGGTAGAAATTGGGGAGCAAACAAAGATGTGCTTCTCAAGCTCTACAAAACATTTATACGTCCGGTACTAGAATACGGTGCCATAATAACAAGCGATCTAAGCAAAACCAACATTCAGAAGCTACAGAGGGTTCAAAATTATGCCCTGCGAGTGGCACTATGCAAACCGAAATGGACACTGATAAAGGAACTTCACGAGCTAGCAAAAATAGAAACTATTGATACGCGATTAAAAGACCTACAGAACAAAACCCTCAACAGACTCCAAGATAGTGAATTAATGGTTGAGCTGAACGAACACCGATCCCTTAACAGAAAAACAAAATAAGTTTCCAGAAAATAAAAAAAAATAATAAAATAAAATAAAATAAAAATTATTCAATATAACTAAATCGCGTGGAGTCAGTGAGGATTGCCTCGCTACTCATTAGGAACTTTAGGATAGAGTCTGTGAGGACTGCCTCGCAACTCTGCTGAAGCGCGATTGAAATGCGTTTTATTAGATCTATATAACAAAACCCATACTCCAGGATGGTGAATCAATGGTGAAGCTGAACGAACACCGAACCCTAAACAGAAAAACAAAATAATCCACAGTAAATTAAAATTATTCAATAGAATTAAACTGCGTGGAGTCAGTGAGGACTGCCTCGCTACTCATTGAGATCTTTAGGATTGAGTCTGTGAGGATTGCCTCGCAACTCTGCGTGTGGGGAGTGGGCTCCGAAGAAACACACCCCTTACCCCATCCATAGCAACAATCACACAGCAGGCACAATATACAATAGCGGATACCATCTTTCTCTCTACCTATAACTTTTCTAATTGAACATTCTCAAATTTTCTTGCAACACTCTTATCAAGAAGACTCATGGAAATGGTAGACAAAGCGTAGGAGGAATTGGTGCAACCTACCTTTCTGCAACATATACAAGAAACCACCAAACACTGGGCAAGGATTGAAACAAGCTTGTCTGGCAGGGGACGAGTGTACATTTTATATAAATAAACATTTGAATAAAGATTTAACAGCCCTTTTAAGGGCTTGAGAGTGTGTGTTAATGAGAGGGTTTCATTTTTTTTTTGGGGGGGGGGGTGGAGGAGGTCATTTGGAATTCCCGAAGGATAACCAGATACCTCAAAATCACATTCGGCATCTTATCTCCCAGAAGGCTTGGTGGATGACTCCCGTTTTTTCAAAACTAAACTGTTGGAGCTTTCTCCACTTCTTTTTTGTAACCGCTATGGTCATATACCAGGGCCGCTACCAAACCGGCGTTGCTGTTTGGTTTTCTTTTCTCATCTTCCCTTAAACTTGCCATCGCACAACATTACGTTCTGGCTCGCCACCATGGGACTCAAACCTCTACCATCGCCGAACTGTAACCGAACAGAGCCCACTCTTTCATAGTTTTAAAGGCGTTGAGGGATTGAGTATTGACCATCTGCGTTGAGGGATTGAGTATTGACCATCTAACACTCCAACGTAAACTGCCGGGTATTCTAACCGCGTGCATACCCCCCTCAGACTCCATTTTGGGCAATAGGAAAGCTAGGCCTGTGTGATCCAAGGGAAATAAAATAAGTTTAACCGGGTCGCAAGGGATTTGTAAATCCCACATCGTCCCTGCGCGCCTTCGGCGCGCAAAAACCTTTCATTCATTCATTGTTAATTTTATACTCATACCCACCGTTTAGTTTCAGACACGTCCAATCAGTGTTTGACAATCACACTGATTGGACGTGTCTGTTAAAGCTTCTGACTGAACAAATCTCACAGCTTGGATATTAACAAAGCCTATTGTTCTCTGAACCACTTCTGTGCACTCCAGTGTAATTTTGAAACTGTTTATCTTACTCTATCTATTTTCTATCTGCTTTTCTCTGTTAACACTAAATATACTTTTACTGAACATTTTACCAATAATTTGTTGATGACTTAGACAATAACTGATAAATAAACAGAGTGTAATGGCAACTAACCCCACCACTGAACGCACTTCGGGAGTGGATTTAACATCGATGTTGTCTGGTTTTCAAAAAGAGATGTCCAGACTGAACGACACTATTGAGGGTTTTGCTATCCGATCTTTGGGCTAAAAAAGAACAGTTCGAGAAAGAAAAATTGGAGTTAATAAAAGCGTCGGAGGAATCAAAAAGGGAAAATAAGTCGGCATCTGGGAAAAAGTAGACAAAAATCAGTTCGGTTCGTGCTCCAGCAACAGAAGCTCTAAACGAAAGGGCCAGAGTGTGGAGCCCAACACGTTGGGCCCTAAAACTAACACAGTTAGTCTCAAAACCTAATCCTAGCAAAGGGATGGTGGGCAAAACTAATCCTACACCTGGTTCGCCTTTTATAGATAATACCACTGAGATGGGGGAGACCTATGCACGCCATCCCTTTGGAGGTACCACCAAATCAGGTTTCGGAACTCGTTACCGCCAGTCAAGATAACTGGTTGCGTACGCTCATAGAGCAAGAGGCAACTACTGTTCCCTCCTGTGATGTGGTTAATCAGGTTACGCCGCGACCGAAAAGGAAATTGGATGCAGACTTCCAAGAAAATGGCGAGCCCCTGGAAATGGAAACGGTGGCTCAGAAAATCCGTAAAGCGTCGACAGACATCGATAACCCGGGTGTTGTTGTCGTTGAGACTTCGGACACCATGGATGTTTCAGTAGTAACAACCAGTGCGGAGATCCATAATGATGGGAAATCGGCGGACAGTAACGCAACGGAAACGACACCGGCAGAGCCAACATTCACCAACAGCCCAATTATAATATTACGAAACAGAGGCGTATTGATCTTTTTTTACAAATGGCATCCCTGGATAGGGAAACTGAAAAGTAGTCCCTCAATTTTAACTTTATCTCGCATTAATGGGATTGTCAATGCAACTTTCTCCGTGAATGTATTGAGCGGTTTGAATTCCACCGCCTTGAAGATTTGAGAAGAGTTTGACTTTTTCTCCAGCTCATAGATCTTTGAAAACAATACTTTGCCCCCGTTGACGATTTGCATTATATAGTTACAAACCGTCATGTGACTGAGTTCCCTCATTTTATTTTCAAATGGAAGTTTATTTCTTTTTCGTGTCGTTTGTTTGGGCTTTTGTAACACATCAGATCACCTGTCATTGGAATTAGCGATCTATTCATGATTTTTGCAGTTCGTTACGTTTGCCATTGGAAGCTTGTCTGTCGTCAAACTCATATACATAGTTACTGTGTGAAAAAATGAATATATTCCATTTTCTTGTACTTCAGTCAATATTTTGATATTTAATGTGCGTTTATTTACGTCTTTTATCAGTATTCTGGGCACTGATGAAAATATCAAATATTTTCCAAAAATTTTGTTGGACGACCCCTTAAAGTAAATATTTCAGAAAAAATCAATAGCTTTAAATGTTCAACTAATTACACAAACAGACGACACTTTTATCAATTAATTATTGGACAACTGACTTTTCGTTATTTTGTCCCTTAAACATGGCTTATCATCCTTAAAAAAATAACACATCTGAGTGGCGATTATCGGCAATAAAATCAAATCATGTCCTTCTCCAAACATAAGGCGATTCTTATTGTTACTTAATCATTATACCAGAACGATGAGGTGACGTCATAGTGTGTGTGTGTTTAGGGGTGGGGGGGGGGGGGGGGGTTGTCATATAGTCAAAAATTAAATGGGTCGGATTTTTTGAAAATTCTAATATGTTTTTGAATTAAAAAAATATGAAATATCTGTTTTCTTTTGTTTTTCGATTTCGCGCCATTTTGACGGTTTTACGTCACTTGAAAATTTAGAGAATTTTTGCCAAATTTAATAAACCACTCTGTCTTCAGATTGATGTAACTCCACATTTATAAAGAACACAGCTACAAAAATTCATACATTGTTTTCTACTTATTTGAATTGTTCACTGTTATTTTTTCATTTCTAATTTACGCCCCCCGGTGAGACCGATGCCAATTTTATGTTTTATTCTTTTTCTTTTATTTTTCAATATCATTTTCAGCACCAGTCGTCCGAAATTTTGGGACATTGTAATCTCGGAAGAAAAACCTTATCTATACATGTGCTTCCTTTCTGTGAAATTATCAACCGTTACTCACGAACGCTGAGGTGACATCGTAGGGGTCGTATAGTCAAAAGTGAAAATGCCTCGTATTTTCATGAAATTTGCGTATCTTGTACAGGTATAGAAATCAGGAGATAGCTGTGGTTTTGTTTTTCTATATCCCCATTTTGGTCATGATTAGCCATTGTGCAGAAATAAAAGACCTGAAACACCAATAAATAATAAATAAATATCTCCATTTGGGCGTTTTTATGTCGCTTAAAAAATGCACCATTCTTTACAAATTCCGTAAAAACGCTAAACCTTTTAGGGTTTAAATTTTTTGTGGAGTACAGAATGGCATGACCTCTTCTATTGAAAGTTAAATCATTGTTAATTAAATTCGATGGCTCAACTGGATTTTCTACAACAAGGTACATGGACGTATTGCTGCAAAGAGTAGTATACTACTAAGTAGGTTTTCGGTTATATCATTGATGTAAATTAAAACCTATAGGGGATCCAAGACAAATCTTGAAGGACCTCAGCATTAATTGGCCACCAAGCCTATGGGTTTCTAAGCTTCGACAGCTCTCTGTGGACTATCTGAAAGGATGATTTTAATAATGATAGTTACTCCCATGGAACACCAATTTCCCACAGCTTGTGAAAAGCTTTGTTGTAACCACAAAGGACCACATGCACCTCTTTGCCGTCGTCTAGAGCTGGACAAAATTTATCACATTTGTTAGTTAGCTGAAGAACAGAAGAATCGTCGGGTCTAAACATTGGTTGAAATTGACTCAATCAGAAAGTCACATAAATGTTTAAAGATACATTTTAAAAATAATTTACAAACGCAGCTAATTAATGATTTAGAGTGATAATTAGTATCTACATTCGAGTGTTGATTACCCTAAGGGGACCTAAGATCAGTCCTGGCGGATCTCAGTTGTAATTGGTCACGACAGCCCTCTCGGGACTTCCTGAAAGGAATGATATTAAAAATGGCAGAAACTCCCCTGAAACGCCAATTTCCCACAGCTTATGAAAAACGTTCCTGAAATCACAACAGATCACACGCACCTCTTTACCGTCGTCTAGAGCTTGACAAAAACCGTTATATTTGTCATTTAGCCGAAGAAGAGTTGAATCGTCAACTCTAACCATTGATTGAAATCGTCTCAGAACATGCCATCAATCAGAAAGTTCCACAAACGTTTGAAGATATATTTTTTAAAATAATTTACAAACGCAGCTAATTAAAGATAAATTGTGATAAATAGTAACTACATTCAAGTGTTGTTTTACGGAATTGGTAAGATATTCGTTATTTTCACGTGGAGGGAAAATACGAATTCTTGAATAATATATTATCAGTGACAAGGCGATCCGAGACTTCCGTTCTTGAAACCCTTCTGGACCTCCAGTCAAGATTATTTCCTCAAGTCTTATGTTAGGCGTTACAGAAAACTTTTCCAACATTGCTACTAACTGAAATTGCCGGAAATTATCCAATATGTGCTTTTCCAGTTTGGGATTGGGTAGATCAATTCGTGCCACTTACTCGGATCACTTGGATCAAAACAGGACCTTTTATAACTGAGACATAACCCTGCTGGGATGAGTTGTGTTTTATGAGTTTTATGCACAAACACAATTTATTGAATTCACTACCAACAGTATTTTCCTCGAGTTTTCAACTCAAACATTCCTGCCGTTGTTATCGACAGGTTGTCCCGAACAATAACTCACCGGTCAAACATTTTCTTTAAATGGGAGAAAATAATTCGATTTCGTTTCAAACATATACAAGAAGTTAATATAAAGCTTGCTTAAAGTAGGATAATACACTTTAGGCAGGACTCTCCACCACCATCCATTAGACTGGTCTTGTGAATATTTCCTTTACAGATATTCAGTAGACGCAAGTGGATAAAAATGCACAATACGATTATATGGATTCGTTGCTTCAATCATTGCTTTGTAATATAATATAATGGAACCCATGTCCTTTACATGTATTTTAAATGTAATGAAGTCAGGTTTAAGACAATTAAAATATACATCAGTCATTAATCAAAACGCAAATGACAGCACACCGATGTCAATGAAACGAAAATAATTAAGTAAAATTTTATATGTTTATTTTCATAAAATCATTAAACAAAAACAAAACAACAGATCAACAGTTAACACATTAGCACTACGAGTTAATAACACAGAAACAATTTATTAAACTTGTGTGCATCGGGCAGTTCTCTTATTATTCTCTTCACGGTTTGTACGCACCTAAAAGTACAAAGAAAAGTTACATATATTACATTTAGGCAACAAACCCTACCTCGCAGTCGACAAAATGTAAAAAAGTGAAAGGGATTTAATTCAAACACAATTTTCGTCTTTCATTCACAATTCTTCCATTGTGTAAAATTTTAACTCCGCGATATAATGGCAGGAAAAAATAAGATAAATTAAAGTGGAATGAATAAAGTACAGATCTAGTGAAATGTTCCATTTATTCTAGAAAATAAATTTCTATAAGAATAGTCATTTTACTCTGGAATACCTCGTTGACAACCATCAGAAATGGGAAAGTGTAGTTCTAAGTACAATGAAAAATTCGTTTTTCGTGAGGCGTTCAATATAACTTGCATTTGTGTACAGAAAATCTAACGAACAGCACTCATTTACACAGAGGTACGCATTGGTAAGTAGAGAGAGAGAAACAAAGCCAAATATCGATTTACATGTTTGTAATTTGGGCGTAGTGGAAACCCTGTACACTTTCCATGGGAATGTCCAAAACACCAGTCTAACAGAATAAGATTCACGGGGATTATGATGGGAAAGTGGGATGGGAGAATGGAGGACATGTTGTTAGTAGGTGACACAAAGGAGAGGGTCATTATGCTTATCGGGGAGATTGGGAAGAAAGGGGCAGGGGATGTCATCAAACAGCTCATCTCAGAGTGATGGGTGGACAGAAGAGGCGTGGGGATAAGGAGGCATTTGAGAGAACAGGGCTCGCAGGTGTCGATGATAAAGGTATTCTGAGTTCCGGCTACACTCGTGCTCTCTCTGAAATATTCCTTTACCGTTTTCATGCCGTCAATGGGTGGTTCTATGCGACTTTTTCAACCCCTGATACTTTTCATCTCCAAAGCGAATAGCGCCCGTCATCCGTCAAATTTTGACATCCGCATTTCATAAATGCACGTAACTTGATTCTTATTAACTATTCTTACGTTTCGAAGTGTCGAGTTCGTTGTATGTCTGTCTTTGTAGTATGAAGTGCTGCACTCCGTTTCTATTTCATCAGTACAACCATTGTAAAAGAGCCTCTCTATGTAATCCACACAAGCTCGATGAAGATCTTTCAGCCCAAATTCGAAACCAGCGCACAGGAGACCTGAAGTAAAAAATTAAAATATATACTTCATCTGTCCCTATCCAATCGAACAAAACGTTTTTAAATCACAAACCGGAATGGAACAGAGCTGGTCATAACCAGGCGCTTATTTCGAGAGTTTTCTCGTCACTTGGTCGCAAGTCCTGTTATTCTCTCTTCTTTACACGTCACAAATTTTACCTAAGCTACTCGGCTTGCCCTTTGTTGGGCGATGACAAGGTACCGTTTGGGAATGCTGTCGACCACTGGAATACATTTTACAACGTATTTGTTGGATGAGTGTTTTGTATTTATATGTAAGAAGCAAACGTTCAATGCAAGTAAACACGTATAGACTAACCTGAATTGAAGCCGCGAGCTTACTACGGGAGGCAGTTCTCCGAAGTTAAGTTATATCAAAAAAGTAATCAAATATTTCGTTTTGTACACATGCTATATTTATTTATTTATTTATTTTTTCCATTTTTTATTCAGGTGAAAATGGGTATATATATATATATAGATAGTTCAGACAATAGTAACAAGGCAAAATCCGTAGTGTCTCATAAAATATTACGCGATAACAAAGGATATAGGTGGCGTTGCCGATATGCTTTATAAATGATTATATGATATATCTTAAGGGAGTTGATGTTAGCCTGTTTGAAGGAGTATACGGGGCCGGGACAACATTGTATTTACACATTACTGTAACCTGTCCCCGGATATTGTAGATCTTTCACCCTTTCTCATGTTTTTTATAGCACTTGTTTTTTTTGTCATGATGCATGTAAGTGGACGTAAGTTCAAGTGTTCTATACTGCTTAATTGCTCAATAAAACATCCGATTTCCGGCAGGCAAACATCAAACTTAGCAGGAGTTTATTCATTTCTTGTATTGGACTATTAATAATTTCGTTATCCCTGCTTGTCCTTCCTGTATCGGGGAACATGGAAATATGTCCAGAGTTCTCAGATCAAAGGGCACAGCACACGAATGATTTAACTTATACACTACAGAGTACCCCTGGTAGGGATCGAAACGTGGACGTTTCGGTTTGAACTTCAATACCATAACCACTGAACCACCGCGCTTCCCGTTACTACGAATTAATGTCAGATCCTCATAAGAAGGGACCATCTTACAATTCAGCTAATCACCCGGAACAACGCATTGTTTTAGAACTATCAAATAGCTCGACTTGGTCACTTTGGTTTTTTGGTGTAACGTAATCGCAGGTCTTATAAATGACACTGCTTTCGTTACAGATTAAGACGCCTTGTTTGTCGGCAATGTCCGCGTCAGGAAACAGTTGCAGATAAAGAATAGATTGCGAAGTATTTAATGACACAAATTTAATGAAGTTATTCTCAAACAACTACTGTAGCAGGCAACAAGCGTTTATCATTCCTAGTGTCCGGAGTAGAAAGCTCCGATTGTTCTCCGACGCTTGATGCGTGGTGCATTACAATTTTTTATCAATAAGCCTAATAACAATAAGAATCACTTCATATAAAAAATTTTCCTCACTCACTATTAAACTTACCTATCACATTCTCTATACTAACTTGGACAGTTCCACAATGAACGAAATAGATGAATTGTTTGAAGGTCTTATAGTCGTAGTTTTCTATCTTGATTTTCAGTCTACCGTTATGTTCTCTTTCCGTTCTTGTCCTCTGTATTTTCTTGAACATTTGGGACTTTGAACTCTTATTTTGTTTTATTTCTCTTTCTTGTTTCATGATTAGTTCAAAAAGAAATCTGAAACGAGACAACACGTGATATAGGAACAAATATCTTCCAAAACATTTCCTTCCTTCGCGCCCTACAAATTAAGGATCAATGGAGACCCAGGAAGACTTTCTCTATGAATGCCCAAAATACTGGTCAGACGGATCAAGGTATACCAGGAATATAACGGTATAGTGAGTGGAAGAATGGAGGTCGTTACTGCGTGACAGAACAGAAAATGTTTGTATGTACCGTCGTAGACATTTGGAAAAATGAGGTTTGGGACATCAGTTCATTTCTGGATTGTGAGGGAAGAGATTTTGAGGTGCACAAGCCTTCTGTTATTATTATTATTATTATTATTATTATTATTATTATTATTATTAATTTATACCTATAGCCCTCAATCTGAGAAAAGAAAGTACAGTAGACATTTACGCCAGATGGAAAATATCGTTGATGCATTGTACAGACATCACAGAAGCAACAATATTTAACGTTTCAAATAAAAATCCCGTCACTTTCGAAAAGTTAGACGTTGAGATATAAAAGTCGAATTAAAATACTGATGTCATCCTTTTCTAAGGGAGCTACCAACAAGCAATCTTGACTTAGGTGTACATTTTGTGCACAGATTCACATTTCAGTATTAATTATTTGAATTACACTTTTAAAACAATGAAAAATGTTAAGTGTTCATACCTGCTTCTTGATGCTACTAATGCTTTTATTCCATAGATCGGCAATTCATTTTCTCCTATTAGAAAAGTGACGTCACACAGCTGCGGCATTGATAAGACATATTTCAAACTTTCTAAAACTCCAGACTCGCTGTGAAATATCATTTTTTCTTCTTTTTGTGTAGTCAATTTAAATTTACCACTCGCATTCTTAGGCTCTGAAATGATATCACTGAGATGAACTCCTGCATAGCGACGAGGGGGTTGCAGTTGGTGACTTGAAGATCCCAGGGCTATTTTTTGCAGACGATATGGTGCTAGTGTCAGAAAGCGAAGAGGGGCCAGCGAAGGATTGTAGCCGTAATTGGCGAGAGGGGGTCAAATCAAAGAGATCTTTGGGTGGCCTGCGTGATAAAGAGAAGCCTGGTTTTGAAGAGTACCTTGATTGCACCTTTGGGGGGTCACTGTTGTTCAAGCTGATGTCGCGGTCCCTGGAGCTGAGAGCGGAAAACAATGAAAAGGAGTGCCAGATGTGTAACTTGGGCGTGGTGGAGACCCTGGAACACTTTCTTCTAGAATGCCCAACGTATCAGTCTAAAAGAATGAGATTCAGTGGGAGTATAATGTGGAAGTGGGATGGGAGAATGAAGGACATGTGGTTAAGGGGAGACTCAAAGGAGAGGGTTAATATGCTAATCGGTGAGATTGGGAAGAATGGGGCAAGGAGTGTCATCGAGCAGTTCGCCTCCAAGTGTTGGGAGGAGAGGAGAAGTGTGGGAATAGGGAGGCAGTTGGGAATTCAGGTGTAACCATGGCCTTCTCGTCCGAGAACCGCGACAAATCAGCGGCTGGCCAAAGTGTTATTATATTATTATTGTTTGGACGAGAATCGTCTTGTGGTGTCTTTGAATTCTTATTATATTATTCACTGCTGGATGAAGATTCATATCCGGAAGTATCCACTGTTTCATCTGAAATATAAAAAGGGAATAATGAATTTTCATTGACACTAGAACATGGTGGCTTAGCGCTATGTGCTTCGGATTTGTAGTCGAAAAATTGTGAGTTCGATCATTGTAATAAAACGTTGTTAGGTGAATGAGATAAAGAATAATAATAGGAAGGAGCGCAATTGCAGTCTTGCCAGAACAATAAAGAAAACGGGGGGTTCGAGCTCAAACGTATTTTGGAACTGGGTAAATAAACGGGGGAAAAGTAGTGTGCAGAGTATCAAAGTGGATGGGGAAAGTACAGAAGATAAAGGCCGTATCGCTTCAGAGTTAGTCAAGCACTGGGAAAAGATAAACGATAGGCGGTGGGGCAGTGGGTCCCCACCAAAAAGAAATACACTGGTGGAGGAGAACCTATCCAATCGTGTATGTAGCGAAATAACGGCAGAAGAAGTGCGGAACGTGGTCTCGAAATTAAAAAATAGCAAAAATGGAGGGGAGGCACTTATTGAAGTCCTGACAAACCTTTTCAACCTGGCTCTGCGAAAGCAAGAGGTCCCCAGAGAGTGGAGGGAAAGTAAGGTGTCGTTCATACACAAAAAGGGGGATAAGGAAGTTCTAGATAACTATAGGGGGATATCAGTTAGTAGTAACATCGGAAATGTATTCTGTAAGGTCATATACGGTAGACTAGAGGAAGTTATTGAAGAGAAGGTTTTTTAGGAGAAATTCAAAATGGTTTCAGGAAAGGACGAAGAGTCACTGATCACCTATTTGCACTCACCCAACTGATAGAATCAACAAAGGCTGAAAAGAAAAAGATGTTTCTGGCATTTCTAGATGTGAAAAAAGCGTACGACCGAGTGTGGAGGGAAGGTATGTGGCGAAAGCTCGAGAGCATCGGACTGGGGGTGACTTTGTGGGAATCATGAAAGCACTGTATACAGATGTGCAAAGCCAACTCAGTCTAGGGAGTATCACTACAAAACGAGTCCCTATGGATATAGGCCTCAAGCAGGGGTGTATCTTTTCACCGATTTTGTTTGCATTGTATGTTAAAGATTTAGGGGACGAACTAATTCAGAGTGCGGAGGGGGTAAATGTTGGAGACATAAAGATACCAGGCTTATTCTTTGCGGACGACATGGTGTTAATGTCTAGAACTGAACAGGGGCTAGAGAAACTGCTGGAAATTGTTGGTAGATATGGGAACATTTGGCGGCTCGAACTAAATGAAAATGAAAGCAAGGTAATACCCGTTGGACGCAAGGTAGATATGACGAAGAGATGGAGAGTGGGGGAGTTCTCAATCCCCGAAGGGGAAAGCAAACAAATCACTGTAGGAGAAACGGGAGAGTATGAGTATCTAGGGGTAAGCATAAATATAACGGGAAGAGGGGTGTACAGAAATTACTCAGCCAACCTGATTCTGAAGGGGAAAAGAATTCTGAACCAACTAAAACTTTTAGGGAAAAATAGTTTCAATAAGGTCTTTGTGGGGAAAACACTGTGGGAGAGGGTGGGTTTACCAAGTATAACGTATGGCACGGACGTGATTCCATTAAACCAAACCGTTATTAAGAAGTTGGAAAGTACTCAGAATGATGCCGGCAGATGGATAACAGGGTCGAGTAATGCTGCAGCTTTGGAAGCAGTAAGGGGGGAGCTTGGGTGGATGAAAATCAAGAACAGGGTAGATTTGGGAAAACTGTGTTACTTTAACTACTTGAGAAACATGCCTGACAACCGGTGGTGCAAATTGATGCTCGATACCATTTGGAATTCTAATATAGAAACGGGGTGGTCAAAACATGTGAGGGAACTAATGGACAATTACTCTATAGGGGTCACAAACATAGAAGTAAGAATGAAAGAAGGCAAAAGGTTTGTCAAAGAGAGAGTCATGGAAGATTGCAATCGAAACTGGCGAGCAGGGGTTAGCGTGAAAAGATCACTGCAGGGGTTACAATATAAAGAAAAGCCAGCTTTTGAGAAGTACCTAGATGGCACCTTTGGAGGGTCACTGCTGTTCAAACTGAGATCAAGATCACTGGAGCTTCGGGGAAAAATTGGGAGAGATGGGGAAAAGGGATGCCAAATGTGCCACTCTGGAGTAGTGGAGACCCTGGAAGATTTTCTCTTGGAATGCTCACAGTATATACCTCATAGAATAAAATTTACTGGAAGAATAATGCAGAAGTGGGGTGAAGAAACAAAGGGTAGATGGCTGAAGGGGGACACGAGGGAGAGGGTAGGAATGCTTATTGAAGAAATTGAAAAAGAGGAAGTGAGGGACACTATTATGCAGTTTGTATCTGAATGCTGGGAGGAGAGGAGGGGAAGAGGGGGTGGGGTGTGTAACGAAATGCCCTCCACGGAGCCCCTCCACGGAGCGCGTCGGGTTAACCTCCGTGGGGTGCGTCGGAGTCTTATGATAGCACTCGAGAATCTTGGTTCCCGAAGTGTTAATGTGTTAATCAGAGTGGCCAAGTCCTACTTGGTAATAAATTCTCTGTTGTATAAACTTTAATAAGTAAACGCTGTTTTCAAGCCCAAGTTATGTAATTTTATTCAATTCCTCGTATATTTGCATTGCATAATAACAGTGCAAACTGACCTACAGAAGTACTTTATGCACTTACTGTAAAAAGGTGTTTTTGACAGTATTTGCAATTATGATTGGCATATGAGCTAGTAAAAGCCTAACCTATAATAACCCCATCAGAATGCTTTTGACAGGTTTTAGCATTGTATACTGACCCGACCTAACCTCAACACACCCAGCATCAGTTTCAGCTCTGAGAATTGTGCAATCTTGCACGTTCACAAGATGGCCGACTGGTTTTGCGGTTATACACCTACTAAGTGCCACTGTCCTTTTAAAAGCGAGAACGCATACTCTTAGCATAGGATACCCACCGGATGCCCTACTATTCCAGGATGGAAGTAAGGGGTTAAGAAATACCTCTCCGCCATCTTGGGGTATATGTGGTGTTTTGTGGTGTTTTATGACGTAAATTCTGCCGAGTAGACACGATTCAAATCGTATTTAAGCCAACGGAATCACCCGAGACGGAAACTTCTCTCTGGTCTTCCGTGTGTACAAGAAGTCACTCTCCTATTCTCGTGGAAGGACGCCGCCGAACGCTGCCAGGCCAGACAACATTTCCAGACACAGGACGCGATGAGAGCGATGCGATAATTTCGACTTAGTCTCATTTCGTATCTGATATTTTCAAACTTTTACCAGAGAGAGAATTTGTTTCAAGTTTAACTTGTAGGAACTTTACTTAGGGTTTTAATAAAAGTGTAGAAAACTGTAAGTACATTTTATGTGTTTTTGAATTCACCCTTTCGCTGCGGCTGCAGTATCAAGAATTGTTGCAGACTCTACAGAAACTGGTTGCCTCTTAAGACTGAACTTAAGACTGAACACTTAAATTGTCCTGTGGCCATTTTTGCCACGATTATAGTCCGAACGAAAAACCACTAGACGATCAGTTATCCGGGGTACTTAACCCTGCTATGCCACAGGCCAGTTTATATGGTGCCGCTCGTCAGGATGTAGACTCTGACTTTTAACTCTCTTGAAACGATCGGGTGAACATTCTAGAAACATTTATTAACCCTAACAGACCCAGTGAAGCCGAAATTGACTTAAAACGTTGCCGCTGGGGAGCACAGTGAACTTGTGAGAACTTTTTGCTAACTATTTATGAGGGACAGACATCCCTTAATTTTACTGGTAAATTGAACGCCTGGCAGCTCAAATTTGTAAGGCAGCAGACGCAGACAGCGCCCTCTGAATCTAAAATTGGTACAACTCTATGGTGGAACTGGTTGCATGTCCAACGTGCCATTATTTACACTGACGCCGACCGCCAATTGCTATCACATCCAAACTACGCTCGACTGGTCGCACCGAGCGTTGCTCATCAGATATATTGAACTTTTGACTGAACATCAGAGAAAAACGGAAACTCAGGAAACTGTGAAAAATCTCGAGGAATTCCAGGAAATTCTGAAACGACAGCCGCGTGTGTTTCAACAGTTATAGTGCTTGCAAGGTAGGTGCAATTTTCTTCATTTTTCGTTCGTTAACAGCAGAAAAATCCAATTGTAATTATTTCATAAAACTCATTAAAAATGACCACGCCAGAAAGAGAGCAACGGTTTATTGATGAAATTACTCAACTAAAACAGGAAAGGGAAGGTCTTGTGGGTCAGTATGAGCGCCAAATTACTGAATTGAGCTCGCAAGCTCATAGCTTGACGCAGCAGCATGCTGCCTCACAACAAACCCTTCACCAAACGCAGGCAGCCCTCGACCAGGTTAAAGCAGAATTCGTACAGCAGAAAGCTGATTTGGAACTACAGTTAGCTACTGACAAAGTCGGTGCCGAAGCAAAATTACTAAAAATACAACAAAAATTGGCAGAGGCTGAAAGGAAAGCCAAAGACCCCACATCTTCTGCCATAATTGACCTGCATAAAACCGTGCGCCAAAGTGAAAAGAGTAATGCAAAGACAGCTAACGCCACTCAGGCGCAATCCATTCATTCCCATATTAAAAAATTTGACGGGAACCCCCTGAATTTTCGGGGTTGGATAAAATCTCTTGACCTTTTTTGTGAGACAAATGATGTGGAAGAGAAACGACGACCTAAAATCGCCGCCCAAACCAGTGACTTCGTAGTTGCTGATTTTATTTTACGATCAATGAAGAAAAATCCTGAAATGCCCTGGTCCGAACTGTATGGCGAACTAAAAAGTCGCTATAGCGCCACAATGGATAACTCCATGGCCACCAATCAGTTGCGCCATATGCGACAGGGGAAAAATCAAACTCTTGTCTCATATGCTGAGCAACTGCTTGATCTAGCAAAAGATGCCTTTGATCAGGAAATAGATAACCCCACCATTCAGAAAAACCTCTCAGATTACTTTTGTGACGGGTTGTATGACAACGATGTTCGAATGAAACTGATCCGACGCATGCCCAAAACGCTAGAAAACGCTGTTAGTCAGGCATTATTTGAAAATGCCGCGAAAATCAAATTTCGCGCTCGCTCTGAAGCCGCCAAAGGAAAAGCGCCCTTTGGGAAGGCATTTGACCGACAATATGAAGAATATGAGCGCTATCGGGACCCTGTATTTCGCGACTCCATCGACGAACAGGAAGAACATGTAGATCTCCCTCTGGAGACAAGGGACGAGACTCCCATGGACGTAGGCGTGGCACGCCGACGCCATAAGGTGAATATTTTAACGAAAAATTACACTGGAGGTTATGCGCGACCTCCATATCAGAATCAGAACAAAAATCAGTACAATAGTCAATACAGAAATAGGGGAGGACAAAATTACAACAGATATCAGAAACCGACACGATTTTCACGACCGGTTTGCAATCGTTGTAACCGCGTTGGCCACGTGAAACGCGATTGTCGCGTTAACTTGACCAAGCAGGTGAGAACACTAGATATTCAGCCAGCAGGTGAAAGGTCACCAGGGGCGACCTTTTGCTGCTTTCGCTGTGGGAAGCCAAACCACTTCGCTCGCGATTGCCGAGTCAATTTAAACGAAGGGAACTCTGCCCATATGGGGCAATGAGCAGAGTTAATGAGAAGTCACATGCTCCAAACAGAAGTGAAACTGGAAATCACCAGGGAGAAGTGTTAATTAATGTAAATAATGTACAAAATGAATGTATGAATAATTGTAAAAATAAAATTGTAAATAATAAGACAGGTGGACATACGGGTAATAAAACATGTAATATAAAGCCAAGTATTCAGTCTCAAACAAGGAGAACCGAAAATGGTTCTCCTCCAGTGAAAAGTAAAACCATTCAATGCACAAAGTGTGGTCAGACCACACATAATAGGAAAAATTGTACAGTAAAATTCACAACCATTCCTCTGACTGGAAGGCCTAGGCCTAAGAAACCTAAGGCCAACTCACAAAATGGCTGCCCTGCAAGGGACAGTCAGCAAGAAAAATTTACTTCACAAAATTGTTTCAGCTATCGGACCACCAGTGGTCTGGAAATAAAAGTATACAGGACTGGAATAACTCAGGTAGCTACTGACGCTATGGTGAATGCGGCTAATAGCCAATTAACCCATGGCGGAGGTATTGCTCGAGCTATAGCTCTTGGAGCTGGTCCAGCCCTTGAACAAGAATGTCAACAATATATTCAACAGCATGGAAATCTTCCAGTAGGTGAGAATATGACTACCACTTGTGGAATGTTGCCATGTTTAAAAGTGATACATGCTGTGGGACCACGCTGGAATGATTACAGTGATAAAAATAAATGTCTCAATGTTTTATACAGTACTGTACAAAAAGTATTACAGGTATGTGACAAGGAAAATTTTGTAAGCATAGCTATCCCACTCATCAGTAGCGGGATATATGGTGTACCTAAACAGAAGTGTGCAGATGTTTATGTGAGAGTTCTACAAAACTTTACTCCTAAACATTTAAAAGAGATACACATTGTAGATGTAGACCCTGATATTATGATTTATATGAAAAATGCTTATGAAAATCAAATTATAAATCAACCAGGTAAGCAGGGTTGTGTTGAAATAAATCAACAGAAACAGACAGTAAGTGAATCAGGAAATAGGAATCCAAGGATAAGGAGCCAAGAGAAATCACTTGGGAAAAACCCAAAACTACAAAACAGGAAAAACCCATGGGGAAGTAATTGGAAAAACCCATGTCAACAGGAAGTGAAACACTCTATGGAAACCAAGGGAAATAACTTAGTAAACAATGATGATTACCCAAATGAGGAACAACAGCAACAAAAACTTAGACATTCTCAACCGGAAACAGTAACCATAAATTATGGGGCTGCTTCTTTGAATAGTGTCTTAGTAAACATCAAAGGACAACGAGTACGTGCCTTATTAGATACAGGGGCACAGACTAGTTGTATTAGTACAAAATTTTGGAAAAATCTGAAACACCGACCGAAACTAGTTGGTGATAAAAATTCTTTGCCTCGCATTGCGGGTATTACTGGGAATGACACTCTCCCTCGAGGAAAAGTTAGACTAGAATTTTATATTCAAGGAATTTATCAGGTGCATGAGTTCTTAGTAATAAATGAATTGAATCGAAGTATGTTATTAGGAATGGATTGGATTAGGGGCAATCGAGTTAATTTATATTGGGAATTTCATAAATTGAGATTAGATGGTCACTATATACCCATTGTTCAAGATATACAGGTGAGTTGTCTTACTCGACTGATCAATCAGGTGGAACTTAAACCACAATCCACTTGTTTGTGTACAGCAAAAGCTTCCGGTGCAAGATCTGTCTTCAACACAAAATACTTAGAACATCATGGACTGACTAAAGGTCATGTGGCTGAACAGCCTGGCCTCTTAGTTAGTAATAGTATAGTCACTAATGGAAATGAAACCATACCTGTACTGTTTGTGAACAGTACCAACAAACACTACACCTTAAAAAGGGGTTGTTTGATTGGAAAACTTGAACCAATAGAGCAGGAAGAAAAAGTCTTAGAAATTAATCAGATCTTAACTCAAAATACACCTGAAGACCAGATCACAGATGCTGACATACAGGTGCCTGAAGACAAACGGCACCTGTTGATGCCAGTCATCAATAATAATAAAGACTTGTTTGCAAAAACTGATAAAGAATTAACTCAGACAGATACAGTGAAGATGCGCATCGACACAGGTGATGCGCCACCAATCAAAAGTAGAGCATATAGAGTTCCATTACTGAAGAGAAAAATTATGGATGAAGCACTTGAAGAAATGCTTCAATCCGGAATTATCCGAAGGTCAAATAGTGCATGGAGTTTTCCGTGCCTACTCGTGGACAAGAAAGACGGCTCGAAACGCTTCTGCGTTGATTTCCGCAAGCTCAATGAAGTCACGAAAGTTACGAACTGGCCGCTTCCATTGATTGACGGCATCTTTACTTTATTGAATGGATGTCAATACTTCACCACTCTTGACATGAAGTCAGGTTACTGGCAAGTCAAGATGGATGAAGAAGACAGACCAAAAACGGCCTTTGTTTGTCATAAGGGCCTTATGAGTTCAATGTAATGGCTTTCGGACTCGTGAATGCACCCTCGGTGTATCAATCCTTCATGACAAGCGTCTTGGAGGGCCTAGAGGATTTTTCTCTGGTCTACCTTGACGATATTTTGATTTTCAGCCGTGACATAAAATCTCATATCGACCACATTAAACAAGTGTTTGGTCGCCTAAGAAAACATAAACTGAAGCTAAAAGCTAAGAAGTGTTCCTTCTTTCAGTCTGAAACATCTTATCTTGGTTTTGTAATTAGTAAAGACGGAATTAAACCTGAGACTTCGAAGGTCGAGGTCATTCGAAAATTAAATCCACCGAAAACAGTAACAGAAGTGAGATCTTTTATGGGCATGACCTCATACTACGTAGATTTATTCCTCGGTTCAGCAAAATTGCTCAACCACTCTTAGAACTGACAAAGAAATATGCAAGATTTCATTGGCGAGAAACACATCAAAAAGCCTTTCAAGAGTTGAAAGATCGTTTAACTCAAGTTGCTCATTTGTCATATCCAAATCCCAGAAAGCCTTACGTGCTTTACACTGATGCCAGTGGCCGCTGTGTCGGAGCGGTTTTGGCACAACCATGTGATGACGAAACAGGTCAACTACCTGGAGTACCTGATGAAAAACCCATTGTCTTCCTCTCTCATAAATTGGGTGAAACCCAACAGAAATGGTCGACATTTGAGAAAGAAGCTTTCGCTATCTCATACGCATTGGATAAATTCAATAACTACCTGCAGGGAGCAGAGTTTGTTATTAAGACAGACCACGCCCCCTTGCAGTACTTGTTGAAAAGTCCGCAAAACAATGCCAAAGTACAACGCTGGGCATTGAAGATAGCTAGCTACAATTGTAAGATTGAATATTTACCAGGTAGAAAGAATACATGTGCTGACCTACTCTCTCGTTTACCTGAAGGAATTGCAAACGCAGACCCTGGGTACGAGATGGATAATGTGGAAAATCAGAAAGCATTACAAATTGGAATTATAAATAGTAACAAAATTGATCCTCAAAGATATGTACATGTCACCACAGATGAACCTCAGGTTCCGCCCGAACCACAAGCAATTAATTACAAAGATTTGGACATGAAGGTAGAGCAACAGAAAGATGAAAAGATTGTTGAAATCATTAAGAAGTATCAAGGTAACAATACCCCTGCACACATTAGTAGTAGATACCTCATGATTGAGGGAGTATTATATTACATCAGTACAGTTGACGATAACCCAAGGGTACGCTTGTGCATACCCGAACAATTACATGCAGATGTGTTGAAACAATACCATGACGAATTAGGTCACCTTGGCATAGACAAAGTGTACAATAACATCAGTAGAAAATATTATTGGAAAGATTTGTATAAACATATTTATAAACATGTAGAAAATTGTCTTGTGTGTCGAGCTCGTAACACCAGAGCTCACACTTTGCCATTGCAAGAGACTGACAGACCTCCATATCCCTTTGCTAAAATTGCATTGGATATGAGTGGTCCACACCCTGAAACTTTATCAGGAAATAAATACATTGTGACCTTCATAGATATTTATTCTGGCTGGCCTGAAGCGTTTCCAGTGCCTGATAAAAAGGCGGAAACAATTGCTAATTTGATAATAGATCAAATTTTTCCAAGATTTGGATGTCCTTTAGAAATATTAACAGACAATGGATCTGAAAATGTAAATGCAGTGATGAAATATTTAACTGATTATTTCAAGATACATCATGTGACCACTTCCTACTTCCATCCACAATCTAATGGGAAGGTGGAGAGGCTACATAGAACCCTGAATGACATCTTAGCAAAACTAGCTCGAGAAGAATTAGAAACTTGGGATTTATTCCTAAACCAAGCTATGGCAGCCATCAGGTTTAATGGTAGTGAATCCTCTGGATTCTCGCCATTTTATCTGGTGTATGGCAGAGATGTGGTTTTACCACTCGACAATATACTTAAACCTCGAGAAAAATATGTAGGTGAAGAACCTCATAAGATAGCCATTCAGGAACAACATAAAGCATTTCGGAAACAACAAGCTGCACAAAAGAAACGAGTATTAAAACAACAAAGATTACATGATATTACAGCAAAGGATATCACCTTTGAAGTAGGTGATCCTGTTTTATACTCCTCAGGAAAATCTAAAGGAAAATTAGAATCGAAATGGGACTACCCATTTCGAGTCATTGAGAGAACAGGTCCAGTGAGTTACAAGATACAAGATCAATTAACTCGCAGAATAATTAAATGTCATGGAGAAAGACTTAGTAAAGCGCCTCAAGAATGGGAGGTGCCTCAACCTGTCCAACCTGTTAGAGCGCGACGAATACAACGTTATGCTGCCCCATCAGAACAGTCGACTACTGAATACAGTAGCAGTAGTGACAGTAATGAAAGTGACGATATGCAAGGGATTCAAGAAAAACACCCCTTAACGTCGATCATTAAGAATAAAAGACAAAGACGAGAACATTCTTCTTCAGAAGAAGATGGTGTTCCATTAGCAGAATTAAGACAACAAGTACAACAGGTACGAGATTACAAGAGACGAATGAAGGAGCTACAAGCTCCTTCCGCTGATCAACTGCCATCACGGTTCATTGCTGACGATCGAAATGATCGATTAAATGATTCAACGATGGAAGTTGACCAATTGCAAATAACTGAAGAAAAAGGCCAAAGTAGTGAGCCTCAACCAAAACAGTCAAGTAAAGATATAACTGAGATGATCTCTTGTATACAAGCTGTGTTACAAGATCATAATAAGATAAAAGAACCAGGTGAGAAATTAGAATTAGGAGCAATTATGGTACCCTCTGCCTGGAGTACTAGTGATTAAATATTACCACAGGACTAATGATACCTAAACGTCACACCTATGGTGCCACTCCTTAAGTTTGAAATAGACGAGAGAAAGTGTAAAATGAGTAACAAAATTGTATTGACTTATGATTTGTTTGGAACGAAACTATGAGTGAACTCTTGTCAGCCTCGCGAACTGACTATGACTCTCTTGTAGTTGGATTAACTTTCTGACCTTTTACATCCGGAAATAAATCGTCAGAGTAAAAGTAATTGAATCGCGTATTACTCATTGCGCTAACTCTTGCTTCCTTTCTCATTGTAGGAGCAAGATGTTGCGTTGGATGTTATTAGTTGGTCTTTTGACTATGACTACAATAATAGATGGACATACTATTATTAGAAACAATGTGATTTTTAAGAAAGTGAAAGAAGTAAATATGGTAACTAGTGATTGGAGTACAATGTTTGTGTATGAGCTCCAACCTTTTATACAATATGTGCGCAGACTTGATCAAAGTATGAAATATACTGCTGGTTTGTATAATGCTACAACCATAGCTTTTCGACGAACTTTTGTCGAAGTAAATGGTGAAAACTCTACTCTTGCCGTTGTGATACAATTGATCATAACGGATATACACCAGGAGATCAGACACCTAAATAATCGTGTTAAACGAATAAAAGAGGATCTGAATGATTACCGCAGATTACATGGCCACACAATAAACTCGTCTCGGAAGAAACGAGGTTTGTTCGACTTTGTAGGTGAAGGATTGAGTTTTCTCTTTGGAACTGTATCCCAGTCAGATTTAGATGGGATAACAGAAAATTTAAGACGTGTAAGTACTAATCAAGCAATGATTCAACATATTCAAAAACAAAGTTTAACCTTCATTAAGATGAATCATGAAGCGATTCTGAAAAATAGAGAATTTATGTTAAATATGTCGCGCGAATTGATGTTATTTCAAGGTCGAGTAAATCAAGTAGTTCAGAATCATTCAGATCGAATATTATATCTTGAACATTTCACTCATGCTTATCATCAGCTTGAGTTTGTAATGAGTCAATTGGAATCAATGATAATCGCCGCAGAAACCACTCTACGGGGATTACATGATCAAATGGATATCCTAGCCGATAGAAAGTTATCACCGAAAATAGTGGATCCTTCACTATTGACCTCAATATTAATGAGTATTAAAGTTCAATTAGATGATAAGTCCATGTTGCCACTAGATCTGACAACAGAATTATGGCAATATTATCATTTGCTTACGACGGCTGCCATTTATGATGACGATAAATTGGTGATCTTTATGAAGATCCCCTTACGTAATTCGAACTTGCAATTTGAAGTGTTCAAGGTGCAGGCTTTGCCTGTACCCTTTGTCAATGTAACCAAAAATGCGTCGCGAGTTGCAAATAAATTAGTAGCAATATATACTCTTGAATCTGACATACTAATTATTAATAAAGAAAGGACGAAGTATGTCCCAGAAATAGGACATGACCAATGTGTAGATAACAATAAATTGTTTTGTCCTTTAGTAGGTGCCGTAATTGATTGAAACGGGGGAGGCAGAAACAAAGGCATGCTTACAGGCAGTTGTGGGAGTCCGTTACATGACTTTTTGCGAAGAGAGAGTTAGGATGTCTCAAGAGCTAGTCTTGTGGCTGCATGTTTACCACTGCACGTTTAGTGCGAGACATTCGGTGGGTCCGACATAGTGTGTATGTGGGGAGGGTGGTACCCCTCCAATACTCTTAGAGTATGCGGTCACGGCTCTCTGCACGCTGAGTATATGGGCAGAGAATTGTTATAGATTGTGGTCCATGTTTTGGACACTCATATGGGTGGACTTCCACCCGTGGAGTTATATAACTTTTCACTCCTTATGAAAATGGATTGCGCTCCATCAGCTGTAGGCTGAGCTTAGGTACGGATTACTTATTTAGCGCATGATACAGTGTGTTGTTTGTGGTTTTTCAGTAACTGCTGCGTGTGAGAATACGTGTTTCACTAATTGGGTGCAGTTCGAATATACTACGTGTACACTGTTTTATTCGTGAGATCGTATCAGGATTTGGTATGCGTGAAGGTCGATGGCACTGGTGGAGGACCAAAGGTGGATGGCTTAGCTACCCGTTTCCTCTATTCACCCCTAGACCTCGCTCTAAGGTTCATCTATAATTGCATGCTATACTGTTGAAAGCATGTGCTTTACATGATACGACGCCGAGGCCGTCAGTGTTTCCAATAAGATGATCTGGCCCTATTTTTAGCGTGTAAGGCCGTATCAGTGTCGGCGCGCAGTATTAAATATGGCCGTACCAAAAGGCTCATCAGCATGTGTTTGCTGTAGTGTTGGAGGTAATGTGCTTTCCAACTATTAGGCTGAGTACACTGCCTGAGTAATAAATTGTCGACATTTCAAAGGATATTGTCGATAGATTGAGAGCAAGTGTGCAGTGTACGCTATTATTTGTCAGTTCGTGCCCTTTATTTGCACTTAATTTGTGCTGAAAAATCATGTGGGTGGATTTCCACTCATTGGGATTATATAACCCTTTATTGCCATTAAGAACAGATTAGGCTGTATCAGATGTCAGCACCCATATTTAAGGGTTATTTATTTGACTATTGGCTGCTTTATCGAGGAGCTTGGCTGCTTTGTCGACGAGCTTGATTGCGTAAGCGTAGCGTTTGGCTGTTTTATAGAAGAGCTTCGCTTATTCATAATTTGAACAGCTCACCTATCATATTTGGAAGAGTTTGATAGGTACCGGTATGAAGTCTATTATTCATACTATTTTATCGTTGTCAGAATGTTTGACAAGATAGGCTTGTGTATGTACAGTTGTGTTTTGCTAACCGACCACTATATTTTGTATTTTCTCATTCAGTTGGTTCCGTAGAAGTCACTTGGAATCAACATGGAGATGTTGCCTTTCTCATAGTCAGTCGGATGGTTTTTGACCTAGCTCCCCTTGAGCATTTGGACTGAAGGAGTCCGGGGGAGGCATGTTTCTATGTTTGTCCATTACTGTGTGAGGTGGACTTTTGTATTTGTTTCAGTGAGTTAGAATGTAGAGCCCCATGTTGGGGGAACGGAAATCTCGTGGTATTTGCCCGGCAGAGCCGCTGGTATAACTCGGTGGATTTGTTTATGATATAACAATGAGATTACATACTTCTTCCAGTATGACCACACCTACAAGTGATTCGTTGCCTAGTGATTCTACCACTGTTCTGGACACTGATGTTGCAGAGTCAGGTATCAGTGTGATACAAAATGAACTTGCACGAGCTGATCTTGGATTAGACGTACACACCCCTCCTTTAAGTGATGTAGAAGCAAGACAAATTGCTCCATTATCTACTGATATTGTCTCAGAACCTATAATCGATATTCGACCAAGGCCGTGGGAGTGGGCAAGGAGCGAGTTTTTCAGAACACCTCGCCCGTTGGCCTCGCCTCATGAATTTGATCGAGATATCATACGACCCAATACATATGAACAAGACTTTATGAAAGATACAGATCTCTTAGGCATGGAGGATGTATTTGGATGTCAATATTTTGATATGGATTTGAATATAGTATATATAGAGGTTGAGCGAGAGTTGATATATTATTATGACAGTGCTGTTGATACTCATTTAACTTTTGCAAATAGGTCTAGATATTTAGTGATATACAATTGCCCTGATTTACAATATCCAAAAATCAACGAGCAGGGTGAGGTAAGTGAACCTCTACGGTATTATAGTCACCGGGTGGCTACTACCAGTAGTGTCCATCATAGGTTTTACATGCGAAGAAATGTAGCAGAGTTTACTCCCTTCTGTGCAAGATATCGTGACTTTAGTCGTCGTAGACGAGCACGATATCACTCAGATGGCCGACCAAGGAGTTTTCAACCCTTTGTTGTCTATCGTCAATACCACCCAGATTATATTGGACATTTCACAGGGTCAACGTTTGATTACCGAACAGGCCCAAACACTGTGTATCGGCATTATCAGTTGCCAACACAAAATGAAAACCTTCAGAGTGAAGATTGAGAAGTGTAAACTTTAATAAACAACAACAAACAGAAAAGTCTACGTAGACTGCTACATATATATAAGATTTTCATGAATCTGGTTTCCCAATTTATGTATAAATCCTTCATTGGAAACCTGATCCATGACGATAACGGGTCGTCTGTGTTTGTCTTGTTTACTAGTGAAAAATTTCCCAAAGTTAGTAATTCTGCACTGCAGTGTAACAGTTTTTATAAAATCGGAGTTCCTGGAGTGTATTAGATAAGTTACACACAGGACTCCAGTATCAAGGCAAACAAATTTGAAAGTTGGTGGAAAGAGTGTTGATTGAGTGCACCAAGTTACAGACGAACCCAGGGGAGCGAATTATCAGTGTAAATTTTAGTGTATAAACATAATACTATTGGTAACATAGTGGTTTCTTTTAAATATAGTTATATTCTATTTTATATTTGATTAAATTTTCTTGTTGGTATGGCTTCAGCAACTACTTTGGAATTCGAAGAATTCGCCGAAGAACAGGCCATGTACGATTTACATCAACGCGAAGCCTACCAACATGCTGTAACTCCTTGCCATACTTATGAGGAACAGGCAAGATTTGAAGAACATAAACGCGCAGCCTTTCATAAAGCAGCGGCTCCCTGTCATGGTCATTCTCTATATTTTCCAAAAGATTTATGGAGACGTCGCCGTTTAAGGTATATTCGTATTTGGAACACGAGACATTATAATCCTGCCAATGGCCAGACAGAGATAATGCAACACCAACTTGGCTATCGTTTTTATCTTTCTGAGGAAAGAAAAGTAATATTTCCCCATCTTTGGCATTTTCCGGAGTTCCCAGTCGAAGTTGAACCCCATGAAGTCACTGGTCCCGGTCCTGACGAGGTCATTCATTGTGTCAATGACCCCTGTTGGAATGGCCGATATTATGACCATGGGCGAAATCAATTGGATGCTGAATTGGACCTAATAGCCAATCCTGGCTTGGTCCGTCCATTCAGAAGTCATGAGATCTTCCCTGGTAGTGAATATCCCGCCAGTGAAGCTGATGAAGATTTTGGATTTTATCAGCACCAAATGCATCCTGCACGATTCTTTCCTCCTGGCAATGTACAGAAAACTTATGAATTGGAGAAACAGCAAAAGCAGTATCGGCTCCTTCGTGAAGCTTTAATCCGACACGAGGGAAGACGATTACAACGTTTTAGTTTACGCAGCCAAATTATTAAATATAATGAGACGCAGGAGGTACAAACTCATTATAAGGGTCTTGGGGACCCTTGCTGCATCTGCTTAGCAGAAATTTCAAAAACTTGGCAGGATTTATTTGAATGTGGCCAATGTAAGCAGCAAATCCACTACTCTTGTGGTATTGCATGGGCCAGATCAAAAGCCGGTGCTCCTGAGCCAGCTTCTTGCCCGCACTGCCGTACACCCATAAGGTGGGGTATTGGTAACGAGCCGAAGCTTCCAGTACCAGCTGAAATGGATCCACATCAGTTTTGAGTTGCGTATGACATGACAGAAGTTAAAAAGGCGACCTCTACAGCTGTGTGCCGTCGGGCACTGTTGTCATCTTTAGACATTATTATATAATATTTTTCTTGCGCGAACAACAAAGTACCTACGTAAAGTAAACGAAAAAGTTCTTTTCAATCAAAATTATATAGTGACATTCTAGACGTGACTCCTAGTCTCGTCACTATCGACAACAGATTACAAACTAACGAAGAACCGTTAACGGGGAAAGTAGAATTGTTCATACGGCACAACTGTAGCATAGTGTAAAATAGTTTTTAAGGTTTGAAATTATTTCTTATTTTCCAGTTTTAGAGTATAGTCAGTCACATTTAATTTGATAATTTGGTTATTGCACTTAATATTTAATTGTTGTAGTTAGTTTCTTTTATCTTAGATAAGTTGAAACACGTTTTTAGTTAGTTTATAAGTAATATTGAATCCGTGAAAAATGGCCACGGCACATGCCTACCGTAAAGTTAACCCAACTTCGGAAGATTTTCTTCCGGAGCAACTAGAGTATTGGACACAGAGATTTCGTATACCTGTACCTATGATCTTTCACAACGGAGCTTCCGCTTTTCAGCGCAAAATCCGTGTGTGGGATATGGTCCAGTTAAACGAAGTCACCGGTCACTTAGAATTGATTCGAACTCAAGTTTTATACCGGTATTGTCTCCATACAACGGAAGTAGGACGCGAACTGGTGATGCCTCACATAGTGGTAATCGAACATGAGGCTCGATTAGCAACCCCTTGGGAGGCAGCACGATCAAGCCGTGTAAGTGTTATTCGCTATTGGAATGACCCACGGTGGGACGGAACTTATTCTGATCAACGAATTCCTTATCAATCGGAGAATGGGATCGATCTATTCATCACATCGACTCCGGTCCGTCCATTTCGCCCGAGTGAATATAGTCAAATCTCCATACCCGATTTACCTCGCGAATACCGAATGATAATTGGTGAAACGTTCCATCATGTGCAGGTGGAACATACCTATGAATGGGAAAATGCACAATACAGACATCAAGTCTTGCAATACTTGCTTGAAATGTATGCAAGCCTTCGAATCTTTCAAGCCAGACAAAATATAGTTGATGGAGATGGGAGACAATGTGCGATATGCTTGTTGGACATTGTTGGGCCCCGTGAAGCATATCGTTGTCCTCAATGTACTCAGCTAGTACATCTCTACTGTGGGTTAACTTGGATGCAGCAAAAACAAAGTTGTCCTCTGTGTCGATTTGACCTTCTATGGGGAACTCCTTTGAAGAAACATAGCTTCGATTTTACGATCCGTAATTATCAGTTTTTCCCCGCTAACAGAATCAGATAGAATTTATTGTTATCTTTATTACTTTCAGGAATTCAGAATGTAAGAATGTAATACCTTAGGAGAAAAGGTGATTCCTGTTGTCTGGTGGCGTTCCGATACTATTAGTCCGTAATTAGTCCATAATAAATAATTCCTGTAGTGCATTTCTTCTCCCTAAAACCGGTAGTGACTGATCCTGGTCATGGATTCCCGTCACCATGTTGACCGTGATGCTGACAGCATTCTGGTCACCGCAGGTGATTGGTCATCCTGTTTCCCTGGATCCGGTCAGCCGGTGATCCTGGTGATCCTGGTCACTATTCTGATCACTATTGATAATTCTGGAATTCATCTAATCCAGACTCGAGCTCCGCTAAAAGTTTACCGGACCTCGCGTCTTGGTTGGGAGGATTGTAACGAAATGCCCTCCACGGAGCCCCTCCACGGAGCGCGTCGGGTTAACCTCCGTGGGGTGCGTCGGAGTCTTATGATAGCACTCGAGAATCTTGGTTCCCGAAGTGTTAATGTGTTAATCAGAGTGGCCAAGTCCTACTTGGTAATAAATTCTCTGTTGTATAAACTTTAATAAGTAAACGCTGTTTTCAAGCCCAAGTTATGTAATTTTATTCAATTCCTCGTATATTTGCATTGCATAATAACAGTGCAAACTGACCTACAGAAGTACTTTATGCACTTACTGTAAAAAGGTGTTTTTGACAGTATTTGCAATTATGATTGGCATATGAGCTAGTAAAAGCCTAACCTATAATAACCCCATCAGAATGCTTTTGACAGGTTTTAGCATTGTATACTGACCCGACCTAACCTCAACACACCCAGTATCAGTTTCAGCTCTGAGAATTGTGCAATCTTGCACGTTCACAAGATGGCCGACTGGTTTTGCGGTTATACACCTACTAAGTGCCACTGTCCTTTTAAAAGCGAGAACGCATACTCTTAGCATAGGATACCCACCGGATGCCCTACTATTCCAGGATGGAAGTAAGGGGTTAAGAAATACCTCTCCGCCATCTTGGGGTATATGTGGTGTTTTGTGGTGTTTTATGACGTAAATTCTGCCGAGTAGACACGATTCAAATCGTATTTAAGCCAACAGAATCACCCGAGACGGAAACTTCTCTCTGGTCTTCCGTGTGTACAAGAAGTCACTCTCCTATTCTCGTGGAAGGACGCCGCCGAACGCTGCCAGGCCAGACAACATTTCCAGACACAGGACGCGATGAGAGCGATGCGATAATTTCGACTTAGTCTCATTTCGTATCTGATATTTTCAAACTTTTACCAGAGAGAGAATTTGTTTCAAGTTTAACTTGTAGGAACTTTACTTAGGGTTTTAATAAAAGTGTAGAAAACTGTAAGTACATTTTATGTGTTTTTGAATTCACCCTTTCGCTGCGGCTGCAGTATCAAGAATTGTTGCAGACTCTACAGAAACTGGTTGCCTCTTAAGACTGAACTTAAGACTGAACACTTAAATTGTCCTGTGGCCATTTTTGCCACGATTATAGTCCGAACGAAAAACCACTAGACGATCAGTTATCCGGGGTACTTAACCCTGCTATGCCACAGGTGCAGGGGGAATGATGGCCTTCTCTTATGAGGACCGCGACAAATCGGCGGCTGGCCAAAGAGTTATTATTATGTTGCCTTTGAACCCTAACTTGCCCAACGAGCACGTCCTAATGAGCGGTCATAAGCTACTCCAGACAACTTTAGCTATGCCCTTCAATTTGCGCACCCTAAATAAAAATCACACCCTGTGGGCGTCGTGGTGGCTTGCCAAATAGTACTTTCCTCTTCAGTCTATAACACTTTACCGGGAGATTGTACTGTTTAATCGAATCGCCAAAAATGTGTATTCTTTTAACTGTTGCCCGAAAAATTAGCCCCTTCATTGAAGATAACTGACATCGATAAGCAAGGTTATTGGCAACATACAATATACTGCAAGTAGTAACGTTAATTTTGGATTGCAAATTTGTTCTCAATTTTTTTTTAAATTCCTTAGTGATATCAAAGCTTTCATTTTAGTCTCTAGAATATAGGCGTAGCCTCAGACCTTCACGTGTTGAACATTATTACTGCCGAGAGATATTTCAACTTCGTGGATTATACTGTTTGTATCTCGTAAATATATGGCACATTGTTACGTCAGTCAGTCATGTCGGTTTGTGTCATGACTCGTTCGTTGACGAGACCATTTCTTGGAGATTTTGCGATCTGGTCTCGTCAATACGGTGGAATATGACAACACAGATAAAGTGAGTGTTGTACAGAATTGTATATGACACGACGCCCGAAAATAAGGAAAGCAAAACCATCCATCAAATTGTCCGACACGAGGTAGCCTTGACTGTCTAAAGTGCCGTTAAACCCCAATAAATAAAAAAATAAATGAATGCACAAAACCTTTCCACACACAGGCCGTTACCTTACAGCGAATTATCAATAAAGTCAAATAATATAGACGTTACTCAACATGATGATAAAACAATAAAATGGTTCCAAGGTTTACAAACCTCTAAATATAATGTTGTCTTGATCATATTCTTGGTTATCATAACTATCATCTAGTAAACACTGGGTGGAGGTCCACGTTTCCATATCAGTTGAAAAATGTGTAAAGAAGAAAAGTGTTACAAAAATGCAAAGGATGATACAGAACAAAACAGTTAACTGCGGTAGTGGAAGAATAGGAAGTGATATGAAAATTCATCAATCTTGTCCCTCTCAAATGGAGATCGACTTCAATCGTCTCCCAAGCGCTAATCATTTCTTTCACTCATTATAGAAACAAAGTTGACAAGATATTCGAATAATTAAATAATATAATCAACATGTCAACGATTGTATAAACATTTTATCACCGATATTGATTGAGGTGTGTTCAACGGTCAAACAATTGTGTTCTTTACCAAAGCTGTTTTGCTTATTAACGTTTCGGGAATGTGTTATTCGACTCTCCTCATACAATCGTGTAACAGTATCATGTATTTAAATGTTTTTTTTTAGATTTTTCTATTCAAACACAGTTGTGAATAACATAAATATAATACAATTAAACATTATTGCATGGACATAGGTTTCTAAATAACATTATATTCGTATGACTTCGTGCAATCGAAGTTCTGTTGCTAAATGGTGGGTGTGAGTATAAAATTAACAAAGTTGGACCTTGTTAATTTTATACTCATACCCACCGTTTAGTTGCAGACACTTCCAATCAGTGTTTGACAATCACACTGATTGGACGTGTCTGTTAAAGCTCCTGACTGAACAAATCTCACAGCTTGGATACTAACAAAGCCTATTGTTCTCTGCAATGTTTAGTTGCAGACACGTCCAATCAGTGTTTGACAATCACACTGATTGGACGTGTCTGTTAAAGCTCCTGACTGAACAAATCTCACAGCTTGGATATTAACAAAGCCTATTGTTCTCTGTACCACTTCTGTGCACTCCAGTGTAATTTTGTAACTGTTTATCTTTTACTCTATCTATTTTTTATCTGCTTTTCTCTGTTAAAACTAAATATACTTTTACTGAAGATTTTACGAATAATTTGCTGATGACTTAGACAATAACTGATAAATAAACAGAGTGTAACGGCAACTAACGCCACCACTGAACCCACTTCGGGAGCGGATTTAACATCGATGTTGTCTGGTTTTCAAAAAGAGATGGCCAGATTGAACGACACTATTGAGGGTTTTGCTATCGGATCTTAGGGCTCAAAAAGAACAGTTCGAGAAAGAAAAATTGGAGTTAATAAAAGCGTCGGAGGAATCAAAAAGGGAAAATAAGTCGGCATCTGGGAAAAAGTAGATATAAATCAGGTTTGGGTTCGTGCTCCAGCAACGGAAGCTCTAAACGAAAGGGCCAGAGTGTGGGCCCCAACACGTTGGGCCCTAAAACTAACACAGTTCCGGATATCACCAGTGCTTCTAAAACTGTTGATACAACTCAGCAGATTTCAAAACCTAATCCTAGCAAGGGGATGGTGGGCAAAACTAATCCTACACTTGGTTCGCCTTTTATAGATAACACCACTGAGATGGGGAGACCTATGCACGCCATCCCTTTGGAGGTACCACCAAATCAGGGCTCGGAACTCGTTACCGCCAGTCAAGATAACTGGTTGCGTACGCTCATAGAGCAAGAGGCAACTACTGTTCCCACCTGTGATGTGATTAATCAGGTTACGCCGCGACCGAAAATGAAATTGGATGCAGACTTCCAAGGAAATGGTGAGCCCCTGGAAATAGAAACGGTGGCTAAGAAAACCCGGAAAGCGTCGACAGACATCGATAACCCGGGTGTTGTTGTTGAGACTTCGGACACCATGGATGTTACAGTAGTAACAACCAGTGCGGAGATCCATAATGATGGGAGAAATTGGCGGTCAGTAACGCAACGGAAACGATACCGGCGAAGCGAACATTCACCACTGACATCGGTGGATCGTTTGTCGACAAGGCAAGAGCCCTTTCTAAACAACCTCAAAAAGGATAATACGGCCAAACACCAGACGAATGAACAACAGCATCAACCGCTGCAAAACCCTTGCACAGTCGTCACAAGGGTTCACGCAAAGATTAATGATGGGGATATTGATGTAGCCCTCCCGGGATACCCGTGGGGCAGACTAATATCTAAGGCTACAGGCAACCCTACGTGGACAATTAAAGTAAAATGCCCCAATAGGGCCACAAAACTAAACTTCATTAGCAAAGGTGTTTGTATAAACAGACAAAAATATGAGATTGAGGAGTATCGTGTTTTGCCTCAGTCCACACAGTGTCATAAATGCCAGAAATTTGGCCATATGTCGAACAAATGCAAAGGAGAGTTGCGTTGCATGAAATGCGGCGAAAAACATTCAACAACGTCATGCAAGGTTTCAACACTGAAATGCCCAAATTGTAACAGGCAACACTCAAGCAATTATCGGGGCTGTCCCCACTACCAAAAAGTTGAAACCGACATAGAACTCAAAGCTATGAATGTCAGCAGCGTAGAAAACTCAACCTCTCCGCATTCGATGTGCAGCCTAATGGCTGGTTCAATTTTTAATATAATGAACAAACACTCCGACGTCAGTCTTTCCGACATATGTAAAGAAGTTGGAAAAACAGCATCCAAGCTATATCGAACTCAAATCTCTTCTTCGCTAATAGAAGCCGCCATAAATAAAATATAAATCACACCCATAACAAATTAACTAGTACAATTACGTCAGGTACTGACCAATTATGGATAAGTTGAAAATAATTCAGTGGAACACTCGAAGCGTTAACTGCAAAAGCTCACAGATGTCCGATTACTTCACAAACTTAGATGTAATTGGTATCAGCGAAACATGGTTAAAGCCAAGCAAGACATTTTTGCTAAGTGGATTCAACATTATTAGACAAGACCGTCCCATACAACGTGGAGACGTAGTGGCTCTCCTCATAAGGCAGGACTTAAAATATAAAACGATATCAAGCGATCACCTCGACGCAGAGGTGATTGCCGCTGTGATTGAACTAGATCATAAAAAAGTTGCCGTAACCTCATATTATAATGAACCGAAAAAACAGTTAACAGCAAAGTCTTTGTGAAGAAATACAAACACTGTATTTTCTTAGGTGATTTCAATGCCAAACATCAGGTTTCCGGTTGTAATAAAACGGAGCCCAATGACGACGCCCTCTTCAATATCATCGAACAATTTGATCTTTTTGTATTAAATAACGACCAAGATAATACCCACGTTAGTAACAACACACTCCACCAATCCGACATCCTTGACCTTATTATATCCAGTAAATCACTAACTAATCAAATGCAAGACATATTTGTGGGGATGATGATTTAGATAGCGACCACCTGCCTGTTCATGCCACATTACACGGTTGCACCGGACCCACAAGGTACCCCACAATGAGTAGGAGGAATCTATCCAAAATTGACTGGGACCTCTTCAGAAAAATAATTCAGGTTAAAATAAATAAAAACGACCCAATGAATACCTGCGAGCTCGAACAAGCATGTACCAATCTCACTGAAGTAATTAACCACACTCTTGGTGCGATTTGTCCCAAACAGACGGTTAAACCGAGAGCCAACAGAATAACTGAAACCACACTCCAAATAATAAAAGAAAAAAGAAAGGCCTTCCGTGCATACAAATCTGAAAAAAACTTCCAACTAAAAGGTCGAACTTAAAGCCGTGTATAATCGCCTCCACGGCGAGGTTAAAAAAGCAATAGCAAAAGACAATCACGTGAGATGGGAAAAAGCAACGGAAAATCTAAATGGATTCAGGAAGCCTAAAATGTTTTAGGATACTTTTAAAACCCTTACAGGACAAAAACATAAAGACGCCAACAGTAAGGCTCTTAAGAACTGCGATTGAACTATAGCCCTGGATGACAAGGCGAAGGCTGACGCCTTCGCAGATCTCCTTAAGAAATATCATCGCCCCAATGAGGGCGATAGGTTTGATGATGAGTTCAAAGAAAAAGTAAACAAATTTGTTCAAGACAATACGACAACGTTTAACGATGCCAACTTTAGCCAAACGCCCGAGGACGGAGATGGCCATGAACTTACGGAACCGATAAGCCAAGAAGAAGTGGCTAACACATTTAAAAAATGTAAGTCTTCTTCTTTCACAGGAGGGGACGAGGTCTCATATAAAATCCTGAAACAATGTCTCAATACTTTTTTCGGTAGACTCACTAACCTCCTGTCTCTCTAGTGGATACTTCCCAAAATGTTGGAAAGTAGGTACAGGAGTCATGATACCCAAACCCGACAAGGACTTGAGCAACCCAGCTAATTTCCACCCGATCAGCCTACTCAGCTGTATTGGAAAACAATTTCGAACGGATTCTCACGACTAGACTCCGCAGCCATCTCGAATCAATCAGCTTTTTCAATAAGTGGCAAAGGGCATACAGAAGCCAAAGAGAGGGAATCGAGCATGTTTATAGACTGGTAGAATATATGAAAACGGCGTTCAGTCAAAATGAAATAGAAACCGCGCTATTACTCGACGTAGAAAAAGCGTTCGACTCTGTCTGGCACAATGACATGAGATACAAAAAGGCTAAAATGGGGCTACCTACCAAAATTCTAAGGATCATATCATCATTTTTATGTGATCGAAAAATCAAAGTGAGGGTCAACCGCGGAGTGTCAGACGAGGTAAAACTCGAAGCGGGCACTCCACAGGGTTCGGTCCTTAGCCCGCTTCTATTTTTCATATATGTGAATGACTTTGACAAAGTAGGGAGGAACCATGTTGAACTATCTCAATTCTCAGACGACAAAGGAATGTGGACGGACAGTAAGTCTCGAAACATAATACAAAACCGCCTGCAGGATACCATCCGCAACCTTCCAGACTGGTGCGCTCTGTGGCGCATCATGCTAAATGCCACGAAAACACAAAGAATCACATTCTATAAAAGCAAAGGAAAAAACCTGTCCCGAATATTGAGCTTAAGCTTTACGACCGTAAACTTGATGCTAGTAATGGGGCAAAGTTTCTGGGATTCACTCTGGATAGCTGTCTCAATCTAAACAATCACGTAACTCAGTCACTGTCAAAGCCACTAAACGCATCAATTTCCTGAAAATAATTAGAAGTAAAATTGGGGAGCCAATGATGAAGTTCTCCTCAAGCTTTACAAATCATATATACGTCCGGTATTAGAGTATGGGACCATAATAACAAGTGACCTGAATAAAACCAACATTGAAAAACTACGACGGGTTCAAAATCATGCCTTGCGCATGACTCCCCGCAAGCCCACGTGGACATCGATAAAACAACTTCACGAGATAGCAAAAATAGACACTATAGCAATGCGCTTAAAAGATCTTCAAAGCAAAACTCTAAATAGACTTCAAGACAGCGAATTAATAATAGAACTCAATGCGCATCGCGTCCTCAATAGGAAAACTAAATAATCTGGGGCATGTCCATCGAAAGGGTTAAAGATTGCGATGGGGTGAGCCTGGCATTCTGTGACATAAATTCAGAACTGGCTGCGGGTGACACGATACGCATGACAGCTTGCCTCTGTTACCAGTGAGACTTGCAAACAGCGAGGAAAATCTCCACCTGCTGCCTGGTCTCCCCTCCCCGAGATATAAATTTCGGGGAAAAATGCTGGCTTCCCCATCCACATGTCAGTGGTCGTCACGGACGGAACAGTTGTAAATTAAAAGCCGAATTGCTCTAATTTCCAGCTTTCTATCTTTTCTACCTCCTCTATCTCATCAGGCACCCGACCAAACGGAATGACAAACTATGAGGGACTGAAACAATCCTCATGCAAAGATGTGCAGAAAATCTAACAAGGCCAAGGCAAGGATTGCCAGCAAACAACCCTTTTAAGGGCTTTTTTTCTCGGGGTGGGGGGATGGGTGGTGGAGGTCATTTGGAACTCCAGAAGGATAACCAGATACCACATAATCACATACGGCATCCTATCTCCCAGAAGCCTTGATGGACGACTCCCGGTTTTTCAAAACTAAACTGTTGGAGCTTTCTCCACTCCATTTGTGTAACAGCTATCGTCATATACCGGGGCCGCTACCAAACCGGCGTTGCTGTTTGGTTTTCTTTTCTCTTCTTCCCTTAAATTTGCCATCGCACAACATTATATTCTGACTCTCCACCATGGTGGGACTCAACCCTCTACCATCGCCAAGCTGGAACCGAATAGAGCCCACTCTCTAATAGTCTTATTGGCGTTGAGGGATTGATTATTGACAGTCTATCACTCCAACGTAAACTGCCGGGAATTCTAACCGCGTGCATACCCCCTGAGACCCCATTTGAGGCAATAGGAAAGCTAAGCCTGTGTGATCCAAGTGAAATAAAATAAGGGTAACCGGGTCGCAAGGGATTATAAATCCCACATCGTCCCAGCGCGCATTCGGCGCGCTAAAACCATTTCATTCATCATCTAAATTCTGTCAAGATATTTGAAAAATTAGTGCTGCAGAAGCAGGTGTGAACGTTCAAAGAGCAATGGTAAAGCGCAAGCCGCCGCGCCTCGAAGGTGTTTAAAGCGCTTGAGCTTGTCACGCAAGAACTGAATCCGGGCTGGGCCAAACTGTCAGCTATTATGATAGTCTACAATACAGCCCACCTTGCCTTCAGCTCCAATGCCCTTTTACATAAGTATACACCAATGGACATTAATTCTATATTTTTGTACTCTTTCAATTGCTCACTGAAGCATGCGAAGGCAGGAGAGAACCTTCTCATCTTTCAGGAATAAATGAATTTTTTGTACATATTACTGTTATTGATTCGGTTTTCTCGTTGTTGTTGTTGTAAGCTAAAATGACATATTGTTTTTCGAGCGGTAGTAAGATTCTGCATCATTCTTCTAACTTTTCCTTCAAGTTTATTAATATTATTTTCGAAAGGGGTTTAGGTTTCTTTTTCTAAAACAACCATCAAACGGCGGTTTCAGAATTAGCATAAATTTGCTCACGTTTCTTATTAAAACACAGAGTAGCATTCTTGCAGCTATGCACAATTCCAAGTCATCTATCAGTTCGCGGTTCGCGGGGATCTGACCTTAGTACCCCACTTAGAATGCGAACACTCCAACCAAATAAGATTTTTGGCCCTCGCTTCCAACTCTCGTTGATTACATCGTCCCCGTCTGCTTGACTTTCCATCCATTTACATTACTCCACTTACGTCCGTCTCTGGGTTCTATAATGGAGTTCCTGAGTTGGAAGGAATTGTGCACATAGCGTTCATCATAAAAAATGTCAATGATGAACCATCAGGATCCGTCCGCACATGTACATAGTTGTTTTATTTGTAACTACACTGCTGCAACAAGTGGTTTCTCCTGGAGTCTGGGATTCACCCCATAATAAACTTATTTCTATCAGTTTTGTTAACCTCCAGGGGCTTAGTTTAGTTTAAACAATATTTTATTTCCGATCTAAAATATTCAACACAATTATAAGAAAGTATATGATACAATAAGGTATGGAAACAGGCTCCATCAGCAAGCTAAAGCTTTTGTAAGCAATCACCGTGTGATTTACAAACATTTGGCTGTGTCAACACAGCGAGATTACTTAATAAATAACAATAATAGCAAAATATCTGAACATGCATTTGGTAGAGAAATATACTGTTTCTTACACTGGCTGGCGGTTGTAGAGAATGTAAAGTGTACTTTTAGTAATGGTGCAGTGCCGTATGGACTTGGGAGAAGTATCTATTTGATGGGTGTTTTGGAATCAAGGGTGGATACACTGGTCGGTACTTTCCCTATTGATTTACAAAAATAACTTGGGCCACACAGTGTGCGATTTCGGATGCGCCAGAAAGCGGTCAGGGGGTATTCGAGATATGTCAAAACAGTTATTTGTAGCATTTGATGATGCTGGTGAGTGATAATTATTCCAGACCATATAATACTGATGCGGTAGTATACAGTTTAGTGGGGTACAATGGGACTCGGTGGAACATTCAGTAAAGCTCTAGTGATCCATGTTTATGATCTAACGTTCGACAGGAGGGCATGCAAAGGAAGTAAACATACCGGTATACGATTGCTAAGATACCTTAAAATATTAAAATCTTCCGACTGCGTCAATATAATTGTGTAAACATCTAGCTATTGCTTGATTAGTTGTGGGAAATATTGTAAGACTTGTTTCCATACAGAAGGGTTGTCGGTATCTATCACACACGCTAGTTGATTTAGAGTTGAACGCCTTGCATCTGAATACAGCGAACAATGCAGGAGAAAGTGTTCCACATTTTCATAAACGCTGAAACCGCAGAGTGGTGAGCTGGTCAAGAGGTTATTGTACAAATCTTCATTGAGGTTGCTACACCTCAAGCAAAGTGGAGGGGGTTAGATATCTCTTTTTACATTTAACAGCATTATTTCGAATTTTTAAAAAAATATCATTCGTAATTGGTCAGTAAAACCCATAATGTAGGTTTGCAGAAGTTAATAACTCCACAAAGGTGCGGTATATTGATGGTATTATAATGATTTGGATAACAAACTTGCACAATGTAGCTCCTGTCAGTTCGTCCGTCCGAAATCCCGCCTGAGAGTCCGCCCAGACCTCCGCCCGTCCGGGTGTTTGTTCCAGTTTAAACGTATTGGCGACCAGACTGACAAATTAAAGGGTCGTCCAACCTAACTTTGTTCAAATTTCAGGAAATATTCTCGAAAGTCTAAAAATGGCTCGAAAAAATTAACCCCAGTAAATTATATACCAAAGTACATGGAAAGAAACACAGAACATGTGGAAACTGAAATGTGCTATGGAACTGCTGATGTGTGGTTATGGGTACTGCCGGAAAGTCTGTTATGACATGAGTAAGACAAATTTATAAAAATATACAAACTTAAAATAACTGAATAGTTGTATTTTACAATCGTTCTAGTGAATATTCGGCGCATTGTTTTTCTCATTCATGAGAAGAATGAGCAGTAAGATTAATTCCAATCCCTGGTATCATCAATTCACATATCGTCGCCTGAGTGCTAGAATGTTCTATGTCCCATAGGGGAGATAATATACCGTCCCATAGGGGACATAGAACATTCTAACACTTAGGCGACGATATGCTGCCTTTTTTGTTTTAGTTTAGTTTAAACAACATTTATTTCCAAAGTATAATTAATTTATACAGTAACAAGCATAAATCGACAAAAGAGTAACAAACATGGAAATGGATTCAGCAACAAGCCGAAGGCTTATACTGGGCTGTCTCCAAGTGGAACGAAATATCGCTAAAGATTTATGAGGCAATGCACCGTTTGAGATGGTTGAGTCAGCGATGGGCTCAGTACTGGCCGTTGAGATATTGATTGATCCATTCGTGGCCGTTAAACACTATTTCCGGCACAGGACACACTTCGATACTGCTCCAAGTTACGAAGGGCGTATTTTTACAAAACGTGGCAAGGACCAATTAATAATAATAACACTTTGACCCGCCACTGATATGTCGCGTAGGTGTCACTCGCAATCTGCCGCAGGACAACACTGGTTGCGAGTGTCACTTAGACCTATCAACATGTTGCGTTGGACAGGTCTATCATATTTTACAATGAATGAAAAGTTTCATCGCGCCGAAGGCGCCCAGGGACAATGTGGGATTTAAATTCCTTGCGACACGGATAACTTTGTTTGTTTTATAACTTTATTTGCTAAGGAATCCACGAGAGTCGGAAGCGAAAACCATTAATTTCATTGGTTTGAGTGAGCGCACTGGCAGTAGGGTAGTGGATGCAGATCTCATATATCATGTATCGAAAACAGCCCAATCATAATATTACGAAACAGAGGCAAAGTGAACTATTTCTACAAATGGCATCCCTGGAGAGGGAAACTGAAAAGTTGTCCCTCAATTTTAACTTTATCTCACATTAATGGGATTGTCAATGCAACTTTCTCCGTGAATTTATTGAGCGGTTTGAATTCCACCGCCTTGAAGATTTGAGAAGAGTTTGACCGTTTGACCGTCATCTTACTGATTTCCCTCATTTTGTTTTCAAATGGAAGTTTATTTCTTTTTCGTGTCTTTTGCTTGTTCTTTTGTAACACATCGCGCGCGAAATGGTAAGCTGTGTTTTATCCGAGTCTGGAATTGGAAGTCATTTTTTGAAGCCCTGTCATTGGAATTAGCGATCTGTTCGTGATTTTTGCAATTCGTTACTTATGGCATTGGAAGCTTGTCTGCCGTCAAACTCATATACATATCTTTTGTGTAAAGAAGTGAATATATCCCATTTTCTTGTACTCCAGTCAATATTTTGATATATAATATGCGTTTATTTACGTCTTTTATCAGTATTTTGGCCACTGATGAAAATATCAAATATGTTTCAAAAGTTTTGTTGGACGACCCCTTAAGTAAATACTTCAGATATTGAAGAACAGTAGAATTGTCGGGTCTAAACCTTGAATGAAATTGACTCAATCAGAAAGTCACATAAACGTTTAAAGATACATTTAAAAAATAATTTAAAAACGCAGCTAATTAATGATTTAGGGTGATAATTAGTAACTACATTCGAGTGATGTCTTTAAGAATTGGTAAGATATTCGTTTTTTCCACGTTGAGGGAAAATAAGAATTCTTGAGTAGAATATTATCAGTAAAAAGGCGATCCTTAGACTTCGTTCTTGAAACCATCCTGGATCTCCCGCCAAGATCACCTCCTTAAGACTCATGTAAGACGTTCCTGTGGATTATCTGAAAGGATGATTTTAATAATGATTGTTACTCCCATGAAACGCCAATTTCCCATAGCTTGTGAAAAGCTTTGTTGTAACCACAAAGGACCACATGCACCTCTTTGCCGTCGTCTAGAGCTGGACAAAATTCATCACATTTTTCAGTTAGCTGAAGAACAGTAGAATCGTCGGGTCTAAACATTGATTGAAATTGACAGAAAGTCACATAAATGTTTAAAGATACATTTTAAAAATAATTTACAAACGCAGCTAATTAATGATTTAGGGTGATAATTAGTATCTACATTCGAGTGTTGATTACCTTAAGGGGACCTAAGATCACTCCTGACGGATCTCAGTTGTAATTGGTCACGACAGCCCTCTCGGGACTTCCTGAAAGGAATGATATTAAAAATGGCAGAAACTCCCCTGAAACGCCAATTACCCACAGCTTGTGAAAAACGTTCCTGAAATCACAACAGATCACACGCACCTCTTTGCCGTCGTCTAAAGCTTGACAAAAGGAGAGGAGAAGTGTGGGAATAGGGAGGCAGTTGGGAATTCAGGTGTAACCATGGCCTTCTCGTCCGAGAACCGCGACAAATCAGCGGCTGGCCAAAGTGTTATTATATTATTATTGTTTGGACGAGAATCGTCTTGTGGTGTCTTTGAATTCTTATTATATTATTCACTGCTGGATGAAGATTCATATCCGGAAGTATCCACTGTTTCATCTGAAATATAAAAAGGGAATAATGAATTTTCATTGACACTAGAACATGGTGGCTTAGCGCTATGTGCTTCGGATTTGTAGTCGAAAAATTGTGAGTTCGATCATTGTAATAAAACGTTGTTAGGTGAATGAGATAAAGAATAATAATAGGAAGGAGCGCAATTGCAGTCTTGCCAGAACAATAAAGAAAACGGGGGGTTCGAGCTCAAACGTATTTTGGAACTGGGTAAATAAACGGGGGAAAAGTAGTGTGCAGAGTATCAAAGTGGATGGGGAAAGTACAGAAGATAAAGGCCGTATCGCTTCAGAGTTAGTCAAGCACTGGGAAAAGATAAACGATAGGCGGTGGGGCAGTGGGTCCCCACCAAAAAGAAATACACTGGTGGAGGAGAACCTATCCAATCGTGTATGTAGCGAAATAACGGCAGAAGAAGTGCGGAACGTGGTCTCGAAATTAAAAAATGGCAAAAATGGAGGGGAGGCACTTATTGAAGTCCTGACAAACCTTTTCAACCTGGCTCTGCGAAAGCAAGAGGTCCCCAGAGAGTGGAGGGAAAGTAAGGTGTCGTTCATACACAAAAAGGGGGATAAGGAAGTTCTAGATAACTATAGGGGGATATCAGTTAGTAGTAACATCGGAAATGTATTCTGTAAGGTCATATACGGTAGACTAGAGGAAGTTATTGAAGAGAAGGTTTTTTAGGAGAAATTCAAAATGGTTTCAGGAAAGGACGAAGAGTCACTGATCACCTATTTGCACTCACCCAACTGATAGAATCAACAAAGGCTGAAAAGAAAAAGATGTTTCTGGCATTTCTAGATGTGAAAAAAGCGTACGACCGAGTGTGGAGGGAAGGTATGTGGCGAAAGCTCGAGAGCATCGGACTGGGGGTGACTTTGTGGGAATCATGAAAGCACTGTATACAGATGTGCAAAGCCAACTCAGTCTAGGGAGTATCACTACAAAACGAGTCCCTACGGATATAGGCCTCAAGCAGGGGTGTATCTTTTCACCGATTTTGTTTGCATTGTATGTTAAAGATTTAGGGGACGAACTAATTCAGAGTGCGGAGGGGGTAAATGTTGGAGACATAAAGATACCAGGCTTATTCTTTGCGGACGACATGGTGTTAATGTCTAGAACTGAACAGGGGCTAGAGAAACTGCTGGAAATTGTTGGTAGATATGGGAACATTTGGCGGCTCGAACTAAATGAAAATGAAAGCAAGGTAATACCCGTTGGACGCAAGGTAGATATGACGAAGAGATGGAGAGTGGGAGAGTTCTCAATCCCCGAAGGGGAAAGCAAACAAATCACTGTAGGAGAAACGGGAGAGTATGAGTATCTAGGGGTAAGCATAAATATAACGGGAAGAGGGGTGTACAGAAATTACTCAGCCAACCTGATTCTGAAGGGGAAAAGAATTCTGAACCAACTAAAACTTTTAGGGAAAAATAGTTTCAATAAGGTCTTTGTGGGGAAAACACTGTGGGAGAGGGTGGGTTTACCAAGTATAACGTATGGCACGGACGTGATTCCATTAAACCAAACCGTTATTAAGAAGTTGGAAAGTACTCAGAATGATGCCGGCAGATGGATAACAGGGTCGAGTAATGCTGCAGCTTTGGAAGCAGTAAGGGGGGAGCTTGGGTGGATGAAAATCAAGAACAGGGTAGATTTGGGAAAACTGTGTTACTTTAACTACTTGAGAAACCTGCCTGACAACCGGTGGTGCAAATTGATGCTCGATACCATTTGGAATTCTAATATAGAAACGGGGTGGTCAAAACATGTGAGGGAACTAATGGACAATTACTCTATAGGGGTCACAAACATAGAAGTAGGAATGAAAGAAGGCAAAAGGTTTGTCAAAGAGAGAGTCATGGAAGATTGCAATCGAAACTGGCGAGCAGGGGTTAGCGTGAAAAGATCACTGCAGGGGTTACAATATAAAGAAAAGCCAGCTTTTGAGAAGTACCTAGATGGCACCTTTGGAGGGTCACTGCTGTTCAAACTGAGATCAAGATCACTGGAGCTTCGGGGAAAAATTGGGAGAGATGGGGAAAAGGGATGCCAAATGTGCCACTCTGGAGTAGTGGAGACCCTGGAACATTTTCTCTTGGAATGCCCACAGTATATACCTCATAGAATAAAATTTACTGGAAGAATAATGCAGAAGTGGGGTGAAGAAACAAAGGGTAGATGGCTGAAGGGGGACACGAGGGAGAGGGTAGGAATGCTTATTGAAGAAATTGAAAAAGAGGAAGTGAGGGACACTATTATGCAGTTTGTATCTGAATGCTGGGAGGAGAGGAGGGGAAGAGGGGGTGGGGTGCAGGGGGAATGATGGCCTTCTCTTATGAGGACCGCGACAAATCGGCGGCTGGCCAAAGAGTTATTATTATGTTGCCTTTGAACCCTAACTTGCCCAACGAGCACGTCCTAATGAGCGGTCATAAGCTACTCCAGACAACTTTAGCTATGCCCTTCAATTTGCGCACCCTAAATAAAAATCACACCCTGTGGGCGTCGTGGTGGCTTGCCAAATAGTACTTTCCTCTTCAGTCTATAACACTTTACCGGGAGATTGTACTGTTTAATCGAATCGCCAAAAATGTGTATTCTTTTAACTGTTGCCCGAAAAATTAGCCCCTTCATTGAAGATAACTGACATCGATAAGCAAGGTTATTGGCAACATACAATATACTGCAAGTAGTAACGTTAATTTTGGATTGCAAATTTGTTCTCAATTTTTTTTTAAATTCCTTAGTGATATCAAAGCTTTCATTTTAGTCTCTAGAATATAGGCGTAGCCTCAGACCTTCACGTGTTGAACATTATTACTGCCGAGAGATATTTCAACTTCGTGGATTATACTGTTTGTATCTCGTAAATATATGGCACATTGTTACGTCAGTCAGTCATGTCGGTTTGTGTCATGACTCGTTCGTTGACGAGACCATTTCTTGGAGATTTTGCGATCTGGTCTCGTCAATACGGTGGAATATGACAACACAGATAAAGTGAGTGTTGTACAGACTTGTATATGACACGACGCCCGAAAATAAGGAAAGCAAAACCACCCATCAAATTGTCCGACACGAGGTAGCCTTGACTGTCTAAAGTGCCGTTAAACCCCAATAAATAAAAAAAATAAATGAATGCACAAAACCTTTCCACACACAGGCCGTTACCTTACAGCGAATTATCAATAAAGTCAAATAATATAGACGTTACTCAACATGATGATAAAACAATAAAATGGTTCCAAGGTTTACAAACCTCTAAATATAATGTTGTCTTGATCATATTCTTGGTTATCATAACTATCATCTAGTAAACACTGGGTGGAGGTCCACGTTTCCATATCAGTTGAAAAATGTGTAAAGAAGAAAAGTGTTACAAAAATGCAAAGGATGATACAGAACAAAACAGTTAACTGCGGTAGTGGAAGAATAGGAAGTGATATGAAAATTCATCAATCTTGTCCCTCTCAAATGGAGATCGACTTCAATCGTCTCCCAAGCGCTAATCATTTCTTTCACTCATTATAGAAACAAAGTTGACAAGATATTCGAATAATTAAATAATATAATCAACATGTCAACGATTGTATAAACATTTTATCACCGATATTGATTGAGGTGTGTTCAACGGTCAAACAATTGTGTTCTTTACCAAAGCTGTTTTGCTTATTAACGTTACGGGAATGTGTTATTCGACTCTCCTCATACAATCGTGTAACAGTATCATGTATTTAAATGTTTTTTTTTAGATTTTTCTATTCAAACACAGTTGTGAATAACATAAATATAATACAATTAAACATTATTGCATGGACATAGGTTTCTAAATAACATTATATTCGTATGACTTCGTGCAATCGAAGTTCTGTTGCTAAATGGTGGGTGTGAGTATAAAATTAACAAAGTTGGACCTTGTTAATTTTATACTCATACCCACCGTTTAGTTGCAGACACTTCCAATCAGTGTTTGACAATCACACTGATTGGACGTGTCTGTTAAAGCTCCTGACTGAACAAATCTCACAGCTTGGATACTAACAAAGCCTATTGTTCTCTGCAATGTTTAGTTGCAGACACGTCCAATCAGTGTTTGACAATCACACTGATTGGACGTGTCTGTTAAAGCTCCTGACTGAACAAATCTCACAGCTTGGATATTAACAAAGCCTATTGTTCTCTGTACCACTTCTGTGCACTCCAGTGTAATTTTGTAACTGTTTATCTTTTACTCTATCTATTTTTTATCTGCTTTTCTCTGTTAAAACTAAATATACTTTTACTGAAGATTTTACGAATAATTTGCTGATGACTTAGACAATAACTGATAAATAAACAGAGTGTAACGGCAACTAACGCCACCACTGAACCCACTTCGGGAGCGGATTTAACATCGATGTTGTCTGGTTTTCAAAAAGAGATGGCCAGATTGAACGACACTATTGAGGGTTTTGCTATCGGATCTTAGGGCTCAAAAAGAACAGTTCGAGAAAGAAAAATTGGAGTTAATAAAAGCGTCGGAGGAATCAAAAAGGGAAAATAAGTCGGCATCTGGGAAAAAGTAGATATAAATCAGGTTTGGGTTCGTGCTCCAGCAACGGAAGCTCTAAACGAAAGGGCCAGAGTGTGGGCCCCAACACGTTGGGCCCTAAAACTAACACAGTTCCGGATATCACCAGTGCTTCTAAAACTGTTGATACAACTCAGCAGATTTCAAAACCTAATCCTAGCAAGGGGATGGTGGGCAAAACTAATCCTACACTTGGTTCGCCTTTTATAGATAACACCACTGAGATGGGGAGACCTATGCACGCCATCCCTTTGGAGGTACCACCAAATCAGGGCTCGGAACTCGTTACCGCCAGTCAAGATAACTGGTTGCGTACGCTCATAGAGCAAGAGGCAACTACTGTTCCCACCTGTGATGTGATTAATCAGGTTACGCCGCGACCGAAAATGAAATTGGATGCAGACTTCCAAGGAAATGGTGAGCCCCTGGAAATAGAAACGGTGGCTAAGAAAACCCGGAAAGCGTCGACAGACATCGATAACCCGGGTGTTGTTGTTGAGACTTCGGACACCATGGATGTTACAGTAGTAACAACCAGTGCGGAGATCCATAATGATGGGAGAAATTGGCGGTCAGTAACGCAACGGAAACGATACCGGCGAAGCGAACATTCACCACTGACATCGGTGGATCGTTTGTCGACAAGGCAAGAGCCCTTTCTAAACAACCTCAAAAAGGATAATACGGCCAAACACCAGACGAATGAACAACAGCATCAACCGCTGCAAAACCCTTGCACAGTCGTCACAAGGGTTCACGCAAAGATTAATGATGGGGATATTGATGTAGCCCTCCCGGGATACCCGTGGGGCAGACTAATATCTAAGGCTACAGGCAACCCTACGTGGACAATTAAAGTAAAATGCCCCAATAGGGCCACAAAACTAAACTTCATTAGCAAAGGTGTTTGTATAAACAGACAAAAATATGAGATTGAGGAGTATCTTGTTTTGCCTCAGTCCACACAGTGTCATAAATGCCAGAAATTTGGCCATATGTCGAACAAATGCAAAGGAGAGTTGCGTTGCATGAAATGCGGCGAAAAACATTCAACAACGTCATGCAAGGTTTCAACACTGAAATGCCCAAATTGTAACAGGCAACACTCAAGCAATTATCGGGGCTGTCCCCACTACCAAAAAGTTGAAACCGACATAGAACTCAAAGCTATTAATGTCAGCAGCGTAGAAAACTCAACCTCTCCGCATTCGATGTGCAGCCTAATGGCTGGTTCAATTTTTAATATAATGAACAAACACTCCGACGTCAGTCTTTCCGACATATGTAAAGAAGTTGGAAAAACAGCATCCAAGCTATATCGAACTCAAATCTCTTCTTCGCTAATAGAAGCCGCCATAAATAAAATATAAATCACACCCATAACAAATTAACTAGTACAATTACGTCAGGTACTGACCAATTATGGATAAGTTGAAAATAATTCAGTGGAACACTCGAAGCGTTAACTGCAAAAGCTCACAGATGTCCGATTACTTCACAAACTTAGATGTAATTGGTATCAGTGAAACATGGTTAAAGCCAAGCAAGACATTTTTGCTAAGTGGATTCAACATTATTAGACAAGACCGTCCCATACAACGTGGAGACGTAGTGGCTCTCCTCATAAGGCAGGACTTAAAATATAAAACGATATCAAGCGATCACCTCGACGCAGAGGTGATTGCCGCTGTGATTGAACTAGATCATAAAAAAGTTGCCGTAACCTCATATTATAATGAACCGAAAAAACAGTTAACAGCAAAGTCTTTGTGAAGAAATACAAACACTGTATTTTCTTAGGTGATTTCAATGCCAAACATCAGGTTTCCGGTTGTAATAAAACGGAGCCCAATGACGACGCCCTCTTCAATATCATCGAACAATTTGATCTTTTTGTATTAAATAACGACCAAGATAATACCCACGTTAGTAACAACACACTCCACCAATCCGACATCCTTGACCTTATTATATCCAGTAAATCACTAACTAATCAAATGCAAGACATATTTGTGGGGATGATGATTTAGATAGCGACCACCTGCCTGTTCATGCCACATTACACGGTTGCACCGGACCCACAAGGTACCCCACAATGAGTAGGAGGAATCTATCCAAAATTGACTGGGACCTCTTCAGAAAAATAATTCAGGTTAAAATAAATAAAAACGACCCAATGAATACCTGCGAGCTCGAACAAGCATGTACCAATCTCACTGAAGTAATTAACCACACTCTTGGTGCGATTTGTCCCAAACAGACGGTTAAACCGAGAGCCAACAGAATAACTGAAACCACACTCCAAATAATAAAAGAAAAAAGAAAGGCCTTCCGTGCATACAAATCTGAAAAAAACTTCCAACTAAAAGGTCGAACTTAAAGCCGTGTATAATCGCCTCCACGGCGAGGTTAAAAAAGCAATAGCAAAAGACAATCACGTGAGATGGGAAAAAGCAACGGAAAATCTAAATGGATTCAGGAAGCCTAAAATGTTTTAGGATACTTTTAAAACCCTTACAGGACAAAAACATAAAGACGCCAACAGTAAGGCTCTTAAGAACTGCGATTGAACTATAGCCCTGGATGACAAGGCGAAGGCTGACGCCTTCGCAGATCTCCTTAAGAAATATCATCGCCCCAATGAGGGCGATAGGTTTGATGATGAGTTCAAAGAAAAAGTAAACAAATTTGTTCAAGACAATACGACAACGTTTAACGATGCCAACTTCAGCCAAACGCCCGAGGACGGAGATGGCCATGAACTTACGGAACCGATAAGCCAAGAAGAAGTGGCTAACACATTTAAAAAATGTAAGTCTTCTTCTTTCACAGGAGGGGACGAGGTCTCATATAAAATCCTGAAACAATGTCTCAATACTTTTTTCGGTAGACTCACTAACCTCCTGTCTCTCTAGTGGATACTTCCCAAAATGTTGGAAAGTAGGTACAGGAGTCATGATACCCAAACCCGACAAGGACTTGAGCAACCCAGCTAATTTCCACCCGATCAGCCTACTCAGCTGTATTGGAAAACAATTTCGAACGGATTCTCACGACTAGACTCCGCAGCCATCTCGAATCAATCAGCTTTTTCAATAAGTGGCAAAGGGCATACAGAAGCCAAAGAGAGGGAATCGAGCATGTTTATAGACTGGTAGAATATATGAGAACGGCGTTCAGTCAAAATGAAATAGGAACCGCGCTATTACTCGACGTAGAAAAAGCGTTCGACTCTGTCTGGCACAATGACATGAGATACAAAAAGGCTAATATGGGGCTACCTACCAAAATTCTAAGGATCATATCATCATTTTTATGTGATCGAAAAATCAAAGTGAGGGTCAACCGCGGAGTGTCAGACGAGGTAAAACTCGAAGCGGGCACTCCACAGGGTTCGGTCCTTAGCCCGCTTCTATTTTTCATATATGTGAATGACTTTGACAAAGTAGGGAGGAACCATGTTGAACTATCTCAATTCTCAGACGACAAAGGAATGTGGACGGACAGTAAGTCTCGAAACATAATACAAAACCGCCTGCAGGATACCATCCGCAACCTTCCAGACTGGTGCGCTCTGTGGCGCATCATGCTAAATGCCACGAAAACACAAAGAATCACATTCTATAAAAGCAAAGGAAAAAACCTGTCCCGAATATTGAGCTTAAGCTTTACGACCGTAAACTTGATGCTAGTAATGGGGCAAAGTTTCTGGGATTCACTCTGGATAGCTGTCTCAATCTAAACAATCACGTAACTCAGTCACTGTCAAAGCCACTAAACGCATCAATTTCCTGAAAATAATTAGAAGTAAAATTGGGGAGCCAATGAAGAAGTTCTCCTCAAGCTTTACAAATCATATATACGTCCGGTATTAGAGTATGGGACCATAATAACAAGTAACCTGAATAAAACCAACATTGAAAAACTACGACGGGTTCAAAATCATGCCTTGCGCATGACTCCCCGCAAGCCCACGTGGACATCGATAAAACAACTTCACGAGATAGCAAAAATAGACACTATAGCAATGCGCTTAAAAGATCTTCAAAGCAAAACTCTAAATAGACTTCAAGACAGCGAATTAATAATAGAACTCAATGCGCATCGCGTCCTCAATAGGAAAACTAAATAATCTGGGGCATGTCCATCGAAAGGGTTAAAGATTGCGATGGGGTGAGCCTGGCATTCTGTGACATAAATTCAGAACTGGCTGCGGGTGACACGATACGCATGACAGCTTGCCTCTGTTACCAGTGAGACTTGCAAACAGCGAGGAAAATCTCCACCTGCTGCCTGGTCTCCCCTCCCCGAGATATAAATTTCGGGGAAAAATGCTGGCTTCCCCATCCACATGTCAGTGGTCGTCACGGACGGAACAGTTGTAAATTAAAAGCCGAATTGCTCTAATTTCCAGCTTTCTATCTTTTCTACCTCCTCTATCTCATCAGGCACCCGACCAAACGGAATGACAAACTATGAGGGACTGAAACAATCCTCATGCAAAGATGTGCAGAAAATCTAACAAGGCCAAGGCAAGGATTGCCAGCAAACAACCCTTTTAAGGGCTTTTTTTCTCGGGGTGGGGGGATGGGTGGTGGAGGTCATTTGGAACTCCAGAAGGATAACCAGATACCACATAATCACATACGGCATCCTATCTCCCAGAAGCCTTGATGGACGACACCCGGTTTTTCAAAACTAAACTATTGGAGCTTTCTCCACTCCATTTGTGTAACCGCTATGGTCATATACCGGGGCCGCTACCAAACCGGCGTTCCTGTTTGTTTTTCTTTTCTCTTCTTCCCTTAAATTTGCGATCGCACAACATTATATTCTGGCTCTCCACCATGGGGGGACTCAACCCTCTCCCATCGCCAAGCTGGAACCGAATAGAGCCCACTCTCTAATAGTCTTATTGGCGTTGAGGGATTGATTATTGACAGTCTATCACTCCAACGTAAACTGCCGGGAATTCTAACCGCGTGCATACCCCCTGAGACCCCATTTGAGGCAATAGGAAAGCTAAGTCTGTGTGATCCAAGTGAAATAAAATAAGGGTAACCGGGTCGCAAGGGATTATAAATCCCACATCGTCCCAGCGCGCATTCGGCGCGCTAAAACCATTTCATTCATCATCTAAATTCTGTCAAGATATTTGAAAAATTAGTGCTGCAGAAGCAGGTGTGAACGTTCAAAGAGCAATGGTAAAGCGCAAGCCGCCGCGCCTCGAAGGTGTTTAAAGCGCTTGAGCTTGTCACGCAAGAACTGAATCCGGGCTGGGCCAAACTGTCAGCTATTATGATAGTCTACAATACAGCCCACCTTGCCTTCAGCTCCAATGCCCTTTTACATAAGTATACACCAATGGACATTAATTCTATATTTTTGTACTCTTTCAATTGCTCACTGAAGCATGCGAAGGCAGGAGAGAACCTTCTCATCTTTCAGGAATAAATGAATTTTTTGTACATATTACTGTTATTGATTCGGTTTTCTCGTTGTTGTTGTTGTAAGCTAAAATGACATATTGTTTTTCGAGCGGTAGTAAGATTCTGCATCATTCTTCTAACTTTTCCTTCAAGTTTATTAATATTATTTTCGAAAGGGGTTTAGGTTTCTTTTTCTAAAACAACCATCAAACGGCGGTTTCAGAATTAGCATAAATTTGCTCACGTTTCTTATTAAAACACAGAGTAGCATTCTTGCAGCTATGCACAATTCCAAGTCATCTATCAGTTCGCGGTTCGCGGGGATCTGACCTTAGTACCCCACTTAGAATGCGAACACTCCAACCAAATAAGATTTTTGGCCCTCGCTTCCAACTCTCGTTGATTACATCGTCCCCGTCTGCTTGACTTTCCATCCATTTACATTACTCCACTTACGTCCGTCTCTGGGTTCTATAATGGAGTTCCTGAGTTGGAAGGAATTGTGCACATAGCGTTCATCATAAAAAATGTCAATGATGAACCATCAGGATCCGTCCGCACATGTACATAGTTGTTTTATTTGTAACTACACTGCTGCAACAAGTGGTTTCTCCTGGAGTCTGGGATTCACCCCATAATAAACTTATTTCTATCAGTTTTGTTAACCTCCAGGGGCTTAGTTTAGTTTAAACAATATTTTATTTCCGATCTAAAATATTCAACACAATTATAAGAAAGTATATGATACAATAAGGTATGGAAACAGGCTCCATCAGCAAGCTAAAGCTTTTGTAAGCAATCACCGTGTGATTTACAAACATTTGGCTGTGTCAACACAGCGAGATTACTTAATAAATAACAATAATAGCAAAATATCAGAACATGCATTTGGTAGAGAAATATACTGTTTCTTACACTGGCTGGCGGTTGTAGAGAATGTAAAGTGTACTTTTAGTAATGGTGCAGTGCCGTATGGACTTGGGAGAAGTATCTATTTGATGGGTGTTTTGGAATCAAGGGTGGATACACTGGTCGGTACTTTCCCTATTGATTTACAAAAATAACTTGGGCCACACAGTGTGCGATTTCGGATGCGCCAGAAAGCGGTCAGGGGGTATTCGAGATATGTCAAAACAGTTATTTGTAGCATTTGATGATGCTGGTGAGTGATAATTATTCCAGACCATATAATACTGATGCGGTAGTATACAGTTTAGTGGGGTACAATGGGACTCGGTGGAACATTCAGTAAAGCTCTAGTGATCCATGTTTATGATCTAACGTTCGACAGGAGGGCATGCAAAGGAAGTAAACATACCGGTATACGATTGCTAAGATACCTTAAAATATTAAAATCTTCCGACTGCGTCAATATAATTGTGTAAACATCTAGCTATTGCTTGATTAGTTGTGGGAAATATTGTAAGACTTGTTTCCATACAGAAGGGTTGTCGGTATCTATCACACACGTTAGTTGATCTAGAGTTGAACGCCTTGCATCTGAATGCAGCGAACAATGCAGGAGAAAGTGTTCCACATTTTCATAAACGCTGAAACCGCAGAGTGGTGAGCTGGTCAAGAGGTTATTGTACAAATCTTCATTGAGGTTGCTACACCTCAAGCAAAGTGGAGGGGGTTAGATATCTCTTTTTACATTTAACAGCATTATTTCGAATTTTTAAAAAAATATCATTCGTAATTGGTCAGTAAAACCCATAATGTAGGTTTGCAGAAGTTAATAACTCCACAAAGGTGCGGTATATTGATGGTATTATAATGATTTGGATAACAAACTTGCACAATGTAGCTCCTGTCAGTACGTCCGTCCGAAATCCCGCCTGCGAGTCCGCCCAGACCTCCGCCCGTCCGGGTGTTTGTTCCAGTTTAAGCGTATTGGCGACCAGACTGACAAATTAAAGGGTCGTCCAACCTAACTTTGTTCAAATTTCAGGAAATATTCTCGAAAGTCTAAAAATGGCTCGAAAAAATTAACCCCAGTAAATTATATACCAAAGTACATGGAAAGAAACACAGAACATGTGGAAACTGAAATGTGCTATGGAACTGCTGATGTGTGGTTATGGGTACTGCCGGAAAGTCTGTTATGACATGAGTAAGACAAAATTATAAAAATATACAAACTTAAAATAACTGAATAGTTGTATTTTACAATCGTTCTAGTGAATATTCGGCGCATTGTTTTTCTCATTCATGAGAAGAATGAGCAGTAAGATTAATTCCAATCCCTGGTATCATCAATTCACATATCGTCGCCTGAGTGCTAGAATGTTCTATGTCCCATAGGGGAGATAATATACCGTCCCATAGGGGACATAGAACATTCTAACACTTAGGCGACGATATGCTGCCTTTTTTGTTTTAGTTTAGTTTAAACAACATTTATTTCCAAAGTATCATTAATTTATACAGTAACAAGCATAAATCGACAAAAGAGTAACAAACATGGAAATGGATTCAGCAACAAGCCGAAGGCTTATACTGGGCTGTCTCCAAGTGGAACGAAATATCGCTAAAGATTTATGAGGCAATGCACCGTTTGAGATGGTTGAGTCAGCGATGGGCTCAGTACTGGCCGTTGAGATATTGATATTGATCCATTCGTGGCCGTTAAACACTATTTCCGGCACAGGACACACTTCGATACTGCTCCAAGTTACGAAGGGCGTATTTTTACAAAACGTGGCAAGGACCAATTAATAATAATAACACTTTGACCCGCCACTGATATGTCGCGTAGGTGTCACTCGCAATCTGCCGCAGGACAACACTGGTTGCGAGTGTCACTTAGACCTATCAACATGTTGCGTTGGACAGGTCTATCATATTTTACAATGAATGAAAAGTTTCATCGCTCCGAAGGCGCCCAGGGACAATGTGGGATTTAAATTCCTTGCGACACGGATAACTTTGTTTGTTTTATAACTTTATTTGCTAAGGAATCCACGAGAGTCGGAAGCGAAAACCATTAATTTCATTGGTTTGAGTGAGCGCACTGGCAGTAGGGTAGTGGATGCAGATCTCATATATCATGTATCGAAAACAGCCCAATCATAATATTACGAAACAGAGGCGAAGTGAACTATTTCTACAAATGGCATCCCTGGAGAGGGAAACTGAAAAGTTGTCCCACCGCCTTGAAGATTTGAGAAGAGTTTGACCGTTTGACCGTCATTTTACTGATTTCCCTCATTTTGTTTTCAAATGGAAGTTTATTTCTTTTTCGTGTCTTTTGCTTGTTCTTTTGTAACACATCGCGCGCGAAATGGTAAGCTGTGTTTTATCCGAGTCTGGAATTGGAAGTCATTTTTTGAAGCCCTGTCATTGGAATTAGCGATCTGTTCGTGATTTTTGCAATTCGTTACTTATGGCATTGGAAGCTTGTCTGCCGTCAAACTCATATACATATCTTTTGTGTAAAGAAGTGAATATATCCCATTTTCTTGTACTCCAGTCAATATTTTGATATATAATATGCGTTTATTTACGTCTTTTATCAGTATTTTGGCCACTGATGAAAATATCAAATATGTTTCAAAAGTTTTGTTGGACGACCCCTTAAGTAAATACTTCAGATATTGAAGAACAGTAGAATTGTCGGGTCTAAACCTTGAATGAAATTGACTCAATCAGAAAGTCACATAAATGTTTAAAGATACATTTTAAAAATAATTTACAAACGCAGCTAATTAATGATTTAGGGTGATAATTAGTATCTACATTCGAGTGTTGATTACCTTAAGGGGACCTAAGATCACTCCTGACGGATCTCAGTTGTAATTGGTCACGACAGCCCTCTCGGGACTTCCTGAAAGGAATGATATTAAAAATGGCAGAAACTCCCCTGAAATGCCAATTACCCACAGCTTGTGAAAAACGTTCCTGAAATCACAACAGATCACACGCACCTCTTTGCCGTCGTCTAGAGCTTGACAAAAACCGATATATTTGTCATTTAGCCGAAGAAGAGTTGGATCGTCAACTCTAATCATTGATTGAAATCGTCTCATCACATGCCATCAATCAGAAAGTTCCATAAACGTTTGAAGATACATTTTTAAAATAATTTTGAAACGCAGCTAATTAAAGATATATTGTGATAAATAGTAACTACATTCAAGTGTTGTTTTACGGAATTGGTAAGATATTCGTTATTTTCACGTGGAGGGAAAATAAGAATTCTTGAATAATATATTATCAGTGACAAGGCGATCCGAGACTTCCGTTCTTGAAACCCTTCTGGACCTCCAGTCAAGATTATTTCCTCAAGTCTTATGTTAGGCGTTACAGAAAACTTTTCCAACATTGCTACTAACTGAAATTTCCGGGAATTATCCAGTATGTGCTTTTCCAGTTTGGGATTGGGTAGATCAATTCGTGCCACTTACTCGGATCACTTGGATCAAAACAGGACCTTTCATTACTGAGACATAACCCTGCTGGGATGAGCTGTGTTCATGAGTTTTATGCACAAACACAATTTATTGAATTCACTACGAACAGTATTTTCCTCGAGTTTCCAACTCAAACATTCCTGCCGTTGTTATCGACAGGTTGTCCCGAACAATAACTCACCGGTCAAACATTTTCTGATTTAAATGGGAGAAAATAATTCGATTTCGTTTCAAAAATATACAAGAAGTTAATATAAAGCTTGCTTAAAGTAGGACAATACACTTTAGGCAGGATATTGGACTCTCCACCACCATCCATTAGACTGGTCTTGTGAATATTTCCTTTACAGATATTCAGTAGACACAAGTGGATAAAAATGCACAATACGATTATATGGATTCGTTGCCTTAAACAAACATTGCTTTTGTAATATAATATAATGGAACCCATGTCCTTTACATGTATTTTAAATGTAATGAAGTCAGGTTTAAGACAATTAAAATATACATCAGTCATTAATCAAGACGCAAATGACAGCACACCGATGTCAATGAAACGAAAAAAAGTAAGTAAAATTTGATATGTTTTTTTCATAAAATCATTAAACAAAAACAAAACAACAGATCAACAGTTAACACATTAGCACTACGAGTTAATAACACAGAAATAATTTATTAAACTTGTGTGCATCGGGCAGTTCCCTTATTACTCTCTTCACGGTTTGTAAGCACCTAAAAGTACAAAGAAAAGTTACATGTATTACATTTAGGCAACAAACCCGACCTCACAGTCGACAAAATGTAAAAAAGTAAAAGGGATTTAATTCAAACACAATTTTCGTCTTTCATTCACAATTCTTCCATTGTGTCAAATTTTAACTCCGCGATATAATGGCAGGAAAAAATAAGATAAATTAAAGTGGAATGAATAAAGTACAGATCTAGTGAAATGTTCCATTTATTCTAGAAAATAAATTTCTATAAGAATATTCATTTTACTATGGGTGGTGGAGGTCATTTGGAATTCCCGAAGGATAACCAGATACCACATAATCACATACGGCATCCTATCTCCCAGAAGCCTTGATGGACGACTCCCGGTTTTTCAAAACTAAACTATTGGAGCTTTCTCCACTCCATGTGTGTAACCGCTATGGTCATATACCGGGGCCGCTACCAAACCGGCGTTCCTGTTTGTTTTTCTTTTCTCTTCTTCCCTTAAATTTGCGATCGCACAACATTATATTCTGGCTCTCCACCATGGGGGGACTCAACCCTCTCCCATCGCCAAGCTGGATCCGAATAGAGCCCACTCTCTAATAGTCTTATTGGCGTTGAGGGGTTGATTATTGACAATCTATCACTCCAACGTAAACTGCCGGGAATTCTAACCGCGTGCATACCCCCTGAGACCCCATTTGAGGCAATAGGAAAGCTAAGCCTGTGTGATCCAAGTGAAATAAAATAAGGGTAACCGGGTCGCAATGGATTTGTAAATCCCACATCGTCCCAGCGCGCATTCGGCGCGCTAAAACCATTTCATTCATCATCTAAATTCTGTCAAGATATTTGAAAAATTAGTGCTGCAGAAGCAGGTGTGAACGTTCAAAGAGCAATGGTAAAGCGCAAGCCGCCGCGCCTCGAAGGTGTTTAAAGCGCTTGAGCTTGTCACGCAAGAACTGAATCCGGGCTGGGCCAAACTGTCAGCTATTATGATAGTCTACAATACAGCCCACCTTGCCTTCAGCTCCAATGCCCTTTTACATAAGTATACACCAATGGACATTAATTCTATATTTTTGTACTCTTTCAATTGCTCACTGAAGCATGCGAAGGCAGGAGAGAACCTTCTCATCTTTCAGGAATAAATGAATTTTTTGTACATATTACTGTTATTGATTCGGTTTTCTCGTTGTTGTTGTAAGCCAAAATGACATATTGTTTTTCGAGCGGTAGTAAGATTCTGCATCATTCTTCTAACTTTTCCTTCAAGTTTATTAATATTATTTTCGAAAAGGGTTTAGGTTTCTTTTTCTAAAACAACCATCAAACGGCGGTTTCAGAATTAGCATAAATTTGCTCACGTTTCTTAGTAAAACACAGAGTAGAATTCTTGCAGTTATGCACAATTCCAAGTCATCTATCAGTTCTCGGTTCGCGGGGATCTGACCTTAGTACCCCACTTAGAATGCGAACACTCCAACCAAATAAGATTTTTGGCCCTCGCTTCCAACTCTCGTTGATTACATCGTCCCCGTCTGCTTGACTTTCCATCCATTTACATTACTCCACTTACGTCCGTCTCTGGGTTCTATAATGGAGTTCCTGAGTTGGAAGGAATTGTGCACATAGCGTTCACCATAAAAAATGTCAATGATGAACCATTAGGATCCGTCCGCACATGTACATAGTTGTTTTATTTGTAACTACACTGCTGCAACAAGTGGTTTCTCCTGGAGTCTGGGATTCACCCCATAATAAACTTATTTCTATCAGTTTTGTTAACCTCCAGGGGCTTAGTTTAGTTTAAACAATATTTTATTTCCGATCTAAAATATTCAACACAATTATAATAAAATATATGATACAATAAGGTATGGAAACAGGCTCCATCAGCAAGCTAAAGCTTTTGTAAGCAATCACCGTGTGATTTACAAACATTTGGCTGTGTTAACACAGCGAGATTACTTAATAAATAACAATAATAGCAAAATATCAGAACATGCATTTGGTAGAGAAATATACTGTTTCTTACACTGGCTGGCGGTTGTAGAGAATGTAAAGTGTACTTTTAGTAATGGTGCAGTGTCGTATGGACTTGGGAGAAGTATTTATTTGATGGGTGTTTTGGAATCAAGGGTGGATACACTAGTCGGTACTTTCCCTATTGATTTACACAAAATAACTTGGGCCACACAGTGTGCGATTCCGGATGCGCCAGAAAGCGGTCAGGGGGTATTCGAGATATGTCAAAACAGTTATTTGTAGCATTTGATGATGCTGGTGAGTGATAATTATTCCAGACCATATAATACTGATGCGGTAGTATACAGTTTAGTGGGGTACAATGGGACTCGGTGGGACATTCAGTCAAGCTCTAGTGATCCATGTTTATGATCTAACGTTCGACAGGAGGGCATGCAAAGGAAGTAAACATACCGGTATACGATTGCTAAGATACCTTAAAATATTAAAATCTTCCGATTGCGTCAATATAATCGTGTAAACATCTAGCTATTGCTTGATTAGTTGTGGGAAATATTGTAAGACTTGTTTCCATACAGAAGGGTGTCGGTATCTATCACACACGTTAGTTGATCTAGAGTTGAACGCCTTGCATCTGAATGCAGCGAACAATGCAGGAGAAAGTGTTCCACATTTTCATGAACGCTGAAACCGCAGAGTGGTGAGCTGGTCAAGAGGTTATTGTACAAATCTTCATTGAGGTTGCTACACCTCAAGCAAAGTGGAGGGGGTTAGATATCTCTTTTTACATTTAACAGCATTATTTCGAATTTTTAAAAAAATATCATTCGTAATTGGTTAGTAAAACCCATAATGTAGGTCTGCAGAAGTAAATAACTCCACAAAGGTGCGGTATATTGATGGTATTATAATGATTTGGATAACAAACTTGCACAATGTAGCTCCTGTCAGTACGTCCGTCCGAAATCCCGCCTGAGAGTCCGCCCAGACCTCCGCCCGTCCGGGTGTTTGTTCCAGTTTAAGCGTATTGGCGACCAGACTGACAAATTAAAGGGTCGTCCAACCTAACTTTGGTCAAATTTCAGGAAATATTCTCGAAAGTCTAAAAATGGCACGAAAAAATTAACCCCAGTAAATTATATACCAAAGTACATGGAAAGAAACACAGAACATGCGGAAACTGAAATGTGCTATGGAACTGCTGTCGTGTGGTTTTGGGTACTGCCGGAAAGTCTGTTATGACATGAGTAAGACAAAATTATGAAAATATACAAACTCAAAATAACTGAATAGTTGTATTTTACAATCGTTCTAGCGAATATTCGGCGCATTGTTTTTCTCATTCATGAGAAGAATGAGCAGTAAGACAAATTCCAATCCCTGGTATCATCAATTCACATATGCTGCCTTTTTTGTTTTAGTTTAGTTTAAACAATAATTATTTCCAATTTATGACTAATTTATACTGTAACAAGCATAAATTGACAAAAAAGTAACAAAAAATGGAAATGGATTCAGCAACAAGCCGTAGGCTTATACTAGGCTGTCTCCAAGTGGAACGCAATATCACTAAAGATTGATGAGGCAATGCTCCATTTGAGATAGTTGAGTCAGCGGTTGAGATATTGATTGATCCATTCGTGACCGTTAAACACTACTGCCGGCACAGGACACACTTCGATACAGCTCCAAATTACGAAGGACGTATTTTTGCAGAACGTGGCAAGGACCAATTAATAATAATAACACTTTGACCGGCCACTGATATGTAGCGTAGGTGTCACTCGTAATCTGCCGCAGTACAACACTGGTTGCGAGTGTCACTTAGACCTATCAACATGTTGCGTTGGACAGGTCTATCATATTTTACAATGAATGAAACGTTTCACCGCGCCGAAGGCGCCCAGGGACAATGTGGGATTTAAATTCCTTGCGACCCGGATAACTTTGTTTGTTTTATAACTTCATTTGCTAATGAATCCACGAGAGTCGGAAGCGAAAACCAATAATTTCATTGGTTTGAGTGTGCGCACTGGCAGTAGGGTAGTGGGTGCAGATCTCATATATTACGTATCGAAAACAGCCCGATCATAATATTACGAAACAGAGGCGTAGTGATCTATTTCTACAAATGGCTTTCCTGGATAGGGAAACTGAAAAGTTGTCCCTCAATTTTAACTTTATCTCACATTAATGAGACTGTCAAGGCAACTTTCTCCGTGAATTTATTGAGCGGTTTGAATTCCACCGCCTTGAAGATTTGAGAAGAGTTTGACCGTCATATTACTGATTTCCCTCATTTTGTTTTCAAATGGAAGTTTATTTCTTTTTCGTGTCTTTTGCTTGTTCTTTTGTAACACATCACGTGCGAAATGGTAAGCTGTGTTTTATCCGAGTCTGGAATTGGAAGTCATTTTTTGAAGCCCTGTCATTGGAATTAGCGATCTGTTCGTGATTTTTGCAATTCGTTACTTATGGCATTGGAAGCTTGTGTACCGTCAAACTCATATACATATCTTTTGTGTGAAGAAGTGAATATATCCCATTTTCTTGTACTCCAGTCAGTATTTTGATATATGATATGCGTTTATTTACGTCTTTTATCAGTAGTTTGGGCACTGATGAAAATATCAAATATGTTCCAAAAGTTTTGATGGACGACTCCTTAAAGTAAATACTTCAGATATTGAAGAACAGTAGAATCGTCGGGTCTAAACCTTGATTGAAATTGACTCAATCAGAAAGTCACATAAACGTTTTAAAGATACATTTTAAAAATAATTTAAAAACGCAGCTAATTAATGATTTAGGGTGATAATTAGTAACTACATTCGAGTGATGTCTTTAAGAATTGGTAAGATATTCGTTTTTTTCCACGTTGAGGGAAAATAAGAATTCTTGAGTAGAATATTATCAGTAAAAAGGCGATCCGAGACTTCGTTCTTGAAACCCTCCTGGATCTCCCGCCAAGATCACCTCCTTAAGACTCATGTAAGACGTTCCAGAAAACTTGTCAAACATTGCTACTAACTGAAATTCCCTGTAATTATTACATATTCAGTGAAAACTCTAAAATGTTTAGGGGTTTAAAATTTTGTTTTGTGGAGTTCAGAATAGTATGACCGCTTCCTATCTATGCTCTACTGACGCTAAATTATTGTTGATTAAATTCAATGGCTGATCTGGATTTTCTACAACAAGGTACAGTCAGATATATCATTGATGTACAGTACGTAGAGAGTGGATTGTAACTAAATCGACCGCGGAATGGAGCTATCACCCAAGCTATACTTTTCAAATTTTGTACAGATCGACAAAAAATACAAGCAATGTTTCAGCCAATGGACCTCCGGGTTTAACCCGGAGGCCCATTGGCTGAAACTTTGCTTGTGGTGGTTAGGATTTGCAACAAATTTCCAATTATTGCTTGGGTGGAATCTCCACTCTGCGGGTGATTTAGTGATAATACACTCTCCACGCACTGTAAAATAAATCCTTAAGGGGACCCAAGATCACTCTTGACGGATCTCAGGGTTAGTTGGTCACCAAGCCGATGGCGTCGAAGCTATGACAGCCCTCTCGGGACTAACTGAAAGGAATGATATTAACAATGGCAGTAACTCCCCTGAAACGACAATTTCCCACAGCTTGTGAAAAGGTGTCCTGAAATCACAAAAGACCACACGCACCTCTTTGCCGTCGTCTAGAGCTTGACAAAATTCGTCATTTAGCTGAAGAACAGTTGAGCGGTCAGCTCTAACCATTGATTGAACTCGACTCAGAACATCCTATCAATCAGAAAGTTCCACAAACGTTTGAAGATACATTTTTAAAATAATTTACAAACGCAGCTAATTAAAGATATATTATGATAAATAGTAACTACATTCAAGTGTTGTTTTACGGAATTGGTAAGATATTCGTTATTTTCACGTGGAGGGAAAATAAGAATTCTTGAATAATATATTATCAGTGACAAGGCGATCCGAGACTTCCCTTATTGAACCCTTCTGGATCTCCCGTAAAGATTATCTCCTCAAATCTTATGTTAGGCGTTACAGAAAACTTGTCCAACATTGCTACCGACTGAAACTTCCGGTAATTATCCAATATGTGCTTTTCCAGTTTGGGATTGGGCAGATCAAGTCGAGCCTCATTACTCGGATCACTTGAATCAAAACAGGACCTTTTATTACTGAGACATAACCCTGCTGGGATGAGTTGTTTTCATGAGTTGTATGCACAAACACAATTTATTGAATTCACTACCAACAGTATTTTCCTCGAGTTTCGGCTGAAACATCCCTGTCGTTGTCATCGATAGGTTATCCCGAACGATATCTCACCGGTCAAACATTTTCTGATTTAAATGGGAGAAAATAATTCGATTTCGTTTCACAATTATACAAGAAGTTAATATAAAGTTTGCTTAAAGTAGGATAATACACTTTAGGCAGGATATTGGACTCCCCCCCCCCCCCCCCCCCCCACCACTCCATTAGACTGGTCTTGTGAATAATCCTTTACGATATTCAGTAGACAGAAGTGGACGAAAATGTATAATAAGATTGTATGGATTCGTTGCTTCAAACATCGCTTTGTAATATAATATAATGGAACCCATGTCCTTTACATGTTTTTAAAAGTAATGAAGTCAGGTTTAAGACAATTAAAATATACATCAGTCATTAATCAAGACGCAGATAACGGCACACCGATGTCAAACAAACGAAAAGAAGTAAATAAAATCTTATATGTTTTTTTTTATAAAATCATTAAACAAAAACAAAACAACAGATCAACAGTTAACACATTAGCACTACGAGTTAATAGCACAGACACAATTTATTAAACTTGTGTGCATCGGGCAGTTCTCTTATTACTCTCTTCACGGTTTGTATGTACCTAAAAGTACAAAGAAAAGTTAAATATATTACCTTTAGGCAACAACCCTTACCTGACAGTCGATAACAGTTAATACAAAGTTTGCTTAAAGTAGGATAATACACTTTAGGCAGGATATTGGGCTCTCCGCCAATTTTTGTTTCTTTCCCCACTTCGTAGAGCCTGAGAGCACTTTATATGGATTTATGACTCTAAACTGTATTTATTATATTATTTATTATTATTATTATTATTCATTATACTGGTCTTGTGAATAATCCTTTACAGATATTCAGTAGACACAAGTGGAGAAAAATAAGATTATATGGATTCGTTGCTTCAAACATTGCTTTGTAATATAATATAATGGAACCCATGTCCTTTACATGTATTTTAAATGTAATGAAGTCAGGCTTAAGACAATTAAAATATACATCAGTCATTAATCAAAACGCAAATCACAGCACACCGATGTCAAACAAACGAAAAGAAGTAAGTAAAATTTTATGTGTTTATGTTCATAAAATCATTAAACAAAAACAAAACAACAGTTAGCACATTAGCACTACGAGTAAATAACACAGAAACAATTTATTAAACTTGTGTGCATCGGGCAGTTCCCTTATTACTCTCTTCACGGTTTGTAAGCACCTAAAAGTACAAAGAAAAGTTACATATATTACATTTAGGCAACAAACCCGACCTCGCAGTCGACAAAATGTAAAAAGTGAAAGGGATTTAATTCAAACACAATTTTCGTCTTTCATTCACAATTCTTCCATTGTGTAAAATTTTAACTCCGCGATATAATGGCAGGAAAAAATAAGATAAATTAAAGTGGAATGAATAAAGTACAGATCTAGTGAAATGTTCCATTTATTCTAGAAAATAAATTTCTATAAGAATAGTCATTTTACTCTGGAATACCTCTTTGGCAATCATGAGAAATGGGAAAGTGTCGTTCTAACTACAATAGTAAATTCGTTTTGGGTGAGGCGTTCAATATAAACTGTATTTGTGTACAGAAGATCCAACGAACAACATTCAGTTATGCAGAGGTACGCATTGGTAAGTAGAGAGAAACGAAGCCAAATATCGATTTACATATTTGTAATTTGGGCGTAGTGAGACCCTATACACTTTCCATTGGAGTGTCCAAAACATCAGTCTAACAGAATAAGATTCACTGGCATTATGATGGGAAAGTATGATCGGAGAATGGAGGACATGTAGTTAGTGGGCGACATAAATGAGAGGGACCCTATACACTTTCCATTGGAGTGTCCAAAACATCAGTCTAACAGAATAAGATTCACTGGCGTTATGTAGGGAAAGTGTGATCAGAGAATGGAGGACATGTAGTTTAGTGGGCGACATAAATGAGAGGGTTATTGTGCTTATCGGAGAGACTCGGAAGAAAGGGCAATGGATGTCATCAAACAGTGTGTTTTTGAAGACGAACAACAACAACAACATATTGTTGGGTGGACAGAAGAGACGTGGAGATAAGGAGGCATTTGGAAGAACAGGGCTAATCACCTCGACAAATAAGCGGCCTGCCACAGTGTTATTAAACATTAATATTTCCCTAAGTTTTTTCATGCATTCCCAAGAGTTGTTGGCGTGGTGTGACAGGTTGCCGACGATAAATGTATTCCGAGTTCAGGCTTCGCTTGTTCTCTCTCTGAAATATTCCTTCACCGTTTTCATGCCGGCAATCGGTGGTTTTATGCGACTTGTTCAACCCCTGGTACTTTTCATCTCCAAACCGAATAGCACCCGTCAGCCGTCAAATTTTGACCTCCTCATATCATAAATGCACGTAGCTTGATTCTAATTAAATATTCCTACCTCCCGAAGTGTCGAGTTCGTTGTATGTATGTCTTTATAGCAAATTTTGACCTCCTCATATCATAAATGCACGTAGCTTGATTCCAATTAAATATTCCTACCTCCCGAAGTGTCGAGTTCGTTGTATGTATGTCTTTATAGTATGAAATGCTGCACTCCGTTTCTATTTCACTAGTACAGCCATTGTCTAAGAGCCTATCTATGTAATCCACACAAGCCCAAATGAAGATCATTCAGCCCAAATTCGAAACCAGCGCACAGGAGACCTGGAGTACAAAATGAAAACAAGCTGAAATTATATACTTCATCTATACCTATCCATTCATACAGAACGTTTTTAAATCACAAACCGGAATGCAGCAAAGCTGGTTCTAACATGGCGCTTACTCCGAGAGTTTTCTCGTCACTTGGTCTCAGGTCCTGTTATTCTCCTTTGTTCATATCACAAGTTTAAGCTACACACCTTGCACTTTGTTGGGCGATGACAAGGTACCGCTTGGGAGTTTTGTCTTCCTCTGGAATACATTTTGCAGCTTATTTGTTGGATGAGTTTGCATTGCAGATCACCTTACGAGAGCTATGGCGTATCGTTTCAACGGAAAGGAATTTGAGGACGTTCGTACCTCTCTTAGAGTTCTTTCCAGGGCAATTATGTATCCCGCGTATCACTCTGCCCTAACTGTGGCTAATTTGGAGTTAATAAGACATGAGGTGCCCTTGCATCGTCATCACTGATAGATGACAAGGTGAAAAAAAACTCTCCGAGTCGCTCCGGTCTTCGGACATACTATATACGATGACAAGCTTTCATTAGTCTATGACCAGGCTACTAAGAAAGCGTCTAATGCTAAAGTCGGCGTCTCATCCACCCGCTGCAGCAGATAAGAGTAAAGGAGGACGTTCCAGACAGAAATCGTCAAAAGGCAACTCCCCATGAGGATATAAGAAACCCTCTTATTCTTACTCTGGAGGTCGGCAGTATAGCGACTCGGGGGAAAGCATTGGTTTTTATACATTACTGTGACCCTTACTGGCCAAAAGAACAAAAGTGTAAATAATAATACGCTTATGCTTATCGACTGAACTATGACCCTGGACGCCAAGGCAACAACCGTCGCTTTTGCAGAACTTCTAAAGAAAGCCCACCGACCACAAGAATTGGACAGATATGACAACGATTTGAATGTAAAAGTATATTAAACTTGTCCATGATAACAACTCAATTTACAATAAACCCAACTTCGATCAAAGGCCTGAAGATGGGGACGATCATGAATTAACCGAACCAATAAGCTTAGAAGAGGTCGTGGGTATAATCAGAAAATGCAACTCATCTTCGTCCCCTGAGAAGACGAAGTTTTTTACAAAATAGTGAAACAGTTTCCCAACGTCTTCTACTTACCCAATTCCTGAACTGCTGTCTCTCCTGTGGGTACTTCCCTAAATTATGGAAAGTGGCCACAGGAGTCATGATTCCTAAACCCAACAAAGACCTTACCAATCCTTTTACCTACTGCCCAATCAGCTCGCGTAGCTGTGTTCGAAAAATATTTGAGCGGATTCTCACTCTGAGGCTCCGCAGTTATTTTCAATCAATCAACTTTTTCAACAAATAGGAAAGAGCTTATAGGAGTCAGAAAAGGGAATTGAACACATATATAGACTGGTCGATTATATGAAAACAGCGTTTGGTTAAAACGAAATAGAAACAGCCTTTTTCTTGAATGTAGAAAAAGCGTTCGACTCGGTATGGCACACTGGCATAAGGTATCAATTTGCGGAAATGTGATTACCACTAAAATTCTTAGGATCATATCATCACTTCTATATGACCGACAAATCAACATGAGGGTTAACCGCGAGTTGTCAGAGGATGCAATGCTCGAAGCGGGCACACCACGTGGATCGGTTCTACGCCCGCTTCTTTTCTTAATATATGTGAATGACATAGAAAAAGTAGAGAAAAATTTGAACTATGGCAGTTCTCAGACGACAAAGACATGTGGGCGGCCAGCAAGTCCCGAAAGATAATTAAAAATCGCCTGAAGGATACCACTCGCGACCTTGAGAGCTGGTGCGCTCTATGACTATACTTGTCTCGGAAGGCTCGTTCTGGGGCACATCTGCAACAAGTCACAGACTATAATAGCTGATGAACAACAGAGACTCCCCCTGGAGTCGTCACCATATCTAACTTCTGGAGATAGACAAAACTTGTCAAAGAAGGAGCTTGATCTTCTCAACGAATTTTATGTTACAGGTGACAGACTTTACATCCCTGAAGAACAAAGAACCACCTCCTAACAGACGAGGTGCGCACTGAATCCTGGTGGATTTTCTGGTTCCTTTATTTCTCTCCCTGTACGGCTGCGGAGGTGAAAATTACTATTTTACTACAAAAGGATTTATAAGGGGGTAGTTTATCTCTCACCGCCCTAGCTAGCCCTCGCGGCGCTAAAACATCTAATTTGCTTGATGAACAATGTCAAAGGTTGATCAGACAGTAGATTTTCATTTATTACAACACACCTCAGATAAGAAGATTTTTGTAAGAGACTAACCTTAGTGGGCACAGGGTGCGGCATCGTGTCTTCACTAAATATGGTCTAAATTCCTGGTTCGTTCCATTCACACTCCCAAACATTTGTTTAACCCTTTATCTAACATGAAAAGCAGACGACACTTGCAAAAAAAATTCTTGAATAACTATTATTTTCATTTTTTGTCTCAAAAACATAGGTTATGATCCCTCATTGGAACGAGCTCGTTCCAATGAGGGGTCATATCCTATGTTTTAGAGACAAAAAAAAATGAAAAAAATAATGAAAATTAATTGGCGATTTTTGAGAATAGCGCTGGCCGGTTTTGGCCGTTACGTTAGGTAAAGGGTTAACCCAGCCAGACAACCTACCCTTTTTGTGGTGTACGCACTGTAAATTAGATCGTTGTTTTTTTTTTTACTTTTCCAATCCACGAACATCTCCATCTTAGAACCAAATGAGGTTTTCAGTCCACGATCACCCTTCAGACATGCATTTCTGACCTTTCTATTTCATAATTCACGATAATTATTGTAATTAAATATTTTTACCTTTCCCAATACCGATCTAAGGCATCCTGTCGAATCCTAATCTATCTACCGACTTAATTATCACTGTTGTTGTTATCTTGTATACTGCTAGCAAAACTACTCTTTTTATTAATCTTTTATACTGCTCTGTAATGTATACATATAATATTATCTTGAATAAAATATTGTTTAAACTAATACCGATCTAGTAGAATATCTGCCTTTATAGTACTCCATTGGGATTTCATCAAGGCAGTCGTTGTATAAGAGTCTATCTGTGTAATCTCGGTTCGAGTCCCACCTGTGGCAACCGCGTTGTGTCCTTGGGCAAGACACTTCAACCCCATTGCCCACGTGTGGGCACGGTGACGCTGTGGACTAAGGCGTACTGCACGTCGATGGTGCACCTGTCTTCAACCAATGCTAATCCTGCTTGTGTGGAGTTTGTATGTTGGGGAGCTGAGAGTTGCTCGCCGTTGCTCGGTGGTTCTCTCCGGGTACTCCGACTTCCTCCACCAGTAAAACTGTCACGGTCATGGTTAGCCATTGTGCAGAAATATGTGACCTTAAACACCAATAAATAAATACTATCTGTGTAATACATACAGGCTCAATGAAGATCCTTCAGCTCAAATTCGAAACCAGCACACAGGAGACCTGAAGGAAAAGTAAAAACATAAATGTATGTTAATATAATAATAATAACTCTTTGGCAGGCCGCAAATTTGTCGCGGTTCTCGTGTGCGAAGGGCTAAATTAACCTTCTCTCCCAAATGCCCCCTATCGCCACACATTGCCTCTCCTCCTAACACCAAGCAACGTACAGTTTGATTACATCCAATACTTTTTCCTTCCCAATCTCTCAGGTAAGTATACTAACCAACTCCTCTGTGTCACCAAATACCCATATATCCTTCATTCTTCCACCCCACTTCCCCAATATACTCGTTCTTGTTGGGAAATAAAGTCCAAAAACATTCTGGAACACCAGTTTACACAACCTGTTAGAACGGGGGGGGGGGGGGGGGGGGGGGGAATTTATCAGATATCAAAACAGCTTCCCCAAAGCCCGCCCTTTTCCCGATCCAACCAAGCTCATCTCTGACGGCTTCCAATTCAGCCTCATTGCTGGATCCTGTCATCCATTTCCCAGCCTTTTACAACCTGTTTGGTGTGGTGGTATCACACCCGTAGTATATGTTATACACTTGATCCTTCCAGCATCTCTTCAAATGCCATGTGAATAATATAGGGCGCGGATTGGCTAAAATTGATGTTCAAAGCATTTGTTGCTAATAATTGTTTTCTTCCCGAAACCCCACATTGCAGATATCGTTAAAAAAAAAATTCCCTTAATTTATCCGCGCAAATGTTGTTCCCGTGCGCTGTGTTTTGAATGGGTTAAACGCATCGTTTGACATGTCAGACAACAATATTAGCAAGCAACAGCTGGGAATCATTACTCTAATTAACTTCGCGATACAAACCTGTAGTAATTCATTTATTATTGACAAGGTTATAAATGTGAATAAGTGTCATCACGACGTAATGTAATAACACATGCAATGTCTGGTTAATTGTATACTAACTCGTGTCCCAACAAATAAAACCAGCTGTATTTTTATCTCACATGCGTTTATTTATCATATACGATTTCCTCTCCCAGCATTGCCCCATGTCAAACTAGACTGATATGGCTTCAAACTCAACTGATATCACGTCGGTATGTGCCATGCTAGAGCTGCCCACTCCACATTTGATGCGGTATTCGTGGTCGGCGGAACGATTTTCAAAGTCTATGTGTGTGGAAGAGGGGGGTGGGTGGGTGGGGGGCGGGTGGATGGGGCGGGGGGGGGGGGAGAGGCTGCATCGGGTTATGGATGCTCGTCGGTATGAAAATTTTTTATTCCAGGGTCCCAAAACCCCCATTTCCATGCATCTGAGTGGATATTTTGAGATTTTTCAAGAGATGTATTTGAAAGATTTCCCACTTTGAGAGCCGTTAAAAAATGTCGGTAAAGCATACAGGGAGGTCTATTTATCAGCTTTGGTCGTTACGACCAAAGCTGATAAATAAACCTCACCTGTATGTTTTACCAGACGTTTACAGCATTATACTACTGTCTGTGGATTATCTTATCTGGGGAGGATTTGGTACTTGTATGTCTGTAAGATTACGATCTCTTTCAGTTAACCGACTTTTTAACAGACTGTATACATTTTAGCGTTTGTTGCCACTTACTGTGCAAAAAAGGGTCCGAAATCCATCGAAACTGAACCAGTATGAGAAAAACATAGCTGGCGAGAATATGGGGGAGGCTTTGGATCCGCCCCTTATTTCACCAGTCATTGGTTGTGTTAAAATATATGAATAAAAAAAACATGGCCCGGCAAAAAAGTGGAGGGGCTGAAACACCCAGCCCCCAACTCCCCCCCCCCCCCCACAACACCCCCTCCCGGTTCCGCCGCCCCTGTTACTAGGCACAACCAATTTGTATAAAGCTAAGTCGGACGTCCAACACAATCAGACAAGAGGGAGTAGTTAGCTTTTGTACGGTGAGGAATAGTTTGATGGCAAAAATAATGAAGAGACAAAAATTGTACACAAAAAAAATTCAACACAACCGAAGATTCCGAGTCGTAAGCGAGATTCGCCGAAGTAAGAGAAGAGATAGTTCAAGTATCCGAACGTCTCCGATTCAAGTAGAGACGTTCAGATATCTGAACTTTGAGGAGAGGAAACTTCGACTTTTGGAAAAGAATGAGAAACAATATATTTATTTATTTATTTATTGGTGTTTAAGGTCACATACTTATGCAGAATGGCTAATCGTGACCGTGACAGTTTTACGGGTGGAGGAAGCCGGAGTACCCGGAGAGAACCACCGAGCATCGACGAGCAACTGTCAGCTCCTCAACATTCTAACTTTGTTTAAATTCCGCTCAAGCAGGCTTACAGCGGTTGAAGACATGTGCACCACCGACTTGCAGTACGCCTTAGTACACGGCGTCATCGTGCCCCTACGTAGGCAACCAGGATAAAGTGCCTTGCCCAAGGACACAACGCGGGTCGTCCCAGAACTCGGGACCTCTAGCACAGAGGTCCAGCAGTCTACCACTGAGCCACCGCGCCCCCATGAGAAAGAATAACACTGTCAGAAAACTGTCACAGATCTGAGAACGCTTGGTAGTTATTTGTTTAGGTTTAATAATCAAAGTGCTTAAATACTAGGTTAGTTTCATATCGGTCGAGATATCAGCCTTCGGTAACTTCACATCAGCTTTCGACCTTCGGTGTTGGGCTGATATAAAGTTACCTACCGCTGATATCTTGGCCGATATGAAACGAACTAAGTAATAATCTCTAACTGCTTGCATCACTGTGAACGCAAAAGCCGTGTTTATCGCGATCAGATTGCGACTTGACCGCGACACAGTTACACCATGCAGTGGGATAGATTTCTTAATTGGGATCAAGACCGTATCATCACAAATCAACGAAAATAGCATCGTATAGAACAGCCGCCGTGAACTGGTCGTAATCTACGCGTGAGCAGTTATGACCATGCATGCGTTTACCAGGTAATAAAAATCATCATCAGGAACATTTTAACCCTTTACCCAACGAATCGCCCGCATCCGTCCGCATCCGCCCGCGTAATATGCAAATTCAGCAGCTGAAAAAATATTATTTTTCGAAAAATTTCAAGAAAAAAACATATCATGTGACCCCTCTTTGGAACGAGCTCGTCGAGCTCGTCCCAAAGAGGGGTCACATGATATGGTTTTGTTGGAATTTTTTGAAAAAAATTAAAAAATGATATTTAAAATAATAAATTTTGAAATCGTCGGCGTTGGGTAAAGGGTTAATTAAAGAGGCATCGGGTTGTACACGGTTCTTCATTAATGACATTTATGATGATTATTCCTATAATTATTGTTTGGAATCCGATATTATTGCGTCCATGGAGATATTACCCACCAGTGGAAAGTGACCAGTCCACGGCGGACGTACTGTAGGTTCAATATTCTCCCAATTCCCTTTCGAAAGGTAGGATTCCACACTGTTGCTGTGGGGAAAATAAGCAGAAAATTTCGACTGGATCACGATCCATGCGAAATTTTCTGTCCGCTTTTATGACCACAGAAATGTATTACTACGAACTGAAACGAATTAGTTCCCATCAGGTCCTATTAAATACGGATTGGAAATGCAAAGTAGTGATTTCTGACTTGCTTAGCCGATTCATTTGGTACACAATTAAATATTCATCCTACTTAACTACATATTAAAAATATTCGATCTATGGTATTAACCATGAATCTGCATGTTAGAAATTTCCGACCTGCGGTATTAACTATGAATCTACATGTTAGAAATATCCGACCTGTGTTATTACCCATGAATCTACATATTAAAAATATCCGACCTGTGGTATTAACCATGAATCTACATATTAGAAATATCTGACCTGTGGTATTAACCATGAATCTACATATTAAAAACACCCTACCTGCGGTTTTAACCATGAATCTACATATTAGAAATATCCGACCTTCGGTATTAAATATGAATTTACAGTTAGAAACATCCGACCTGCGTTATTACCCATGAATCCACATATTAGAAATATTCGACCTGCTGCATTAACCATTAATCTACAAATTGGAAATATCTCCCCTGCGGAGTTAACCATGAATCTATATATTAGAAATAACCCATCTGCGGCATTAACCATAAATCTACATATTAGAAATAATCGACTTGCAGTATTAACCATAAGTCTACATATTAAAAAATATATGGCCTGCTGTATTAACCATGAATCTACATATTAAAAATATCCTACCTGCGGTATTAACCATGAATCTACATATTAGAAATATCCGATCTGCGGTATTAACCATGAATCTACATATTAGAAATATCCGACCTGCGGCATTAACCATGAATCTACATATTAGAAATATCCGATCTGCGGTATTAACTATGAATCTACATATTAGAAATATCCGGCCTGAGATATCAACCATGAAACTACATATTAGAAATATCCGATCTGCGGTATTAACCATGAATCTACATATTAGAAATATTCGATCTGCTGTATTAACCATGAATCTACATATTAGAAATATCCGATCTGCGGTATTAACCATGAATCTACATATTAGAAACATCCGATCTGCGGTATTAACCATGAATCTACATATTAGAAATATCCGACCTGTGGTATTATCAAAAACTATTGGATATCCATCCTACTTAACTTGCACTAACACATGTTCCAACATTACGCATAACCACAAAAAAGGTACGTAAAGCATAATACACTTGACCTCGGCGGCTCGTGTGATCTGGTGATCAGAACTCATCAACGAGACGGAATACGAAAAACCAGATTTCTTTACTCTCCTAATAAACTCTATAGAGAGTACGTGGATAGCGGATTGTAACAAAACCACCCGCGGTGTGGAGTTGTCACCCAAAGTATCACCTTCAAATTATGTACATATGGACAAAAGCGCAAGCAATGTTGCAACCAATGGACCTCCGGGTTCAACCCGGAGGTCCATTGGCTGGAACTTTGCTTGTGATTGTTATGCTTTGCAACAAATTCGCAATTATTGCTTGGGTGGAATCTCCACTCTACTGGTGATTTGGTGATAATGCACTCTCCACGTACTCTATCCAAACCAACAGGGAGTATTTTCTATTCAGTTGTCAAAAGTTAGCTCCAATATCTATATTTTTCTTCCAGGTGTTACTGTAGATATATATATATATTGTTTTAGTGCTGTATAGATGTGATTTTTAATAAAAGATAGTTATATTAGTGTTTTGGTTAGTTTCTTTATCGGATATCTGTGGCGTGTTCCCTATCTTCGCGCGGGTCATTTTCGGTGTTTTGTTTTTTTGTTTTTTACGATTTCGACCGGTTTTTCAAAGTTTTGACTAGGGTTGCTATGGACGGTAAGTGTTTCGTGACGCGAGAGGCTCAGGCCAGCAGGGTAGAGACGGTTAGTATAGGTGTACATGTGGGGGAGTGGTTGAGGCCAGCACAGGGTGTGCTAGTGAGTTATCAACGGGCGGTCAGCGGCCGGATGTGTGTAGGCACTGTGATATGGTGTATGTGGATGGGCGTGAGCTGGGGGGTTGGGGAAGTGTGCCATCTGCGTAGAGTTAATGCAGCTGCTAGAGGCATATGTAAAGTTGGAGAAAGAGGTGCAGGTGGTGAAGGGGAAACTGGGGAAGGCAGGAAAGTCTGGTGTTACCCCAGTTAAGGTGGCATTCGATGGGGGATGGAAGGTGATGGGAAGTAGGACGCGGACTTTTGACGTGGATAGTGGGTCTTTTGGGAATAGGAAGGTGCGTCGGAGTGCGGGTAGTGGAGAAGTAGCGGCTAGAGTGTCAAACTCCCAGGCTAGTAGTGTGAGTCGGGGGGGGGGGGGGCGAAAAGGCGTATTCGTTTAGAATCGGATAGTGATGGAGATATCGATGACCATGTGGAGTCTGTCAGGGCAGGAGTCAGAGGGAAGGTTAGGAAGGTGGTAAACGAGGACAAGGTGGCTTGTAGAGGGAGTGGGAGTGGGCAGAAGGTGGATTCATGGGTAATACTGTGCAAAAAAGGGTCCGAAATCCATCGAAACTGAACCAGTATGAGAAAAACATAGCTGGCGAGAATATGGGGGAGGCTTTGGATCCGCCCCTTATTTCACCAGTCATTGGTTGTGTTAAAATATATGCATACAAAAAAACATGGCCCGGCAAAAAAGTGGAGGGGCTGAAACACCCAGCCCCCAACTCCCCCGCCCCACAACACCCCCTCCCGGTTCCGCCGCCCATGTTACTAGGCACAACCAATTTGTATAAAGCTAAGTCGGACGTCCAACACAATCAGGCAAGAGGGAGTAGTTAGCTTTTGTACTGTTAAGAATAGTTTGATGGCAAAAATAATGAAGAGACAAAAATTGTACACAAAAAAAATTCAACACAAACGAAGATTCCGAGTCGTAAGCGAGATTCGCCGAAGTAAGAGAAGAGATAGTTCAAGTATCCGAACGTCTCCGATTCAAGTAGAGACGTTCAGATATCTGAACTTTGAGGAGAGGAAACTTCGACTTTTGGAAAAGAATGAGAAACAATATATTTATTTATTTATTTATTGGTGTTTAAGGTCACATACTTATGCAGAATGGCTAATCGTGACCGTGACAGTTTTACGGGTGGAGGAAGCCGGAGTACCCGGAGAGAACCACCGAGCATCGACGAGCAACTGTCAGCTCCTCAACATTCTAACTTTGTTTAAATTCCGCTCAAGCAGGCTTACAGCGGTTGAAGACATGTGCACCACCGACTTGCAGTACGCCTTAGTACACGGCGTCATCGTGCCCCTACGTAGGCAACCGGGATAAAGTGCCTTGCCCAAGGACACAACGCGGGTCGTCCCAGAACTCGGGACCTCTAGCACAGAGGTCCAGCAGTCTACCACTGAGCCACCGCGCCCCCATGAGAAAGAATAACACTGTCAGAAAACTGTCACAGATCTGAGAACGCTTGGTAGTTATTTGTTTAGGTTTAATAATCAAAGTGCTTAAATACTAGGTTAGTTTCATATCGGTCGAGATATCAGCCTTCGGTAACTTCACATCAGCTTTCGACCTTCGGTGTTGGGCTGATATAAAGTTACCTACCGCTGATATCTTGGCCGATATGAAACGAACTAAGTAATAATCTCTAACTGCTTGCATCACTGTGAACGCAAAAGCCGTGTTTATCGCGATCAGATTGCGACTTGACCGCGACACAGTTACACCATGCAGTGGGATAGATTTCTTAATTGGGATCAAGACCGTATCATCACAAATCAACGAAAATAGCATCGTATAGAACAGCCGCCGTGAACTGGTCGTAATCTAAGCGTGAGCAGTTATGACCATGCATGCGTTTACCAGGTAATAAAAATCATCATCAGGAACATTTTAACCCTTTACCCAACGAATCGCCCGCATCCGTCCGCATCCGCCCGCGTAATATGCAAATTCAGCAGATGAAAAAAATATTATTTTTCGAAAAATTTCAAGAAAAAAACATATCATGTGACCCCTCTTTGGAACGAGCTCGTCGAGCTCGTCCCAAAGAGGGGTCACATGATATGGTTTTGTTGGAATTTTTTGAAAAAAATTAAAAAATGATATTTAAAATAATAAATTTTGAAATCGTCGGCGTTGGGTAAAGGGTTAATTAAAGAGGCATCGGGTTGTACACGGTTCTTCATTAATGACATTTATGATGATTATTCCTATAATTATTGTTTGGAATCCGATATTATTGCGTCCATGGAGATATTACCCACCAGTGGAAAGTGACCAGTCCACGGCGGACGTACTGTAGGTTCAATATTCTCCCAATTCCCTTTCGAAAGGTAGGATTCCACACTGTTGCTGTGGGGAAAATAAGCAGAAAATTTCGACTGGATCACGATCCATGCGAAATTTTCTGTCCGCTTTTATGACCACAGAAATGTATTACTACGAACTGAAACGAATTAGTTCCCATCAGGTCCTATTAAATACGGATTGGAAATGCAAAGTAGTGATTTCTGACTTGCTTAGCCGATTCATTTGGTACACAATTAAATATTCATCCTACTTAACTACATATTAAAAATATTCGATCTATGGTATTAACCATGAATCTGCATGTTAGAAATTTCCGACCTGCGGTATTAACTATGAATCTACATGTTAGAAATATCCGACCTGTGTTATTACCCATGAATCTACATATTAAAAATATCCGACCTGCGGTATTAACCATGAATCTACATATTAGAAATATCTGACCTGTGGTATTAACCATGAATCTACATATTAAAAACATCCTACCTGCGGTTTTAACCATGAATCTACATATTAGAAATATCCGACCTTCGGTATTAAATATGAATTTACAGTTTGAAACATCCGACCTGCGTTATTACCCATGAATCCACATATTAGAAATATTCGACCTGCTGCATTAACCATTAATCTACAAATTGGAAATATCTCCCCTGCGGAGTTAACCATGAATCTATATATTAGAAATAACCCATCTGCGGCATTAACCATAAATCTACATATTAGAAATAATCGACTTGCAGTATTAACCATAAGTCTACATATTAAAAAATATATGGCCTGCTGTATTAACCATGAATCTACATATTAAAAATATCCTACCTGCGGTATTAACCATGAATCTACATATTAGAAATATCCGATCTGCGGTATTAACCATGAATCTACATATTAGAAATATCCGACCTGCGGCATTAACCATGAATCTACATATTAGAAATATCCGATCTGCGGTATTAACTATGAATCTACATATTAGAAATATCCGGCCTGCGATATCAACCATGAATCTACATATTAGAAATATCCGATCTGCGGTATTAACCATGAATCTACATATTAGAAATATTCGATCTGCTGTATTAACCATGAATCTACATATTAGAAATATCCGATCTGCGGTATTAACCATGAATCTACATATTAGAAACATCCGATCTGCGGTATTAACCATGAATCTACATATTAGAAATATCCGACCTGTGGTATTATCAAAAACTATTGGATATCCATCCTACTTAACTTGCACTAACACATGTTCCAACATTACGCATAACCACAAAAAGGTACGTAAAGCATAATACACTTGACCTCGGCGGGTCGTGTGATCTGGTGATCAGAACTCATCAACGAGACGGAATACGAAAAACCAGATTTCTTTACTCTCCTAATAAACTCTATAGAGAGTACGTGGATAGCGGATTGTAACAAAACCACCCGCGGTGTGGAGTTGTCACCCAAAGTATCACCTTCAAATTATGTACATATGGACAAAAGCGCAAGCAATGTTGCAACCAATGGACCTCCGGGTTCAACCCGGAGGTCCATTGGCTGGAACTTTGCTTGTGATTGTTATGCTTTGCAACAAATTCGCAATTATTGCTTGGGTGGAATCTCCACTCTACTAGTGATTTGGTGATAATGCACTCTCCACGTACTCTATCCAAACCAACAGGGAGTATTTTCTATTCAGTTGTCAAAAGTTAGCTCCAATATCTATATTTTTCTTCCAGGTGTTACTGTAGATATATATATATATTGTTTTAGTGCGGTATAGATGTGATTTTTAATAAAATATAGTTATATTAGTGTTTTGGTTAGTTTCTTTATCGGATATCTGTGGCGTGTTCCCTATCTTCGCGCGGGTCATTTTCGGTGTTTTGTTTTTTTGTTTTTTACGATTTCGACCGGTTTTTCAAAGTTTTGACTAGGGTTGCTATGGATGGTAAGTGTTTCGTGACGCGAGAGGCTCAGGCCAGCAGGGTAGAGACGGTTAGTATAGGTGTACATGTGGGGGAGTGGTTGAGGCCAGCACAGGGTGTGCTAGTGAGTTATCAACGGGCGGTCAGCGGCCGGATGTGTGTAGGCACTGTGATATGGTGTATGTGGATGGGCGTGAGCTGGGGGGTTGGGGAAGCGTGCCATCTGCGTAGAGTTAATGCAGCTGCTAGAGGCATATGTAAAGTTGGAGAAAGAGGTGCAGGTGGTGAAGGGGAAACTGGGGAAGGCAGGAAAGTCTGGTGTTACCCCAGTTAAGGTGGCATTCGATGGGGGATGGAAGGTGATGGGAAGTAGGACGCGGACTTTTGACGTGGATAGTGGGTCTTTTGGGAATAGGAAGGTGCGTCGGGTTGCGGGTAGGGGAGAAGTAGGGGCTAGAGTGTCAAACTCCCAGGCTAGTAGTGTGAGTCGGGGGGTGGGGGGGGGGGCGAAAAGGCGTATTCGTTTAGAATCGGATAGTGATGGAGATATCGATGACCATGTGGAGTCTGTCAGGGCAGGAGTCAGAGGGAAGGTTAGGAAGGTGGTAAACGAGGACAAGGTGGCTTGTAGTGGGAGTGGGAGTGGGCAGAAGGTGGATTTATGGGTAATACTGTGCAAAAAAGGGTCCGAAATCCATCGAAACTGAACCAGTATGAGAAAAACATAGCTGGCGAGAATATGGGGGAGGCTTTGGATCCGCCCCTTATTTCACCAGTCATTGGTTGTGTTAAAATATATGCATACAAAAAAACATGGCCCGGCAAAAAAGTGGAGGGGCTGAAACACCCAGCCCCCAACTCCCCCGCCCCACAACACCCCCTCCCGGTTCCGCCGCCCCTGTTACTAGGCACAACCAATTTGTATAAAGCTAAGTCGGACGTCCAACACAATCAGGCAAGAGGGAGTAGTTAGCTTTTGTACGGTGAGGAATAGTTTGATGGCAAAAATAATGAAGAGACAAAAATTGTACACAAAAAAATTCAACACAAACGAAGATTCCGAGTCGTAAGCGAGATTCGCCGAAGTAAGAGAAGAGATAGTTCAAGTATCCGAACGTCTCCGATTCAAGTAGAGACGTTCAGATATCTGAACTTTGAGGAGAGGAAACTTCGACTTTTGGAAAAGAATGAGAAACAATATATTTATTTACTGGTGTTTAAGGTCACATACTTATGCAGAATGGCTAATCGTGACCGTGACAGTTTTACGGGTGGAGGAAGCCGGAGTACCCGGAGAGAACCACCGAGCATCGACGAGCAACTGTCAGCTCCTCAACATTCTAACTTTGTTTAAATTCCGCTCAAGCAGGCTTACAGCGGTTGAAGACATGTGCACCACCGACTTGCAGTACGCCTTAGTACACGGCGTCATCGTGCCCCTACGTAGGCAACCAGGATAAAGTGCCTTGCCCAAGGACACAACGCGGGTCGTCCCAGAACTCGGGACCTCTAGCACAGAGGTCCAGCAGTCTACCACTGAGCCACCGCGCCCCCATGAGAAAGAATAACACTGTCAGAAAACTGTCACAGATCTGAGAACGCTTGGTAGTTATTTGTTTAGGTTTAATAATCAAAGTGCTTAAATACTAGGTTAGTTTCATATCGGTCGAGATATCAGCCTTCGGTAACTTCACATCAGCTTTCGACCTTCGGTGTTGGGCTGATATAAAGTTACCTACCGCTGATATCTTGGCCGATATGAAACGAACTAAGTAATAATCTCTAACTGCTTGCATCACTGTGAACGCAAAAGCCGTGTTTATCGCGATCAGATTGCGACTTGACCGCGACACAGTTACACCATGCAGTGGGATAGATTTCTTAATTGGGATCAAGACCGTATCATCACAAATCAACGAAAATAGCATCGTATAGAACAGCCGCCGTGAACTGGTCGTAATCTACGCGTGAGCAGTTATGACCATGCATGCGTTTACCAGGTAATAAAAATCATCATCAGGAACATTTTAACCCTTTACCCAACGAATCGCCCGCATCCGTCCGCATCCGCCCGCGTAATATGCAAATTCAGCAGATGAAAAAATATTATTTTTCGAAAAATTTCAAGAAAAAAACATATCATGTGACCCCTCTTTGGAACGAGCTCGTCGAGCTCGTCTCAAAGAGGGGTCACATGATATGGTTTTGTTGGAATTTTTTGAAAAAAATTAAAAAATGATATTTAAAATAATAAATTTTGAAATCGTCGGCGTTGGGTAAAGGGTTAATTAAAGAGGCATCGGGTTGTACACGGTTCTTCATTAATGACATTTATGATGATTATTCCTATAGTTATTGTTTGGAATCCGATATTATTGCGTATTGGTGATAATGCACTCTCCACGTACTCTATCCAAACCAACAGGGAGTATTTTCTATTCAGTTGTCAAAAGTTAGCTCCAATATCTATATTTTCCTTCCAGGTGTTACTGTAGATATATATATATATTGTTTTAGTGCTGTATAGATGTGATTTTTAATAAAAGATAGTTATATTAGTGCTTCGGTTAGTTTCTTTATCGGATATCTGTGGCGTGTTCCCTATCTTCGCGCGGGTCATTTTCGGTGTTTTGTTTTTTTGTTTTTTACGATTTCGACCGGTTTTTCAAAGTTTTGACTAGGGTTGCTATGGATGGTAAGTGTTTCGTGACGCGAGAGGCTCAGGCCAGCAGGGTAGAGACGGTTAGTATAGGTGTACATGTGGGGGAGTGGTTGAGGCCAGCACGGGGTGTGCTAGTGAGTTATCAACGGGCGGTCAGCGGCCGGATGTGTGTAGGCACTGTGATATGGTGTATGTGGATGGGCGTGAGCTGGGGGGTTGGGGAAGTGTGCCATCTGCGTAGAGTTAATGCAGCTGCTAGAGGCATATGTAAAGTTGGAGAAAGAGGTGCAGGTGGTGAAGGGGAAACTGGGGAAGGCAGGAAAGTCTGGTGTTACCCCAGTTAAGGTGGCATTCGATGGGGGATGGAAGGTGATGGGAAGTAGGACGCGGACTTTTGACGTGGATAGTGGGTCTTTTGGGAATAGGAAGGTGCGTCGGGTTGCGGGTAGGGGAGAAGTAGGGGCTAGAGTGTCAAACTCCCAGGCTAGTAGTGTGAGTCGGGGGGGGGGGGGGGGCGAAAAGGCGTATTCGTTTAGAATCGGATAGTGATGGAGATATCGATGACCATGTGGAGTCTGTCAGGGCAGGAGTCAGAGGGAAGGTTAGGAAGGTGGTAAACGAGGACAAGGTGGCTTGTAGTGGGAGTGGGAGTGGGCAGAAGGTGGAGTGCAGTGCCCAAAATAGATTCAGTGTGTTAGGTAATCTCGAGAATTCTGTGGAGCAGGTTGGGTCTGAAGAGGTTGAGGTGGAGGTAGGCATGGAGGTTAGTGTGGCGGAGTGCAAGATTGCGAGCCGGTCCAGTGGGAACAGAGGTGGTAACAGGGGTAGTAGGACAGGTAAGAGGACTGGAAAGAGGCAGTTAGTGGTTGCAGGGAGTAGTATAGTGCGGGGGTTGGATAGGGTGGTCTGTGGGCCCGACAGTGTCAACAGGACCAATTTGTGCTTTCCGGGGGCTAGGGTGGAGGACCTAAGGGACAGAGTGGGGGGATTAGTTAAGGGGTCAGGCCCAGACCCAGTGGTTGTTGTACACGTGGGGACCAACAACATCAGGGAGAGAAAATCAGTTCAGCTTATTAAGACTTACAAGGACTTAATAACTCAACTGAATGCCAAGAATGCATAGGTAGTGGTTTTGGGGCTTCTCCCAGTACTAGGTGGTGGGGGAGAGCGTAATTCGCGGATCATTGGGACCAACGAGGAATTGGGGGGGTATTGTAAGGAACTTGGGATACCCTTTGTAGACAATTGGGGATCGTTTTGGGGCATAAACGACCTATATGGAAGGGATGGTCTCCATCTTAGCCCAAGGGGCACAGAGGTTTTAGGAAGAAATATGTTGCAGGTGGTGGAGCCTTTTTTGGTATAGGGAGGGGAGGGGGGATCAGTGAAGGGGGGAATGAACACAGGAAATGTGTCACGAACCGTAGGTGTAAAAAATGGGACAAGGGGGATAAGGAAAAGGGACCAAAAATCCAAATCAATAGAAATAGCTTCCCAAGGAAAGCACAGGTACACAAAGTAGGATATACAAACCTACAGGGACTAAATAATAATGCGACCAGTAGGCGGAAGCCAATGAACCTTGATTCCCTGAAAGTGGGTTATAGCAACATCCAGGGTCTCCACCGGAAAGTAAGTGAAATTGCTACATTGATCGAGGCAGAGGAGTTTGACGTCATGGGCTTAAGCGAAACGTGGGTAAGACACGAGGAACGGGTAGACCAAGTGAGGGGGTACGTATGGACAGGTGTAGGGCGAACGGAAGGCCAGAAAAAGGGGGAGGGGTAGGCATGTACATTAAAGAGGATTTAAAACCATCACTGATCACAGACCTGGAAAACATCAGCGCCCCGGCTGAGGTATCGAAAGAAATTGGATGGGTAAGGATCAGTCTGAAAAACAAAAGCGTTGCCCTTGGGGTTGTGTATTGTGCGGTGGAGGGAAGCAAACCCGAATAGAATGATTCGATATACTCAACACTAAGGTCCAATATCACCGAATTACAAAACAAGGGGCTCGGTATAATTCTGATGGGCGACTTTAATGGCCACATAGGTAATGATGAAGAAGGCATAGAGGGTGGGGACAATAAAGTCAACAGAAATGGAAGGAAGCTTTTGAACTTCACAAACGAGCTCGGTCTGAAGATTCTGAACAGGGACGCGAGGTGTAAGGGGAAATGGACCTGGGAGAGGAACGACAGAAAATCAATAATCGACTACATCCTCACAAATATTAATTTATGGAGGGAGGTGATAGGGGTAGAAGTGGATGATGAGGGTAAAATGGAGGTGGATAGTGATCACAACTTGATTACAGTGACGATCAGGGCCAAAACTCTAGTAAAAAGCAAAGGAAGCTCTAAGGAGATTTGGGAACTCAATAAAGATGCTGACCGGGCGAAGTTCAATGAAAAACTGAAACCAAAGCTTGCAACCGTACCCAAGAGGTGCAGTGTCCAGAAGATGGCCGACGCCATAGTTGCGAGCCTGGTGGAGGCAGGAAAGGAAAGTGTAGGAAAGGTCAGGGTGCCAACACCGGAACTTGGGTACAGAGTGAATGAAGAACTGAAAAGGGCCATAAAGGAAGAAAAGCTAAATGTGCTGCATACAGGAGAAGTAGAAAACTTAAGGGGGCGGAAAGCAACGAGGCCAAGGTAGCAAAGGAAGAATACCACCAAGCACGAAATAAAGTAAATAAGATTAAAGACGATAATCGGAGAGTACGAAATAGCAGTCTTATTAGGACGATAAGAACGACAGGGGGGTCAAGTTCGAACGTATTTTGGAAATGGGGGAATAAACGTAACAAAGGAAGTAACCCACAAAGTATTAAAGTAGATGGCAGAGTTACAGACGAGCAAGATCAAGTCGCATCAGAACTAGTCAAGCACTGGGAAAAGGTAAACGATAAGCGATGGGGCACGGGGAGCCCACCTGAGTGCCCGAATCAGGTCGAGAAAAACCTATCGAACTTCGTGTGCAGTGAAATTAAAACGGAGGAGGTGCGAAAGGTGATATCAAAATTAAGGGATGGAAAAGCGGGAGGAGTGGATGAAATTCCTAATGAGTTTTTCAAAAAAGGGGGAGAGGAACTCGTGGAAAGCCTAAGTGCCCTATTCAATCTAGCCATAGAAAATCAAGAGGTCCCAAAGGAGTGGAGAGAAAGCAAAGTGACATTTATTCACAAAAAGGGGGAAAATGACGTTTTGGATAACTATCGAGGGATCTCTGTCAGTAGCAACATTGGAAAGGTTTTCTGTAAAGTCCTTTATTGGAGACTAGAGGCGGTGATTGAAGAGAAGGGTTTTTTTGGGAGAAATCCAGAATGGCTTCAGGAAGGGAAGGGGAGTAACTGACCATCTTTTCAAGCTATCCGAAATGATAGAAAGCAAAAAAAGAAAAAGATGTTTATGGCCTTTTTGGATGTCAAAAAGCCATACGATAGAGTGTGGAGGGAGGGTATGTGGCGCAAGCTGGAGGCTCTGGGCTTGGGGGGGGGGGGGCGAGTTTGTTGGAATTATGAAAGCATTATATAAAGATGTACAGAGTGAACTTAGCCTGGGAAACATTACAACAAAACGTGTGCCTATGGAGATAGGCCTAAAACAGGGGTGTATCCTTTCGCCAATCCTGTTTGCATTGTCCATCAAAGGTTTAGGAGATGAACTCCTGCGTAGCGACGAGGGGGGTAGCAGTTGGGGACTTGAAGATCCCAGGTCTATTTTTTGCAGACGATATGGTTCTAGTGTCAGAAAGCGAAGAGGGGCTAACGAAAATGCTGGGAATTGTTGGGAAATATGGGAGCAAATGGAGACTCGAACTTAATGAAAGCAAGAGCAAAGTTATACCTGTGGGCCGCAAAGTGGACCCCACTCGAAGGTGGAGAGTGGGTGAGTTCTGCAATCCGAAGGGAGCAGCAAACTTCTCAGTGTAGGAGAGACAGGTGATTACGAGTATTTGGGGGTAAATATAAACATTACAGGAAGAGGCATCTACCGAAACCACACAAATAAATTGATTCTGAAGGGGAAGCGAATCCTTAACCAAATGAAACTTATAGGGAGAAACAGTTTCAATAAGGTTTTCGTGGGGAAAACCATTTGGGAAATGGTGGGGCTGCCCAGTATAACATACGGTACGGAAGTGGTATAACATACGGTACGGAAGTGGTACCCCTAAACCAGACGGCCGTAAAGAGCTTGGAAATCTTACAGAACGATGCAGGCCGATGGATAACGGGGTCGAGTAATGCCACAGCGCTAGAAGCAATCAGGGGTGAGCTTGGGTGGATGAGGATCAAGGACAGGATAGACCTGTTGAAACTCGGTTATCTTATTTATTTGGTGAATCTCCCCGACAGCCGATGATGTAAAGTAATGTTCCTGAGAATTTTCAACTCAAATATCAAAACGAGGTGGATGGTCCAAGTGAGGGAGCTAGTAGAGAACTACTCATTGGAGATCTCGGACCTGGACGTTGGGGCAAACCAGGGTAAAAAAATCGTCAGAGAAAGGGCCATGGATGATTGTAACCGTAATTGGCGAGAGGGGGACAAATCAAAGAGGTCTTTGGGTGGCCTGCGTGATAAAGAGAGGCCAGGTTTTGAAGAGTACCTTGATGGCACCTTTGGGGGGTCACTGCTGTTCAAGCTGAGGTCGCGATCCCTGGAGCTGAGGGGAAAAATTAGGAAATACGGTGAAAGGGAGTGCCAGATGTGTAACTTGGGCATGGTGGAGACCCTGGAACACTTTCTTCTGGAATGCCCAAAGTATCAGTCTAAAAGAATGAGATTCACTGGGAGTATAATGGGGAAGTGGGATGGGAGAATGAAGGACATGTGGTTAGGGGGAGACTCAAAGGAGAGGGTTAATGTGCTAATCGGAGAGATTGGGAAGAATGGGGCAAGGGATGTCATCAAGCAGCTCGTCTCCGAATGTTGGGAGGAGAGGAGAAGCGTGAGAACAGGGAGGCAGTTGGGAATTCAGGGGTAACCAAGGCCTTCTCGTCCGAGAACCGCGACAAATCAGCGGCTGGCCAAAGTGTTATTATTATATTATTATTATACACAATTCTATGGAGTTTTCTGTTTAGTACGTATTTATTTTTAAAATAGAGTATGTACATTCCAAAAAGAGTGGTCAGTTTCTTTCGGCGAAGTGGAATGTATCACTTCTTTCATCTACTCTTGGCCATATGACGAGATTCGGAATAAACCGAGGGGAACCTAATGTTATTGTTCAAGCCGATCATTCTATGGATAAAATCGAAGATAAACAAAAGGGAGTAATCGGTAGTTAGTTTTTACACTGCAGTAAATATATATGCGATTACACGGTTACTTTCTAATCATCCTTCCATGAGCAACGCAACGCACTTCCCCGAGGTTCCGATGAGTAGTACAAAATATGCAAAAACCTCACAAGGATACGGACAACGTCGAGTATTCACTGATGATGCATTAAATAAAAATAAATGAAACAACCCGTTCTGTAACATTAACCCTTTACCCAACGTAAGGGCAACAACCGGTCAGCGCTCTTCACTAAAATCAAAATCTCCATCCAATTTTCATTATTTTTTTTTACTTTTTGTCTCAAAACCATAGCTTATGATCCCTCATTGGAACGAGCTCAACGAGCTTGTTCCAATGAGGGGTCATAAGCTATGTTTTTGACGCAAAAAATGGAAGAAATAGTTATTCAAGAATTTTATTTGAAAGTGTATTCTTTCTTTCGTGTTAGGTAAAGGTTTAATTGCCTGACACAAGTTTGTATGAAAAGTTGTAGGATGTAGTTTATTCATTTATTTAAGTGTTATTTGTGTTTTTTTCTCTCCGGTGTCTGTTGCCCGAAACGCACTCAACCCGGTTTGTTAACGCGCCAAAACGTTCAAACGACGAGCTGTATAATCGTGTGACGTGTATTGCATAAGTGAACCGACATCTGCACAATAATCTGCGTTGTTGAGTGACACAAAGGGATTCCCGAAACTTCTCATCCAACTTTTTGACCCCAAATCAACAAAAATTGGGTACATTGGTAGATAGATGAAAATGCCGAGTTGCTCCAAACTCGGGTTTCTCAACCATTGTCACGAAATAAACTGCCTTGTAGGATATATAGATTCATGGAAGTTCTCAACACATTTTTAGACCCGACATCATCAAAGCTGGGTACCAGAAGAATCCCGAAATGCCTTGGAGACAAATATTTTCACTCGCGAACCGTAAACGCGGTAACTTATTAAAATAAAACGATGTTCTCGATAGCATATATACAGTTAAAACTAGAAGACTTAGCACGAAATGTGCGCTTATCTGGGCTTAATTGTGCATAGGAATTGCGCGCAATTGCCATATTGAATGGCATCCAAAGCATGGCAGGTTCTCCTGGTTACTCATAGCAAACACAGGTAATGTTTCTGCCAATGGACCTCCGGGTTACCCGGAGGTCCATTGGCTGAAACATTGCTTGTGCACAGGCCAATGTACAGAATTTGATAGCCTTACTATGGTCATAACGCGTAGATTAACGCGCATATCGACGTGCTATTTATGCGCATTTTATGACAGGATTTCTAGTTTTAACTGCATATACTCTGTGATAAAATGATGAATGCAAACCTTTACAATTGATATTCATTACCAGTTTGGCAATAGTTTCTGCAAAGATGGAAGTACTCACAAAAAGCAACATGACCCATTCGTCTTCGGTGAACCAGTGAGTGCGCCAAAACCAAACAGCTGATTGGATAATCACAATAATATTTATGCCCATCGAGTCTGAAGACTCTAGAAAGTAGTGGGTTCTACAGCTGTAGTAAGGGACTAATCGCGTGTTGAGGGTGGAGATCTATTTCAATTTTTTGCGTAGAAAACATTTTTTCCAAGTCTTGTGATGTATATATGCAGATTATCATGACAATGTGCATGTCCTGTGATTTTTATCAGATTCCAGGGTGTGTCCAGAATGGGATCTCAACGAGCCGGCTTTGCCGACGAGTTGTGATCCCATTCTGGACACCCCCGAGAATGTGATGCAAATCACAGGACATGCACATTATCACGATAATTCATTTATCTAACACTTCTGTAACATAAACAGATTATATCTTAAATTATTAAAACAATATTTGGACAAAATGTTGGGTCGAAGCCATATCAGCATCTATTGAAACCGCAAGAGATACGCAAATCGCTGACCTAATTGTCACAGGCGACTTCAATATAACCAAGTGGCTCCTGCAAGAAGTGTTTTTTCACAAATATCAAACTATTTTAATCTAAGACAGGTCGTCAATGATCCGACTTGTTTTACCGAATCATTACTGGATCTCTTTGCTCTCAGTGATACAATTAACATGAAAGCTTGTGACGTCTTAGAACCGATTATCCCAGACATGATCCGATATCACTGCCCAATTTCACTTGAAGTTGAGTTTTTAAAATCTCCACCCCTCTCATTTAAAAGAAGAATATGGCTTTACTCCCAAGGTAATTATGAACTGTTGAACGAGGCTTGTAGGAACGTCGATTGGAGTTCTCTTTTTTGATAATCCCTGTCTTGATACCATAGTTTCTAATATTACAGATAAAATAATTGACACGGCATCTATTCACATACCTAACAAGTTTGTCACAATAAGAGGAAACCAACCTAAATGGATGCATAACGAAATAAGATTATTGATCAGACAGAGTAAACGCTTGTACCGCTATGCTAAACGCACCAACATTCCACAGGCCTGGCATAATTATAAACTGAAACGCAATGAAGTTGTATCGGCCATTAGGAAGGCAAAAGCGTCATTCTTGTCTAAAGTCCGGTCCACTTTGAGTAGCCGCGAAACCCCACCAGCCCAGCGGTGGAAGACCCTGAAAACATTTATTGGCAACAGTAACCACGCAGCGATTCCTACTCTCATTCATTCGAACAAAACAATTTGCTCAAATGCAGAGAAAGCTGAAGTGTTGAATGAGTACTTCAGTTCTATCTCATTCGTCAATGACTCGAATGCTTCCCTACCAACAGCACTACCCCAAGCTTCTGAAGGTATTGATTCTATTACTCTGCGCTTCAGCGAAGTATATACCGCACTTAAGTCGCTAAAGGCGTCCAAAGCGTCAGGGCCAGATTTAGTAAGTCAGCGTCTTCTCAAAGCATGTAAGTCATCTTTGTGTGAGCCCCTTTCGATTTTATTTAACATATTAATGAATAATTCATACTTTCCATCACTGTGGAAAAAAGCCAATGTATCTCCAACTTTAAAAAAAACAACCCTCCAATTGGGTTTCAAATTATCGCCCAATATCACTGATCAGTTGTGTCGGCAAAATACTTGAAAAATGTGTATTCAAACGTCTGTGGACGTTTTTAGTAGACAATAATGTACTAAGTCAATTCCAACCAGGATTCACACCGGGTGACTCAACCGTCCTTCAACTGACAGACATATATGATGAATTTTGCCGTGCTCTTGATGAAGGCAAAGAGGTGAGGGTCGTGTTCTGTGATGTAAGTAAGCAAGGCTTTTGACAAGGTATGGCACGCCGGTCTTATTTACAAGCTAGAGAGCAGAGGTGTGTCTGGTGAGCTCCTGTTGTTCATAAAATCATATCTGGCAGATAGAATGCAAAGAGTGGTGATATCGTCAGAGGTATCATCGTGGAGAATCATTAATGCCGGTGTTCCACAAGGGTCGATCCTTGGTCCCTTATTGTTTCTTATTTATATTAACGATATTACCAAAGACCTTCAGAGTAGTATACGCCTCTTTGCAGACGACACGTCTTTATATCTAATTGTTGAAAATCTCATACTAGCCTCGAATTTAATCAACCATGACCTAGCCACAAATGAAAATTGGGCTAGAACATGGCTGGTAGAATTCAATTCAAATAAAACTGAGACTATGCTAATATCGCGTAAAAGCATTCCCATTTCACATCCGCCACTATTTTTAGGTGGCACTCAGATAATTGAGGCCTCCGAGCACAAACATTTAGGAGTAATACTGAATAGTACCTGTACGTGGAATGATCATATTGATCACATTTGCGCCAAAGCCTGGTCTCGTTTAGATTTATTGAGGAAGCACAAATTCATATTAGATCGCAGTGTATTAGAAAAAATATATTTTGCTTTTATTAGACCCCTCCTTGAATATGCGGCTACTGTCTGGGATAATTGTTCGGCAACGAAAGCAGCAGACTTAGAAAGAATACAAATTGCAGCAGCGAGGATTATTACGGGAGCATCCGTCAGCGTGTGTAAGTCCTCTCTTTACTCTGAAACGCAGTGGGACCCACTACAAGATCGACGTCGCAAACATAAGTTAATTCAGTATTTTGAAATGTATCATCGGATGACGCCCTCATATCTCTCATGTAAAGTCCTTCCACCTGCCTCTTCGACAGGGCTGCCAGTTTGTCTTCGATCAAGTCAGAACCATCGTATCCCCTTTTGCCGTACCGAACTGTACAAGCAATCCTTTATCCCAAGTGTTACCGACCAATGGAATAATGTGCCACTGTCTGTCCGCGAGAACTCGTCCCTGGTTAATTTCAAGATCTTCTTCAACAAGGGTAACCTACGACCCCCAAAATTTTACATTAAGGCGAAATCTCGCACTGCTCAAATATATCACTGTAGATTGCGATTGTAATGTAGCAATCTCAATTCCCATTTACATGCCAACCATTTATCACCAAGCGCCTCATGTCAGTGTGGTGAAAAAAAAAACTTCGAGCATTTCCTTTTGCATTGTCCAATTTATACCGACGCTCATAATCAAACAATTAACATTCTCCCGTTCGCAGTTGACACATTAGTACTACTCTTTGGATCAGAATTCTTGAACTATGACGAGAACTGTCTAGATTTTGAGGTTGTACAAGACTATATCTTATTAAGTAAGAGATTTCATTAACCAATTGCCAATATTATAGAATACTTCGTCGCATGAGTGCTAGAATGTTCTATGTCCCCTATGGGACATATAACATTCTAGCACTCAGGCGACGACTTGTCAATGTGTATCTGTGGGCGTGTGTTTGTGCGTGTGTGCATGTATATGCTTGTATGTGTGTACCTATCTGGGTATATACGTATGCATATATACATGCATATATGCATGTGTTAGTACATGCATATAGCACAACGTTTCACTCAATTTACCCATCGTCCACCAATTTGGTGCGAATATACATGACTACAAAATTACTGCGAGTTTCGCCATATTGTTCCCATGTTCCTTACCGTGTGTGAAGATAATGTACCTTATATTCTAGCTGTCAAATATATTCTGGCTTTACAAATTTAATTATTTATTTTCTTATTCTTGTCATTGTCTTCAAGTTGACTTTGTAATCTTGCTGTTGGTGGAAACGGCCTTCCATAAGCTTATAGCTTTCTGTCGAATCCACATCAATGTACTATGTAATTATTGTTATAACGTCGCAGTTACGAAATAAATAATATTTAAATCAAAATGTTGGGTCTATCACTGAATGCACCTATAATGTATTCATGCGCCTGTTATGATAGCCCGTCGCGTTACCATGAAACGAGTCTTGTATATGATAGGGAATCAGAATGAGTCGTCTATATGATACGGAATCGGAACACATTATGTGATACATACCGTTTTTCGTGTTTTTCAGGCCAAAACCAATCTGATTGTTAGATAAATTCTGAAACTGCCGTCACTTCGTTAACCCACTACCTGATTCTACTGCCAAAGATGACCATCACTACTCGCGCGATCTTTCCAATGGCCATCACTATTCACAAAATTTGTCACTCAAAGTTTAGTATGCTTTTCAGTTTTTACTTTAAGGCAATAACTCATGATCTCTCGTTGGAACGAGCTCGCTCCAACGAGGGGCACATAAGCGGTGTGTTTGAGCAAAAATTGTTTAAGAACTTTCTTTGTAAGATTCGTCTTCTATTCGTCGTGGTATAACGGGTTAATATATTAACGGATGTGCGTTAAAACATCATTGGTTAAGCTATTCCCACAACGATTTGTTTTCAGTTGAACAATGAAGACTGGAATTCTATAAATAACGGTTCGAAACCTTTTACAATATACATAATATACATCTTTTCAAACCGATAAATAATGTTGGTCACGTTAATGCTTTATCTGTAAAGGAACGCGATGGAAACAACATTTGGAAATATTCAATTGAAGCACATTATTAAAGAACAAAACCTGAAATTTGCTTCTAGGGATCGAATTGGAGGGTATATTCCATAGAGTTATTTACATCTGATGCCGACTCGTGCGATGCATTCCATTGATTTATGTAAAAATATTACCCTTTCTTCTTGGAAAGTGTTTGTGTTTTGTTTTTGAATATTCAAGAATTTATTTCATGTTTTAGAAATAAACCATAAACATTGTATGTGTGGCGGCGTCTTAAGTATTTTAAATTGATTTTTTCAACATATCCTGAAGAATATTTTTTTCAACATATCTGTTATCTGAATGATTTCATTATTTTTGTGGATGGGCGTGTGGATGGGTGGTGGATTGGTGTGTGGCGGGTCCATCCATCCATCCATCCACCCATCCATCCATCCGCTCGCCCACCTTCGCCATCCGCCTAACCACCCGAAAAAAAAACCGCCCGCCCGCCAGGCCGCCTGCCAGTCCACCCACACCATGTACTCCCGCCCAACCTTACTACTCCCCCGACTGCCCGCCAAAGATACAATGTTGCTGGGTTCTGTTGGCGGTTTGCGACTCGGGGTATGGCATGCACCTCCTCATGGGACGTGCACTTGGGATCGTGTGTCGCATCGCGACCCCAGCGCCTTGTATCAACCTTCGTATTAATCCTCAGTGCACATCTATTCTGTAAAAAAAAAAAAAAACCCAAATATCAATCTAATCCTAAGGATATCCAAAAAGCCATGCTTAACACCAGTCGTCTCTATTACAGTGTGTACATAATTCTTTCTGCATCACTAGTCCAAATGCCAGTCCCTTTTATACTATATTGTTGTGTTACCTCTGAATATGTTTCTCGTCTCAGCGGGTCCCAATTCGATCTTCAATGATGATGCAATTTTCGGTCGTACAGAACCAAAATACCCAAATAAAAGCAGATGCCACAATCTGTGCTGTCAAATGCAGAGCCTTTAGTCAAGGTGCAGAACTTCGTGTCGACTTTTCTTTTGAATTTTGAGGTGTAATGCTGTGTCAAGTCGATTGATCTTGAACAATATCGGTCGGCAATACGTGTGCACCAAGCAAACGTTTATTACTTTCCTTCCAAGGTAGGTATGCATAAGACGATCGGGTATATCGCCCTACTCCAAACATTGATCTCTTTGCTTGCGGTGAGTGGTGGTCTTCTATTAGTTTCCTTGCTTCTTCTCTATGGCGACATTGAAAAGAACCCTGGCCCAGTCGTCAGTACAAATAGTACTGAAAATGTACCAACCATTTCTCTTTTGAACTACAATGTTCAATGTGTGAGGAACAAATTAAATGATCTCTACAACTATGTAGATGAATATGATATTGTCTGTTTTATTGAAACCCATCTCGATGGAAGTGTGAGTGTTGAAGATGTTTGAATTTCGGGGTTTCAAGCAAGCGTCCAACGAGACAGGAATAAGTTCAGTGGTGGAGCAGTCGTGTATTTCTCAGAGAGCCTTTATTTTGTCCAGAATAAAACTCATCAATTTAACGATGATATTCTTTGGTTTGAAGTCGGAGCCAACTCAATTTTTTACTCTATGTAACCTATAGATCAAATGTTTTTTGCATCAGTAACTACTGGTCGAAACTTGAAGCTCTATTGCTAAATACAAACGTAATAATAATGGGCGACATTAACTGAGGGACGTGGCTAGAGGTTTCCGATTGGGGGGGTGGGGGGTGTAGGGCAGTGAATTTCCAACTAGGGGGAGGGACCGGGAGGGGAAACCCCCTCCCGGTCCCTCCTCCAGTTGGAAATTCACCACCGCGAAAAATTTTGAATATGAATCCAAGAAAGGGGGCATAAAATTGATTCGAGTAACTGAAATGCCAACACATTTATAATAGAATTATCAGGTTATTATTATTATTTGGTATTATTCTGGGAATTGAATATGTGCTAAACAAATGCTCAAGCTGAGAACTTTGAGCAATTCACACTGTCCTAACATTAAATCAGGTCTTATGCAGGAATGGTCAATTTTCGATGTTTCATCATTTTGTAACTGTGAATGAAGGAATTAACTCAGGATAACGATTTTACATGAATTTCTTGAAGTGCATGTCGAGTTTTTTTTTATTACTATAAGTAAACGTACTATAGAAATCTCGTGCCGATTGACATCATACATACTTATGAAGCTCGATATGGCGTACACTGTAGTTGTAAATAGTAACAGTTGGAATTTTTGCCGATTTGAAACCTGAATTTTGGGAAGTAAAGGAGATATCAGCATTGTCAACGAAGCTCTAAAATCCAGATAGATGGAATTTTCAACTACTCATGACTTACCCTCCGAATTTTCAACTATAGGAAATTTTGGTCAGGATTTGGGGGGTCTCGCCACGTCCCTCTATGAACGGTAATCTCTTTAGTACTTCAGAGTCCCGTCTAACAAATAATAACAGACCTTAGCATGACAAACAAAATAACAGAGCCAACACCGATATCACCCCGAGGTTAGACTCTATTAGATCCCATCATTATAAGTGATACCATCTATTGTGCCAATTCGGATACTGTAGATCTGGGAATCTCGGACCACAAAGATACCCTCGCTGATATTGGTTTTCCTAGACCGGTTAAACCAATCTCTATAAGAGTTATTTGAAATTACAACAGGGCAGATTTTATTAAAATGAACGGCATGCTAGCAGATGTGGACTGGGAAGCTCTGATCTGTAACATTTCGGACATAATGTCTTACCTTCGTTTATATATTCCACGCCAGAATATTACTTTGAGAACAAAAGATAAGCCATGGTTCGATAATGCTCTTAGGCGAGAAATTAGACATAGGGGCCGCGCTAGAAATAAGCTTTAAAAGTAATACTTGTCAAAACTGGTTTACTTACCAGATACTTAGGAATAAAGTTAATAATGTGGAAAGTCACACGAAACAAATATATTTTGACAATGTTCGCGATTCTATCATTCCTAATGGTAACCCGAAACACTTCTGGCATAACGTTGAAAAAATTCCTAAACCTCTTTGCCGCGGACACTACTGTTCTACCTCCTCACCGCGCCATGCAATCGGGTGAACTAATTGTAGACGGTGACAAGGAAAATGCTACTCTGCTGAATAATATAGTCGTAGAAAATAGTAGTCTTGACGAAACGGGAACAGCTCCCCATTTTCAATCGAAAGTGAAGTAATATTTTCCGAAAATTATATTTTTATAATCATGACATCTCTGCCGTCTAACAAAGCGAGCGGACACGATGGTTTCGGCTACCGCATACTAAAAGCAACAAAAATATCCATACCGAGACGCCTTTTCCAAAAATCGTTGCAAACGTATACTTTTCCTAAAAACTGGAAGTAAGCAGACATTATCCCGATCTACAAGAGTAAAAACCGGTTCAAAGGAAATAATTATAGATCAATATCTTTATTATGCTGTACCAGCAAAGTGATGGAACGTATAGTTTTTCAACATGTCTATCGATTTTTTCAGGAAAACAACTTTTTACAAGTTACAGTGAGGATTTTTACCACAAAACAGCACGGGCTTTCAACTTTTAGAAGTTTATCATGAATTCTGTAATGCAATAAACAAAAAATTATATTCAGTTGGGGCGTTTGTTGACATTTCATTTCATTTGACAGAGTTTGGCTCCGCGGTCATCTGTGCAAACTTGAGCAATATGGCATACGTGGACCACTCCTTCGATGGCTTCAGAGCTATATTATTGGAAGAACACCGTGAACGTTAGTTGAACAGTACATTCTCCACCAAAAGTGAAGTTTGTCCGGGTATACCACAAGGTTCACTCTTGGGACCTTTTCGTTTTCTAATACTTATAAATTTATAATTATTTATTTATTTATTGGTGTTTAAGGTCACATACTTATGCACAATGGCTAATTGTGACCGTGACAGTTTTACGGGTGGAAGAAGCCGGAGTACCCGGAGAGAACCACCGAGCATCGACGAGCAACTGTCACCTCCTTAACATTCTAACTCTGTTCAAGCTCCGCTCAAGCTGGGTTACATCGGTTGAAGACATGTGCACCATCGACGAGAAGTACGCCTCATGAATGTATGCAACCAGGATAAAGTGCCTTTCCCAGGGATACAACGCGGGTCGTTCCGGACAGGGATCGAACTCAGGACAATATTTATAAATGATATGTATAAAGAGATAGACTCTTTAACGAGATTGTTTGCCGAGGACACTTGTATAAGAAAAATGGCCTAGAGATAGGCAAGGTGGCAGCGATAATCAATCGTGATAGTGAGAAAATATCTCTGTGGGCGGCGAAGTGGCTTGGAAAATTCAATTGCGATAAAACCAAACTGATGATGTTTACCTTGCGCAAAGACATACACCGCCCCTTGCATTGTTGGAAGGGGACGCTGTTCAGCACGTGGAAGCACATAAACATTTAGGCTTATTCATTGATTATGAATTGTCCTGGAATTCAAACATAGACTTCAGAAGTAAATGCGTTAGCTCATGATTATCTCAGTTAAGAAATCTCAAATTTATCTTGAATAGGAAGACCCTTGAAGAAATGTTCTGGTCCTTTATATTACCTATCAAGGAATATAGCAGCACTATCTGGGGAGCGGCTAGTCAAGTTCTATTAAAGCGACTGGATGATTCATATTGCCGCGCTGCTCGTATTGTTACCGGCTTAACGAGGTCTCTCTCAATGGAACAGTTATTGGATGAAGTTGGATGGGGCGTGTCTCCCTGAGAGGCAACACATGCGCAAAATGTGTACCTTCTACAAAATTGTAAATAATGACGCACCCACATTCTTGACTGATCTCCTTCCACCGAGACATTTAGATCATTCTCAATATGACTTGCGAAGCTCCAATGACGTTATAGAGTACGAACAGAATTAATGCAACAGTCTTTCTTCCCTTCAAGTGTACAGAGCTGGAATTCCTTAGATGAATCCATAAAAAAGCTCCTCGCTGTGGGAAATAAAACAACATCTCCCAATGTCCAGCCACCGGCTTAATTTAGTATCGGGACGAGAAAATTAAACATCATCCACTGTAGACTAAGAAACGAATGTAGCAATTTGAACGCCGATAAATTTTCGGGATTTATCGGCGATTCACCGTACTACACATTTGGAGATTTCCTGGAGAATGCGAAACATGTTTTCCATGAGTGTACCTTTGTACAGCACACACACAGAACGAAACACGCGTGTAAATAGGGTTAATCGATATGGAACGGGTGCCAGTGCGGAAGGATAAAACGGGAGGCCGCGATGGCACAAGTGCCATGTCGATCAACCCATTCACATGCGTGTGTCGTTCTGTGTTTATTACATGCCTTCACGTATATAAAAAAAACAATTATTAGAAGGACACTCAGCAATTCATTTGACAACTATCAACAAAAAACACACATTTTATCGCCAACCAAATTTGCGAGGGGAACCCGTGTTACTATTTAGTCTCCTGAGTTGCAATGTGTTCTATGTGCCTACTGGCACATAGAACACATTGGAACTCGGGGGCGATTTTCAGCTATCGCTTGAGTTTCAGTTTGTTATTACGTGGCACGATCTGTTGAAAATTCCAGTGAAATTTCCCTTCTATTTAAAAATAGTCCGTCAACGATTTCCGTTCCGCACATATGTGTGGAACAGAATTGTATTGTCCGCATGGTTTAGTGTTGCTGTAGATGAGGATTTCATAGAACAGGCGTGTAATAAAATTCGAGATGACATGTTCCGTGCTCTAAGGATTTCAATATAACATCCTCTGATCAACTTTTGTTCGGCGGTCCAGAGCTTTCAAACATCAAACGAGTATTCACAGCTGTGCAGAGGTTTATTAAGGATTTGTCCCGATTTAAAAATTCACCCTGAACGAAACACCTGGCATCGATTTAAATGCAGTCGAATAAAAGGCCTGAAAGTAGATTCAATAACCAGATACCGATCGTCGAAGTCGCTTTCAAGCACTGCCCAGCATAACACACTTCCTGTCCTCACTACATTTGAGCATCTCCCCGTCATTTTCTTTCTTTCTCCGCCTTTATATAAATATCTTCTTACGATATGTTACGCCATATTTAGTGTTATCTCTTTGTCTTTTATGTTCTAAGTGTTAATTTTTTTCGCAGTCTTGTCATAAATTTTTTTGTCATTCATTGAGAAGGAGTGTGGGCTTTGTATGCGTTCAGCATCTTTTTCTCAATCCTTTTTGCTACTATTGTTACAGTACATGGAGAGTGGATTGTAACAAAATCACCCGCGAAGTGGAGTTATCACCCCAAGTATCACATTCAAATTCTGTACATATGGGCACAAAACACTAGCAATGTTTCAGCCAATGGACCTCCGGGTTTAACCCGGAGGTCCATTGGCTGGAACTTTGCTTGTGATTGTTATGCTTTGCAACAAATTCGGAATTATTGCTTGGGTGGAATTTTCACTCTGCGGGTCATTTAGTGGTGATACACTCTCCACGTACTGTATGTAAATAAATGTGTTTAATGTTAAATGACAAAAAGACAAATCTTCTATGTTTCATTTTTTCGATTGTTCAGCGGTTTGCCCTCATTAGTCAGACAACCCATTTATCATATACTCCGTTTGCCATGCTGTTAATTAATGATCAGATAAATTTTTAACACCTCTTTACCGCTTGCAGTAATTGGGATATCACACAAATGATTGTGTGGCTCTTTAGAACGGAATGCCATACTGTGATTACAAAAGACGAACAGTGAATTTCTATCGGTTCGCGACTCAGTCGCGATCTGGTAGAAATTCACAGTCCACTTTCTTTCCCACAACAATATGGAATCCCACTTGTCGAAAAGGAAACATTTTTGTTTACTTTACCTGTTCACGGTTCGATCCTGACCAGGGGAAACTGCCTTGTGTACTTGGGCAAGCTCAATCCCGTTTGTCCACATGGGAGGGCGGTGGCGTTGTGAAATAAGGCGCACTGCACGTCGACTTTGCGCTTGCCTTCAACCAACGCTAACCCTGCTTGTGCGGAGTTAGTACGTTAAGGAGTCTGACAGTTACTCGCCGTTGCTCTGTGGTTCTCTCCGGGTATTTCGACATCCTCCTTCCGTAAAATGCCCAACTCGAGGCGCCCCAGGTTGTTGAAAGTGTCGTTAAACCCCAATAAAAAGAAAATAAATACAATCCTCGTATACCTGTATTGTTAGTGGCGCGGTGGATCAGTTGGTAGAGGTGCAGGCTGCAAGCCGAGAGGTCCTCGGTTCGAATTCCACCTGCGGCAATCGCGTTGTGTCCTTGGGCAAGACACGTCACCCCCATTGCCCACGTGGGGGCACGGTGACGCTGTGTACTAAGGCGTACTGCACGTCGATGGTGCACCTGTCTTCAACCAATGCTAACCCTGCTTGTGTGGAGTTGGTATGTTGAGGAGCTGACAGTTGCTCGCCGTTGCTCGGTGGTTCTCTCCGGGTACTCCGGCTTCCTCCACCCGTAAAACTGTCACGGTCATGGTTAGCCATTGTGCATTGAGACCTTAAACACTAATAAATAAATAAATACCTGTATTGTTTCATAAAACGTAATTTTTGTATTGTTTATTGGTGTGATTATTTGTTTGGAAAGGTTTTTAACTCTAATTGTAGAACACCATTCCAGAAATGTTTGTTGTGCAGTACGTTCACCGTGGACTAGTCACCGGTGGGCAATATTTCCATGGACGCAATAATATTAGATTCCAAACTCTAATTACAGGAATAATCATCAAAAATTTAATAAGTGAAGCACCGGGTACTGTTATCTAACGTTTTGGTTGGTCCGATTTTAATCTAAAGCTAATAATTCAGGAATTAGTTTAAACAATAATTTACTTATGTTTACAAATATGTAGAAGAATTGTACATAGACAAAATTTAGTGGACAGGACAGTTTATCTGCTTTGGTTTCCACAAACCAGAGAGATATATTGGTTGAACTGTAAGAATGACTGGCTGGGGTCAAATCAGAGAGATCTTTGGGTGGCCTGTGTGATAAAGAGGAGCCTGGTTTTGAAGAGTACCTTGATGGCACCTTTGGGGGTCACTGTTGTTCAAGCTGAGGTCGCGGTCCCTGGAGCTGAGGCGAAAAAGTGGGAAAAACAGTGAAAAGGAGTACCAGATGTGTAAGTTGGGCGTGGTGGAGACCCTGGAACACTTTCTTACAGAATGCCCAAAATACCAGTCTAAAAGAATAAGATTCACGGGGAGTATAATGGAGAAGTGGGATGATAGAATGAAGGACATGTGGTTAGGGGGCGACTCAAAGGAGAGGGTTAATATACTAATCGGAGAGATTGGGAAGAATGGGGCAAGGGATGTCATCAAGCAGTTCGTCTCCGAGTGTTGGGAGGAGAGAAGAAGCGCGGGAATAGGGAGGCAGTTGGTAGAACATGGATAACCAAGGCCTTCTCATACGAGAACCGCGACAAACCAGCGGCCGGCCGAAGTGTTATTATTATTATGATTAAAAGTTGAGACAGCTTCGATAGCAGCATTCGAACACCTGTGGTATCTTTTATAATTTTGTAAATAAGTACAAGAGAGAGAGAGAGAGAGAGAGAGAGAGAGAGAGAGAGAGAGAGAGAGAGAGAGAGAGGGGGGGGCGGTGGGGGTGGGGAGATTGTATCTAATGCTAACAAACAGTGACTAATGGCCTCATGGAAATACTATTTCCGCACCTGGAGATGTGAATTGTGCTCCAATGACATAGTTTAGCATCAAAAGCATACAAACAGGGAAAGTTGTCAGATTAATAATCATCGGCATGTCCCTCCAAACCGCTTCCGCAGTGCAACCCGTCAACCCAAACCGGCAAACACCAAGTCAGGAAATATTTGTTCACTCAGCCATATATATTGTAATGTGCCATTATAAACTGTGTGACAACTGGGATGTCTGACTGGCCTAAAACAGTGGTGTATCCTTTCACCAATCCTGTTTGCCTTGTACATCAAAGGTTTTGGAGATGAACTCCTGCGTAGCGACGAGGGGGTAGCAGTTGGGGACTTGAAGATCCCAGGGCTATTTGTTGCAGACGATATGGTTCTAGTGTCAGGAAGCGAAGAGGGGCCAACGAAAATGCTGGGAATTGTTGGGAAATATGGGAGCAAATGGAGACACGAACTTAATGAAAGCAAGAGCAAAGTTATACCTGTGGGTCGCAAAGTGGACCCCACTCGAAGGTGGAGAGTGGGTTAGTTCTGCAAATTTCTCAGTGTAGGAGAGACAGGTGATTACGAGTATCTGGGGGTAAATATAAACATTACAGGAAGAGGCATCTACCGATACCACACAAATAAATTGATTCTGAAGGGGAAGCGAATCCTTAACCAAATGAAACTTATAGGGAGAAACAGTTTCAATAAGGTTTTCGTGGGAAAAACCATTTGGGAAATGGTGGGGCTGCCAAGTATAACATACGGTACGGAAGTGGTACCCCTAATGCAGACGGCCGTAAAGAGCTTGGAAATCTTGCAGAACGATGCAGGCCGATGAATAACGGGGTCGAGTAATGCCGCAGCGCTAGAAGCAATCAGGGGTGAGCTTGGGTGGATGAGGATCAAGGACAGGATAGACCTGTTGAAACTCGGTTATCTTAATTATTTGGTAAATCTCCCCGACAGCCGATGGTGTAAAGTAATGTTCCTGAAAATTTCCAACTCAAATACCAAAACGGGGTGGATGGTCCAAGTGAGGGAGCCAGTAGAGAACTACTCATTGGAGATCTCGGACCTGGACGTTGCGGCAAACCAGGGTAACAAAATCGTCAGAGAAAGGGTCATGGAGGATTGTAACCGTAATTGGCGAGAGGGGGTCAAATCAAAGAGGTCTTTGGGTGGCCTGCGTGATAAAGGGAGGCCAGGTTTTGGAGAGTACCTTGATGGCACCTTTGGGGGTCACTGTTGTTCAAGCTGAGGTCGCGATCCCTGGAGCTGAGGGGAACAATTGGGAAAGACGGTGGAAGGGAGTGCCAGATGTGTAACTTGGGCATGGTGGAGACCCTGGAACCTTTTCTTCTAGAATGCCCAAAGTATCAGTCTAAAAGAATGAGATTCACAGTATAATGGGGAAGTGGGATGGGAGAATGAAGGACATGTGGTAAGGGGAGACTCAAAGAAGTGGGTTAATATGCTAATCGGAGAGATTGGGAAGAATGGGGCAAGGGATGTCATCAAGCAGTTCGTCTCCGAGTGTTGGGAGGAGAGGAGAAGCGTGGGAATAGGGAGGCAGTTGGGAGTACAGGGGTAACCACGGCCTTCTCGTCCGATAACCGCGACAAATCAGCGGCTGGCCAAAGTGTTATTATTATTATTACTGAGGGCGGATAGGGGTGGGGAGGGGGTGTACTTCTCAGCTTCTGGCACTATTGATTATTATTCATCACTTATAAAGGCACACAAAACTTTAAATACAAGTGTGGTCGGTAGTAATTTTCTTATACCGTGCAGTACGCCTTAGTACACAGCGTCATCGTGCCCCCATGTAGGCAATCGAGGTTAAGTGCCTTTCCTAAGGACACAACGCGGGAGCACGATAGAACCAACATTAAGAGGACATGCCGCTTGAATGTAGAACCTACAGTTCAGTCATCGCGGCTATTTCTCGTTCAAATCGCGAACAGATCGCTACACTTTTACACCAAGGGGTCGCGATTTCAGTAATAAAATATTGCGAATTCATCCGAGTCAAGACAAATACATGAAAATAGCCTCTGAAATTTAACCTTTGAACCCGAGAGAACGCCTTTCCGGCCCAGGAGCATGGTAAGTCATACTTCCATGAAGCAGTGGCGCTGCTAAGTTTCGGGTAGAGCCATCAATATTTTCAACGTGCAGCCTTTGGGGCTGCACGTTGAAAATATTGATTGGTCTACCCCCAAATATTGAATGTGGAATCTTCCAATTGCTTCCATTGAGCTTGTGTGGAAGATACCACCAGGGTTCAAAGGGTTAATATTCTCGGATTTCTATTTCGACAGTGACATTCTGCGTGTTGTGAGTGGAAGGCGGGCAGAGGATTTTCATCTGATCGCGATCCAGTTGCGATCCGATCCAAATTCCTTATCCAGTTTTGTGCCCGCTGCTCTGTAACTTCGCCAATGCATATATTTATGATACTATCTGTATTGCTGTCGTGTTCAGCGGAAAACTTGTTCAATCGAATCAGCTTTGTCAATACAGTAATTGTGTAACACATCGGTAATATTGTAATTATATAATAATTATATTAGCATCTCCATTGCACCGGAACTGAAAAATTAATGAAAGAAGTATTAATTGTTTGGAACAGTCTGACAATCAGCTATTGTGGTAGGGCCTGATGTTTGCGTTTGGACAGTCGTCGAGTTGGCCGAGAAATATTCCCGGAAACATTGATGCAGTCTTATCGGCATTCATATTTGAAATTACCCTGAGGTGGATTCAAGGGTTTTGTAAAAGGGGTTGCTGAATGTAAAATGTCGAAAAACATCACTAATTTTAAAGGGACAATAACCCGCTAATTTTTAAATAATCTCGTTTTCCTAATTATTCATTTTACGGAGGATAACAGGTAAAATATAGTGCGCAAAAAGTTTTGAAGTACCCAAAACATTTCGGCGCAAATGACAAAAAATGAAACAATAATGAAAAGTAATATACCCTTGAAAGCTAATTCATTTAACCCTTTACCCAACGCAGACGCTTTCAAAATTTATTATTTTAAATATCATTTTTTAAATTTTTTCAACAAAATTTCAACAAAACCATATCAAGTGACCCCTCTTTGGAACGAGCTCGTCGAGCTCGTTCCAAAGAGGGGTCACATGATATGGTTTTGTTGAACATTGTCGAAAAATAATATTTGTTCAGCTGCTGAATTTGCATATTACACGGGCGATTCGTGTGGACAAAGAGGGTTAATGAAAAAGGAGGAAACGCAATGGCTCAGTTCCTACGGCATTGAACTTCAAACCAAAAGGTTCATGGTTCGATCCCTGCTAGGGGTAACTGCGTTGTTTCATTGGGGAAAGCACTTCCTCTCGATTGCCCATGTGTGGGAATGGTGGCGCTATGTACTAAGACGTACTGCGTGTCGATGGTGCCCTTGTCTTCAACCTATGCTAACCCTGCATATTTGTGGAGTTAGTATGTTGGAGTGTCTGACAGTTGCTCGCCGCTGGTCGGTGGTTCTCTTCGGGTACTCCTGTTTCCTCCACCCGCAAAACAGTCCGACATGAGGTGACCCTGGCTGTCGGAAGTGTCCTTAAACCCCAATAAATAAATAAATAAATAAATAAATAAATAAATAAATAAATAATGGAAGAGGAATGGTCGTTCCGTACAAATTCATTGAAAAGTGGGAGTGGTATCTCCCGTCACGTGCCGATTGGTCGGTATAAAAAACACATTTTCACCGGTCAGTATCGAATACGTCCACTATTGACTTGTAAACTCGTTATACACCTGTCTCATATCGTAAGCTAACGGACCGACCCGTCGCAGGTCGGGTAGCCCGGACGGCGCGTAGGACAATATCCAGTTGCATCGCATATCAAGGGAGACAATCGAAGCTTGGATTTCTAGCTGACCTGAATTACTGAATCACAAACTCCGTATTTATATAATAGATGAGAATGCAACCTTCATCCTGTCCAATTTGATCCCATTCCAAGCCAAACATTTTATACCAAATTTCTAGCCACTCTTCCTGTGCACATACCAGCGCACATTCCAGTATGATATTGCCCAAGGACATAGGCTCTTTCATGTGCAGATAATATTCTATCCCGTTGCATTTGTACAGACATGTTTAACCCTTGCGACTACGGTACGTAATATTACGAACGAAAATTGCCATGCGTTGCGACTACAGTACGTAATATTACGTACGAAAATTGCCGTGCGTTGCGAAAACGGTACCTAATATTAGGTACTCCGACTTTGAACCCAATCGGCTACTTTTTCGTTCAGAAACATGATACTTCATAATTTCATTAAATAGGATGGAGGCTAAGTGCATGTGTGTGGTAGACCAATCAATATTTTCAACGTGCAGCCACAAAGCTGCACGTTGCAAATATTAATAGGTCTACCCCTAAATAATGAATATGGACTATTACTGTTGCTGTCATTCAACTGATATGGAGGTACCACCAGGGTTCAAAGGGCTAACGATTGCGTTTGGCGTCGCCAAAACCTGATTCTTCGTGACGTTAAAACGTCACGATAACCGTAGTCGGAAAGGGTTAACGTTTATAAAATTCGCACAATAAACCAATCTATCTACGAAACGCACATCCAATTTGTGAATTTCAAAATACCGCCTCTAGCCTACTTTTAGGCCGATGTGGTTAATGGTGCACGTGGACCAACTTCAAACTGATTACCATATTCGTGTGAAACTATAGGGATTAAGGTCTTGCTTGTTTTTTATAAAACATTCGGCTCAAATATATTTTAGAAGAAGTTAGGTTTTGTGTTGAGTGCATTGTCGGACCTAAAACCCACTTTACAGTAAATTCTTGTTTTAATATGAAAAAATGAAATAATATTATCACATCGAGGAGAATAAAAATTGAAAATGTTAACAATTTGATGTTGGTAATTTATTGTTCTGGGTAATTCATCGAATACAATAGTATGCTGAACACGAATACACGAATGTTTTAGTAGAAACTCGAGGTAAAAACTCACGTCAGGTTGAACGTTTGTATTCGACTAATAACTGTGCATTATTTAAATTTATTTACTGATTGAGATTAGATTTAGATTAGATTTATTTATTTAACGGTATAGTTAGAAATTACAGCATTGCACGTATAATAATAGAAGTTTTTTGTAAGAACAAAAATAACCAAAACAGTAGTGCTATATGAGAGTATGAGTAAATGTCTATACCGTAAGGAGATGACATAGCCAGATTGGCTGTCTACCTGTTATCTTCCACTAATATTTGTTCTATAGTGAGCATTGTACACAGACTATGGATGTAGATTAAATACATGTTAAAGAGCACACAATTCGGAAAAAGACCAAAGTATAGTAAGGTGCCAAGTTAATGGCTGTGCAGACATTTAGTTATTTTTAGAAGCATCTTCAGGGGTTTAAATCCATAATTATCAACTGACATTAAAATTACAACAATAGGGATTGTCACATTCCACACTACATGAATACTGTGAGATGAATTTTTGTGTCAATAATTTTTTGAATAGATTTCTGTTAGTGATAAACCTTAAATCTTGATCCAATTCATTTCACACCCTAGGAAATGCGTGGATCTGTAACCTATCGAGGGCTTTAGTACGCGTTCTACTCATATGTATTAGATCTGATTGTCTCGTAACTCTTTGTGAAGTATTTTGTGTTGGGCTAAAAAAGTCATTACATGTAAATGGCGACGGAAGTTGTCCTGTTTTCCAATCAAATATGAAAAGACCTACTTGGAGTTTGAACAAGTCATTAATTTTAAGTATTTTTTCTTTTACAAATAAGGGATCAGTATGGGCATTGTAATTTGTATTATTAATGACACGAAGTGATCGTTTCTGCGTAATGAGAATTTTATTAATTGCCTGAGCATTACCCCAGACTTGGATGCCATATAACAAGTGGCTACGTATAAGGGCAAAATATAATGTTTTCAAAGCCTTATGTGGCAATATTTTTTTTACTTTATTCAATGCATAATTTACTGTTCCAACTTTGGAGCAACCCTGTGAGATATGGGCCTTGTATGATAAATTGTCATCAATGGTAATACCAAGAAATTTTAGTGATTTATCTTGTTCCTGGCCTCCTATTCTTTTTATTGTTTGGTTTTATATTTTGATAAATACATTTTCTGGGACTAGCGTGCTACCAGTTGGATTTATGAGAACATACTTAGTTTTACTTGTGTTCAGGACAAGCTGGTTGGCTGAGCACCATTCATTTAATTTGCTTAATTCGTGATTTATATATTCAGCCAGTCTCTTTACATTTGGACCTGAGGCATATACTGTCGTATCATCCGCAAACGATAGGAGGTTTAACAAAGTCGAACGACGAATATCATTAATATAAAGTAGGAATAAGATTGGCCCGAGTATGGAACCCTGAGGTACCCCACATGTTATTTGGACTTCATTCGAATTATTTTCACCATATTTTACATATTGGGTTCTGTTAGATAGATAACTTTTAAACCAGTCAATGATAACACCTCTGAATCCATATCTTTCTAATTTATTAATCAGAATACTATAATTTATCGTGTCAAAAGCTTTCGATAAGTCTATAAATACCGCTAGAGTTAAATCTTTTGTTGGTTTGTTGTTTTCTATAGCAATATGGCTAAGGAGTTGCATCCGAGGATGTGTGGTGCTGTGATTTTTTCTGAAGCCATATTGATGCTGATAAAGAATATCAAATGCATCCAGGTAATTAATCATTCTATTTGCCATTAATTTTTCTAAGATTTTAGAGAAAGCCGGAAGAATACTTATAAGTCTATAGTTATTAAATCTATTTTCTTCCCCAGTTTTATAGATTGGGATGACTTTGGCAATTTTCATTCGGTTTGGTACAACACCTCTAATGAAAGACTGGTTGGCGATGTGGGCAAACGGGCGGGCTAATATATCTATAGAATTCTTTAGAAGATATGTTGTGATGCCATCACAGTCTTCTGATTGTTTGGCTTTCATTCGTTTTGTCACATCAATCACTTCATAAGGGGTAGTCGGTGTTGTGTAGAAGTCATTTGCAGAAGATGGACCCATGAAATTTCGGAAGGATTGATCTGTTTGCGTCTATTCTGCACTGTCATGTCTTCCCGTGTTTTCAAAAAAAGTCATTGAATGCACATGCTATTTTCTTTGGTTCGTTTATTTCAGTTATTGTTTTTGATAAAGGTAGAAGGGAAGCTAGTTGCACGTTTTACTTTGTTTATTGTTTCATTTAATATTTTCCAAGTTTCTCTTAAATTGTATTTACAATCATTTAATATCTTATTATAATACATTGCTTTACTTTGTTTTTTAATTTTGTTAAATATTTTACAGTAGTTTTTGTAGTTTTGTATGTTTTGTTCTGTTGAGGATTTTATTTTTTATTATAAAACTTTGACTTATTGAGAGATGAAGTCATAAGTCCTTTGGACATCCAGGTTATTTTCTGACAAACTTAGCTTGCAGTTGCACATTTACTACAGGGAATACCTTTTCAAAAGCTGTTAAATAGATACCCATGAAATTCTCATATGCTGCATCAGGACAGCTTAATTTAAGAACTGACAAAAAATCGCTTTGGTAAAGAAGTGACCTAAATATGGCCACGTTGGCTTCAGTGATTTTACGTTTACGTATAATTCTCGGACTATCCTTTGCTGTGGTAATATTTTCTATATAATATACGCCGAAGTGATCGGAAACATCAGTGATTATTATTCCTGACGAACAGGTTGCGGTTATATTATATGAGAAGAGGTGATCGATTAAGGTTGCTAAGTGAGTGGTTATCCGAGTGGGTCGAGTAATACACGGTAAAAAGCCCTGACTAACCATGAGATCCAGAAAAAATTGTGTTTTAGGATGGCAATTCGTTTTCAATAGGTCGATATTGAAATCTCCCATAATATGTACCTCCGTGCGTTCATGATTTATTCGATCAGTAATTTCGTTTGGTTTTGTAAGGAAGACATCTATATCCGCTTTTGGCTGTGTGTTTGGTCTGTATATGACCCCAATTAGTTTTTTGATATTATTTACCTTGATTTCGACAAACAGAGGACTCAATTACATGGGGAATGAACACAGACAGATCATTTCGTATTATCGGCTCCAGACCCTCCTTAACGTAGAGACCCACCCCACCCCTCCCGTCATCCCCCTCAGGTCGGTTCTTATTAATTAGTGGATTATAGCCATCCAGGTGGTACGACATGTTCGAAGGTACCATGTTAGTTGCTCAGCAATTCATTCAAGGAGTCCCAGTGTGCATTTAAGCTTTGGCAGTTTAAATGAAACATTGAGAATTGATCACTTTGCTTGGATTTAACGACCCGTTTGACAGCCAGAATCACCTCGGGTCGGACAGTTTTACGTATGGATGTAGTCTGCAGAGAACCACCAAGTAGCTTCGAGCAACTGTCAGACAGAGGGAGAGGACCGCGACAAATCAGCGGAAGGCCGAATAATTATTATTATTATTATTAGGCTCCCATACGTACTATGTCCGCACAAACAGGGTTAGCATTGGTAGAAGGCGAATGTCCCATCGTCGGGCAGTACGCCTTAGCACACAGCGCCCCAACGAGGGCAATCGAAATTAAACGCCTTATCCAAGGATAGAACACAATTACTGCTGGTCAGTATCGAACCGTGGATCTGGTGGTTTCAAGTTCAATGTTCTAACCACTGACCTATCTCGATCCCTGTGTAGATTTGTACTATTTCTTCTCTTACCACCACAACAACATTTTGATGGCCGTTTCTGATTAACCACCGGAAACGTTGCCACGAGCCGTGAAGCTTTCGAGTCGGATATTTATTTTCTTCCAGATAGCGCTTACAAAATTACAAAAGTATAAAAGGTGACCAGACCGCCGAGCCATGAATAAAATGTGACATTTTTACCAATTTCCCCTTTACCCCACCTTTCCTCCCACTCACCCCAAAGAAATGAGCCTCCCTTTACGTCTTTAACCCTTGACTCAACAAACGGTTATATCCGATATCAGAGCATTTCAGAAAGAGTAGCCTTTATTTTTTTTTTCATTTTCATGATTTTCTCAATTTTTGCTTCGAAAACAACCCTTATTACCTATCATTGAAACGAGCTCGCCAAGCTAGATCCAATGAGTGGCCATAACCTATGTTCCTAAGGCACATGATGAAAACTATCAGTTATTAAGGGACACAAGAAGAATTTCAAAATTGGAAGGGCACGGCCAAAGAAAGTCACCCAAACACAGATATAGTACGGCCTCCGTGTTCTAGTCACTTTCCACGAGTGGGCAATATGTCCACGGACGCAATAATGTTAGATTTCAAACACTAATTATGGGAATAATGAGCAAAAATTTAATTAATTCATTCATTAATTAAATTTTTGCTGATGATGGTTTTTTGCTACCTGAGAAAGGCTTGCGTAGACATCACTGCACAAGTGTGTTTTATGACTAGTCCACTGCGACTCTACAGTATATGTATATCCGTTCTCACCCATGTGGATTAATGTCATTGTAGAAATACAATACACCAGTACTCAAAATAACTTTTTTTCTTTGCGTGGCAAAATGCTACGCATTTCCAAAAAAATGAATAGCATTTTGTAAAAATTACATAGCTATTTTTGTATACCGTTATGCTGTTTTATATTGAATTCTTCTAAGTAGATAGAATAGTTTCCATCCATTTCTGGGCATTTCCAAATGATCTGCAACACATGAAACATTTACTATGTTTTTATTTAACGGAAGGAACTGCCTTTAAGGGTTGCATGGACTTGGATATTTTTATAAATGGCGTCTTGGTTGTTTAATAGAGTTCTCAGAATGGAAGTTGAGATTTTTAATTTGATGGGCTTGTAGTTATTTTTAATGGGCATTTTATGCAAAATGTTGTAAAAACAGGAAGTATTTAAACCAATAGAACTCATCTTACATATGAAGTTGCTAATGATGCTTGATGGAGAGTTAATCTGAGTTATGCCTGGAAAGTTCCACAATCAGAAGTAAAGCATCAGTGAACAACTTTGCGAATTTGTTTGCAAATTTTCATTTACATTTTGCGATACAAGATAATCAACTGCAGCCTAATAGGCTGCAGTTGATTATCTTGTGTCGCAAAATGCGACACATAATTGAACATTGTGTGGCTTTTTGCACGTTTTGCATAGCAAAAAGCGACGAGACACCGCTTATTTTGAGCCCTGCAATACACAAAGCAATGTTTGAGCCCAGAACACTCATACACTATTGAGAAACGTACACACTTTTGTCTCCATCTTTAACACATCTTCCCTCCGGGTCGAGACAATGTTTCGACTCATTTTCGACCTGGTGAGGAAATGTGTTTAAAATGAAGTCAAAAATATGCACTCTTTCTGACGATAAAGGCCATAGAAGAGACTTTAACCCTTTACCCAATGTAACGGCCAAAAGCGGCCAGCGCTATTCTCAAAACTCGCCAATTAATTTTCATTATTTTTTGTCTAAAAAACATAGGTTATGACCCCTCGTTGGAACGAGCTCGTCGAGCTCGTTCCAATGAGGGTCATAACCTATGTTTTGGAGACAAAAAATGAAAAAAAATAGTTATTCAAGAATTTGTTTTGCAAGTGCCGACTGCTTTTCCTGTTAGGTAAAGGGTTAAATGCCAGAGGAGAGGAAAGTCATACGCGGACACATCTTAAAAGTGAAGACTCTGTACACCTCCCTTCCTGCTAATTCTGATAACATTACAGAGACCGTGGTGGCTCAGTAGGTAGAGATGCAGGTTGCAAGCAGAGAGGTCCTCGGTTTGAATCCCACATGCGACAACCGCATTGTGTCTTTGGACAAGACACTTAATCCAAATTGTCCACGTGGAGACACGGTGGCGTTGTGCACTAAGGCGTAGTGCACGTCGCTGATGCACTTGTCTTCAACCAATGCTAACCCTGCTGGTATGGAGTTAGTACGTTGGGGAGTCTGGCAGTTGCTCGCCGTTTCTGTGTGGTTCTCTCCGGGTACTCCGGCTTTCTCCACCCATAAAACTGTCCGGCACAAGGTGACCCTGTCTGTTGAAAGTGTCGTTAAACCCCAATAAATAAATAATAAATAAATAAATAAGATTGCAATTACGGGCACCCAAAAGAGAAAGTTTCAGGTGATTCGTGATGTAACCCCCCAACCCACCCACCCACCCACCCACCCACTGCCGACTCTGTGATGGCTGAGGTGTTAATTTGGTATAAAAATATATTCGTAAAGATATTCAGGTAATATTGACCTAGTGTCTCTCTATCGCTCTCTATTTGTTTCGGGTATTAAATATTCATGAAGACAGTTGGTGGTGGTATTTACCTAACGTAACGGCTACAACCGGCCAGCGCTATTCACAAAAATCGCCAATTAATTTTTATTGTATTTTCATTTTGTGACTCCAAAACATAGGTTATGACCCCTCTTTGGATCGAGCTCGTTCCAATGAGGGGTCATAACCTATGTTTTTGAGACTAAAATGAACAAAATAGTTATTCAAGAATTTTGTTTGCAAGTGTCGTCTGCTTTTCATGTTAGGTAAAGGGTTAAAGATTCATGAAGACTGCAGGACATACTTCGTGAGTACGTCCTGCAGTTAATAAGTCAGTTTATTGCAAGTGTCCGTCCCCTCGTCGCATTAGCTTGAAAATGTATTTAATTTAACCTACACAGTGACAGATATATGCGTGGAGCAAACCTGGTATTTATAAAAACTTATATTGAATATCTGACCCTGTCTCTTACACGTTTTGGAGACATTAATATACACCTGGAACTTAGTTAAGCATCCCCTGAAATGTTTCATGACAGTGAAGTTGCTGTTACAGATTATTATGTTTTAGTGACTGCTGTGTCTTGCAGTACATTTAATCTCGTGAACGTGATGTTTCTGGTTGATAGCGTGCCCCAAACACATCCCCTAGTCCACGTGAAGCATGCTACCAATGAATGTCACAAAAAAGCTGTCATCCACATGCACTATCTGGGTACAAACAAGAAAATTTGTCACTTCTTTTATCAGTAAATGTTGACACGGCAAGGAGGAGGCTGTCAGAGGCACTAATATGGCAAATCGTTGACAAACAGGCATGTCATTCAAAGCTATTGGAAGGTAGCTTGGCTATAGTCATTCTGTCACCAGCAGACTTGTCCGAAAAAATCAACAAACTAACGATGTTAAGGACCGACCAGGGCCTGAACAACCCCGAAAGACCTTTCCACGAGACGATTGGAGTCTGACCCGCCTCATTAGGCGTGTACCCTTTGCTTCAAGTGGGGATTTGAAACGCATTTGGCTACCCAACAGGCGATTGTGCATCAAAAACGACGTTTGGAGTGGTGTACGGCACGACAATATTGGAATCTCAGGACATGGAGGAGAGTCCATTGGTCAGGCGAGAGTAGGTTCCTGCTTCACGCCACAGGTGGTCGCATGAGAGTGTGGAGGCATAGAAATACTGCTTTCGTGCCCAGGAACATCAGACCTATTGTTCCTTATGGTGGAGGATCAGTAATGATTTAGGGATGCCTCTCTTATGATTGTAAACTTGATATGGTGACTACGTGTGAATTTCAATGGTCATCAGTACATCCGGGACATTCTCAATCCTGTTGTCGTGCCTATTTTTGACAACCACCCGTTGGCTACTCGCCCTGTATTCATGGACGACAATTCACAGCCACGTCTTTTCCATGCGGTGAGAGCATTCCCTCAGAACAACGCTATTACTACACTACCTTGGCCTGCAATGAGCCTCGATTTGAATCCCTTAGAACCCATCTGGGGCTTTCTTAAACGTCGTGTGCAAGCAAGGGATTCGCCGGTACAGAATTGCGCAGATTTAGAAGCTGCATTGCATGAGGAGTGGACCGTATCACAGGAGGAGGGTTCAGGCTGTAATCCGGGCGCGTGGTGGATACACGCGCCACTGACGTCATACACTGCTATTGTGTTCAGCAGATCACAAGTTACATTTTTGGTCAGTTTTTGGACCGACCACTCCAACGCCATACTTGTCGAAAAAACATTTTTCCATCACAAATATCAGTAACAGATATGTGTAATTAGCGCTATTAAAATACCGCATATTTTCATCATTGTGTTGTCTTTCATTTGCCAATAGACTATTCTTTCCGCAAACAATCACTTCTGTCCATCTTAAAGATAGCATGAAAGTAATGACAGTTTCTATTAACACCACTGCGAAAAAAAAACAGGGCGTGTTTAATTAAGTTCCATGAGTATAGTAATACATTGTTTTTAATTAACTAAAATTGAGCGTTTTTGTTCCCAAAGCAGAGCATTTAAGCTTGATTGAAAAGAGCTCTGGGACATTGTTTAATCAGGATTCGTGAGCTATATTTTTGAACCGTAAAATAGCTACTTTTTGTTCATCAGATAGTTGCGTCTATAAGTACTTAATTCTATGATCTGCCCCTCAGAAGAAATCAGCGACACTTGTCTTTTTCAAATTTATCGGATGACATAGAATTAAGAAAGGACAGCACTTGGTGCCGAAGGAAACTCTCTCGGCGTGGGTTCGAACCGCCGCCATGCCATTGTAAACAAAGCCAGCTTACCTTTTGTGTTTGTGATCAAATGTTGTGTAGAAGATAAAACGACTACGTCTACTAAACTGATACGCAGATGCAGCAGCGAATCCGTAGTGATTTTTAGGCTCAAATGGCTCAGGTTGCTGGCCAGTCAAGAGGTACCCCAACCATGTACAGATTATATATTCACAATTCCTGTTCGTTTTCAGGTGACATACTGCTTTACTTTACCTATATATGAACAAATTAAATGACCAGACGAAAAGACATCCTGTCCCCAAAATAGCTTTACCCACCCTGTCCGCGTTAAATGACCTCGCCTGGGGATGTCTTATAGCTGTGGGCCGCTCTCAAGATAAATAAAGGATTGAAGCTAATTTCTATATCTCTTTTACTCGAACTGCTCAATTTAGGTCGCTTCACAGTCAGAAGGCCCCAAACTGAAAGTCATCCACAAGAAAGCACTTTAACTGCCAAGTCTAGCACAACCCTTACATAGTAAATTCTCTATAACCTATGAGATGATTTTTATAAGAACGTCGACAGTTTGGGCCCGTAAACAGTATTGCAAATCAGTCCTTAGGGAGATGACTGGAAGACAGCCAACCTAGCTATGTCATCTCCCAGTAGTATACAAAATGTTATATATTAATTGAACTATGTGATTGTAACCATTGTATTTCCTGTATGCTACTGAACGAATAAATATCTATCTATCTATCTATCTATCTATCTACAGTTTCTCGTCACAAGAGATGAAGAAGTATCAGAAACGAATGTCAACAAAAATACACAAAATATCAAATTCAACAGAAAACGTGTCAGTAAAGTCTATGATTTTCTTGCCTTTTAATGATCTGAGATTATTGTTTTCCGAAATGAGGCGTAAATCCTGGAACCATTATTATAAAACCCTTACAATTGTATTTCTTAATATAACTGACTACAATGAATCATTAGCATTTTAAAAGATATGGCAATTTGCCAAATGGCAAATTGCCATATCTTTGAAAATGCTAATGGTTCATTTCAGCTCTTTTAAAGTCATAACTAGAAAATACAATTCTAAAAAAAATACAACTGTAAAAGTTTTATAGCATTGGTCGGTGGCGCGGTGGCTCAGTTGGTAGAGGCGCAGGCTACAAGCCGAGAGGTCCTCGGTTCGAATCCCACCTGCGGCAACCGCGTTGTGTCCTTGGGCAAGGCACTTCACTCCCATTGCCCACGTGGGGGCACGGTGACGCTGTGTACTAAGGCGTACTGCACGTCGATGGTGCACCTGTCTTCAACCGATGCTAGCCCTGCTTGTGTGGAGTTGGTATGTTGGGGAGCTGACAGTTGCTCGCCGTTGCTCGATGGTTCTTTCGGGATAGTCCGGCTTCCTCCATCCGTAAAACTGGCACGGTCATGGTTAGCCATTGTGCATAAATATGTGACCTTAAACACCAATAAATAAATATAAATAAATAATATTGGCCACTGGAGTCTGAGAGTGTGCAATGTTCCAAGACCTCCGCATTGTCATTAAACCCTCGAAGGAGTTTATTAGCTTTTTGATATTTGAGACGGACCAGTCCATTTACCGGCAATCTTCAAAGAAGCGATAGTGGCAAAATTCCACGACTTTTACGAGGTCATTGTCGATTGTCGTGCTTTGTTACGATGAATGTAAATGTCGTAGGTAGATACCTCGCATGGAAGAATAGGTATAGTACGACCGTCGTGGACTGGTGACTTTCCCCGGGGTGGGCAGTATTTCCACGGACGCAGTTATATAAAATTGCAAACACTAATTATAAGAATAAATATCAAAAATATAATTAATGAAGCACCGGATAGAACCTGGTGCTTCACTAATTAAACTTTTACTGATTAGTTCTGATGGTGATTTATATTACCTGGTAAACGCATCCTTGGAAATCACTACCCATGCGTTGTTTATGACCAGGCAACGGCGACTGTATTGTGAGTGCCGATAAGAAACGCCAGGTAAATTCATGGCATGGCCGCGGCGGTCAAACACTCCCCCACAAAAAGGGAAAATAAAATTTCTAGCCTGAGATACTCTTTACAGCAGAGTGCTAAAAAGTGGAATTAGTTAACACAGGCAACATCTGACGCGGTAATTAAAGAGCTGGTGTATAAAAATGTCAACCCTAGTTAATGAATAAATATAGTGAAGGGACAGATAGTTCCTGATAGTTTTTACAGCTGAGTGCTAAGTTTGATTTTATTCACCTCAGATGCGCTAATTAGAGTAATAAGTAATAGTTACTAACTGAGATGGAGGTATTCATGAATTTGAACAACCTGCCAACGTGTGGTATGTGACGCCGAGCCGCGAAGCGGCGAGGTGTTACATAGAGCTGCACGGTATATCGATAAACCGATATATACCGGTATTCAAACCAATATCGATTGAATACCGGTGCAATTACAAAAACATCGGTTTATCGTCATTATTTATTTACCCACAATTTAATTTTCAAGATGTCTTGAGTTTTTTAACTGTAGCCCCGAGTGAATAATATTATCCCTTTACCCAAGGAATCGTCTGAATATGCTCACGTAATATACAATTTCAGCAGTTGAAAAAATAATTTTCAAAAATTTCAACAAAACTATATCATGTGACCCCTCACTGGAACGAGCTCATTGAGCTCGTTCCAATGAGGGGTCACATGATATTGTTTTGTAGAAATTTTTTGGGGAAAATCTGATAACTAATTTTTAAAATAATAAATTTTTTGATATCGTCTGCGTTGGGTAAAGGTTTTTCGAACCGCATCATCAAGGCATGCTAATTCGTTCCGATGGTGATGATTCAAGTCTCGATTGTGGTACCTATGTTCATATATCTGAGCAGTTTTCGATATACCGGTATACCGCGGTATTTTTTTTTAATACCGATACCGGTATTCAGTTTTGAATATCGTGCAGCCCTAGTGTTACAGCAGGTTGGCATGTTGTTCAAATTCACGAATACCGAATACACGCCAATTCACACAACGCACGGACCCAGGTATGGTAAGTGAGTACAGGTGTTCAAGTGTCATCACTTGAACACCTAGTCTATTGTTCTATCGGGCATTTCACGTCTCTTACCAACCCGGGGAAGACAAAGGAATTGGTGTGTAACTTCGATTATTATACCATGAATGCTGTGTGTATCCAACGTTACTGGATACAATAACAACATTGATAAATGTGCTACTCACACGACGTGTGAAATCCGGCCAACGTGCACGCACGTTATGTAAGAAAGCATCTGATTGATAGTTACGCATCTGGATAACATTATGACGAGATTGAAATGCTTCGATACAAAACAATGTCAACAAGAATTTAAATATACCAAAGAAGATGATATGTTTCTTTTCTACGTACACCACGCGTAGAATCCGGCCTGCGTGCAAGAACATCTTGTAAGAAAGCATCTGATTGGTAGTTACGCATCTGGATGACGTTTTGGCATGATTGAAATGCTTCAACACAAAACAGTGTCAACACGAATTTAAATATACTGAAGAAGGCGATATTTCTCTTTGCAAATATCAACTTCATTCACCTAATTCGATTTTAGTCGTAGTATAAAGACAGAACAGAACTCTAGAGTACGGTGGACAGGAATTAACAACCCTCGCTAGAGTTATTCCTATATTTCCGCGCGCCTATTTATTTATCTATCATCTATCTGTCCGTCCGTCCGTCAAATCTAATCTAATCTACTAATCTAATCTAATCTAATCTAATCTAATCTAATCTATTCTAATCTAATCTAGTCTAGTCTAGACTATATCTAATCTAATCTAATCTAGTCTAGTCTAGTCTAGTCTAGTCTAGTCTATATCTAATCTAATCTAATCTAGTCTAGTCTAGTCTAGTCTAGTCTAGTCTAGTCTAGTCTAATCTAGTCTAGTCTAGTCTATATCTAATCTAATCTAGTCTAGTCTATTCTAGTCTGGTCTAGTCTAGTCTAGTCTAATCTAGTCTAGTCTATATCTAATCTAATCTAGTCTAGTCTAGTCTAATCTAGTCTAGTCTAGTCTAGTCTAGTCTATATCTAATCTAGTCTAGTCTAGTCTAGTCTATAACGCTTCCAGTAATTGCAACCCTATCTCACAATGGGTGGAATCTAACCAAGTCGCTAACTGGATGATCTCTTAGTACAACATCTCTTTCAAGTGAGCTCCTATCGTGTTATCCAACTATCGCACCTAAATGAGCGATAGGTTGCTCCTCTGTTAATGGACCTTCGTGCTAACCTGACAATCGTATGGCGGATGGTTTGCTTACCAGTCCTACGTGGATTTTTAGTGAAACACCCACATAAAATGAAATATATGCGGAGTGAGTGCCTAGTTCACTGTCCGCTCCCCACATTGTGCCGCGGAGGGCAAACAATGTTTCGTATATTATTGAACAATACATTGTTTGCTAATGAAATTACCCTTGCGAGGCAATGTCCGTTTACCGGCGATGCATGGTGCTGGTGGCGGTTTTCCGGAGCTTTGTTCCGTCCTGGAACAAAAACCTTTAACAATGCACGCAAACCCCATTCCCCCCTCCCCCCCAATTTTCACCGTCCATTGGAATATTCCGCTGATACTAGTATTAGGCTGTGATCTTCAAGTGCGACAATTCCCAAACCGTTGTTGATCAATGTTGATGTCTTGTGCATTCAAATTGGCCTTTTCCAAACGCCCGCCTCCTCTTTCACTCGTCCTCTCGTTCTACTTTCTTCATTTTTTTTCAAGGGTTAAACCATATCTAACCAATCAACACGTTTTATCTGTGTCAGAACACATCTATCCACGTGGGAGTTGTGACATGGGGTTGTTTAGCCTCGCCATTAAAAATACCGGGGGACGAGCCAACTAGGAGGGTCGGAGTCCGGGCACGGTGCAAACTCGGCTCACAGAGCTGAGTTGGGACCGCTCTATGATTTTCTTCCCTGCCGAGTGAACTCGAAATATAGGTTCGTTGTTCGTTAGGTGCGATTCCTAATCACTTCAGGCTGCGGAAAGGAAACAATGATTAAAGTAACAACGATTCTTTTATTTACATTCAAAATAAACTCATTTCCATATTCCACACATTTAACAATTTGATCAACATGGTAGCAGATTTATCACAGGGGTTAATAGTTTTCCATCAAATTCAGTTTATATATGGCCCTGTACTGGCGCTATAGTACACTCTCAAAATGTCATTGTTGCGGGCTCGCAACAGGGGCTTAAAGCACCGAGTCTTAAACTTTTGCGCCTGTGTGCGTTTGCAGCTCTGACTGCCGGGTGATCCCGACTAACAATGTTAGTTACTGGCTACTGCGCGATCAACATCTGCGTTCCTAAGGGTTAATACCACAATACAATAGCCTACACTTTGAGACAGGTGCGAGTCGGTCCTCGCTAATGACATCTAAAGTTAGCAGTCACTTGGGTTCGTAATCTACCCTCTAAATTCGGGCTTGTAGCCCCCTACGTCCACCTAATCTGATAATAGCGGCGTACAACGGAGCTTCGTGGATTGTCCAGCAATTCCACTAGCACGAGAACCTCTGTGTTTCAACTTTCTTCCGAATACCCTACTACAACAACCTAGTTTGATACATTATGTGTCATTTGTGTTCACTGAAGTTTCTGTACAAAACATTTAAACAGTTTACACTTGTTCGCATGTATACAGTTAACTTGTATCTTCAATAGATATGGTTTAAACTAAACCCATAACAGCGTCGAATTGCTTTGTTCAAAATTAAAATTGTGGCCAGGCGCCTGCAAATAAAATAAACTAATGTGTATTCGTGAATCTGCTGGAATAAGAATAGACACCTTTCGCATAATGAACGACGACTGATAAAAATCACGAATGGAAAAAAGTAGCCGTAAATTTGTCGGGCGGACAAAAAAAAAACTTTTCTCAGAATTGACGACTACGAGTCCGTTTGTGTTTCTCCATTGTCTCGTGTAATGCGGCGACGAATGATTTGATTGCCAGAAAGCGATGGAAATTTAGGCCAATTGACGATTACAGTTTAAGGACATAATCTTAGAATGAACCCCCACATTAAGTGGTGGAGAAACGCTCTCAAACCTTTTGCAATATGATATATCTGCGTGTTTTAATGAGAAATCGCAAATAGTTACTACGGATAAGGGAAAACGACAGCTGATAGGAAGAACACAAATTCCAGTGACGTAGTGCTGCATACAGGAGAAGTAGAAAACTTAATGGGGCGGAAAGCAATGAGGCCACAGTCGCTAAGGAAGAATACCACCAAGCACGAAATAAAGTAAATAAGATTAAAGACGATAATCGGAGAGTACGAAATAGCAGTCTTATTTGGACGATAAGAACGACAGGGCGGTCGAGTTCGAACGTATTTTGGAAATGGGTGAATAAACGTAACAAAGGAAGTAACCCACAGAGTATTAAAGTAGATGGCAGAGTTACAGACGAGCAAGATCAAGTCGCATCAGAACTAGTCAAGCACTGGGAAAAGGTAAACGATAAGCGATGGGGCATGGGGAGCCCACCAGAGTGTCCGAATCAGGTCGAGGAAAACCTATCGAGCTTCGTGTGCAGCGAAATTAAAACGGAGGAGGTGCGAAAGGTGATATCAAAATTAAGGGATGGAAAAGCGGGAGGAGTGGATGGAATTCCTAACGAGTTTATCAAAAAAGGGGGAGAGGAACTCGTGAAAAGCTTAACTGCCCTATTCAATCTAGCCATAGAAAATCAAGAGGTCCCAAAGGAGTGGAGAGAAAGTAAAGTGACATTTATTCACAAAAAGGGGGAAAAAGACGTTTTGGATAACTATCGAGGGATCTCTGTCAGTAGCAACATTGGAAAGGTTTTCTGTAAAGTCCTGTATGGGAGACTAGAGGAGGTGATTGAGGAGAAGAGTTTTTTGGGAGAAATTCAGAATGGCTTCAGGAAGGGAAGGAGAGTTACTGACCATCTTTTCACACTATCCCAAATGATAGAATCCGCGAAAGCAAAAAAGAAAAAGATGTTTATGGCCTTTTTGGATATCAAAAAGGCATACGATAGAGTATGAAGGGAAGGTATGTGGCGCAAGCTGGAGGCTATGGGCTTAGGAGGCGAGTTTGTTGGAATTATGAAAGCATTATATAAAGATGTACAGAGTGAACTTAGCCTAGGAAACATTACAACGAAACGTGTGCCTATGGAGATAGGCCTAAAACAGGGGTGTATCCTTTCGCCGATCCTGTTTGCATTGTACATCAAAGGTTTAGGAGATGAACTCCTGCGTAGAGAGGAGGGGGTAGCAGTTGGGGACTTGAAGATCCCAGGGCTATTTTTTGCAGACGATATGGTTCTAGTGTCAGAAAGCGAAGAGGGGCTAACGAAACTGCAGGGAATTGTTGGGAAATATGGGAGCAAATGGAGACTCGAGCTTAATGAAAGCAAGAGCAAAGTTATACCTGTGGGCCGCAAAGTGGACCCCACTCGAAGGTGGAGAGTGGGTGAGTTCTGCATTCCGGAAGGGAGCAGCAAACTTCTCAGTGTGGGAGAGACAGGTGATTACGAGTATTTGGGGGTAAATATAAACATTACAGGAAGAGGCATCTACCGGAACCACACAAATAAATTGATTCTGAAGGGGAAGCGAATCCTTAACCAAATGAAAATTATAGGGAGAAACAGTTTCAATAAGGTTTTCGTGGGGAAGCTCGGTTATCTTAATTATTTGGTAAATCTCCCCGACAGCCGATAGTGTAAAGTAATGTTCCTGAGAATTTTCAACTCAAATATCAAAACGGGGTGGATGGTCCAAGTGAGGGAGCTAGTAGAGAACTACTCAATGGAGATCTCGAACCTGGACGTTGGGGCAAACCAGGGTAAAAAAATCGTCAGAGAAAGGGTCATGGAGGATTGTAACCGTAATTGGCGAGAAGGGGTCAAATCAAAGAGGTCTTTGGGTGGCCTGCGTGATAAAGAGAAGCCAGGTTTTGAAGAGTACCTTGATGGCACCTTTGTGGGGGTCACTGTTGTTCAAGCTGAGGTCGCGATCCCTGGAGCTGAGGGGAAAAATTGGGAAAGACGGTGAAAATGTGTAACTTGGACATGGTGGAGACCCTGGAACACTTTCTTCCAGAATGCCCAAAGTATCAGCCTAAAATAATGAGATTCACTGGGAGTATAATGGGGAAGTGGGATGGGAGAATGAAGGACATGTGGTTAGGAGGAGACTCAAAGGAGAGGGTTAATATGCTAATCGGAGAGATTGGGAAGAATGGGACAAGGGATATCATCAAGCAGTTCGTCTCCGAGTGTTGGGAGGAGAGGAGAAGCGTGGGAATAGGGACGCAGTTGGGAGTACAGGGGTAACCATGGCCTTCTCGTCCGAGAACCGCGACAAATCAGCGGCTGGCCAAAGTGTTATTATTATTAGTATCCCATTCGTGATTCTTATCATTTGTCGTTCATTGTGCGAAAGGTCTCTTTTATCGCAAACGTGAAACGAAATGACGTCGCCAGCTATTTCAGAGGTATAGTACTGTAATCACAAAAGTGTTTTTCTCTCCATCAGATCGCCATCAGTTAGCAAAGCATTTATACATCATGGGTCGAGATTTTATGAAGAAAATATCGCGAAATCAAGACCAAATCAAGAAAGATGGACGAAAATAGGATCTCAGAATCAATCAATGTCTGACGTTTCTATTTCAACTGTTGAGATTATGTGGTGCTGTAGAGTAGTGTTCAACCGATGATCGGAACCGGCCACCACAATCGGCCGATTATGGGCAATCGAATGACAACGGCAACGGCTCCCGGAACATCGGTTCAACCGATTGTTGCCAAGCAATTTGTGATTTTTCTGAATCGCATTTTAATATCTTCTGCAATTGTTTTAATGTAAAATGATGTCGATGATACCATTCAATAAAGTTGAGAAACAACCACAATGTGTATTCTTAATCTCTCTAGACGCCCCTTTACGGGATATACGTGTTAAACGACATGAAAAGCTTACAACTGAGCACACTTGCAGCAATCGCCAGTTCATACCGGAAAAGTGAATGATGCACTCCATTGACTCAGGTCGCAGTAAAATTACCAGTCGCACGCACTTGGGCGGTAAACGTGGCTCTGAGAGCCACGTTTACCGCCCAAGTGTGCGCGACTGGTAATTTTACTGGGACCCCAGTCAACGAAGTTTAACCCTTTGAAAAATGTTCAGTTTAATGTAGTTCTTTCGAGCCTCGACTTGTCTTGTAGTGCACGGTATTACAATCGGAATCGGCATCAGAATCGGCCGGTTGTGGGCTCAAATAACCGGTAATCGGTCGGCGACCATTTTTGGCAATCGGTTGGACACTACTGTAGAGACTAAAGTGGATACAGTACAGCTGCCGTGGATTGGTCACTTTCTATGGGTGGGCAATATTTCCACCGATGCAGTAATGTCCAGTGTAACAATCCATATTGCCCCGCCCGTAACGCGTAGTTACTTCTAATACAGACACCATTATTATCATTCCTAGGGCCATCTAGACTCTCCTCAAAATGTCACCTCGTTCACCAGGTTAATCATTATCCACATCTTCCTCTTAGCTTAAAACAATATTTTATCCAAGAAAGAGTATGATTAATGGACATCTTCCTCTAAGTTTGAAGTTTGAAGTACCTCTGAGCATCTAGTCTCGTCCATCGTTTCTCATAGTGACCCACCAGGTGTGCTGAAAGCGGACTTAAATTAGTAGCATACTTATCTATAATGGAGGTCAGGGGTCAAAGCATAGTGAAAAGTGTTTTGCCTCGAGTTAATCTGCAGTGTTGAAGATAACATACTCATTATAAGGGGATGATCTCCCCGCGGTATGTTCATTTGCACTATGTATTGTAACAACAATTTTGTAATCTACTCTGTCACAATTACATTGTTAATGTAGTTATACGTTTTGGGTCCAAATACTCAATTCCCATTGGTCAGCTGGATGAAAACGTGTGTGGTGCTGTGATTTTTTCTGAAGCCATATTGATGCTGATAAAGAATATCAAATGCATCCAGGTAATTAATCATTCTATTTGCCATTAATTTTTCTAAGATTTTAGAGAAAGCCGGAAGAATACTTATAAGTCTATAGTTATTAAATCTATTTTCTTCCCCAGTTTTATAGATTGGGATGACTTTGGCAATTTTCATTCGGTTTGGTACAACACCTCTAATGAAAGACTGGTTGGCGATGTGGGCAAACGGGCGGGCTAATATATCTATAGAATTCTTTAGAAGATATGTTGTGATGCCATCACAGTCTTCTGATTGTTTGGCTTTCATTCGTTTTGTCACATCAATCACTTCATAAGGGGTAGTCGGTGTTGTGTAGAAGTCATTTGCAGAAGATGGACCCATGAAATTTCGGAAGGATTGATCTGTTTGCGTCTATTCTGCACTGTCATGTCTTCCCGTGTTTTCAAAAAAAGTCATTGAATGCACATGCTATTTTCTTTGGTTCGTTTATTTCAGTTATTGTTTTTGATAAAGGTAGAAGGGAAGCTAGTTGCACGTTTTACTTTGTTTATTGTTTCATTTAATATTTTCCAAGTTTCTCTTAAATTGTATTTACAATCATTTAATATCTTATTATAATACATTGCTTTACTTTGTTTTTTAATTTTGTTAAATATTTTACAGTAGTTTTTGTAGTTTTGTATGTTTTGTTCTGTTGAGGATTTTATTTTTTATTATAAAACTTTGACTTATTGAGAGATGAAGTCATAAGTCCGTTGGACATCCAGGTTATTTTCTGACAAACTTAGCTTGCAGTTGCACATTTACTACAGGGAATACCTTTTCAAAAGCTGTTAAATAGATACCCATGAAATTCTCATATGCTGCATCAGGACAGCTTAATTTAAGAACTGACAAAAAATCGCTTTGGTAAAGAAGTGACCTAAATATGGCCACGTTGGCTTCAGTGATTTTACGTTTACGTATAATTCTCGGACTATCCTTTGCTGTGGTAATATTTTCTATATAATATACGCCGAAGTGATCGGAAACATCAGTGATTATTATTCCTGACGAACAGGTTGCGGTTATATTATATGAGAAGAGGTGATCGATTAAGGTTGCTAAGTGAGTGGTTATCCGAGTGGGTCGAGTAATACACGGTAAAAAGCCCTGACTAACCATGAGATCCAGAAAAAATTGTGTTTTAGGATGGCAATTCGTTTTCAATAGGTCGATATTGAAATCTCCCATAATATGTACCTCCGTGCGTTCATGATTTATTCGATCAGTAATTTCGTTTGGTTTTGTAAGGAAGACATCTATATCCGCTTTTGGCTGTGTGTTTGGTCTGTATATGACCCCAATTAGTTTTTTGATATTATTTACCTTGATTTCGACAAACAGAGGACTCAATTACATGGGGAATGAACACAGACAGATCATTTCGTATTATCGGCTCCAGACCCTCCTTAACGTAGAGACCCACCCCACCCCTCCCGTCATCCCCCTCAGGTCGGTTCTTATTAATTAGTGGATTATAGCCATCCAGGTGGTACGACATGTTCGAAGGTACCATGTTAGTTGCTCAGCAATTCATTCAAGGAGTCCCAGTGTGCATTTAAGCTTTGGCAGTTTAAATGAAACATTGAGAATTGATCACTTTGCTTGGATTTAACGACCCGTTTGACAGCCAGAATCACCTCGGGTCGGACAGTTTTACGTATGGATGTAGTCTGCAGAGAACCACCAAGTAGCTTCGAGCAACTGTCAGACAGAGGGAGAGGACCGCGACAAATCAGCGGAAGGCCGAATAATTATTATTATTATTATTAGGCTCCCATACGTACTATGTCCGCACAAACAGGGTTAGCATTGGTAGAAGGCGAATGTCCCATCGTCGGGCAGTACGCCTTAGCACACAGCGCCCCAACGAGGGCAATCGAAATTAAACGCCTTATCCAAGGATAGAACACAATTACTGCTGGTCAGTATCGAACCGTGGATCTGGTGGTTTCAAGTTCAATGTTCTAACCACTGACCTATCTCGATCCCTGTGTAGATTTGTACTATTTCTTCTCTTACCACCACAACAACATTTTGATGGCCGTTTCTGATTAACCACCGGAAACGTTGCCACGAGCCGTGAAGCTTTCGAGTCGGATATTTATTTTCTTCCAGATAGCGCTTACAAAATTACAAAAGTATAAAAGGTGACCAGACCGCCGAGCCATGAATAAAATGTGACATTTTTACCAATTTCCCCTTTACCCCACCTTTCCTCCCACTCACCCCAAAGAAATGAGCCTCCCTTTACGTCTTTAACCCTTGACTCAACAAACGGTTATATCCGATATCAGAGCATTTCAGAAAGAGTAGCCTTTATTTTTTTTTTCATTTTCATGATTTTCTCAATTTTTGCTTCGAAAACAACCCTTATTACCTATCATTGAAACGAGCTCGCCAAGCTAGATCCAATGAGTGGCCATAACCTATGTTCCTAAGGCACATGATGAAAACTATCAGTTATTAAGGGACACAAGAAGAATTTCAAAATTGGAAGGGCACGGCCAAAGAAAGTCACCCAAACACAGATATAGTACGGCCTCCGTGTTCTAGTCACTTTCCACGAGTGGGCAATATGTCCACGGACGCAATAATGTTAGATTTCAAACACTAATTATGGGAATAATGAGCAAAAATTTAATTAATTCATTCATTAATTAAATTTTTGCTGATGATGGTTTTTTGCTACCTGAGAAAGGCTTGCGTAGACATCACTGCACAAGTGTGTTTTATGACTAGTCCACTGCGACTCTACAGTATATGTATATCCGTTCTCACCCATGTGGATTAATGTCATTGTAGAAATACAATACACCAGTACTCAAAATAACTTTTTTTCTTTGCGTGGCAAAATGCTACGCATTTCCAAAAAAATGAATAGCATTTTGTAAAAATTACATAGCTATTTTTGTATACCGTTATGCTGTTTTATATTGAATTCTTCTAAGTAGATAGAATAGTTTCCATCCATTTCTGGGCATTTCCAAATGATCTGCAACACATGAAACATTTACTATGTTTTTATTTAACGGAAGGAACTGCCTTTAAGGGTTGCATGGACTTGGATATTTTTATAAATGGCGTCTTGGTTGTTTAATAGAGTTCTCAGAATGGAAGTTGAGATTTTTAATTTGATGGGCTTGTAGTTATTTTTAATGGGCATTTTATGCAAAATGTTGTAAAAACAGGAAGTATTTAAACCAATAGAACTCATCTTACATATGAAGTTGCTAATGATGCTTGATGGAGAGTTAATCTGAGTTATGCCTGGAAAGTTCCACAATCAGAAGTAAAGCATCAGTGAACAACTTTGCGAATTTGTTTGCAAATTTTCATTTACATTTTGCGATACAAGATAATCAACTGCAGCCTAATAGGCTGCAGTTGATTATCTTGTGTCGCAAAATGCGACACATAATTGAACATTGTGTGGCTTTTTGCACGTTTTGCATAGCAAAAAGCGACGAGACACCGCTTATTTTGAGCCCTGCAATACACAAAGCAATGTTTGAGCCCAGAACACTCATACACTATTGAGAAACGTACACACTTTTGTCTCCATCTTTAACACATCTTCCCTCCGGGTCGAGACAATGTTTCGACTCATTTTCGACCTGGTGAGGAAATGTGTTTAAAATGAAGTCAAAAATATGCACTCTTTCTGACGATAAAGGCCATAGAAGAGACTTTAACCCTTTACCCAATGTAACGGCCAAAAGCGGCCAGCGCTATTCTCAAAACTCGCCAATTAATTTTCATTATTTTTTGTCTAAAAAACATAGGTTATGACCCCTCGTTGGAACGAGCTCGTCGAGCTCGTTCCAATGAGGGTCATAACCTATGTTTTGGAGACAAAAAATGAAAAAAAATAGTTATTCAAGAATTTGTTTTGCAAGTGCCGACTGCTTTTCCTGTTAGGTAAAGGGTTAAATGCCAGAGGAGAGGAAAGTCATACGCGGACACATCTTAAAAGTGAAGACTCTGTACACCTCCCTTCCTGCTAATTCTGATAACATTACAGAGACCGTGGTGGCTCAGTAGGTAGAGATGCAGGTTGCAAGCAGAGAGGTCCTCGGTTTGAATCCCACATGCGACAACCGCATTGTGTCTTTGGACAAGACACTTAATCCAAATTGTCCACGTGGAGACACGGTGGCGTTGTGCACTAAGGCGTAGTGCACGTCGCTGATGCACTTGTCTTCAACCAATGCTAACCCTGCTGGTATGGAGTTAGTACGTTGGGGAGTCTGGCAGTTGCTCGCCGTTTCTGTGTGGTTCTCTCCGGGTACTCCGGCTTTCTCCACCCATAAAACTGTCCGGCACAAGGTGACCCTGTCTGTTGAAAGTGTCGTTAAACCCCAATAAATAAATAATAAATAAATAAATAAGATTGCAATTACGGGCACCCAAAAGAGAAAGTTTCAGGTGATTCGTGATGTAACCCCCCAACCCACCCACCCACCCACCCACTGCCGACTCTGTGATGGCTGAGGTGTTAATTTGGTATAAAAATATATTCGTAAAGATATTCAGGTAATATTGACCTAGTGTCTCTCTATCGCTCTCTATTTGTTTCGGGTATTAAATATTCATGAAGACAGTTGGTGGTGGTATTTACCTAACGTAACGGCTACAACCGGCCAGCGCTATTCACAAAAATCGCCAATTAATTTTTATTGTATTTTCATTTTGTGACTCCAAAACATAGGTTATGACCCCTCTTTGGATCGAGCTCGTTCCAATGAGGGGTCATAACCTATGTTTTTGAGACTAAAATGAACAAAATAGTTATTCAAGAATTTTGTTTGCAAGTGTCGTCTGCTTTTCATGTTAGGTAAAGGGTTAAAGATTCATGAAGACTGCAGGACATACTTCGTGAGTACGTCCTGCAGTTAAAAAGTCAGTTTATTGCAAGTGTCCGTCCCCTCGTCGCATTAGCTTGAAAATGTATTTAATTTAACCTACACAGTGACAGATATATGCGTGGAGCAAACCTGGTATTTATAAAAACTTATATTGAATATCTGACCCTGTCTCTTACACGTTTTGGAGACATTAATATACACCTGGAACTTAGTTAAGCATCCCCTGAAATGTTTCATGACAGTGAAGTTGCTGTTACAGATTATTATGTTTTAGTGACTGCTGTGTCTTGCAGTACATTTAATCTCGTGAACGTGATGTTTCTGGTTGATAGCGTGCCCCAAACACATCCCCTAGTCCACGTGAAGCATGCTACCAATGAATGTCACAAAAAAGCTGTCATCCACATGCACTATCTGGGTACAAACAAGAAAATTTGTCACTTCTTTTATCAGTAAATGTTGACACGGCAAGGAGGAGGCTGTCAGAGGCACTAATATGGCAAATCGTTGACAAACAGGCATGTCATTCAAAGCTATTGGAAGGTAGCTTGGCTATAGTCATTCTGTCACCAGCAGACTTGTCCGAAAAAATCAACAAACTAACGATGTTAAGGACCGACCAGGGCCTGAACAACCCCGAAAGACCTTTCCACGAGACGATTGGAGTCTGACCCGCCTCATTAGGCGTGTACCCTTTGCTTCAAGTGGGGATTTGAAACGCATTTGGCTACCCAACAGGCGATTGTGCATCAAAAACGACGTTTGGAGTGGTGTACGGCACGACAATATTGGAATCTCAGGACATGGAGGAGAGTCCATTGGTCAGGCGAGAGTAGGTTCCTGCTTCACGCCACAGGTGGTCGCATGAGAGTGTGGAGGCATACAAAAAATAATTTTCAAAAATTTCAACAAAACTATATCATGTGACCCCTCACTGGAACGAGCTCATTGAGCTCGTTCCAATGAGGGGTCACATGATATTGTTTTGTAGAAATTTTTTGGGGAAAATCTGATAACTAATTTTTAAAATAATAAATTTTTTGATATCGTCTGCGTTGGGTAAAGGTTTTTCGAACCGCATCATCAAGGCATGCTAATTCGTTCCGATGGTGATGATTCAAGTCTCGATTGTGGTACCTATGTTCATATATCTGAGCAGTTTTCGATATACCGGTATACCGCGGTATTTTTTTTTAATACCGATACCGGTATTCAGTTTTGAATATCGTGCAGCCCTAGTGTTACAGCAGGTTGGCATGTTGTTCAAATTCACGAATACCGAATACACGCCAATTCACACAACGCACGGACCCAGGTATGGTAAGTGAGTACAGGTGTTCAAGTGTCATCACTTGAACACCTAGTCTATTGTTCTATCGGGCATTTCACGTCTCTTACCAACCCGGGGAAGACAAAGGAATTGGTGTGTAACTTCGATTATTATACCATGAATGCTGTGTGTATCCAACGTTACTGGATACAATAACAACATTGATAAATGTGCTACTCACACGACGTGTGAAATCCGGCCAACGTGCACGCACGTTATGTAAGAAAGCATCTGATTGATAGTTACGCATCTGGATAACATTATGACGAGATTGAAATGCTTCGATACAAAACAATGTCAACAAGAATTTAAATATACCAAAGAAGATGATATGTTTCTTTTCTACGTACACCACGCGTAGAATCCGGCCTGCGTGCAAGAACATCTTGTAAGAAAGCATCTGATTGGTAGTTACGCATCTGGATGACGTTTTGGCATGATTGAAATGCTTCAACACAAAACAGTGTCAACACGAATTTAAATATACTGAAGAAGGCGATATTTCTCTTTGCAAATATCAACTTCATTCACCTAATTCGATTTTAGTCGTAGTATAAAGACAGAACAGAACTCTAGAGTACGGTGGACAGGAATTAACAACCCTCGCTAGAGTTATTCCTATATTTCCGCGCGCCTATTTATTTATCTATCATCTATCTGTCCGTCCGTCCGTCAAATCTAATCTAATCTACTAATCTAATCTAATCTAATCTAATCTAATCTATTCTAATCTAATCTAGTCTAGTCTAGACTATATCTAATCTAATCTAATCTAGTCTAGTCTAGTCTAGTCTAGTCTATATCTAATCTAATCTAATCTAGTCTAGTCTAGTCTAGTCTAGTCTAGTCTAGTCTAATCTAGTCTAGTCTAGTCTATATCTAATCTAATCTAGTCTAGTCTATTCTAGTCTGGTCTAGTCTAGTCTAGTCTAATCTAGTCTAGTCTATATCTAATCTAATCTAGTCTAGTCTAGTCTAATCTAGTCTAGTCTAGTCTAGTCTATATCTAATCTAGTCTAGTCTAGTCTAGTCTATAACGCTTCCAGTAATTGCAACCCTATCTCACAATGGGTGGAATCTAACCAAGTCGCTAACTGGATGATCTCTTAGTACAACATCTCTTTCAAGTGAGCTCCTATCGTGTTATCCAACTATCGCACCTAAATGAGCGATAGGTTGCTCCTCTGTTAATGGACCTTCGTGCTAACCTGACAATCGTATGGCGGATGGTTTGCTTACCAGTCCTACGTGGATTTTTAGTGAAACACCCACATAAAATGAAATATATGCGGAGTGAGTGCCTAGTTCACTGTCCGCTCCCCACATTGTGCCGCGGAGGGCAAACAATGTTTCGTATATTATTGAACAATACATTGTTTGCTAATGAAATTACCCTTGCGAGGCAATGTCCGTTTACCGGCGATGCATGGTGCTGGTGGCGGTTTTCCGGAGCTTTGTTCCGTCCTGGAACAAAAACCTTTAACAATGCACGCAAACCCCATTCCCCCCTCCCCCCCAATTTTCACCGTCCATTGGAATATTCCGCTGATACTAGTATTAGGCTGTGATCTTCAAGTGCGACAATTCCCAAACCGTTGTTGATCAATGTTGATGTCTTGTGCATTCAAATTGGCCTTTTCCAAACGCCCGCCTCCTCTTTCACTCGTCCTCTCGTTCTACTTTCTTCATTTTTTTCAAGGGTTAAACCATATCTAACCAATCAACACGTTTTATCTGTGTCAGAACACATCTATCCACGTGGGAGTTGTGACATGGGGTTGTTTAGCCTCGCCATTAAAAATACCGGGGGACGAGCCAACTAGGAGGGTCGGAGTCCGGGCACGGTGCAAACTCGGCTCACAGAGCTGAGTTGGGACCGCTCTATGATTTTCTTCCCTGCCGAGTGAACTCGAAATATAGGTTCGTTGTTCGTTAGGTGCGATTCCTAATCACTTCAGGCTGCGGAAAGGAAACAATGATTAAAGTAACAACGATTCTTTTATTTACATTCAAAATAAACTCATTTCCATATTCCACACATTTAACAATTTGATCAACATGGTAGCAGATTTATCACAGGGGTTAATAGTTTTCCATCAAATTCAGTTTATATATGGCCCTGTACTGGCGCTATAGTACACTCTCAAAATGTCATTGTTGCGGGCTCGCAACAGGGGCTTAAAGCACCGAGTCTTAAACTTTTGCGCCTGTGTGCGTTTGCAGCTCTGACTGCCGGGTGATCCCGACTAACAATGTTAGTTACTGGCTACTGCGCGATCAACATCTGCGTTCCTAAGGGTTAATACCACAATACAATAGCCTACACTTTGAGACAGGTGCGAGTCGGTCCTCGCTAATGACATCTAAAGTTAGCAGTCACTTGGGTTCGTAATCTACCCTCTAAATTCGGGCTTGTAGCCCCCTACGTCCACCTAATCTGATAATAGCGGCGTACAACGGAGCTTCGTGGATTGTCCAGCAATTCCACTAGCACGAGAACCTCTGTGTTTCAACTTTCTTCCGAATACCCTACTACAACAACCTAGTTTGATACATTATGTGTCATTTGTGTTCACTGAAGTTTCTGTACAAAACATTTAAACAGTTTACACTTGTTCGCATGTATACAGTTAACTTGTATCTTCAATAGATATGGTTTAAACTAAACCCATAACAGCGTCGAATTGCTTTGTTCAAAATTAAAATTGTGGCCAGGCGCCTGCAAATAAAATAAACTAATGTGTATTCGTGAATCTGCTGGAATAAGAATAGACACCTTTCGCATAATGAACGACGACTGATAAAAATCACGAATGGAAAAAAGTAGCCGTAAATTTGTCGGGCGGACAAAAAAAAAACTTTTCTCAGAATTGACGACTACGAGTCCGTTTGTGTTTCTCCATTGTCTCGTGTAATGCGGCGACGAATGATTTGATTGCCAGAAAGCGATGGAAATTTAGGCCAATTGACGATTACAGTTTAAGGACATAATCTTAGAATGAACCCCCACATTAAGTGGTGGAGAAACGCTCTCAAACCTTTTGCAATATGATATATCTGCGTGTTTTAATGAGAAATCGCAAATAGTTACTACGGATAAGGGAAAACGACAGCTGATAGGAAGAACACAAATTCCAGTGACGTAGTGCTGCATACAGGAGAAGTAGAAAACTTAATGGGGCGGAAAGCAATGAGGCCACAGTCGCTAAGGAAGAATACCACCAAGCACGAAATAAAGTAAATAAGATTAAAGACGATAATCGGAGAGTACGAAATAGCAGTCTTATTTGGACGATAAGAACGACAGGGCGGTCGAGTTCGAACGTATTTTGGAAATGGGTGAATAAACGTAACAAAGGAAGTAACCCACAGAGTATTAAAGTAGATGGCAGAGTTACAGACGAGCAAGATCAAGTCGCATCAGAACTAGTCAAGCACTGGGAAAAGGTAAACGATAAGCGATGGGGCATGGGGAGCCCACCAGAGTGTCCGAATCAGGTCGAGGAAAACCTATCGAGCTTCGTGTGCAGCGAAATTAAAACGGAGGAGGTGCGAAAGGTGATATCAAAATTAAGGGATGGAAAAGCGGGAGGAGTGGATGGAATTCCTAACGAGTTTATCAAAAAAGGGGGAGAGGAACTCGTGAAAAGCTTAACTGCCCTATTCAATCTAGCCATAGAAAATCAAGAGGTCCCAAAGGAGTGGAGAGAAAGTAAAGTGACATTTATTCACAAAAAAGGGGGAAAAAGACGTTTTGGATAACTATCGAGGGATCTCTGTCAGTAGCAACATTGGAAAGGTTTTCTGTAAAGTCCTGTATGGGAGACTAGAGGAGGTGATTGAGGAGAAGAGTTTTTTGGGAGAAATTCAGAATGGCTTCAGGAAGGGAAGGAGAGTTACTGACCATCTTTTCACACTATCCCAAATGATAGAATCCGCGAAAGCAAAAAAGAAAAAGATGTTTATGGCCTTTTTGGATATCAAAAAGGCATACGATAGAGTATGAAGGGAAGGTATGTGGCGCAAGCTGGAGGCTATGGGCTTAGGAGGCGAGTTTGTTGGAATTATGAAAGCATTATATAAAGATGTACAGAGTGAACTTAGCCTAGGAAACATTACAACGAAACGTGTGCCTATGGAGATAGGCCTAAAACAGGGGTGTATCCTTTCGCCGATCCTGTTTGCATTGTACATCAAAGGTTTAGGAGATGAACTCCTGCGTAGAGAGGAGGGGGTAGCAGTTGGGGACTTGAAGATCCCAGGGCTATTTTTTGCAGACGATATGGTTCTAGTGTCAGAAAGCGAAGAGGGGCTAACGAAACTGCAGGGAATTGTTGGGAAATATGGGAGCAAATGGAGACTCGAGCTTAATGAAAGCAAGAGCAAAGTTATACCTGTGGGCCGCAAAGTGGACCCCACTCGAAGGTGGAGAGTGGGTGAGTTCTGCATTCCGGAAGGGAGCAGCAAACTTCTCAGTGTGGGAGAGACAGGTGATTACGAGTATTTGGGGGTAAATATAAACATTACAGGAAGAGGCATCTACCGGAACCACACAAATAAATTGATTCTGAAGGGGAAGCGAATCCTTAACCAAATGAAAATTATAGGGAGAAACAGTTTCAATAAGGTTTTCGTGGGGAAGCTCGGTTATCTTAATTATTTGGTAAATCTCCCCGACAGCCGATAGTGTAAAGTAATGTTCCTGAGAATTTTCAACTCAAATATCAAAACGGGGTGGATGGTCCAAGTGAGGGAGCTAGTAGAGAACTACTCAATGGAGATCTCGAACCTGGACGTTGGGGCAAACCAGGGTAAAAAAATCGTCAGAGAAAGGGTCATGGAGGATTGTAACCGTAATTGGCGAGAAGGGGTCAAATCAAAGAGGTCTTTGGGTGGCCTGCGTGATAAAGAGAAGCCAGGTTTTGAAGAGTACCTTGATGGCACCTTTGTGGGGGTCACTGTTGTTCAAGCTGAGGTCGCGATCCCTGGAGCTGAGGGGAAAAATTGGGAAAGACGGTGAAAATGTGTAACTTGGACATGGTGGAGACCCTGGAACACTTTCTTCCAGAATGCCCAAAGTATCAGCCTAAAATAATGAGATTCACTGGGAGTATAATGGGGAAGTGGGATGGGAGAATGAAGGACATGTGGTTAGGAGGAGACTCAAAGGAGAGGGTTAATATGCTAATCGGAGAGATTGGGAAGAATGGGACAAGGGATATCATCAAGCAGTTCGTCTCCGAGTGTTGGGAGGAGAGGAGAAGCGTGGGAATAGGGACGCAGTTGGGAGTACAGGGGTAACCATGGCCTTCTCGTCCGAGAACCGCGACAAATCAGCGGCTGGCCAAAGTGTTATTATTATTAGTATCCCATTCGTGATTCTTATCATTTGTCGTTCATTGTGCGAAAGGTCTCTTTTATCGCAAACGTGAAACGAAATGACGTCGCCAGCTATTTCAGAGGTATAGTACTGTAATCACAAAAGTGTTTTTCTCTCCATCAGATCGCCATCAGTTAGCAAAGCATTTATACATCATGGGTCGAGATTTTATGAAGAAAATATCGCGAAATCAAGACCAAATCAAGAAAGATGGACGAAAATAGGATCTCAGAATCAATCAATGTCTGACGTTTCTATTTCAACTGTTGAGATTATGTGGTGCTGTAGAGTAGTGTTCAACCGATGATCGGAACCGGCCACCACAATCGGCCGATTATGGGCAATCGAATGACAACGGCAACGGCTCCCGGAACATCGGTTCAACCGATTGTTGCCAAGCAATTTGTGATTTTTCTGAATCGCATTTTAATATCTTCTGCAATTGTTTTAATGTAAAATGATGTCGATGATACCATTCAATAAAGTTGAGAAACAACCACAATGTGTATTCTTAATCTCTCTAGACGCCCCTTTACGGGATATACGTGTTAAACGACATGAAAAGCTTACAACTGAGCACACTTGCAGCAATCGCCAGTTCATACCGGAAAAGTGAATGATGCACTCCATTGACTCAGGTCGCAGTAAAATTACCAGTCGCACGCACTTGGGCGGTAAACGTGGCTCTGAGAGCCACGTTTACCGCCCAAGTGTGCGCGACTGGTAATTTTACTGGGACCCCAGTCAACGAAGTTTAACCCTTTGAAAAATGTTCAGTTTAATGTAGTTCTTTCGAGCCTCGACTTGTCTTGTAGTGCACGGTATTACAATCGGAATCGGCATCAGAATCGGCCGGTTGTGGGCTCAAATAACCGGTAATCGGTCGGCGACCATTTTTGGCAATCGGTTGGACACTACTGTAGAGACTAAAGTGGATACAGTACAGCTGCCGTGGATTGGTCACTTTCTATGGGTGGGCAATATTTCCACCGATGCAGTAATGTCCAGTGTAACAATCCATATTGCCCCGCCCGTAACGCGTAGTTACTTCTAATACAGACACCATTATTATCATTCCTAGGGCCATCTAGACTCTCCTCAAAATGTCACCTCGTTCACCAGGTTAATCATTATCCACATCTTCCTCTTAGCTTAAAACAATATTTTATCCAAGAAAGAGTATGATTAATGGACATCTTCCTCTAAGTTTGAAGTTTGAAGTACCTCTGAGCATCTAGTCTCGTCCATCGTTTCTCATAGTGACCCACCAGGTGTGCTGAAAGCGGACTTAAATTAGTAGCATACTTATCTATAATGGAGGTCAGGGGTCAAAGCATAGTGAAAAGTGTTTTGCCTCGAGTTAATCTGCAGTGTTGAAGATAACATACTCATTATAAGGGGATGATCTCCCCGCGGTATGTTCATTTGCACTATGTATTGTAACAACAATTTTGTAATCTACTCTGTCACAATTACATTGTTAATGTAGTTATACGTTTTGGGTCCAAATACTCAATTCCCATTGGTCAGCTGGATGAAAACGTCATGACCAAATGTAATTCATTTTCCAATGAATACATTTGGTCGAACTTTGACCCGCATTTACGGTAGAGCGCAGTTGGCAGGATGTAATTCGGGCGATGTTTTGGGCGGGTTTTTAACTTTTAGCGCCTCTCGCAGTGATCAACCCCGCTGCTGTTTCTTTGGTGACGTTTCCCAACTGTGGCATAAAGCTCGTTACTAAAATACTCGTTTCCATTTCTAAAGTTTTGAAAATTAAAAATCAGAGTTGTGCGCTTTGTCTTTTGTGTGAGGGTGGTTTTTCGCCTCGTTCGTTCGTACATGTTTTATTTCGTCTTTCTGCTTTGTTGTTTGGTAAAAAGTAGTTTAAACAGTTACGGAATGTAATTATAAGAATTGAATTCAATTTTTATAATGTTTATTGGAGTATGAACGTGTGGGAATGGGTACAAATTGTATGAATCCCTTCGGGATTCATACATAATTTGTACCCATTCCCACACGTTCAAACTCCAATAAAGATTATAAAAACTGCATTCAATTCTTAAATAGATGCACGTTTATACCGCAAAATAAAAGAATCGAACCTAATCTAATATTAGATTCCCAACACCAATTATAGGAATAATCATCAAAACTTTAATTAATGAAGCACCGGGTACTTCATAAATTAAAATTTTGATGCTAATGATTTTTGTTATTCGGTAAACGCATGCGTAGTCAGATTCAGTGGACTCAGTCGAGTTCCAATCGAAATTGTCCACCCACTTTGGTGATCACTGTACCGAATAGTAGTTGTCCGCTAAAATAAGCCCCCAAATGATTTTTTTATATTTGAAGAATTCGATTTAATTTCATCGAAACAGCTTTAAATGATGTCGCTGGAATAGTATTTTTTTCAATCCTCACATCTTGCTCGAACCACTGGCAACGATTATCTGGGGGTGTATGTATATAGTAGAGTACACTTGTTGCTACTTTCAGAATGTTCAAACATGGACGTTCTTTATCGCTTGGTAAGTACGGCAAGCTTATTGGTCGGAAAAGTGTTCCGATCAGCTGATAAAATAATTTATCGAATCCCATTCTACTTTAACCCTTTACCTAACATGAAAAAGGGAGGACACTTGCAAAAAAAAATTCTTGAATAAATATTTTTTTTCATTTTTTGTCTCAAAAACATATGTTATGACCCTTCATTGGAACGAGCTCGTTCCAAAGAGGGGTTATGATCGATGTTTTTGAGATAAAAAATGAAAAATAATGAAAATTAATTGGCGATTTTTGTGAATAGCGCAGGACCGTTTCGGAGTTACTTTGGGTAAAGGGTTAATGACAAAAAATAACGTTGCTCGTCCGAACGGCTTCATCTGAATTTCAGTAGATCCGCCAATACAGGAATGATTCACCCTTTACGGTTTTTGGACCACGACAGTTTTTTTTTTTAATTATTACTTTGTCAAAGACAGAGAGCTAATTTGACCTGAGAACAGAAAGATTATCAAGATGTATTAATAAAAATAATAGGAACATTTAGTCCAAACTAAAAGAACTGTACATAGGAGATTAGGTTTCGTAGTGTAAATTTCCCAGTTGTAGACGGTCTAGTCAAGTTTATCGGGGTTATTCAACACATCTATCAAATAGTTCATGGAATCTATTCAGAATAAGGAAAAACTATCGGTCGACATAACCGTCTGTGTACCTTTTTGCATCGATCAAATACGTGGTCATTTAGCCGCAACCCCCATATTTTAAACCGAGTTCTTTTGTATCTCTTCAAAAATAGAGGAGAATGAGCTAATTTCATAACCTTCTATGTACTCATTTGCTCGGACCAAATGTGTGGTCATCTAGCCGCAGCATCCTCCCTCCGATTCAAAAAAAAAAATAAAATAAAATAAAAAAAATAAAAATAATCGCATTCCTTTATATCTATTTCATTATTGCGGAGAAAGGGCTGTTTTCATACTCTATAAGAAAATGATTGAAATGCCATGAAATACTAGCGTCCACCCCCCCCCCCCCCCACCCCCGAACAATAAGGTTTTGAGGAAGAGAGTAGTTTAATGTCATGAACATTCGGTGATCGCAATCTCAGTATAGACAGTAGGTTGACGCCTTTATCCCGATTCGGCGTGTGCCCTCATCCTTCACTTTGCTGTATTCTCTGATCGGCTTCACTTCTGATTCAGTGTGTACTTTGAGCTCTACGATACCCTCAAATATGTTGTGAAATTCCCACCCAAGTCACCATACATCATTTACTTTCATTGGAATTGAGCCGACGGTTTAGTACGTGAATTCTGAAACACCACCGACGAAAGCAAACCACTTGAGATTATTGTTTCGTAATCCGACACCTCGACGAATATTCGGTTTTTACAATATATTTCGGGGTGAAAACAAAAGCAAGTGATGTAAAAGACACGACATTAGGCCCCACAAAGTAGACCTCCTACTTCTCATGCCAGTTTGTGTAAAATTGCACGTGGGTGGGCGGTTTTTATTTTACTTTTTTATATTTGTCATTATTTCTTTGCTATCAAAAGTTCATGTTCTTGGTTTGTTTTATGTTTTAACGCCGCATAATCTACAGAATAGCATGGGTGGTGGTGTATTTCGTCCCTCGAGTGCAAGAAGGCTTTGCAATGCTACAGCATTGCAAAGCCTTCTTGCACTCAAGAGACAAATTTATCAATTTTATCAAAGGGACGTCAAACCAAAATTCAAGAAATTTTCTCCAAAGTCCAATAGTGACCAGAAAGAAGTAAACCCAGTAAATATCTAAATGTTTGGAATGAAATATAGAAAATGTGGAAACTGAAATTTGCTTTGGAACTGTTGCCGTGCGGTTGATAACACTGCCTAAATAGCTGCTGTGGCATAAGTAAGAGACCAACATGTTGACAATAAACTACCTGAAAATATCTGAATAGTTGTATTTTGCAATCCTTCCAGTGCAGACTTGGAGACATATTTTTGTCATTCATGACAAGAATGAGCAGTTACACTAATCCCAATCCATGATATCTACAGTACCCAAATGCTGCCATTTTGTTTTGTTGTTGCTTTGATGAAGAAGGTTCGTCCTCCAGTAGTTCGCTTCTGGGAAGTTGTACTGCTATTAGAACTGCCCAATTTTACAACAATAATAGCTTGTTTATTGATTATATTCAATCTGATGGACAGTCAATGAAAGGTATGAACAAAATCATGACTATTTCGATTAATGATTTCATTTATCTGTAATGTCAGAAGCGTTCCGATCTCATTTCGGTAATTCGGACTCCCGCGTTGTGTTCTTGGGCAAGACACTTAACCCCGATGGTCCACATGGGTGCACGATGACGCCGTGTTCTAAGGCGTACTGCACGTCGATGGTACGCATGTCTTCAACCAGTCTAACCCTGCCTGTGCTGTGTTGGGTGCGGAGTTACGATGTTGGGGAGCTGGCAGCTGCTCGTCGTTGCTCGGCGGTTCTCTCCGGGTACTCCGACTTCCTCCACCCGTAAAACTGTCATGGTCATGATTAGCCATTGTGCATAAGTATATGACCTTAAACACCAATAAATAAATAAGTATAAATATATCTCATTTCGGTAAGCTAACGGTTCGAACCACGAGGAACTGTTGTTTATTGTTTTCGATAAAGACCTTTTAGTAGTGTTTGACCTGTACTTCGATAGCATCTACAGTACGTGGAGAGTGGATTGTAACGAAATCACCCGCGGAGTGGAGTTATCACCCAAGCTATAACTTTCAAATTCTGTACATATCGACAAAAAACACAAGCAATGTTTCAGCCAATGGACCTCCGGGTTTAACCCGGAGGTCCATTGGCTGGAACTTTGCTGGTGCTGGTTGTGCTTTGCAACAAATTTGCAATTATTGCACGGGTGGAATCTCCACTCTGCGGGTGATTTAGTGATAATACACTCTCCACGTACTGTATTTCATATTACAGGGCTTAACGATAAGATCGGTGCAGATTGATTTGACACTGAATAAAATTGCGTGTCAATAAAGGAGGTTAACGTTACGATTTTTCCAAATTTGGGTAGCTAAAAGCGTTGTTGTTCTCTTATTTTGAGATCATTTGGGTAGCAGACAAATATGGAAATGGAAACCGGAAGTTGTAATCAATATAGTTCGACCTTCAGTCAAATGATATTTTCGTACAAGCTCAAGTATGAGGATTACAAATAATGTTTGTGTGGATATATTTTTGGTTTGAAATCTATTTTACATTTCGTCAACAACCAAAATTATAACATTAGGAAACAGAGGCGTAGTTATCCATTGTTATTACTTTCCAAAGTGTGATTTATTGGGATTTCCGGGTTGGATTATAAACGATAACTTTACAAGTGAATTATGCAATCAACAATTGTGTCATGTATCCGTGCGCGCAAACGAAGACGCTTTGTCGTGGGTGTAATGGGGACTTCATTGTTCTTTTGTTTTTAACCCTTTTCCTAATATGAAAAGCAGACGACACTTGCAAAAATATTCTTGAGTAGCTATTATTTTCAATTTTTGTCTCATAAACATAGGTTATGACCCCTCGTCGAGCTCGTTCCAATGAGGGGTCAAAACCTATGTTTTAGAGACAAAAATGAAAAAAATAATGAAAATGAATTGTCGATTTTTTTAGAATAGCGCTGGCCGTTACGTTAGGTAAAGGGTTAAATAATATAATTATCGTCAATAATGAAAAGTAATAAACAGAGTAATCGCTTGACTGGACTGATTACGTGAAATAATTCATTCGAGGCGAGGGACTATATTGTAAAACACTCGTGCACATTCGCGCACTCGTGTTTTCACAGCGTTCCCCACCTCAAATGAATTATTTCTCGTTACTAGCCCAGTCGGGAGCGCGGTGGCTCAGTTGGGAGAGGTGCAGGCTGCAAGCCGAGAGGTCCTCGGTTCGAATTCCACCTGCGGCAACCGCGTTGTGTCCTTGGGCAAGACACTTCATCTCCATTGCCCGCGTTGGGGCACGATGACGCCGTGTACTAAGGCGTACTGCACGTCGATGGTGCGCATGTCTTCAACCATTCAATCCCTGCCTGTGCTGCAGTGCGGAGTTACGATGTTGGGGAGCTGGCAGCAGCTCGTCGTTGCTCGGTGGTTCTCTCCGGGTACTCCGGCTTCCTCCACCCGTAAAACTGTCACGGTCATGATTAGCCATTGTGCATAAATATGTGACCTTGAACACCAATAAATAAATAATAAATACTAGCCCAGTCAAACGATTACTCTCTATCTAAAAATGGCATCCCTGGATAAGGATATTGAAAAGTTGTCCAGCAAATTTGACTTTATCTCGTATTAATGGGATTGTCGATGTAATTTTCTCTGTGAATTTATTGAGCGTTTTTAATTCCACCGCCTTGCAGATTTGAAAAGTGCAGCCGTTTCGGTAGTTTTTTGATCTTTGAAAACAATATTTTACCCATGTTCACGATTTGCCTTATATGATTACAAGCCGTCACGTGACCGACTTTATCACATGGTTTTGAAATGGAAGCATATTTATTTTTCGTACATTTTTCATTGGGGCGCTTGTAACACAATGGAAACGAAATGGTAAAATGTGCTTTTTCCGAGTCTGGAGTTCAAAGTCATTTATTTGAAACCCTGTAAATGGAATTACCGATCTATTTAGCCATTGTGCATAAATATGTGACCTTAAACATCAATAAATAAATAAATAAATACCGATCTATTCGTGATTTTTGCAGTTCGTTACTTATGTTATTGGAAAATTGTTTATCGTCAAAATCGTAAAAATATTTTTTTTTTCGCAAAAAAGTTAATATATTCCATTTCCTTGTACTCTATTCATTATTTTGATATATAATATGCCTTTGTTTAATTCTTTTATCAATATTTTGGGCAACGGGGGAGAGTTTTAAAAAAATCCCCAAAGTTAGGTTGGACGTCCTCTTAACTTGGGTAAAATATCAAACATAAACCGTATAATTTTAATTTTTAAAAAATTTGCATTGGTTATAAAAAAGAACATGCGCCAGCCAAAAGGATCATGCGGGAGGGCCTGAGAAACAGATTTTTAAATTGTTTTAGGCCTTATCCATTGACCACTCTGTCTATTAAAGTTTCTTGGAATTTGCCCTTTCAGTGATGAGTTCAAGAATGGGATTGTATATTGCTGATTGAATCCATTTCCTATTTGCAGGGCGTTCACTAATAATGAAAGACAACGCTCTCACAGGGATGTTGGGTTACATTATTACCGACGGCCCCTAACTAAATTGGTCGTCTGTTACGACCCATAATGTAATAAATGCCCGTAATGTAATACATACCCATAATGTAATACAAAAAAATGTCCGCAATGTAATACGTACCCATACTGTAATAAACAACTACCCATAATATAATAAATGTAATAACGTGTAATAAATGTTAGGCGCCCATAATGTAATAAAATTCACAAAAATTTAGATACAAATTACACTCATCCAGGCCCGTAATGTAATAAAATTCTAAGCTTGTTTTTTGTTTTTTCTCTTTACTCTAGCAGTGCGTTCGGCTACTTATGACACATCCTACGCCTCCGTCAATGCTGCCAATGGCCCCTATGCCGTACACAGCCAACATGTATGGGTGTGTTGGGATTACGATGGAGAGTATTCCGGGACCTAGGGCGGGTATACTCTGCTCTGAGTGACAGGCATTGTCCCTCTTCTATTTGTACCACCCACGCAAACGACTTCCTCGATAGCCTCTACTGCCCTGCCACAACCATATTGGTCTACCTTACCAGACATTCAATAATTTCGATTCCAGGATGGTCATTTATAACTGCAATCATCATATTCGACCGGCTGTTCACTTGCACAAAAGCAATGTGGGTAGCAGGTTCCTGCTGTTAATAAATGCAAGTAACTCTGACCAAGGGGGCACGGTGGCTCAGTTGGTAGAGGTGCAGGCTGCAAGCCGAGAGGTCCTCGGTTCGAATCCCACCTGCGGCAACCGCGTTGTGTCCTTGGGCAAGACACTTCACCCCGATTGCCTACATGGGGGCACAATGACGCTGTGTACTGAGGCGTACTGCACGTCGATAGTGCGCATGTCTTCAACCAATCTAACCCTGCCTGTGCTGCGGTGAAGAGTTCAGAGTTCCGATGTTGGAGAGCTGACAGCTGCTCGTCGTTACTCGGTGGTTCTCTCCGGGTACTCCGGGTACTCCGGCTTCTTCCACCCGTAAAACTGTCACGGTCACGATTAGCCATTGTGCATAAGTATGTGACCTTAAACACCACTAAATAAATAAATAAATAACTCTGACCAAAGTTGCTGGTGCAGAGTGTGGAGCGCCTAACATTATGGGCGCCTAACATTTATTACACGTTATTACATTTATTACATTATGGGTCGTTTTTATTACATTATGAGTACGTATTACTTTACGGGCATTTTTGTATTACATTATGGGTAGGTATTACATTATGGGCATTTATTACATTATGGGTCGCAACAGTCGTCCATTATTTTGTTTGCTAACAGACTACCGAATTTTATTTTACGCAAAGCTTTGAAAAGATGAAACCATTTTATTATTCGAAAATCAGAACTGGTTGTAATAGTTCATTTCTCTCAGAAGCTAGTATCTTCTCAACGCGGCACCGACGTTGTAATTATTTACATTGTGTGTATCTGTCTCATAAATTTCCACAGAAGGCGATGGGAGGTCATATCAGGTGAGGCGAAGCCGAATCCGATATGAACTCTCAGAGCCTTGTATTGAAATATATCAGCCAGCTGCATGCCATGTATCATATTTATTAAGTGAAAAGTCTATCCAAATAAATCAAGGGATAAATAAATTTTCACGAGAAAGAAAGAACGACCGGGCGTTTATTTTGTAGAAAACTCCACTGACAACAGAGCGCAGAATCATCAACAGTTACTGGCACCGGTACGGATCCATGGTGACAGAACAAAATAAAACGCCGCTACAAGCATATCGGAAATACTCTTACATACATTTACTGTCAGTACTGACTGAAAACGGTTAACAAAGCACTTTTAAATGTTTAAAAATCACTTTTAATCTATTGAGTAAACTGTAAATAAAATGTTCGCTTCAGCATAAAAAATCGATAGAGTCCTAAAAACAACAAAGATCTTTTGGGATAACAATTATATTTTCAGTCCATTTTTTAAATTTGTTTTTATGTTTTAAATAAATAAATACAGTACCTTAAATATATTTTTGGTACCTAAATTCTCTTACTTTGTTTTAATTGAACTTTCAAAAATTCGAAGCGAGGGGAAATGCATCAGAATAGTAATGGCGGTTACTCACTCGATATCAAATAATATCAGACGAGTTACCTGATACGGAGTAACCCTTAGATTTATTCCAGCGTTCTGATTGAGGCATAATAAATCCGCTTCTGCGTTTCATAGAGCTGAAAGTCAACGTTGTAGTGCATCCCCAGTATCGTATCTACATGGATGCTGTTTAATATTCTTTATTGTTTATTGGGGTATAATGGCACATTAAATGCCACGGTCACATCATGTCGGATAGTTTTACTAGTGTGGTAAGCCGGAGTACCCGGAGAGAACCACCGAACAACCCGAGCAACTGTCTGACTCTCCAACTTACTAAATCTACACAAGCAGTCAACAGTTGTTGAAGGCAAGTGCACCAAAGACGTGTAGTACACCTAAGTACACACCGCCACCGTGCCGTTACTTTGGTAATCGGGATTAACCCTTTACCTAACAGAAAAGGAAGATGACACTTACAAATAAAATTCTTGAATAACTAATTTTTTCATTTTTTGCTTCAGAAGCATAGCGTATGACCCCTCATTGTGACGAGCTCAACGAGCTCGTCCCAATGAGGGGGTCATAAGCTATGTTTTTGAGTCAATAATGAAAAAAATAATGAAAACTGAATGGCTATTTTTTGTAAACAGCGCAGGCTGCTTTTGGCCGTTACGTTGGGTAAAGGGTTAAGTGTTTTACTCAAAGACGCAATGCAGTTACGGCTCGTCGGGATCGAACCTTCGACATTTCGGCTAAAATTCCAAAGCTCTTACTACTGAGCCACCGCACTCCATCTACAGTGTACATGGGCGTGACGTCAAATTGACTGCTCTGTATACCACCGTTTGTGTGTGAGAAACAAGGAAGATATTTTGTACTTCGAGAAAGATATCGAGTAATTTCTGTTCAATGAACAGTGAAATTTTGTGAGACAGAACATATATTTTGATATGTTATGAATAGTGTTTAGCACAAATAATGAAGACACGATAAATACTTCAATATGCGTAAAATACTTTCACATCAATATTCGGCGCGTTTTATTATGGTATCAGCCCAACCATACAGTTCCGCACTAAATATAACCTCTTTGGTGTGTTCGTTTTAGAAACGTCTCTTTCTCATTATGTTTTTTTTAGATTCGACGGTAGTGTCTCAGTGAGTTTTGTCTGCAACACAATCTTTTAACCCTTTACCTAATGTAACGGCCAAAACCGGCCAGCGCAATTCTCAAAAATCGCCAATTAATTTTCATTATTTTTTTCATTTTGTTTGTCTCAAAATCATAGGTTATGACCCCTCGTTGGAACGAGCTCGTCGAGCTCGTTCCAACGAGGGGTCATAACCTATGTTTTTGAGACAAAAAATGAAAAAAAAACAGTAAAAGAATAATTATTTTTGCAAGTGTCGTCTGCTTTTCAGGTTAGGTAAATGGTTAATAAAAACGAACTTTACACATCGTTTTTGTTCTCGAACGAGTGCTGCAATGTGGGTGTGTAATACGAAGCGACGCTTGATAAATGGAATACTGACAAGATTATTCTCCGATTTAGAGGGAAATTCGATCCCCAACAGAGTGGGATGCAATCTAATTTACCATTAACAGAACTACTCCCGGCGTTCGATGTTTTCCCCTTTGGGGTCTTGTCGCGTTGTCAACACCAACACAGGTTCAAAGTTTATAAACAATACGAGAAGATTAATTGTAAATATCGGGACCACATCAGATCAGAAAATAAAAATGGGATGGGCATTCAACACGTTCATGTGACTCCATTGCGTTACGCTACACATTTTTGTGAATCAACATTCAACAATCCCAATATAAACAATTGGGATGAATTTAAAACTATCTTTCTTGACTATTTTTCATTCATTAATGCGAAACATGACAACAGTTATTGGAAATCTCACGTTAGGAGTTTTCCAAGATGCAGTGTCAGATAGTCGGACCATCTACGAAGAAATAAGAGGGAACAATTCTCGTATAGCATATTTGGAATGCAGATGAAGATGAGCTGTAGCTGATGTAAAGAGATTGTTGTATGGCTGGTAATTTTCTTCCTTGGCGGGTATTTAGAGGAAAGTTAGCTCACACTAAATTTAACACTAAGTGTGTAGGAATTTCATATAAAAATTGAAATTTTCAAATGCTAGCGAATTTGTATCATCGATGAGCGCCACATTTCACAAATTTCAGCCATTTTCCCGTAGAATAGTATACAAAGATAACTGTTTTTTTTAAATTTCCCAATCCGTCTGAATCAATTTGAACATAGGACCACTACTACTGGGCCATTTAAAATAAGAAAGCGGCGTTTGAACCGTCTTTTGATGTTCTGTAACTTTTTTTTCTATTCATTGTATCAACTTTATGCATATATAATACCGACACTGTTCTTTCCATCAACCCTTTACCTAACAAGAAAAGCAGACAACACTTGCAAATAAAATTTTTGAATAACTAATTTTTTGTCTCAAACGTCGAGCTCGTTCCAAAGAGAAGTCATAACCTATGTTTTTGAGACAAAAAAATGAAAAAAACAATGAAAATTAATTGGCGATTTTTGTGAAAAATGGAGAGGCCTGTTTTGGCCATTACGTTGGGTAAAGGGTTGATATAAAAGTTTAGGGGTGAAATTTGCTAATGTTTTTCCTGGGGAGAATGGAGTCTTGCAAATTACTGTAAAAAACATTCGCCAAACAAAGAACAAAAGTGGCTTCGTAGGTTAAGGAGGCGATACTAATAAATATTCTTAATCAATTATCTGTGAACCAGTTGCTTTTAATTAGCTTACAATAAAAAGGAAAATGCCCTTTTGTTACTTTTAATAAACAAAAACAACAGCTCTGGGAGCTGTCTGTTGTTTTCCTCTATAACACAGACCAAAAAGAAATTTGACTTTTTTTCTACTGATGAAATAGAACGTGGGTGTTTTCTCAACGGAGACATATAACACCATAATAATTGTACCATGAAGACATCCCTGCCAAGAAATGTTCGTTAGGTAGGATTCATATTGATTCTTCTGTGCAATCGCGACCTGTGCACGATATTCTCATAAGGCGAACACAGACGAATGATGTAATGCGACGACAGGCCAATTCAACACTAAAAATAAGATACTGTCCAGAAAGTTGTCGAGACGTTTCAAGGTAACCCCCCCCTTTATAAGTTAACGCGTTTTCAGGGTTTTGTTATCAAGAGAAGGGCAGAAGCTGTACAAAAACAAGTTTCCTTTTGTTACTTTTAATAAACTAAAACAACAGGCAGCTCCAAGAGCTGCCCGTTGTTTTTGTTTATTAAAAATAACAAAAGAAAACTTGGCCTTATTTTTTAATGATGTCATATGTGTTTTCTTAACTATTACTTGCTTCTTAATTGCCCCTCCCCACCCCCCCCCCCTCTCGTTCATCTAATAATTTCAAGAGCAAAAGTCTTTTTTCGTGACATAGGGGTTGACATAGGGGAGCGCGGTGGCTCAGTAGGTAGAGGCGCAGGCTGCAAGCCGAGAGGTCCTCGGTTCGAATCCCACCTGCGGCAACTGCGTTGTGTCTTTGGGCAAGACACTTCATCTCCATTGCTCGCATGGGGACACGATGACGCCATGTACTAAGGCGTACTTCGATGGTGCGCATGTCTTCAACCAATCTAACCCTGCCTGTGCTGCAGTGCGGAGTTACGATGTTAGGGAGCTGGCAGCTGCTCGTCGTTGCCCGGTGGTTCTCTCCGGGTACTCCGGCTTCCTCCACCCGTAAAACTGTCACGGTCATGATTAGCCATTCTGCATAAATATGTGACCTTAAACACCAATAAATAAATAAATAACAGGGTTGACATAATCATGTTTATCATGTGACTGAACCGCTTTCTGCACTGAAAGTTGTTTCGTATTTTTCAGCTTAATGATTTACGAATTCATATAACCTCTTGTCAATTTCACTGGCTATCAAAGAGTGGGGCAACCTGGTTGGCTGACCTCAATATTACGGTCTGAAGGATCGAGCGATCTTATTGTTGCAACTATATGCTACTGGGTTGAATTAATGCGCGTGTTAACAGAACTATTTCAAAATAAATCAAAGCCACTATGTCTGATTTTCGACCGAATTC